>CM073579.1:36373829-37863829 GCA_037074715.1 Magnolia kwangsiensis | reverse complement strand
TGCTGATGCTGTGGTGGTTGTCGCGGAGGCTGATGCGGTGCTCTCGGCTGCTATTGCTGCGGATGGGGACACTCATCACACGATGTCCTGTCCTACCTCATCAAAAGTAGGTACTAGTGAACGGTCCCAAAGGTGGTGCTAGGGGTGCTACTGGTGATCGGAATGTTGGGCGGGTCGTGTGTCATTGCTATGGATGATTCTGCTGCAGCTGAGAGCTACTGGAGGGCTCCTTCCTCTTCTGATCTCCCTTTAGGTCACAGGCTCTCTGCAAACTGGCCCAATCTATCTCATATATCTGAGTCCTCTCCAAAATCTGCTCAAACATCAGAAGCATGTGTCCGATCACATGGTTCCTGAGGGCAGGACGTAAACCGTTCTCAAAACAGCGGGCCTTCCGCCCCTCATCGTTAACAAGATACGTCACAAATCTTGATAGTGTGATGAAACGTGCCTCATACTGCGATACAGACATGTCTCCCTAGACCAATGTCTGAAACTCCAATGTGCGTTGCTGTCGCACATGCTCGGGAAAGAACTTTCGGTCAAACCGGTCTATAAAGTCCTCCCAGGTCTACTCAAAATCGGTGGCTACTGATCGGACTATAGATGCCCACCAATGCTGAGCCTCGCCCTCGAGAAGAAATACGGCTAGCGGGACTCGCTGCTAGGTCGTACATCTCATGGTGTCGAATATCTTCTCCACCTCGGAGCATCGTATGTTTGCAGCAGTAAATTCTGGCTCACCCCGAAAACGTGGAGGATCGTGTTGTCGGAAGTCCTTAAGAAGGGCGCTCGCACGCTCCTGCTCAGCCTCGGCTGGTGTAACAGTGGGACGCCTGCTCTACCCCTGAAGAATAGCAATCATCGCCTGTAACATCTGCTACAGATGAGTAGCACTCACAGGTACGGTCAGATCCGCACCGGTCTCAAGTAAAGGAGTGGCATCCTCAGGCTGGAAGGCAGGAATATCTAGTGGTAGAGCAGGAGTAGCAGGTGGTAGAGCGGGAGTCGCAGGTGGTGGAGCGGGAGTCGCAAGTGGTGGAACGAGATTCGCTCGGGTCGGTCTTCTAGCTATTACGTCCTACATGAAGGAACAAGGGCCTATAAGCCTTGAGAATTCTCAAAGGTATAAACGTTAAGGGTCAATGTCAGAAAATTGTTATGTCATTCAGACTTAAAACCTATTTATACTAGATATGTGATATGATCCTCAAGTACTCCCAAGTTATGCTCTGATACCAACTTCTGTCATGCCCCAAACTCAGAAATCAGATTCACAGGAATCCCGATCGCCGATTCCGGTGCCAACAGCCTCCGTAGTGCCCCATTCTCGGCTCCTGGCAATCATATGCCAGATTCCGATCCTAGGATCCTACAAGGAGGATTTTCAGAATGATTTTTTTTTTTTGTAATGGAGCATAACCACAAGCATAACCAAGTTACAAAATAACATCATCACATATGCACTATATCAAAAACTTTAAGTATAATTAGGAAAGAAAAATACAAGGTGATCAAAAGCTCCAAAATAGTCAGATGCACACTCCTGCCTCAGCGCTGCTACTGTCCAACGCTACTTGTACTCAACGGTCATGCATAAGCTTACAAAAGCTTAGAGGGTGGTATAAGTGTGTATGCAAGGCAAACGCCAAGTGTATAATATCAAAGTAATGTAGAAGTATACGGTAAGTTCATGAATAAAATCAACCATACCAATGCTATGTGATGCAAGTTATGAATGCTATCGGCCATACCAAGGCTATGCGATGCGAGACATGAATGCTATCGGCCACACCGATGCAAATGCGAGGCTTACATAGCCGAATGTCATATGCAAAATGCAATCCAAGCAAGTCAGTACTCATCCAGTACACATATCAGTACAGTTCCTCTCTGAATATCACCAGGGTCTAATACACTCACACTGACTGCCTCCTCCCTAGCTGCACAGCTGTAACGCCCGTGAAAAATCCGTACTTGGGCTCGAGTACCAACTCGACCCGAAATCGCGTAGAAATAATTTCCATGGAAATTAAGCATAAGTTAGCTAGCGCAACGCTAGAGTAGGTGGGAAATAGTCCCTGATCACTTTAAATACGTTCTGCAAGACCCAAATCGAGTAGAACAAACAACTCTACAATACTCTATAACCTCGGATCAAACTCTAAGCGGGTTTGTTCTCTGGACCACATTGAAATTTTGTATTGGATTTAGACCGCGCGTCGAAGGTCCGATACCTCCTATCTTAGACCGTTAGAACCGCCCAGCTGGACTTGACAATCATCTCGAAAATCAAGTCAAACCGATAATCACAGACTATTTCGTTGAACTCGGACTGAAGCGACCGCGAATAGGGACGGATTTGGAATTTCAAATTCAAATCTGGCACACGACTTGACGCGTCAGTATTAAACGTTCTGACCGTCAGAATTCATCCAGATTACACCCTTGGATCAGGAAAAATTTTTATTTATTATCATGAGACTTTCAGCCCTGATTTACGTGCGGTGACCGCTGAACTGAAACTGGTCCGCCACGTGCGATCTGCGAACCCTGCCAGACTGAAAACTTAATACGAGCTACATCTGGTACACATGAGCTTAAGTCCGATCGCAATCGACCAGGAGACCACCAGAAAGCAGTTTTTGGACCGAAATAGCCCCGAAATGGATAGGCACCAAGTAAACTTCGTCCCGGAGCCTATTTTCGGTATTTTTAAGCTTATAAAAGGGGTTGAAACCCTCATTTCTCCCTCCCATCCGAAAATTCCAAACCCTAGAGAAAAGGAGAGAGAGTTTGAGAGAAAGAGAAGAAGGAATTTTTCCCACTTCCGAGCCACCGACAGCTGCTGCTTCAGCACTTCTTTCCAATCACCTGGCTGGTGATTTCTTCCCTTTTTCAGGTATAAAATAACCCTAAAACTTGCTGATTTAGGGTTTACCTAGATTCATAGCATGTTAGCTAACGTACTTCATAAATCAGGTCCTCCTACCACCGTAGAGGAAGCGTACACGCTCCGTTCAAAATCCCGCAACCGTAAGAGACTAGGTGAGGATTTTAGACGCTTTGATTGACGGTTTACAACGCTTTCAATGTCGTTTAATAGTAGATTATCGACGGCATCGCCGTTTGACATGTACAACATGCTCTCCGTTTCCTGTTTCGTAAATTAACGAAGAATATGAGATTTAGGGCATTTTAGTCATTTGTAGGAAGTACGGTCTACATGCATATTTTGCTGACGTGATTGACATGGTTTGTCGCTGCATTAGGGAGTTAGGAATGCTTGCATAATCAGTTTGGCGAAGAGATTCGCCTAGTTGCGCACTTTGGGTCGACATACTATATGTAGACTTAAGTGTGTAGTGTATGTGTTTGTATAAATGCTTGTATTAGTATGTATTGAATTAAATGATGTTATGTAGTAGTTTGAGATTGATTTCTTGATTAATATGCTGACCTAAATGATTTCCTACATGTTGACCTTATGCATGATTGCATTACATGCATAGAAAGTATGCCTTGAAGAATTGCTTAAGTTGAATGTTATAACATGTGTTAACATGCTCACATGATTGTATTTAGATTCCAATACTTTTACATGTAATGCTAATGTGATTCCATAGATGTGTGGGACTAGACTTAGTCTATGCAGTCGGTAACCGAGCGAATTCGTGGTTGACTGGTCATAGCCACGAACGACGCGTCGATGAACGTGATTCGTGTTTAGAGTTGGCGGCAGTGGTTAGGCCACGCGAAGTGTTTTACGCACTTCATATCGTTCGACTTGAGATGCGATCTCGCTAGTCGAGCCCGTCAAGTAACCCGACTGGCCGATGTATGTTCACCTTGTATGAGTCATAACTGCTTGAACCTAGGGTACTGAACTTACCACTGAAAACCCTGTTAACCGTGGTACCTTGATCCACGAAGACTCATGAGCCGGGCATGGTGGTATGGGACACCGTGGTCGAGCTGTGGGTCTACGCTGGGGCCACAAACCTCCCCGTAGTGACCAGTGAGCACCTTGACTCGTGAGCAGATTATGGTGGTATGGGACACTATATTCTAGCTGTCGGCCTACACTGATCAGGCGACGAGCCCTTTGTAGTGACCGCGAGCGTATTCTGAGTCCACGGGAGGCGACGACCCTTCCGTTGCAGTAGAGTACGGTAGGCCTGTATTGATAAGGTGATGGGGGAGCGGTGCAACGAGTGCGAGCAACAGCCCTGGCAGCCCTTGCAGTGACCTACGAAATATACATCGTATGAGATTTCTAGGAGTGACGACCCTAGACAGGATCTGTGTTGGGATTGATACAAGGGAAGTACCTTAGTTTCCCAATCCTGCTGTTTGAATGGACTAATAACAACTTGGAAATCATATCACCATAGCATTGCATGTGCCTAGAAGATGTGGAGCACTCTAAGGAGTGTGGCATGCCGCGGTCGTAAGATGTTGCCGTATGAGGGTGATCGTCGGTGAGGGCATACATCACGTCATATCATCTTGCATTAACAACAGTATTAGGATTGTCTGATTTACTGCTTTACTATTATCGCGTGATTGAATTGTGAACATGCTAATCTTTGCTCTATGATTCCACTGAGTTGATCACTCATTCTCACGTTACGGGATGGTGTTTGCAACACCCACCAGACCCTGTTGTAGATGCAGGTGAGGACGAGATCCAGGAGGTGGAGCCAGAGATTGACGAGGACCAGGATGAGTTCTCGTATATACAGTATCATGACGGCTTCCCGTAGGCGACCTGGATCGAGGGGACTTCAGTGGGACCATTTTGAACATTATTCTTTTGTTTATGTACATGTATATGAGACTCAGAGATGTAGTCATACTTCGGACACAGATGAGATTTACTTTGTTTTTCCATACAGTGATATATATATTGTTTAGTCTTCCGCTTGCTTTTATCACTGGATCTGAAGTATGAATTGCAGTTTTGGTATACTTTTACTCATGTGAATGCTTTAAATCAGACAACATTGAATCATAACCATTTTTGTTACATAAGTGACGGTCTGGAACTCGGGAGTTGAGTTTATACACGACCTCCAATTTTCAGGGTGTTACAACAGCCAAGCAAGCAAAATAGACCTCAATATCCGCCTGACCAGTAGTCTTCCAATACCTACCTGGCTCGTCGATAGCGGACTCATTTTCAAGTTGGTCAAACTCAGCCTAGCTTATAGCCCCCTCACTTGGGCGGATAAGGCCACACCCCCTTCCAACCGACAACGACATAGTGAAAAATGTGGCCTACTGGTATTCGGCACTCGGCGCTCGTGTATCCACCCGGTCTAGACTTTGGAGCATCTCTTAGTACCAAAAAGGTTCTGGAACTTTCACCCAAGGACATCCTAAGTGCTCACAGTGCTAGAATAAAGTATTTTTAGTATCCGATACGGCCATCCACGATGTGCTTGTGGAGGCCATGGCCCTGATGTCGATAGGGCGTGCAGTGATCAAGTCACACATATGTGAGATGCATGAATCACACCGTCAAATCATGCAGCAATCCAGTGCATACTACACGATCATGTGGGGCACTCTGTCTCATAACGAGTCCCGTAAATGGTCTGCCCAATGGCATATGCTATGATCAGTCACTACTCATATCAAGCATACATATGATGCGTATGAGCATGAGTCATGAAATTATACTAAGCATGTTATAAAGTAATGGACTACTCTTACGATGCAGATGAGCCTAGACAGCCTATACACAACTAATATGGGCTTACTAATGGGCCCTAAGGAGAGATATAATGCGGACATTTAATTAACATTGTACTTACAATGTGGGCGTCAAATCATCTTTGCTCTTAAGGCACGGCCCGCCATAAAACATCATTACACAAACCATGGAGGAATCACACATTACAATGGACCTCAGGTACCTCCAATTGGGCCTTAAATACATCAAATGGGCCATATCACATGGGCCTTCTGGTTATCAAGAAAGTGGGCCGCATTAATGGGCCTGATGTACATTGCGATGGGCTATAACCTGTAGGCCTTAGAGTACATCACAGTGCGCCTTAACCCATGGCCTTAGAATACATCAAAATGGGCCTAATCCCATGGGCATTATATATGTCAAATGGGCCTAATCCCATGGGTCTTATATATGTCAAATGGGCCTGATCCCATGGGCCTTATATGTACACCAAGATGGGACTCAATGAATGGCCACAAATAAATCAACATGGGCCCTATACACATACCAAGGTGGGCCCACTTGAACCATAGATATGACTCATTTTTAGCTCAAGCCATAAAATGAGGTTATAAAATAAATGGACGGTTTAGATGCAACAAATGCATCATGGTGGGGGTCCATATAAAGGTCCACCATCATACATATATACATATATAATATATATAAATATACAATATTATAATATATATATATATATATATATATATATATATATATATATATATATACATACATACATTTATATATATACACACACACACACACACATTCACACACACATAGTGTGGACAGAGTGGATAGAACACATAAATCATGGTGGGTCCCACTGTCCAAACAGTGGATAGTATGGACAAACATGTACATCATAGTGGGCTCCACCGTCCGCTGGACGGTGGCATTACAACACATAAATCATGTGGACTCCACTGTCCACCTGGACGGTGGGAGTACAACACATACATCACTGTGGGCTCCCATGTGGGGCCCACCATAACATATATTTTCCATCTAATCTTTTGATAAGGTCGTACAGACCTGGATGAATAGGAAATATAAATTTCAGCTTGATCCAAAACTTCTGTGGCCCATGAAAGGGCTTCAATGGTATACGTCCAATCCCACTGTTTCCTACGGTGTGGGCCACCTGAGCTTTAGATGTGGCTCATTATTTGGAGAGGGCCCACTTCAGGAGGTGGGCCACCTCATGGACGGGTTAGATGGTAAATAAACATCAAGGTGAGGCCCATGGCTGGAGCCATGGGTCCCTGCTGGGATGCCTACAGATAGGGTAGGCGCTGTCACGCCTATGGCCAGTAGCATCTACTGCTTAAATTTTTTTTTTTAAAAAAAAAAAACCTTTTTTTTCAAGGTTTTTCGGGTGTGGGGCCCACATTAGTGAAATCCACCCTAGCCATTGGATTCTACAAATCGAGGCCAACCAAATGAGTCCAATGTTCAATGTATTCTAGCGTATAGAGAAATTAAATTGAATTTAAATAGTGAAAATGACTATTTCCAAATGTATGACCCGCTAGAAACTTGGATCAACTTCATTTTTTGGCTCAACGCCTAAAATGAGTTGGGAAAAAGATGGACGGCTTGGATGGGATACAAACATCAAGGTGGGTCCTATACAAGTGGGCCACCTCTAATGCTTTGAAAGAGGCTAATATTTTTGTTTTTCACAACCACGTCCAGAGACAGCGTCTCTGGACTGTATCCCCTTTTTTTTTCTCTCTAGGCGTAAGAATCAGGTTAAGGTGGGCCCTGCTTAGGTGGGCCATCACATCCCATGGCTACCCATACACATACAAAGTGGGCCCCCACCTGAAAATGGATTGGATCCAATACATGCATCATAGTGGGGTCCATCCAAGTGGCCACAAGGCCATAACATCACACACAAAATAGTTAAATAAAAAAAAAGGAGGGAGAGGGAGAGAGAGGAAGCGAGTGGGACACGCGTGATGGAGGAACCCCGACACTATGGGCCCTTCGTTTCAAGCATCCAATTCATACATCAAGTGAGTCCCATTGCATGTGGACCCATCAAATCAAAGATCTACAGTGGAGATCCTTTCTACACCCAAAATAAATAGTCTAGATGACCTCTTTCAAACTAAAATTATACATCATGATAGGGTCCGTGGAGACGGCCCCATCATGGAATGATATCGATAATCAAGGTAGGCTATCGGCCACATCTTAGGGTCTAAAGTGAGATCCATACCATTGATCGATAGGACTCACTTTGCCTATTTTAAAAACATGAAAAACTGCCCTATTAAAGCACCCACCGCTTGATCTTCTTGGTCCGTTGGAAAGCCGGTCTCTTAGAGCTTCACTTTGATGGTAGAGATGAGAATTGAATGGCTAGGATGAGAGCTTTTGGAATGGATAGGTGGGCCACCAAAAATCACTTATCTCTCATATGGGAGGGCATGGACGTGCACCACTCTCTCTCTCTTGGAAATGTTGCTTGGAAATGTGTTGAGAATGAGAGAGAGAGAGAGAGAGAGAGAGAGAGAGAGAGAGAGAGAGAGAGTTATAAGGAAAGAGGGATGGGTGATGGAGTGATGGGTGAGGTGAGTGATGGATGTGGTACTTGACATGTAAGGTGTTGTAAGAGAGAGGGTGAGAAAGAGTTGACTTTGGGGAGAGAAAGCATGGGTTGCTTTGTACTTGACATGAGATGATTGATGGGATTGATTTGACATGTTGTAGAGATTCTCTTGGAATTTACAACGCGCGGTATTTTTCTCAAATTGAATGCAGGTCTGCTTCTCCTTGCCAGGGTATCAGATCGATGAGCGAGTCGCGACGTCAGAACCGCGGCGACGGTGCAGTCACAATGGTACAAGTCTCGGATTAAGCCGATTCAAATCTACAAGATACGATTTAGGGTCGCACGTAAACATCGATTATACGTCGCAGGTTGCCAAAATTTGACGGGAAGGATCGCGAGAGTCGACGGAACAGTACAGACTAGGATACAGGTCTTACAACCGGTTTGCTCAATCCGTTGTTGTGTAGGATCTCCCGTGAGTTTCTTTCATGGTTTATAATTATATAAGTTGGTTTGTGGGTTTTTCTTCTTCTTCTGCTTCTTCGTAATTTTCATTGTCTTCTAAAGATGTTGTTACTTCAGTGATTTTTAATTGAATATGAAATTTGATTATAATTATTTTCTAGAACTAGGGTGTTTGGTACTGTTTGTGATTTATTGTTGTGCAATTGCATGCAGATCGTGGTGGGTCTTATATATTTTCTTACCTATCTAATAACAGGCTACCATGGTTAATCATCAGATTAAGGTGTATTTCGAGTCATCGACATCCATTCCAAGGTACTGGAATGTTTGGTTCTCTGATATATGTGCGCCATCTACTAGTTTCTGAACGAAACAAAATATCATTTCGTTCGGACCAACATCATACAACAACTTATTTGTATGATTACAACCTTTTTGGGTGTTAATTCTGAGAGATGGTTTTACTTTTCTTTCTATTTTTTCCTTACCATTTTTGTATGGTAATTGATATTGGGGTGATTTTGTGATGAAATATATAACAATATTTGAGAACCCAGAAGTCTTAGAAATGGATACGACTTGATTTTCAGTGATTATTTGCCAGTGTCTGTGCCATATATACAAGTCACCAAATTCAAGTTTTTTATTTTTATTTTTTAAAAATAAGCAAGTGTGATGTTTGTTTTCTCTTGCTTTCAAATTATTGACATTTTCTAGTGTTATTTCTTTGCTTTGTACAAAGACTTGATGAGGTAAATCTCTATTGGGTTTTAGATAGTGATGATCAGTCAGAACAAGACCCAAATCATTAAGCTCCTATATTTAAAATTTTAGAGAGAATATCGGGCTACTGTGGGGACAAATGGGGTCATGATGTACCAATGTGGAATGCATTTAACTCATCCTCCAACTTTCAAGAATACCAATTGTAACGCCCTGAAAAATGAGGGTCGAGCAGAAGCTCAACTCTTGAGTTCCAATGCATCACTTATGTAATATAGAAAATGATGATTAAATATTGTCTGTATTAGTGCATTAAATATGAATGGGATTACACTAAATCAGTATATCATACTCTAGAGACAATTAGATTATGCAAGCAGAAGACTGTGATAGATATATAAAACATATAAGTGGTTGTAAGTCCCCAGATTATGAACATGTCGCCAGGTTAAATAATTACACGTATAATTTCAAAATTCACAAAATGATACAATGTAATGTCCAACTAGTTTGTATCCCTGTAATCACGTTGACACAACTCTAGGTCTACATATACCCGTCAGAGACTTGTATGTAGGAGAACTCCTCGTCATCATAAAAGTCAGGCTCCGCTTCGTAAGCATCACCATCATCTGCAGTTAAAACAAAGTCTAGTTAGTATTTTAAAATACCATCCTAGAGTCGGAGTGAGTGATCAACTCAGTGGAGTTATAAGGCAAAGGTTAACATGTTATCAATTTAGTCAAGCAGTAATGATAAGGCAATACAACAATCATATCCTAAATACTAATGTTAATGCAGGAATGGTATGCTGTAATGATGCATGCCTGCACTCCCTCAGAGACATCATCTCACGATCGTGCATGTCAAACTCTCTAAATGTATGCTTCCTCGCCAAAACACATGCAATGTGGTGCATGGTTGTGTTAGCCAAGTAATTTATTTAAGCTTATTCATACATAAGATTTAGGAAGCTAAGGTACCTCCCTTTTATATCATTTACCCAAACGATGATCTATCTAGGGTCGTCAATCCCAGTTAATGATATACGATAGACAAGTTATAAGGTAACATCACCCCTGATTTAAAAACAGTGGACAGGTAAGTTCAGGTCGCTATGGGAGGCTCGTCACCTCGGCGTAGGCCTAGTTTATACTCGAGGTCACTACTGGAAAGGCTTGTCATCTTAGCATAGGTCGACGCTCGAATACAGTGTCTTATACCACCGTATTCAGCTCACCAGTTTAGTTTGCCCATTGGACACTACGAGAAGGATCGTCACCCTAATGTAAGCCAACATCTCGACCACGGTGTCCCATACTACCATGCCCGGCTCATGAGTCTTAGCGGATCGTGGTACCATGGTTAAACGAAGTTTGCATTGGTAAGTGGTACCTTAGATTCAAGCAGTAGCATCCATATATGGTAAACATACATTAAGCCAATCAGGTTACTTGACAAGTTTGACTGGTATGAGCGTACGTTGAACTGATCGACATAGAGTGCATAAGCACTCCGCATGGCTTAACCACTGTCGACAAACAACGTACGACTCGGATTCATCAAACGTCTCTTGTGTGGCGAAATGACTTTGGCCACTAATTCGGGATTCATTACTGATTGCCTGGACTACGTAGTAGTCTCAAACCAACTCAAATACAGCATGTGGATACATGTGATATTCATAACATCATTTTACAAATAATACCAACATAAATCTCATTTGAGCATTTTAACAAAATATAAAGCATATTATCATACATATGTACTTCATTCATAAATCACTTGGTAGTAAGATAGATTACATGAAGGAAACTGTAACTATAGATAAGGTATTTGAGAATCCTATCTCAATATCCTCATTAAATATATTTCAACAAGCATTTTCTCATTCAGGCATTTTATCAAACACTTAGACTACACATATCAACATTCATATAATAAACTGATTATAACATATACTATAGCAAATCCTTTCACAAAGGAGTTGTCACACATACAACAATCATGTATTTTCAATCAATAATTATGCCAAGCACAAATTATAATTCCATATTCATTCAAACATTTCAACAAACACATGGGACGCATTAAAATCAACATAGTTCATATATATGTGTAATATATGGAAAACATTGCATCTAAATACATGTGACAGCAATCAAGTCAGTCATAAATCACTAACTGACATTGAAAGCCATGAAAATCATAACCTAAATATTTATAGTTCACACCTTTCATCGATACGTCGATTACAAACTAGGTTCATACACAACGCCTTCGTCTACGGCACAATGGCTACCTAAATCATGAAATATGTTAGCTATTTCGCCGATTCTTCTATTTAAATTCCTAAAATAAATTAGGTTTAGGATTTCTTACCCAAAAATGGATTCAGATTCGACAGTGTAGCGATACATGAGGGATGATTCGGAACATGGAGTGGTAGGAACGAATCCCAACAACTATCCCTCAGTGTCTGATGCCCCCCAAACCAGGGGACGGACAACTTCCATGATGCCCCAAATCCGGCACTCGACTTTCGTACACTAAGTCCCGAGTTCGGCGCACCACAAGGAAGATTTTCGATAATTTTTTTTATTCTTATATATATAATAATACCTGAGCATAAAGATCCATGATCAAATTACCAAGAAACACTCTCCAATAGAAATCTTGATGGTTACAAGTACAATGCTTTCCAAAAGGTACACAACATTAACATTACCAAATCGAAAAATAGATGCAATACATCGAGAAAGCAAAGTCTTTCAAGCTACTCCGGTCTTGAAAAAAATGTGAAATAGGAAGCTTAGGCAAAAAGCCTAGTGAGTACACACGTGCGTGCAGTGTGTCCTACATGTAAGCAAGATAAATATGTCACGAGGAAATCATATATGTGAAAGTCATGTAGCACATAAGGTATGATATCAATCTCAATGCAATGCATATGCATCATAGTAATACTTTGAGTTAATGCTACCAGCATCACCAAGTCATGTTTTCATTTTTCCTATACCACGGCCATAACCGTATTACATGCATCTATGATCACATCATCATCATCATATTGTCATGTCATAATCATACAATATTAGAGTACACAATACAAATCCGCTATGTAAATGAGGAATCATGAAGAGTCAAATATCATATGCCAAGGATACAAAGCAATATACAATTCCTGATGAGTTCATGAATATTGTTAACCGTATTTAAATGCAGAAGCACAGTAACCCAAAATTTCGTATGCCGTGGATGTAATACAATATATAGTGCGAATGGAATGACTATACTGGAGTGTGAAGTTAGGATGATAGTACGTAGTATCGCAGGCTACCGGGTCCATCACAAGGGACTTCTATCATAACTAGTCTCATACTTAATTGAGATAGTCAAACTCAATATGGTAAACTCTTGATCTCAGGTTAGCCGCGTGCCCCAACCGAAATCTTGGTCATTGGGAAGGTACACATAACAAATAGTTGCACACTATCAACCCGGGTGGATAGTGAATGAATGAATGAATGAGTATGCAATTCCTGATTAATATGTCCACATATCAGTACAGTTCCTCTCTAAGATCATCACCGGGGTTTAGTACACTCCAAATGGCACTGCCTCTCTCCCAGCAGCACAGTCCAAGTGAGCGTAAGAAACCTCACTATCCGCCTGGCCGATAGTCTGCCAATACCTATTCGACACGTCGATAGCGAACCCATTCATGAGCTGGTCAAACTCAGCCTAGTAATGCCCCATACTATCAGGTGGATAAGGCCACACCCCCTCCCAACTGACCACGACACAGTGGAAGATGCGACCTCTTGGTATTCGGCACTCGGGCACTCATGTATCCACTCGGTCTCGATGTTGGGGCGTCCTCTGGTACCAAGAGGGTTTAGGAATTTTCACCCAGGGCCATCTATGGCAGCCCAATGCTAGAATAAATTTTCAGTGTCCCGTCTGGCCATCCATGATATGCCTATGGAGGCTACGGCCCTGATGTCGTTAGGGCGTATAATAATCATAATGCAAGATGCATGAGTCATACAATCCAGTCATGCATTAATCCTGCGCATATCGTGCGATCATGTGAGATAATCTCCGCCTATTAGGGAGTCTCATAACAACATGCTCAATGACATATGCGATGATTAACCATATCTCATAACAAACATGCAGATGATGCGTATGGGCATGTATCATAATGTTATGTTATCATGTGCTCATAAACGACCTCAACAATGGGCTTCAAATACACAATAGGTGGGCCCTACATATGGGCCTCAAATACATCACAATGAGCCACAACCCATGGGCCTAAAATACATCTCAATGAGCCATGCCCATGGGTCTCAAATACATCATATTAGGCCTCGCCCATGAGCCTCAAATACATTACAAGTGGCCTTAAATCTATTTCACAGGTAAGCCACATACCTGAGCCTAATACACGTCACTATGGGCCACATCACATGGGCTAGAAATACATCACAATGAGCCTCATCATATGGGCTAGAAATATATCCCAATAGGCCTTGCCCATAGGCCACAAATACATGGCTACACCAATTATGATAAGTCTTATCTACAACCACTTCACACGTCACATAGATAATAGCTCATATTTGGTGTCGTATGGTTAAGGGCCACAACAATCATAAATCTACTTAGACAAGTAATCACACGATTGCCCCAATTTTTATATAGTTAGTTGGGCTATAAAAATCAAGCACTCACATGCGGTGGTCCACAGAACTTCCACCAATCCACACTACTAGTTGGGCCACCCAAGATCCCAAATTCCTATAGTGTAGTGATCCACATGATTCCTACCAACTGACGGTCTAAATGAGGAATAACCATTTCAATGGGTACTATGAAAATGACTTGAATTATAGTAAATATATAGGCAGCCCCACACTCTAAAATGATCTAATCAAAATAGATGAACGGCTGGTAAAACATGTATATTAGGTGTCCCATGATTGGTTAAAAAGATTAGATGAATAGATTTCTCACAAACATTACTGCAGCTTTAGAAAATATTTAACAGTGGACAAGTGATCAATATTGCTCCTGTGGCATGAGATTTGGATCTGACTAGTCTATAGGACCATACCCTAAAATGATAAGGATAAACTGATGAATGCCATGGATCTACATCATACTACAGGATGGAGTCCATGGTTAAAGAAGCATCCCAGCATATAGGGGCACACTAAAGCCTAAGAATTTCTAATGGTTATTACTATTGTTTCTACCTGTAGCGTGGCACACCTAAAATTGAGTTCTACTTCATCTTGTGTCCATAGATAGGAGGTGGACTCACTTCCTAAGTGACTGGAAAATATATAGGCAGTGTGGGTATACAACACATGCACCCAGGTGGGCTTCACATGCATCACATTATATCTAGGGAAGCTTTGATTGGTAAGCAGGCAATTCCCTTTCTTTATTATTATTATTATTATATTTTGTATAATTGTGGGTCCCATTGACATGGTGGGGTTCACCCCTTGAACAATTTGTACAACAAATAGCATCATTGTTGATACCACCCACTACATAAATGACGTGGATAGAAGGTACGTACGTTGGGTGGGGCTCATAACACATGGATGGTCTCAATGATGCACGACTTGGATGTAAAATACATGTAACGAGTTGGCTCCACGGTCTAATGGCTGACCTAACTTTGGTGGCAGTCACACATCACCGTAGAACTCAAAGGATTTAACAGCAAGGATTTTTATTCCCACTATTTCTTATAATGTGGTCCACCTAAGGTGTGGATCTGCCACATTCTTTTACTCATGACTTAAAATGGTTTTAAGGAGTGGATGAATGGCCCAAATATACTTTTCATCACCATGGTGGCCCCAGAAAAATCTAAGTCTTTTAAGTACAATTTCCATTGTCCAAGTGGCATGACCTACATGAACTTCTAATCGGCCTGATTTTTGGGAAATAGCAATAAACGTGGCTAATAAGATGAATGAATGGTGTAGATCTAGCACATACATCATGGTGTGGCCATGATCGGCCCACAAAATTTTACTCCCAAAAGTGGACGTCCAGGGAGGATGCCATCGCCTGCACACCCATTATTTTATTTTAATATTAATATTAATATTATTAGTATTTGTATATTTCTCATCAAAGTGTGTCACTTGAGAGATCCAGTTCATTCATTGTGTGTGTCCCACTTGATGGAGGGGTCAGTCTAAGTTTTAGAAGCATTCAAATTTCAGGTGGGACCTAGCAAGTGCTTTTATATGTTTTAGCCATGTCTGCACATCATTTTAGATGGTGTGGGCCACCTAAGTTCTTTGTACGATTGATTTTTGGCGTGACCCATTTTTAAGAGGGGACCCATCAAATGCACACTGATGATGCTCGACACACATCAAGGTGGGGCCCATTTCCCTGCCTGTTCTAATGCATGCGTCCTCTAGACATTGGACGTGCTTGATGTCAACAATGGGCTGACGCCCTTCTATACGTATATTTTTTTTGTTATTTTTTCTTTCTCAAGGTTTTCCATATGTGGGGCCCATATCCTGACGATCCACTCCATCTGTTGGATTTTATGGCCCGAGACAGATCTAACAAGTCCAATATTCAGTAATTTTCGAAGTACAGAACATCACAGCAGGCCCTAACAAATTATTACTTTTAAAACAATCATTTTGATGGTGTGGCCTACCAGAGATTTGGATTGGCTTCATTTTTGACTCAATGCCTAAAATGAACTTGGGAATCGCATGGATGGTGTGGATTAAATACATACATCATGGGTGGGGCTTGTTGTGGGCCCCATAGCCCCCTGTCCCTTTTACAATGCAGTTGGGACGCTGCTTGTTGCAGCGTCCGCTAGACGCTGGTAGTAGCGTCTCACTCCCTCTATATTTTTTTAAAAATTCATTTATTTACTTATTTACTTATTTTCTTTTATATATATATATATATATATATATATATATATATATATATATATATATATATATATATTTGTGCACATGTGTGCATGGGGGTGTGTGTGTGTAAGAGTGTGTGGCCAGCCTAATGGGCCACACTTGAATGATTTGAATGTTATACAAACATTTTTGTGGGGCTCACTATCAATGGGTCCCACATGAACTCTATAATAAATTTATTTTATTTTATTTTTATATGTTTTCTCCTATCCATCCACACCATCAATAGCATCATCATCATTATAACAATTTTCTTTACCATCAATCATACTATTTTCATCATCCACACAATTCCTAACATTTATTGCAATTATCATCACCATCAATCATACTATCTTCATCATCCACACCATTAATCACATCATTATGATCAACATCATCTCCACTATACAAAAACACAACAAAACAAAATAAGAATGAGTAGGGTGGGTGTACTCACGTTAATGAATTAGATGGATGGTTGAGATGGATTGAAGAATTAGGATTGATGGAGTTGATGACCCACCAAGATCTCTCTCTCTCTCTCTCTCTCTCTCTCTCTCTCTCTCTCTCTCTCTCTCTCTCTCTCTCTCGCCATGGAAAATGGTGAAATGCTAAGGGATAGAGGGGTATTTATAAAGAAATGGATAAAATTTTGGTTAAGTTAGGCTAATGTGATTAATATTAGCTTAGCCTAGGATTATGAAAATTAATTCATGATTAGTAGTTAATGGTGGATTAAAAGAGCATGGGATGACATGGTGTGATGATATCATACATGAGATGCGGCATGGAAGAGAGTTGACTTTTCATGCACATGAGAGGGAAGAGGTATGGGTGTGTGACATCACACACATGGTAGAGATTCTCTCACCCATGTGTGGCATGAACATGTGTGCATGACATGTGTTGTGCACATGTGTGGAATGAAATAAATGGTGTCATGTGCACATTATACACTTATTATTCTTCACGGTGTATCTCACTAACGGAGTATCATACCGACGCACGGTTGGTACCTCCACCATCGCGGTGATGGGGCGGTCAATATGAGATAGGTTTCGAGGTCTTGGGGTTCCGGTCAGTTGGGTGTGTACTATGAATGACCAATTCAGGTCTAGCTAAGGGCATCGATCATCATGCACATATGCATGGAAAATAGTACAGAATGGACCAGGTGTTACACTGTCTCTCTCTTCTCCTCACTTTTTCCTTCTCTTTTCTCTCTTCTCTCTCCTATGGTTAGGAAATTTGTATGGAATGAAAGAGGGGTGGGTTAAGGCCCTTATATAGGTCCAAAACTAATGTTAATGGCCCCATGGCCATGGTATACTTATGTTATAGCCAAAAGTCATCCGTTTCGGGCCAACGAAGCTCACCTGGAGGTCCATTGCTCGCCTACGATCTGAAGAAAGTTCCCTAACAATAGATATATGTCAGGTTAAAGTTTCAGTCCAATCGCATTTGTAAATCGACTGTGGAGGACCAATTTCAGTTCAATGGCCAATTGTCACTTGATCAGGGCTACAAGTACACTGACATGTGTAGAAAAATTTTCCTGATCCAAGGGTGTAGTTGGGTTAGAATCTGATGGTCTGAAATCTTAAATTTGTCCTGCAAATGAATGGCCCAAATCACTTAAGTTTGAGTTCATTTTCTAAAGATATTCGTGTTTCTCACATACTTCGCTCCAGGCTCAAGTTGTGCATTTTTGGATACTATTTGGACTTGATTGCCATGATGCTTGTCAAGCCTAGTAAGGCGGTCATAACCGTATTTTTGGATACTATTTGGACTTGATTGCCATGATGCTTGTCAAGCCTAGTAAGGCGGTCATAACCGTATATTTTCACGGTAATCAGACTTTCAACGTGTGGTCCAGGTCTGATACGGAGTTTCAATGTGCTCCTGAAAGCAACTGGATTTTGAGATTGATCTTAGGTTTCTAAGTAATGTAGAGTTGGAGATTCTACTAGTTTTGGGCCTTGTAGTTCGTATAGAAGGCAGTTCATCCTAATCTACTAATTAATTCAGCATAGTACTTAATTAAATTTTGTCTACTTTCTATAGGATTTGGTCCTTAGTGATTTATGCTTGAGGTGATACTCAGGTCTTTATATAGATTTTTTTGAGACGTTATACCAATATATCATCAGTATTACTGAAATCCTAATCCCATGATGAGTCACTATCATATTATTAGCTGTTGTATGAAAATTATAATTGAAGCTAAATTTTTTTCTTTTCCAAGTTGTTATCTCTTGTATTGATCCACCTTATGGGACATATTATTTGAAAATGATTTATTTTTTGGAGAAACAATATTACATATAGGATTTCTAAATTGAATAAATAATTTGAAGGAATGTATATTTGGAAGAACATTTCTACTGATACATCCAGATATGGAACTGGTGCTTAACATTGGTCTGCTGGATACTGACTCAGTTTCATTTAGTGTGTTATACAAGGAACAATCGAAACATGGAGGGACATGGATGGATGGAAGAAGAAATGGCTACTTTTGCAGCTACACTTGCTGTAACAATGATAACTATTGCAGTAATCACTTATTTAAGACACCCTCAAGATTTGGGGACTATGAAAGAAGGAAGATAACAAATGGGATAATTAGAACTGGAGACAATGAGTGCGTGGCACAACTCAGAATGAACAAGTCTATATTCTTCCACCTATGCTCATTTCTAAAGGATAAGAATCTCCTTCCATATGGGTAACATGTATGTATTGAGGAACAACTTGTCATGTTCTTTCATACATTATGGCATAATGTGTAAAACTATAAATGCTATTGTGTAAATCTAGCACCCGTTGTATTGTCAAATTTTGTTATACTAAACTATTTAGTATTTATATCATGCTTTAAGTTGAAGTGATCAGGTTTGTATATTTTTAAGTTCTCTAGATCTTCATCAAACATGCCTACATCTTCAACTTGAAGTGAAGAGTGTTGAAGTTCATGGTTTCAAATTCAAGTTTAAAGCTCAACTACTGTATGCTAAAGACTCAAGAACTCAAGCGTGACTCAAGCTCGAGTTCAAGAGATCGAACTCAAGCTTCAAGTATCACAAGATATCAAGTCTCTAAAGCGAATGATGTTTCAATTATTCCTACTCACAAACATATTTAGATGACCCTAGATTGACCTTAAAATGTGTCATATTCATTGCATATTTTATGTGGGTCATTTATTTTGTGTATAGGTCATTTTCTCGACTAAACTTAAACCTTGTTCGACTAGTCCAAGTACTGGCTCAACCAGTCTAAGAGTTTTCTCGACCAGTCTAAGGTTTGTTGTTATTTTTTAGAATTTTATGTTGGGCTCTTGACCAGTCCTAAAGACTGTTTAACTAGTCGAGTGAATAGTGCTCGATTGATTGTGCAGGCTTGACTCAAAGTCCAACAAGCTTTTTGGTCGCACTCGACCAGTTGAGTGCATTGCCCGACCAGTCAAGCAGGCCACTCGACCAGTCGAGTAATGACCTTATCTTATTGTGCCAAAAAATTTGAAATTTTGTTAGTCCTTCGACTAGTCGAACCGACCCTTAGACCACTCGAGTAAATAGTATTTTCACCTATAAATAGAGCATGATTTTCAGAGTTTATTCATTCATTAAAGAGAAATCAAGACACCACTTTGAGAGATAAGTTTGTGAATTTAGTAAGCTATTCTGTACTTATTTTAGATTATCTTTAATTAGGTTTTGTAATTTGATTTTGTGATCTTCATTCCAATCTTATATTAAGAAGGGATTTGAGTTTTTTCCTTTCTTGATATCAAAATCAAATTAAGTTAGCTAAGGTTGAGTAATTAAAAATCATTTAGACTTAGAACTTTTTCATCTGTGAGACTGGACATTGAACATCTTCATCTACATCGGATCGGTTCTACCGGGCTTCTTCAAAGGAGAATTTCTAGATAAGTATCATTTATAATTCTGTATATCTTTTTGGTTTTTGAGGTTGTGGCAGAAAAATATCTTTTTGGTTTGTATGAGGTAATCCAAGAAATATCAGTGTGTGGGGTTTTTGAAATTGTGTAAACCCAATCAAAGATACAATTGTGAAGGTTTTAATGTGAACCTTGTAAAGCCTTTTTTCATAGTGAATGCTAATATCCCGAGGGAGTGGATTTTAGGAGTGGAGTAGTTGCATGGCTGTTTTTTAACAGTTAGTATACATACAAGCGAACCACTATAATTTCTGGAGTTGTGGTAGATGATTAAATGTGTTTATGTGTGTGAATGTTATAATTTTCTTTAAGCATTTGTGGTGAATGGTGTAATTTATTTTATGCACTTGTGGAAATGTTGTAATAACTTAGTTTATTTTATTTATTATTTCTTTTGCCTCTTTATTGGTTTGGATTTTTGATACTTACAAACATTTTAGTAAGGTTGTCCTATTATAAGCTTTTGATTTTTAGTGTTAGGTTGTCCTTAAGAACTAAGTTTGTATCAACCTCTCAATACTAGTACATTTGAGGTTGTTATTTATTAATGCTTAATTATTTTTAATTGTACTATTTTTCTTTCAATTTCGCATTTATTTTTTAATTTGACATAATCCTATTCACCCCCCCCCCCAGGATGTATTAGTCGGCCTTTTCAAGTGGTATTAGAGCTTAATAGTTTTTTTTTTAAAAAAAAATGGATTCATTTCCTAAGCTAATCGATCTGAGCTTATAAGATGTCAAATTTTGATAGCCTCTAAATCACTAGGCCTCTACCTTTTGATGGCTCCAATTATGCTAATTGGAAATCCAGAATGGAGATCTTTTTAAGGTCCATAGATAAGAGCGTGTATCAAGCCACAGTGACTAGATGGACCGACAGTGACTAGATGGACCCCTCCTACCACTGAAGTTCTAGGCAATGATAGAACCAAATCTATGAAAGTTACACCTTATTTTTCTTGGACCACACTTCAGAAAAATGATAATAGTGCTAATGCATAGGCTTTAAATGAAATCACTTACGCACTATCACTGGATGAATTCAAAAGAATTATATCTTGTGATATTGTAAAGCAAGCCTGGGACATTCTAGAAATGACACACGAGGGTACGAATATTGTTACGAAATCTAGACTTCAAATCCTCACCACTCGGTTTAAGGAAATAAATATGGAAGAAAGTGAAACTTTCATGGACTTCTACACTAAGTTAAATGACATAGTCAACTCTATGTGGGATCTTGGTGATAGTATCCTGGAAAGAAAAATCTATGTAGAGATATTACGTTCATTGCCTGATAGGTTCAATTCAAAGGTCACTGTCATTCAGGAACTTCGTGATACGGATAATATGAGGGTTAAAGAGCTGGTTGGTTCTTTACAAACCTACGAGTTAAACTTTAAAGCTCCTAAAGGTAAGTCCATCGCCCTTAAGTCTTCTAAAAATACTCTCATGAAAATGTTAGTAATTCTAATCTTGAAAACTCTGAAGATGATATGACATTATTAGCTAAGAAGTTTTATAAGATTTTCAAAGTAAAAAGAGGGTAGATTTTTAAAAATCTTTAGAAAAAAAAAGAACTAGATCCAAAAGTTGAAAATCTATTAAAGATAGCCAATGTTTCAACTACCATGAATACGGGTATCTGGCAAACAAATGTCCAAAGATGGACAAATCTAAAAAGAAAGGCATGTTAGCCACACAGGATGAATCATCTTGCTCTGAAGCCTCTTCTGAGTCAGATGATTCTGAACCTGAGTCTACTAATGAGGTCAAAGCCTTAATAACTCTAGTCAAATTCACTTCCTCAAATAGTTGTGATTCAGCTAGTGAAGAAAATCTAAAAAGGGATCTTGAAAATGATGAAGATTTACAAGATGCCTATGATGCCCTATACAGGAAAAGTTGTAAGATAGCTGTAAAATTAAAACTTCAAAAAGAAAATTTTGATAATCTAATCTTAGAAAGATCACATCTTTCAAATTGTTTTGAAAAAGCTAAGTGTGATTTAGATTTCAAAACTTTCCAAATTGAAAACCTAAAATCTGAAAATGAAAAATTAAAACTAGAAGTCTCTTCTCTCTTGAGTTTGAAGGATACTCTGAGGTATGCCCAGGGTGATCCTAAACTAGAAAGACTACTAACTGGATTAAGAAAATATGGCGATAGATCTGGTCTGGGCTATGATAAAAATAAACCTCCTAAAAGTAAGTTCACTCCTCCTAAGTTTGTAAATGCGAGTCCTCTAACTCAAAAGTGAAAAGTCTAAATCAAAATAATTTTAAAAATTCTAAAACTTTTCAGGCTATGAAATCTAAAAGTAACCATATCAACTATAGAAATTAAAATCATAACCCCTTAGCTGAGAAAATTGTGGATCTACTTAAGGAGCTTCTAAAATCTAACTCGAATGGTAGAATATACAACAACTACAAGCATAGAAAAACTATCCTCCAAAACCCAAAACTATAATGAAATGGGTTCCTAAGGTTACTTGTTTGGTTGTCCACACCGCATATAAGGCTTCGAGTCAATCAAAGTGGTACTTAGATAGTGGTTGTTATAGACACATGACAAGTGATAAAGACTTGTTTACCAATCTTAAGATATGACTGATGGCTCAGTCACATTTGGTGATGGTAGCAACTGCATGATTATTGGTTATGGTACGGTTCAACTCTTTAATCTTTCTCCATTAGAGAATGTGTTGTTTGTAGAGGGCCTTAAGCATAATCTCTTAAGTATTTCTCAATTTCATGATAACAAACATAGTGTCAAATTCACTAACCAAGGGTGTGAGATTTCTAATGAGAATGTTTTGTGATATTAACTGGTCGCAGAACATCTGAGAACTGCTATATAATTAGTGATTCAAGCTCATCGAAGTTATTGTGTTACATGGTTCAGATCGATGAGACTGAACTATGACATAAACACCTAGGACATGTACACTACTGTAATCTTTATAGACTGAGAAAAGGTGAAGTAATAAGAGGTCTACTCAAGTTAAATAAAATGGATAAAATTTGTGGCGAATGTCAGATTGGAAAACAAACTAGGAGTGCTCATAAGAAAGTGAACTCTAATGCAACAACTAAACCCCTTGAACTTCTCCACATGGATATTGTTGGACCGACTAGAACAAAGAGTCGAGGTGATAAGAAATATATACTGGTAATTGTAGATAAATTTACCAGATATACATCGGTAGCTTTCATGAGAGAGAAATCTGAGACTCTCAATGAAGTGAAAAGGATACTCAAGTGTATCCAAATTAAGAAGGAATCACATGTCACTAAAATTATAGTGATCATGGTTTTGAATTCAATAATAGTAGTTTTGAGAAGTTCTGTAGCGATAATGGAATATCGAATGAGTATTCTGCACCTAAGACACCTCAATAGAATATGGTAGTTGAAAGGAAAAATCGAGTACTTTAAGAAATGGCTAATGTGATGTTAAATAATATGAAACTTTCTAAAAATCTTTGGGCTGAAGCAGTGAACACAACATGTTATATCACTAACCGTGTTTAGACTAGAAAGTCTAATAATAAGACTGCACATGAACTGTGGTTCAATAAGAAGCATATTGTTAAACACTTTCGAGTTTTTAGCAGCAAGTGCTACATTTTACGTGACTGGGAAAATCTGGAAAAATTTGATACTAAAAGTGATGAGGGTATTTTCATAGGATATGCAATAAATGGTAGAGAGTATCATGTTCTCAACAAGAGGACCGATGTAATTCAAGAATCCACTAATGTGGTTATAGATGATTACTTGAATACACCTGTCTCAAGTTCAGAAGATGAAGTCTCTTTATTTGATAAACTAGACTCTTCGTCTAGTCAAAATGACACTGAACTACGGTCAGTTAAAGATCATCTAACTGATCAAATCCTTGGGAATCCTCTCACTGGTGTGTGCACTCGTAGACAATTAGAAAACATTTGTAATTATTCTGAACATGTATTAATACTTTTTACTCTTGGATTTGTGTTGAGATATTTCTTGGACATACTTTTCCTGTTTAGTATGGAGAGTTAATATTGTGCATTAAGTTGATAATTTAATTATCATGGTGATATTTCCTATCTTATTTCATTTACTTCTCTTATCTTTATATATCTTTCTTTTGTCTTATTGTGATAAAAAGGGGGAGAAATTGTAGAGATGTGTGATGATTGTGGAATTTGGAGTGTAGTATAGATGATTTTTTTAGGTTCTGCACATCGCCTCTCCTGAATTAACGGGGAGTAATGGAATGAGGGAGAGATGTGGGGAGATATGTGATCTTTCATTATCCAAATGGTGCATGACTCTTTATTATGCATATACTTGATGCATGATTCCTTATTAGTGCATAACCGGTGCATGATTCTTTATTGTGCATGATTCTTTATTTAGTTTTGTCACAAATTTGACAAAGGGAGAGATTGTAAATGTTAATGTGTAAATCTAGCACCCATTATATTATCAAATTTTGTTATGATAAACCATTTAGTATTTGTATCATGCTTTGAGTTGAAGTTATTAGGTTCATACATTTTTAAGTTCTCTAGATCTTCATCAAACTTGCCTACATCTTTAACTTGAAGTGAAGAGTGTTGAAGTTCATGGTTTCAAATCCAAGTTCAAGATCTCAAATTCAAGTTTGAAGTTTAACTACTGTACGCTAAAGACTCAAGAACTCAAGCATGACTCAAGCTCAAGTTCAAGAGATCGAACTCAAGTTTCAAGTATCATAAGATATCAAGTCTCTAAAGCGAATGATGTTTCAATTATTCCTACTTACAAATAGGTTTAGATGACCCTAGATTGTGTCATATTCATTGCATATTTTATGTGGGTCATTTCTTTTATTTATTGGTCATTTTCTCAATTAGTCTTAAACCTTGTTTGACTAGTCCATGTACTAGCTCGACCAGTCTAAGAGTTTTCTCGACCAGTCTAAGGTTTGTTATTATTTTTTAAAAATTTCTGTTGGGCTCTGAACCAGTCCTGGAGACTGCTCGACCATTAAAGTGAATAGTTCTTGACCAGTCGTGCAAGCTCGACTCAAAGTCTAGCATGCTTTTCTGGTTGCACTCGACCAGTCGAGTGCTTTGCTCAACTAGTTGAGCAGGCCACTCGACCAGACGAGTAACGACCTTATCTTTTCACGCTAGAAAATTTAAAATTTTGTTAGTCCTTCGACCAGTCGAACCGACCCTTATACCAGTCAAGTGAACAGTATTTTCACCTATAAATAGAGCACGATTTCCAAAGTTTATTCATTCATTAAAGTGAAATTAAGACACCACTCTGAGAGATAAGTTGTGAATTTTTTAAGCTATTCTGTGCTAATTTTTTATTATCTTTAATTAGCTTTTGTAATTTAATTTTGTGCTCTTCATTCTAATATTATATTAAGAAGGGATTTAAGTTTTTCCCTTTCTTGAGATCAAAATCAAATCGAGCTAGCCCAAGTTAATTTAATTAAAAATCATTAAGAACTAGAACCTTTTCATCAATGAGACCGGACATTGAATGTAAGACCCGTATCTTGATCCGTACCGTTCTATAGACTTCCGCGATCTTACCGGTCGAATTCCGGCAACCTTTGACCCTTAATCGATATTGACGCGCGACCCTGATTCATGTGCCGACAACCCGAGTCGATTCAACCCGAGACCAATACCATAACGACCGCGCCGTCATTGCGATTCCGATACCGCGACTCGCGCGCCGAGGCGATACCCTGGTCAAGAGTTATGGGCCAACGTTCGGTGCGAGAAAACGCCGCACGTTGCGAAAACCAAGGAAATCTCTACGATGTGTCACATCAATCACATCAATCCCATCAATCAATCACCCATCAATCCATCACATGTCAAGTACACATCACTTCCATCCCTTTTCCCAAGCAACCACAAAAGTTTCCCAAACCCATACTTCTCTTACACAAAAAGCCACCAAAGTCTTCACCACCCATGCCTCTCTTACACCAAAGCCACAAAAGTCAAAGATTTCTTACACAAACATCACTCACCACATCCATCCATCACTCTCTCCCTCTCCCTTTACATCACTCTCTCTCTTTCTCTCTTTCTCATTTCAAAATTTCCAAGCAACAAAAAATTTCAAGAGTCCCACGTATGGAATTTCTCAAACCCTCCTAAACTCCAAGTGGCCCACCTCTTCATCCCAAAATCTCCCATCTCAACCCTCCATTCTTCATCTTAACCATTGAAGTTGAAGCCAAGGTGCCAAGGAACCCCTAGGAGCGAGAAGATCGGACGGTGGGTGCTTCTATAGGGTAGATTTTCTTATTTTTATGGTAGACCAAGTGAGTCCCACCGATCAATGGTGTGGATCTCACTTAGGACCCTAAAATGTGGCCGATGGACCACTTGGATCATCATGATCATTCCATGATGGGGCCATTCTCCATGGACCGCATCATGATGTTTATTTCATTGCAAAAGGTCATCTAGACCGTCCATATCGGTGGGGAATGGGTCTCCACCATTGATTTACATTTTGATAGTCCCATGTTCAACGGGATCCGTTTATTGTATGATTCATTACAAGGGAGGGCCCATAATGTCGGGGTCCCTCCATCACAAGGCGTGTCCCACTCTCCATGTTTCTCCCTCACTCTCTTTTATTTCTTGTAGTTTATTTTATTTTATTTTATTTCATTTTTATGCTAAGGGGTTGTGTGGCCCACTTGAATGGACCTCACCTTGAGGTATTTATTTTGTGCAAGGGTCCTTCAAGTGGGGCCCACCTTGCATGTTGTACCTCCATCATCCATCAGTGGTGGCCCACTTCAAAAGGCCCACCACAATGCTTTTAAAAAAATAATAATAATAAAAGAGCCCCTCGTCCAGCGTCTGGGACGCTGGACGTCCCTGGACAAAAAAAAAAAAAAAAGGTGAAAAAGAGAAGTTTGAGGGGTGGTCCTCTTGTGTAGGCCCCACCTTGAGTTGTATATTTGATCCAAGCCGTCCATCCTCTTACCCACGGCATTTTAGCCGTTGGGTAGAAGTTTGGAGCTGATCCAATCACCTGATGGGCCATAGCGTCAAATATTGCGCCCTCACCATTCAAACTCTATTTTCTTATTTTATTTCTCTTCCAAACATCAAAAAAATTCAAACTCTGAACTCATTTGGTCAGCCTCGAGCCACTGATCGCAATGGCCAGGACGGATCCTGGTGCAACGGGCCCCGCACGTGAAAAACCCCAGAAAATCATTTTTTTCAGATTTTTGCAAAGGGGGTTGCCCCCCCTCCCTGACAACGTGCAGTGCTGCACGCTGCTGCGTGCAGCCGTGCAGCGGCAGCGAACGTCCAGTAGGGGCCCACGGCCCTGCGTGTGGGCCCCCCTATAATGTGTATTTGTCATCCAGCTTGGTCATGAGGTGGGCCACCCCAGTGGCGGGCCCCCCTCCAAAAATGAAACAGATCCAAAACTCAGGTGGCCCACACCACTTGAAACAGTGGAATTGAAGTGTACCATTGAAATCGATTTTTGGGCCCACAGAAGTTTTGGATAAATCTGAAATTTGTAATCTCACTTCATACAGGTCTGAGTGACCTTATGAACGGGTTGGATTTCAAATAAATATTACGGTGGGCCACATTTGTGGGACCCACGTTAATGTTTATATTTCATTTTCACCGTCCACAGCCCGTGGACGGTGAGACTCACCCTATTGCGTGTGTTTTAGACACGCCGTCCATCTATCTTTGAAGATGGGGCCCACTGTCAGCTACCCATATTATTTTCTGTGGGACCCACCATTATATATATTTATGTATGTTATATAGTTTAAATGTATATTTTATAATATGAAAATTGTAGTGGGCCCTAGACCATGTGTCCCTATGAATAGTTTGGATGGAAATAAATGTTTTGTAAGGCCCATGAGTCGGGACCCATTTAATTTCAAAAGGGCATGGGCTAGGCCCATTTGATTTATAAAATGCTTATGGGCTAGGCCCATTTGATTCATTTAAAGGCCTAAGAACTTAGGCCCATTTGATGTGTTGCAAGTCCATGGGACTAGGCCCATTTGATGTACTTCAAGGCCCATGTAATTGGACCCCTTTGTTGCATTCTTCAAGCCCATGGATGTGAACCCAGTTGATATATTGTAAGGCCCATGGGACTAAACCCATTTTGATTATAAAAAGGATCCATGGGATTAGGCCCATTGGACTTATTTGAGACCCATGAATTAGGCTCATTTTATTTGATTAAGGCCTAGGGGTTTAGGCCATTGAACTCATATAATGCCTATGGGTTAGGCCCATTTGACTTGAAAAAGGCCTATGGGTAAGGCCCATTTAAATTGTATAAGGCCTATGGGTTTAGGCCCATCTGATTTATGCAAGGCCTACGGTTTTAGGCCCATTTGATGTACCGTAAGGCCTAGGGGTTTAGGCCATTGTACACATATAATGCCTATGGGCTGATGTCCATTTGATGTACATGTGGGACCTAAATGGTGTGACCCATTGGTCACATATTAGACTCATGAGACTATGCTCATTTGATGCAATCCTAGGCCCACGGGTTTGACCCATTGCAATACACATATGACCCATTGGTGTGGCCCATTTATGTGGCCCATCTGATGAATAAAAGGCCCATAGGATATGGCCATTTGATATATATATGAAAGCCCAATGGAGTGAACCTAAGGTCCATTGCAATGTGTAATCCCATACCGATTACGTAGCGAAGTTTAAGAAGATCGTGCCTTGGGAGCAATGTTGGTTTGACGTCCACATTGCGAGTGTAATGTTGGTTGGATGTCTACATTACGACTCTCCTTAGGGCCCATTACTGGGCCGTACTTATTGTATGTCGGCCGTCCAGGTCCATCTACATTGTGAGATAGTCCATTTTATTATATCATGTTTAGTACAGTTTCATGACTCATGATCATACGCATCATATGTATACTTGACGCGAGAATTATTTGTTCATAGCATTTGCCTTCGGGCAGGTTGTTTATAGGCTCCCGGTTAGGCGCTGTTGCCCTACATGAGCGCACGATATGTGCAGGATTTTTTGCATGAATGGATAGTGTGAATCATGCATTTCGCATTTGTGTGACATGGTTATTGTACGCCCTAACGACATCAGGGCTATAGCCTCCACAGACGCATCGTGGTTGGCAGGATTGGATACCGGAATCTTGTTCTACATGGGGTACTATAGATATCCTTGGATGAAAGTCCCTAAACCCTTATGGTACCAAGAGGTTGCTCCAACGTTTAGACCGAGCGGGTAGATAAGCGCTGAGTGCCGATTACCAGACGGTTACGCTCTCCACTGTGTCATGGTCGGTTGGAAGGGGGTGCGGCCTTACCCGCCCAAGAGTAGGGGGCAATGCTAGGCTGAGTTTGACCAGCTCGAGGAATGGGTCCGCTATCGACGAGTCGCTCTCGATATTGGCAGACGGATAGTGAGGTCTTTTCCACTTACCTGATTGCACGCGATGTGGCGGCAATCTGGTTTAGAGTGTACTAGACCCCGGTGATATTTCATATTTTGAGCTGTATTGATGTGTGGACATAGATGAGGATCTGTACGCTTGAGTCGCATTGCACATTGCATGGCTTTGGGATGGCCGATACCATTCATGTCTCGCATTGCATAGCCTTGGTACAGCTCATGGTATTATGGTTCTATCTGAATATTTCACTTTACTCTGTCATTGCATGATCATATTACTACCTTGCGCACACACTTTCACCGCCCTCTAAGCTTTCTGTAAGCTTATGCACGACCGTTGCGCGCAGGTGACGTTGGATCGCAGCAGCGCTGAGGCAGGAGCACGTTGCAGAGTATTTTGGAGTCTTTGTTCCTTACCATTGTATTTCCCTTTATGCTCATTGTACTTGTAAAGTTTTTGATCATAGTGAAAATGTAATGGAGTTCTTGGTTGTTGTTTGTGGGTTATGCCTTTGGTTATGCTTATTACAAATCAAACTGACATTAAAAATCCTCCTCGTAGCATCCCAGGATCGGAACCTGGTAAATGGGAGCCGAGAATGGGGTTCTACGGAGGCTGTCGGTGCCGGATTCAACGATCGGGAATTCTGTGAGCCCGATTTCCGAGTTTGGGGCGTGACATTGAACATCTTCATCTATATCGGATTGGTTCTACCGGGCTTCTTCAAAGGAGAGTTTCTAGATAAGTATCATTTATAATTCTGTATATCTTTTTGGTTTTTGAGGTTATGACAAAAAAATCTCTTTTTGATTTATCTAAGGTAATCCAGGAAATCTCAAAGTGTGCGGTTTTTGGAATTGTGTAAGCCCAATCAAAGACAATTGTGAAGGTTTTAAGGTGAACCTTAGAAAACCTTTTTTCATAGTGAACGCTAATATCCCGAGGGAGTGAATATTAGGAATGGAGTAGTTGTGTGGCTGTTTTCTAACAGTTGGTGTACACGTAAGCGAACCATTATAATTCCTGAAGTTGTAGTGGATGATTGAATGTGCTTATGCGTGTGAATGTTGTAATTTTATTTAAGTATTTGTGGTGAATGGTGTAATTTATTTTATGCACTTGTGAAAATTTTGTAATAACTTAGTTTATTTTATTTATTATTTCCTTTGCCTCTTTATCGGTTTGGGTTTTTGATTTATTATTTTCTTTGCCTCTTTATCGGTTTGGGTTTTTGATACTTACAAACGTTCTAGTAAGGTTATCCTGCCATAAGCCTTTAGTTTTTAGTGTTAGGTTGTCCTTAGAACTAAGTTTATATCAACCTCTCAATACCAGTACATTTGAGGTTTCTATTTACTAGTACTTAATTATTATTTGATTATGTTATCTTTCTTTCAATTCTACATTTATTTTTTAATTTGGCATAGTCCTATTCAGCCCCCTCTAGGACGTATTGCTCGGCCTTTTCAGAAACTGTGTCATCGGCATCGGTTTATAAGGTCTGGAGAAACCGTAATCTGATATTTTAGTAAAGATTTGAATGCTATTGTTGGATTATATTCTGAGTTTGTGAAAATCCTAAGGGCAGAAACACCTATCGAGATCCTAGCCAATTCTAATTGGAGTACGTACTTTCAAGTATGCTCAATTGTAATCATTAGTATTCAACATTCAGTCTTGTCATAATATTCTTATCTATTTTTTCCTACTAATGCATGCTTAAATTAGGACTGTATTGGTGTAATTGATGACACCCACGTACCTGGCTATGTGCCAGCATTGGAAAGTACAATTTACCATAATAGAAAAAGGGGTCCTTTCTTAAAACGTAATGGCCACATGTACATTTGTTATGAAGTTCATATATGTGCTCACCGGATGGGAGAGTTCTACATCTGACGCACGCGTCTTACAAAGTACATTGACACATTCCAATGATCGTTTTACAATCCCCGAGGCTACTTTTTATAAATCTATATGATGGAACATATTCATAATATGATTTCTCATTAAATTATATTGATAATTACTCATAATTAATTGTAGGTAAGTAGTACGTAGTTGATGTTGGTTATGCTCATTCTCCAGGATTTATAGCTCCTTACCGCAGTGTATGGTACCACCTCAATAAATACTGCACGGGCCGCAATCCTTCCAATAAGAAAGAACTATTCAACTACCGGAATGCTCAATTACAAAACGTTATCGAGTGGATTTTTGAAATACTGAAAGCTCAGTTTTTAATCCTCAAAACAGCACCACCATACAACCTTTTAATACAAGTGAAGATATTGATCACATGTTGTGTTACACAACTTTAACCATTTATTTGGAGGAGATGATTTTATCGAAGATGAGGTCAAACCAACAAATGTAATGGAGGGTATAGATCTATCACTATATGAGTTTTATTAATGTCATATAATGTGAGAAGGACGAATGGGTGACATTTCAAGACAATCTTGCTGCCATGATGTGGAATGAATCTCATCCTATGAGTCATAGCGTATGACAATTACATGATAAATTGGCATTTTTTAGTATGTAATAGACTCACAAGATTGTACTCGGTTACCTACATGCATGTTTCTAGATTACCATCATTTTGGATGTTTGAAAATATGATTATCCTCCCTTTCAACTTTTATCATCTTTGGAATGTGTGTATATTCCTTCAAGTTTGTTAAAATATCACATTATATGACTTATATGCAAGGTTTTAATGCTTATTAAAGATGCTCATTTGACTATTTGTAGATAATTGATGTTAGTGACGGGGAAATGCCACCGAACAAGCAAAATAATGAGTTAACCCCAACGAAACAAACCAGTCAAGACCCAAACATTACACCATGAAGGACACCGAGGAAATATAAATTAAAATCACTTGATAAAAATGGATTGTTGAGTGGTGTAATGTGCTGGACCGATGAAATGAATGATTGCCTTATTGATATGATGATGGATGTTGTCGCAAATGGCTGTAAGAGTTCTAATGGATTTAAGAAAGAGACTTATAAGATAGTCGTGGAAACTGTGAGGAGTGCATAAGGGATATTGCTCACAACCCCAAGTGTAAAGTCGCAATATAGTAATAATCTCGGTGAGATCGAGGTCGAATCCATAGGGTCTGAACTTGTATGTGTTCCAAAAGCAACTAGAAGTAGAACTAAAAGAAGATGTAAACCTAATTCTGAAAATTTTGAGGGAGAAATTATGAATATATTACTTAAAAACTAATAAATTTAAAGGTGATAATTATGGTGCCAAGGATCTACTTGTAGTAATTAGGAAGTTACCTTACCTGATTCAAGGACACAACTGGAATCAGAGTCCTATCTTATCCAATTGGTAAGAAGAAATTTGTCAGATCTCTGAACTTCTCATGGATCTAATCATCAATGAATGAGAGTGGTGAAGAGTTGGAAGTGATTCCATCACCTAACCATGCCCAGAAGATAAGGAAAATAATAGGATTTACTAATCCCACAACCAATCATCAGAGAATTATGAAAGTTAGGAAGGATTTCATCACCCTACCATGCCCAAGGGACGATGGTGAACAACAGGACTTACTAATTTTACAATCTCTAATCAGAAAAAGAAGATATTTCAAGCTATTGCAGATCCATTGTAATTTGTCACAACAAACCATTAAAAAATAAAAATATTCCTTCATAATCAAACTAGAATCTAAGAGAGTTCAACAAAACATAAATAAAAACAAAGTAAACATATCAATCATGCTACAAGCTTCACCTCTTAGCCTTAGTTAAGAGGTTTAGCCAACCATAGACATGATTGAACTAATAACTCTTAAACAAAATAAAAAGACCAACTAGGAAAGAAGTAAAAAAAACTCTCAGATGAGGGCTCCACCTATTTACTCCACTCTTCAAACCCTAAAAGATGCCTAAGAACATCCTAGGGACTTTTATTTATAGTTGTGCAACTCCAACTTTCACACCGAGTTGAAAAATTCCAGAAACCGCTTCAATTTTTCACAATTTTTATGTTGTTTGCATAACCTTAGACTGGTCGAGGGTCACCTTTAACTAGTCAAGGGTTTCCTTCGATGGGTCGAGGATGACCTGATTTTAGATGATTTTGTCGCTAGAGTTTGAATTGAGGAATCCTCGACTGGCCAAGCAGGGCCAGGACTAGTTAAGCAGGAGTTAGGAATAGTCGAGGATTACGCAAATTCACTTCAAAACTTTGATTCTCTTCATTCTTGACTTTGTTTTCTTAGATCTTTAGTATTTAAATTCTTCATTCTTGGTCTTCTAAGATCCACTCTTTGGCTTGGTGATTTTTGAGCATTAAATCCATGCTTTTAGCATCATTTTCAATCCAAACTCTTATATTCACCTTGCAACACAAACATGATTAAAATAGGACATTAAACATTATCATGTTCATAAAACTAAGTAATAAATGGGGTCTAATATGCAATATTTAACCCTTAACACAATTCCCAACCAGCATTTTGTTAGTCCCGAGCAAAGTATGCAAAAAAATATTTCGAAAACCACAGGACAATTTCTATAAGCTCAAGTGTTTTTTTTTTTAAAGAAAAAATAATCCAAATAATAGAATTTTAAGATACATCAATGTTGAGCATCACCTTCTCCTCAACTTTAGTGCTCACTAAATTTCACAATCTACTTCACAGTATTAATCCTCCAATTAGAACAATTTTAAACATTGAGTTCTGTAAGTGTATAATGAAGCTTAGACTCATCACACTCAAGAGTTCAATTCTCAATTTTCATGATAACGTTGGTAATTAAAAAAAACATTTAGGATGACCAAAACTTTCCTTACGGTTCAACCTTTTATTCCTCCATCTTTTGATTTTTCCATCGATGGCTTTCACACTATGTCAATTTTTTTTAAAATCTTTAATAAGTAGCCATTTTCGACGACAACTATTTTTTAGGTAGGTAATTTTTTTTATTGGACATGATGGACAAATTCCCCAAGTTGATTCTTTCTATGCTTAATAATCACCAAGTTAGCAATTCAATAACAAACTGACACCTTAATGTGTAAGCTAGATGTGACATGTGAAATCATGACTTAATCAATGTTTAAAACTTCTAATCATGGATTAATAATTCGATCTTAACTGTGAAATCTAATAAGTAACTAAATTTAAGAGTCATAAATCATCAACATTAAGTATCTTATACTTCTAAATAATAGATGAACTTCAAAATCACTCGAATTTACAAAATTTTCAAAAAAAATTTCACAATTTTTGTTCAAAGACTACAAAAACACTGATTAGCTTGCCTAATCCACACCCCCAACCTAGAATCTACATTGTCCTCAATGTAAAAGATATAAGCATGTAATGCACATGAGACAATGAAAGTAAACGAGAAGTGATGGAAAGGTAGTACTTGATGAAAAAATTTTGAGGCATTTCCAATAACTCAGTGTGAAAAATGGGTTAACACAAAAGACTTGGACTAATGATAAACAAACTATCCTAAAACAGCTGAAAGCAAATTCTTAATACAACAGAAAGTAAACTATCCTAATCCTAAATTCTTTGAAACCAATAAACTAATGTTAAACTAGGAAAGCAAGGGAAAAGCTACTCAGTCATCCGCAAGGTTTCTCCTTCGCCCAATATCTTGATAAATTTCTCAGTAGGTTTCTCAACAAGATCATCCAAAAGCCCCTTTTGTAATAAACTTGGATGCCCTGGAGTATGAATTTCTAAAGAAATTTATGGAGCTTAGCAAAAAATTGTCGTTGAATCGCTTGAGGTATCCAAAGTATATATGATTCACCTGTGACTGAAAAAGTTTCAATGTTAGTAGTCCATGATGAATTAGAGACTACAAATAGATAAAATTCAGAAAAACTCTCAGTAGATGATGTAGTCTCAACACATTTCGAAGTTTCAGACTTCGGTTCAATTGTCAACTCTCCCTCCTGTGATAGTAAACATTCAAGATCTGTGGACGGAAAGGTTTCAGAATAAGGGTTCTCTTGGTCAGTAATAACTACCAAGGTGTTTTCATGCAAGGCATTCATTATGTCTTATATCATGGGATCATTTGAATCTATAAAGTGTGTCAAGCAATCATCCAAAGAGTTGGAAAAATCAGTTAAGAGTGACTCATTTTCCTTATTGAAGTTTGTGATGATCTGCCTAAGGATTCCATCGTCTCTGAAAGGGGATGGAAGCATGATCTCTTGCTCTTCATCATGGTGAGAATAAATCATCACTGGATGTATCTTGTCTTGCCTTACATAGGTGGATTGAAAATTAACAGGTGAAGAATTTATGTGAATAAACTGTTCATCGGTACTACTCAGTAAAGGCGTTGTATTGTCAAAAGTGTACAAATCCGATGGTGGCCTCAACTGGGTGGTTTCAACTTCCATAGTCATATCGAGCAACTTGCCCATTTCTTAAATAATATCATCATTCAATTCAGGGGAGTAGTCTAAACATGTCTCACAAGAGTTAGAAGGGTCCGTTGAAAGGGGCTCATCCTTCACATTTAAATAAGATATGTCAGATGAGTAGAGTAGGTCATTATAACCAATCACTTCGTGTACTTCTTGATCACTGACCTAGACCAAACTTGAGATTGATTCCAGGAAAATTTGGGCTGCACATTCATAATCGTCATCCCAATACTCATCATTTTCTAATTCAGTGCAGTATACACTTGGGATGAGATCGCTTTCCTCACATTCTATTCCTAATTTGGGTTGAGGCTTGAATAAACTAACCTCTTCCTCATCATTGAAACCAGGTGTGTCATGTGAGTGAAGTGTGTTAGTATTATTATATCTGAAAGACACCCACGTCTCTTTATTATTCCTTTGAACCGTCATCAAGATCGACTCTTCAGAAAATTACGACATATGCTCATTAACATAATCCAACTCTTCATTCCAAATTTCAGAGTTCTCTACAAATGAGTTAGAATCACTTTTCTCGTATTATGTTTCTATGTTGAGTTGTGGCTAGGACGAACGAGCCTTCACTATCTTATCGATGCGCAAATCAAGCACTTTTAGTGTTTTTCTAATATCTGCAAGATAATCCATGTAACTCTGAAGTGAATCCTCTTGGATCATTTCTGGTTAGATCTCAAAGGTAGGGAATCCAAGAGAATAATCATTATAACATTTTATTGGTTTATCTTTTCAATTTTGATGTTTTCACGGATCATAGTCATACGGATCATAGGTGAGAGAATCTGATAGTTGTTGATACATATTATCACCCATAATATAGTCTCTCATTGTTTTCTTCTTGATTGATGGGTGATAATAATTCTCACTCCCATAATTATGATAATCTCAGCATTCATCTATTGTTTCCTTAATTCGTAGAGTGTAATTATTCTCCCGCGTATGATCACGAAAGGACTTCTTAACCGGTGAAGCATTATATTCCGGTTGGTTCTCGATGATGGTTTGAGAAAAATTTTGAGACATCAGTTAATTTCTATCATAATCATCATATATCCCTTCCCAATATCTCTTATCCATCTCAACATACTGACGTACCCACTCTTGTATGGTGAAACCCTAACTCTGAATCTAATCTTTAAATAATAATAATAAATCCTAAAATAATATGGAAAGTAAGTAGAGGGAAGAAGTTAGAAAGAGGTTACTGGATTGGAGAGTTCTATGTTAGGATCCTACAAAATAGAAAACAATGTTAGATTCTAAAAAAAAATACAGAAAAAACCCTAAAAAGAAAATTCTAAAATTAGAAAGTTTTAAAAATAAAAATAGAAAGATGAGTTAGTTTCTATAAAGAAAGTTTCTAAAATGCAACTGTTAGTCCTCGGCAACGGAGCCAAAAACTTGTTCAAAACCCCAAGTGTAGGGTTGCGATGTAGTAATAAACTCGATGAGACCGAGGTCGAATCCACAAGGACTGAACTTGTGTGTCTTCTAAAAGCAACTATAAGTAGAACTAAAAGAAGATGTAAACTTAATTCTGAATATTTTGAGGGAGAAACTATGAATGATTAATTAAAAACTACTAAATTTAAAGGTGGTAACTATGGTGCCAAGGATCCACTTGTAGCAATTGGGAAGCTACCTTACTTAATTCAAGGATACAACTGGAATTAAGTCTCATCCTATCCAATTAGTAAGAAGAGATTTGTCAGATCTCTGAACTTCTCATGGATTTAATAATTAATGGAAGAGAGTGGTGAAGATTTGGAAGTGATTCTGTCACCTAACCATGACTAGGAGATAAGGCAAACAACAAGATTTACCAATCCCACAGCCAATCATCAAAGAATTGTGAAAGTTAGGAAGGATTTCGTCACCTTACCATGCCCAAGGGACAATGGTGAACAACAAAACTTACTAATTTCACAATCTCTAATTAGAAAAAGAAGATATTTCAAGCTATCATAGATCCATTGTAATTTGTCACAACAAACCATTAAAAACTAAAAATATTCCTTCATAATCAAACTAGAATCCAAGAGAGTTCAACAAAACATGAATCAAAACAAAGGAAACATCCCAATCATGCTACAAGCTTCACCTCTTAGCCCTATCTAAGAGGCTTAGCCAACCATAGACACGATTGAACTAAGAACTCTTAAACAAAACAAAAAGATCAACTAAGGAAGTAGAAAAAACTCTCGGATGGTGGCTCCACCCTTTTGTTCCACTCTTTAAACCCTAGAAGATACCTAGGAATATCCTAGGGACTCCTATTTATAGTTGTGTAACACCAAATTTCACACTGAGTTGGAAAATTCCAGAAACCACTTCAATTTTCTATAATTTGTGTGTTGTTTACATAATCTTAGACTAGTCGAGGACAACACTAGACTGGTCCAGGGTTTTCTTCAACGGGTCGAGGATGATATAATTTTAGATGTTTTTTCTGTTGCAGTTCGAGTTGAGGAATCCTCGACTGGTCGAACAGGGCTAGGACTAGTCGAGAAGGAGTTAGAACTAGTTGAGGATTATGCAAATTCACTTTAAAACTTTGATTCTCTTCATTCTTGACTTGGTTTTCTTAGATCTTTGGTATGTGAATTCTTCATTCTTGGTCTTCTAAGATCCACTCTTTGGCTTGGTGATTCTTGAGCATTAAATCCATACTTTTAGCATCCCTTTCAATCTAAGCTCTTAAATTCACCTTGCACTACAAACATGATTAAAATAGGACATTAAACATTATCATGTTCATAAAACTAAGTAATAAATGGGGTCCAATAAGCAATATTGGACCCTCAACAGATATCACTTCAGGTGAAATATGTTGGGAATCACCTCCACACGTTGAAGAGGTTATATTTCAAGGTTTGGGACACCCTGAACGTCAGTGGGTTTGGATGAGATGACGACTTAAAGCTAGTGATCGCTCTAAATGAGGTTTGGGAGAATTACATACTAGTGAGATTATGATGATTTAAATTTTTTATAACTTGAGTAAAATTTTTGGTTTTTACATTGGACATATCTTCTCATATATGTTTACTTATATCGATTTTTCATCATTGTTGTCAATAGTCATATCCTTATGGACAATATGTTCGGGGTAAAGTGGTAAGAAGGTACAATGACCTAACGTACTTATTTAAAAATGACTAAGCTACCAGACTGTATGCTTCCATAGGAAACATACATAATATTTTGCATTCGAAAAGGTCTAAGGATCATGATATTTCATTGACAACATCAATTGATCTAAATAACGTTACACTCGTGTTATCGAGTGATGATATAGGGGATTGTGCACCTAACATCCAATGGTCATATCAAAGTTGTGATGGTACTCATATTGCAAACCGAAGTCTGAATGTAAATGGGAAAAACTCGATGAACACAAGCAACACATCCAATTCAAGGAAGAGAGCAAGAATGAATCACCTTTGTGACATCATAGGCAAAGGAATGAGCGACGTTATTGAAGCTGTCAAGTCACTAGCTATAACCATATGCTAAGGGAAAGACATGGTATGTATGTCGCAGATTATACCAATTCCGAAGCATATTGAGATCCTTATAGGACATGAGATCCTACACGCAATAAGGATACTATCAAATGATGAACAACAATCTATCTCATTCCTTTCTCTCTATGAGCATAGGAGGTTGGACTTTATGCCGATTTTTCTTTCACCAGATAAGTCATTTGACTAAGCGCAGTGGCCTCCACCTGGTCGATGGGTTTATGTTTACTTTGGTGGATCAACCAAGTGGTTTTTTAGATGATAATTTTTCTTTTCTATATAGCTAGTAGTGTTGACTAGCTATATTGATGTGGGTTATTTTGGATGATGACCTTTTTTTTTTAATGTATATTTAATGCTCCATCCTTCAATGTGTTTTAATCCACATTACATGTTTCTAATCTGCTGAAAAAATTATTAAAATTACAACTGTCTCTTATATTTGCATAATGTATAGGATAATTATGCATGTATAACATGGAAGGACAACTTTAGGTATGTTCTCTTCGAATTGGTATAAAACCAGCTTTCTACTATAGTTAGAGACAAATTGTGATATACTATTAATTTGTTCCATTCATTATACATGACATAAAATATTATTACTTGGTCTAACATTATTAATACAATCGGTTTGACCTTATACATATTATTTCTTTATGTGCAGATGGGTAAGAAGATGTATGTAGTATTCAATGGACGCCGACTTGGGATATATTATAACTGGGAGGAGTGTTTGGAATAGGTCAAGGGATATTCCAAGGCCCGTTTCCATGGATATAAATCGGCGTCGGAGGCATTTATTAACTGGAAAACTTTTTACGAGAATTCTGACCTTAATAATGCACCAATAGGCGAAATTGAAGACAATCATGATAACAGGGGGTCAACGCATAGATAGCGTTACACTGGAAATTGCATGAACCATCCTCTAGGCCGGTCCTCAACATCACCCTATTGTTGTCCATCCAGAGGTGGTAACAGCTCATAGTGTGAAGGTGTTGAAGAAACACCGCGTTCACTTGTGGCCCTGATAAGGATAATCTTTGGTTGCTTAATTTTAATCCTCACCATTCAGCACATGTTGTGGCATTAAAGCAATGCACATATGGCTTGCTGGATGGACTGCATGGTTGAGGGATTGGTTTATGTAGATGTTTAAGGAATGTTTTGGACTATTTTAGACTATGATATGCCTTGGTTTGTTAGTGTGATAGAATATGGAAACTTTGTGGATAACTTTTATGTGCTTTGTTCTCCCTGTTCCTCTGTAGGCAGTACATTGATCATATATGGGATAGAATCATTTTGGATAAAATTCTATTGAAGTTCATGTAAGTAACGTCTCGAAAAATTTCGTACAAAGGCCCGAGTACCACCTCAGGTAGAAATCACTAAGGACCAAATCCTTTAGAAATTAAACAAGAATTAACTAGTGCTAAACTAGATTACTTGTGAAATTAGCCCTAATCACTTTAAACATGATCTGTAAGACACAAAATCTACAGGATCGTTAACACTACATTACCTAAAAACTTAGGATCCATCTCAAAACTCAGTTGCTCTTGGGAGCATCATGAAACTCCATATTGGACCTGGATCGCACGTCGAAAGTTTGATTATCTCAAGACTATACGGTTATGACCACCTTACTGGACTTGACAACCACCTAAGAAATCAAGTCCTAATAGCACCCAGAAATGTACAACTTGAACCCGGAGCGAAGTGTGTGAGAAACATGAATCTCTTTAGGAAATGAACTAAAACTTAAGTGAATTGAGTCAGTTCACTTGCAGGCTGAATCTAAGAATTCGGATCAATAAATTTTGACCAAATTACACCCTTAGATCAGAAAAAATTTCCAACACAGATCAGTGTACTTGTGACCCTGATCGGGTACCGGTGACCGTTGAACTGAAATTGGTTCCCCGCGGTCAATCTGTAAACCCAATCGAACCGAAAACTTAGCCTGACATAGATCCGATGTCAGGGAGCTTAAGTCTAACCACAAGTAGAAAAGGGGCGTCTAGAAGTACTCTGTTGGACCTGAATAGCCAACCTTTGGCTATAACTTAAGTATACCTTGGCCCTGAGGCCATTTCCATCAGTTTTGGACCTATATAAAGGCCTTAAACCCCCTCTCTCCCTTGTTATACGAATTTTCTAAAACCATAGGAGAGAGAAGAGAAGAAAGAGAAGGAAAGAGAGAGAAAGTGTGAGAGAGAGAGTCAGGGTTTGCTACAGAGATTCTTCCCTACCGCTCTTCGTATCGAATCACTGCTACTGTATTGCTATTCCGGTGATTCCGACTCCATGCTTGGGTAAGAAATCCAAACCCTAATATGTTTTAGGGATTCAACAAGATTAGAAGGTGTAGTAGTTAACCTATTATATGTTATAGGTTGTTGTTGTGCTGTAGACGAGGACTTAGCATTTACATTGAGTTCGTTACAAGTCTACCAGCGTAAGGTGCAAATTATAAACATCTAGGTTATGGTTTTCAAGGCTTTTAATGTCAGTCAATGATTTATGACTGACTTGAGTACTATCACACTTGCCTAGTTAGAGTATTTCAACATATTAACCATATGTGCAGGTTAGGTTGATTTTCAATGTATTTCATGTGTTTGTTGAAATGGCTGAATGAATATGGAATTATGATTTGTGCCTACTATGATTATTGAATGTAAGAACATGATGGTTCTGCATATGATAACTCCTTGGGGAAAGGATTTGTTCGTGTATATATTAAAATCAACATATGTCATGTATGTTGGTTAGTATAGTCTAAGTGTTTGATGAAATGTCTGAAAGAGTAAGTGTTTGGTGTTGGTATTTTCTAAGGGGGTTGAGATGAGATTCTCAACTACCTTGGCTATATATGAATTCTTTCGTGGGACTTAAATGTAACTATGTGAACTATGTGTGATGTGTGAATTACATGCCTAGGATCACGTGTTTAATATGTGTTCTTATACATGCTTACATGGATGTAGTATTTGATTTATTTATTCTTACTATTTTGACGATCTCATGCAATTACTTATTGGAATTGCGTGTGATTGGGACTATGGTATAGTCTAGGCAATTGGTAACCGGGCCTAATCAGGTGGCTGAGGTTGTTTCACCACATAAGGCACGTTCGACAAACCCGAGTCGCACATTACTTGTCGACAGTGGTTAGGTCATGTGGAGTGCTTACACACTTCATGTCGATCAACCCAACGTGCGCTTGTACTAGTTGATCTTATCAAGTATCCCGATTGGCCCGATGTATGTTCACCATGTATGGATGTTACTGCTTGAATCTAAGGTACCAAACTCACTAGTGTGAAGCCCTGTTAACCTTGATACAAGACTCATGAGCCAGACATAGTGGTATGGGACATCGTGGTCCAGCTATCAACCTACGCCGGGATGACAAACCCACCCGTAGTGACCAGTGAGCAACCTAAGCTTGTGAGCCAAATACGGTGGTATGGGACATTGTATTCGAGTTGTCAGCCTACACTAATCAGGTGACAAGCCCTTAGTAGTGCCCTTGAGCATACTCTGAAACTGCATTGAGGCGACGAGCCTTTCCATAACAACTAGAATATAAACTAAGCCTACACTGATCAGGTGACAAGCCCTTTGTAATGACCTAGAACCATAATATCGTATGATATTTACTAGGACTAACGACCTTAGAATGGATCATTGTTTGGGAATTGATATGAGGGAGGTACCTTAGCTTCCAAACCCTACTATATGAATAAATCTAAGTAAGAACTTAGTTAACATGATCATAACATCGCATTGCACGACACTTTGGTGAGGAAGTAGCATGTCTGAAGTGATGCATATCGCGATCATGAGATAAAGTTTGCAGAGGGAGTGCAGGCAAGGGAATATATCATATCATATCATCTTTGTATTAACAATAGTATTTAGGGCTTGATTGTTGTACTGCTTTATCATTAATATTTGATTGAATTGATAACATGTTAACCTTTACATTATAGTCCCACTGAGTTGATCACTCACTCCCACATTTTGGGACATTGTTTTAAACACCAATCAGACTCTGTCTTAGATGCAAATGATGAAGCGACACATGAGGCCAAGCCAGACTTCTACGACGATGAGGACTTCTCATATATGCAGTTATCAGGCGGGTTTACGTAGGCCGCTCTGATCGACGGGGATTGTTGGGTTGCTGACTAGATGACATTACACATTTTATATATTTTAAAATTTTACATGTAACTATTTGACCTGGTAACATGAACATACTCTAGAGACTTACAATCGCTTATATACTTTATATACTAATCACAGTCTTCCGCTTGTATAAGTTAACTGTCTCTAGAGTATGATATGCTGTTTTGGTATAGTCACACCCATGTTTAATGTACTAATACAGATAATATTTAATCATCATTATCTATGTTGCATAAGTGATGTGTTGGAACTCGGGAGTTAGGCTCCTGCTCCACCTCCGATTTTCAGGACGTTACAAGTTGGTATCAAAGAATGATTTAGATTAAACGAGACCTGTGTTATGGTCACACGACGCCCACTGACATACTATGACTTAGGTGTAAGACCCGTATCCTAGCCCATACCATTCCATAAGCTTCCTCAGTCCTTCCGGTCAAATTCCGGTGACCCGCGATCTATTATCGGTGTTTGCGCGTAACCCTAAGATGTGTCCCATATATCTAACTCAACTCGTCCCGAGACTTGTACCTCTACGACCACGCCATTACAGCGGTTCCGATGCAGCATCTCGAGCGTCGAGGCGATACCCGGGCCAGGAGATGTGGGCCCGCGTTCAGTTCGAGAAAAAATGTCGCACAAGAGAATCTCTACCAAATGTCAAATCAAACCCATCAATCAATCAAAGTACAACCCATCACCCCATCCCATCCCCAAGTACATAAGTCATTACCCAAGTCAACTCTTTCTTACACAACCCATACCACCCATCACCCATCACTCCCTTACATCTCATACTCTCTCTCTCTCTCTCTCTCTCATTTCTTCCAAGCAATCCCTCCATGGAGCAATCCACATCCATGTCTCCCATGAGAAGCCATGTGCGGCCTACTTCCCCCCTCCTATCTCCACCATCCTAAGAACATCTCGACCGTTGAGATCGTCCCCTTGGAGCTCTAGATCATGTTGGCGGTGGAAGGAAGAAAAGATCAAAGGTGGGTGCTTCTCTCTCTCTCCTCATTTTTTTATGTGATGTGTGGCCCACTTTGACGGACCCCACCTTGATGTATGTCTTATCCAAACCATCTAAGTCATGTGGACCCTACCTTATGGTGGTGGAAACACACAAATATCAGATTGATTCAAATCAGGTGGGGCACGCTCATGTGGGACCCACCTCGATGAAATGTGGGCCACGTCCGTGTGGGACCCACCATTGTCTTTATCCATTGCATCCAGCATCCTTGGACGTTGGACGTGAGGGTGGCTAATGTGAAGTGCATGCACTGACATGGGCGTGTACTAACAGCTAACAAAAAAAAATCCATAACCTTTTAAAGTTTGGGGTGGGCCACTCAAGCAAGCCCCACCTTGATGTATAGAACTAATCTACACCATCCATCCCATTCATTAGCCCGTTTTAGGCATTGAGCCAAAATTTGAGACAAATTCGATAATCAAGCGGGCCATACCATAGGAAACAGTGGTATTACCGTTAAAACCCACCTTGATTCTTCTATTCGTCAAAAGCATGTCGCATATTGGTCTCATTAGGTTGATTAGGGGCCTTAAAATCTAATGACCAGGTTGGATTGTTCAAATGCGGGCCCTATATATGAAAAACCATAGAAATAAATAAAATAAAATAAAAAGAAAGGATTAGGCAGCCTGCTACTGCCGCTGACGCCACAACGCCCTTTATTGCGTGGATGCCGGACGGGTAGGGACCACGGGTCCTAGCCGTGGGCCCCACCGTGATTTGTGTGAACAATAGAACTGTGCATTTGGTAGGCCCCTTAGGGTAGTGGGCCCCTCCCAAAAATTATCCTTATACGACGCTCGAGTGGGCCACATGGCAGGGAACAGTTAGATTGGACGTCTGCCATTGAAACCCTGTTTGGGGGTCACAGAAGTTTTGAATCATTATGAAATTTGTTTTTCCTCTTACCTGGGTCCATGTGACCTTACTAACGGGTTGGATTACAAATAAACATCATGGTGGGCCCCACGTGGAACCCGTTGATGTATGTGTTTTTTCACACCGTCCACAAACCACCATGGTGTATGTGCTCTGTTCGCACCTCCACTATTTGGATGGTGGGACCCACCGGGATGTACCTGTACTATCCATTTCATCCAGCCATTGATTAGGTGGCCACGTCACAGGAAACAGTGTTAATGAACCGTCTGCCATTGAAACCCTTTCCATGTAAGGCTTCGGTCAATATGAAATTAGTTTTTCCTTTTCATCCAGGTACATGTGACCTTATCAACAGATTGGATGGTAGATAAGCATTTTGGTGGGGCCCACTAATGTATGTATTGTATCCCACGTGTGGGACCACCATGTCATATGCATCCGGTATGCACCATCCATCAGACCCTCTGGACAGTGGCTCTTTAATATATATATATTATATTATTTTATATTATACTGCAATATAATATATTATATTATATTATAAACATATATATCTAAACCCTCAGGAGGTGGCCCATGTGTGTGGGACCTACCGGATGAGCGGACTGGCAGCGTCCTCACTGCCCCATACTAGTGGATGTTATCCATCCAAACTGTCCATGCATTGACGTCCATGTGGACCCCACACTGATGGCTTCATCCAACTAAGCCGTCTATCCATCTTAAATTCTAACTGCCCATCCATTTGGCGACCTTGTCTCATGTCTTGAGACTATAAATAAGTCAGATCTAGCATCAAGTGGACCACACTACAGTAAACGGTGGGTTTAAATGTCTACCATTGATGGAAAATAAGTACTACGGTGGTGTCCACTGGGATTCAACAATGGAAATCTGCATCACCACTGTCATTTTTTGGTATGGTCCAGATGATCTTTAGATATGATCCATTTTATTTATTTATTGATTTATTTATTTAATGCTCTATAATGACCTTTATTGATGGATATTTAGCACGGCCCATTTGATTAGCCAATTGATTTGGCCTGATGTGACATATGAGACCTGATGCTAAGGCCCACTTGGATATAAATGAGGCCCATGTGATTAGGCCCACCTTGATGTATTTCGTGGCCCATTTGTTGGGCCCACCTCAATGTACTTTGTGGCCCATCCGTCAAGCCCACTTTGATGTATTTTGTGGTTCGTTCGAGGTACCCACCTTGATATACTTGTGGCCTATCTGTGAGGCCTACCTTGATATATTTATCGGGCTCATTAGTACGACCCAATGATGCGGCCCATGAGGCCCATTAGTGCGGCCCATTAGCACGACCTAACTTAATACGACCCAACTTGATATTACGAGGCCCATGTGCAGAGCTCACCTGATACGTATATTGGGCCCATGTGAAGGGCCCGCCTGTTATGTATTTATGGCCCTTTTTGGTGTGGCCCATTGAGTTGTATTCTAGGTCCATATGATGTAGCACACTTGATGTATTTAAGGACCAGATGTGTGGCCCATTTGATGCATAATGGACCCATGTGTAGGGCCCACATGTTATGTATTTGAGGTTCATGTGTTGGGCCCGCATGTTATGTATTTAAGGCTCATGTGTAAGGCCCACCTGTGGTGTATATGAGGACCATAAGTGAGGCCATTGTGATGTGTTCGAGTTCCATGTGATGCAGCCCGTTGGTGTGGTCCATTTGATGTATATTAGGCCCTTGTACGAGGGCATGGGCCCACTATGTGTTTAGTTCTTTGTGGACTACTCCTTGGGAGCAATGTTGGTTAAATGTCTACATTAATGGGCAATGATGGTTGGATGTCCACATTATGACCTTCCCTTAAGTCTGGTTAGGGCCATTCTCATCATTCTTTAGTGGGTTAACCCAAACAAATGGGCTCCATTGATATTGCTTGGACCATGATTGGCCGTCCATCTATAGACCCCGCCTTGCGTCAATTATCGATAACTGATTCTGATTTGTCGTGGTAGATTGTCGATTATTGATCGAGGCTAATTATTGATCGAGGCCGATTACCGATTCTGATTTGTTGTGGCCGATTGCCAATTATCGATCAAGGCTGATTATCGACTGAGGCCGATTACCGATTTTGATTTATCGTGGTCGATTACAGATTATCAATCATAGCTGATTATCTATCAAGGCCGATTACCGATTCTGATTTGTCATGGTTGATTGCCGATTATCGATCTTAGTTGATTATCGATCGAGGCTGATTATCGTGACCGATTATCGAGGTCGATTACCGATTCTGATTTGTCATGGTTGATTGCCGATTATCGATAATAGTTGATTATCGATCGAGGCCGATTATCATGGCTGATTGCCAATTTCGATTGTCGAGGCCCAATGTGATGTATATGAGGCCAATGTGATGTATATGAGGCCCATTGTGATGCATTTAAGGGCTAGGTGATGGAGCCCATTGTGATTTATGTTAGGCCCATGTGAAAGACCCATTGTAGTGTGTATTAAGCTCTTGAGTGAGGCCTATGGTGTCGTATATTTGGCCCTCGTGTGAGGCCATGTGTCCACTATATATTAAGCTCTATATGGGTCATTCCTTAGGGGCAATGCTGGTTACATGTCCACATTGTCGAGGCCGATTGTCGATGTCAGTTATTGATACTAATTATGAGTATGTGACAGCATAAAATCATGATACATGCCCATACACATCATCTGCATGTTTGTTATGAGATGTGGTTGATCATTGCATATGTCATTGAGCATGTTGTTATGAGACTCCCTAAAAGGTGGAGGTTATCTCACATGAGCACACGGTATGTGCAAGATTGATGCATGACTAGATTGTATGACTCATGCATCCTGCATTATGATTACTATACGCCCTAGCGACATTAGGGTCGTAGCCTCCATAGGCATATTGTGGATGGACAGATGAGACACCGAAAATGTTTGATTCTAATATACGAGCGTCATAGATGTCCTTGGGTAAAAATTTATAAACCTCTGTGGCCAGGAGACGCCCCAATGTTGAGACCAAGTGGATATATATGAGCGCATGAGGGCCGTATACCAATAGGCCGCACTCCTACTGTGTCGTGGTCGGTTGGGAGGGGGTGTGGCCTTACCTGCCCGAGGGTAGGGAGCATTACTAGGCTGAGTTTGACCAGCTCATGAATGGGTCTACTATCGACGTGCCGGATAGATATTGGCAGACTATTGGCCAGGCGGATAGTGAGGTTTCTTACGCTCACTTGGACTGTGGGACTGGGAGAGCGACAGTGCCTTTTAGAGTATACTAAACCCCGGTGATGATCCCAGAGATGAACTGTAGTGAATGTGGACTTATTGAGTAAAAGTTGCATACTCATTCATTCATGCATTCACTATCCACTTAGGCTGGTGGTGCGCAACTATTTGTTACATATACCTTCACATTAGCCAAGATTTCGGTTGGGGTACGCGACTAACCTAAGATCAGGAGTTTACTACATTGAGTCTGACTATCCAAATTTAGGTATGGAACTGGTTTGGACAGAAGTCCTTTGTGATGGACCCCATAGCTTGTGATATTATGTACTACCATCCCGACTTCACACTCCAGCATGGTCATTCCATTCGCACTGCATGTTACATTACATCTGCGGCATATGGTACGGCTGACGCTGTTTGTGTTACTCATCAGGAATGTATATTGCATTGCATCCTCTGCATCTGATATTTGGCTCTCTATGACTCCTCATTTGCATAGTTGATTTCTATTACATATTCTAATATTATATGACTCATGCACTGGTCAGTATTTCTGCTCACTCTATTATTGTGTGATTTAGGACTTTGTCAGTATTTCTATTTACTCTGATAATTCCTGATCTTGTCAGTATTTCTGTTTACTCTGATAATTCATGATCTTATCGATATTTCTGCTTATTCAGACATTGTACGATTTATAGATTACCAGTATTTTCAGTATTGTATGATTATGGCATTGTATTGAATATTTGACACTTACCTTGTGCACACACTTACACCACCCTCTAAGCTTTCTATAAGCTTATGCACGATAGATGTGTGCAGGTGATGTTAGGTTGCAGCAGTGTTGAGTGTGGAGCGTTCAGTGGTCTTCTAAAACTTGATCTTTGATTTATGTATTTTCTTTCAGCATTGTACTCAAATGATTATATTAGTGGATATGTGATGGTGATGTTGCCTTTGTGAATTGGGTAATCTTGTGGTTATGCTTATTACAAGTTAAATGTATAAAAAAATCTCTCCTTGTAGGATCCCAGGATCGGAATCTGACATATGGATGCTAGGAGCCGAGAATGGAGTACTACAGAGGTTGTTGGCATCGGATTCAGCGATCAGGATTCCTTTAAATTCGATTTCTGGGTTTAGGCCGTGACATTAGGAGGGTGCGATAAAACATAAAAACAGTTATAGGATTTCCAATTTTGTCGGACGTCGAATTCGGTCGAAACTGACCTTCGTAGTTCACTCCGTAGGCCCCGTGGATCGTGTGAGATGATCCAAATCTCTCCTTAGTCGTACATCGATGAGTTTAGATGCCGATTCAGTCAACCCCCCGCGCAAGACATGCCAAAGCATGGATATTCATAAGTGGGAGTGCGAATGTGTACCGAACTAATGCGGGTGGCCATACCACTACTTAAAATGGGATTCGAGGTGGGTCCCATTATTTTTTGGCATCCCGGGGGGGGGGGGGGGGTTGGACACCGTCCCCAGGAAGAGCCCCTCTTGGAGAGATAGACCCCTGGCGGAGCCCCCGCCTGGCTAGACAACGCCTGGTGGGGCCCCGCCAATCGTCCATCCATGTGGGACCCCTTGCACGTATGGGACCATCGCTCTCTCTCTCTATAAACCCTTTTTTGGGTTGGTTTTGAAAATTTTAACTCCCCTCCACTCCATATTCTCTCCTAAATCTCTTAAATCCCTCTTCCTCTCTAACGCATTAGACAAACCCATCTTCCAAGCTTCAAATCTCCTTTCTTCTTCATCACAACTTTCCCATTTCTCACTCTAGGTGTTTCAAACCCCACTACCTTTTCCCAATCCCTCTCAAATCTTCTTCCATATCTTCCAAACACTGCCTTCTTCCTTCATTTTCACACCATCTCCTTCTCTTCTTCCCATTGAGTACACAAACCCGCTTGTGTGTCTCAAAACTCCAAGAGCCACTAACCCATCCCATTCTCAATGGTTTTCTTTGAAGTGGTCACCGCCATCTTCTCCATTTCTATGCTCTTGTCTCTCATGGTGAGGAAAACAACAGCCCCGGATGAGCCCGAGCCTAGCCGACCACGTCGTCCTACGAGGAGGGTGGACTCCTAAGAAAGTACTAGTGCTGAGCGAGAGCGGAGGTCCAAGTGGGACCTCGATCCTCAGATTCTGTTGGAAAGATCTCTATTACCGAACATTGGTCTTAGTAAGTTTCACAACCAAAAGGTCGTGTTTGAAGCACACGTCGATGAGAAGATGTTTGGGATGTAACTGGTCATAGATTTTCTCACGGATAATGGGTGGGGTCCCATGTTTGAGGGAAAAATTCTTGCAAGTGCAAAAACTATGCGCACTTTCTATGTCCGACATATAAGCCCCTCTAGTTTACCATTCCTCTGGGTAGGCAAGATATTACGATTGGTGTGGATGATATTGCTCGTGTCATGGGTGCTGAGAGGGGATTGGTGCATGCTAGCGAGAAGGATTGTGCTAGTGAGCAGGAAAAGAGACTTTGCACACAATTCCTCTGTGACTAGCACAAGCATTGGAGGTGGGGGACTAGCCTCGATTTAACTAAGATGATAGATAACTTCTATCTGCTCCACAACATATGCACATATAACATATATCCATAATCATGTAACCGCACAGAGTGCACGAGGTTCATGGTGGACTTCTTGTTTCGAGTTGGAAAAGGAGACAAACTATGTTTACCCACTCTCATCCTAACGCAGATAATTAAAGCAGTGAGGTCCAATAGGGAAAGCATCGTGCTTCCATTTGGCCGACTGATTTGCAAGATTTTTCGCCACTACAGCTTCCAACTCCACATGGATGGCGTCGTCCCAATCCATATTATCGATGCAAGTACGCTTGATAGTATGAGAATTGGCGAAAGGCAATGCTGAGGCCACCTTGGAGAGAAAAGTGACGATGCTGAGGAGGGAAGTGATGAGATCGAGGAGAGTGAGGGTGAGGAACAAAGTGACGATGAAGATGACAACAGTGGCGAGGAGGAAGGGTAAGAAGAGGAAGAAGTGGAGGCCCAGGGCACTGATGAGGGCTCTCCTCCTGCTACTACGCGAGACCATGACAGTGATCACACTGCCAGGGAAGCTCACTTGGCTCAACTTGAGAAGGGCCAAGCTGCCCTGAGGCAGGAGATCCGGGAGACCTGGACCGAAGTCAGATGAAGGCTTGAAGAGAACGAGGCCTTCATGAAGTGAAATTTTAAGAAAGTGTCTCACACTTTGAGGGCTATCCTATGTTGTGTATAGGACAAGAGCGCACCTTCACCATCGCCAGATTCTGACGAGTAGCCCTGTATGTAGTCGTCCTTTTAGTTGCTTTGTATGTATTTTCTTTCCTTGTTGTTATGTATAGCCTTGTCAGGCTTAGTAATATGGTCGAGTAGTTAACGTGTTATAGTGTTTAAAATCCTGCTTATGTTAGCTCACATGCATCTCTAGTCGCGATCCATGTAGTACTGCATCTCATGTATTGTGACAGTTTTGGTAAATGAAATGCATGAAGTTTTCTATAAAGCTATGTGTGAATGTTGTGATTGAGTTTTTGAGCATGCTAAATCTAACCTGGATTGCACCATATGTTGAATATAGGGAATGCCACCTAAGGCCGTACAGAGTACGACACGTCTCACTTTTGGCGATTCAACGGACGGGGCACCTCTCCTGAGCGATAGTTAGACAGACCCTAGTTTGGTCCCAACTCACGATACTATGCCGGATTCTTAGCCATCCACTGGCCCCACGAATGAGCAGACACCTGTTGCACCACCAGTTCCAGAGCAGAATCGTGCATCTTCTTCGATGATGTACATGTCTCAGTCTGTTCCCCCTACTGATAAGTTGGAGCAGATGATGCTCTTGATGTAGCAGCAGCAACAGTTTTTAACCACCATGGCAGGAATCTTTGCCCAGAGCATGGGTGTAGCTCAACCTACTCCATTTGTGCCCCCTACTGGGAATGTGAGAGCTAGTGGCATTTTCGAGCGATTCCAGCGCTTGCGGCCTCCTACCTTTGCGGGTACTCACCGACCTAAGGAGGCCGAGTATTGGCTTGACTACATCTCTAAAATGCTGAAGATGTTGCACTGTAATGAGGCAGAGCAGGTTGAGCTTGTCACCTTCATGTTTGAGAAAGAGGCCAGTTTATGGTGGGACAGCGTCCTTCGGACCGTTACTGCCGGCTACGTGTGGACGTGGGAGGCTTTTGAGGCATGCTTCCACGAGAAGTATTTCCCTCTCATGTATCACAATGAGAAGGAGAGTGAGCTTCTGCACCTCCGACAAGGAGGGATGTCAGTGGCAGAATATGAGAATAGATTCACGGAGCTGGCTCGGCATGCTCCGCTGATACTTGCAGACTAGTCAATGAGGATGTGGTGATTTTCTAAGGGCCTGCGTCCCGAACTGCGCTCGAGGATGTGTTGCGCTAGCATATCCACTTATGTTGAACTAGTGGGCATGTCTTTACGAGCCGAGTAGGATGGAGGCAGGCTACCCAGTGCACGTGTGCTTATGGTTCAGTGGCCACGACCTGACTCTCCGGGTAGACCATTCCTCGATAAGAAGCCACAAGCAGATTCGACCTCCAGGCTTGTGGCTCCACCGGCTCAACTTAGACAGGCAGACTTGTAGTGTACCTACTGCAAGAGGTCGGGCCATACAGAGAAAAACTGTTTCACCAGGATGAGGGACAGTGGTTTCTCGCCACCTCAGAGGATTAACCGCCAGCTCCCTCAGACGATTACATCTCCACCTCTACAGTTAGCACCAGCACACCCATCATTTTGGTTGCCTGCTCCTCGATTCAGGCCACCTCAGTGACCTATTGCACCTCAGCCTAACCTTTCTTAGCAGACGTGTGTGCATACTCTTACAGCAGAAGCATCGAATTCAGTAGCTATAAGGCCTCTAACTTTCGAGGTCACTGCCCAGATCCAAGGTACACTAGTTTGCTTGTTAGTGGACACTGGGTCCACTATTTCAGTGATATCATGTTTTGTAGTCAAATGCTTAGGGTTGAATACAACCCCAATGGTTGGGGTGAGAGTTATTGCAGCCCCAGGAAATTTTACAGATGCCACTAAGATGTGTGAGGCTTGCTTGATAGATCTAGGCAGTAGGACGATATGCATTGACCTGATCATCACCACGATATAACATTTTGATGTCATCTTTGGATGGATTGGCTTACGGAAATGAGGGCCGAGATCGATTGCGAGACCCAACTAGTGATAGCTCACGGGCTTGAGGGCACGGCATTTAATTTTCTCGTGCAAGTTAGTTGCCCTTTTCGAGTTCTTTGTTACGCTTCCTTACTGAAGAATGCTAATGGTCCGGCACTTGAAACCACGCTTGTAGTTTGAGATTTTGAGGATGTGTTCAGAAAGATACCAGGGTTGCCTCCTTAGCGCGAGATCAATTTTATCATAGATCTAGCACCTGGTGCGACTCCTATTTTGTTACCTACGTATTACATGCCTCTGTGTGAGATGGAGGAGCTGAGGAAATAGATTTGTGATCTGTTAGAAGTCGGATTCATACAACCTCGCGTGTCCCCGTGGGGAGTACCTATGTTGTTTGTGAAGAAGAAGGATGGATCTCTGCGATTTTGTATTGATTATCGCAGGTTGCACGTCAGGGATGAGGACGTGTAAAAGACAGCTTTCAGGACCAGCTTTGGGTACTACGAGTTTCTTGTGATGTCATTCGACCTTACGAATGCACCGGCTATGTTCATGGACTTGATGAACAGGGTGTTTCAACCGTTTCTTTTCGGATTCGTCATCGTGTTCATTGATCACATCCTGATATACTCTAATAGTCGGGAAGAGCATAAGGAGCACCTACGAGCAATCTTTGATACGCTTAGGAAGAACTAGTTGTTTGCACAGTACAAGAAGTGTGACTTCTGGAAGGAAGAAGTCAAGTTCCTGGGACATGTGGTGTCTAAGAAAGGAATAGTTGTGGACCTTGCCAAGATAGCTGCAGTTCAAGACTAGGAGCAGCCTAGTTCAGTTATCGAGGCAAGGAGTTTCCTTGGCCTGGTAGGTTACTATCGACGTTTCATTCGGGACTTTTCGAAGATAGCCAAACTTTTGTCTTTTTTTACCTGGAATGAAAAGGCAAAAGCAGCTTTCTTGGAGCTGAAGGACAAGTTGATCTTAGGTTTACCTAGAATGAAAAGGTAGAAGCAGCTTTCTTAGAGATGAAGGATAAGTTGACGTCCGCCCCTATGCTAGTATTGTCAGAGCAATGAGTTAAGTATACGATATATACCGATGCATCTCGTATTGGTTTGGGTTGTGTCCTTATGCAGAAAGACAAAGTGATTGCCTCTGCCTTGAGGCAATTGAGGAAGCATGAGGAGAACTACCCTGCGCATGTCCTAGAGTTAGCAGCCATCATCTTTGCACTGAAGCTCTGGAGACATTACCTCTATGGAGAGGAGTTCGAGCTCTTTTGCAACCACAAGAGCCTCCGCTATATATTCACTCAGAGGGACCTGAATATGAGACAATGGAGATGAACGGAAACCTTGAAGGACTTCAAGTTCGAGGTCTCCTACCATCCTTACAAAGCTAACTTTGTGGCAGATGCATTAAGCCGTAAAAAGACTATAGCATTTGCACCTCCGCTGATGATAGAAGAGTGGGATATGGTAGAGTTTGTGTAAGACTTTGAGCAGAAACTTATGGTAGGGGAGCCGTACGAGAGCATCGCGCATATTCAAGTTCAGTCGCTTATTGATAACCGTATCATTATGACTTAGAAGGAAGATGAAGGGTTGATAAAGTTGAGAAAGTGAGTTAGTGACAATGAAGACGCCGAGTGGAGAGTTGGTACGGATGGGGGCTTACGTTGCCTTGGTCGCCTATGCATCCCAAATCTTCATGACTTGAGACGTGAGGTTCTCAAGGCTGCGCACAATTCAAAAATGGTGATGCATCCTGGTAGTATGAAGATGTATCGAGATATGAACAGGTCGTACTGGTGGGACAACATGAAGCCCACATAGTAGATTATGTGTCTCATTGCTTCACGTGCCAGCAGGTCAAGGCTGAACATCGCCGACCTCCTGGATTACTTCAGCCCATGCCCATAGCTGAATGGAAGTGGGATTTTATCTCTATAGATTTCATTTCAGGATTGCCGAAGATGAGGAATGGGCATGACTCCATATGGGTGATCATAAACCGTTTGACGAAATCGACTCATTTTCTCCCTATCAGAGTTTCGAACTCTGCAGACGAGTTGGCCAGGTTGTACATCAAGGAGATTGTATGTCTGCATAGAGTTCCCCTGGAGATGGTGTCGAACAGAGATACGTGATTCACATCTATCTTCTGGACTCGTATCCAGGAGGTAATGGGTGTGAAGTTGAAGTTCAGTACCGCATTCCACCCACAGACTGATGGGTAGACAGAGTGGGTAAATCAGGTATTAGAAGATATGCTACAAGCTTATGTGCTGGATTTTAAGGACAGTTGGAATAACTGTCTTCTTTATGCAGAGTTCGTGTATAACAACACTTTTCAGGTGAGTATTAACATGGCTCCCTATGAGGCCTTGTATGGGCGTCCTTGTCGAACACCACACTATTGGGCAGAGGTTGGTGAGAAGAGCCTGATTGGCCCAGAGTTGGTTCAGGTGACCTCAGAGAAGATTGACATTATCAGGCATCGACTTCTGGTAGCACAGAGCAGACAATAGCTATGCCAATGCGAGGCGGTGATCAATAGAGTTTACGGATGAGGATCATGTGTTTCTGAAAGTTTTCCCCATGAAGGGAGTTCTTCGGTTTGGGAAGAAGGAAAAACTCACACCGCGATTCATTGGCCCATTCCAGATACTGGATTGAGTGGGGGTGGTAGTGTACCACCTGGCTTTGCCCACACCACTTGTAGGCGTGCACAATGTATTTCATGTATCTATGCTGAAGAAACATGTTCCTGATCCTTCACACTTTATAAGACGGGAGCAGGTGCAGTTGAGTGAGGATGCTACATATGTAATGCAATCGACAGGCATCCTAGATAGGAAGGAGCAGGTGTTGCGCAGTAAGGTGATTCCACTTGTAAAGGTACTGTGGACACATCATACTGAGGAGGAGGCTACTTGGGAGACAGAAGCTGAGGTTCATAAGAACTATCCTCAAATTCTCGAGGAGTACGAAAAGGTACTAATTTCAAGGATGAAATTTTTCTTTAAGGGGGGTAGATTGTAACGTCTTGGAAAATTTCGTACAAAGACTTGAGTACCACCTCAAGCAGAAATCATTAAGGGCCAAATTCTTTAGAAATAAAATGAGAATTAACTAGTTCTAAACTAGATTACTTGTGAAATTCGCCTTAATCACTTTAAACATGATCTATAAGACCCAAAATCTGCAGGATTGTTAACGCTATATTACCTAAAAACTTAGGATCTATCTTAAAACCCAGTTGATCTCTAGAGCATCATGAAACTCCATATTGGACCTGGCCCACACGTAGAATGTCCGATTATCCCAAGACTATACGGTTATGACCGCATTGCTGGACTTGACAACCACCTCAAAAATTAAGTCCTACTAGTACCCAGAAATGCACAACTTGAGCCCGGAGCGAAGTGTGTGAGAAACGTGAATATCTTTAGGAAGTGAATTGAAACTTAAGTGAATTGAGTCGGTTCACTTGCAGGCCAAATCTAAGAATTTAGACCATCATATTTCGACCCAATTACACCCTCGGATCAGGAAAAATTTTCAACACAGGCCAGTGTACTTGTGACCCTGATCGAGTACCGGTAACTGTTGAACTGAAACCGGTTCCCCATGGTCGATCTGCAAACTCGATCCAACCGTAAATTTATCCTGGCCTAGATCTGATGTCAGGGAGCTTAAGTCCGACCGCAAGTAGAAAAGGGGCCTCCAGAAGTGCTTCATTGGATCGAAACAGCCAACCTTTGGCTATAACCTAAGTATACCTTAACCCTTGGGCCATTTCCATCAATTCTGGACCGATATAAATGCCTTAAACCCCCTCTCTCCCTTTCCATACGAATTTTTTAAAACCCTAGGAGAGAGAAGAAAAGAAAAAGAAGGAAAGAGAGAGAAAGTGTGAGAGAGAGAGTTAGGGTTTGCTGCAGAGATTCTTCCCTACCGCTCTGCATATCGAATCACTGCTACTGTATCGTTATTCTGGTGATTCCGACTCCATGCTTGGGTAAGAAATCCCAACCCTAATCTATTTCGAAGATTCAACTAGAGTAGAAGGTACAGTAGTTAACCTATTCCATGTTATAGGTTATCGTTGTGTGGTAGACGAGGATTTAGCATTTATATTGAGTTCGTTACGAGTCTACCGACGTAAGGTGCAGATTATAAACATCTAGGTCATGGTTTTAAGGCTTTCAATGCCATTCAATGATTTATGACTGACTTGAGTGCTATCACACTTGCCTAGTTAGAGTATTTCATCATATTACCCATAGGTGTAGGTTAGGTTGATTTTCAATGTATTTCATGTGTTTGTTGAAATGACTGAATGAATATAGAATTATGATTTGTGCCTACTATGATTATTGAATGCAAGAACATGATGGTTCTATATATGATAACTCCTTGGGGAAAGGATTTGTCCTAGTATATGTCAAAATCAACATACGTCATGTATGTTAGTCGGTATAGTCTAAGTGTTTGATGAAATGTCTAAAAGAGTAAGTGTTTGGTGATTTTTATTTTCTAAGAGGGTTGAGATGAGATTCTCAACTACCTTGGCTATATATATATGAATTCCTTCATGGGACTTAAATGTAACTATGTGAACTATGTGTGATGTGTGAATTACATGCCTAGGATGACGTGTTTAATATGTGTTCTTATACATGCTTACATGGATGTAGTATTTGATTTATTTGTTCTTTACTATTTTGGCTATCTCATGTGATTACATGCTGGAATTGAGTGTGATTGGGACTATGGTATAGTCCAGGCAATCGATAACCGGTCCTGATCAGGTGGCTGAGGTTGTTTCACCATACAAGGCACGTTCGACGAACCCGAGCCGTACGTTACTTTTCGACAGTGGTTAGGCCACGCGGAGTGCTTACACACTTCATGTCGATCAACCCAACATACGCTCATACTAGTCGAGCTTATCAAGTAACCCGATTGGCCCGATTGGCCCGATGTATGTTCACCATGTATGGACATTACTACTTGAATCTAAGGTACCAAACTCACTAGTGAAAAGCCTCGTTAACCTTGATACCTTAATTTGCTAAAACTCATAGGCCAGACATGGTGGTATGGGACGCCATGGTCGAGCTGTCGGCATACGCCGGGGTAACAAGCCCTCTCGTAGTGACCAGTGAGCAACCTAAACTCGTGAACCGAATACGGTGGTATGGGACACTTTATTCGAGCTGTCGGCTTACACTGATCAGGTGACGAGCCCTTTATTGTACCCTCAAGCATACTGTGAGACTGCGTTGAGGCGAAAAGCCTTTCCATAGCAATTAGAATATAAACTAGGCTTACACTGTTCAGGTGATGAGCCCTTTGTAATGACCTAGAATTGCAACATCGTATGAGATTTACTAAGACTGATGACCCTAGAATAGATCATTGTTTGGAAATTAATATAAGTGAGGTACATTTGCTTCCCAACCCTGCCATTTGAATAAACCTAAGTAAGAACTTGGTTAACACAATCATAACATCGCATTGCACGATGCTTTGGCGATGAAGTAGCATGTATCTGGAGTGGTGCATGCCGCAACCATGAGATAAAATTCACAAAGGGAGTGCAGGAGAGGGCATACATCATATCATATTATCTTTGCATTAACAAGAGTATTTACGGCTTGATTATTGTACTGCTTCATCATTACTGTTTGATTGAATTGATAACATGTTAACCTTTACATTATAGCCCCACTGAGTTGATCACTTTCTCCCACGTTCTGGGCCGGTGTCTTAAACACCAACCAGACTCTGTCTTAGATGCAGATGATGGCGTGATGCATGAGGTTGAGTCAGACTTCTACAACGATGAGGAAGAGTTCTCATATACGCAGTTATCAGGCGGGTTTACGTAAGCCGCTTTGATCGACAGGGATTGTTGGGTTGCTGACTAGATGACATTGCACATTTTGTATACTTTGGAATTTTACATGTAACTATTTGACTTGGTAACATGATCATACTCTGGATACTTATAATTGCTTATATACTTTATATACTTATCACAATCTTCCTCTTGCGTAAGTTAACTGTCTCTGAAATATGATATGCTATTTTGGTATAGTCTCACTCATGTTTAATGCACTAATATAGATAACATTTAATCCTCATTATCTATGTTACATGAGGGATGTGTTGGAACTCAGGAGTTGGGCTCCTACTCGACCACCGATTTTCAGGGCGTTACAATGTATATCATATATTTTTAGAAAATTCAGCTTACCATCATATCACATCTATTGTAAGTTGGTGATCCCACATGCAAAGATTACATAAGGAAGTTTTTTTTTTTTAGCAGGGCCTACAATCAACACCAAGAAGTATTATATTGGTCTAGTAAATTACATAGTGATAAGCAGGTTTGGATCTGCCAATAGCAAAAAAATGGTATTTAAAAATGGAGAGAACACATAGATGCAACAATAGTGGGATATTTGGATGATTTTAATGGTGGAAATCCACTCACTATTGAAATTAGATTGTGTACTGAGTTACTCAGTAAGCTCTTATCGTACTGAGTTACTCAGTAAGATCTTTTGTTCCCACTTGAATGCATGTCGTTTATCCACACTGGTTTTCTGTTTATACTGGTTAACCATTTAGTTGTTGATCCCAAAATTGAAGCATATCTAAATCTCAAGTGGACCATACAATAAGAAAGAGTGGAAGTTTTGATTTCGACTATTGATACCTTTTTAAGGCCCCCACTGAATTCAATGAACCCCCAAATGATTTGTAAATATGGATGAACAACATGGATGAAACACGTACAGAAAAGTGGGGCCCACAACACAGTGACCACTGACCATTGATCTAGTGGGAGGGGGAGACCACAATCTATTTCTTTCTTAAGGAATGCAATGGAATTCAAACAATGTTTGCATTTGTAATAGAGATGAGGTAGTGAACACCATAAGATACCAACCGAAGTGACATAACTAATACAACATCGCCCTAAACAACAGGCTACTGATTTCATTGTTATTCTACTGAAAATATTGTTGAAAACAAATGTGTGATAATAGTCAATAGGAGTATCGAAAATCATTACTTATACAAGTAAAAAGTAATTATGACTTTTTTACCAACCAATGACCATGGTAATTGGAAAACCAAATAGGCCTTAAACACATTGGAAAAAACTGGATATATGAACTTATGCTCCTAAGTAATTGATAAATAACTTATTTGATTGATTTCTCGTGTGACTCGGCTCTAGGTTTTCAAATTTTCACTCTTACTTCTTTGGATTATACTCATTCATACTTATTTATACAAAAGATTATTTTCTAAAAGAGGAAATGCAATTCGAGAATTGAAGATTATGTCCGCATGTTTTGCTCGGGACTAGCAAAATGCTGGTTGGGTGTGTGTTGAGTGTCAAATATTTCATATTACCTCCTGTTTATATCTTAGTTTTATGAAAATGATAATTCTTAATGGATATATTTTATACATGTTTGTATTGGGAGGTGAATCTGAGAACTTGGATTGAAAAGAATGTCAATAGCATGGATTTGATGATCAAGAATCACCAAAGCAAGGAGTGGATCTTAAGAGACCAAGATTGAAGATTTCAAGACCTCAAGATCCAAGAAAACCAAGTATAAAGGATGAAGAAAGACTGGAGAAGATTACAAAGTTTGCAATAGAAAATAAGCCAGTTTGGTCTGATTAAAACCAAATTCGGTCCAACCGAAATCGTACAAAATAGTCCAGTAACCAATGATGAAATTTAGGGCTAATTCGATTTTACCGAAGGCTAATTCGATCCAACTGAAATTAAGTTCGGTGCGACCAAAAAATGAATTCGGTGTGACCGAAAGTGCACAAAAAGCTCCAGCATTGAAAAGAGTTAATTCGGTCCAACCAAAAGATAATTCAGTTTAATCGAAACTTAAGTTCAGTCTGACCAAACCCAAGCTCATTATGACTGAAATCAAGCAGCTCTGAAGACAAAATCCGATCACAATTCGAACTCAACTTCAGTCCGACCAAAGCGTAACTCTGTGGCGTAAATTTAAGGTGGTTTTCAAAGTTGGTTAGACAAAGGCTATAAATATGGGTTCTCAAAGGATTTTAAGCATGAATTAGGTTACAAGGTGCAAAGCCAAAGGGTGAAGCAACCTTTCAAGAGTTTTTCTTTTTTCCTAGTTTATTTTTCATATTTTGTTTTAGAGATTTGGTTTCAATCATGTATATGGTGAACTAAACCTTTTAGCTAGGGCTAAGAGGTGAAGCTTGTAGCTTGTTGGGATGATTATCTTTCTTTGATTCTTGTTTATGTTGAACAGTTATTGTGTTCTAGTTTGATTTTAGGAATATTTTCAGTTTTTTATGATTTATTTTGACTTCAATTACAATAGATTCTATAGAGGCTTTTGATATCATCTTAATCTAATTGAAATTGTGAAGATTGGTAAATCTTGTTGTTTACCATTGTCTCCTGGGCATGGTAAGATGATGGAATCTCTTCCAATCAAAGCAATGGATCTTCATGTATGAACTATCTTAATAAAAGTTCAGATTGTGCTTGAATAGTTTATCTTCCACTGGATAGGATAGGACTCTAATTCCAGTTGTGATTCTTAAATCATGGTAGTATCTTGATAACTACAAGTGGATCCTTGGAACCCTAGTTCTCACCTTTTAATTGATAGTTTAAGTCAGCATTATTCACAATTACTCCAACTATTCCAGATTTTTGATTAGTTTCCAATTCTAGTTATTTTCATAATACATACAAGTTTAGTCCAAGTGGATTTGGGTCTCTCCGAGTTATTACTACATTACAACCCTTCACTTGGGGTTGTGAACAATTTTCTGTTTAGTGATGTTTTATGTTATGTAATAGTGACGTGTCAACTCATCGCTAATTAACTATATTTTGCGACAAGTTATTAAATCATCGTAAATAATTAACTTACAATAAAATTGACGATGAGCAACACTTGTGACAAAAAGTCTTAGGTGACGAGTTTGAAATTTTTAGTGACGAGTGGATTTGTGATTAGCGACGAATTTCATGTTTAACAGTGTTTTATAATATGCAATGACAACTTGTTAACTCATCGCTAATTAACTATATTTTGCGACAACTTATTAAGTCGTCAGAAATAATTAACTCATTAGTGATGAGTTAGTATTTTTGTCACTAAATAAAATTTGTGATGCTATATTTGCAATAAAATTGACAACGAGAAATGATCATCATAAAAAAAGGCTTCTGAAATGAGTTTAGGGTTTTTAGTGACAAGTTAACTCATTGCAAAAAGTCTGAATTATTGTAGTGAATGGATAATCTCCAAAGTAACCAATAGCTTATGGCGAACAGGTGGGCTCATGTGATAAGATGACTAGTTATATTTCATTTCTCAACTCACACAATGAATGGACCGGATGACTGGATTTTGCACATGCTTACATCGTATGCACATCTCACAGATCTCTCTTTCAATCTTTCTTAGCACATCGTACTCAAATACATCCCTAAGCCCATTCTCTCTAATCATTGCCTATTATCTTCTTCTCTGTTCCAAACGATGCCATTAAAAATTAAAAGATTTCCGTAGCCAATCTCAATCGAAATGTTTAGCCTCTTCCTTGATCGAATGTGAATAGTTCTTACATATTGTAAGGCCCGTATCCTAGTCTGTATTGTTCCTTAAACTTTCGCGATCCACCCTGTCGAATTCCAGCGACCCGTGATGCGTAGACAGCATTTTCATGTGACCCTGAGTCGCATCCTATCGATCTGAATTGACTTGACCCAAGACTTGTACCCTTACGAACGGGCCATCACCGCGGTTCCAACTCCGCATCTCGTGTGCTGATGCGATACCCAAGCCAAAAGTTGTGGGCCCGCATTTATTTCGAGAAAAACACAGCGTGTTTGCAGAACCTAAGAGAATTTCTACCAAACATCAAATCAATCAATCAATGTATAAGTCAAGTTCACATCCATCCCTCTCTCCTTACATCCCACCCCTCCTCCCCCCCCCCCCCCCCCCCCCCCCCCTCTCTCTCTCTCATTCTTCACCCATTCTCCCAAGCACCAAGAGTGTCACGCCCCAAATCCGAAAATTGGATTCACATGAATCACGATTGCCAAATCCGGTGCCGACAGCCTCCGTAGTGCCCCATTCTCGGCTCCTGGTAATCAAATGCCAGATTCTAATCCTAGGATCCTACAAGGAGGATTTTCAGAATGAATTTTTTTTTTGTAATGGAGCATAACCACAAGCATAACCAAGTCACAAAACAACATCACCACATATCCACTATATCAAAAGCTTTAAGTACAATGCAGAAAGAGAAATACAAGGTGATCAAAAGCTCCAAAAGGTCTTGATATGCACTCATGTCTCAGCGTTGCTGCCGTCCAACACTACCTGCACGCAACTATCGTGCATAAGCTTACAAAAGCTTAGAGGGTGGTGTAAGTGTGTGCGTAAGGCAAACGCCAAGTTTGCAGTATCAGAACAATGCGGAAGTATGTGGTAAGTCCATAGAATTAACCATGCCAAAGCTATGCGATGAGATATGAATGTCATCGGCCACACCGATACAATGTAAGGCCTATATAGCCGAATGTCATATGCGAAATGTAATCTAAGCAAGTCGGTACTCCTCAAGTACGTATATCAATATAGTTCCTCTCTAGATATCACCGGGGTGTAATACACTTCGCAGAGACTGCCACCTCCCTAGCTGCACAGTCAAGCAAGCGGATAAGACCTCACTATCTGCCTGACCAGTAGTATGCCAATACCTACCCGGCTCGTCGATAGCGGACTCATTTGTGAGCTAGTCAAACTTAGCCTAGCTTATAGCCCCCTCACTCAGGCGGATAAGGCCACACCCCCTTCCAACCGACCACGACACAGTGGGAGACGCGGTCTACTGGTATTCGGCACTCGGGCGCTCATGTATCCACTCGGTCTAGACGTTGGAGCATCTCCTGGTACCAAAAAGGTTCTGGGACTTTCACCTAAGGACATCCTAAGTGCCCACAGTGCTAGAACCAAGTATTTTCGGTATCCGATACGGCCATCCACGATGTACCTGTGGAGCCACGGCCCTGATGTCGCTAGGGCGTGCAGTGATCAAGTCACACATATGCGAGGTGCATGAATCACGCGGTCAAATCATGCAGAAATTCAGCGCGTACTGCGCGATCATGTGGGGCACTCCGTCTCATAACGGGTCCCATAGGTGGTCTGCCCAATGGCATATGCTATGATCAGTCACTACTCAAATCAAGAAGACATATGATGCATATGGGCATGAGTCATGGGATTATACTAAGCATGTTATAAAACAATGAATAGTAACGAGTGTGGATCTATCAATGGGCCCTAAGGAGAGTTACAATGTGGACATTTAACCAACATTATACATACAATGTGGACGTCAAACCAACATTGTTTCCTAGGCATGGCTTGCCATAAATATCATTTCACGAACCATGAGAAAAGTACATTGCAATGGACCCTAAGGACATCCGTTAGGCCTCGATCCCTAGGCCTTAGATATATCAAATGGGTCGTATTACATGGGCCTCACATTCACCAAATGGGTTGCATTACTGGGCCTCACCAATGAGCCTTATGTACATTGCAATGGTCCATGATCCATGGGCCTTGAAATACATCAAAGTAGCCTCACAACTTGGGCCTTAAATATGTCATATCAAAAGATCAACTGGACCGTATCTCAAATAGGGGTGGTGGCAATGATTTCCACCATTGAAATTTCCAAGGCCCGCAATCACATTTATTTCCTAACCAATCTATTCATAAGGACATAAGGACCTGGATTTGGAGGGAAAGCAAATATCATACTAGTCCAACCTTGCAATCCAAAGGTTCTAATGGTGGACATTCAATCCAACACTATTTCTATTGTGTGGTCCACAAGACTCTAGATCTGTCTTATTCTCAATCTCATGCCCAAAAAATTGATAATTCCAAAATGGATAGACGGTTTGGATGCAACATATGCATCATGGTGGGTCCCAAAAGGATGGATGGACTTGACTCATCCTTTAGCTCATACCCAAAAATGAGCTTTCAAAATGGATGGACGGTTTGGATGCATCATATGCATCATGGTGGGTGCCACATCCAGATGGACCGATGGCTGGATAAAACCCTTATATCACATGGGTCTCACAGCAGGGATGAAACACATATGCTACAAGTGGGTCCCATATCCACGTGGCAGGACAGTGTAGTAACAACACATATACTATGATGGTCCCCACATAATTTGGACTGTCTGAACTAGACACGTCTGATGGGTCTCCCGGCCCAATGGATGGACGACCTACATATACAACACATACATGTGGTAGGCCCACGTCCAATGGACTGGTCGGTGTGGACCACCATGCATGCAGCAGCCCTATAGGCTGCTTCTGTCAATACAGCAGCTATATGGCTGTTGTACACAAGCCAATCTGCTTCCACAGAGGAGGGTTCCAAGTGGGGCCCACACAACGTTTACATGACATCCAACCGTTGATATGTCACACGGACCCAGATGAAAAAGGGAAAACAAATTTCAAATTAATCCAAAACTTCTGTGGACCCAAAAAAAAAGGTTCCAATGGTAGAATTCAATTCTCACTGATTCCTCTCACGTGGGCCACCTGCTCATTGGATGGGCCTGATTTTTAGACGGTGGCCCATTGCATTGAGGGCCCACCATATGGACGGATTGGATGACAAATAAACACCAAGGTGGGGGCCACGGCAGGGGCTGTGGGTCTGCCTCGTCCTCTCGCTCGCTGAAGAGCGCAGGACGCGCGGGCGTCCTGACGTCCAGAGGCAACAGCCTCTGCTGCTTGCTTGTTATTTAAAAAAAAAAAAAATTAATTTTTTTATAGTTTTTCCTGTGTAGGGCCCACTTTAAGTAGATCCAATCCAGCCATGGGATTACATGGCTCAATACAAACCAAACGAGTCTAATATACGGTATTTTTTTTACTCAAGCTGGGCCCTAGTCAATTTTTAATGGTAAGGACGGTATTTGCTATGCCATGGCCCGCCTGAATATTGGATTGACACCATTTTTCAGCTCAACGCCTAAAATGAGTCGAGAAAGAGGATGGATGGCATGGATTAAAAACATACACCAAGGTGAGGCCTATGCAAGCGGTCTTTCCCAAAGGCTTAGAAATACGCCAATATTTGTGTTTTTCTCTTAATGTCCAGCGTCCAGGGACGCTGGACGTTTGGGCGGATATGCTTAAGGTGGGCCCTACTTTAGGTGGGCCACTACATGGCTACATGGTGTCGGTATTACATCTCTAAAGTGGGCCCCACGTACGGATGGCTTGAATAAAATACATATTTCATGGTGGGGCTCATTCAAGTGGGTCATGTGGCCACATCAACCAACAAGGAAAGTAAATAAAAAAAAGGGGAGGAAGAGAGAGAGAGAGTAAAGTGGGACACACATGTGATGGAGGGACCCCGATACTATGGGCCCTCCGTTGCAACCATCCAATCATACATCAAAGGGTCCCATTGCATATGGGTCATCCAAGTAAAAGATCAACAGTGGAGATCCTTTCTCCACCGAAATGGATGGTCCAGATGACCATTTATGTAAAGAAATTAAACATCATGATGGGGTCCATGGAGAATGGCCCCATCATGGATTGATCTTGAAATCAAAGTGGGCCATTGGCCACATTTAGGGTCTCAAAATGAGATCCACACCATTGATCGGTGGGCCTCACTTGGCCCATCATAGAAATATAAAATCTAACTTATGGAAACACCCACCACTTGATCTTCTTGGTCCGTTGGATAGCCGGTCTCCTAGAGCTTCACTTTGATGGTGGAGATGGGAAATGGATGGCTAGGGTGGGAGATTTGGGATGGGAAGTGGGCCACCAAAATCACACTTTCTCTTGGGAAAAGTTTGGACGTGGGATGCTCTCTTGGTTGCTTGGGTTTGGTGTGAGAAAAGAGAGAGAGAGAGAGAGAGAGAGAGAGAGAGAGAGAGAGAGAGAGAGATGAGATGTAGGGAGATGTGAGGTGAGTGATGGGGTGATGGTTGATGGATGTGAGTGATGGGTGAGGTGATGTGTTAGTTGACTTGGGTGGTTGCTTGACTTGTGGAGAAAGGAAGCATGGGTGTTTGTACTTGACATAAAGTGATTGATGGGTGATTGATTGATGGGATTGATTTGACACTTTATAAAGATTCTCTTGGGATTTGCAACACGTGGTGTTTTTCCTTCAACTGAACACGAGTCCGCATCTCATCGTCTGGGTATCGGATCGGTGCGTGAGTTACGGCGTTGGAACCGCGGCAACGGTGCGTCGCAATGATACAAGTCTCGGATTAAGCTGGCTCAAATGAATAGGATACGACTTACGGTCGTGCGCAATGTCAACTACAGGTCACGGATTGCCGAAATTTGACGAGAAGGATCGCGGGAAGCGACGGAATAGTACGGATTATGATACGGGTCTTACAAAGAGAGAGAGAGAGAGAGAGAGAGAGAGAGAGAGAGAGAGAGCCAACATCCAAGCTTACCTCCACTTCCTACCCCCAAAACTCTCATCTCAACCCTTCAACCTTCATCATTTACCATCAAAGAAGAAGCCAAGGAGCTTAGCTTGCCATGAATCCAAGAAGAAGTGTAAAAGGTGGGTGATTTTAGGATATCCAACCATTGATTTTCATTTGAAGGCCCACTTATGATGGGACCCATCTTGATGTATGTACATAGAGGAGTTAATAGTGACGAAGCTCCTCCCATTTCTGCCATTTCTTTCTTGCTCTCTCTCTCCCTCTCTTTTCCTTTTTGTATGGTGATAATGATGATGAGGTGTGTGGCCCACCTTGATGTGTGTGTAGCCCACCATGATGTGTTATATCCATGTCGTCTACTTGCGGGGCCCACTTTTCTGTCATCCAGCATGTGGCTGGATGGTGGCTAGATGGGACAGTGCTAATGGCACCATCTAGTAACCTAGATCAAGGAAAAACACAAATATTAACCGATCCAAAGCTTTGGTGGGCTACTGCGTGGACCCACCATGATGTGTTGTGCTAGACGCACCATGATATGTGTTCCACATCCACACGTCCATCCATTTTGTCCTGGTCATGGGCCCACCTGATCCTGACCATCCAGGCACAGGCGTCTTACAGTAACTGCTGCTGGATCGTATGAAGGAGAAAATAAATATCAGCTTTATTCTAAGCTGAGGTGGGCCACACGTGTGGACCCACCTTTGATATATGTATTTCAACCATGCTGTCCGTCCATGGGTCCCATGTGGGGGCTATCATAATGTATGTGTTGCAGATCCACACCATCCAGAACTCTGGATGGTGGGTCAGATCATGGGGTATGAGTTATATCCATACCGTCCGTCCATTTTTTTGGCAGTCATGGGCCCACTCCACACGTGTTCCACATGTGGAGGTGGAGCCCACATTAATGTATGCATTCTGTATCCACGCTATCCGTCGGAGGGATAGTGGGTCCCAGCAATATAGCTGTAACGTCTCAGAAAAATCCATACACAGACCCGAGTATCACCTCAAGCAGAAATCACTAAGGACCGAATCGTTTAGGAATTAGATAAAAATTAACTAAGTACTAAACAAAATCATCTGTAGAATTAGCTTGAATCACTTTCAATGCGAATTGCAAGACCCAAATTCAGTAGAATCACTAACCCAACATTACCTAGAAACGTAGGATCAATCTCAAAACCCAGTTGCTCTCGGGAGCATCACAAAACTCCTTATCAGACCTAGACTGCATGTCGAAAGTCTGATTACTATGAAACTATATGGTTATGATAGCCTTATTAGGCTTGACAACAATCTCAGAAATCAAGTCCAAATAGTATCCCGAAATACACAACTTAAGGCCGGAGCGAAGTGTGTGAGAAACGTGAATATCTTTAGAAAATAGACTCAAACTTAAGTGATTTGGGTCGTTTGCTTACAGGAAAGGTTTCAAACCATCAGATTCTGATCCAATTACACTCCCAGATTAGGGAAATTTTCCTACATAGGTCAGTGTACTTGTAGCCCTGATCAAGTGAGGATAGCCGTTGAACTGAAACAGGTCCTCCACGGTCGATCCACAAATCTTAAACTAGCTTAAATCTAATGTCAGGGAACTTTTTTCAGACTATGTGGAGGAAATGGGCCTCCAAATGAGCTCTGTTGGCCTGAAACAACCACTCTTTGGCTATAACCAAGTATATCATGGCCCTGGGGCCATTTACATCAGTTCTGGGCCTATATAAGGACCTAAACCCACCCATTTCTCATTCCATACGAATTTTCAAACCCTAGGAGAGAGAAGAGAGAAAAAGAGCAGGAAAGAGTGAGGAGAAGAGAGAGAGTGTGTGAGATATCGTTGCTGGGATTCGATCCCACCGCTCCACGTGCTGAATCATCCTATCCATGTCGCTATACTGGTGAATCCAAATCCATTATTAGGTAAGAAATCATAACCCTAATCTATTTTAGGGATCTAAATAGAGAAATCGGTAAAATAGTTAACCTATTTCATGATTCAGGTAGCCGTTTTGCTGTAAACGGAGTCGTAGTGTTCAAAATGAGTGCGATATGAGTTTACCAATGAAAGATGTGGACTATAAATGTTTAGGTTATAGTTTTCAAGGCTTTTAATTTTAGTTAATGATTTATGATTGACTTGATTGCTATCACATGTGCTTAGATACGATATTTTCTATGCATTCTATATATATATATGAACTATGTTGAATATAATGCATTCTATGTGTTTGTTGAAATGTTTGAATGAATGTGAAATTATGATTTGTGCTTTTCATGATTATTAATTGAGAATATACGATTGTTGTACGTGTGACAACTCCTTTGTGAAAGGATTTTCCCTAATACATGTTATAACCAAGTTGTATCATGTATGTCAAAAGGTATAGTCTAAGTGTTTGAAAAAATGTCTGAATGAGTAATTGTTTGATAAAATGCATTTATTAAAGGTGTTAAGATAAGATTCTCAACCACCTTAACTATATGCATTGATTCCTTTAAGTAACCTCAATCCAACTACGTGATTTAGGTATGAAATGCATATGTGTGATAATATGTTTATTTGGTATTTTTTTTTGGAATGCTCAAATGATTGCAATGCTTGGATTGCTTGTTCAATACTGTTATGACTATCATATGTGAATGTTAATACCTCGGAGTGTGATTGGGACTACGATGTAGTCCAGGCAATCGGTAATGACTTCCAATTGAGTGGTTGAATCAGTTTTACCACCATGGACGCGTTCGATGAATCCGAGTCGTACGGTGGTTATCGATAATGGTTAGGCCATAAGGAGTATGTTTACACTTCATGTTGATTAATTCAACATGTACTCGCACCAGTCAAGCTTGTTAAGTAACCCCATTGACCTAATATATGTTCACTATGTATGGACGTTACTGCTTGAATCTAAGGTACCACTTACCAGTGGAAAGCCCGTTTAACCTTGGTACCATGATCCGCTAAGACTCATGAGCCAGACATGATGGTGTATGGGACACTGTGATCAAGCTGTCTGAAAGTTTCCTGGTTTGTAAATTAGCGTGAGTGTTGAGTCAACTTGACAGAAAAGGTCCATAGGAAGATCAATCAGTTGTCTGCCTCAACTGGATGTGTGCTGAACTCACCATAGGTAAATCTAAGCCTCACATCGCATGTCCCAAAACACCAGGTAGATAAAACTCTTAAAATCTATTAGAATATCATAGGATTTTTGGGTTAGAAAACTTTTTTTTTACAAAAATCAGAAAATTTCTAAGTTTTCTAGCTCTATCGATTTATCAATATCAAGTTTGATAAAATCGATGTGTGTTGTCGATGTCCTTAAAAGCTCAATCAAAAAAATCAAATGAGGACATAAAGTGTCCAACAACCATATATTCATCTGGATGGAATTATCTATGTATCGATACCCTTATCGATATCATCGATATTTGAAAATCAATTTTATTGAACTAAACTCGATATGATCGATAGTAGAGTATTTGTATCCCTGTTCTTTAAAGGAAAATCATGAAGACCTTCGATATATCGAAGTACCATTAATATCATCGAAATTTAAATCTCGATAATATCGGATGGCCTTCGATAATATCGGTCTTGGACACAATATTTCTAGCAACATTTTTCAGGTGATTTTTATTTCAGATCGAGGGTCTCTCGATAGAATCGATATTCAAATATCGATGATATCGAGGCCGGATCAATGGCATCGAGAATGGACATAAACTTGTCCAGCAAGTTTATTGGAAAATTCTTTAAATTTATTGATGCATCGACACGACCTTCGATATCATTGACATTCAAATTCTGATGATATCGAATATCCCTTGATCATATCTATTGACCTAAAAAATTTTAAAGCAAGTCTCTCTCATTTTTCAAATGTTGAGGAATCGATCGTCGTATCGATAATATCGGACTTTGAAATCTGATGTCATCGATGCATATTTCGATGACCTGGACTAGCTGGCAAAAAGTTTCAAAAGAATATGACTTTGAGTTTATGTCATCGAGCGGCCAGTCGATGCAATTAAGAGTATACGCTCAATGATATCGAACTCAGTCATAAATACAACAATTTTATGTCCGTTGAAACTTTTTACCTATATATAGAGAGCTTGTCTTTGTTGTGAGAGAAAGAAGAGAGAGCTTTTGAGTGTTTAACTTCAGATCAATTACCCAAAGCCCTTTCTCTCAACGGAGTTCATCCTCCAATACACCCTCATCTTTGATATTTAATAGAGTGGATTGGGGAATGAACTTCCGCATTCAAGGTCATCCAACTACTACCTTAATAACAAATTATTAAGCTGAGATGCCTTGAATGCATAGATGATTGGAATCACTCTATCTCCTTTATAGGAAAATATTTGAGAGTAGGATTCCATCATAACCTTGACCTAACCTGTCATCATGTATTGATATATCTTCTGAGTTGCGATTTAAGAGAGCAGAAGACTCTTCATCAATAAAGGAGGAGATCTTCAACAATGAGCTAAAGTGAGACCCATCTGCTTATCTGTAAGTTATCAAAGTCCAAAGGACCCTTTGATCGTTCCTTTGTAGGATTAGGTCTAAGGTGTTTCTCACCCTTACAAGTCCTCTGAGAGGCCTCCGGTGAGAGTGTATTTGGTGGGTTCGTAGTGCTGACCCTTGCTCTGTAGAGAGCATAAACTTTTGGTTAAAAGTGAACCTGTCTAAAACCTTGGGTTAGAGGTGAATCGTGTGAAACATCCGTTAGGGTCTTATGGAAGATCCTCGGCCAGTATACCTAAAAGTGGGTGTGATGTGTGGACCCTTGCTCATGAGAGCATAAATAGTCAGCCTAAGTGTAGGTTGTAAAGGTTAAAGGTGAACCTAATTTAAAACCCTGGGTTTGAGGTGAACCGTGGGAAACCTCCTTAGTGAAATTCATTACACTCAAGGATTGAGTGCGGTTACCGGGAGTAGAGTAGACAAGTAGTCGAACCACTATAAAAAATGACTATGTTTGAGATGGTATTCTTTTATTTGTGTGATTTACTTTAATATTTTCATATCTGAATATCTGAGATCACACCTCACACACATACACAGTCATATCCATCATAAACTAGTTTGCATATTGTTCATCTCTCAAATAGTTTGTGATTGGATCCTTTATCGGGCTTGGAAGCCAGTAGAGTTACTTTTGAGTAATCCTAATATAAGCTTGGTGTTAGGATTAGTATAATAGGATTTTAAATTATCATAAAATTATTAAAAAGTCCCATTCACCCCCCTCAAGAACATATTGGGATATTCCTACTTCAACTAAAGTAGTCTTTACCGAAATTTCAATTGGTATCAGAGTGGGTCTCTCTTTAAGGGCTTCACCGCCTAGAGAGTGATCTTGACTGAAGTTGGTAATATGGCTAAAGGAGAGGGCTCATTAGTCTCTAAACCTCCAATATTTGATGGATCAAACTATGCATATTGGAAGGCTAGAATAACTGCTTTTTAAGATCCTTAGACCATGATGTTTGGGATGTAGTTGAAAGAGGAAATGTGCCACCACTTGAACAGATAGTACTCGAAAATAGCACAACTATCTCCAAAACAAAATCCAAAGAAAAATGGACAGCATTCGATAAGGAAAATCAAACTACTGAGGCTAAAGCCATGAATGCTATCTACTGTGCCGTGTCCCAAGACATTTTCAATCAAATAAGTATATGTGGGACATCCAAAGAAGCATGGGATTTATTGAAAATAACCCATGAAGGCAAAAATACTGTGAAGAGATATAAACTACAACTACTGACCTCACAGTTCAAAAGTCTTAGAATGAAAGAGCATGAGACCTTTATGGAGTTTTTCACAAAGTTGAATATCATCTGCAACTCCATGGGTGGATTAGGAGAGAAAGTTCTGGTACCTAAATTTTGTAGGAAAATTCTAAGATCTCTACCAGAATGATTTAATCTCAAAGTAACAACAATTAAAGAATGTAGGAATATAGACGAAATGAAAGTAGAAGAACTGGTAGGTTCACTACAAACCTTCAAACTACGCTTCAAACAAATCCAAAAATCTAAAAATACTGTCATCAAAATCTCAAAGAAAACAACTAATGAGGACATTGAGAGTGAAAAAGAAGATGAAGATGAGGAAGTGGCTTTGCTAACACAACGATTCAGGAAATTCTTTCAGAAGAATCGTTGTCGTCCTTCCAGAGGAAGAAAGGTGGACAACAAACCTTATGCAGGTAAATTTGGTAAAAAGACCAAATAACCATAATGTTATGCCTATTAAAAATTTGGACACTTATCTACTGAATTCCCAAATAGAAAAGCTAAGGGCAAGGCAATGGCTGCCACATGGGATGATATAGAAGAGTCGAACTCAAAATCTAGTGACTCAGAGAGTGATGGAATTAGAAATCTTTAAAAATTCTTATGATCTCCACTGCTCCAATCATTCTCATTGAAACTGAGAATGAAAAAGAACCACAATCCACTAAATCATTTTTATCTGATAATGAGGAAACAGGGGAGGAAGAAGAGAAACAGGATACACTACAAGATGCTTAAAATCAACTCTATATTCATAACATCCACATCCTTAAAAGACTTGAAATGTCTGAAAATAAAAAGAAATTTCTACAAAAAGAACTGGACAAAACCTTAGAAATTAATGCACATTTAATCAATGATTTACAACAATATCATTCAGACAATGATAAGTTGGAAAGAATCAATCTATCCCAAAAAATGAAATCATTAAAGCTTAATAAACAAGTCAAATTATTAAAAGATGAAAATGAGAAACTCAAGAATGAGAATCATACACTCCATTTTAACTTAGAGAAAACCAGAAAATTTGCTGAAATAAACTATAAATTTTTCTATAGTGGTGAAAAGCTAGAAAAGTTGTTAGGGATGGGAAGACGAGGAAAAGACAAGAGTGGGCTAAGGTATGATAAAACTAAAAGGAGAACTGGAAATGTAGCACCAACAATTGAAAATTTTACTGCTTCAGGTAGTAGCATGAGAACTACTCTAGTTTGTCATTTATGTAGTGATATGGGTCATTATAAGTTTGAATGCTTGAGACCTAGAAGGACTTCACATAACTCTGGTCAAAATCATATTGGTAAATTCAAACCAGCCAAAAAAATAAAGAATGTCAAAAGTCCACCTAGGAGAAACACTCATCCATCACCACCTAAAATGAAAGATAAAATAAAGGAATCATTGGACCAAGTGGGTGAGATAAACATGAAAACCAAATCTACCATAGTAAAGAATTCTGTCTCAAAATGGATAGTAAAATAAAAACTAAATTGTCTGATATCTAACTCTATTCATATACCCTGAAATATCAAACATAAAAAGATAAGGCTAGGTCATGCATCTAGATCTGGATATTTGCTGAAATGATGCAATTTTTACTGAGCTTTAAATGATATATTTGAGGTTCCTCACCTTAATCTTTTATATATAAATATTCTAATGTTTATAAATTTGATGTGTGCAATGATTGTATAAAAATTTTCTATGTATACTGTTGTTTCATAGATATACTAAAAGTATACATGACGGGTTGTCTAAATGCTGAAAATTAAAAATATTCATCTTTGATATGTCTACTGAAAAGTCATTCTCGATTAATTGATCAAGGGTCGATGTCATCGACACCCCTTTGGAATGTGAAGAGCCATATGATCGAGAATGATATCGAAGACGGTCTCGATAACATTGGGGGACTTACATCGATATCATCAAAACACTGATCGATAATATCGAAGACTGCCACCCGATAAAAGGCGGTTGAGCAGAAAAATTTTATTTTTCGAAAAAGGGCATTCCATTTTTTTTCTCTGGTTATCCCCTCAGTCGAAAGTCCATCGGTGGCTCCTGGAGATGCCTAAAAAACTAGTATTACCCTTCCATTCCTTCCATTCCAAATTCTATCTTGCTTTTTGGTCAGGTATTTTTAATTTCTTTAAAAGAGGAATTTTGTCTATTCTTCCCAAATCTGTCTTTATGGGTAAGGATAAAGAGACGATGCCTAGTCCTAGGTAGTCGTCCCGAGCCTCTTGAAGAAAGACCCTTACCTCAAAAGAAAAGGCAAGAGCTCCCAAACATGGGATCCCCACCTGTCAGAGGTCTCAACAAACCTCACGTGGCGGGTCCCAATTTGAAACATCGGCACCTCCTCTTGCTGGATTAACTTCACGTCCACCAAAATACACGGGTAGGTAGCTCATTCATGAGAGAAAGGTAGATAGGGATTGTCTAAAACCATACAATCTGGAATCCATGTTTACTGCAATCGATTGGTTAGCCGTTCTAGATTTCGGTGGGCCATGTCAACTCAAACGAACACGTAACTTCCTTGCTACATGTCACTCACCCATGTTTAATCTTCCTTCTATCATGGTCTCTCTGGATGGTAATGATGTGTTGATCACTCCTACTATAATGGAAAATATCCTCAAACTGACAATGGCACCAGAGGGTCTCCCTGAAATGGACCTTGAAAATGTTGAAATTTGGTCCATAATTACTAAGTACCTATGTCATGGTAGAGACATCCCTTGGTATCAAGGGAATGCATTGAAATCTAGGTACATGGAACCACGATTTCGGGTTTTGTATGGTATCTTCGCCACAAATATATATCCCAAAAGTATCACCCGGTCTGATCTCACGGGTTTTATGACCATGATAGTGTACTTAATCACCAAAGGGATAAAAATCTGTCTTCTGAATCTGCTTGTCCATCAGTTGGTATACGCCGTTCATACATCCAAGGACCTTCACCTGCCCTATCCCTGGATCATAAACATGATATGCAACGCCATCGGCTTCCCAACGACCAATGATCCAGTACTTCCCCTCCAAGTCTTCAACAAAAGCAACATTCGCAAAATGGACTTGAAGTTCCACAAGTACCCTGAGGACCCAAAGGAAGGCATTCAAGAAGGAGCAGGAGGTGAAGGTGATATTCCCAGTGAAGGAGCTGAGGCAGCTGGAGATGAAGCTCTTGGGCCTCATCAAGCATAATCCACATCGGGGCCTAGGCATGCTAAGAGATTTAAGCTCCACCAGGATCAGATTTGAGTGATTCAGCGAGATGTTTCCCAGCTCAAGGAATCTTTGGGTGGAATCAGTGAAAGGCTTACCATCTTGGAGTGCCTAGTGAACGGAGTGCAGCAGACCATGTAATAGTTGGTTGAGCTGTTCACCTGTCTTCAAGACGATACGACGCCATCTTCCTCGGTTCCATAAGTACTGATCTCTGGATGCGATCACATACACTTCACTCTTATTACCGCGTATGAACATTAATATCTTTTTAGATGTTCTGCGCTCTCATAAGTGTTTGTGATAACTCATTAACCTGCACAGCCTAAACAGTTTTTTTTTTTATGTGTATGCTGCCCATGGATGGGCTAAAAAACTGATGTTTAATTTTGGTTGCCCATGAATGGGCTTGGTAGTTTTGTTGAGATGACTGTTAATTTACTCCCAAACTTGGGCAGTATATCTATATGTTTTTGGATATTTATGGTTATGGCCGAGCATAATTACATTTTTTACTGCCATAATTATGTTTTAAAATCCACTGGTCTATCTAGTTTCTAATATGGAATGAATGTGATGATTTTAATGATTATGTTATTGCTTCTATCACTGCTCTATTTGATTTGATATGCATACATAGTTTCTAAAAATGATGTCTGCTTAAACTGTTTTGATCATTATACATCTATACCTTCTGTATGTATGCTCTCGAAATGTTAGTTCTCCCACGTTGCTTTAACATCTGTCAATATCAATTGCTATAACTTTGTCAATGACTGACAAAAAGGGGGAGAAAAATTCAAACACCCCTCAAGGAGCATTGCATATCTACTTGAATTGTGATATAGGTGTTAGGGAGAGCAGCAGCATCAAGATAGGGGGAGAATGATGTTAGGGGGAGCAGCTACTAGTTGTGTGTATAATTTCACTAGACAATGTACAATTATGTAAAATTACATGTACACACAATTTAAGATGTATTGGTCTAGATGTTGTTCTAGGGTGTTTTGGTATTTTTTCACGTAATTGGCAAAGAGGGGGATTGAAAGTGCTCTGGTTTGTCAATTAGTGTGAGTGTTGAGTCAACTTGACAGAAAAGCTCCATGGGAAGATTAATCAGTTGTCTGCCTCAACCGGATGTGTGCCAAACTCGCCACGGGTAAATCTAAGTCTCACATCCCATGTCCCAAAGCACCAAGTATATAAAACCCTTAAAATCTATTAGAATATCATAGGGTTTTTGAGTTAGAAAACTTTTTTCTACAAAAATTAGAAAATCTCTAAGTTTTCTAGCTCTGTCGATTTATAGATATCAGGTTCAATAAAATCGATATGTGTTGTCAATGTCCTCGAAAGCTCAATCGATAAAATTTAATGAGGACATAAAGTGTCCAGCAACCACATATTCATCTGGACAGAATTATCAATGTATTGATACCCATATCGATATCATCGATATTTAAAAATCAAGTTTTTCGAACTAGACTAGATATGATCGACAGCAAAGTATTTGTGTCCCTATTTTTTAAACGAAAATCATGAAGACCTTCAATATATCGAAGTTCCATCGATATCATCGGAATTCAAATCTCGATAATATCGAAAGGCCTTCGATGATATCGGTCTTGGACACAATCTTTCCAACAACATTTTTTAGGTGATTGTTATTTCATAACGAGGGTTACTCGATAGAATTGATATTCAAATATCGATGATATCAAGGCCGGATCGTTAACATCGAGAATGGACATAAACTTGTCCAGTAAACTTACTGAAAAATCTTTTGGATTTATCGATACATCGACACGACCTTCGATATCATCGACATTCAAATTCTGATGATATCGAGTATCTCTCGATCATATCTGTTGACCTGAAAATTATCAAAGCAAGTCTCTCTCATTTTTCAAATGTCTAGAAATCGATCCTTGTCACGCCCCAAACTCGAAAATCGGATTCATAGGAATCCCGATCGCCGAATCCGGTACCGACAGTCTCCATAGTACCTCATTCTCGGCTCCTAGCATTCATATACCAGATTCTGATCCTGGGATCCTATAAGGAGGATTTTATATATATATATATATATATATATATATATATATATATATATATATACATTTAACTAGTAATAAGCATAACCACAAGATTACCCAATTCACAAAGGCAACATCATCATCATCACATATCCACTAATATAATCATTTGATTACAACATTGAAAGGGAAATATATAAATAGAAAGTCAAGCTCCAGAAGACCACTGCACGCTCCAAGCTCAACACTGCTGCAACCTAACATCACCTGCACGCATCTATTATGCATAAGCTTATAGAAAGCTAAGAGGGTGGTGTAAGTGTGTGCACAAGGCAAGTGCAAGTATTCAATACAATGTCATAATCATACAATACCGAAAAACTGGTAATCCATAAACCATACAATGTCTGAATAAGCAGAAACACTGAAAAAAGTAGGAATTATCAGAGTAAGCAGAAATACTAATAAGATATAAATTATACAATAATAGAGTAAGCGAAAGTATGGACAAGTCTATAAGTCAATCAATATCAGAATATGAAATACGGATCAACTATACAAATGAATAAATCATAAAAAGTCAAATATCAGATGTCGTATCTAAATTATATGAATACAGAACACAAGTAATCCAAAATGTCATATGTCGCGAATGTAATGCAATATGCGGTGCAAATGGAATGACCATGCTGAAGTGTGAGGTCGGGATGATAATACGTAGTATCACAGGCTACGGGGTCCACCACAAGGGACTTCTATCCAAACCAGTCCCATACCTAAATTTGGATAGTCAGACTCAACGTGGTAAACTCCTGATCTCAGGTTAGTCACACGCCCAACTGAAATTCTTGCCATAACGAAGGTACACAACAATTAGTTGCGCACCACCAGCCCGAGTGGATAATGAATGAATGAATGAATGAGCATGCAACTCTTATTCAATAAGTCCACATATCAGTACGATTCCTCTCTGAAAAATCACCGGGGTCTATTACACTCCAAACCAGATTACCTCCCCATCACGTGCAACAAGGTGAGTGGAAGAGACCTCACTATCCACCTGTCAATATCGGGTCAGACTCGTCGATAGCGGACCCATTCCTCGAGCTGGTCAGACTCAGCCTAGTATTGCCCCCTCCTCTCAGGCAGGTAAGGCTGCACCCCCTTCCAACCGACCACGACACAGTGGGAGACACGGCCTAACGGTATACGGCCCCCATGCGCTCATACGTCCACTCGGTCTAGACGTTGGAGCAACCTCTAGAACCAAGAGGGTTTAATGACTTTCACCCAGGGATATCTATAGCACCCCATGTAGAACAGATTTTCGGTATCTCATCTGGCCATCCACGAAGTGCCTGTGGAGGCTACGGCCCTGATGTCGGTAGGGCGTACAGTGATCACAACACACAATGCAAAATGCATGAGTCATACAATCCAGTCATGCATCAATCCTATGCATACCGTGCGCTCATGTGAGACAATCTTCGCCTATCAGGGAGTCTCATGACAACCGACACTATGACATATGCAATGGTCAATCATATCTCATAACAGACATACAGATGATATGTATGGGCATGTATCATGATGTTATGCAGTCACATACTCATAATCGGTATTAGTAACCGGCATCAACAATCGGCCTCGACAATGTGAACATCCAACCAACATTGTCCCAAGGAATGACCCTCATAAGGCCAAACACACAATGGGTCGATGCCTCACACAAAGGCCTAATCTACAACACAGTGGGCCTTGCCCAAGGACCACAGATACATCACAATGGGCTCCATCACCTGAACCTCAAATGCACCATAATGGGCCTCATCACATAGGCCTCACTTATGTCACGCCCCAAACCCGAAAATCGGATTCACATGAATCCCGATTGCCGAATCCGGTGTCGACAGCCTCCGTAGTGCCCCATTCTCGGCTTCTGATAATCTAATGCCAGATTCCGATCCTGGGATCCTACAAGGAGGATTTTCAAAATGAATTTTTTTTGTAAAGGAGCATAATCATAGACATAACCAAGTCACAAAACAACATCACCACATATCCACTATAACAATAATTTTAAGTACAATGCAGAAAGGGAAATACAAGGTGATCAAAAAGCTCCAAAAGGTCCTGATGTGCACTCCTGTCTCAGCGCTGCTGTCATCCAATGCTACCTGCACGCAACTATCGTGCATAAGCTTACAAAAGCTTAGAGGGTGGTGTAAGTGTGTGCGTAAGGCAAACGTCAAGTGTACAGTATCGGAACAATGCGGAAGTATGTGGTAAGTCCATGAATATACCAAGGCTATGTAATGCAAGGTATGATACAAGATATGAATGCCATCGGCCACACCGATGCAATGCAAGGCCTATATAGCCAAATGTCATATGCGAAATGCAATCCAAGCAAGTCGGTACTCCTCAAATGCGTATATCAGTACAGTTCCTCTTTGGATATCACCGGGGTCTAATATACTTCGCAGAGACTGCCACCTCCCTAGCTGCACAGTCAAGCAAGCGGATAAGACCTCACTATCCGCCTGACCAGTAGTATGCCAATACCTACCCGGCTCGTCGATAGCGGACTCATTTACGAGCTAGTCAAACTCAGCCTAGCTTATAGCCCTCTCACTCAGGCGGATAAGGCCACACCCCCTTCCAACCGACCACGACACATTGGGAGACGCGGCCTACTGGTATTCGGCACTCGGGGGCTCGTGTTCCACTCGGTCTAGACGTTGGAGCATCTCCTGGTACCAAAAAGGTTCTAGGACTCTCACCCAAGGACATCCTAAGTGCCCACAGTGCTAGAATAAGTATTTTCGGTATCCAATACGGTCATCCACGATGTACCTGTGGAGCTACGGCCCTGATGTCGCTAGGGCGTGCAGTGATCAAGTCACACGTATGCGAGATGCATGAATCACACCGTCAAATCATGCAGCAATCCAGCACGTACTGCGCAATCATGTGGGGCACTCAGTCACATAACAAGTCCCGTAAATGGTCTGCCCAATGGCGTATGTTATGATCAGTCATTACTCATATCAAGCATACATATGATGCGTATGGGCATGAGTTATGAGATTATTCTAAGCATGTTATAAGGCAATGAATAGCAACAGGTATGGACCTCTCAATGGGCCCTAAAGAGAGTTACAATGCGGACATTTAACCAACATCGTACATACAATGTGGACGTCAAACCAACATTGTTTCCTAGGCACGGCTTGCCATAAATATCATTTCAAGAACCATGATAAACGCATATTGCAATGGACCCTAAGGACATCCGTTGGGCCTCGATCCCTGGGCCTTGGATATATCAAATGAGTCGTATTACATGGGCCTCACATTCACCAAATGGGTCGCATTAATGGGCATCACCAATGAGCCTTATGTACATCGCAATGGTCCATGATCCATGGTCCTTGAAATACATCAAAGTGGCCTTACAACTTAGGCCTTAAATATGTTAAATGGGCCCATACACATGAGCCTTAAATATATCAACTAGGCCACTCCATTTGTGCCCCAAGCACATCAAATGGGCTTGATCCCATGGGCTTTATATGTACCAAATGGGCTTAGTTCCATGGGCTTTATATGTGCACCAAGGTGGGCTTAGTTCTATGGGTTTTATATGTGCACCAAGGTGGGCTTAGTTCCATGGGTTTTATATGTGCACCAAGGTGGGCTTAGTTCCATGGGTTTTATATGTGCACCAAGGTGGGCTTAGTTCCATGGGTTTTATATGTGCACCAAGGTGGGCTTAAATGAATGACCACCATTGGATCGACATGGGCCCTATATACATATCAAGCGGGCCCATTTGAACCATAGATCTGGCTTATTTTCTTTTGGGCTCATGTCATGAAATGAGCTCTCAAATTAGGAGGACAGTTTGGATGCTGCTCATCCATCATAGTGGAGGCCCACATGAAGGCCCACCAATGCACATATATACATATATATGTAACAGTATATATAATATAATATATATACACATCCACACACAAGTGGACAGAATGGATAGAACATATAAATCATAGCGGGTCCCACTGTCCAAACAGTGGACAGTGTGGATAGTCACATACATCACAGTGAAGTCCACCGTCCATACGGACGGTGGCAATATAATACATATATCACCGTGGGCTTCACGTGGGACCCACCACAACCTATATTTTCCATCCAATCTGTTGCTAAGATCACAAACACCTGGATGGACGGGAGACACAAATTTCAGATTGATCCCGAACTGCAGTGGGCCCAAAAAGGGTTTCAATGGTAAGGTTCAATCACCACTGTTTCTTATGGTGTGGGCCGCCTGAGCGTTGGATGTGCCCCGTTTTTGGAGAGGGCCCACCTCAGAAGGTGGACCACCTGCTGAATGGCATGGATACAAAATATACGTCATGTGGGGCCCACGGCAGGGGGCCGTGGGCTGCTGTCCGCCCGCCCGCTGCATGGCCGCAGGCAGCGCCTGCGGCTCTGACGGCAGCAGCAAAGCTGCTGCTGCTTCTTTATTTTTTTTATTTTTTTTGAAAAACTAATTTTTTTGCAGTTTTTCATGTATGGGGCCCGCGTGTGATGGATCCATTCCATCCATTAGATTGCATGGCTCAATACAATCCAAACGAGTCTAATATATGGTGTTTTTTTGACTCAAGGCGGGCCCTAGCCAATTTTTAACGATAGAGACGGTGTTTGCTAACCTATGGCCCGCCTGAATATCAGATTGACACCATTTTTCGGCTCAATGCCTAAAATGTGTCAGGAAAGAGATTGAACGGCGTGGATTAGAAACATACATCAAGGTGGGCCCCATACAAGTGGCCCACCCCATTGGCCTTTATATTTTTATTTTTTTTTGTTACTCCAGTGACATCCAGCGCCTGGACGTGTCTTCTTTCTTTTTTCTTTTTTTTTTTTTTTTTTGTTTGGGTTGCATGAAATACATTCAAGGTGGGCCCTGATTAGGTGGGCCACCCCAAATGGATGTACATTTAAGATGGGCCCCACCCATGGATGGTTTGGATAAAATACATATTTCATGATGAGGCTAATCCAAGTGGGCCACATAGCTACATTAGCATACAAGAAAAAAAATAAATAAAGAAGAGAGGGAGAGAGAAATAGAGTGAGACACGCGTGATGGAGGGACCCCGGCACTATGGGCCCTCCATTTCAATCATCCAATCATACATTAAAGGTCCCCTTGCATATGGACCATCAACAAAAGATCGACGGTGGAGATCCCACTCCACTAGAAATGGACGGTCTAGATGACCTCCTCAATACAAGGAAAGTAAACATCATGATGGGGTCCATGGAGAATGGCCCCATCATGGAATGATCTTGATGATCAAGATGAGCCATTGGACACATCTTAGGGTCCCAAGTGAGATCCAAACCATTGATCGGTTGGCCTCACTTGGCCCACCTTAAAAACATGAAAAACTACTCCATCAAAGCACCCACCTCTTGATCTTCTTAGTCCGTTGGATAGCCGGTCTCCTAAAGCTTCACTTTGATGGTGGAGCTGGGAAATGGATGGCTAGGATGATGGGATTTGGAGATGGGAAGTGGGCCTCACATATGCACTTCTCTCCATGGGAAGGCTTGGACGTTGGATGCTCTCCCTTGCTTGGGTTTGGAGTGTTGAGAAATGAGAGAGAGAGAGAGGTGATTAATGAGAGATGGAGTGATGTGAAGGGGTGATGGTTGATGGATGTGAGTGATGGGTGAGGTGATGTGTTAGTTGACTTGGGTGGTTTCTTGACTTGTGGAGAAAGGAAGTATGGGTGCTTGTACTTGACATGAGAGGTGATTGATGGGATTGATTGATGTGATTGATGGGACACTTTGTAGAGATTCCTTGGGATTTGCAACGCACAGTGTTTTTACTCGAACTGAACGTGGGTCTGTATCTCATCGCCTGGGTATCGGATCGGTGCGTGAGTTGCGGCGTTGGAACCGCGGCGACGGTGCGGTCGCAATGATACAAGTCTCGAATTAAGCCGGCTCAAATGAATAGGATACGACTTACGGTCGTGCGCAACGTCAACCATAAGTCGCGGATTGCCGGAATTTGACGAGAAGGGTCGCGGGAATCAACGGAACAGTGCGAATTAGGATACGGGTCTTACAACTTACCTTATATAGTCTCAAATGCATCAAACCGATGCCGAATGCTCATCAGAATAGGCCTAAAATACAGGCTGCATATACATCACAATGGACCTTGGCAATTGACCTAGATATCTGGCCTCGACAATCGGAGTCAGCCTCAATAATCAAAATCGGTAATCGACAATCGGAATCGGCCTCGACCCCGATAATCGAAATTGGTAATTGGCAATTAGAATCGGTAATCGGCACCGATAATCAGCATCGATAATCGGCACCGATAATTAGCATTTAAACAAGGTGGGGATCCATTAATGAACAACCGATCAACTATAATATAAAGATCGACCATCGGCAGTGGTTATATCAAATCCGATAGCGCGAAACCATCCGTCTATGGCGAATGGGGCCCACTTATCTGGATTAACCCACAAGAGGATTATGAAATTGGGTCTAACAAGGCCTAAGGGAAGGTCACAATGTGGACATCCAACCATCATTGTCCATCAATGTGGACATCTAACCAACATTACTCCCAAGGAGTGGCCTACATATAGGGCCAAAACATATATGAACTCATGGCCTCACATAAGGGTCATATACACATCAAGCGGGCCGCATCGCATGGGCCTCAAATACACCACAATGGGCCTCGCTCATGGGCCTCGAATACATCACATTGAGCCTCGCCCACGAGCCTCGAATGCATCACATTGGGATTTTGCCATGGGCCCCGAATACATTACAGTCGGCCCACACAAAGGCCTCATATACGTCTCTTTGGACCTCATATAAATCAAATGGGCTGAATCAAATGAGCCAAATCAATGGACAGGATCAAATGGGCCGGTACAAATGGGTCGAATCAATTGGGCCGATCAAATGGACCGAATCAAATGGGCCAGTACAAATGGGTCAACTCAATTAGGCTGAATCAAATGGGCCAGTACAAATGGGTCAAATCAATTGGGCCGAATTAAATGGCCCAGTACAAATGGGTCAAATCAATTGGGCCGATCAAATGGGCCAAATCAAAGGACCGATACACATCACTATCGGCCTCAACCCATGGGCTCCAAATACATTACAATGGGCCTCAACCCATGGGCCCCGAATACGTCATTTTTGGCCTCTCAAATATAACAAGTGGGCCACACTACTTGGGCCGCACCAATGGACCTCATATACATAACAGGTGGGCCCTGCTCATGGGCCTCAAATACAAATAGATGGGCCCCGTCAAATGGGCCATGAATATATCACATTAGGTGTTGAGGGTCAAATACTGCATATTAGACCCCATTTATTACCTGAATTTACGTACATAATGCCGTTTAATGGTCTGTTTTTCCGTGTTTGTGATACAAGGTGTAGTTGAAAGCATGAACTGCAAAAAGTTGCTAAAAGTATGAATTTAACACTCAGTTGACGCCACAGGCAAGGGACACACTCCAGGGGACTAAGATTGACAAATATACACGGTCAGAAATCCGAGAAAAGTAAGAAATTGAAGCTCAAGTGGCCTGAAGGACGTCCAGAATACAAGATCACGAGGTTCCCACCATCCGTTCGGCTCGAAACTTCATACATCGCCTAAGGACCATAAATTAACCGTACATATAAAATTTCAACCATTGAAGATCTCGGGAAGTGCCCCAACTGACAGATCAGCCCATAAACCGTTGATTCTGGGCCCACCTGATATCTGAAACTGTCTCAAAATTATTATTGACGCCTTAAATAAGGAGTCAAAACAGATGGACGGTGCAGATTTCTCTAAAACAGTGCAATGGACCCCATATGAGATGAATGTGTACAGTGCACATGTGCACTCGCAGTGCACCAAAATTTCCAAAAGTCGGTCAGCTGCACTGACCGACGTTTCCGTCTACAACTCTAAAAAAAAAAAAAAAAAAAAAAAAAACTTGCAGCGGATGCACGGCGCTGGCCGTTTTTACGATCAGTTGTGGGCCCCACACGTGCCCCATAAGCTCAATCCGATCCGTCCACCGTGTAGAGGGCTTCGAATACTACAAAAACATGCTGAATTTTTGTACCCATGCGTGCACACGTGTGAGATACAGAGGCCACAAAAGGGCTGCTCGGTAGCGTTCAAAACTGATTCTTTTGTGATTTCTTCTCTGGGACACGTCAATGGACGTTCAAAACCACCCATTCTTGACTGAAATTTCATTCTGAATCCAATGGACGGGGTGGATTTTCCAAAAAATGCTTCTGTGAGGCCCACCGACCACAACAGCGAAATGGTGCGAAAGGTTTCGCACATCCGCAAAAACCGACTTTTCCGGACTGTTTTGGCCCACCATCTTTGATCATATGGCAGATCTGAACCGTCTATCATGTAGAGGACCCAAGAAAGTACTAAGGGACGGTGTTTCTTTGGAATTTGAGCGAGGAAAGTGGCGTGTTTCATGGTACCGAACTTAGCTGTGAAAATTGCACTCCGTGTCCTGCTACAACTCTGTCACTAACTCCAGCCTTCCAGCAGCTATAAAAAGAGGTTTTTGGACGTGGGGAGCATTCATTCAGGGTCTTGGGAGGAAGAACAGAGGGCTCGAGCTTGGGTTTCAACGTGGGCAGAGGAGAGAGAGAGGAGCTTGGTTTTTTCTTTCCCTTTTCTTTTCCTTTTCTTTTTCTCTTTATTTATTTGGATTGAGCCCATCCATGGCAGGCTAAATCCTCCTAGCTAGGGCTAGGAGGTGAAGCTTGTAGTGAGATGAGAGATTATATGCTTTTAATTTAATTTTAATTTTTGAATTGAAGTTGGTTTTAGTTTGATTTTAATGGAAATATTTTAGGTTTTTAATGGTCTATTGTGACTGAAATTACAATGGGTCTGCAATGACTTTTAATATTCCCATTCTCTTTAATGTTTATGACGTTAGGAAGCCCTGTTGTTCACCATAGTCTCCTGGGCATGGTTGGATGACGGTACCCTTCTTAACCTTCATACATATGATTGGTTGGTAATTAGTTTAATTCTGTTGTTTGCCATAGTCTGTGGGCATGGTTTGGTGATGGAATCCATTCTAATTCATACACCTTTCATCTCTTTGAAAACTAGATCAACGGCAGTTCAGTAATTTTCATGATTTTTGATGCAAGCATAAGTTCTCCCTGATCTCTACAAGTTGATCCTCTGAATCCCTAGTTTCCTTTTCTCCTGATATCTCCCAAGTTTTAGATTAATTAACCTACAATTATTCATCAAATTACATTTAGTTTAGATTTCATCTTAATCTAGCTCTAGTTCTGGTTAGTTTTAGATAACGTACAAGTTTCAGTCCCTTGGGATTCGACCTCGGTCTTACCGAGTTATTACTACATCACAACCCTGCACTTGGGGAGTGAACATTAGGCCACATATATGGACCTCGAATGTATCTCATTGGGCCCAAAACATGGCCTCATATACATCATGATAGGCCTCACACAAAGGGGCTAGTATACATCGTGATGGGTCGCCCACACGAGCCTCGTACACAACAAGTGGGGGGTGCAACATACATTGCGGTGGCCGCACAAGTAGATGGCATAGATGAAACACGTATAGCCTGGTGGGTCTGTACGGAGTAGGCGGACCTAGCACATGCAGCAAGTAGACCTTACGCCATCAAAATGGGTAGACATTGTGGGTGAGCCCCACCATCCAGTGCGGATATACAATACATTCATCATGGTGGGGCCACATCAATCATGTGACGGTCGATGTAAACATACAACACGTCTTCAAAGTGGGCCCCACCCAAACAAATGGAGAGTAGGCATGGATGAAACGCGTGCATCATGGAGAAATCCCACATGGCAGTGGACGGTGTGGATCTCACACATATATCATGTGGGCCACGTCAATCATGGATGGACGGTTAGATATTGCAGTACCTCATGATCAGGCCACACTTACTGACGTCTGAGAGCTGTGTGGGCCCATATCAATTGTTGACATCAATACCACACCAGCTACATGCTGTTGTGTAGCCGTGGGACCCACAGAACTTGCTGACCGTCAGTACCGTTGTTAACAACTGGACGGTGTAGATTTAAAACATATACATCATGCGTGTCTCAAGGTGGGCCCCACCCTCACATGTGTAGCACATGTGAGGTGGGTCCTACACCCAGAAAACAGATGGGCAAAGGGAATAAAATACGTGAGCCATGGTGGAATCACCCACCACCGTCCAAACAGATGGACGATTGGGATAAAACACGTACAGCATGATGGCCTTACGTCATCAGGTGGTCCCCACGTCCCTTGCATGGACAGGGTGGATGACATAAAAACATCAAAATGCGTCCCACATGAATGGGACCCACCGCCAGATGGATGATGTGTGCAAAACACATACATCATTGTGGCCCACAGTAAGCATGTCAATCTACAACTCAAGCTACTGGAGCCCACCATCCTTTGCACGGTTTGGATATAACCCTTCATCAAGGTAAGCCCCACAGGACTTGCTGACATCAGTCAGCAGTGGGGATCCACCATCCTCAAAGTCGAATGGACGATAAGGATATAATAAATACATTAACGTGGGCCCCGCCCATCCAAAACGGACGGACGGCTAGGATATGATAAATACATATATTAGGGTGGACCCCACCCCACAGGTGTGGGGTGGATCCACGTGCATGTACAGTACATATATCATGGTGCTTCCACAGAACTTGGTGTCGTCAACGCACCTATTTGCTGGTGTGGGTCCACACGTGGGGCCCACCATAACTTTTATTTTACATCTCATCTGTTCATAAGGTCACAGAGTCCTGAATAAAGAGGAACAACAAATTTCATTTTGATCCAAAACTTCTATGGCCACAAAAAAAAAGAGTTTCAATGGTAGCTGCTCAATCCCACTGTTTCCTACCGTGTGGGCCACCTAAGTTCCGGATGAGTTTGATTTTTAGAGGGGGCCCACTTCAAGAAGTGGACCACCCAACGAACGATGTGGATAATCAACATACATCATGGTGGGGCCCACGACTGGGCCCATGGGTCCACCCGTCCGTCCGCCCGCCAGTGCACAGGCAGCGCCTGCTGCCTTCTGACAGCAGCAGTGCCTGTGGCTGCTGCATCTCTTTCCCTTTTCTTTTGAAAATATAGATTTCCTGTGGTTTTTCACAGGTGGGGCCCGTTTCTTGAGAATCCAGTCCATCCAATGGACTCTAGGGCTCAAAACACACCAAACAAGTCCAATATCCGGCATGTTTAGCATGTAGAAATAGCATGGTGGGTCCTAATAGCCTTGAATGGTGGAAAAATACAGTTTTCTGTGGTTTGGCCCGCTTTATTATCAGATTGATCTCAAATTATGGCTCAACGCCTAAAATGATCTGGGGAGAAGGATAGACGGATTGGATTAAATTTATACATCAAGGTGGAGCCTACATTAGTGGACCACTCAAAAGTTTGGAATCAAGTTGATATCTTTGATTATGCACAGCATCGTACAGACGCTGCAGTGCATCCAACAGACTGTTCACCCTTCACAAAATCCTATCCAGCGTCCAGGGACGCTGGACGGATGGTGAAAATCATATTTCCTCAAGGTGGGTCCCACATTGGCACCGTGTACTTAACATTGGGGTAGGTCCACACGCATGGGACCCACCAACCTAGGATAAAAATAGATATTTATGTATTTCTTCCAATTAGGCCCACCTAAACAGACTGCTAGGTGGGCCCACTAGGTGAACGACATGTATGCAATACATATGTTATAGGTGGGCCACTCATCATCACCAAGGAAAAATGAAAGAGGGAGAGAAAGAGAGAAAGAGAAGCACCCACCTTTGATCTTCTTGGACTTTTTCTTCCATCAATGTATACCAGAGATCCAATAGATGCACTTCAACGGTTGAGATCGACTTAGGATGGTGGAGATAGGAGATAGAAAAGTGGACCACACTTTCTCTCCATGGAAGTCATGGATGTTGGGTGCTCTCATGGGATTGCTTGAGAGAAAATGATAGAAATGAGAGAGAGAGAGAGAGAGAGAGAGAGAGAGAGAAATGATGTGAGTGATGGAGTGATGGGAAGAGGGATGGGTGAAGTGATAGAAAAGTTGACTTTAGAGTACTTTTGTAAGAGAAAGTATGGTAGCTTGTACTTGACATATGAAGTGATGGATGGGATTGATTGATGTGACATTTTATAGAGATTCCCTCGATACCCGCAACGCGTGGCATTTTCTTCAAACTGAACGCGGGCCCACATCTCCTGGCCTGGGTACCGCCTCGGCGTGTAAGACGAGGCATCAGAACCGCAGTGACGCTGCGATCGCACTAGTACAAGTCTCGGGTCGAGCCGACTCTAATATATGAGACACAACTCGTGATCGTGTGCAAACACCGATAACTGATCGTGGGTCGCCGAAATTCGATCGAAAGGATCGCGAGAGTTGACGGAACAGTACGGACTAGGATACGGGTCTCACAATCCTCATATCGATAATATTGGAGTTTGAAATTCGATGTCATCGACGCATATTTGGATGCCCTCGACCAGCTGGCAAAAAGTTTCAAAAGCATATGACTTTGAGTTTGTGTCATTGAGTGGTCAGTCGATGCAATCGAGAGTATATGCTCGATGATATCGAACTCAATCATAATGTGACCATTTTATATCCATTGGAACTTTTTTCTTATATATAGAAAGCTTGTCTTTAGTTGTTATGGGAGAAAGAAGAGAGAGCTTTTGAGTGTTTAACTTTAGATCATTTACCCAAAGCCCTTTCTCTCAAGGGAGTTCATCCTCCAATCCACCCTCATCATTGATATTCAATAGAGTGGATTGAGGAATGAACTTCCGCATTCAAGGATCTTCCAGTTATTACCTTAATGGAAAATCATTAAGCTGGGATGCCTTGAATGTATAAATGATTGGAATCACTCTATCTCCTTTATAGAAAAATATTTGAGAGTAGGACTCCATCATAACCTTGACCCAACCCGTCGCCATGCATTAGTATATCTTTTAAGTTACAATTCGAGGGAGAAGAAGACTCTTCGTCAACAAAGGAGGAGATCTTCAACAACGTGCTACAGAGGGACTCGTCTGCTTATCAGTAAGTTATTAGAGTCCAGAGGACCCTTTAATCATTCCCTTGTAGGATTGTGTCTATCTCACCCTTGCAAGTCCTCTAGGAGGCCTCCAGCGGGAGTGTACGTGGTGGGTATGTAGTGTTGACCCTTACTCTATGGAGAGCATAAACTTCCGATTAAAGGTGAACCTGTCTAAAACCTTAGGTTAGAGGTGGACCGTATAAAACTTCCGTTAGGGTCTTGTAGAAGATCCTTAGCCAGTGTGCTTAAAAGTGGGTCCGATGTGTGGACCCTTGCTCGTGAGAGCATAAACAGTCAGCCTAGGTGTAAGTTGTAAAGGTTAAAGGTGAACCTGATTTAAAACCTTGGGTTTGAAGAGAACCGTGGGAAACCTCCTTAGTGAAATCTAGTACACTCAAGGGTTGAGTGCGGTTACCGGGAGTAGAGTAGACAAGTAGTCGAACCACTATAAAAATGACTATATTTGAGATGACTATTCTTTTATTTATGTGATTTACTTTAATATTTTCATATTTGAATATCTGAGATCACACCTCACACATACACATTCATATCCATCATAAACTAGTTTGCATGTTGTTCATCTCTCAAATAGTTTGTGATTGGATCCTCTACCAGGCTTGAAAGCCAGTCGGGTTACTCTTGAGTAATCCTAATATAGGCTTGGTGTTAAGATTAGTGTAATAGGATTTTAAATTATCATAAATTTATTAAAAATTCCTATTCACCCCTCTCTAGGACATATTTAGCATATTTTTACTTCAAATAAAGCGGTCTTTACTGAAATTTCACTGTCAACCTACGCTGGGGTGACAAGCCTCCCCATAGTGACCAGTGAGCAACCTAAACTCATGAGCTAAATATGGTGGTAATTGAGACATTGTATTCAAGCTGTTGGCCTACGATCAGGTGACGAGCCTATCTTAGTGACCTCGAGTATACACTTGGACTACACTGAGGTGAAGAGCCTTTCCGTAGTGACCTCGAGTATAAACTAGGCCTGTGCTGAGGTGACGAGTCTCTCTGTAGTAACCTGAAATTGCCCATCATATGCGACTAGCTAGGATTGACGACCCTAGATGGATCATTGTTTGAGCAAATGATATAAAGGGAGGTACCTTAGCTTCTCAAACCTACTATATGAATAAGTCTAATTAAGAACTTAGCTAATCATAAACATGCACTGAATTGCATGTGCCTTTGGCATTGGAGTTGAGCATGGTAGAAGTGTTACATGTACGACCATGAGATGATGTCACAGAGGGAGTGCAGGCAAGGGCATACATCATTATCACATCTCATTCTTGCATTAATAAGAGTACTTAAGACATGATTGTTATATTACTTTATCATTACTACTTGATTGAATTGATAACATATTAACCTTTGCCTTATAGCTCCACTAAGTTGATCACTCACTCCCACTTTGGGACTGTTTTAAAACACAAACCAGATTCTATTGTAGTTTCAGATGACTGCGAGGCTTACGAGACGGAGCCTGCTTCTATGATGACGACGAGAAGTTCTCCTATTTGCAACTCTCTGGTGAGTCTACGTAGACCTAGAGTTGCGCCATTGGGGTTACAGGGATAAGAACTAGATGACATTGCATTTTATCATTTTGTGAATTTTGATATTATACATGTAATCATTTAACCTGATGACGTTCATACTCTAGGGACTTACAATCACTTACATGCTTTATATGTATTTATCACAGTTTTCCATTTGCGTAATTTAACTGTCTCTGAAGAATGATATGTTGATTTGGTATAATCTCACTCATGTTTAATGCACTAATACGAACAACATTTAATCATCATTATCTATGTTGCATAAGTGATCTATTGGAACTCGGGAGTTGGGCTCCTACTTAACCCCCAATTTCCAAGGTATTACAATAGCGACTGCATTGACGTCAGAAATTATGTGGGACCCACCTGATGTATGGATCTCATCCATGCCTTCCTTCCATCTGGACTATAGACCACACTAATATATGTGTTTTATCTAAGTCGTCCGTCCATCTGGATGGGACCCACCATATATGTTTTATACCCACACTGTCCATGTGTATGGGATGGTGAGCCCTGATGTTTGTGGCCTGCCATGATGTATGTGTCGTATATTCACTGTCCATCTATGTGGGATCCACATGTGGTGTATGTGTTTCATCCCCACACCATCTAGCCACGTGGATAGTGGGGCCTGCCCTGATGAATGGGACCCACCTTGTTGTATATATTTTATATCCACACCGTCCATTTGGACAGTGTGTTGTGGGACGTACCATGTTATATGTGCTTTGTAGCCACACCATCCATCTGTTTTTGGTTGTGTATGGGGCCGACCGTGATGTATGGGTCTGATCCACACCGTCCACCACTTTGGACGGTAAGACCCACCACATGAATGTGTTGCATATCCAGTCCATCCATCCCTAGATGGTACTATTTGGGGTCACCTTTGATGAATGCATTGTACATCCACACTGTGCATCCGTGAGGCCCATATGATGCATATCCACACCATCCACATGGAACGTGGGCCCCACATGATGTACGTGTTTAATCTGAGTTATCCATCTAGTGGGGCCCATTTGAAATGTACAAGGCCCACCTTAATATGATGTATTGATGAGGCCCAATGTGATATATTTGTGGCCTATTGATGAGGCCCGATGTGATGTATGAGGCCCATATGTGAGGCCCATTATGATGTATTTGTGGACCATCTGGCAAGGCCCGTTATGATGTATACGTGGCCCATGAGTGAGGCTCAACGTGTTGTATATGTGGCCCATGAGTGAGGCCCGGTGTGTGGTATATGAAGTCCATGTGACGCGGCCCATTGTAATGTATAGAAGGATCATGCGGTGAGGCCCACTTAATGTATATAAGGCTTATGTGATGTGGCCCATTATGATATGTGAGGCCCAATGTGATGTATGTGAAGCCTATGTGATGAGGCCCATAGTGATCTATATGAGGCCTATGTGGTAAGACCCATTATGATGTATTCAGGGCCCATGGGACGTGGCCCATTTGATGTATATGAGGCCCATGTATTGCGGCCCTTTCAATTTATGTGAGGCCCATATGATGAGGCCCGATGTGATGTATGTGAGGCCTATCGTGATGTGCATTAGGCCCTTGAGTGAGGCCCATTGTGATGTATATTGGGCCCTTGTGAGGCCACGGACCCACTATATGTTTGACCCTATGTGGGCCACTTCTTGGGAGCAATGTTGGTTAAATGTCCACATTGATGGGCAATATGGTTAAATGTCCATATTGTGACCTTCCCTTAGGCCATTTGTTAGGTCGATTATCGATACCGATTGTGAGTACGTGATAGTGTAGCATAATGACACATGTCCATACGTATCATCTACATGCTTGATATGACATATGGTTGACCATTGCATATGCCATTGGACAGGTTGTTACAGGGCTCCCTAATAGGTGGAGTTATCCCACATGAGCGCGCAGTACACACAAGTTTGATGCATGATTAGATGGTATGACTCATGCATCTTGTATTTTGTGATATAACCACCATACACCCTAATAACATCAAGGTTGTGGCCTTCACAGGCATATCATGGATAGCTAGATGGGATAAAAAAAATGTTTGGTTCGAGCATTTGGGCATGTTAGATGTCCATGAGTGAAAGTCCCTAAACCTCCTAGCCAGGAGATGCTCCAACGTATAAACCAAGTGGATATACATGAGTGCCCGAGTTCCGAATACCAATAAGTTGCGTCTCTCATTATGTCGTGGTTGGTTGGAAGGGGATGTGTCCTTATCCGCCCAAGTAAGGGGGCTATAAGCTAGGCTAAGTTTGACCAACTCCCAAATGGGTCCACTATCGACGAGCCAGGTAGGCATTGGTATACTACTAGTAGGCGGGTAGTGAGGTCTTTTCCACTTGCATGGTTGTGCGGCTAGTGAGGCGGCAGCCAATGTGGAGTGTACTAGACCCCGGTGATGATTCCAGATATACACAATACTAATATGTGGACTTATTTAGCAGGAGTTGTATACTCGTCATTTTACTAATTCATTCATTCATTCACTATCCACTCGGGCTAGTGGTGCATAACTAATTGTTATGTGTACCTTCGTAATGGCTAGGACTTTGGTTGGGGAGCGCTACCAACCTGAGATCAAAAGTTTAACACATTAAGTCTAGCTATCTAAATTTAGGTATGAGACTGGTTTAGATAGAAGTACTTTGTGATGGACCTCATAGCCTATGATACTACACACTATTATCCTGACTTCACACTCCAATTTGGTCATTTCATTCGTACCATATATTTCATTACATACACGGCATATGACATTTAAGGTTTCTATGTTTGAATTTATATGACCTAGATAAGGCTGACGGTATTCGCGGAGTTATCAGGATTTGTATATTATATTGCATCCTCAGTATATGATATTGGCTTATTATTTTTTACATCACATAGCCTGGATAAGACTAATGGTATTTATAGACTTACCAGCATATTTTCGTATTGTTCTGATATTACATACTTGACATTTATCTTGCGCACACACTTACACCACCCTCTATGCTTTCTATAAGCTTATGCATGATCGATGCGTGTAGGTTGCATTAAGTCGTAGCACCGTTGAGGTTGGAGCATGCAGCTGTCTTCTAGAGCTTTGATTCTCGATATATGTATTTTTCTTTTAGTACTGTATTCAAGTGTTTATATTAGTGGATATGTGATGATGATGTTTCCTTTGTGATTTGGGTAAACTTGTGGTTATGCTTTTTACAAGATAAATGTATATTGAAAAATCCACCTTATAGGATCCCAAGATCAAAATCTGGCGTATGGGTGCTGGGAGCCGAGAATGAGGTACTACGAAGGTTTTTGGCTCCAGATTCGGCAATATGGAATTTTGTGAGCCCGGTTTCCGAGTTTGGGGCATGAAACATATCCTTACATGTCAACACCTTTGCCGCTATCTCCTCTAAGGATGACTTCTTCCATTCTTAGGATTTTTTTTTAAGGACATGGTTCATCCATGGAGATTCCCACTGGATCAATGGTTTGAATGACCCAACCACAACCCCAACTTGAAAATAGTATCATATAAATATTTATAGCATCCTTACGCACATATGCATGAGATCTGCACTAAAACCACAGGGTGTTTTCAACGTTAGTTGCATTTAATGCATCTAATGGCTAAAAATATCCTTTACTATGCACACGCCTACAGGTGAGCAATTCTCAAAGATTATGGAAAAATGTCATGAATTTATGTAAAGGATCCAAGCAGCACACCTCTTTGTGTTTTCAATCTATCAATTCATCCATTATGTGCTTGGAATTTATTTGCACATTTAGACCTTCCGAACTATGTACTTCATAACCAATTCAAAGCCCACGCTATATTCTTGTAACGCCCTGACTTTTCATGACCCAAGTATATGACCCATGTCACAAAAATCTAAGTGTTAACTTTAAAGGATGGTCAAATTACAGTATACATTTTTTTCCTTCATCAGAGTAAGCAAATGAGCGTAGTGTGGACAAATTGATATAAAAGAAAATTTCATTATCATTCAAATATACAAGAAGCTACCCATAATGACTTATACAAACCATTGTATCTGAATTTAAGAAGTACAAGATTTATAAGAATTTAATACATGAAGAATAGTAGAAAGCATATAGATATAAGCTGCAAGATCACACAGCTCCTCCAGGCAGATACAGCTGCGCATTCTTGGCAATCATACTCTGCTCCTCATCAAGTCTGAACATACATATTACTAAATCCACTTGTAGTACCTATATGGTTGTATATTTGATGGATGAGTAGCCAACTCAGTGTGAATTTTCCTCAAGATTACACATTGCTGCATTAGGTAAGCATATTTATAAAACAATCAGACAACCAAAACAGAGTAAATGCAGTCTTATTAGATGCATAGATGTATGAATGTCATCATAGACTCGAAAAAAATATCCAGACGATCTGTGCCCCGGGAAAAACATCCAGACGGGCTGTGCCTTGGGAAAAACATCCAGACAGGCAATGAGGTCATCACATAAGGATGTGACTAGTCATCAGCGCAATACTCAGTGTAATCGCATGGGCAAGAGTAATCCAAGTCATCAACATAAATCGAATGGCTAGTCATAAGCGCAGCATTCAGTGTAATCGCAGGGCAAAGTGATCCAAGCCATCAAATATGTCATGTATGCATGATTAGCCAAGTCATTATTAGTCTATTTACAACCAGCCAGTTTAGATAAACTCAAAAGTCACTACGGGGAGCACATAGCCCAGCGTAGGCCGACAGCTCGAATATAGTGTCCCATTACTGCCATCCTCAGCCCATGAGGCTACCATCTTAGGATGTTTAATGGAAACCCGTCCACTAGTGGCCAATCATATTACAATATATGGGGCTTACCATCACATGGTTGCATGGTGTAAAATATCGAACCCATATAAGAAAAATACTAGAACAAAGCCACATAGGGAGATATCAAACAAGCCACATAGGGAAATTATCAAAATAGGCCTCATAGGGTGAGTATTAAAACTAAGCGATAAAAGACCATCCTTTAAAACCATTGGACAAAACAACCTTGGATGGTAGGCTCACATCAATGATACATTTAGACCACCACTCAATAATCACTAAGTTGAAGGTCCATTTTAATCACAACCAATCGGGTTACATCCCAAGTATGGGTGTACATGTATAGGTGGGGGTTTCCCACTAATGTATTAGTTTAAAGTCTATAAGCAATACATAAATAATCCACAAGCATGAACAAATATACAGGATGAACATTAAGCAAGCAATATATCAATTCAATTTCCACTAGTTAACATATGTGATTATAAGAGAGAGACATCAATTTTAATTTTTTAATAAAAACTATAACTTAAGCTAATGAGAAGATGGAAAGCTCAAGGGAAAGAATCATCACCTTATAGTTTGAACCGTCCACATTATCGTTAGGACGCCCTTAAAGTCGAATCCTACCATGAATCGTAAGATTGTATGGTTAGATCAAAGTTCTACAAATTATCCATGGTCAAGATGATAACTTAAGGTTTGGATCACTTAGGTTTAGGGTTTCCCCCTAAAGTTTAGTCTTATGCCTAAATACTAGGTCTTGATTATAGAATTTAGACTCTAGTTTGAGTGGCCATTAATGATATTGTTAATGGGAATAATAAATGAGTAAATTTAATAAATAAATTAGTTATAAATTTTAGGAATATTACAACGGCTAATATTATATTAAATTACCTAACAACCCATAATGAATAATAATACCAATAGTGACTCATAACGGTAGAGCGGCCCTCAATGGAACTCAACTCGGTAAAAGAAGTGAATCAACTCAAATGGTTAGATTCAAGTTTTCTACACTATCTACGGTTAGGATCATAACCTATGGTTTAGGTTACTTAGATTTAGGGCTTTATCCACTAATCTAATTTTAGCCTTTGGCTTAGAGTTTTAAATCAAATTCTCATAATTAATTTAAAATAATATTAGAAGTGAAATAATGATAAATAATAATTTCCAGTTAGTACTACTAACACTAATTTAAAATAAATAATCTACTAATGACAACATAAGAATAATATTAATAATGATATTTGTTAATATCGAGTACCCATAATAACTAATATTAGTAAAAATAACCTATTAATGGTTAACCGCAATTAGATGGGCTTATAGGGATTTACCCAACCTATGAACTTGGGCTCGAATTGAGGTTGGGCCTAGTCTAGGCCCATTGTGTTTTGGCATGGTTTTTGGCATGGGTTTTGAGCTGATTTCAGCCTGGTTCTGGGGCTGCTTTCGGCTCGGCTCAACTCTAGGACTATTTTCAGCCCAGCACATGGCCCAACTAGAGACTAGTTTCAGCTCAGATCCTGGCCTGGATTACGACCCATTTAAGGGTTGATCTCAGCCCACCTAACGGATCAGCTAGAGGACATTTAAACCATCCATTTAGACTGATTTTCAACTCAAATCATGGCCCAGCTGAGGGCTATTTTCAGCTTGATTCAAGGCCCAGTTGAGGCCCGTTTTCAGTCATCTGCATGGCTTGATGAAGGCCTATTTCGGTTCCATAATGCCGGTGTGGGGCGGACGCAAGGACAGTCCAGAAAATCAATCTGAACCATCCATGTAACACCTTTCAAGAGAAGGGTCTTTACCTTGAGCGTAGCTGATATCAAGTTTCTCCAGCTAGAGTCCTTCTCTTCTCTTCTTCTGACCAGACAGATTGGCTGGACTCGATCCAGCAACATCTCAGTCGGGTTGAGATGCCTGGTGTAGTGTGCCACTAGTTTGAGCTAAATATCCATCTCTTCTCCCCATTCTTTCTTCTCCTCTTTTCTTTCCTTCCTCCTCCTAGACATGCAAAGGACCAGTGGTGCCTGGACTAAATCAGTCCTGCGTGGGACTCGATCTAGACTCGGTCCAGATTTGGCCCGGTTTGAGTTCATCATGGTGGTGCGGTGCAACAGCCGCACCACCCTCCTTTCTTCTTCTTCCTTCTTCATTTCCCTCTCCTTTCTTCTTAGACATGTCCCATAAGGCCTGGAAGAGGCCGGATAAGAGCCAGAACTGCCCATGCTTGACGGTTTCTCGGTGGGGAAGTGGACAGCCATTAATGGTAGACTCTCTCCCATTATTTCTTCCTTCATTCCGTCAACATGGGAGGGTTTCTAGAGGTGTAATAGAGCTAGTTTAATGGTCGGAATGAAGCTTGGATGCCGTTTGGTCGGTGGGTTCAGAAGGAGAAGAAAACAGTCGTTTTCTCAGGTTGCCACAGGAATGGTGGTAGGGTTTCGTTTGAGCTCGATCCCAGCCCATATTATGATGTTTCTGGCCCTACCTAGACCTTTGGATTGAACCTAAATGGTCAAGATTTATTCTATCCAAAACCGCCCCGAGTTCAACTAGTAAAACTAAAACCGTCAATGGTTTCTCTTTATGGTGGGTAGAAAACCCTAAGGCGGTCTAGAACGGACGGTTAGGATCTCTCTAGTATGAACGGCTGAGATCGACGGATTCCCACACACGCAGATCGTGCCAGCTGAGGTGAAACAGTTCCCATTTTTTGTGAGCATGTGTATGTAAGGGCTGTTTGCACCGAGGATTGTGCTCACGTACATGCATTCCAACCTATAAGATGAGGTAGTTTTTGGTAGGGCTCAATCCCTGAACATGATGGATGGTCTGGACCGACCCAAGGGATGATGGTGATGGGCCACAGGCCATCACAAACGGACTTCTGTCCGTCCGCTGTAAATAGCAATGCGAGAGGGAAATCTCTCCATTTTTAGAAAGACGTGGGTCAGACCCGTCTTGACTAGGCTGACGGTCTCGAGCACTTCAGGTGTTATTTCACCGATGTTCATGCACGCCATTTTGGGGCTCATGGCGATGGTTGTGGGAAATCCACTCCGTCCATTATGTTTTATGGCTTAATTGGGCCATCTAGATCGGAGATGAGGTTGTTCCAATGCTCCGGTGGGTCGTATTAATTGGACAAGGATTTATAAGTGTCTCTAGTGACGATCCGATGACTGGATCTTCCCAAGATCGAACGTCAATGGTTAAAAGGTCTTAGTGGATCCTTTGTAAGACTCTTATAATATATTGCTACCAATATACTAGTATTAATATTAATTTTATTATTAGTACTACTTATCACTATCATTATTAATTTCTTTATTATTATTATTATTTTTTCCTGTGTGTGCATTATGTTGTGGGTCCCGCTCTATAGATCATTAGGACTATTTATCTCATGATTTTATATTAATATTATTATTATCATTATTATTACTCATACATACTAGTACTTATTTATCTTTTTATTTATTTACTTACTTATTCATTGTTATTATTATTATGCTTATACGTAAGACGTGAGACTATTTTTCATGCGTCATTTAGCTACATGCCCTAACATTAGGGTTACTTACCTTAAGGTGGGTTACAAGTCATGAACTTCTAGTTACTAAATCATGATTTGTTGAGCGTTCCAACACTCCAATGCTTGGATTGGCTATTATTTGATTATCAACAACCTTTGAGATCCTAAGGAATGCTAGGCATGATCGGGAGTTGGATGTGAAACTAGACAACTTGATCTATGCTTTTAAAAGATGGATCGCCCTATGAGACGTTGTAAATAGGGTGAACGGTGAATTTCATGACTCAAGGTTGTATGCACGTAATTCGATTAGATTTGTCCATCAGTGGAGTTGGGTTTAGATTAAAATGAACGTGAATGTTTACTTAAGCCTGACTTGTGTTTATGCTAAGTTTGGTTACACGGTAACATCCGAGTATTAGAAAGTACAGGGCGTTACAATCTACCCCCCTTAAAGAGAATTTCGTCCCCAAAATTCAGTGTTTCTATTATTATTAGGGATGATGATAATATACATTATTTTCCTACATGTACAGACGTATGCCACTAGGCCCCCAAAACTGAGGCCGTTACAATCTACCCCCCTTAAAGAAGAATCTCATCCCCGAGATTCTGATGATACTCTTTCCAATTTTTAATGGTACAAGTAGCAGTGTTATCCTATCGCTTGTCAATGTTTAAAATTTTCCAAATTATCAACAAATATTACAAGTTCATTTAGGTGGCCACTAATAATATTTTACATCTTTCTCTTTATTTTACACTACAGTTTTCTACTTACACGCTTGAGAAAACACGAATAGATGGTTGTAGTAGGTTTGAGTCCGATACATTAGTCGTCTGCCTGCAGGACAGGATTTTAGTATCAATTCACAATCTTGTTAAATCTCAATCTTCTACCTGATCAGGGCATTGAGATCGTTGAGATTTGCTTGGACTTAGAATTTGAGTCAAACAGCATAATATCTCTTAAGTATGTTTCCATTAACTCGGGATCCTGATTCTTCTAGACTCATGGGAAATATCATGTGTTCTTCAAATTCTTCAATGAGAGCGCCCAAAATTTTTGTGAATAGATGCGAATGACCATCATGCTTCCAGCACACACTCTGATCACCTAATGCACTATTTAGAAGTTTTAAGACCAGGATTTCTATATGGAACCTGAGTTTGAAATTTTCCTACATCTTATTTAACTCCCCGAATCTAGTTCTCACATGCCTAGTGTAAGATTAAAAATTCATCCAAAATCCTATAACTTCACCTTTAGTTGACCCTAGGCGCTGAAAATTATGAGAATTACCATTTTCCAATTAACGATAGGTATTAGGAAATTCAAGTTGTAACTTCTAATAAGTTTTCTTAAGCACGGGGAAATACTTAAGTTTAATCTAATGTACGGTATGATGGCTATAAAGGATTTCCTAGAATGTCAAAGTTCAATCTATTTGATGTTAGTGTTATTCTTAGCAATGGAAGCTTAGGAAAATTCATATTTTGAATTTCTTGAATTTTTTTTTTTGGAAGTCAAGTATAAAAATGTTCTGGTTTGGTCCTTTTATACATCATAGTGGGTATTTGTACTTCCACAATACTTAAGTTTAGTTTCTAATTTCAAATGACTAAACCTAAAATCTTTCAGGGGAACCTACACTCATTTCTAAGCGTATAGTTATCAAAACAATCTTTCAAGGAGCCTAACATTTTGAAGTATCTATATTCTCAACAAAAAATATATTTTTTTTTAAGTGAACTTTTCATAAGTTCAATGACTAAATGTTCTAAGAAGTTCTCCAGTCATTCAAACAACTTTTCTAGGGGCCTAAACTCTTAAAGCACTATGTTCTCAATTCCTCCTAATTTTAAATGGCTAACTTAATAGTTTCTACGGATCTCTACATGTTTAAAGTCCAAAGGTCTAGCCCTAAAATATCAAGGGTCAAAAGTTTGTAATACCTATGTTCTCAAGTTGTCCTTAGTTCAAATGGAATTTCATCACCCAACCAAATCACTTATAAGGGAACCTAAGTTTTCGTTCTTAGGTTCAAATGTCAAATCCTTAGATGTTCAAAAGGGACCTAAAAACATTTCTAAGTTCTACAGTCATCCAAACAATTCTCTAAGGCGTCTAAAATGATGAGCATCTATATTTTCAACTTTCCTAAATTCTAAAAGAAATGTGCCTAAGTTCAAATGGCTATCCTTATCATCCCTAGGGAGTAACTACGTACATTTAAGGTCCAGAGGCCTAACTTAAAACTCTTAAAGGAGTCTAAAGTTTGAAATTTCTATGTTCTCAACTGCTCCTAGCTATCCATTCAAATGGCTACCATAACAATTTATGGGGGAGCGTAAGAATTTTGAGTTCCTATATTCTCAATTTCTCCGAGCTTCAGGGAAAGTCCACATAAGTTCAAATAGTTACTCTACTAATTTTTAAAGGGACCTAAGTTTTGATTTCTACATTCTCAAAACTCTTCTAAGTCTAAGGGATATTCATCTAAGTTCAATTTCTAATTTCAGATATCATAACTAGACACATTTGAGGCTTGTATAAGATCATTTCCTAAGGTCAAGTTTGTCCAAACTATGCTTTGATGACATTTAGCAAGCCAAATTTCACTTTGGGCTAGGTGAATTTTGGGTAAATCTTATCCCGTGCAATCCGATAACTATTACAACGAATTTGGTGGAATTCGTCTAACTGAACCTATTCTTAAGCTAGCCGAATTTTCAAACCCTTTGGCTATAAATAGGGACCTTCTCTCATTCTAAATCACAATAAAAAATTACTCTAAACCTTTTGCAAGTGAAAGAAAAGATCAGTTCCTCATCAAATATAATTGTGTGGTATTTATAAATTTATTTTATGCTTATTCAATTCCCTTTCTCAAGTTAATCTCAATCATATTCTAAAGAGTAATATATACTTCACTTGAGAATTAAGAGAATTGAATCCTTAGCAGTAAGGTTTTTCATTTTCTAAAATACTTTAGAACACTATACTCTTTTTAGTTGAGCGAATACTGCCTCCCCTATATTCAACAAAGAAGATCTTTTGCTACAAGCTTTGACTCTACATTTGAAGGTAAGTACTTTATTATCTTATTTCGTTTAAGTTTTCTGAGATAGCCTGTGAAAATCTCGGTGGGTTGATTTGTATAACACGTGAAAATCACAAAGTGAGTTTTTGTTAATGATAGCCTGTAAAAATCACAAAAGGGATTTTTATTATGGTGAACTAATAAAAATAATGAGGAATTGTATAAAGTTGTTAAGGTGAACCTATAAAAACTTTGAAATAGTGAAAGCTGAAATTATGAGGGCAGTAATTTTGGGAGTGAAGTAGGTGCGATTTTTTAAGCATCGAACCACTATAACCCTTGTGCCTTTTTTTTTGGGTGAAAAAATAATCTAATCCATTCTGCGCATAATGGCATAAAAAAATATGAAATTACCAAAAATGTCATTAACCATAAAATTTAGTCTCCTAAACAAAACCAAAAATATAAAAGAAAAATAGCATCAAATCCTAACCGCTGATAGTATTTCAATAGAGAGAGAGAGAGAGAAGAGGCATTAATATGACTGTCGATCTAATTGACCTCTTGGAGGGATGGGCCAGATCCAGCGGTAGCGAAGACCTTCTCGGCTATGAATTTTCCCTTGGCCTTGTCGGTGGCACGACCCTTAGCTTTCCGATCAAAGAGGGCCTTGCGATCCTTGTTAATCTTGAGCTTTTTGATGATGACCTTAGATGGATGGATGTCAACATTGACGGTGGACCCATTCACCTTCTCACATGTGATGCGCTCCATGTGGATGACCCACTTGTGGGAGCATACCTGGACGACCATGCCCTTATATGTCCTGCTAACCACTTGGACCTAATCGTCCTTACGGATAGGGACGGACCAAACGGTGTACTTGTTTCGTAGATTGGAGGAGAGGGGGGCACTCATCAGCACTCGACGCATGCTAGACGGTACGGTGAAGTGCACCTTCCTGCACTTTGCGAGAGCTTTAGATGCGCCCCACGTGGATGACCCTTTTGCCTTATGGTGAATGTTTATTTTCTTTTGCTAGTGAATATTTGATGAATATTGTATTTATTTTATTTTCTCTTACTAGTTTGAAAGATTGATTTTAAAGACATTCGTGAAATAAGGTTATCCTAACTAATATTTTAGGTGAAGGTTGTCATACGAATTATTTGGAATTAAGGTTTTAATACTTGGATGATTGATATTGTCTATTATTTATATATTTCATTTTTATTTTGATTATTTGACATTTTCTTATTTACAATCTCACCCCCCCCCCCCCCCCCAGGACATCGATAACTTGTATTTTCAATCTCGAAAATATTTTTTTCACAAAACCATATAATTAACAAACATGATTCCATGCCAAAGAAAATACATGATTTTTGTTAAACATAATTAACCAAAAGATCTAAAGATGATCTATGCATGGACATCATGAATGAGATAAATAACCAAAAGCACATCCAAATGCATGGTTAAAGCTAGAAAGCATGTAAACTAGGACATCTAATCATTGAGAAAGCTACATATGAATCAACATAGATCAAAGAATAAAAAAGAAAAATAAGATCCTCAAACCCTAAGATCATATGCCCATATGCTCCAAGCCTAGTTGGCCATGTTACCACTTTTAGAGGTTAAAAAGATAGCAACCTTGACCCATGATGGGATGCATGAAAAAAAAAAAAAAATCCCTCTCCAAAGGAAGCATAAAGTTTGAACACATTAGCACCGCCCCTTGTAGGTGTAAAGAATGACAGAATCCATGAACCTTTTATGCAGAGGCTTTGGCCTCCCAAGTCTCTCACCCATCATAGATCTCTAGTGGGTAAGAAATTTAAACTCTCGTACATGTTCTTGCCAATGTGGTACAAGGAGCACATGCAATAGATATATACAAGATCCCAACCATTAGTCTAGATATGTTGATTCCATATTACATGGACCATAGCTAACAAACTAGGTTCGTGTGGTTTCCTTTCGGGTTATTTTAACGAGATAAATGCAACCATAATTCTTGATTTACGTTTCCAAATAATTTTGATTTCAAGATTGTTGGAATATAGAGTTTGGAAAACTATGTAGACAAAATAAAAATAAAATGAGGAAAAAAAAAAAAAAACAAAAAAAAAAAAAAAAAAAAAAAAAAAAGAGAGAAGAAAACTTATCGATTTGAAGAAGTCGATGCGTGATTTGTAATCACTCAACCCGAAATCGAATTTGACATCCTTGGACCACGTCTCAAGTGCAGCAGGATTCAATTGTCAATCAATCTCCATGATACAATAACCATTACTCTGACACAACAGTGCACTCACTATACACGGGCTAAAACCATTTGTAGTTTTAACTCGAATGAGAAAACACTTCATTATACTTTTGAAAGCAAAACTAGACTTTTCTTATATTATTTTTCATACTTAAAAAACAGACAAAGAAAAATTTATTTATAGACTGTGTAGAGACATCATTTTAAAAAGAATTGTGACTATTGGGTATAAATCCAATTGGTGCAACTCTTGGGGTCTGAAAGACAACTTTTCAAAATTATATATATATATATATATATATATATATATATATATATATATATATATATATATATATATATAGAGAGAGAGAGAGAGAGAGAGAGAGAGAGAGAGAGTCATGCTCCCCTGCGCAGAGAGAGAGAGAGAGAGAGAGAGTCATGCTCCCCTGCGCACCTACGCACGTGTGCACCTTTGCACACGTGCCATGGGTGTCTAATCTGAACGGTTCATGTGATGTGGAATTCCATGAAACCCCATGTGATATATTTTCACCCCAATCTAAAATTCTGGTGGGCCAAATCAAAGAAAAATGCAAATCAAGGGAGGAAACTGTTTTCATTCTTCATGGCCCATCAAGTTTTAGATCAAAGTAAACTTCGACCTGGGGGGTTTCACGAGGTGCTGTTTCACATGAATGGTTCAGATTTTGGATCCAAATCACGTATGATGGGTATTCAAAAAAGTTCATACATAGCACGTATAAACCGGTTCGCAGGTGAGCGTTCCAATATATATATATATATATATATATATATATATATATATATATATATATATATATATATATATATGGGTATTTCCTCTTGGATTTGCAATAAGAGACACATCTGCTGCTTACACACATCCATGACCATAGCTGAGACCCGATCCAATGAAAATTTTGAAATATAAATTTATTTTAAGAACAGCTTTAAAATTCAACATGACGTAACATGATCCGGCAAAACAAATGAACTAGGTGGATTTCTCGTGAACATTAGATGGCCCAACATAGCTTTCAGTCGCAAGAAGTTCAGGCAAGAGGCTTTTGTAGACAATCCGTGCCCCAGATCCACTGATCCAGCCCATCACCGGAGGGTTCAAATCATTTGAGGCAGATTTGTGCATCCTTGACTGTAAGCCCACCGTGATGTATGTATTTTATATCTAAGTTGTCCATTCACTTCATCAGATCATTTTAGGGTATAAGACCAAAACTGCAGAAGATCCAAATCTATGGTGGATCACACCACAGGAAATAGGTGATTGAATTTCCACTATTTAAATTTTCTGGGACCACCGGAATGTTTATTTACGATCTAATCTGTTGATAAGACCACAAAGACATGGATGAAAAGACCACATAAGTATCAGCTTGATCCAAAACTTCTATCGAACGCTAGGAACCTGCTTGGCCGGACGGATCCTATGGGTTAGGAGGGATGGGAAGGATTTCAAGGTAACGATGGTGGTGCCAGTGGATTGGTTTAAGATCCGTAGGATTGCTATATCCCGTAACAAGTTCACGGAATCTGTTTGGCTCGCCCTGCGTATCTCAGGATTGTACCTTCCAATCCATCCAACCAAACACGCCCAGGCACGATTGAATTGGATTGGGAAGGATGGGATCAATTTTAAGGTAATGATGGTGATGTCAGTGGATTGCTTTAAGATTAATGGGTTTGATAAGTTCATCAGGTCAGTTTGGCTCGTTTGACATATCCCAAGATTTTACCATCCCATCCCTCTTAATCCCTCTTAATCCACCCGGCCAAACAGGCCCTAAAAGTTTTTAGTGGTCCATTACAATTGTTTCTGCGGTGTGGTGCACCTGACATCTGAATCTGCTGTATTTCTCGGTTCAGACCTTAAAATGATATAAAGAAATGTATGGACGGCATGGATATAATATATATAAATAACGGTGTATTCAACGGTTACAGATCGATCGAAGCTGCGTCCCCGTCATTGTACTCTCCAAGCATATGGATTCAGCGGATGGCGACAAACGCTACATCGGAGATCCCGATTGAGGGGCGCGCGGATTTCGTGCCCAAGCCTTTTGCGCGAACTTTGGAGGCCATGATGTTATTGAGAAATCCACCCAGTCAATCTATTTTGAGAGCTCATTTTAAGATGTAAGCCAAAAATAAACCTGATCCAAACCTCAATTGTGCCATATGAGATGAAAAATTGAGAAAAGAAATTACTACCCTTAAAAACTTTCTACCCTCTACCTTGATCTTGCATGCCATTCAAAACCTATATAAGGTAATTCCTATTGGGATGAACCGGAAAAAAAAAAAAAAAGTTAGCCATAAAAAAAACTTTTGTGGGCATATGAATGTTTCAATGGTAGTTGTTGAATCCCCACGGTTTCCTCTCGCGTGGCTCATGTAAGTATTGTAGTTTGCTCATTTTTTATCTAGCGTCTAAATTAAGCTTGAAAAACAGATGAACGGGATAGATCTATCACAAACATTAGGGTGCGCCCCACTTTGCTTCCCAGCGCAAGAAGTCTTACCAAAGGCGGAAATCCGCATTTCGGTGGAGGAAAAAAAAAGTCAATGCAAAGGTAGTGCACCACGGGTAACCGACAACTCACTACTCAGAATTCCATACCATGTAACACGCCTTATATAACGCGTCAAAGGGGTTATGTCACGCGTCAAAGCAAGTCCTTAACGGGTTGAGATGCTACTTTTCTAGAGGCAAGACGCAGACCACTACTCTGTAAAACACAAGTCCACGAAGGCGTCCCAGACTACTTATCAACTCATCACGCTAGATCTGTGGGGCTCACTGTGATGTATGTGTCTTACCCATGCCATCCCTGCATTTTTTCATCTTATTTAGGGAGTAACTCAAGCATATACAAAGCTCAATTGGGCCACACCACACGAAGCTTTTTGGGGGCTACGGATTTATGTCTTCCTCCATCCATGGCTGTTGGACCTTTTGGACAAGTTAGATGATAAATAAACATAGGCCTTAGGAAAGTTTCAATGGTGGACGCCATTATTCTCACTATTTCCTGCCGTGTGGTCCACTTGAGTTTTGGATATGCTTTGATTTTGGGATAATACCCTTAAATGATCTGAAAAAACGGATGAACAGTGTGAATATCACACATAAACTATAGTAAGCACCACACTTTACTAAGCATGCTAGCGTCGCGAGTTAGTCGGCGTCCGTCCGCTCACTATAGCGTCTAACGTCTTCGCAATGGACGCGGATTGCATCCTATCCACGCCCAGCCAGTAATCCGTCCGGGCAGGGCTCCGTGGGACTCACATTGATATAAGTGTTTTATCCGCGACGTTCATCACTTTTCTCATATCATTTTAACTTATGATCCTAAAACAGAAGCAGTTCCACAGCTTCAGTGGACCATACTAAAAGAAGGTGCGGTGATAATGACACCCACCATTGAAACCTTTCTAATGGCTACCGTGATGTTTTTCAACCATCTAACCTATTCATAAGGTCATGTAGACTTGTATGAAGTGAAAATACAAATATCAACTTGATCCGTAACTTCTACAGCTCCCAAGAACTTTTTAATGGTGGACGTTCAATCGCTACTTTGTGGTCCACTTAAGCCTTTTACCTACCTTATTTTTTGTTTCATACTTCAAATGATCTGAGAAAAATGATGAACGGCGTGGATAAACACTTACATCACTGTGGGCCCTACAGAGCCCTGCCCAGACGGATCACCGTCTGGGCCGGGCAATAGAAATTCCAACGAACAACATTGAAAAACAAGGCTGACGTACGGCGCACCTATAAATTTTAAATATATTTCAAAACCACTTTGCTTGACTTTGAATAACTAATGTTTTTTCTCTGTCTTCAAATGAATTCAATCATCATATTCACGCTATAGAGGGACGTGGATTCAATGCGTACCGTGAAATATGCTGTGAGTCCCCATGATAATGTGTGTTTGATACATGATGCCCATGCTTCATGGATCATTTTTAAAACTGCATGGCCAGTACCATAATGTTTATTTGCCATCCAACTCATTGATTAGGTCACATAGATATGAATTAGTGGATAAATTCAAACATCAGCATGATCTAAAACGTTTGTGGCACCAAGAAGTTTTCAACGGTAGGCGGTCAATCCCTACCAATGCATGTGGTGTGGTCCACCTAAGAGTTAGATCTACCTCATTTTTCAATTCATGCCGTAAAATGATCTGAAGAAAAATGAAGGGTTAGTGTGGATAAAACTCATGCATCATAATGGGTTCACGGAGCTTTGCCATGTATACACAGTACTGACGTCAGTACTGTGTGATCTGTTGGACTCAATCAGGCCCACTTCCGTGATGCTTGTCACATATACAAATCGTCAGTTGTTTTTGCCATCGTATTTTAGGGTTGGTTAACTCCAGCAGATTCAATGCGCATGTGGTCCCACAATGGGAATAAGTGGGTTGGTGGCTTACCACAGTTGAAACTATTAATTGTAATTTGTATTTCATATTTTAGGCAATATAAACCGTTGAAAAGGTATTCTCAGCCATTCATAAGTTCATCACCACAGATTGGACATAATCACTGCTTTTTTGCTCCTGATCTAAATTTTAATCACTGCTTTTTTGCTTCTGATCTAAATTTTTGTGGCACCATGAAAGTTTGAAGAGATTGCATTTGATATGCATTGTTACCTGCCGTGTTCGGTTCATTTTTGTGCCCAAGTCCTAATTAAAATTATGTAAGGAAAATGGTGGACAGATCCAATGTGTGTGTGTGTGTGTATATATATATACACAGAATATGAAAAGCCCCACGGTACAGCCACCATGTGTGTCACCTAAATCTGATAAGTGGGAGATGTGATGTTATCATGCAACCTTTTATTTCGCCCACTTTCACGATGCTTGTTGCAAAGTTGAACGGTCTATTATTTCCACTATTTCATTTAAGGCATGGATCCAAAATCTAGGTGGATCCCTTACACAAGTGGATCTATGACTTACCATCATTGAAGCTATTAATGGTCCATTTTTTCTTTTTATGTATTTTTAGACCATCGAAATTATTGAAATGGCATTTCTAACTGTTCAAATGGTCATTCCCAATGGGCTAAGCATAATCACCGTTTTTTATCAGTGGTCTAAAATTTTTGTGGCCCCTAAAAGTTTAAAGGGCTTGTGTTCAATATACAATATTACCTACTGTGGCCCATTTGAGCTCCATATCTAGATTTACTTTCTTTTTTTTTTTGGTACAAGTCTTAAAATCATATGTTGGAAATGGTTAGCTAGGTCTTTTCATAAAGAACAATATGACCCCTTGACTATCTCCCAATGAAATTTGACACGAAGTGAGATGTAACTAGAGTTGTACATGAGTTGAGTTGAACCGAGTTTGACCCAAGTTGGGTTTGGTTTGTTTATGTAACACCACCCTGTTTGAGCTTTACATGAGTTGAGCCGAGCGGAATCTAGAACTCATTTTTTAAAAATAAACAATATACATGATATAAACTATTTTTATATAAAGACATTGCTACAAAATAACACATATTATGGTAGGCCCCACAGATCTTTGACACTAGTTACGTGGCGGGGTCACTAGCCAATTCGAATCCCACTTTAATGTACTAAGTAAATTTTGTGGGCCCACTGTCATGTATATGTATTATCCACACCATCTATCCATTTTTACATATCATTTTTGGACATGATCCAAAATTGAATCAAATCCAAAGTTCAAAGTAGACCAAACCACATAAAACAATGTGCATTCTTGCATATGTATTATGTATTGTCCACGTCATCATGTATATATATTATCCACGCAATCTATTCATTTTTACTTGTCATTTTAGGACATGATCCCTGTTGGGGCATTGCACAAAAACATTAGGATCTTACCTCTCAAAACACTAGAATTATGGGATAATAAAGTAATGAAATAAATCAAAGCATAAACCACATAGCATAAGAGATTTTTATGTGGAAAACCTTTGAAGAGGTAAAAACCATAGGACCTAGTCCAGAGCAACAATTCACTATGAAGTAAAATGTTACAACTGATCACAATTACACAGACTACTTAGATCAAACCTTCTTCACTCATGCAAGAGTAGATAAACAATAAGACAATAATGAAAAACGAAGATATATCACCAATCATGAGGACGTAAAAGCACTGAGACATCAACTACGAAAACTCTCTTCCACAAGCTTCCTCTCTCTCTCTCTCTCTCTCTCTCTCTCTCTCTCTCTCTCTCTCTCTCTTTCTCTCTCTCACCTTAGTCGTGAAAAACCCTTAACCTAATAGCTTTAGAATGCCTTCTCAATACCTTAGAAAAGCCCTAGGGACCCTATTTATAGTTTAAGCAACTTTCCATTCGCACCTCTGCAAAACCGCCTCCCATTTAAGCAGTCCACACAAATCTACATAACCCTTGACTGGTCAAGCCAAGGCCTCGACTAGTCGAGCACTGTTCACTCGACTGGTCAAGCTAGGCCAGAAAATTGAGCTTGCTGGACTTTGAGTCGAGTGACCCTCGACTGGTCGAGCAGTCCACTTGGCTGGTCGAGCAACGCGGTGAAATACTCCGATTTTCAACCGGTTGCACTATCTCTCCTCTGAACTGAGAAAAAAAATTCCATCAAATCTCTCCCTTTTTGACTCAAGAGGAATTCGCCTTCTTCAAGTCAGTCAGATTTTTACAAACCTAAAACTTACCCTTGAGCAATGCCTTGGTCATCATGTCTGACCCATTGTCATCCGTGTGGACCTTCTCAAACTGTAACACCTTATATTCCAAAGTATCCCTGATCCAGTGATACTAAGTGTTTATGTGCTTCGACTTGGAGTGCTGACTTTGATTCTTGCTCAAGTGTATAGCACTTTGACTATCACAATAGACCACGTGTTGTTCCTGCTTCAAGTTAAGTTCTTGTAAGAACCTCTTCATCCAAAGCATCTCTTTACGTGCCAATGTACTTGGCCTTTATCATCGACAATGTTATAACCTTCTTTGCCTTGCTCTATTAAGAGACCGCTCCCCCTGCAAACATGAACATGAACCTTGACATAGACTTCCTGGAGTCTATGTCACCTGCCATATCTATATCCGTGTAGCCCTATAACACAGGTTTTCTATCACCATAGCATACACTCAATGTAACATCCCGAAAATCGAGGGTCGGGTAGAAACCCAACTCTCGAGTTCCAAAATATTATGTATGCAATATAGATAATGTTAGATGCATGTTGTCTATAAAAAGACATTAAACAAGATTGGGATTAATCCAAAACATCATATCATACTCTAGAGACCGTTAAATTAGCAAGCGGAAGACTGTGATAGTATGTATAACCTATATAAACTTTTGTATGTCTCCAGAGTGTGAACATGTTACCAGGTTAAATATATACATGTATACTCAAAAAATTATCAAAAGAATATACATGAGTGCTCCAATACTATAAAATGACAAGTATCAAGGCATCTAATCAACCTCCCTGAAATCTCGTCGATCAGAACACGCATAAAGGAGGGATCCTCCTCATCATCATCAAGTCCGGGTCTGCCTCGCAAGCCGCGCCATCATCTGCAATCACAATAGGGACTGGTGGGTGTCCAGAAATACCATCCCGTAACGTGGTAATGAGTGATCAACTCAGTGGAATAATAGAGCAGAGATTAGCATGTTCTCAAATCAATCATGCGATAATAGTAAAGTAATTAATCAAACATTCCTAAATACTGTTGTTAATGCAATATGACATGACATAATGGATGCCCTCACCGACGATCTCCCTCATACGGCATCATCTTACGCCCGCGGCATGCTTTCTTCCCACAGTGCTCCACATCTTCCAAGCACATGCAATGTAATGTGGATATCATTACCAAGTTATTATTAGTCCTTTTTATACAGCAATATTGAAAAACTAAGGTACCTTGCTTATATCAATCCCAACACAGATCCTGTCTAGGGTCGTCACTCCTAGTAATCTCATACGATGTTATATTTATATGTCGCTGCAAAGGCTGCCAGAGTTGTTGCTCGCAATCGTTGCACCACTCCCCCATCACCTTATCAATACAGGCCTAATTATCCTTAAGACTACATCAAGACTCGTCGCCCCCATGCGGTGTCAGGATAAACTCAAGGTCACTACAAAGGGCTCGTCACCTGATCAGTGTAGGCCAACAGCAAGAATATAGTATCCCATACCACCATAATCTGCTCAGAGTAGGGTGCTCACTGGTCACTACGGGGAGGTTTGTGGCCCCAGCGTAGGCCAACAGCTTGACCACAGTGTCCCATACCACCATACCCGGCTCATGAGTCTTTATGGATCAAGGTACCATGGTTAACAGGGTTTCCAATGGTAAGTTCAATACCTTAGGTTCAAGCAGTTATAATTCATACAGGGTGAACATACAATGGCCAGTCGGGTTACTTGACGGGCTCGACTAGCACGAGCGCATCTCAAGTCGAACGACATGAAGTGCATAAAACACCTCGTGTGGCCTAACCACTGCCGCCAACTCCAAAACACGACTCGCGTTCATTGACGCGTCGTTCGTGGCAAAGATAAGCCAACCACGAATTTACTCGGTTGCCGACTGCCTGGACTAGGTATAGTCCCAAATATTTATGAATTCACATCAGCAATCACATAAGAGTAATGGGAATGAAATACAACAATGTGAGCATGTTAACACATGTTATAACATACAACTTAAGTAAATCATCTAACACATGCATTTCATACGTATAATGAAGTCATGCATATAGCCAACATGTAGGAAATCATTTACATCAGCATATTAGTTGAGAATTCAATCTCAAACTAATTCATAACACCATTTAATTCAATACATACTAATACAAACATTTATACAAACACTTAGTCTACACACTTAAGTCTACATATAGTATGTCGACTCAAAGTGCTCATTTGGGCGAATCTCTTCGCCAAACTGATTATGCACGCATTCCTAATATCCTAATGCGACAAGAAGCCATGTCAATCATATCAGTAAAATATGGATGAAAACAGTATTTCCTACAAATGACTAAAATGCCCTAAATCTCATATTTTTCGTCTGTTTACGAAACAGGAAACGGACAACATATTGTACATGTCAAACGGCGTTGCCGTCGATAATCTACTATTAAACGACATTGAAAGCGTTGAAAACAGTCAATCAAAGCGTCTAGAATCCGCACCTTTCACTCTAGATGTGTATCGTTCCGAACGGAGCGTATACGCTTCATCTACGATGATCGGGCGACCTAATACACAAGATGTATAAGCTACTTCGCTATTGGAATCGACGGAAGCTTAAATCAGCAAGTGTTGAAGGTTTTCCTTACCTAGAAGTGCGTTGGAATCGCCGAAAAAGAGATCTGAATGCGGTGCTTCGGTACGTGCAAAAGCTGCAGCAAGTGGCAGGAGAATCTCTCCCACACTCTCTCACAATCTCTTACTTTTTCTCTCTCTCAATTTAGGGTTTTAACCAAATTCAGATGGGAGAGAAATGAGAGGGTTTAAGGCCCTTATATAGCCCAAAACCTTTCCAAAATAGACTTGGGAATAAGGTTTACTTGGGTTATAACCAAATCGGGGCTGTTCTGGTCCAAAAGAGCATTTCTGGAGGTCCCCTAGCCGAACATGGTCAGACTTAAGCTCATGCATACTGGATATAGGATACATCAAGTTTTCAGACCGGTAGAGTTCCCAGATCGCACGTGGCGGTCCAGTTTCAGTTCAGCGGTCATCACACCTAGATCAGGTCTACAAGTCTCGTGATATGAAAGAAAATTTTTTCCTGATCCGAGGGTGTAATTTGGCTGAATTCTGATGGTCAGAACGCTTAATAATAACGCGCCAAGTCAAGTGCCAGATTTGAATTAAAATTTTCAAATCTAACCCATTTCTCACTGTCTTTACTCTAGGCTCAATGAAATAGCCTCTGAACGTCGGTTGGGCTTGATTTTTGAAACAATTGTCAAGTCCAGCCAAGTGGTCATAACGGTCTAAGATTGTAGGTATCGGACTTTCGACGCACGGTCTAGATCCAATACAAAGTTTCAAAGAGTTCCTGAGAGCAAACGAGTTTAGAGTTTGATCCAAGGTTTTAAGATATTATAGCATCATTGGTTATACAAGTTTTGGGTCTTGTAGAACGTATTTAAAGCGATCAGGGACAATTTCACAGCTACTCCAGCGTAGCGCTAGCTAACTTATGCTTAGTTTTTAAAGGAATTAATCCTAAGTGATTTCTTTGGCTATGGAATTAGGTTCTGAGCGGTTACCAAGGTGTTTTGGTTGACCCATTGCCTAAGGACGTCTAATTCCAGGTTGGCAAAAATTCAAGGTGTTACACTCAACCTGGATGAGCCTCTTAGATACCACAGTATCCACTTCACCGCTGCCTAATGCTCTTTGCCAAGATTGGAAAGATACTGGCTGACAACACCAACTGCATATGCTATGTCTGGGCGTGTACACACCATAGCATACATCAAACTTCCTGTTACTAACGCATTGGGTATCTTCTGCATCACATCCATGTCTACCTTCGTCTTGGGACACTGTTTGTCGCTTAATCTAAAGTAACCATTCAATGGAGTATTGACTGGCTTCATTGCATTCATATTGAACCGATATAGGACTTTGTCAATATACCGCTCTTATGACAACCAAAGCTTCTTGCTGCTTTTATCATGGGTTATCTCCATTCCTAAGATTTGCTTAGCTGGGCCCAAGTCTTTCATCGTGAATGACTTGTCCAACTCATGTTTCAGCCTGTCAATCTTCTTGATGTCTTTTCCCATGATGAGCATGTCATCAACGTATAACAGCAAAACTAAGAAATCACCATCTGAAAATTTAAACATGAATATACAGTGGTTCGACTCCGTTCTGTCATATCCATGCTTTAATATAAACGAGTCGAACTTTGTGTACCATTGTCGTGGAGCTTGTTTCAGCCCATACAAGTTCTTCCTCAACCTACACACCATATGCCCTTTACTTTTGACTTAATAAGTTTACTAGTAACCCCAGTAATGAACACTGGATTGCAATCAGTAGAGTCCTTGGTTACTTAAAAGCAACCAAAGACTTAAGACTATTTTATTCAGAGTTTCCTTCAGTATTAGAAGGATATACCGATGCGAGCTGGATATCGAGTGCAGGGGACAACAAGTCTACTACAGGGTGGGTTTTCATCCTAGGAGGTGCAGCTGTATCTTGGGGATCCAAGAAACAGACTTGCATAACGCACTCGACTATAGAGTCTGAATTCATAGCCCTGGCTGCAACAGGCAAAGAGGCTGAGTGGCTAAGGGATCTTCTATTAAAAATTTCTTTTTGTGTAAAGCCTATATTGGCTGTGTCACTATATTGTGATAGTGAAGCCACATTAGCTAGAGCCTATAGCGGCACTTATAATGGTAAATCTAGACATATCAGTCTTTGACATGATTATGTTAGACAATTGATTTAAGATGGAATCATTGCTATTTCCTATGTGAAATCAAGCAATAACCTGGAAGATCATTTCACTAAACCTCTACCGAGAGAGGTAGTAAAGGCTACATTTAGAGGGATGGGGTTGAAAATCTTCAACCAAAGTTTCACCAGTGATGGTAACCCAACGTAAAGTCAGAAAATCTCTAATCTTGAGTTTAATGAGTAAGAACAAGTCACTGATAAGTGGAAAGTTTTCAGTACTAAATTATATAACCTCATCCATAATAAATAAGTGCTGAGCATTACGAAAGAAGGTTGAGTCTTAGAACTCTTAATGAAATCCAGTCTTTAGGACAAGTGTCTTATAGTAACGGAGATACTGAAAAGATTTCACCTATATGAACGTAGAGATGGTGCCGTCTCTCATGAGAGTTAGGAGTTTTCTCTCGGGATCGTTCACGAATTAGGATAAGCACATGGCCATTAATTGTGCTGAGTAAGATTGTGAGAACTCTAACAACACATATTGAATATGTGTGTGGTTTCTCCGACTCTGTTATCTAAGAAAAACTGGTTCAAAGATGCGGCTACCAGTCATTTCGATAAAGTTTTGAGATACTTACACTAAGGGAAGATTAAAATCGAAAGATATCTTTCTTTATGCATATAAGCTGATTATTCTAGCAGAAATGTTTAACCAAAAAAATATATTTTATAAAAATCAAGTGGGAGATTGTTATAAAAAATATTGATTTTATAAAAATATTTTAAATAAAAATATATATAATATAATATATAAAAGTGTTTGGAAAACACCTTTTGTGGTTTTTTGGGAATAGTCCCACATTGAAAAAAGAGAAGAAGGAAATATAGTTTAAATGATAATGGTGGAGTATTATAATATTTGCTTACCTAGTCCATGTACTATGCGACTTGCGTGTTCCAGTGCGAAGCGCACGCGCACCCGCTTGTGGTTTTTTGGGAATAGTCCCACATTGAAAAAAGAGAAGAAGAAAATATAGTTTAAATGATAATGGTGGAGTATTATAATATTTTCTTACCTAGTCCGTGAACTATGGGACTTGCGTGTTCCAGTGCGAAGCACTGGAACACCGAGCACACGCACGCGCTTGCGCTAGGGCACGGGCACGGGCACGGGCACGGGCTCGGTCTCGGTCTCGGTCACGATCTCGGGCACGGGCTCGGTGCGAGGGCGTGGGCATGTGAGGTAGTGTGGCTGTAGAGGCGCTAGTGGCGCACTTTTCACTTCGTACGTGCGCATCGTGTCGCAGAGGGTCGTTCCCTTCACGAACCGGAGCAAGACGTGTGCGACTAGTGGCTAAGGCAGATGGTTGGCTGGACGAAAATCTAAAGGACTGAATGAGAGTCCCTCATAATATATAGAGGGCTGAAAAAGAGCTGTTGCAGAAATTCTGTAACAGCTGTGCAATAAGTGCAGGGTCCAGCTGAAACTGCTGCATGGATAGCCCCAACAGCTATAAAACGGCTAGCTGCTGTCTCACAACAGTCAGCATGCAACAGCTTAATGGTCCATGCACAACAGTCAGAAAATGGCTATAAAACGGCTAGTTTTCTCAACAGCCAGAAAATGGTCATGAGATTTATTTCCCTGGACCATAACCCCCAGCCACCATAGCCTATAAAAGGAGGGCCTGGATGGGTTTCCAAACCATCTCACAACCCATTCCAGCACTATCATACGAATTTCATACAGCCCACTACTCCAATCTCTATACTCTAATAATTCTAGCAAGATAGCAACGGTTAAACCCTTTGCAAGAAGAACAGACCAACGGTGTGGTTTAGAACGGTTCTGTAAGACCCGTATCCTAATTCGCACTGTTCCGTTGATTCCCGCGACCCTTCTCGTCAGATTCCGGCAATCCGCGACTTATGGTTGACGTTGCGCACGACCGTAAGTCGTATCCTATTCATTTGAGCCGGTTTAATCCAAGACTTGTATCGTTGCGACCGCACCGTCGCCGCGGTTCCAACGCCGCAACTCACGCACCGATCTGATACCCAGACGATGAGATACGGACCCACGTTCAGTTCGAGCAAAAACCCCGCGCGTTGCAAATCCCAAGGAATCTCTACAATATGTCCCATCAATCCCATCAATCACCCATCAATCACCTCTCATGTCAAGTACACACACACCCATGCTTCCTTTCTCCACAAGACAAGCAACCACCTAAGTCAACTAACCTCTCACTTCACCCATCACTCACTTCACCCATCACTCACCTCACCCATCACTCACCTCACATCACTCCATCTCTCATTAATCATACCTCTCTCTCTCTCATTTCTCAACACTTCAACCCAAGCAAGGGAGAGCATCCAACGTCCAAGTCTCCCCATGGAGAGAAGTGCATATGTGAGGCCCACTTTCCACTCCCAAATCTCCCATCCTAGCCATCTAATTCCCATCTCCACCATCTAAGTAAAGCTCTAGGTGACCGGCTATCCAACGGACCAAGAAGATCAAGAGGTGGGTGCTTCTATAGGGTAGATTTATGTGTTTTTATGGTGGACCAAGTGAGGCCCACCGATCAATGGTGTGGATCTCACTTGGGACCTTTATTTGTGGCCGATGGACCACTTGGATCATCATGATCGTTCCATGATGGGGCCATTCTCCATGCACCCCATCATGATGTTTATTTCATTTCAAAAAGGTCATCTAGACCGTCCATAACGGTGGAGAATGGATCTCCACCGTTGATTTACATTTTTGATGGTCCTTCGTTCAAAGGGGCCCGTTGTTGTATGATTTCATGTAAGGGAGGGCCCATAATGACGGGGACCCTCCATCATAAGCCGTGTCCCACTCTCCATGTCTCTCTCTCTATCTTATTTTAATTTTAATTTATTTTATTTTATTCATTACAAAAGGATGGGATGGCCCACTTGAATAGATCCCATCTTGATGTATTTATGTTATCCAAGTGGGGCCCACCTTTCACACCATTTCCATGCTGCCCATCAGGTGGTGGCCCACTTCATCAGGGCCTACCATATAAAAAAAAATTAAATAAATAAATTTATTTAACCGTCCAGCGTCCCAGACGCTGGACGCTGTGAAGAAAAAGAAAAAGAAAAAGGGAAGAAGGAAAGAAGAAAAGAAAAAAAATTGGGTGGCCTCCTTGCATAGGCCCCACCCTGATGCTTATATCCGATCCGAGCCGCCCATCCTCTTACCCACGGCATTGTAGCCGTTGGGTAGAAGTTTGGAGCTGATCCAATCACCTGGTGGGCCATAGCGTCAAAGGTCGCACCTTTACCATTCAAATATCACTTTCTTAGTTTATTTCACTTCCATGCATCAAAAAAATTCAAACTCTGGACTCATTTGGACGGCCTCGGGCCACTGATCGTAATGGCCGGAGTAGATTTCATTTTCACGGGCCCCACAGGCCAAAAACCGCGGAAAAACCGCTTTCCTTCCAAACCTTTTTCTTAAAAGGAGCAGCAGAGGCGCTGCTGCCTCTGACCAAACGCAGGACGCCGAGCGTCCTGCACTCTCCAGCGGCGGGCGGTCGGCGGACGCAGGCCGTCCACGGCTCCACGGGCGGGCCCCACATGATGTATACTTTGTATCCACGCCGTCCAAAGGGTGGCCCACATGCTGAGGTGGGCCCTCCCCAAAAATGAGGCCCATCCAAGTCTCAGGCGGCCCACACCACAAGGAGCAGTGGTGACTAAACTCTACCATTTAAAATTTCTTGGGGGTCCACAGAAGTTTTGGACCAAGCCGAAATTTATTTTTTTTTTATTCACCCAGGTCCCTATGACCATATAAAGGGATTGGATGGATTATAAACATTTTGGTGGGCCCCACATGGGACCCACAGTGATGTATGCGGCTGAATTCCACCGTCCGTACGGACGGTGGAGCCCAATGCAATATATGTGTGTGGGCGTACGTAGGTGTGTACGCGTGTGTGTGTGTGTGTGCATGTGTGTATGCATGTGTGAGTGCACATGTGCATGTGCATGTAGGTGTGTGTATATATAATATTATATATATTTCCTATAATATGGTGTATATATATATGTACATATATATATATATACTTACCTATGTATATATACTGTATATGTATTATATAGTGTATATGTATTATATAGTGTATTAAAATTTTGGTGGGCCTTCCTGTGACCCCCGCCATGATGCATGTGTTGCACCTAAACCGTTCATTTAATTGTTTTATGGCTTGAGCCAAAATGAGCCAGATCTATGGTACAAATGGGCCACCATGACATGTGTATAGGGCCCTTTACTGATTTAACTTTGGCCATTCATTGAGGCCTACCTTGGTATATATCTGAGGCCTAAATGGTCAGGCCCATTTGATACATATAAGGGCTATGGGATTAAGCTTATCTGGCATTATAATGCCCATGGGTTTGGGCCCATTTGACATATGCAATACCCATGGGATCCGGCCCACCTACTCTATATAAAGCCCCTGGGAACAAGCCCATTTGATGTGTATGGGGCACAAAGGGAGTAGCCTGGTTGATATATTTATGTGCATAGGCCCATCTAGCATGTTTAAAGCCCAAGTTGTGAGACCACTTTAATGTATTTCAAGGCCCATGGATCGTGGACCATTGCAATGTACATAAGGCTCATTAGTGAGGCCCATTAATGCAAACCATTTAGTGAATGTGAGACCCATGTCATACGACCCATTTGAATATATCTAAGGCCCAGGAATCAACGCCTAACGGATGTCCTTAGGGTCCATTGCAATGTACGTTTCTCATGGTTCGTGAAATGATATTTATGGCAAACCGTGCCTGGGAAACAATGTTGGTTTGACGTCCACATTGTATGTACGATGTTGGTTAAATGTCCGCATTGTAATTCTCTTTAGGGCCCATTGATAGGTCCATACCTGTTACTATTCATTGCCTAATAACATGTTTAGAATAATCTCATGACTCATGCCCATACGCATCATATGTATGCTTGATATGAGTAATGACTGATCATAGCATACGCCATTGGACAGACCATCTATGGGGCTCGTTAGGTGACTGAGCACCCCACATGATCGCGCAGTACGCGCTGGATTGCTGCATGTTCTGACAGCGTGATTCATGCATCTCGCATACGTATGACTTGATCACTGCACGCCCTAGCGACATCAGGGCCATGGCTTCACAGGTACATCGTGGATGCCGTATGGGATACCGGAAATGCATATTCTAGCACTGTGGGCACTTAGGATGTCCTTGGGTGAGAGTCCCAGAACCTTTTTGGTACCAGGAGATGCTCCAACGTTTAGACCGAGTGGATACACGAGTGCCCGAGTGCCGAATACCAGTAGGCCGCGTCTCCCACTGTGTCGTGGTCGGTTGGAAGGGGGTGTGGCCTTATCCGCCTGAGTGAGAGGGCTATAAGCTAGGCTGAGTTTGACTAGCTCGCAAATGAGTCCGCTATCGACGAGCCGGGTAGGTATTGGCATACTACTGGTCAGGCGGATAGTGAGGTCTTATCCGCTTGCTTGACTGTGCAGCTAGGGAGGTGGCAGTCTCTGCGAAGTGTATTAGACCCCGGTGATATCCAGAGAGGAACTGTACTGATATACGCATTTGAGGAATACCGACTTGCTTGGATTGCATTTCGCATATGGCATTTGGCTATGTAGGCCTTGCATTGCATCGGTGTGGCCGATGACATTCATATCTCGCATCATGCCTTGCATTACACAGCCTTGGTATATTCATGGACTTACCGCGTACTTCCGCATTGTTCTGATACTGTACACTTGGCGTTTGCCTTACGCACACACTTACACCACCCTCTAAGCTTTTGTAAGCTTATGCACGATAGTTGCGTGCAGGTAGCGTTGGACGACAGCAGCGCTGAGACAGGAGTGCACATCAGGACCTTTTGGAGCTTTTGATCACCTTGTATTTCCCTTTCTGCATTGTACTTAAAATTGTTGTTATAGTGGATACGTGGTGATGTTGTTTTGTGACTTGGTTATGTCTGTGGTTATGCTCCTTTACAAAAAAAAAAAAATTCATTCTGAAAATCCTCCTTGTAGGATCCCAGGGTCGGAATCTGGCATTAGATTATCAGGAGCCGAGAATGGGGCACTACGGAGGCTGTCGACACCGGATTCGGCAATCGGGATTCATGTGAATCCGATTTTCGGGTTTGGGGCGTGACAGAAGTTGGTATCAGAGCATAACTTGGGAATACCTGAGTAATACATCACATATCTACTATAAATAGGTTCCGAGTCTGAATGGTTTAACGATTTTTCGACGCAACGCTTAATGTATGTGCCTTCGAGGATTCTCAAGACTGATAGGCCATTGTTCCTTCCTGTAGGAGACATTATGGATAGAAGAACGACTCGAGCGAATCCCGCTCCACCACCCGCAGCTCCTGCTTTACCAGCCGCTACTCCTACTCCACCACCAGATAGTCCTGCCTTTGAGCCTGAGGATGCCACTCATTTTCCTGAGACAGGTGCGGATCCTACCGTACCTGTGAGTGCTACTCAGCTGCAGCAGATGTTGCAGGCGATGACCGCCATTCTTCAGGGGCAGAGCAGGCGTCCCACAGTGTCACCGGCCGAGGCTGAGCAGGAGCGTGCGAGCGCTCTTCTTAAGGATTTCCGACGGCACGATCCCCCACGTTTTCGGGGTGAGCCGGACCCTACTGCTGCAGAGTTATGGTGCTCCGAGGTGGAGAAGATATTCGACACCATGAGATGTACCACTCAGCAGCGAGTTCCATTGGCTGTATTCCTTCTGCAGGGCGAGGCTCAGTATTGGTGGGCATCTGTGGCCCGATCAGTAGCCACCGATTTTGAGTGGACCTGGGAGGACTTTATAGACCGGTTTGACCGGAAGTTCTTCCCCGAGCATGTGCGACAGCAGCGCGCACTTGAGTTTGAGACGTTGGTCCAGGGGGACATGTCTGTGTCCCAGTATGAGGCTCGGTTCGTCGCACTATCCAGATTCGCGACATATCTTGTTGATGATGAGGGGCGGAAGGCCCGTCCTTTTGAGAACGGCTTACGTCCTGCCCTCCGGAGCCGTGTGATCGGACACATGCTTCCGACATTTGAGGAGATAGTAGAGCGAGCCTTGATATATGAGACAGATTGGGCCAGTGTGCAGAGAGCCCGTGATCAGAGGGGAGATCAGAAGAGGAAGGCACCCTCTAGTAGCTCCCATCAGCAGCATCGTTCACAGCGGCGGCGCACGACCCGCCCAGCATTCCGAGCACCAGCAGTACCCCCAGCACCATCTTCGGGATCGTTTTCAGGTACTTGCTTTGGGTGCGGTCGTACAGGGCATCGTAGGCACGAGTGTCCCCATCCGCAGCAGCAGCAGCAGCCGAGGGCACCACATCCACCTCCACGATAGCCACCACAGCAGCAGCGACCGCAGCACCAGCCTCCTGTACCTCCTCCACAGCAGCTGAGGCAGCAGACTAGGCCCCCACAGCGACCACAGCAGCAGCAGAGACCTCAGAGGGGACCTGCACCTCCTCAGCAGGCTCAGGGCAGATTTTATGCCGCCCAGCAGGACCCTCAGTCATCAGGAGGGGTCGTCGAGGGTACTCTTCCTGTCTCTGCATGCATTGCACGTGTACTATTTGATTCTGGTGCATCGCATTCATTTGTCGCCGATGATTTCTGCCGATCGACCGGTTTGCCGTTGGAGTCTGCCCGTGAGGATTTGGTAGTATCGACGCCATTAGGGAAGACCGCCGTGTTGAGCCGATTTTACGCGTCTTGCCCTATTTTGATTGGGGATATCTTCTTGCCTGCCGACCTATTTGTATTGCCGATGTCCGGTTTTGATGTTATCCTGGGCATGGACTGGCTTGCAGAGTACTACGCCATATTAGACTGCTCTGCGAGGTCAGTCACGTTCTGCATACCCGGCGTGCCAGAGTTTCAGTTTGTTGCCGAGCCCAGAGGAGGGCAGCTTTCTTGCTTGTTATCGTGTGCCGTTGAGGAGCCAGCTGCTTTGAGTATCGACCAGTTGCCGGTTGTCTGTGGTTTTCCTGATGTGTTTCAGGAGATTCCGGGATTACCACCTCGTCGGCATACCGAGTTTCAGATTGATCTTGTGCCTGGTACTGCGCCTATTTCGAAGGCCCCGTATCGTATGGCACCTCTGGAGTTACGGGAACTGCAGAAGCAGTTGGACGAGTTGCGCGAGCTAGGCTTTATTCGTCCGAGCAGTTCGCCGTGGGGAGCGCCGGTACTCTTCGTAAAGAAGAAGGATGGCTCGTTGAGGCTTTGCGTAGACTACCGCGAGCTCAACAAGGTCACGATCAAGAACAAGTACCCGCTTCCGAGGATCGATGACTTGTTTGATCAGCTGCATGAGGCGCAGTTCTTTTCAAAGATAGACTTGCGGTCCGGTTATCATCAGGTTCGGGTTCGAGATGAGGATATCCCGAAGACAGCCTTTAGGACGCGATACGGTCATTTTGAGTTCCAGGTCATGTCCTTCGGACTGACCAATGCGCCCGCAGTATTCATGCAGTTGATGAACGAGGTCTTCCGTCCGTATCTTGATCAGTTTGTCATGGTGTTTATTGACGACATCCTGATATATTCGAGGACTCGTGAGGAGCATGAGCGACATCTTGAGATTACATTGCAGACCCTCCGTGCACACCAGCTTTACGCGAAGCTGGAAAAGTGTGAGTTCTGGCAGGAGGAGGTGAAGTTCCTCGGCCATGTAGTGACGAGGCAGGGTGTCGCTGTAGACCCCTCGAAGATAGATGCCGTGCGTCAGTGGGATCAGCCCACGAACGCATCCGAGATCCGCAGTTTTCTTGGTTTGGCGGGCTACTACCGACGTTTTATTGAGGGATTTTCTCGCATTGCAGCCCCGTTGACCAGATTGACCCGGAAGGGTGCCGAGTTCATTTGGAGCGACACTTGTGAGCAGGCGTTTATGGAGTTGAAGGATCGCCTCACGTCCGCTCCTGTCCTCACTCTTCCCTCTGGGAGTGATGGATTTGTTGTATTTACTGATGCCTCACGAGTTGGCTTAGGTGCTGTCCTGATGCAGCACGGGAAGCCGGTGGCTTATGCGTCCCGACAGCTCAAGGTCCACGAGCTGAACTACCCTACGCACGATCTAGAGTTGGCAGCGGTTGTCTTTGCACTGAAAGTGTGGAGACACTATCTTTAAGGGGTGAGATTCGAGCTCTTTTCCGATCACAAGAGTTTGAAGTATTTGTTCTCTCAGTCCGAGCTGAACATGAGGCAGAGGCGTTGGATGGAACTCCTGAAGGACTACGATTTTGATCTTCAGTACCACCCGGCAAGGCGAACGTGGTGGCAGATGCCCTCAGTCGTCAGCCACGAGGCCTGGTGGCGCATATGATGATTCAGGAGTGGAGGATGCTCGAGGATATAGCAGAGTACGACTTTGAGTTTGGTCTGCAGTCATCTATCGTTCAGCTATCGAGCTTGTCGATTCAACCCTCTCTTGTCGCAAGGGTGATCGAGGCTCAACAGACAGACGAGTCGTTACAGGATTACCAAGCAGAGGCAGCATCTGAGAGTCAGACAGATTGGCAGGTCGGTTCTGACGGTGGACTTCGCTTCAGAGGCCGATTGTGTGTCCCGGATATTCCTGATTTACGCCGAGATCTTATGACCGAGGCACATCGATCGCGCTTCTCTATTCACCCTGGCTCGACGAAGATGTATCGCGATATGAGACGCCAGTATTTTTGGTCAGGGATGAAGCGCCAGATAGCCAGTTTTGTGGCCGAGTGTGACACCTGCCAGCGTGTCAAGGCCGATCACCAGAGACCCCCTGGCCTATTGCAGCCGCTGTGCGTTCCGATGTGGAAGTGGGAGCATATATCTACCGATTTTGTCTTGGGTTTGCCGAGGACTCAGCGCGGTCATGACGCCATCTGGGTTGTTGTGGACCGTCTGACGAAGTCGTCACATTTTCTTGCGATTCGTGAGACTTGGCATACAGATCGGCTCGCTAGGATGTTCATTGATGAGATCGTGAGATTGCATGGTGTTCCCGTCTCGATTGTTTCAGACCGAGATCCGAGGTTCACGTCTCAGTTTTGGAGGAGCTTTCAGAGAGCGATGGGCACTGATTTGCAGCTCAGCACCGCGTATCATCCGCAGACCGATGGCCAGACCGAGAGGGTCAACCAGATCCTTGAGGATATGCTTCGGGCCTGCGCGATTGATTTCACGGGTAGTTGGGACGAGCACCTGCGATTGGCCGAGTTCGCGTACAACAACAGCTATCAGGCGACCATTGGCATGGCTCCTTTTGAGGCATTATATGGCAGACCGTGCAGATCTCCGAGTTGTTGGACTGAGGTTGGAGAGCGACGTCTCCTAGGTCCCGAGCTTGTGCTGCAGACGTCAGAGGCTATCGACATCATCAGACAGAGGATGCGCACAGCTCAGAGCCGGCAGAAGAGTTTTGCTGATCGTCGGCGTCGTCCCTTGGAGTTTGCCGTTGGGGACTATGTGTATCTCAAGGTCTCACCCATGAAGGGTGTAGTTCGTTTTGGGACGAAGGGCAAGCTTGCCCCGAGATTCATAGGACCTTTCGAGATCACTGGGCGCATTGGCGCTGTGGCTTACCGGCTTGCCTTGCCATCGCAGTTGTCTGGCGTCCACAACGTCTTCCATGTCTCTATGTTGAGGAAGTGTGGGTCAGACATCGTCCCTGTTATCGATTGGCAGCCGTTGGAGGTTCGTGAGGACGCTTCTTATATTGAGCAGCCAGTTCGTATCCTCGATCGAAAGGAGCAGGTCCTCAGAACCAAGGTCATTCCCTTGGTGAAAGTACAGTGGGGCCACCATAGTGTGGATGAGGCGTCTTGGGAGCGCGAGGCAGAGATCCGCGAGCGTTATCCCCATCTTTTCGATGATTGATTGTATGATGTATTATGATGCTTGATTATATATGATGTATGTTCCCTATTTCCTTTGTGAATTAGGATTAGTTGCGATGGTAACGTAAATTTCGAGGACGAAATTTTTATTAGGTGGGGAGAGCTGTAAGACCCGTATCCTAATTCGCACTGTTCCGTTGATTCCCGCGACCCTTCTCGTCAGATTCCGGCAATCCGCGACTTATGGTTGACGTTGCGCACGACCGTAAGTCGTATCCTATTCATTTGAGCCGGTTTAATCCAAGACTTGTATCGTTGCGACCGCACCGTCGCCGCGGTTCCAACGCCGCAACTCACGCACCGATCTGATACCCAGACGATGAGATACGGACCCACGTTCAGTTCGAGCAAAAACCCCGCGCGTTGCAAATCCCAAGGAATCTCTACAATATGTCCCATCAATCCCATCAATCACCCATCAATCACCTCTCATGTCAAGTACACACACACCCATGCTTCCTTTCTCCACAAGACAAGCAACCACCTAAGTCAACTAACCTCTCACTTCACCCATCACTCACTTCACCCATCACTCACCTCACCCATCACTCACCTCACATCACTCCATCTCTCATTAATCACACCTCTCTCTCTCTCATTTCTCAACACTTCAACCCAAGCAAGGGAGAGCATCCAACGTCCAAGTCTCCCCATGGAGAGAAGTGCATATGTGAGGCCCACTTTCCACTCCCAAATCTCCCATCCTAGCCATCTAATTCCCATCTCCACCATCTAAGTAAAGCTCTAGGTGACCGGCTATCCAACGGACCAAGAAGATCAAGAGGTGGGTGCTTCTATAGGGTAGATTTATGTGTTTTTATGGTGGACCAAGTGAGGCCCACCGATCAATGGTGTGGATCTCACTTGGGACCTTTATTTGTGGCCGATGGACCACTTGGATCATCATGATCGTTCCATGATGGGGCCATTCTCCATGCACCCCATCATGATGTTTATTTCATTTCAAAAAGGTCATCTAGACCGTCCATAACGGTGGAGAATGGATCTCCACCGTTGATTTACATTTTTGATGGTCCTTCGTTCAAAGGGGCCCGTTGTTGTATGATTTCATGTAAGGGAGGGCCCATAATGACGGGGACCCTCCATCATAAGCCGTGTCCCACTCTCCATGTCTCTCTCTCTATCTTATTTTAATTTTAATTTATTTTATTTTATTCATTACAAAAGGATGGGATGGCCCACTTGAATAGATCCCATCTTGATGTATTTATGTTATCCAAGTGGGGCCCACCTTTCACACCATTTCCATGCTGCCCATCAGGTGGTGGCCCACTTCATCAGGGCCTACCATATAAAAAAAAATTAAATAAATAAATTTATTTAACCGTCCAGCGTCCCAGACGCTGGACGCTGTGAAGAAAAAGAAAAAGAAAAAGGGAAGAAGGAAAGAAGAAAAGAAAAAAAATTGGGTGGCCTCCTTGCATAGGCCCCACCCTGATGCTTATATCCGATCCGAGCCGCCCATCCTCTTACCCACGGCATTGTAGCCGTTGGGTAGAAGTTTGGAGCTGATCTAATCACCTGGTGGGCCATAGCGTCAAAGGTCGCACCTTTACCATTCAAATATCACTTTCTTAGTTTATTTCACTTCCATGCATCAAAAAAATTCAAACTCTGGACTCATTTGGACGGCCTCGGGCCACTGATCGTAATGGCCGGAGTAGATTTCATTTTCACGGGCCCCACAGGCCAAAAACCGCGAAAAAACCGCTTTCCTTCCAAACCTTTTTCTTAAAAGGAGCAGCAGAGGCGCTGCTGCCTCTGACCAAACGCAGGACGCCGAGCGTCCTGCACTCTCCAGCGGCGGGCGGTCGGCGGACGCAGGCCGTCCACGGCTCCACGGGCGGGCCCCACATGATGTATACTTTGTATCCACGCCGTCCAAAGGGTGGCCCACATGCTGAGGTGGGCCCTCCCCAAAAATGAGGCCCATCCAAGTCTCAGGCGGCCCACACCACAAGGAGCAGTGGTGACTAAACTCTACCATTTAAAATTTCTTGGGGGTCCACAGAAGTTTTGGACCAAGCCGAAATTTATTTTTTTTTATTCACCCAGGTCCCTATGACCATATAAAGGGATTGGATGGATTATAAACATTTTGGTGGGCCCCACATGGGACCCACAGTGATGTATGCGGCTGAATTCCACCGTCCGTACGGACGGTGGAGCCCAATGCAATATATGTGTGTGGGCGTACGTAGGTGTGTACGCGTGTGTGTGTGTGTGTGCATGTGTGTATGCATGTGTGAGTGCACATGTGCATGTGCATGTAGGTGTGTGTATATATAATATTATATATATTTCCTATAATATGGTGTATATATATATGTACATATATATATATACTTACCTATGTATATATACTGTATATGTATTATATAGTGTATTAAAATTTTGGTGGGCCTTCCTGTGACCCCCGCCATGATGCATGTGTTGCACCTAAACCGTTCATTTAATTGTTTTATGGCTTGAGCCAAAATGAGCCAGATCTATGGTACAAATGGGCCACCATGACATGTGTATAGGGCCCTTTACTGATTTAACTTTGGCCATTCATTGAGGCCTACCTTGGTATATATCTGAGGCCTAAATGGTCAGGCCCATTTGATACATATAAGGGCTATGGGATTAAGCTTATCTGGCATTATAATGCCCATGGGTTTGGGCCCATTTGACATATGCAATACCCATGGGATCCGGCCCACCTACTCTATATAAAGCCCCTGGGAACAAGCCCATTTGATGTGTATGGGGCACAAAGGGAGTAGCCTGGTTGATATATTTATGTGCATAGGCCCATCTAGCATGTTTAAAGCCCAAGTTGTGAGACCACTTTAATGTATTTCAAGGCCCATGGATCGTGGACCATTGCAATGTACATAAGGCTCATTAGTGAGGCCCATTAATGCAAACCATTTAGTGAATGTGAGACCCATGTCATACGACCCATTTGAATATATCTAAGGCCCAGGAATCAACGCCTAACGGATGTCCTTAGGGTCCATTGCAATGTACGTTTCTCATGGTTCGTGAAATGATATTTATGGCAAACAGTGCCTGGGAAACAATGTTGGTTTGACGTCCACATTGTATGTACGATGTTGGTTAAATGTCCGCATTGTAATTCTCTTTAGGGCCCATTGATAGGTCCATACCTGTTACTATTCATTGCCTAATAACATGTTTAGAATAATCTCATGACTCATGCCCATACGCATCATATGTATGCTTGATATGAGTAATGACTGATCATAGCATACGCCATTGGACAGACCATCTATGGGGCTCGTTAGGTGACTGAGCACCCCACATGATCGCGCAGTACGCGCTGGATTGCTGCATGTTCTGACAGCGTGATTCATGCATCTCGCATACGTATGACTTGATCACTGCACGCCCTAGCGACATCAGGGCCATGGCTCCACAGGTACATCGTGGATGGCCGTATGGGATACCGGAAATGCATATTCTAGCACTGTGGGCACTTAGGATGTCCTTGGGTGAGAGTCCCAGAACCTTTTTGGTACCAGGAGATGCTCCAACGTTTAGACCGAGTGGATACACGAGCGCCCGAGTGCCGAATACCAGTAGGCCGCGTCTCCCACTGTGTCGTGGTCGGTTGGAAGGGGGTGTGGCCTTATCCGCCTGAGTGAGAGGGCTATAAGCTAGGCTGAGTTTGACTAGCTCGCAAATGAGTCCGCTATCGACGAGCCGGGTAGGTATTGGCATACTACTGGTCAGGCGGATAGTGAGGTCTTATCCGCTTGCTTGACTGTGCAGCTAGGGAGGTGGCAGTCTCTGCGAAGTGTATTAGACCCCGGTGATATCCAGAGAGGAACTGTACTGATATACGCATTTGAGGAATACCGACTTGCTTGGATTGCATTTCGCATATGGCATTTGGCTATGTAGGCCTTGCATTGCATCGGTGTGGCCGATGACATTCATATCTCGCATCATGCCTTGCATTACACAGCCTTGGTATATTCATGGACTTACCGCGTACTTCCGCATTGTTCTGATACTGTACACTTGGCGTTTGCCTTACGCACACACTTACACCACCCTCTAAGCTTTTGTAAGCTTATGCACGATAGTTGCGTGCAGGTAGCGTTGGACGACAGCAGCGCTGAGACAGGAGTGCACATCAGGACCTTTTGGAGCTTTTGATCACCTTGTATTTCCCTTTCTGCATTGTACTTAAAATTGTTGTTATAGTGGATACGTGGTGATGTTGTTTTGTGACTTGGTTATGTCTGTGGTTATGCTCCTTTACAAAAAAAAAAAAATTCATTCTGAAAATCCTCCTTGTAGGATCCCAGGGTCGGAATCTGGCATTAGATTATCAGGAGCCGAGAATGGGGCACTACGGAGGCTGTCGACACCGGATTCGGCAATCGGGATTCATGTGAATCCGATTTTCGGGTTTGGGGCGTGACAGGTTCAATAGAATCAGTAGCTGAAGACTTGACCAGTGCAGTGGTCTAAAATAATTTTTTTCTTCTTTTCTTTGTTCTGTGATTTTTTCATTCATTGTATTTCTGCCAGATTGTGTAATAGAGTTCCATTAGTGGGCCTTCGTGTTTGTTGAACGCAGACCCACATCAGGCTCATCGTATCCTAGAAGCTATTTGCCTATAACCTATCAGCATACTCAACTTACTTGAGTAGGGGCAAGTAACGCTTTAAGGACAGCGTTTTAGACGTGCTTCACCCTGTCTAAATTTTTATAGCATTTGCGATTTTCGGTTTCCACATTATACAGAATTATATTAATCTTTATAAAATTCCTAACACTTCGGGATATACATAAATGAGAAATGGTACAATGAGGTACTCATGGGAAGTTGAACATCTACTGCATTAGTCGAGCTGTGTGGGCCCCACCATGATGTATGTTGAACATCTACTGCATTAGTCAGATGCATCATTCCATGGTGGGCCACAGGTTTAAAATTCAAGTCAATCCAAGAATTTGTTGGGCCACACCACTTACAACAGTTGAGAGGGGTTACTTCCCATTAAAGCATTCATAATCATTTATTGGGCCCACTGAGATGTGGTTCATGAATCTAGACTATCCCCCGGTACAAAGGTGTTACCTCTTAAACATACGTCTATAGAAAAACAAGATCAATTAACTAGATGACTTGAACTTAATATGTGTAGGAGGGGACTTCCTGTTAATATTGAGGCCATCCATCAGGAGTCGAAATGAACCCTACATTAGTAAGGAATGTCAGCTTAATTGAACACTTCAATTATATCCATTATAAATCGCCCGAACAAAGAATATTGGCACAACACACTTATAATCGACTCTTGAGGGTTAGTTAGTGGCCAACCAAACCCTCAATGTGACCTAAAACCCCAATTAGCAATTGAAATCATATTTCAAACTAATCCAACCCTTGGAACAAGGTGTATTGACCAATGAAGGGTTGGGACGTATAATATGTCCCACTTGGGCCTAACATCTGCTCCATACTGGGCCAGGGCCCTTAAGACGAATGGACGGGGTAGATCTATCACAAACATCACGGTGGACCCTACGCACAATGCATGCGCACCATGTACACTTGTGCACGACGTGTGTCATGCCCCAAAATCAGAAACTGGGCTCACAAAAATTTTCGCTTGCCGAATCTGGTGCCGACAGCCGCCGTAGTACCCCATTCTAGGCTCTTAGCATCCATACGCTAGATTCCGATCCTGGGATCGTACAAGGAGAATTTTTTTATCCAATGTACATTTAATAAGCATAACCACAAGAATACCCAAATTATAAAGGCGACATCATCATCACATATCCACTAATATAAACTTTGAATACAATGTTGAAAGGAAAAATACATATGATAAAATAAAATCAAAGCTCTATAAGACAGTTGCACACTCCATGTTCAACGTTGTTGCAAACTAACATCACCTGTACACATCTATCGTGCATAAGTTTATAAAAAGCTTAGAGGGTGGTGTAAGTGTGTGCACAAGGTAAGTGCCAAGTATTCAATACAATACCATCCTCATATAATACCAGAAATACTGGTAATCCATAAATCACACAATATCGGAATAAGAAGGAATACTGACAAGATCATGAATTATCAGTATAAGCAGAAATACTGACAAGATCATAAATCATACGATAATAAAGTAAGCAAAATTACGGACAAGTCCATGAGTTATATAATATCAGAGTGCGCAATATAGAACAACTATGCAAATGAGGAGTCATAAATAGTCATATATCAGATATCGAGGATGCGATGCAATATGTAATTCTTAATGAGTTCACGAATAGCGTCAGCCGTATATAGACCATATAAATGCAAAAACACAGTAACCCAAAGTGACATATGTCGCGGATGTAATGCAATATGTGGTGCGAATGGAATGCCCATGTTGGAGTGTGAAATCGGGATGATAGTATGTAGTATCGCAAGATATGGAGTTCATCACAAGGGACTTCTATCCAAACCAATCTCATACCTAAATTTGGATAATCAGACTCAATATGGTAAACTCTTGATTTTAAGTTAGTCGTGCGCCCCAACCGAAATCCTGACTATTGTGAAGGTACACGTAATAAATAGTTGTGCAACACCAGCTCGAGTGGATAGTGTATGAATAAATGAATGAGTATGCAACTCTTACTCAATAAGTCTACATATCAGTACAGTTCATCTTTGAGATCATCACGGGGATTTAGTACACTTCAAAAGGCACTGCCCCTCTCCCAGCAACACAGTCCAAGTGAGCGTAAGAAACCTCACTATCCGCCTGACCAATAGTCTGTCAATACTTATTCGGCACGTCGATAGCGGACCCATTCACGAGCTAGTCAAACTCAGCCTACTAATGCCCCCTACGCTCGGGCAGGTAAGGCCATACCCCCTCCCAACTGACCACGACACAGTGGGACACGCAGCCTCCTGGTATTCAGCACTCAGACGCTCATGTATATCCACTCGGTCTCGACATTAGGGCATCCTCTAGTACCAAGAGAGTTTTAAGAATTTTCATCCAAGGCCATCTATGGCAGCCCAATGCTCGAACCAAACATTTCTGGTGTCCCATCTAGCTATCCACGATATGCCTATGGAGGTTACGGCCCTGATGTCAGTAAGGCATACAATAATCATAACACAATGCAAGATGCATGAGTCATATAATCTAGTCATGCACCAATCCTGTACATGTCGTACGCTCATGTGAGATAACCTCCACCTTTCAGGGAGTCAAATCATCCTGCCCAATGACATATGCAATGATCAATCACATCTTATAACAAACATGCAGATGATGCGTATGGGCATGTATCATGATGCTATGCTGTAACATACTCATAATCGATAGTAACGATCAGCCTCGACAATGTGGACATTTAACCAACATTGTCCCCAAAGAATGTCCCACATAGAATCAAACATATAATGGGCCCACAGCCTCACATAAGGACCTAATATACAATACAATAGGCCTCACTAAACATTTTAATATACATCACGATGGGCCTCTCACATGGGCCTACATACATTACAATGGACTCCATCGCCTAATGTTGAGGGTTAAATAGTGCATATTAGACCCCATTTATTACTTGGATTTATGAGCATAATATTGTTTAATGCCCAGTTTTAATCGTGTTTTGTTGCAGGGTGTGATTAGGAGAGTTGACTGAAAAAGGATGCCAAAAGCTTAGATTTAACATTCTGATGATCACTAGGGCAAGAGACGGACTTCAGAGGACCAAGATCGACGGAATTTACACGCCAAATATCTGAAAAAATTAAAAAACTGAAGCTCAAGTGGCCCGAAATTGGTCCAGAAGGCAAGATCACAGTGTTCCCACTCTCTGATTGACTTGAAACTTCATACACGTGATGGGGGCCATAAATTAACCGTACGCGTCAAATTTCAGCCATTGGATCCATGTAAAAGTGGCCCAGCAGAGAGATCAAATGGTGTTAGCCATTAAAGTATATCTTGGCAATCCATAAGCGATCAAGGCTCAAAATTAGGCGTTAGAAAGAGCATGAAAAATAACAAGCCCTGGTGAAATTTTGTTTCATTTGAACGATGCAATCAGGAGATACGGACGGCAAAAGTTATAACAAAAGAGAAGGGCAGATATGTAAATATATGTGCATGCATGGAATCCACGTGAAGTGGATTGTAATTTTAATGGTGAATATTGTCCACACATCGGTCGAGCGTGTGGCCCACCCTAAAGTCGGATCAACGTCAAACTGGAGGTCATGGGCTAATATTACGTATAGGAGCTGATGAAGGGAGTGGATTTCTAAGACGGATATTGCAGTGGACCCCACCTATATTTTACAAACAATCCAAATATAACCTGCGAAAACGTCCAGTGACGGACGTGATAACCATTGGGTTTTGACAGTGGGCCCCACCCATTATCCATATGTACAATCCAAACCGTCCATTCGCATTCCAAGGCCGCTCTGATGGTGGACTAGGTGTCGAAATTTGGAGAAAGAACCACTGGAATGATCTCCAACCGTCTGATAGAGAATAGACGGCCGAATGGAAAATCGTATGGGTCGCACCTAAATCGATCCAAAACCAGTCATCTCTACATGTTTTTTCCATGTGATTCCGGTGGACGGCATGGATTTCGCAAAGGATAGACGAAGTAGACTCCAGCAAGTCACAGCGGGCGACCGTCTTAAAAAAAAACAGGAGTTTTCGCGTCAGCGTAATTCATGGCCGTTGGCCGTTTTGCGGAAGCTAGTGGGCCCTACACGTGCCCTGTAAGCTCAATCCAAACCGTCCATCTTTTAGACGGCTGTGAATACTACAAAACCTAGGTGATATTTTTCAGCCATGCATACACGCGTGTGCGTTACAGAGGCCACAAAAGGGCTATCCTGGGACGTTCAAAATTGATCTTTTAGTGATTTCTTCTCTGGGCTTCGTCAATGGACGTTCAAAACTACCCATTCTTGACTGAAATTTCATCCTGAATCCAATGGACCGGGTGGATTTTCTAGAAAATGCTTCTGTGGGGCCCACCGATCACAACAGCGAAATGGTGCGAAAGGTTTCGTACATCCGCGAAAACTGACTTTTCCGGGCGGTTTTGGCCCACCATTTTTGATCATATGGCAGATCTGAACCGTCTATCATGTAGAGGACCCAAGAAAGTCCTAAGGGACGGTGTTTCTTTAAAATTTAAGCGAGAAAAGTGGCATGTTTCGAGGCACCGAACTTGGCTGCGAAAAAACTTTCAATGGGCATGCATAGCTTTTCAAATCCGATTCAAATCTAATTTTCACCACTCCAGCAGCTATATAAGGAGGTTTTGGACGTGGGGAGGGGGAGATTCAAGTCTGGGGAGGAAGATTCAGAGCTGAGAAGGAAGGCTCAGGTCGGACGTCTGCAAGAGAGAGAGTTGAGTTTGTTTATTTCTTTTATTTTTATTTTATTTTATTTTGAGATATCTAGCCTATTCATGTTGGGCTAAACCTCTTAGCTAGGGCTAGGAGGTGAAGCTTGTAGTGAGATGGGAGAGTTTAATTTATGAATTTTTTATTTAATTTATGAATTGAATTAATGTTGATGCTAGTTTAATTAATGGCATGTTTTAGTCTTTAATGGTCTGTCGTGACTAAAATTACAATGGGTCTGCAATGGCTTTGATCATGTCCTTCTACTTTTATGTTTATGACGTCAGGACGTCCTGTTATTCACCATAGTCTCCTAGGCATGGTTGGATGACGTTACCCTTCCTAACTTTCATACATGTGATTGGGTGGTAATTAGTTTAATTCTGTTGTTTGCCATAGTCTTTTGGGCATGGTTTGGTGATGGAATCCATTCTAATTCATATACCTTTCATCTCTTGAAAACTAGATCAATGACAGTTCAGTTAATTTTCATGAAACATGCATAAGATCTCCCTGATCTCTACAAGTGGATCCTCTGAATCCCTATTTCCCTTCCCCTGATTTCTCTCAAGTTTAGATAACTATTTCACCAGTATTCCTTCAAATTCAATCAGAATAGATTTCATCTTAGCCTAGTTCTAGTTCTAGTTCTAGTTAGTTTTAGATAACGTACGAGTTTCAGTCCCTTGGGATTCGACCTCGGTCTTACCGAGTTTATTACTACATCACAACCCTGCACTTGGGAAGTGAACACCTAACCCTCAATGCATCAGAATGGGCCTCATCACATAGGCCTCACATACCTTACATCAGCCTCAAATGCACCAAGTCGAGGCCGAATGCTCATCAAAATGGGCCTAAAATAGAGGCTGTAGATACATCACAATGTGTCTTGGTAATCGGCCTCGATATCCAGCCTCGACAATCGGAGTTGGCCTCGATAATCAGAATCGACCTCAATAGTAGGAATCGACAATCAGTCATTGTAACATCCCGAAAATCGGGGGGTCGAGCGAAAACCCAACTCCCGAGTTCCAAAATGTTATTTGTGCAACATAGATATGTATGATTGAATGTTGTCTGTGATAATGTATCAAACATGAGTGAGATTAAGCTAGAACAGCATATCATACTCCAGAGACAGTTAAATTAACAAGCAGAAGACTGTGATAGTACGTATAACATATATAAACTGTTGTATGTCTCCAGAGTGTGAACATGTTACCAGGTTATATACATACATGTATGCTCCAAAAGTAAACCAAAAGGATATACATGAGTGTTCTAAAAATATAAAATGACAAGTGTCAAGGTATCTAATCAACCTCCCTGTAATCCCGTCAATCAGATCATGCATAAAGGAGAGATCCTTCTCATCATCATCAAGTCCAGCACCGCCTCGCAGGCCGCGCCATCATCTGCAATCACAATAGGGACTGGTGGGTGTCCGGAAACACCATCCCGTAACGTGGGAGTGGGTGATCAACTCAGTGGGATAAGAGAGCAGAGATCAGCATGTTATCAAATCAATCATGCGATAATAGTAAAGCAGTAATTCAAACAATCCTAATACTGTTGTTAATGCAATATGACATGACGTGATGTATGCCCTCACCGACGATCTCCCTCATACGGCACCATCTTACGACCGGGGCATGCAATCGACCCTTAAGTGCTCCACATCTTCCAGGCACATGCAATGATATGGTGATATGATTACCGAGTTATTATTAGTCCATTTCATACAGCAATATTGAGAAACTAAGGTACTTCCCCTATATCAATCCCAACACAGATCCTGTCTAGGGTCGTCACTCCTAGTAATCTCATACGATGTATATTTTATAGGTCGCTGCAAGGGCTGCCAGGGCTGTTGCACGCACTCGTTGCACCGCTCCCCCATCACCTTATCAATATAGGCCTACTGTACTCTACTGCTACTGAAGGGTCGTCGCCTCCCATAGACTCAGAATACGCTCGCGGTCACTACAAAGGGCTGTCAGGGCTATTGCACGCACTCGTTGCTCCGCTCTCCCATCACCTTATCAATGTAGGCCGACAGCAAGAATATAGTGTCTCATACCACCATAATCTGCTCACGAGTCTGGGTGCTCACTGGTCACTACGGGGAGGTTTGTGGCCCCAGCGTAGGCCGACAGCTCGACCACGGTGTCCCATACCACCATGTCCGGCTCATGAGTCTTTATGGATCAAGGTACCATGGTTAACAGGGTTTACAATGGTAAGTTCAGTACCCTAGGTTCAAGCAATTATGACTCATGCAAGGTGAACATACATCGGCCAGTCGGGTTACTTGACGGGCTCGACTAGCACGATCGCATCTCAAGTCGAACGACATGAAGTGCGTAAAATACTTCGCGTGGCCTAACCACTGCCGCCAACTCCAGAACACGACTCGCGTTCATCGGCGCGTCGTTTGTGGTAAAGATAAGTTAACCACGATATTTCTCGATTACCGACTGCCTGGACTAGGCATAGTCCCAAACACATGGAATCACATGAGCAAATCAAGTGAGAGTATTGGAAATGAAATACAACCATGTGAGCATGTTAACACATGTTATAACGTACAACTTAAGTAAATCATCTTACACATGTCTATCACGCATATAATGAAATTATGCATATCACCAACATATAGGACATCATCACCATCAACGTATTAATTGAGAATTCGATCTCAAACTAAATCATAAAAAAATCATCAAGCACATGTTATAACATGCCACTTAAATGAAACATCAAGCATATTGCATTTCATACATATAATGAAATCATGCATATAGCTATCATGTAGGAAATCATCTACATCAGTATTTTAATTGAGAAATCAATCTCAAACTAATTCATAACACCATTTAATTCAATACATACTAATACAAACATTTATACAAACACTTACACTACACACTTAAGTCTACATATAGTATGTCGACCCGAAGTGCGCATTTAGGCGAATCTCTTCGCCAAACTAATTATGCACGCATTCCTAATATCCTAATGCGGCAATTAACCATGTCAATCAGATCAGCAAAATATACATGAAAACAGTACTTCCTACAAATGACTAAAATGCCCTAAATCTCATATTCTTCGTCTATTTACGAAACAAGAAATGGACAGCATGTTGTACATGTCAAACGGCGTTGCCGTCAAGAATCTACTATTAAACGACATTGAAAGCTTTGGAAACAGTCAATCAAAGCGTCTAAAATCCGCACCTTGTCTCTTATAAACGTGTCGTTTCGAACGGAGCGTATACGCTTCGTCTACGGCGAATAGAGAACCTGATTCACGAGTTCTATCAGTTTGCATGCTATGAAATGGAAAGAATCCCAAATCAGCAACTTCTAGGGTTATTCCTTACCTAAAAATACAGAGAAATCACAGGCCAGGTGATCGGAGTGTGTTGCTTAGGCACTTCAGCAGGTGGCACGAGCAGCAACAAATTCTCTCCTACTCTCTCTCACAAACTCTCACCTTTTCTCTCTCCCAATCTAGGAATTTTTGTAAATTCGGATGGGAGAGAGGAGTGAGGGTTTCAACCCTTTTTATAAGCCCAAACTTGTCCGAAATAGGCTCGGGAACAAGTTTCACTTGAGGGGTAACCAAATCGGGGCTGTTTCGATTTAAAAGGACATTTCTGGTGGTCCCCTGGTCGAATGCGATCGGACTTAAGCTCATGCGTACCAGATCTAGCACGTATCAATTTTTCAGTCCGGCAGGGTTCGCAGATCGCGCGTGGCGGACCAATTTCAGTTCAGCGGTCACCGCACGTAGATCAGGCCTGCAAGTCTCATGATATGAAATAGAAATTTTTCTTGATCCGAGGGTGTAATTTGGCTGAATTCTGACGGTCAGAATGCTTAATACTGACGCGTCAAGTCGTGTGCCAGATTTGAATTTGAAATTCCAAATCTATCCCTATTCGCACTCTCTTCGGTCTGGGCTCAATGAAATAGCCTGTGTTTATCGGTTGGACTTGATTTTTGAAATGATTGTCAAGTCCAGCAAGGCAGTTCTAACGGTCTAAGATAGGAGGTATCGGACTTTCGACGAGCGGTCTAGATCCAATACAAAGATTCAAAGTGGTCCAGAGAACAAACCTGCTTAGAGTTTGGTCCGAGGTTATAGAGTATTATAGAGTCATTGGTTCTACTCGATTTGGGTCTTGTAGATCGTATTTAAAGTGATCAGGGACTATTTCCCAGCTACTTTAGCGTCGCGCTAGCTAACTTATGCTTAGTTTCTAAAGGAATTAACCCTAAGTGATTTCTTTGGATATGGAATTGGGTTCTGAGCGATTTTTCAGGTGTTTTAGTTGACCCATTGCCTAAGGACATCTAATCCCAGATTGGCCAAAATCCGGGGTGTTACAGTCATAATAATCAACCTCAATCACTAATCGACAATCGGCGTCGACAATCAGAATTGGTCCATAATTAGCATCGATATGACACCAATAATTGGCATCGATAATCGGCCTATATACATGACGGGATCCATATATGAACGGTCGATCAAACCATAATATAAAGAGTAGCCCTCATCCATGGTTATATCAAATTTGATAACAAGGAGCCCTCCATCTAGGGTGACTTAGGCCCACTTATTTGGGTAACCTACTTAAAGAATGGTGTGAATGGGCTTAACAAAGCCTACGGGAAGGTCATAATGAGGACATCTAACCATCATTGCACATCAATGTGGACATTCAACCAACATTACTCCCAAGGAGTAGCCCACATAGGGTTAAACATATAGTGGGCCCATGGCCTCACACGAAGGCCTAATACACATCGTAATGGACCTCATATTCATCAAATGGGCCGCACTATATGGGCCAATATACATCAAGTGTGCTGCATCATATGGATCTAGAATACAACTCAATGGGCCATGCCAAAAAGGGCCACAAACACATAACAGGCAGCCCTGCACATGGGCCTAATATACATAACAAGTGGGCTCTGCACATGGGCCTCATCATATCAAGTTGGGTCATGTTAATGGGCCACATCAATGGACCAAATATATCAAGTGGGTCGCATCAAAGGGCCTTAACCTATGAGCCACAAATACAACAATTGGGCTGCATCAAATGGGCTGCACTAATGGGCTTCATGTATATCAAATAGGCCGTACCGATGGGCCTCACATATATCAAATTGGGCCCACCCTTAGGTATATTTAAGATCCGACCTATTCATAAGTTAACATAGAGATAAATGAAGTGAAAACAAATATCAGCTTAACTGGGAAACTACTATGTCCCTTAGAAGTTTGAATGGTGGATGTCATTGTGCCCCACTATTATTGCAAATGGTGGGGTCCACTTGAACTTTGGATCTGACTCACTCATTTATCTCATACCATATAAAATGATCTCACAAATGGTTGGACAGTTTGTATACAACACATGCATCATGGTGGGTCCTAAAAATAGACAGCGTGGATGGAATAGGTGGGACCCACTGAGATTGCTACTATCTGTATAACAGCCAGTGGTGGGGTCCACATACATGGCTGCCCACCAACGAATAAACAATTTGGATGGGAAATATCCATCATGGACGGTGCCATCTGTCAAAAATCCACCAAGTGGATGTACAGTTGGGATGGGAAATACCCATCAGAGTGGGGCCCACAGCTACGTCAGATGAATGGACGGCGTGGTACAGACGAGCTCGCCAGATGAATGGGTGGACGACGTGGTGCAGACCCATGCGTTATAAGGGTCCCACGTACATGGGCCACCCCACTTCCGAGTAGTGCCATTTGGAGTGTACTAAACCCCGGTGATGATCCCAAAGATGAACTGTACTGATATGTAGACTTATTAAGTAGGAGTTGCATACTCATTCATTCATTTATACACTATCCACTCAGGCTGGTGGTGTGCAACTATTTATTACGTGTACCTTAGCAATGGTCAGGATTTCGATTGGGGCGTGCGAGTTACCTGAGATCAGGAGTTTACCACATCGAGTTTGACTATCCAAATTTAGGTATGGGACTGTTTTGGATAGAAGTCCCTTGTGATGAACTCCATAACCTATGATATTACGTACTATCATCCCGATTTCACACTCCAGCATGGTCTTTCCATTTGAACCGCATATTGCATTACATCCGCGGCATATGTTATTTTGGGTTACTATGTTTTTGCATTTATATGGTCTATATACGGTTGATGCTATTCGTGAACTCATTAAGAATTACATATTGTATCACATCCTCGACATCTGATATATGTCTCTTTATGACTCCTCATTTACATAACTGTTCTATATTGCGCACTTTGATATTGTATAACTCATGGACTTGTCTGTAATTCCGCTTACTCTGTTATCGTATGATTCATGATTTTGTCAGTATTCCTTCTTATTCCGATATTGTGTGATTTATGGATTAGTAGTATTTCCGGTATTATATGAGGATGGTATTGTATTGAATACTTGACACTTACCTTATGCACACACTTACACCACCCTCTAAGATTTTTATAAGCTTATGCATGATAGATGCATGCAGGTGATGTTAGGTTGCAGCGGCGTTGAGCATGGAGTGTGCAGCTATTTTATGGAGCTTTAATTTTATTTTGTCATATGTATTTTCCCTTTCAGCATTGTATTCAAAATTTATATTAGTGGATATGTGATGATAATGTTGTCTTTATGATTTGGGTATACTTGTACTTATGCTTATTAAATGTACATTGGATAAACAATTCTCCTTGTAGGATCCTAGGATCAGAATCTAGCGTATGGACGCTAAGAGCAGAGAATGGAGTACTACGGAGGCTATCGGCACCAGATTCAGCAATCGGGAATTTTTGTGAGCCCGATTTCTGATTTTGGGGCGTGACCGAAGTTGGTATCAGAGCATAACTTGGGAATACCTGAAGATAATATCACATATCTGTTAATAGCTACCTTGCACTCTATAATTGTTGAGAACTTAGAACGATCAGATCCCTGAGTTCTAATAACTTCGTGATTTTCTGATATAGCTCCCTACCGTTGAGATTATGAAGCTGCATGATAGTCCTGTTTCGATCGTTTCTGATCAGAGATCTGAGGATTAGTATGATTCACCATTCTATTTAGGAGGCATCTTAGGAGCGCAAGGCTGAGATTAGAGGACGTTATCTCCATTTGTTTAATAGATTGATTATGCCGTGTATATGTTTATGTCCATCTTCCTCTTCCCTCGCTTTGTCCTATGTGATAGTAAATTTTGAGGATGAAATTTTTTTATTAGGTGGTGAGAGCTGTAAGACCCGTATCCTAAAATATATCATTCAATAAGCTTCCGTGGTCCTTCTGATCGAATTTCTGCGACCCGCGATCTGTTATCGGCATTTGCGCATGATCTTGAGTTTTTTCAGTATATCTGAATCAGATCAACTTGAAACTTGTACCGTCATGGCCGCATAGTCGCTGTGATTCTAACGTCGCGTCTCGTGCGACAATCTGAGTTGTACATCAAAAGATGTAGGCCGCGCTTTATTTGAACCTTGATCACATTTGTGAGACCTATTTATTGCAATGACACAATTTTCTAAACCATCATAGGGTAATGTGCTAGGTAATCATTCCCTTTCCCTTTTCCAAAAGTCAACATCTACCCTTACCTATGCATTAATGAAGGCCTTAAACCATTATGACAAGTCATAATACTTTTCTCTTTCTTATCTCTCTCTCCCTCCCTCTTTCTTCCTTATTTCCTAGCAAGAGAGAGCTCCCAACTTCCATGAGAGCTCTTCATTCCAACCCTTTTGCAAGCTCTTCACCCCAAATTCAACCCTCCAAAATCAATCCCAACCATTGAATCTTGTTCCTTTGGAGCTCTAGATCACATTGGTGGAAGAAGAAGTCCAAGATCTAAGGTGGGTGCTTCTCTTTCTCTTCCTCTCTTTTTCATTTGTTTTGTGTGTGAAGATGTGATTGTGTGGCCCACTTAATGAGTTATGAGATGTCCAAACCGTTCATCAAATAGACCTCACCTTGATGTGTGTCTTATGCACACCATCCAAACATTTGGCCCACCCTAGTAGCACGTATATGGGTGGGGCCCACCTTAAATGTGTTATATGCAGCCGTCCAAGACGCTGGACAGGCTTCACAGTAAAGTGTGAACTGACAGTGGATGCACTAACTCCAGTAAAAAAAAAAAAAAAGAGGATTGGGTGGGCCACTTGTGTAGGCCCCACCTTGATATATATTTTCAATCCAAGCCGTCCATCCCCTTTCCTACCTCATTTTAGGCTTTGAGCCAAAAAATAGAGTCAATCCAAGGTTCTGGCAGACCATAGCATATCAAACAGTTCCTTTACCGTTGAAAATTAACATGCTGTTTTTGTACTCCGAAACATGTTCGATATTGGGCTCATTTGGTATGTCTTGACCAGTAAGAACCAATGAGTGGAGTGAATTTTGTTGTTGTAGGCCCCACCTATAAAAAACCTCACGTTTAAAATAAATAAATAAGAAAAAGAAAAAAGAAAAGAGGTGTTGACGCTGCTTCTGCCAGCGTCCTGATGACGCGGCAACAAGCAGCGTCCCGCTGCTTGTAAAACCGGCAGGGACCGTGGGCCCCACTACAGGCTCCACCATGATGCGTGTGAACATCAGCACCGCCTATTTAATGAGCACCCTTTTGTTATCTGGACATCTCCAAAAATCAGCCATTTAAGGGACTCAGGTAGTCCACACTATAAGAAAAAGTGTTGATTAAACGTTTGCCATTGAGATCATGTTTGGGGTCACAGAAAATTTGGATCATCATGAAATTTGTTGGCCTCTTCATTCCAGGTCTATGTGACCTTATCAAAAGGTTTGATGGAAAATACATGTAATGGTGGGCCCCACGTGAGGCCCACCGCTCCGTTGAAGCAGCAGCAGCTTGGCTGCATCGTACAGCTGTACTGACGTTACAGACCCCGTTGACGTGTGACCCAGCTGCTGTGTGGATGCCATCCACACCGTCCGTCCAATTGCATGGACCCCACACATATGCAGAACCCCGCCTGGACGTGTGTGCCATCTGCACCGCCCACCTGGAAACCATGATGTATGGGTTTATCATAATCGTCCAGTCGACTAGATGTGGCCATGAACCCCACCATGGATGTACGTGTTTCATCCGTGTGTGTGTCTATATATATATATATATATATATAAAGGTGAGCCCCACGTGGGACCCACCTGGTGTGAGAATGCCGATTGGCTGGTATACGCTGGACAGCAGCCAGCTGCATAGCTGCTGTACGCAGCAAATTCGGTGGGCCCCACACGAGATACGTGGGTTACACTTACACCGTCCATCTGGATGGTGGTTCCCATGCAGCAGGCAGCTGCTGCTGACCTGTGCGCCAACAAATCTGTGGGTCCCTCTGATGTATTCCATCCACGCCCTCCATCTGCGCGAGCCCCCACTCGTACGGTCTGTGGGCCTGATCCCGAGGTGGGTTATATCCCAGCCGCTCAGATCTGCTGGAACGGTGGGCCTCTAGTATGTGCATTTTATCCAGTCGCCCATCTGGACACTAGATGTCTATGTCCCTTTTCGAAAAAAAAAAAAAAAGAAATATAAAATAATAATAATAATATTTTAATATATGTACGTAGCAGGTGGCCACACGTGTGGATCCACTATGTTTCATGCGTCATATCCCCACCGTCGAACGTCCAGGGAGTCTGGACGGTGGGCATTTGTTATGCTTATATTATTTTATAATATATCTTATTTTATTTATTTATATATATATATATATATATATATATATATATATATATATATATATATATAAAATATGAGAGAGAGGGAAGTGGGGTGGCCCATGTACGTGGGACCCCTGTATTGCATGGGTCTGCACTACGCTGTCTACCCATTCATCTGGCGAGCTGAGCTTGTCTGCACCACGCCGTCCATTCATTTGACGTAGCTGTGGGCCCACTCTGATGGGTATTTTCCATCCCAACTGTACATACACGTGGTGGATTTTTGACGGATGGCACCATCCATGATGGATATTTTCCATCCAAACCGTTTATTCATTAGTGGGCAGCCACGTATGTGGACCCCACCGCTGGCTACTGTACAAACAGTAGCAAGCTCCGTGGGTCCCACCTGTTCCATCCAAGCAGTCTATTTTTGGGACCCACCATGATGCATGTGTTGTATACAAACCGTTCAACCATTTGTGAGATCATTTTATATGGTATGAGATAAATGAGTGAGTCAGATCCAAAGTTCAAGTGGACCCCACCATTTGTAATAATAATGGGGCACAAGGACATCCACCGTTCAAACTTCTAAGGGCCATAGTAGTTTTCCAGTTAAGCTAATATTTGTTTTCACTTCATTTATCTCTATGTTAACTTATGAATAGGTCGGATCTTAAATATACCTAAGGGTGGGCCCAATTTGATATACGTGAGGCCCATCGGTACGGCCTATTTGATGCACATGAAGCCCATTAGTGCGGCCCATTTGATGCAGCCCAATTGTTGTATTTGTGGCCCATATGTTAAGGCCCATTGATGCGGCCCACTTGATATATTTGGCCCATTGATGCGGCCCATTAACACGACCCAACTTGATATGATGAGGCCCATGTGCAGAGCCCACCTGTTATGAATATTAGGCCCATGTGCATGTCTACCTGTTATGTGTTTGTGGCCCTTTTTGGCGTGGCCCATTGAGTTGTATTCTAGATCCATATGATGCGACACACTTGATGTATATTAGCCCATATAGTGCGGCCCATTTGATGAATATGAGGTCCATTGCAATGTGCATTAGGCCTTCATGCGAGGTCATGGCCCCACTATATGTTTAACCTTATGTGGCCCACTCCTTGGGAGCAATATTGGTTGAATGTCCACATTGATGTACAATAATGGTTAGATGTCCTCATTGTGACCTTTCCGTAGGCTTTGTTAGGCCCATTCGCACCATTCTCTAAGTGGGTTACCCAAATAAGTGGGCCATAGTCGCCCTAAACGGAAGGCTCCGTGTTATCAGAATTGATATAACCACGGCTGAGGACCGATCTTTATATTATGGTTGGATTGACCGTTCATATATGGATCTCATCGTGTATATAGGCCGATTATCGGTGCCAATTATCGATGTTGATTATGGACTAATTCCAATTGTCGTGGCCGATTGCTGATTAGTGATTGAGGTTGATTATCATGGCTGATTGTCGATTCTTACTATTGAGGCCGATTCTGATTATTGAGACTGACTCCGATTGTCGAGGCTGGATATCGAGTCCGATTACCAAGACCCATTGTGATGTATATGCAATCTATATTTTAGGCCCATCCTGATGAGTATTCGTCCTCGACTTGATGCATTTGAAGCCTATATAAGGTATGTGAGGCCTATGTGATGAGGCCCATTGTGATGCATTGAGGGTTAGGCGATGAAGTCCATTGTAATGTATGTAGGCCCATGTGAGAGGCCCATCGTGATGTATATTAAATTCTTGAGTGAGGCCCATTGTGTTGTATATTAGGTCCTTGTGTGAGGCCGTGGGCCCATTATATGTTTGATTCTATGTGGGTCATTCCCTAGGGACAATGTTGATTAAATGTCCACATTGTCGAGGCCGATCGTTACTATTGATTATGAGTATGTGACAGCATAGCATCATGATACATCCCATACGCATCATTTGCATATTTGTTATGAGATATGATTGACCATTGCATATGTTATTGGGCAGGAGAATTTGAGACTCCCTGATAGGCGGGGGTTATCTGTAAGACCCGTATCTTAGACCGTACCATTCCATAGACTTTTGCAGTCTTCTCGGTCGAATTTCAGTAATCTTAGACCCTTAACCGATATTTGCGTGCGACCCTGATTCGTATGCCGTCAACCCGTATCGAGTCAATCCAAGACCTCTACCATAGCGACCGCGCCGTGCTGCGGTTCCGATGCCGCGATTCGCGTGCCGAGGCGATACCCTGGTCAGGAGCTGTGGGCCCGCGTTCAGTTCGAGAAAAACGCCACGCGTTGCGAAATGCAAGGAAATCTCTACCTAATGTCTCATCCATCAATCCCATCACATCCCATCAATCAAAGTACACATCAACTCACACTCTTTCCTAAGCTACCCCAAAAGTCAACATTTTCTTACACCTAACCATCAGTCTCATCCCTCACCTAACCCCCCCCCCCCCCCCCCTCTCTCTCTCTCTCTCTCTCTCTCTCTCTCATTTCTCCCAAGCTCCATGGGAGCAACTCCAGTCCAAGCTCTATAGGATAGTAGTGTGGCCCATCTCTACCACCCGATCCCACCATCCTAAGCCCATCTTGACCGTTGAATCGCACCCTTTGGAACTCTAGGTTGCGTTGATGGAAGAGGGAATCCAAGATGATCAAAGGTGGGTGCTTCTCTCTCTCTTTCTTCATTGCTTTTCATATTTTTGTGTGATGCTTTCGCCGTGTGGCCTACTTGGATGGAACCCGTCATTAAGTACTTTTACCCAAGCCGTCTATGAGTGGGGTCCACCTTATGTGCGTTTTACCCATACCATTCATCTTGTGGTGGCTCACTTGAATACGGCTCACCTTCACTGTGAGGATCGTCCAGCGTCCAGGGACGTTGGACGTCTCTATGAGAGCCTAGATGTCTGCTTGGTTACAAGCTTGTGGGGTGACCCACTCATACACACCCTATCTTAGAGTATGTGTTAAATCCACGCCGCCCATTCTACCCACCGACTCATTTTAGGTGTTGAGCCAGAAATGGGGTTGATCGGAGCATCTGATGGGCCATTCTACCAGTGAAGTGTGATCTGACATGGGCTCAGCTCCACAGCTACGGTAGCAGACTAAGTGAAAGATACATTATTTCAACGCTAGACCCACTCAGCTCCGCAGCTCAATTGGTAGACGGAGTGAGAGATGCCTCATTTCAACACTGAGGTCTTGGCATCCATCCCTAGTGGGGGCGGCTATCATGGCCACTCAGCTCCGCAGCTCAACTGATAGACGAAGTGAGAGATGCCTCATTTCAACACTGAGGTCTTGGCATCCATCCCTAGTGGGGGCGGCTAACGTGGCCACTCAGCTCCACAGCTCAACTGGTAGACGGAGTGAGAGATGCCTCATTTCAACACTCTGGTCTTGACATCCATCCCTAGTGGGGGTGGCTATCATGTATACCCAGCTCTACAACTCAATTGGTAGGCGGGGTGGAGATACCTCGCTGCAACACTTGAGGCCTTTGGTTTCTATCCCTAGCCAGGGTGCTATCGTACACCCAGACCCATTTCTTAACTAGTAAACTGAGTGAAAAGATACATTGTCTCAACTCTGGACGGACTCACCCAGATCCTTGGTTCTGGTAGTAGGCGGAGTGGATGATGTCCTGTACTAACACTTGCAATCTTGATAACGTTCCCTGTGGTGGTGGTTAACATGGAGTGTGTACGGACTTGAGTGGACTGACGTGGGTGTGGACTGACCATGGGGTCTATGAGACCCATTCGCTCCCTCCGTCCGTCCAGATGACCCACATCATAGCGCATGGGCCAAACCGTCCACTACCCCGGGACGGTGGGGCCACGTCCGTGCAGACCCTCCTTAATGTGTGTTTACACATAGATTCATAGCTCAACGGGTAGGCTGGGCGAAGTATTATCTCATTTCAACACTGGTCTTAGCATCCATTCCTGGTAGCAGTGGTAGCAGTAAAGTGTAATTGGCATGGAGACTATGGGACCCACCCTTGTCTTCCATCCACTTTGGGTAGTACTGGTGTATCTCAGCAAGTTTGATAGGTGCAGGGTTAGGAGGACAATGTTTGAGCAGTGCTAGTCCGCTTTGATGTCTCATGAGCCCCATGTATCTATAGTATATGAGGATTCATGTTATGGGTAAGCATGGTCCGACTAAAGAGAAGAGGTCGGCTCGAATCAACCCACCTGATGTTATTGCTACGTCAGGTAGGCTCGGATCAGCCCACCTGAGCTTGCTGTTAAGTCAGGTCGGCTCGGATCAACCCACCTGATGTTATTGCTAAGTTAGGTCAGCTCGGATCAACCCACCTGATGTTATTGCTAAGTCAGGTCGGCTCGGATCGGCCCACCTGATGTTATTGCTAAGTTAGGTCGACTCGGATCAGCCCACCTGATGTTGCTGTTCAGTCAGGTCGGCTCGGATCAACCCACCTGATGTTATTGCTAAGTCAGGTCGGCTCGGATCAGCCCATTTGATGTTATTGCTAAGTCAGGTCGGCTCGGATCAGCCCACCTGATGTTGCTGTTCGGTCAGGTCGGCTCGGATCAACCCACCTGATGTTATTGATAAGTCAGGTCGGCTCAGATCAGTCCACCTGATGTTATTGCTAAGTCAGGTCGACTCGGATCAGCCCACCTGATGTTACTGTTCAGTCAGGTCGGCTCGGATCAACCCACCTGATGTTATCGCTAAGTCGGGTCGGCTCGAATCAGCCCACCCGATGTTAGTGATGAGTCAGCTCGGCTCGGCCCACCTGATGGTGTTGTTCAGTTAGGCCGAGTCGGCTCGGTTCGGCCCCCATTTGATGGTATTGTTAGACCAAGTAGTGTGGCCCATTTGATATATATAAGGCCCATTGATGTGGCCCATTTAATGAGAAAAAGGCACATTGATATGACCCATTTGATGTATTCTAAGGCCACGGGTTAGGTTATGACACATTGCAATGCACATAAGGCCTATAGAGTGGACCCATTTGATGTGTTCCAAGGTCCATGGGATTGGACCCATTTGATGTATTTTAAATCCCATGGGATTAAGCCCATTTGATATGTATAAGGCCCATGGGTCGAGAACCATTTGATACAATCTAAGGCCCACGGGTTATGACCCATTGCAATACACATAAGGCCCATTGGTGCGGCCCATTGATGTGGCCCATTTGATGAGTAAAAGGCCCATATGACATGGCCCATTTGATGTATTTAAGGCCCAATGGGGTGTACCTAAGGTCCATTGCAATGTGTGATCCCAACCAGGTTTACATAATGTTATTCACTACGGGCTACACCTTGGGAGCAATGTTAGTTTGATGTCCACATTGTGAGTATAATGTTGGTTAAATGTCCGCATTGCGACTCTCCCTAGGGCCCATTGGTAGGCCCGTACTTGTTGTATGCAAGCCGTCTAGGCCAGCTGCATTGTAAGGATATGGCATTACTTTATAACATGCTTAGTATAACTCCATGACGCACAGCCCATTTGTATTGGTTCATTTGATCGGCCTGCTCGTATCGGCCAATTTTGATTTAGCCCATATGATTGATTAAGCCCATCTTGATAAATTTGTGGCCTTTTGCTAAGGCCATATATGAGGCCCGTTGTTGAGGCCCACCTTGATGTGTATGAGGCCCGTTGTTGAGGCCCACCTTGATATATATGAGGCCCGTTGTTGAGGCCCACCTTGATGTGTAAGAGGCCCGTTGTTGAGGCCCACCTTGATGTGTATGAGGCCCGTTGTTGAGGCCCACCTTGATGTGTATGATGCCCGTTGTTGAGGCCCACCTTGATATATATGAGGCCCGTTGTTGAGGCCTACCTTGATGTGTAAGAGGCCCGTTGTTGAGGCCCACCTTGATGTGTATGAGGCCCGTTGTTGAGGCCCACCTTGATGTGTATGAGGCCCGTTATTGAGGCCCACCTTAAATATATATGCAAGGCCCATGGGTCATAGCCCATTGCAATGTATGTAAGGCCCAATTGGTGCGGCCTATTCGATATATTTATGGGGTCCATGTCATTAGTCCATCCTGTTGTATTGGTGACCCGTCCATTGAGGCTCACCCGTGGTATACATTTGAGGCCCATGTGTAGGGCCCACCTATTGTGTATTTAAAACCCATGGGTTGTGGCCATAGTGATTTATATTAGGCCTATGTGATGTAGCCCATACGGATGTGTATTAGACCCAGGTATGTGACTCATCTGCGAAGTATATTTGAGGCCCATTGTGATATATCTGAGGCCCATAGGTGCGACCCATCCGGATGTATTTGAGGCCTATGGGCAAGGCCCATTGTGATATGTGTTAGGCCCATGACCAGGGCCTACCTGCTTCGTATATTTGGCCCTTGTGTGAGGCCATGTGCCCATTATATATTTGATTCTATGCGGGCCATTCCTTGGGGGCAATGTTGGTTAAAAGTTCATATTGTCGACGCCGGTTATTGATACCGTTTATGAGTATGTGACATCATAACATCATGATACATGCCCATTCGCATCGTCTGCATGTTTGTTATGAGATGTGATTGACCATTGCATATGTCATTGGGCAGGATGATGTGAGACTCCCTGATAGGTGGAGATTATCTCACATGAGCGCATGACATGCGCAGGATTGATGCATGATTGGATTGTATGACTCATGCATCTTACATTATTTTGTGATTACTGTACGCCCTAGTGACATCAGGGTCGTAGCCTCCACAGGCATATCGTGGATGGCCAGATGGGACACCAGAAATCTGTTCGAGCATCGGGCCGCCATAGATGGCCTTGGGTGAAAATCCCTAAACACCGTCTTGGTTCCAGAAGATGCTCCAACGTCTAGACCGAGTGGGTAGATGAGCGTTGAGTGCCGATTACCAGATGGCTGCGCTCTCCACTGTGTCGTGGTCGGTTGGAAGGGTGTGCGGCCTTACCCGCCCGAGGGAGTAGGCATGGCTAGGCTAAGTTTGACCAGCTCGAGGAATGGGTCCGCTATTGGCGAGCCGGGTAGGTATTGGCAGACTACTGACAGGCGGATAGTGAGGTCTTTTCCACTTACCTAGTTGTGCGATTGATTGGGGCGTCAGGTGGTGTGAAGTGTAATAGACCCCGGTGATTTTCTCAGAGAGGAACCGTACTGATATGAGGACTGACATGATATTATGACACCCCGTCACTGTTGTGCATGTGGGCGGGCGCACGTGGGCAGACGCTGATGTGGGCGGGGCTGAGGCCTGGGCGAGCTACCACACTGGGCGAGCTACCAGCGGTTGGCAGGCTACTGTGCTGACAGGCTAATGAGTAGGAGTTGCATACTCATTCATTCATCCATTCACTATCCACTCGGGCTGGTGGTGCGCAACTAATTATTGTGTATCTTCGTTATGGTAAGGATTTCGGTTAGGCGCGCGACTAACATGAGATCAGGAGTTTACTATGTCGAGTAAGACTATCTAAATTTAGGTATGGGACTGGTTTGGATAGAGGTTCCTTGTGGTGGACCCCGTAGCCTGCGATACTACGTACTATCATCCCTATATCACACTCCAATATGGTCATTCCATTAGCACCATATATTGCATATTCCATTACATCATCGGCGTGTGGCATTGTGGGTTGTTATATTTCTGTATTCCTGTGACTTAGATGAGAGTGATGATATTTGTTAGCTCTTTCGAATTGTGTATTGCATTAAATCCTTGTCATTCAAAATTTGATTATCTATGACTCATCATTTGCATAGTTGTCCTATATTACGTATTCTGATATTGATTGACTTACGGACTTGTTCATACTTCTGCTTATTCTGTTATCGCATGATTATAATCTTGTCAGTATTTCTGCTTACTCTGATAATTTCTGCTCTTATCAGTGTTTCGGCTTATTCAGACATTGTATGGTTTATGATTTTTAGTTTTTCGGTATTATATTAAATCCTTGGCACTTACCATGGGCACACACTTACACCACCCTCTAAGCTTTCTATAAGCTTATGTACGATAGATGCGTGCAGGTGATGTTAGGTTACAGCAGCATTGAGCTCGGAGCGTGCAGCTGTTTTTTGGTTCTTTGATTTTGACATATGTGTTTCCCTTTCAGCATTGTATTCAAATGATTATATTAGTGGATATTTGATGATGATGTTGCTGTTTTGATTGGGGTAAACTTGTGGTTATGTTTATTACTAGTTAAACGTACAAAAAAATCCTTCTTGTAGGATCCCAGGATCGAAAATCTGGCATGTGAATGTTATGAGTCGAGAATGAGGTACTATAGAGGCTGTCGGCACCGGATTCGGTGATCGGGATTCTTGTGAATCCGATTTCCGGATTTGGGGCGTGACATTATCTCACATGAGCGTACGACATGCACATGATTGATGCATGACTGAATTATATGACTCATGCATCTTACATTGTGTTATGATTACTGTACGCCCTAGCGACATCAGGGCCGTAGCCTTCATAGACATATCATGGATGGATAGATGGGACACTGAAAATGTTTGGTTCGAGCATCGGACTGCCATAGATGGCCCTGGGTGAAAATCTCTAAAACCCTCTTGGTACTAGAGGACGCCCCAATGTCTAGACCGAGTGGATATACATGAGCTTCCGAGTGCCAAATACCAGGAGGCCGCATCTCCCACTGTGTCGTGGTTAGTTGCGAAGGGGTGTGGCCTTACCCGCCCGAGCGTAGGGGGCATTGGTAGGTTGAGTTTGACCAACTCGTGAATGGGTCCGTTATCGACGTGCCTGATAGGTATTGACAGACTATTGGTCAGGCGGATAGTGAGATTTTTTACGCTCAATTGGACCGTGTTGCTTGGAGAGGAGTAGTGCCATTTAGAGTGTACTAAACCCCGGTGATGATCCCAAAGATGAACTGTACTGATATGTGGACTTATTAAGCAGGAGTTGCATACTCATTCATACACTATCCACTCGGACTGGTGGTGCACAATTATTTGTTACGTATACCTTCGCAATGGCCAGGATTTCGGTTAGGGCGCGCGACTAACCTGAGATCAGGAGTTTACCACATCGAGTCTGACTATTCAAATTTAGGTATGAGACTCGTTTGGATAGAGTGTACTAAACCCCGGTGATGATCCCAAAGATGAACTGTACTGATATGTGGACTTATTGAGCAGGAGTTGCATACTCATTCATACACTATCCACTCGGACTGGTGGTGCACAATTATTTGTTACGTATACCTTCGCAATGGCCAGGATTTCGGTTAGGGCGCGCGACTAACCTGAGATCAGGAGTTTACCACATCGAGTCTGACTATTCAAATTTAGGTATGAGACTCGTTTGGATAGAAGTCCCTTGTGATGAACTCCATAGCCTGCGATAGTACGTATTATCATCCCGATTTCACAATCTAGCATGGTCATTCCATTCGCACCGCATATTACATTATATTCGTGGCATATGTCATCTTGGGTTACTGTGTTTTTGCATTTATATGGTCTATATACGGCTGACGCTATTCGTGAACTCATTAAGAATTACATATTGCATTGCATCCTTGGCATCTGATATATGGCTCTTTATGACTCCTCATTTGCATAGCTGTTTTATATTGCGTACTCTGATATTGTATAACTCATGGACCTGTCCGTAATTCCGCTTACTCTGTTATCGTATAATTTATGATCTTGTCAGTATTTCTGCTTACATTGATAATTCATGATCTTGTCAGTATTCCTTCTTATTCCGATATTGTGAGATTTATGGATTACCAGTATTTTTGGTTTTATATGAGGATGGTATTGTATTGAATACTTGACACTTACCTTGTGCATACACTTACACCACCCTCTAAGCTTTTTATAAGCTTATGCACGATAGATGAGTGCAGGTGATGTTAGGTTGCAGCGGCGTTGAGCATGGAGTGTGCAGCTGTCTTATAGAGCTTTAATTTTATTTTTTCATATGTATTTCCCCTTTCAGCATTATATTCAAAGTTTATATTAGTGGATATGTGATGATGATGTTGCCTTTGTGATTTGGGTATACTTATGGTTATGCTTATTAATGTACATTTGATAAAAAAATTCTCCTTGTAGGATCTCAGGATCGGAATCTAGTGTATGGATGCTAGAGCCGAGAATGGGGTACTACGAAAGCTGTCAGCACCAGATTCGACAATTTGGAATTTTTCTTAGCCCGGTTTCTAATTTTGGGGCTTAACAATGTGCACCGCGCCAACCAAATTGGTCAAAGCAGCCTTAACCGATCTAAAATTTTTTAAAAAAAAAAGAAAAAAAGAAAAAAGAAATGGAATTTCTCCCACAGGCGCCTTTTTGAAAACGGACGATCGAATATCTCCATCCTGGGCACTTTCTACGCGATCCAAACCATCCATTAGGTTCGTGGACCCCAGCTAACCACAAATGTATAGGATGTTAAACTCATGCATAAGGATAAGAGATTTTGGACAGAACCGTCCACAAACTAACAAGCTGCCAATATTTGAGGCGTGGGACAAATCTGGGACCGCATGGACGACCCAGGATCGACCTGGCCATGAATTCCCTGCCATCCGTTTGTCTTTGTGAACCGTTTTCGACCACTTCCGAAAAATGGCCGGGGCAAGGGAAAAAAGCGAAAAACAGTTATACCTCTTCGGGAAAGGGTTGTTGACGTGCTCCTGGCCATCCTTAGGGCCATGTGGAACCACCCTGCCCTCCGCCTCACGATAGTACGAGATGAGAGTGAGAAACATCTCATGCTATGAGAACGCAGTGAGAATCAGACGATCTCACGAGATAAACCGAAACTAACATTTGAGATCCAAAAAGTGGGCCCCACGTTGATCAGAGGTCCCATCTGGTCTGTTCAAACGGACCAGATGATGTCAAAATACACAAGGTAACAATCTACCATTAAAGGCCACTCATCTTCCCCAATAACCTATGCAAACGAGATCATGAGATGGGCCCCACTAGATTAGAAAAGTTACTTTTCTAGTGGGTTAGGGCATCAACAATCCATCCCTATGATTGGTTGGCCCCATGCATGATCATCTTCGATCACAATCATTGCAATGTGGGTCGATTTTCCAACCGTTGGAGCTCTCCCTCCTGTCACGATAAATAAAGGCCCTGTAAACCTTGGGATTCACACTAAGGAGAGAAAGGGGAAAAGAGAGAGAGAGAAAGGAAAGAGAGAGAGAGAGAGAGAGAGAGAGAGAGAGAGAGAGAGAGAGAGAGAGAGAGAGAGAGAGAGAGCTGAGTGAATGGGTCAGCTCAACTCGACCTGTTTGTGTGTCGACTCGGTCGAGAGAGAAGAAGAGAGTTGTGTCCACTCGCAGAATTCGAAACCATCAAGTAACGGCCTACCTTCCAACTTCACCTAGTGTTTGAATCGTGATCAACAATGTTAGGCCCAGTCCAGCCTTCACCATGGTTTTTCTTGGGCCGAGTGTTTTCCATAGTCCATGGAGGAAAAACGGCTTCTGATCGGGCCATGTTAGGAGTTGAAAATTCGAACAGGGCTTAGATATGGGATTGAAATCAGGCCAAACAATGGCCTTATTTCAGGCTAAATCCAGGCCAAGCTATGGTGGTATTTTTTAGCCAAAACCATGCTAGATGATGGCTGTATTTTGGGCTGTAATCGGGCCAAACAGTGGTGGTGTTTTGGGTTGGAACCAAGCCAAACAATGGCCATGTTTCGGGCTGAAACCCAGTCAAGATAGAAGCTCTGTTTCGAGTTGAGACCAAGCCAAGTAGTAGCTCCGTTTAAGGCCGAAACCAGTCCAAACAATGGTCGTGTTTTGGGCCAGAAATGGACTGAAGTCCGGCTTTTAATCAAGCCATAACGGACGCTAGAAAAGGACCTTCAACCAACCCTTAAATTAAAGAGAGTAAGGTCTCTTGTTGGGCCAAATTCAGCCTCAAAACTGGGCAGAAAATAATAGAGTTTAGGGCCAAGATATGGGCTGAAAATGGCATCCAACAGGCCATGTAGACGGGCCGAAACCCAAGTCGTATAAGGCCTGAGAGTGGGCCACGATTGGAACTAGGATCAAGCCTTAAACAAGCCTGATTCAAGTAGGGATTTCAGAGTTCATATGGGCCGTGAGATCATCTTCAACTACTGCAGTTATGGGCCCAAAGTCAGCCCACATCCTGCACTGAAACAAATTCAGAGGGTTGGGCTGAGACCACCTTCAACGTGGGGCTAACAGAACTAACTTCTAAGTGGGCCCCACCACCAATCTCAGTGGTTGCACCTCAACTAGCTATGTGGGCTGCACCACATTTAAAATGGGTAGGCCGCGCCACACCCAAAGCGATGGCCACATGGTGGGCCTCACCATATATAAGGGTGGGCCACACACTGCTATAGGAGAGCCGCACCTCATCTAAATGTCAGGTGGACTGCATTACTAGTAGGCCACGTCCCATATTACAGTGGGCCACACTCGAGTGCAAGTCCCAGTGGGTCACACCATATTACAACGCGCCCCACTGCAAATCTCAGAGGATCGCACCTTCAAAATGGGAGGGTCACACCACACTTAAAATGTGAGACCCGTATCCTAGCTTGTATTGTTCTGTAGGTTTCCGCGGTCCTCCCGGTTGAATTCTGGCGACCTGTGACGCGTAGACAGCAGTTGCGCGTGATCCTAAGTCGTATCTCATAGATCTGACTTGGATCAATCCTAGGCTTGTATTATTGCGACCGCACCGTTGCCGTGGTTCCAACGCCGTGTCTTGCACACCAATCCGATACCCTGGTAAGGAGATGTGGGCCCGTGTTCAGTTTGAGGAAAACATCGCGAGATTGTGCATCTGCAATCCCAAGAGAATCTATACATGTCCGCTCAATCAATCACTCATCAATTAATTAATCACCTCATATCAAGTACAAGATCAACCCCAAAGTCAACTCTCTCTCACCCTCTCTTACACAACCATACATGTCAAGTACAACTATCACCTCACATCCATCACCTCTCTTATAACAACCCTCTCTCTCTCTCTCTTTCTCAACACAAATTCTAAGCAACCAAAGTAGTGGACGTCCAAGCTTTTCCAAGAGAGAAAAGAGTGTTGTGTAGCCCCTTCCTCTCCCAAGATTTATCACCCTAGCCCTTCATTTCTCATCAACTTTCATCAAAGAGAGATATAAGGAGATCGGCGTTCTATCGGACCAAGAAGATTAAATGGTGCGTGATTCTATAGGCTTAGATTTTAGGTTTTTATGATGGGCCAAGTGAGGCCTACCGATTGATGGTATGAATCTCACTTTAGACTCTAGATGTAACGCCCGTGAAAAATCCATACTTGGGTTCGAGTACCAACTCGACCCGAAATTGCGTAGAATTCATTCCTTTAGAAAATGTGACTAGGTTAGCTAGTGCAACGTTGGAATAGCTGGAAAATGGTCCCTGATCACTTTAAATACGTTCTACGAGGCCCGAAGCAAGTGGAACCAAGGGTGCTATAATGCTCTAAAGCCTCGGATCAAACTCTAAGCCGGTTTGTTCTCGGGACCTCCTTGAAACTTTGTATTGGATCTAGACCGCGCGTCGAAAGTCCGATACCTCCTATCTTAGACCGTTAGAACCGTCTAGCTGGACTTGACACTCATTCCAAAAATCAAGTCAAACCGATGATCACAGGCTATTTCATTGAGCCCGGACCGAAGAGAGTGTGAATAGGGACATAGTTGGAATTTCAAATTCAAATCTGGCACACAAATTTGACGCATCAGTATTAAGCATTCTGACCGTCAGAATACAGCCAAATTACACCCTTGGATCAGGAAAAATATCTATTATATATCACGAGACTTATAGGCCTGATCTTGGTGCGGTGACCGTTAAACTGAAACTGGGCCGCCACGTGCGATCTGGGAACCCAACCGGTCTGAAAACTGGATGTATGCTAGATCTAGTATGCATGAGCTTAAGTCCGACCGCATTTGGCCAGGGGACCTCCAGAAATGCTCTTTTGGACCGAAACGGCCCCGATTTGGTTAGGCACCAAGTAAACATTGTTCCCAAGCCTATTTTGGGAATGTTTTAGGCTATAAAAGGGGTTGAAACCCTCACTCCTCTCTCCCATCCGAATTTGAGAGAAGCCCTAGCTTGGGAGAGAGAAAAAGAGTGAGAGATTGTGAGAGAGTGGGAGAGTTCTTCCCGCCACTTGTGCTACGTGTTGCACATGCTTAAGCAACACTCCTCTACCGCTTTCCCGGCGATTCCACCGCAATCCTAGGTAAGTAAAAATCCTAAATAGTTGTTGATTTGAGTTTTCCTTGTTTCCATAGCGATGTAGCTTATGGATCTTATGTATTAGGCTCCTTACTCGCCGTAGACGAAGCATATACACTCCGCTTCAATTCCCGAGTCTACAAGACACTAGGTGAGGATTTTAGACGCTTTCATTGACGGTTCCCAACGCTTTCAATGTCGTTTAATAGTAGATTCTTGACGGCATCGCCGTTTGACATGTACAAAATGCTCTCCGTTTCCCGTTTCGTAAGCTAACGAAGAATATGAGATTTAGGGCATTTTAGTCATTTGTAGGAAGTACTGTTTGCATTCATATTTTGCTGATGTGGTTGACATGGTTTGTTGTCGCATTAGGAAGTTAGGAATGCGTGCATAATTAGTTTGGCGAAGAGATTCGCCTAGTTGCACACTTTGGGTCGACATGCTATATGTAGACCTAAGTGTGTAGTGTATGTGTTTGTATAAATGCTTGTATTAGTATGTATTGAATTAAATGATGTTATTTGATACTTTGTGATTGATTTTTCAATTATTATGCCGACCTAAATGATTTTCTACATGTTGACAAAATGCATGATTTCATTACATGCATGGAATGTGTGTGCTTGAGGATTTGCTTAAGTTGAATATGCATGGGAAGTATGCCTTGAAGATTTGCTTAAGTTGAATGTTATAACATGTGCTAACATGCTCACATGATGTATTTCAATTCCAATACCTTTTTATAGTGTTAATGTAATTCCATAGATGTGTGGGACTTGACTTAGTCCAGGCAGTCGGTAACCGAGCGAATTCGTGGCTGACTGGTCATAGCCACGAACGACGCGTCGATGAACGTGATTCGTGTTGAGAGTTGGCGGCAGTGGTTAGGCCACGCGAAGTGTTTTACGCACTTCATGTCGTTCAATTCGAGATGCGATCGCGCTAGTCGAGCCCGTCAAGTAACCCGACTGGCCGATGTTTGTTCACCTTGTATGTATCATAACTGCTTGAACCTAGGGTACTGAACTTACCATTGTAAACCCTATTAACCGTGGTACCTTGATCCACGAAGACTCATGAGCCGGGCATGGTGGTATGGGACACCGTGGTCGAGCTGTCGGCCTACGCTGGGGCCACAAACCTCCCCGTAGTGACCAGTGAGCACCTTGACTCGTGAGCAGATTATGGTGGTATGGGACACTATATTCTAGCTGTCGGCCTACACTGATCAGGCGACGAGCCCTTTGTAGTGACCGCGAGCGTATTCTGAGTTCACGGGAGGCGACGACCCTTCCGTGCAGTAGAGTACAGTAGGCCTGTATTGATAAGGTGATGGGGGAGCGGTGCAACGAGTGCGAGCAACAGCCCTGGCAGCCCTTGCAGTGACCTACGAAATGTACATCGTATGAGATTACTAGGAGTGACGACCCTAGACAGGATCCGTGTTGGGATTGATACAAGGGAGGTACCTTAGTTTCCCAATCCTGCTGTTTGAATGGACTAATAACAACTTGGTAATCATATCACCATAGCATTGCATGTGCCTGGAAGATGTGGAGCACTCTAGGGAGTGTGGCATGCCGCGGTCGTAAGATGTTGCCGTATGAGGGTGATCATCGGTGAGGGCATACATCACGTCATATCATCTTGCATTAACAACAGTATTAGGACTTGTCTGATTTACTGCTTTACTATTATCGCGTGATTAAATTGTGAACATGCTAATCTTTGCTCTATGATTCCACTGAGTTGATCACTCATTCCCACGTTACGGGATGGTGTTTGCAACACCCACCAGACCCTGTTGTAGTTGCAGGTGACGATGAGATCCAGGAGGTGGAGCTAGATGATGACGAGGACCAGGATGAGTTCTCGTATATGCAGTATCATGACGGCTTCCCGTAGGCGACCTGGATCGAGGGGACATCAGTGGGACTTTTCTTTTGAACAATTTTTCTTTTGTTATGTACATGTATATGAGACTCAGAGATGTAGTCATACTTTGGAGACAGTTGAGATTACTTTGTTTTTCCATACAGTGATATATATCTTGTTTAGTCTTCCGCTTGCTTTTATCACTGGATCTGAAGTATGAATTGCAGTTTTGGTATACTTTTACTCATGTGAATGCTTTAAATCAGACAACATCGAATCATAACCATTTTTGTTGCATAAGTGACGGTCTGGAACTCGGGAGTTGAGTTTATACACGACCCCCGATTTTCAGGGTGTTACAAGTTGGTATCAGAGCATGAATGAGAGTATACTGGGCCTGGGTTATGGTCTTGCGACGTACGCTGTCGCTTCCTTTGACTTAGGTGGGTGCGAGAAGGGTCTAGAAACACTCCTAGGATCACAGATTCGCCGATAGGCGAAGTCTATAAGGATCGATCGCAAGATCGAGTCTGTAACGCATCTCGGGTCGCGTAAAGCGACCCGAATCACTTCTAAGCTGTAGGAAGTCGGGTGGAGACGTCCTATGAGCGGTTTTAAACCGCAAAAGTGAATCTTTGGGCCGTGGAATGACCACGACTCCAGTAATCAATCGCCAGGGCTTAAAAACCCCGTTTTGCCAAAAATTCTCAAAATTCCTTCTCTAAACACTTCAACCTTCAGTTCTTTCTTATCCATTTCATGTTAGGCATCAAACCTAATGTGAAAATAACATAAATTAGTACATTCACCAAATTTTATAGTGAATAGTAAAATTTCATGAAAAATGGCCATAAGGCCATTCTAACTTCACTTTCTTTAGCAACTAAGGAGCTAAAAAGATGTACTGGATCCTTCTACCCCAAATTCATATGCTGCATCATATGGTTTGGTAGTCGAGATTGCGATGTGGACCCGGAAAGCCCCGAACACATGTTTGGGCTCATAGGGACCAAAATATAATGAACCAAGGGGTGGGACCTGACTTTTTGGGGCCCTGGGACCATGGGGGACCAGACCCATGGGGTCCCGCTGGCCAACCTGAAGGTTGGCCGGCGATGCCATCGCCGGCCGGGCGATGCATCGCCAGCCGGCCACCTCTGTTGGTGCTGCCCTTTGGGCGCACCCACTTAAATACCCCCCACATCACCCCTAGCTACCTCCCATCCCACGAAAACCCCTAAAACCCCCCTCTCCTTCACAAACAGCCCCCTTGCATACCCTAGATTTGATTTTCAGCGCTCCATTCCAAACCCCGGCGACCCAAACCCCTCCTAAACCCTTCCTTGGCCAAAACCGACCACCACCCATCGATTATTGGGTGTTGGCAGCCCCTTTCCTTGAAGATTTTCCCATTTGGAGCTCCAAAATCCCCCAAATAGTACTGAAATCGTGAGCAGCTCCATTCCATCTTTTTGTTCTTATTTTTCCCTGAAAGTACAGCCTTGGGAAGCTTGAAGCATCCCTCTACGACGCCTAGATTTCCTTTTGTCAGATTGGGCAGCCATTTCTCCGCATTTTCGGCGTTTTCCATGGCTTTCGTGGAAGCTATTTTGGGTCTTTTGTCACTCTCATCCATCCTGTCTTTGATGGGTAAGAGGAAAAATGCAACAGACGAGGCTGGGCCGAGCCGCCCTGCTCGATCGAGAAGACCGCGGGGTGGTGCCGCAAGTTCAAGCACCGCCGCAGGTCCAGCTGCAGTCCTGGAGTGCCGTACAAAGCGGGATTTGGATCCCCATGCACATCTTGGACGAACCATCCTATCAGAGATGCCTCATGGTGAATACACTGATCGTAGAGTGTTATTTGAGGCGGACGTAGATGGGCGATTGTTCGGCGAGTATCTGTTGTTCGAACGCATTGAAGCTGCGCACTGGGGACCGATCTTTGAAGCTCGCGCTCGTGCTAATGTGAGCACCGTTCGTGCCTTCTATGCTAGCATCCAGAGTCCTACCTTGGAGCCCTTACAGTTCAAAATCCCTTTTGGCAGAGATCGGATGGCTACGATCGACGTCCGGTTGGTTGCGCGACTTCTCAACGTGCCTCTAGGTGATGTACATCCAAGTGAGAAGAATTTGAGGACTAGACGTGAACGAGATCGCCGCACCAGGTTTCTGTGCAGTAAGTTGGTTCCATGGCAGCCTAATAATAGCCTCAAGGCGACGTACATGTCTGAGAATTTGCGTCTGCTGCATCACATCTGCACGTTCAATGTTTATCCTAGGTCGACGAACCGCATTGAATGTACACGTCTTATGGTCGATTTCTTATTTCTGGTGGCCCAGGGAGAGAACGTATGTATGGCCACTTTCATCTTACGGCAGATAGTTCTCATAGCCAGGTCGAGGAGAACATCCGAATCCCTTCCCTTTGGCTGACTCATTTGCAAGATTGCGCTTGAGTTTGCCTATAGACTTGGACCCGAATTGCCGGTATCGATTCACACCATCGATGAGTCGACAATGGTTAAGATGAAGATTGGGTCGCAATATCGTGAAAATCAACTTGAAAGGGATAGTGGGGACGACTTTGATGAAGAGGAAGATCAAAGCGAAGGAGAACCTAGTACAGAAGTTCAGGAAGAGACTCAGGAAGAAGCAGAAGAGGAGGCTCAGGATACTGATGAGAGCCCTCCTCCTTCTGCGCAGGCTACTATCGACGATCGCATTGCTCGGATGGAGGAGAGCCAGACCGCGTTGTGAAGGGAAGTCCAAGAACTTCGAGCGGAAGTCGCTGATGCCAAGGCTGTTACAAAGAAGAAGTTTGGTAAGGTGACTCGCACCTTGAAAGCAATCCTGTGTTGCTTACAGGATAAGGGTGCTCCTCCTCCGTCACCAGACTCCGACTAGCGACGCGATCTTTGATGTTGTTATGAGTAGTTAGCCATTTTCTGTTTTAAGTGTGTAAAGCCTATTAGGGCTAGTGCTTTGCTTATGTTGTTGTTGCTTAATTGTCTTAATTTCCATGTCATTCTAGTCATGATGCTTGTAAGGATATATCCCTTGTATTGTGACAATTTTGATTAATTGAAATGCATGGAATGCCTTTGACTCTTTAGTGAATGATTGTGGTGTATTTGAGCAATTGAGACTGACAAGGTTGCGCCCTATTTTGAATATAGGGAATGCCACCTAAGACTACGAGGAGCGCGGTTCGGCTTTCATTGTCAGAGCAGATGGATCAGGCTCCTTCTCAGTCTGGCACTCGTCCGGACCCTGCTGTGGGCCCGATTCCTGAGACGGTTCGGTCGTCCCAGCCTGCCGTTGGTCCTACAGATGGACCACCGCCATTTACACCATCAGTTAGAGAGGCACAGCGCGCATCTACTTCCGCACCTCATCCGCCACAGCCTGCTCCACCACCTGATAGATTCGAGCAGATGATGGCTATGATGCTACAGCAGCAGCAGCTATTGACTACTATAGTCGGGACTTTAGCCCAGGGTGGGGGTGCGACTACATCTACTCCGCCTGCACCACCTGCGCATCCAGCTGAGGATGCCTATGCTTACGCCCAGGATGAGGGCATAGCACTTCCTGCGCAGCCTGCTTTCCCTGCGGGGAATCCTGCCGACACACGGGGCCTTCTGGAGCGATTTCAGCGCTTGCGGCCTCCTACTTTCACGGGTTCTCACAGACCCGAGGAGGCTGAGTTTTGGCTCGACCGAGTGTCGAAGATTCTGCGCATGTTGCACTGTACTGAGGCAGAGCAGGTAGAGCTGGCTACCTTCCAGTTTGAGAGAGAGGCCAGTATGTGGTGGGATAGTGTATTGCGGACTGTTACCGCAGACTTCGTATGGACATGGGCAGCATTCGAGTTTCGCTTCCATGAAAAATATTATCCTCAGACCTACAGGCACGAGAGGGAGAATGAGTTTCTCCGTCTCAGGCAGGCAGCGATGACGGTTACCGAGTATGAGCATCGGTTCACAGAGTTGGGCAGGTACGTCCCGACGATTCTAGCTGATGAGCAGATGCGCATACGGCGCTTTTTGGAGGGCTTGCGACCGGATATTCGGTCGAAGATGTGCTGTATCAGTTTCTCCTCCTATGTGGAGTTGGTTCACATGTCCATGCGGGCAGAGCAGGACGTGGATCGACTTGCGCGATCACGAGGCCCGACTACTTCTAGGCCGCGACCGGAGTTGCCAGATAGGCCCTTCGCGGGCAAGAGGCCTCGCATTGATCCTCCTACCAGGACCACGGCGCCAGTAGGACCGTTTCGGCGCCCTGATCTATCATGCACATACTGTGGGAGGACGGGCCACCTAGCGCAGAGTTGCTTTTCGAGGATGCGGGACAGTGGGTTCTCGCCGCCGCAGAAGATTGATCGTGTACGTCCACAGGTGATATCAGCACCGTCTATACGGTCAGCTCCTGCGCAGTCCTCTTTCAGACCCACAGTATCGCAGATTCGACAGCCCCCACGGCCCTTGACACAGCGGCCGAACCGGCCACAGCAGGCTCGAGTTCATGCACTGACCGCTGAGGCAGCTACGACGCCGACTTTTCAGCATTCAGCCTTCGAGGTCACGGGCCATATCGGAGGTACTCCCGTTCTTGTCATGGTGGACACTGGTTCCACGATTTCTTTGATATCGCGTGCCGTAGTCAGACGTCTTGGGTTGCAGACTATCACTATGGATAGCGTGCGAGTCCTTGCAGCTCATGGAGATTATTCGGATGTCACCCAGATGTGTGAGGGTTTTTTAGTTGATCTGGGAGGCAGGACGATGACTCTTGATCTGGTCGTCGATCCCTCGCTCGTTTACCTCGACGTCATTCTTGGCATGGACTGGTTGACTGCAGCGAGAGCCGAGATTGACTGCGAGGCTCGTGTGGTGACGGTGTACGAGCCTGAGGGCACGCCTTTCACATTTTCAGTGCGGGTAAATCTTCCTTTCCGCATTCTTAGCTACGCCACTCTATTGCGCGACGCTGGTGCCCAGGTACTTGAGCAGACGCCAGTTGTTTCTGAGTTCGGGGATCTGTTCAGGAAGATCCCTGGTTTGCCGCCCCGACGTGAGATCGATTTCACTATCGATCTGATTCCTGGTTCTACACCCGTCTCACTGCCGACGTATCGCATGGCACCATGTGAGATGGAGGAGTTGAGGACGCAGATTGATGGTCTGCTAGAGCTTGGCTTTATACGGCCTAGCGTGTCTCCTTGGGGAGCACCGGTCTTGTTCGTGAAGAAGAAGGATGGTTCGCTGCGATTGTGTATTGATTATCGCAGGCTGAACCAACTCAGAGTGAAGAACAAGTACCCTTTGCCCAGGATCGATGACTTGTTTGATCAGTTGAGAGGAGCGCAGTACTTCTCAAAGATTGATCTTCAGTCAGGATATCATCAGCTGCGCGTCAAAGATGAGGACGTGCAGAAGACAGCGTTCAGGACCAGTTTTGGTCACTACGAGTTCCTCGTGATGTCGTTCGGTCTCACGAACGCACCGGCCGTGTTCATGGATCTGATGAACCGGGTGTTGCGGCCTTTCCTCTATCGATTCGTCGTTGTCTTCATCGACGACATTTTGGTATACTCTAGGAGTCGAGAGGAGCATGAGGAGCACTTGCGTTTGGTCCTTGATACGCTCAGACAGCATCAGTTGTTCGCACAGTACAAGAAGTGCGACTTCTGGAAGCAGGAGGTGAAGTTTCTGGGACACGTGGTGTCCAAGGATGGCATGGCAGTTGACCTGTCTAAGGTAGCTGCGGTGCAGGACTGGGAGCAGCCTGGTTCTGTCACTGAGGTGAGGAGTTTCTTGGGTCTCGCTGGCTACTATCGGCGCTTCATTCAGGATTTCTCGAAGATCGCGAGACCCTTATCTCAGTTGACACGGAAGGACGTGAAGTTCGCCTGGAATGATAAGGCGGAGTCAGCTTTTCAGGAGCTGAAGGACAGACTTACGTCCGCCCCTGTGCTAGTATTGCCAGAGCAAGGGGTTAAATACACTATATACACTGACGCGTCTAGCGTTGGTTTGGGTTGTGTCCTTATGCAGAGGGACAGGGTAATTTCGTATGCCTCGAGACAATTAAGGAAGCACGAGGAGAATTACCCTACACACGACCTGGAGTTGGCAGCCGTTATATTCGCACTGAGACTCTGGAGACATTACCTCTACGGAGAGGAGTTCGAGCTCTTTTGCGACCACAAGAGCCTCAAGTACATATTCACGCAGCGGGACTTGAATATGAGGCAGCGGCGATGGATGGAGACGCTGAAGGACTTCAAGTTTGAAGTCTCTTACCATCCTGGGAAGGCGAACCTTGTGGCTGATGCGTTGAGCCGCAAGAAGGCGATAGAGTTTGCGGCTCCGCTGATGGTTGCCGAGTGGGATATGGTTGAGTTTTTGCGAGACTTTGAGCAGAAACTCACCGTAGAGGAGCCATTTGAGTTCATCGCACATGTTCAGGTGCGATCCCAGATCGATGACCGTGTCATCGAGGCGCAGAGGGACGACGCGCATCTTACTGAGCTTCGAGAGCAAGCCAGTGATGATGCTGACGCCGACTGGCGAGTTGGCATGGATGGGGGCTTACGTTACCGTGGCCGCCTATGCGTTCCTGATGTCCCTGACTTGAGACGAGAGATTCTCGAGGCTGCGCATTCTACTAGACTCGCGATGCATCCTGGCAGCACGAAGATGTATCGTGACGTGAAGAGGACGTACTGGTGGGAAGGTATGAAGACCCACATTGCTGAGTTCGTGTCCCGTTGTCTCACTTGTCAGCAGGTGAAGGCAGAGCATCGCCGACCACCTGGACTTTTGCAGCCTATGCCGATTGCAGAGTGGAAGTGGGATTTCATTTCCATGGACTTCATTTCTGGGTTGCCGAAGACGAGGAAGGGGCATGATTCCATTTGGGTGATCGTCGACCGATTGACGAAGTCGGCGCACTTCCTACCGATCAGAGTTACGAACTCTGCAGACGAGCTGGCTAGATTGTATATTAGAGAGATCGTGCGTCTGCATGGAGTTCCGTTGGAGATCGTGTCGGACAGAGACACGCGGTTCACTTCTATTTTCTGGACTCGCATTCAGGAGGCTATGGGCGTGAAGTTGAAGTTCAGTACTGCCTTCCACCCACAGACGGACGGACAGACGGAGCGAGTGAACCAGATCCTGGAGGACATGTTGCGAGCTTGCGCATTGGACTTCAAGGACAGTTGGGATGACTGTCTTGCATATGCGGAGTTTGCGTACAACAATAGCTTCCAGGCGAGTATCGGCATGACACCTTATGAGGCGCTGTATGGGCGACCTTGCCGCGCACCGCATTGCTGGTTAGAGGTCGGTGAGCGCAGCTTGATTGGCCCAGAGTTGGTGCAGGCGACGTCAGAGAAGATTGATATTATTCGACGTCGGCTTCTTACAGCGCAGAGCAGACAGAAGAGCTACGCCGATACGAGACGGAGACCACTAGAGTTCACAGTCGGGGATCACGTGTTTTTGCGAGTTTCCCCTATGAAGGGAGTCCTTCGGTTCGAAAAGAAGGGGAAGCTGGCACCGCGATTCATTGGTCCATTTCAGATCCTCGATCGTGTGGGAGCAGTGGCTTACCGATTGGCTTTACCCACGCCCCTCGCGAGCGTCCACAACGTATTTCATGTTTCTATGCTGAAGAAGTACGTTGCTGATCCTTCTCATATCATCAGATGGGAGCAGGTGCAGTTAGGAGAGGATGTTACTTATATCCTGCGACCGACACGCATCTTAGACCGGAAGGAGCAGGTACTGCGTAGCAAGGTGATTCCCCTTGTGAAGGTACTATGGACGCATCATACTGAGGAGGAGGCTACTTGGGAGACAGAAGCCGAGATCAGAAAGAACTACCCACAGCTTCTCGAGGAGTATGAAAAGGTACAAAATTTCGAGGACGAAATTATTTGTTAAGGGGGGTAGATTGTAACGCCCGTGAAAAATCCATACTTAGGTTCGAGTACCAACTCGACCCGAAATTGCGTAGAATTCATTCCTTTAGAAAATGTGACTAGGTTAGCTAGTGCAACGTTGGAATAGCTGGGAAATGGTCCCTGATCACTTTAAATACGTTCTACGAGGCCCGAAGCGAGTGGAACCAAGGGTGCTATAATGCTCTAAAGCCTCGGATCAAACTCTAAGCCAGTTTGTTCTCGGGACCTCCTTGAAACTTTGTATTGGATCTAGACCGCGCGTCGAAAGTCTGATACCTCCTATCTTAGACCGTTAGAACCGTCTAGCTGGACTTGACACTCATTCCAAAAATCAAGTCAAACCGATGATCACAGGCTATTTCATTGAGCCCGGACCGAAGAGAGTGTGAATAGGGACATAGTTGGAATTTCAAATTCAAATCTGGCACACAAATTTGACGCATCAGTATTAAGCATTCTGACCGTCAGAATACAGCCAAATTACACCCTTGGATCAGGAAAAATATCTATTATATATCACGAGACTTATAGGCCTGATCTTGGTGCGGTGACCGTTAAACTGAAACTGGGCCGCCACGTGCGATCTGGGAACCCAACCGGTCTGAAAACTGGATGTATGCTAGATCTAGTATGCATGAGCTTAAGTCCGACCGCATTTGGCCAGGGGACCTCCAGAAATGCTCTTTTGGACCGAAACGGCCCCGATTTGGTTAGGCACCAAGTAAACATTGTTCCCAAGCCTATTTTGGGAATGTTTTAGGCTATAAAAGGGGTTGAAACCCTCACTCCTCTCTCCCATCCGAATTTGAGAGAAGCCCCAGCTTGGGAGAGAGAAAAAGAGTGAGAGATTGTGAGAGAGTGGGAGAGTTCTTCCCGCCACTTGTGCTACGTGTTGCACATGCTTAAGCAACACTCCTCTACCGCTTTCCCGGCGATTCCACCGCAATCCTAGGTAAGTAAAAACCCTAAATAGTTGTTGATTTGAGTTTTCCTTGTTTCCATAGCGATGTAGCTTATGGATCTTATGTATTAGGCTCCTTACTCGCCGTAGACGAAGCATATACACTCCGCTTCAATTCCCGAGTCTACAAGACACTAGGTGAGGATTTTAGACGCTTTCATTGACGGTTCCCAACGCTTTCAATGTCGTTTAATAGTAGATTCTTGACGGCATCGCCGTTTGACATGTACAAAATGCTCTCCGTTTCCCGTTTCGTAAGCTAACGAAGAATATGAGATTTAGGGCATTTTAGTCATTTGTAGGAAGTACTGTTTGCATTCATATTTTGCTGATGTGGTTGACATGGTTTGTTGTCGCATTAGGAAGTTAGGAATGCGTGCATAATTAGTTTGGCGAAGAGATTCGCCTAGTTGCACACTTTGGGTCGACATGCTATATGTAGACCTAAGTGTGTAGTGTATGTGTTTGTATAAATGCTTGTATTAGTATGTATTGAATTAAATGATGTTATTTGATACTTTGTGATTGATTTTTCAATTATTATGCCGACCTAAATAATTTTCTACATGTTGACAAAATGCATGATTTCATTACATGCATGGAATGTGTGTGCTTGAGGATTTGCTTAAGTTGAATATGCATGGGAAGTATGCCTTGAAGATTTGCTTAAGTTGAATGTTATAACATGTGCTAACATGCTCACATGATGTATTTCAATTCCAATACCTTTTTATAGTGTTAATGTAATTCCATAGATGTGTGGGACTTGACTTAGTCCAGGCAGTCGGTAACCGAGCGAATTCGTGGCTGACTGGTCATAGCCACGAACGACGCGTCGATGAACGTGATTCGTGTTGAGAGTTGGCGGCAGTGGTTAGGCCACGCGAAGTGTTTTACGCACTTCATGTCGTTCAATTCGAGATGCGATCGCGCTAGTCGAGCCCGTCAAGTAACCCGACTGGCCGATGTTTGTTCACCTTGTATGTATCATAACTGCTTGAACCTAGGGTACTGAACTTACCATTGTAAACCCTATTAACCGTGGTACCTTGATCCACGAAGACTCATGAGCCGGGCATGGTGGTATGGGACACCGTGGTCGAGCTGTCGGCCTATGCTGGGGCCACAAACCTCCCCGTAGTGACCAGTGAGCACCTTGACTCGTGAGCAGATTATGGTGGTATGGGACACTATATTCTAGCTGTCGGCCTACACTGATCAGGCGACGAGCCCTTTGTAGTGACCGCGAGCGTATTCTGAGTTCACGGGAGGCGACGACCCTTCCGTGCAGTAGAGTACAGTAGGCCTGTATTGATAAGGTGATGGGGGAGCGGTGCAACGAGTGCGAGCAACAGCCCTGGCAGCCCTTGCAGTGACCTACGAAATGTACATCGTATGAGATTACTAGGAGTGACGACCCTAGACAGGATCCGTGTTGGGATTGATACAAGGGAGGTACCTTAGTTTCCCAATCCTGCTGTTTGAATGGACTAATAACAACTTGGTAATCATATCACCATAGCATTGCATGTGCCTGGAAGATGTGGAGCACTCTAGGGAGTGTGGCATGCCGCGGTCGTAAGATGTTGCCGTATGAGGGTGATCGTCGGTGAGGGCATACATCACGTCATATCATCTTGCATTAACAACAGTATTAGGACTTGTCTGATTTACTGCTTTACTATTATCGCGTGATTGAATTGTGAACATGCTAATCTTTGCTCTATGATTCCACTGAGTTGATCACTCATTCCCACGTTACGGGATGGTGTTTGCAACACCCACCAGACCCTGTTGTAGTTGCAGGTGACGACGAGATCCAGGAGGTGGAGCTAGATGATGACGAGGACCAGGATGAGTTCTCGTATATGCAGTATCATGACGGCTTCCCGTAGGCGACCTGGATCGAGGGGACATCAGTGGAACTTTTCTTTTGAACAATTTTTCTTTTGTTATGTACATGTATATGAGACTCAGAGATGTAGTCATACTTTGGAGACAGTTGAGATTACTTTGTTTTTCCATACAGTGATATATATCTTGTTTAGTCTTCCGCTTGCTTTTATCACTGGATCTGAAGTATGAATTGCAGTTTTGGTATACTTTTACTCATGTGAATGCTTTAAATCAGACAACATCGAATCATAACCATTTTTGTTGCATAAGTGACGGTCTGGAACTCGGGAGTTGAGTTTATACACGACCCCCGATTTTCAGGGTGTTACACTAGATGTGGCCGATGGCCCACCTTGATTATCATGATCACTCGACCCCATCATGATGTTTACTTTCTAATTTGAAAAAGGTCATCTAGACCTTCCATTTTGATGAAGAAGGAATCTCCACCATTGTTTTTTATTTTGGTGGGCCCACATGTATTAGGACCCACTTGATTATGATTGAATGCATGGAAAGGGAGGGCTCATAGCGACGGAGCGCTCCATCATCACATCTCTCTCTCTCTCTCTCTCTCTCTCTCTCTCTCTCTCTCTCTCCCTTTCCTTCCTTTATTTTGTGGCCCACTTAATGAGTGTACGTGATGTCCAAACCGTCCATCAAATGGACCCCATGGTCGTCCAAGCCATGTGGGCCCTACCCTCTGGGTGATGGGAAAACACAAATATCAGATTGATATAAATCAAGTGGGCCACGTTCACGTTGGACCCACCATCCATGGTCCCCACACGTGGGACCCACCTTGATAAATACATCCACGTCTAGCGTCCCTAGACGCGGGACATTGTGAAGAGTGAACAGACAGTGAGGTGTACTCACTGCAAAAAGGAAGTTTAATTTTAAGGCTTTTGGGTGGGCCACTCATACAGGTCCCATCTTGATGTATGAACCCTATCCATGCCATCCATTTCATTCCTTAGCTCATCATTGAGCTGAAAAATGGAGCCAATTCGATTATTTGGTGGGTTATAGCATAAAAAGCAGTGGTCTTTATCGTTAAAATTCACTTTGATGTTGTTACATGCCAAAACATGCAGAATATTGGGATTGTTCAGTCCGTCTTAAGTGATAGGATCCAATGGGTGGAGTTGATCCACCTGATGCGGGCCCTACCATGGAAAAACCTTGTGAAAATCGAAAAAAATAAGAGAGAGTAGTAGCAGGCGCTGCTGCTGCTGACCGTCAGAGGATGCTAGCAGCGTACTGCTGCGTGGAAGGGTGGGCAAGGACAGTGGGTCCCAGCTGTGGGCCCCATTGTGATGTGTGTAGAACATCAACGTCGTGCATTTGGTGTTCCTCCTTCTAGCTATGGGCCACCCCAAAAATCAGCCGTATGTGGAACTCAGGTGGCCCACACGGTAGGCAACAATGAGATTGAGTGTTTGCCATTGAAACCCTTTTGGGTTGTCACAGAAGTTTTGAATCGATATGAAATTTATTTTTCCTCTGCGTCCGGGTCCATGTGACCTTTTTAACAGATTGGATGGCAGATAAACGTTATGGTGGGCCCCACGTTGGACCCACTATGGTGTATGTGTTTTACCTACACTGTCCACACCATTGGACGGTGGGACCCACTATGACGAATGTGTTTTATCTATGCCGTCCAACCATTTTGGCTGGGCTGCTGGACAGCAGGGGACCCACTATGGGACCCACCATGATGTATGGGTTACACCCAAACCATCCATCCAGTGGTAAGCTAGCCTTAAGGCTTGAGGCAAATGAGGCAGATCTACCTATCAAGTGGACCACATAGTAAAAAAGCAGTGGGGATTGAGTGTCTGCCATTGAAACCTTTTGTTGTCATAGAAGTTTTGGATCATTAGGAAATTTGTTTTTCCTCTTAAATCAGGTCTGTGTGACCTTACGATTAGATTGGATAACAAATAAATGTTATGGTGGGCCTTAAGAATTTAATGGTGGAAATCATTATCATCACTGTTATTTGGAGTGTGGTCTAGTTGATCCTTTGATATAATTCATTTCTTATATATATACATATATTTGAGCTGGGTTCGGACGATTCAACTCGGCCCATTTGTCTTGGCCCATTCAACTTGGCCCATTTGATTCAGCCCATTGGTTCGACCCATTTGCATAGGCTCGATGTGATTTATGAGGCCCGTTGTTGAGACCCACCTTGATATATATGAGGCCCACACGATGCGGCCTATCTGATGCATTTGAGGCCCATGGGTCAAGGCTTAATGGGATGTATATAAGGTCCATTGCAATATGTGATTCCACCAAGGTTTATTTAATGATGTTTATGGAGAGCTATGCCTTGGGAGCAATGACGATTTGGCATCCACATTATAAGGATAACGTTGGTTAAATGTACACATTATGACTCTCCCTAGGGCCCATTGACAAGCCTATGCTTGTTGTGTGTAGGCCATCTTGGTCCATCCTCATTGGAAGGATAGTTCATCACCATATAACATGCTTAATATAGCTCCATGATTCATGCCCATACGCATCATATGTATGCTTAATATAAGGAATGTCTGATAATAGCATATGCTATTAGGCAGATTATTTATGGGACTCACTGATAGGATTTGCCCACATGAGCATGTGGTACGCACAAGATTGCTGCATGACTGACGATGTGACTCATGCATCTCGCATATGTGTACATGATCATTGTACGCCCCAGCGACATCAAGGTCGTGGCCTCCATAGGCATGTTGTTGATGGTTAGATGGGACACCAAAAATATTTGGTCCAAGCATCTGGGCACTTTGGATGTCCGTGGGTGAAAGTTCCTAAAACTCCGAGGCTAGGAGATGCTCCAACGTCTAGACTAAGTGGATACATGAGTACCCTAGTGCCGAATACCTGTATACCGCATCTCCCACTGTGTCGTGGTCAGTTAGGAGGAGGTGTGGCCTTATCCACCCAAGTGAGGGGGCTGTAAGGTAGGATGAGTTTGACTGGCTTGTAAATGAGTCCCCTATTGGTGAGCTGGGTAGGTATTGACAGACTACTGGCCAGGAGAATAGTGTGGTCTCTTCCACTCATTGGGCTGTGCGGCTAGGGAGGTGGCAGTCAGTGTGGAGTATAATGACCCCGGTGATTTTCCAGTGAGGAATCATACTAATATGTGGACTTAATATGAGGATTGACATGATATTATGACACCCCATCACTGTTGTACAGGTGGGCGGGCACACGTAGCCAGACACTGATGTAGGCGGGTGTGATGTGGGCAGTGCTGAGGCCTAGGCAAGCCACCACACTATGTAAGCTACTAGTGGTTGGCAGGCTACTGTGCTGGCAGGCTACTGAGTAGGAGTTACAAACTCATTCATTCATCAATTCAATATCCACTTGGGCTGGTGGTGCGCAACTATTTATTACGTGTACCTTTACAATAGGCAAGATTTCGATTGGGGTGTGTGACTAACTGAGATAAGGAGTTTACCACATTCTATTTGACTATCCAAATTGAGGTATGAGACTGGTTTGGATAGAATTCTCTTGTGATGGACTCCATAGACTGTGATACTTGGTACCATCATCTCGACTTCACTTTAGCTCGGTCATTTCATTCGCATCGCATACTGCATTTCATCCACGTCATATGACATTTTGGATTGCTACGTTTCTGCACTTATATGGCTTGAACGGACTTAGCAGGATCTGCATATTGCATTGCATCCACAGTGTATGATATTTGACTCATTATAATTTGCATTGCATACTCTGATATTATATGACTCATGGACTTATCAGTATATCTCCACTTACTTTGATATCGTATGATTCATGATCCTGTCAGTATTTCTGCTTATCCCAATGATGCATGATTTATGGGCTTTATTGTATACTTGATACTTACATTACACACACTTTTACCTCCCTCTAAGCTTTCTATGAGCTTATGTACGATAGATGCGTGCAGGTGACATTAAGTTGTAACAACGTTGAGCATGGAGCGTGCAGCGGACTTCTGGAGCTTTGATTTTCGATACATATGTATTTTCCTCTCAACATTGTATTCAAATGTTTATATTAGTGGATATGTGATGATGATGTTATTTTTGTGATTTGGATAAACTTGTAATTATGCTTGTTATGAGATAAATGTACGTTAAAAATCCTCCTTGTAGGATCCCAGGATCGGAATTTGGCATATGGACGGTAGGAGCTGAGAATGGGCTACTACAGAGGCTGTTAGCACTGAATTTGGTGATCAAGAATTTTATAAGCCCGGTTTCTGGATTTGGGGCATGACAAAAGATGGTATTAGAGTATAACTAGGGAATACCTAAAGATAACATCATATATCTTCTAGTAGTTACCCTGCACTCTATGATTGTTGAGAACTTAGAATGGTTAGATCCCCGAGTTTAAATAACTTAAAGATTTTCTGATATAACTCTCTATCGCTGAGATTGTGAGGCTGCATAGTATTTCAGTTTTGACCATATCTAATCTAAGATCTGAGGTTCAGTGAGATCATCATAGTGCTGAAGAGGCGTCTTAGGAGTAAGAGGCTGATATTCGTACGCGTTGTCCCCATCTCTTAGGCATTTAATGATTATATCTATAGCTATAGGATTTCCATCTCTTGTGAATGTTGTATTGGTTGTGTCATGTTTTAAATTTTGAGGATGAAATTTTTATTAGGAGAGAAGAACTGAAAGACTCGTATCCTAGCTTATAATGTTCTGTAAGTTTTCGCGGTCCTCTCAGTTGAATTTCGGCGACCTACAATCTGAAGCTTGTACTATTGCGACCGCACCGTTGCTACGGTTCCAATGCCATGTCTTGGACACCAATTCGATACCCTGGCCAGGAGATGTGGGCTGATATTCAGTTCAAGAAAAATATCACGCGTTTGCAATCCCAAGAGAATCTCTACAACATATCTCATCAATCAATCACTCAATCAATCAATCAATCAATTCATGTCAAGTACAAGAGTAACCCCAAAGTCAACTCTCTCTCACCATCTCTCTTACACACCCATACATGTCAAGTACAACTATCACCTCACATCCATCACCTCTCTTACAACTACCCATTCTCTTTCTCTTTCCCAACACAAATTCCAAGCAACCAAAGTGGTGGACGTTCAAGCTTTCCCAAGAGAGAATAGAGTATTGTGTGGCCCACTTTCTCTCCCAAGATCTATCATCCTAGCCATTCATTTCTCATCACCTTCCATCAAAGAGAGACACAAGGAGATCAGCGTTCCATCAGACCAAGAAGATTAAACGGTAGGTGTTTCTATAGGCCCAGATTTCATGTTTTTATGATGAGACAAGTGAGGCCTACCGATTGATGGTATGGATCTCACTTTGGACCCTAGATGTGGCTGATGACCCACCTTGATTATCATGATCATTCCATGATCGGGCCATTTTCCATGGACCACATCATGATGTTTACTTTCTAGTCTAAAAAAGGTCATCTAGACCTTCCATTTTGATGAAGATGGAATCAAGTATGATAGAAAATATATGTCAAAGATCTGGCCTGTCCATTAAATAGGGCTTAATAATTATATTTTATCTGCTAAATTTAATAAATGATCATCATCACTGAAGCCATACATACAAGTTAAATATGTACGGATAAAATGAATATCTAATAGCCTCGTTTTCTTGTAAATAAATATCATACCATTAATTATTAAAAATAATAATTTACGTCCTTCACATGTTTAAAAGAAATCCTACCAAATTAATGGACGAGATTTCATATACATTCACTGCACCTTACAAATACATCACAAGTGTGCAGCTTCCTAATTCATCCCATTTTCTCTTGAAATCCATTGGTAAATTACATATCCCACTAAAGTTAATAAATGCTCCTGTGGGAAGAGAAGCTGCTAGGAGTTACTTTGCAAAAGGAGTACCCAGCTTGGGTGGGCCTCACTGCGGTGTTAAAGTGAAATCCACCCCAACCATTAGGTGAATCAACCTCTGTTTGACCCCGGGCCAAAAAATCTGCCCATCTTTATTTCAGTTGGGCCACACTTATTGAAAAAATTTTAACAAAAAATATGACCCTCTACACTTTTCTCTAAATATGACCCACTTGAATCACATTTGAGCTTGATTTTTTAGTCTTTAAACCAATTTTTAGTTTTCGCATCTAATGGGTGTAATGGATTTTACATACACATTATAGTGAGCCTGTAAAAATCGAAGGTGAATGTCTCTTTCCCAACTATTTTCCTTCGTCTGCCTCAAATTAACAACATCTCATCCTGATCTAAAATGATCTCTCCAAAGTGATGAACGGTGTAGATATGATAAATACATCATTGTGAGGCCCATTTAACTTTGATCTCCTGTAAACCGTTCGTGCAACTCGGAGCTCAAGGAGTGTCAACACTCTCTCTCCCTCTCGAAAACGGTTTGGCTACTCCCCCTACCACCGGTCATCTGTGGGCCCCACCATGATGTATGTATTTCATCCATTCCGTTCATCCATTTTTATTGATAATTTAAGGCTTGATCCAAAAAATTAGAGTGATAGAAATCTCAGGTGGACCACACCACATGAAAACAATAGTGATTGGATATCCACCATTAAAATACTCCTAAGGGGAACGGTACTGTTTATTTGACATCCAATCTGTCGATTAGGTCATACAGGCCTAGATTAAGGTAAAAAAACAAAAATCAGCTTGATCTAAAACTTCTATGGCCCCCAAAATGTTTTTAATGGTTGACGTTCAATAGTGTTTTTTGATTGTGTGGTCCACCCAAGATTTATTTCAGGCTCATTTTTATATATTTTACACAAAATGATGTTATAAAATGTATGAACGGTGTGGATGAAACAAATGGATCATTGTGGGGCCCATTGAGAGATAACAGGTCCAAATTTCACGTTAACGTTTTCAATCACGGGTTTTCATTGTGAGTTTTGCATTTAATGTAAAATGGTGTTGACTCGTCCATAACATTAGTGGCTAAAGTATAGAGTTATCCAGACCATCGAAATAATCGGTATAGTTGTAAATAGTAATTATTTATAATTTTATTTTGTAAAACGATCTTAACCATCCAGAAAATGGTCCCACGCATGTACGACCGTTAATAGAGTTGGTGTTATAAATAATGATAAACTCACAATATACAGATTTTAATTTTTTATCTTCTTTACCAGACGAAACCCATCAAGTGCTCGCTCCTCTTTTCCTATTTTTCCTCTCTTCCTCATCTTCCATCGACGAGAAACCCTCTCTCTCTTTGCTGTGAAAAGCCATGGCAGCAGTAACAGCAACAGTTGCAACAGAAGCTTCTTCAGGATCTGGCGGTGGAGGAGGATCCGCAGATTTTTACATCGGCAGCGTGATTCGCTTGACATCCAAATGTGAAATCAGATACGAAGGCGTCCTCTACAACATCAACACCGATGAATCGAGCATCGGTTTGCGGAACGGTACTCTTTCCCTCCCCATTTTTTTTTTTCCAGATTGGGGTTTTTAGGGTTTTTGTGGGATTTTGGTATATAGGTTTTGATTTTTGTTCGATTTGGGGATATGGGTCTTGTTAAATCTGACGTGAGATTTGTTGGGTTTTTAGGAATTTATTTTTTTTTTTCTTTTCATTTTATACGGGTTTTGAGTGTGTTTTTCAGTTTTTTTTTTTTTAATATATAATTTTATAACCAGGTAGTTTTTATTTATTTATAGAAGATTCTGTATGGTCGGTGGAATGAAAATGTTGAATATTTTTTTTATGTTTTTCTCTTAATTTTTAATTGGGTTTAGGTTAAAATGTGGCTAGGCATGTTTTGGATGAGCATGGCTTCGGTGGATACAGGGATCAACTAGGTTGGGTGGATCCCTTGGATCCACATCAATGTATTTTCCTTGCATTCATTCCGTCTATCTGTTTTTATAGGCTATTTTAAGGGATAATCCAAAACATAAATCAGATAAAATCTTAGGTGGGCCACACTAGAAGAAATGGTGTTGATTGAATACCCAACGTTAAAACTTACTGGAGCCAATTGAATGTTTATTTTCCATCCTGGCCACGCCTGTTTTGGATAAGAAAAGGTCGGTGGCAAGTCAATGTCACATCAGTTTTTTTTTTTTTTAATCTCAATTATAACCATTAAAGGTTGTATATCAGGGAGCGGATTAGGTACGGCCCTGACTGAGGGGCCACCTTGATATATGTACTGTATATCCACGCTGTCCATCTGTTTTTAAAATGGTCTGTTTTTTTAATCGCAATTCTTTTCTCAGCTATTAGACCAGACCTGATTCATTGATGGGAAGGTTATGGTCTTCAATCTAGAAGATCAATTGTTGGAGTATCTTTAAAAGTCTATTTGTAGCACTAAATTGACGGGAAGGTTATGGTCTTCAATCTAGAAGATTTTTCAATGATTCCTTATCCATACCATGTCCTATTAGATCAGTGGTTTGGATCACCAAGCAGTAGACCCACATCATTTCTCAAGTAAGACCTAACTCTGGATATGTTTTTTGGAGTGGACCTGTTCATCTCAGCATGGGTTGGGCTTGAGCTTTTCTGTTCAGGCCTGTCATAGGCTTTGGCCTGGAATTTGTATTGTCAACCAGGCTTGGGTGCGCCTTGGCCCAGCAAGAGCTGAAGCTATTGACAGCTCTACACAATTTTGAACTGCAAACATCCAATCTAATCAAAAGAAAAGAACAAAAATCATTGATGTTTGCTAGTATTCATAATGAGAAAGTAGCCCTTAAAATGTAGTTTCGTGCCATTGGAATCCAACTTGAGCATATTTGGAGCCCATTCCCTCAATATGCATGCCTACAAGTCTAATCATATTGAATGTTTTCTGCTTCACCTGATTAAAATGCAATTCGATGGTGCTAGAGTTTCTTAATATATTCCCTGTGTAACATGCATCTTGGCATTAATGCATGCAGTTGCAGATATTTTTGGAGCCACTTTTGTGGAGACGTGCTGAAGCAAAACATAACATCTCAAAGGTGTCTAATGAATGTTTACAGGAAAGGTGATTGAAACCATTTGAATGTTAATTGGAATTATTTATATGGAATCTATGTTGTCTTCAGCGTGCTAATATGTATTGTTAACTTTTGAATTCATTTATTTGGGGAAAAGGGTGAACATATGGTAACTAGTTCTTATGGCCCAACTTTTGAAAGATCATTTCCATCACTTTGAAACACTTAATTATTGCTGGTATTTTGTTCACTTGCATGCTTTTCCAGTGAAAGAATCCAGATATGGCCAGCCTTGAATTATATGTGGTACCTACTAAACATGAACTAGGAAAAAAGGAGAACTACTATTCTAATGGTCAATCGGGTTATAAAACCCAAATCCTTGTATTATGTGTAACTACTAAACATGAACTGATATAGAAATGGAAATGGTGTATTGCTTTGTTGGCAGCTTTGTGGGGCATATGGAGGGAAAATTGCTAGAAATGGAAATGGTGTATTGCTTCTTCCAAGATGGCCTTTTCTGGAATCTCAAGAATTGCATTGTGAACTTACATAATGAAAATTTCAAACTTTCATTAAAAGCATATGATAGAAACAACATCACTAGGGACATGCTATAGTTACAAAAATCACAAAGGTAAGTCGTTCATCTCATCTCATCCGATGGTCTTCCTCTCTTCTTATCTCTATGTGATGAAATTGAGGACCACTACCAACATCACCCAGCCAACTAGTACAGAACATAGACTCTGCTGCCCCAAACTAGCAGAAACCCAAAAAACAGTAAAGTCTGCCAACCAAAACAGATATATCCCTTCTTCTTCTGTCCATGTGTATGTGTTTTTTTTTTTCCTTCTTCTTCTTCTTTAAACAAAAATTAAGGCCAGAAGATCCATCTTCAGAAACATTTATTCAGCCCCTCCCTTAAGAGATATGTTCGTACATGCATGGAACGGTAATGGTAACAACCACTATAATTTAACAGAATTCTATTCAGCCCCAGATGTTTGTGCTTTGCACATGGCAAACCATTTTTTTTTTTCTATTGATTTTTTGCATTTTTCTAAATTCCCTAGTACATGTTTTAGTAGGGAATGATTTGTGTGAGAACACCCATAGCAAATACTTGTTGTAAGCGAATATTCTCCATTTTTTTTTTCTTTTGATTGGTTGGTGAAGGTGTGTCCCATTTGTTTCTACTTCTTAAAAGCATTTGGGGATCAAATGGGACCCATTTCTCATCACTCTTAGATTTTTGTCCTTATGGCAGTAAGAATCACCTACAACAAAGCTCTGTCGCTATTAGTGCTTCTTATGCCATCATTTCCATTATGGAACATTCTAAGTTGATGCCCACCTGTCAAAGATTGGATTTTGGTATTCTTGCTAATGGATCCTTGTGGGACATGATCCTCCCACATAAGCTCATGAGCATGGCCTGATCAGATGTGAGGGCCATCCTAGCAGAATCATCCACAGCTTCTCTAGCAGATGGCAGCCACACCCGATCATCTGATCATCATAAAAAAATGGCAATGAAATATTTGTAGCATATGCCCTATACTTATAATTTTCTGATCTTAATCATAATTTTCTCATTGTTTTCTTAATTTTCAAAATCTATCTTCTAGTGATAGCCAATTCTCTCTGAATTTTCCTTTTGAACTAGTTCCACATCTCTCATATTTGCAAGAGTAATAAACAAGCCCCTCAAGAACAACGACGATTTCGTCTGGGCAATCGAGACTCCACTTGCAGGGAAATTCATCATCGACATTGAGTTCCCCAATTTGAAGATTGCAGATCCAGTAGTATGTTCGTATGTGCTTCCTTGTTTTCTTACTTCCAGTATCCATAATTAAGCACGTGGCCAATAAGCAGCCACATGTCGATGGATTTAAATAGGTAGGACGGTGGACCCCGTATTCAGATATGTGGGCTCCATTGCTTATTTATACCAATCAAATATTCGTGTGCTTAACAAAACTCATTTACTTAATCTACGTTTGAAGAAACAAAAACCATGAAAATTGCTGATTTCCACACTTGAATTATGGTTTTTTTAATCTGTTTCTGCTTGGAATTTAGCTTCAGATCTTCTTTGATGGAATATTTTTCATTTTTCGATCTTGTTTTAGGTGAGATATATTACTGTTTTATTTGTTTTGATTGGAAAAAAAAAGATCATAGAATTAACAAAATTTATAATGTGATTTCTAAGTTTAAGAAAATGTAGCGAGGATTTGAGTAATGTTTTAAATTTTCACTGCATTTGAATGATTTACTTCTGTTGTATTGTAGGTTTAGCTCCAATATCTGGTTGCAGGAATGTCTGAGGCCATTACTTCAACTACCCATGAATTGGCCTACATGAATATATGTGTGATTGGATAAGTGGCATCAGTCTGATTGCTCCCTGTTGATAGTGAACTTTTGACCATTTTGGCTTCCAGCATGAGGGCCACCATTCAAATAGAAAGAATGAGCTTGCTGGTGCTATTTTCGGACTCTTTTCTATCTGGGAAACGGTCCACTAGAACAATGGTTATGATCATCTAAGCATGCAGCCACATGGACCGCTCTTAACATGCACTATCTTTTCTTTGAATGCTTAAGGATGTATTGAGATTTGAATATCTCAAGCCTTCACAATCCAACCGCTTTACATGCCATTACATGTGCCTAGATAGAAAACAAGAGCAAGATCTTAGCTGTCCATCTCTGTCAACGCGTGGCTCAGTGATCAGTCAGGTGTAACAGTTGATCCATCAGGTGAGCTATAGTGTGCAAAACAAATGAACAGATAAAACATGTCTATATGCACAGAGTAGAAGAGTATACAAACAATTGTATATATATATATATATATATAGCTTTTCTTGCTTTAAGAATAGTATACAAACAATTTAAAGATTCATGTCATATGTGAGCTTCCCTTTGTTACATGTGCTGCCTAGAGTAGAAGAGTAGATGAATGTTATGATTATTGGCATAACAGATTGCAGGCTGTTGGATTTTAATGGATGTCAATGCACTATCCTTCATATTTACTTCTGTTGCATCCGTGAAGGAATTTTATGGCTTGGACTTCAAGGAAATAAAGGTGCACCAGAATTGAGATTCTTTATTCTTGATTTGGTTGTGTCATTTTTACTCAGACCTGATATCATATTTAATTTGGTGAAGTATGCCAAATACCTTTCTTTCAAAGGATGCATCTTATATTTTCTTTGTTTTTAGCTTGCTTTTATATGTTTCCTGGAAACTTTGAACGTATGTTATTGCTATGCATCTAAAAAGAATGCAGCCTACAAGTTGATTAATTTTTTCCCTTTAACTTTATTTTGTAAGGATGTTGAGCATTCATACTTTTACTAGGGGTCATATTCAATCCATCAACAAGTTTCAGTTGGTTGTACCTTTGGTAGATCCTATTGTTTTTTTGAATATCTAGCAGCTTTGGCGGTGTGACATTTGTTTATTCCGGATGTTCCATTTTGTCTAGTATATTTAATAATTGTGGTTGTGGTTGTGGTTGGGATTGGATTTTTCATTTTTCTTATTTTTTTGAATAATTCCTTACCAAGTAGAATGTAAAATTTTAAAGTATGTTCATTCTTCCTTAGCTTACTTGTATGAGTATCCTTGAAAATTGATTTTATTTATCATCATTTGGTTAAGGTGGATGGGTACATATGATGTAGACCAAGTGGAACTCACTTATCTGAAGGCCAAGTGGATACTAAGTTTTGTCATGTTATGGAGAAAAGAAGTTCTAAGCCGATTAAACTGTGAGTTTCTTCTAAGATTGATATGTACAGTCACTTGCAAAAATTATCTCATTCTCTCCTGAAACAAGCTTGCTCTTTTTTTTTCCTCTTCTTCTATATTTACAAATTGCAGCTGGAAGATCCAAAGGATCAGAGCCTTCCAAGCAAATGTAAGAGAGCTGTTTGGCTTCAATCTTTCAGTATGAGTTCATGATTTGAGTGCAGCTTACCTATTATATATGTATGTATGTATGCGTATGAAATGTAGGGATGTAAGTTGTCATGGTCATGAATAAAATCATTTTTGACTCACTTCTTCTTGGAAATGAAGTGGAAATGAATAAATCCTCTCTCTACATGTGAAACTGTGGTTCTGTTCTCATCTAAACAATTTGGATATACATTGCATAGGCAATATTTCTACCTGTAAAAGCCTGGTTTGGGTTGTATCAAAGGTCCAATACATGTTGTTCCTGAGTTTCACAAACAATCCAATTACCCTTGATTTTTCAGCTAACCAAACTTCAAGGTGAAAAATTAGGCTGATTTCATAGAGCACAAACTGCTACAGTTTTGTTCTGGTCTAGTAGATGGTCAATACTGATCAATTGCTATTATATCCTTAGTTATGTGATTTTGCCTATGCTCTTGAGTACCATAAGACACCAATGCCCTTGAATTTCAAAGATGACCACCATTCCCTTTCTTCTCAGCTCTTAGTTTGAGCCAATGGGCTGCACATTTTGTAAAAGTTTGCATGCAAGTCTAACATTTGTTCTTTATGCTACATGATGTTCTGCTAGTTGAGATCCACAACTTACTGATTGTAAATAGATCTAACTTGCAAAATGGGAAAAAGGAGACGTTGCAAGATTGAGTGGCGGCAGTGGCCTTAATTTCAGGTTAGAAAGCATCCACTACATATGCTTGATGAACATCCCAGATCTTGTATGCATGTGCCATGACGCATGTGTGGGGCTTGTATTTGGAGCATTCATTTGTGTGCTTCAAATAGCATTTCCCTGTATTCATTGAGAAGCACTTACTAACTTTATGGCACCAAAAGCCTAGCAATGGTGGTGCAATATAATCTCCAATTTGTGTATTTTGGGAATGGTCCATGAAACATGATTGCATCTATGGTGCTTATAAAAGAAGCTTGTGCTTTTACATCGTTATCTCACATCCAACCGAGGAAATTCTCTCAATAGCTATAATGCAATTCCAAGAATATGTGGAAATACTAGGCCTTGTCCTCCAGCCCTGGGGGAATAGATTTTGCATCTAATTGCATCAATCACTTCTATATTCACAATTGAATTGCATCAGTGTGTTTTGAAATTGGCTTCCAACCTTTGACACTGTTAGTGTACAAGTTATAATGGCCATTACGACCTTTTCTTTTCTTTTCTTCTTCTTCTTCTTCTTCTTCTTCTTCTTCTTTTATTTTTTATTTTTTATTTTTAAGAAAGTGTAATGGCTCTGTAACAGGCTGTTATGGGCCATTTTCTGTAATGGTCAGCCCTAGAACTCCTAACAGTGCACATCGTTACCGTTACACAACTGTTTTGGGATACCTTGGGGTACATGATTGTTTTTGCTTTATCACTAATTATGCTACATGATTTTTAAGCTACTTAAAATACATTACATTTTCTAGTTTGTTTGTTGGTCCAATTTAAGATCTTAACTTCTGATTCACTTTGGAATGAAATGTTGCATGAACTAGTCTTATTTCTCTAATGTCTCCCAGATAGGTTGGGCTCCCTAGATGACAATTTCCTTGGTGAGAGAAAATATGGTGCAGCTGAGAAGAATCAACCATTTCAAATGGACTATAATTCTTCTAATTCCTTAAGAGCTGCAAATCATGAAATGTATGACTATGGTTTTGAAGATCCCTGTATAGCAAACCGAAGGTCGTCTTTTGAAATGTGACTTTCTACCTTTTGAAAGCTGTAGTTTTACAGCTTCATGATGAAATTGTTGCAGCTCTGACTTATTTTTTTGAAGCTAGTGCAAGTAGGGTTGATGTTTTAGAGCTCCTAAATTATTGGACTTATTACATTTCCCTTGCTTATAGGATTATGTTGCAACAAGATGGTATAAAGCTCCTGAATTGTGTGGATCCTTTTTTCTCTAAGGTGCATGAATTTTAGTTGGCCATATATGTGGAATCAATTTGATAATGTACTAACCTTTGCTCTATCCTTTAGTAGTACTTATTTCCTTTGCTTCTATTATAAATTCTGTTTATTCTTTCTGTCATTACACTGATTGTTTCAAAGATTTTATTTCGAATGAAGCTTGGATAGTAGCAACAACGCGTGATCTAGGTTGTATGAATGAAACTATAATAGTTATCAGCTGCATCTGGTTTATCTACTTCAGTGCTTCAATATAACAAAAAGTTCCCATAATGTTTGACTTGAGCAACTATTTAGAGGGTAGGCTCGAGTGTTCGCAATGCTTGCATGGATGCATGATCAAAGCTGTTCATCAAAGTGCAACCACAATATGGCTTTTGTTATGAGGAATTCAAGTCTGTCCACTCATCTAATGGCCACACATTTACTATAAATGCTGACCACACTTGTATGGAGCCTTACCAATCACATGCACCAAAATAGCATTAGCGTGTGGTAAGAGCTTTTTCATCAGATGGACCAGTGTGTACAAAACAAATGGATGTCTAGAAGAAAACTATATCAGCGAATCCGTTTCCTTTGTATAGTCTCTGGCCTGAGAAGCAAATCTGCCTGATTTTTGTGCAAGAACATCTAATCAATCTGGTTCATGTAATGGAATTATGGAAAGATGGGATCTCATATACATATTCCATATTTGCATGTGCAACGATATGTGGATGTGCACAGCTCCACACACCTGTGGGCTTAGCAAACAACTCTTTCAGATTTACTTAATTTGGTATTGATTTGGTTGGTCCTTGTATATGATATTTTCCTTTACTGCATGTGTAACTCTTTAACTGCAGTAGTGTAATTTTTGTTGTCGGCAGGGAACTCAACAAGAAGCAAGTACATTTGGATTTAGAGGAGCAACAGAGGAGGATGGAGGAGCTGACGAGGCAGAGGGAGGAGCAAGAGAGGAGGATGGAGGAGATGCGGGAGCATGAGCGTCGGATAGCGGATATGTTTCAGGCTCTCGCCGCATGCTTACCCATCGATGCCCCATGACCTCCGTCTCCATCTTTGTGATTTTTTGTATTTTATTTGTGATGTTAAACTTATATGTATTTATGTATGATGTAGTTTATGTTTGGATGAATTTATTTATGTACTTTGGAGTTAAATGGATGTGAATGTGAATATGATGAAATATATTACATAACAGGTGTATATCAGGAAATATATTGTAACAAGTGTATATCGAGAATTTTGTGGGAAAAAAAAACTTTTTTCGTAGGTAAAAGTCTCATCCAAGTTTTCACTTACGAAATTTTTTGTAGTTAAAAGTCTCATCCATGTTTTTACCTACGAAAATATTCGTAGCTAAACGTTTTATAAGTTTTTTTACATACAATATTATATGTAGGTGAAAGTTTTTGTAAATATTTTAGCTACAAAATTATTCGCAGGAAAATGTTTGATAAATATTTTTTCCTGCGAAAATATGCATAGGTAAAAGAATTTTTAGCTACGAAATTGGTGGTAGGTAAAAGTTTTCTAAGTTTTTTACTTGCGAATATATATGTGGGTAAAAGTCTTCTAAATACCTTTTAGCTGCGAATATATATGTGGGTAAAAGTCTTGTAAATACCTTTTAGCTACGAAACTATTGGTAAGTAAAAAGTGTTTTCAATATTTATAATTACGAAAATATTCCTGGGTAAAAAGTCTTGTAAATATTTTTAGCTATGAAATTGTTGGTAGGTAAAAAGTATTTTAAATATTTTTAGCTACGAATTTGTTGGTAGGTAAAAAGTCTGGTAAATATTATTAGCTACGAAATTGTTGGTAGCTAAAAATTGTTTTAAATATTTTTAGCTATAAAAATATTTGTAGGTAAAAAGTCTTGTAAATATGTTTAGCTACAAAATTATTGGTAGGTAAAAAGTCTTATAAATATTTAACCTACAAAAGTATTCGTAGGTAAAAAGTTTTGTCATTATTTTTACCAACGAAAAATGGAGTTGGTAAAATGTTTTGCCTACGAAAAATTTCATCGGCAAAAGTCTAACCTTTGCCAACGAAAATTTTTTTCGTGGGTAAAAGGTTTTCCCCTCGAACTTTTAGCAAGGAATTTGCCAACGAAAGTTTTCGCGGGTAAAATCTTTTGCCTACGAAATTAAGACTTTTGCCTACGAAAATTTTCGTTGGTAAAAGTAGCTTTTCTTGTAGTGTTACTGGAGATCTCAGCTTGCCCACTCATCTGTGGATGACATGGAGTGCTCACTTTATGAGAGATATTATATTTCTTCATTAAGTTCTCAAATGGCCTATTATAGAAGTGTGAGCCTCCATCACTAATGATGGCATGAGGTATTCTGAACTAAGAATGGATATTTTCTTTTAAGAATCAAATGACCGTTTTATGATCATTGTTCCGGCTCGGGATCACTTTGACCCATTTATTGACAGTCTACTGCCAACAATATGTAAATATTTTTAAAGGATTTGGGGAATGGCCCCATGAAATTAATGCCCCAGTAATCGAATGCTTTAATGATAAGAATTGGGTTTAGTGGCATCATATTTTAATAGGACAATCCTCCTAATTTCTGACAATACTCACAAGTTTCGCAAAACTCATAAGTATTTTTGAACAATGTGGGCTAATAAAAGTTGTACTATAGAATTTTATTCATGGTTTTTTTAATAGAAAAATGACCACAAGCTTGAGAGTGACAAAAGGAGAGAACACTCTGATATTCATTGTCTGGCACACATCTTTTTAGAATTTGGTCTTGACAATATTTAAACAAGGGTCATCCTAAAAAAACTTACGTCCCTCGGTGAAGAATTTTTTCTTATCTTTGCAGTCCAATATGTTGGCGTGAAACATTACGCCAAAATCGCAAATTTGTGACAAATTTTGTGACAGACAATGGATGTAATCTGTTGCTAACGGAAAAAGCCCATCGCCAATCCCGTCTTTCTCAAAAATCAAATTTTGTGACAGACAATGGATGTAATCTGTTGCTAACGGAAAAAGCCCATCGCCAATCCCGTCTTTCTCAAAAATCCATAGTTCAAAAGTCGTAGAATTTGGCGATGGAGTAAAATCCGTCGCTAAAATCTGATTGGCGACAGGCTAAATGTGTCGCAAATTTTGATTTTGCAACGGAATATGATCAGTTGCAAATTCCCGCCCAAAATAGCAATTCACGATGGTTTTTAGTTACTTTTGCGATGGATCATGGTCCGTTGTAAAAGGGCTTTTGCCTTAAAAATTTATTTTATTTTTTTCATTTTTTTTAAAGAATGTGATGGAAAATTATGTTTTTTTTAGTCTACGAATTTATTTTTTTAATAGAATTTCAATGGTTTAATTGTACATATTTGTATCTAAGATTATTTTTGAACAATTGATTGAATTTTATAGGTATAATTTTATTTTATTTTATATCGAATGAGTGGATATTATTTTTTTAAATTTAAAACTAATATTTAAATGATTTGTAATATCACATGAAAAATAATATTGAGAAGTTTGAAAATTTTAACAATGTTTGAGAAAAATTGAGATTTTGAAAAAAAAAAAAAAAAACGTGATTTAATAAAAATCTATTTTGTGGGAATAATAATAAAAAAAGCATATTGAATGAAGTTGATAATTTTGAAAAAAAGAATTTGATTTCGAGAAAAAAATAATATCCTACAAAAGAAAATTAAAAAGATTTTAAAAAATGTGAAAATTTTGACAACGTTGAAAAATGAAAATATTTTGAAAAAGGAAATGACAGTTTGTATTTTGAAAAATAAAATAAAATTTAGAAGTTTGATAAAAATTGACAAGTTCAAAAAAAATGCTTTTAAAAACCATGGAGAAGTTTGAAAGAATTGAAACTTCTAAAATAAAATGATATTAAAAAAATTGATACTTTAACAAAAAACAAATATTTTGAAATGAAAAATAAAGAAGTTGAAAAAGTTTGTAATTTTGAAAAATAATTGAAAATGTTCAAAATTTGAAATTAAAAGAAAGTTATTTGTAAAAACACTGAGATTTTGAAATATATATATATATATATATATATATATATATATATATATATATATATATATATATATATATATATATATATATATATATCATTTTAAAAAAGAAAGTTATTTGTAAAAACACTGAGATTTTGATATATATATATATCATTTTTAAAAAAGAAAATTGAAAAGTTGAAAAGAAAATGATGCTTTTGAAGAAAAAATCGGCATTTTGAAATTTTTGAGGAAAATAAAATAAAATTTGAGAAATTTTTTGAGATTTTGAAAATAAAAATTTAGAATTTGTATTTTAATTTTTTTAAATATTTTATAATAAAAATGATATTTTGTTAAAAGTTTTGAAAGAAAAATTAAGAGTAAAAAAATATACATTTTGAAAGAAATGTTATTTTTAAATGGAAATTAAAATTTATTTGTGAAAAAAAATATTTTTTACTAAATTATTAGGCACATCCACTAATTGAACCTTTAATTATTTTTGGACAATCTAATCAATCGAGATTGAAGAGTAAATAACTTCAGATGTTTAAATCAAATTTCACTCAAGTTGTTGATCAATCTTGTATGCCCAATATCTTTCTTATATATAACCTAATCGGAGAAAGTAACTAGTCAAATTGAGAGTATTGATTAGCAAAATAGAGTGAATGAACCAGACATGTAAAATAGGTCAAATATTTTGATCAAAATTGTGACCGAATTTATTGACCTCGTGAGAACCTAAGAATTGATGTTAGTAAGTTTTGTGAGCCTCATCATGATGTGTGTCAAACATCAACACCGTGCATTTGATGTGTCCCCTTTAGGTTATGAGATATCTCAAAAATCATCCGTATACGAAACTCAGGTGGGCCATACCATCTAAAACCATGTGAAGACATCTTAAAAAATATAAAAACACTTGGTGGGGCCCACATGAGTTTTGGATGCGGTTGAAATTTGGTGTGACACCCCATTCAAGTGGGACACAGATAATGAGTGGGTTGGATATGTAAATCACATTTAGGCAGGCCCAATATATGATTATGAATGTTTTAAGGAAACCCTTCTCCATACATTTAGGTAAGTTACTCATTACCCTTACCAGAGTAAACTCTGTGGGATCCACCGTTATGTATTTATTTTATGCATTCTGTTCATCCATGTTAATATATAATTTGAGGTCTAAAGAACAAAAAAGAAGCATATCTAAAGCTCAAGTGGACCACACCACAGGAAATAATGTAATTGAACCTCTACCATTGAAAAATTCTTAGAGGCCATAAAACTTTTGGATCAAGTTGATGTATGTGTTTTCTCTTCGTTCATATCTTTTTAATATTATGAACAAGTTGGAGGGATAATAAACATTATTGTGGGCCTAAGGAAGGCATCAACAGTGGAAATCATTATTCCACACTATTTCATGTGGCATGTTCCACTTGAGTTTTGGATTTATCAAAAATTTGGGATTAACTCACACTATTTATCCATTTTTTGAGATCATTTTAGAAAATTATCCAAAAAGTAAATCAAATCTAAAGCTTAAATGGACCACACCACAAATAAGGGGAATGGATTGGCTACTCCTCCTAACACCAGCCAATGGTTGGTAGTCGGTGATCTGTGGGCCCCACCATGATGTATGTGTTCCATCCATGTTGTCCATCTATTTTTAAAGATCGTATTGCATGAGACCAAAAATGAGGTATATCCCAATCTGAAATGGATTACATTATAGGAAACAATGTTGAATGAGCGTCAACCGTTAAAAACATATGTTGGGGGCCATAAAAGTTTTGGATCAAGATAATTTTTGTTTTCCTCCTTCATCTAGGCTTGTATAACCTAATAAACCGATTGGATGTCAAATAAACAGTAGAATGGGCCTTATGAGGATTTTAATGATGGATATCCAATCACTATTGTTTTCATATGGTATGGCCCACCTGAGATTTATCTACCTCTCATTTTTGGAGTCAATCCCTATGATAATCTTTAAAAATAGTTGAACGTAATGTATGAAATGCATTCATTATGGTAGGGCCCAGGGAGCACGGACCACTAGCCACGGGCTTGTGTTATGGGGAGTAGCCAATTCGTTTCCGTACCCAAGAGGGACGTGGATTAGATAGTAACAGGTTGAGTAGTAGACTCGCTACTAAAGTTACATCACCAAGTTGTCCCGGCTGTGATGCCTGTATTAGTGTTGTATCCACAGCGTACACTCATTTGGAGATATTATTTCAAGGCATGACCCAGGCAACAAGGCAGATCCAAAGCTTTATTGGACCCACCAAAGAAAACAGCGGGAAAATAGATTCTCTACTAAGGTGACGTCACCAAGTTGACCCGACTATGATGCATGTGTTTGTGCTCATGAACCAGATAGGTAACGAGGCAGATCTAAAGCTCTAGTGGACCCACCGAAGAAAACAGCTGAAAAATTGATGCCCACCTTTGAAACCTTCCAAAGTCCTACCATGATGTTTCTTGAAATCCAACCTGTTTAAGAAATTAACAAAGACATTAAAGAAGGGAAAGCACAAATATCAGCTTCATCTAAAACTTTTGTGGCATTTAGAAGTTTTTAACAGTGGTGTCACTCTCCCGATTATTTTCTGTTGTGCGTCCACTGGAGCTTTAGATGTGACTCATTCTTTGGATCTTATTCTAAAGTGATCTCTCAGGATGGATGGACGGAGTGGATATAAAACATACATCATGGTGAGGCTCACATAACTTGGTGACGTCACTTCAGCAGTAGTCTCGCTAACCTGTTGAGAATATGGAGCCAAATTGGGCCGCCTTCGACCGGTCGTAGGGCCTGTTCGACCGGTCATGAATTGGCTCGACTCAAAGTCCAGCGATGCTGTTTTTGCTGTTTTGGGCCCTATGACCGGTCGTAAGAGGGCTAGGACCGGTCGTAGGGGTTTATGACCGGTCGTAGGGGAGCTAGGACAGGTTGTAGGTTACACAGATTGTTTCCGAAACTGATACGGATTGCCGATTTTGGTGTCACCTTTCGCTAGATTGCGGAAGGGAAGTTACCTAAACTATAAATAGGAGTTCCTAGGGCTTTTCTAGGGAGATGAGAAATAAGAGAAAATAATTCTAAGGTGTGGGCTAAGGGATTTCTATATTCTTCCAAGGGAGAGGTTAGTATTTTGCCTTTTAATCTTTGTTTCTTAATATTGGAAGTTTGCATCCGTGATTTTTTACCCTAGTTTGGGATTTTTCCACGTATATCTTGTCTTGTGGTTTGTTTGGATTGCTTTGATCTGTTTGTAGTTTATATTTTCATCCGTTTATCGTTTGTTGGTGAGGCCTGAGATTGGATCTCGGCCCACTGCGTTGTTGGCGTGCTACGAAACAACTGGTATCAGAGCTATTGTTTTTAGTTCTATTGGGAGCGATGACGGAAGATGGAAAAACTAGAATTAAGAAGTTTGATGGTTCAAACTTTGCCTTCTGGAAGATGCAGATGGAGGATTATCTGTATCAGAAGGACCTCTACATTCCTCTAGAAGGAAAAGAGAAGAAATCAGAAAAAATGACAGATGATGAATGGTTTTTACTGGATAAGAAGGCTTTAGGAATGATCCAACTCTCTTTGTCTAAGAGCGTCGCCTTCAACATATCCAAGGTGAAAACGACAAAAGAATTGATGGAAGCCGTAGCCACCATGTATGAAAAACCCTCAGCATCCAACAAGGTTTATCTTATGAAACAGCTATTCAACATGAAGATTTCAGATGGTGGGAGCATGGCTGAACATCTAAACGAGTTCAATACAGTCATGAGCCAGTTGGAATCCGTTGGTTGACAGTTGGGATGGTTTGGTGATTGCTGTAAGCAATTCTTCAGGGTCGACAAAACTGAAATTTGATGATGTGGCCGGTCTAATTCTCAGTGAAGAATCTAGAAGGAAGGCATCAGGAGGTTCAGGGGACTCAGGGAATGCTCTAAACGTTGAAGGAAGAGGAAGATCGCAGAACGGAGGAGGCAATAAACACAAGCGTTCTAAGTCGAGGAAGAAGTCGAAGGGACCAAAAGACAAAGACAGGTGTTGGCATTGCGGAAAGAAGGGGTACATGAAACGTGATTGCAGGGCACTTAAGAAACAAGATGGAAGCTCTCAAGGCGGGAAGGATTCAGTAAATCTGTCTGAGGAGAGCGACACAGAGGCGTTGATCTTATCTCTTGATGCGATGAATGAGTCATGGGTTATAGACTCGGGTGCTTCGTTTCATACCACTTCATGTAAGGAAGTTCTGCGTGATTATGTGTCAGGAGACTTTGAGAGAGTTTACCTGGGTGATAATGATCCGTGTAGTATTGTTAGAAAAGGGGACGTTCAGGTCAATCAGAAAGACGGAACGGTTTTGAAACTGAAGGATGTCAGACATGTACTGAGTTTGAGAAGGAATCTGATCTCAGTGGGGCAGTTAGCCGACACCAGTTATGTGACGACATTCACCAGTGATTCCTGAAAGATCACAAAAGGTGCCTTGGTGATATCTCGAGGCAAAAAGGAATGCACTTTGTACGTGAATTAAGGATTGTATGGTTCACTCTCAGTCGCATCAACTGAAGTGAATGGGCAGTTATGGCATCAGAGGTTGGGCCATATGAGTAAGAAATGGATGAAAGTGCTGTTGTCAAAAGGGAAGCTACCAGGGCTGAAGTCTCTTGACTTAGAATTCTGCGAGGACTGCGTATATGGCAAGCAGAAGATGGTAAGCTTCAAGAAGACAAGACGCGCTCCAAAGACGCATCTATTGGAGCTTGTACACACTGACGTATGGGGACCGGCACAGGTATCATCTCTTGGTGGCTAACGTTATTTTGTTTCCTTTATTGATGATGCTAGTAGAAAACTATGGGTTTATTTCTTAAAGCATAAATCTGATGTATTTGATGCGTTTAAGAAGTGGAAAGTTATGGTAGAAAACGAGACAGGTAGAACATTAAAGTGTCTCAGATCTGATAATGGGGGAGAGTATTATGATAAGAGGTTTGAGGAGTATTGTGCAGCAAGTGGAATCAAACATCAGAAAATGATTCCAGGGACACCGCAACAGAATGGTGTGGCTGAGCGCATTAACAGGACCATCCTTGAGAGCGCTAGGAGCATGAGGTTACATGCAGGATTGCCCAAGACCTTTTGGGCAGATGCTGTAAATACTGCCGTATATCTTATCAATAGAAGTCCCTCAGCACCATTGGATGGTGAGCTACCAGAAGAAACGTGGACTGGGAAAGAAGTGAACCTTACACATCTCAGAGTGTTCGGTTGCACTTCATATGTTCACATTGATGCAGAACATAGCAACAAGCTGAATGCAAAGTCCAGGAAGTGCACGTTTATAGGCTACGGGCAGGATGATTTTGGCTACATGTTTTGGGATGCAAAAAATAGAAAAATCATCAGAAGCAAGGACGCAGTCTTCAACGAAAAAGTGATGCATAAGGATATTGTGCAGGAAAATAAGGCTGAAAAAAAGGAATTCGTAGAGTTGGAAGAGTTACCGGACATGGGTATTACAGCGCCACAGGATGATCGTGTACAAGAGCATTATGAGGCAGAGCCACAGACACCGGTTGTGAGGAGGTCTACTCGGGAGAGGAGATCCACGGTCCGATACTCACCCTCCTTACATTATCTACTGCTGACAGATAATGGTGAGCCAGAGTGTTTTGAAGAGGTATTACAGTCAGATACACGGGTTAAGTGGGAGCAATCCATGGATGAGGAGATGGACTCTCTTGAGTCTAAGCGTACATAGAAGCTAGTCACTTTACCCAAGGGTAAGAAAGCTCTTCATAACAAGTGGGTTTACAGACTGAAGGAGGAGCATGATGGTTCGAAACGATACAAGGAGAGACTGGTTGTAAAAGGTTTCAACAGAAGGCAGGTATCGATTTCACTAAAATATTTTCATCGGTAGTGAAAATATCTACGATTCGCATGGTCTTGAGTATAATGGCTACAGAGAACTTACGTCTAGAGCAACTAGATGTTAAGACAGCCTTTCTTCATGGGGACCTTGAAGAAGAAATATATATGCACCAGCCGACAGGATACGTGGCACCAGGTAATGAGAACAAGGTGTGCAGACTGAAGAAGAGTCTATATGGCTTGAAACAGGCCCCGAGGTAGTGGTACAAGAAGTTCGATAGTTTCATGTTGGGAAACGGTTTTAGGAGATGTCATGCAGACCATTGTTGTTACTTGAAGAAGTTTAATATGTCATACATCATCCTTCTTCTGTACGTTGATGATATGCTTGTGGCCGGTTCAAGCATGAAGGACATCTCAGATCTCAAAAGACAATTGTCTAGAGAGTTTTCCATGAAGGATTTAGGAGCTGCAAAACAAATCCTAGGCATGAGGATAAAGCGTGACAGAGAAAACAAGAAATTGATTTTGTCACAGGCAGAGTACATAGCCAAGGTACTTGATCGATTCAATATGGTAGGTGCTAAGCCGGTTAGCACTCTATTAGCTAACCACTTCAAGCTATCTAAGGAGTAAGGTGCAAAGACGTAGGAGGAACGAGACTACATGACCAAAGTCTCATATGCGTCAGCGATTGGGAGTCTCATGTATGCTATGGTAAGAACGAGGCCAGACATTGCTCAAGCAGTGGGAGTTGTTAGCAGGTTTATGAATAACCCCGGGAAGGAACATTGGGAAGTTGTGAAGTGGATCCTCAGATACTTGGTGGGTACTAAGGATATAGGGCTGTGTTATGGTGGATCGAAAATCAAGCTGCAAGGCTACGTGGATTCAAATTTGGCAGGAGATATCGACAGCAGAAGAAGTACTACAGGTTATGTCTTTACTCTAGGCAGTGCTGCAGTCAGTTGGGTCTCTCAGTTACAAAAGATAGTATCTATCAGTACAACAGAAGCAGAATATGTTGCGGCTACAGAAGCATGCAAGGAGATGGTGTGGATGCAAGGTTTTATGGAATAGTTGGGTAAGAAGCAAGTAGATTGCAAGCTGTATAGTGACAGTCAGAGTGCAATACACTAAGCTAAGAATTCAGCCTTTCATTCAAGGATCAAGCATATTGCCATCAGATATCACTTCATACGTTCGTTACTGGAAGATGTATCGATTGTTCTGGAGAAGATTCATACAAGTGAGAATCCTATAGATATGTTGACCAAAGCGGTCATAAGGGAGAAGCTGAAGCTCTGTTTAGCTTTGATTGGTCTTCAGTCTTGAAGACGGTGAGGTAGTGCACTCCGGATGAAGAAGACGAAGATTTATGGAAATGTGTCTCCAAGTGGAAGATTGTTGAGAATATGGAGCCACATTGGGCCGCCTTCGACCGGTCGTAGGACGGTTACGACCGGTCAAACAGACCGGTTGTGGATCGGCTCGACTTAAAGTCCAGCGATGCTGTTTTTACTGTTTTGGGCCTTATGACCGGTCGTAGGAGGGCTAAGACCGATCGTAGGGGTCTAGGACCGGTCATAGGGAAGCTAGGACCGGTCGTAGGTTACGCAGATTGTTTTCGAAACTGATACAGATTGCCGATTTTGGTGCCGCCTTTCGCAAGGGTGCGGAAGGGAAGTTACCTAAACTATAAATAGGGATTCTTAGGGCTTTTCTAGGGAGATGAGAAAGAGGGAAAAGTAATTCTAAGGTGTGGGCTAAGAGATTTATATATTCTTCCAAGGGAGAGGTTAGTATTTTGCCTTATAATCTTTGTTTCTTCATAGTGGAAGTTTGCATCTGTGGTTTTCTACCCTAGTTTGGGATTTTTTCATGTATATCTTGTCTTGTGGTTTGTTTGGATTGCTTTGATCTGTTTGTAGTTTATATTTTCATCCGTTTATCGTTTGTGCGTGAGGCCTGAGATTGGATCTCGACACACTGCGTTGTTGGCGTGCTGCGCAACACAACCCGTCAGTAGGCAATCCGCACCCACTCAAGAGACGGATGCCCCTAAACCCACCCTCTCTCTCTCTCTCTCTCTCTCTCCACCACAGATCTACTATTGCCGAACGCCCTACTCACGCACGCCCTCTCTCTCTCTCTATGCTAATCATTCACGACCGTTAGGTATCTCTCTCAATCTCAATACCGATTTAGGGATTTAGCAATTTGTGGATTCTTGATTCGATGTGGACCCCAAATTGAAGATTTTTTGATATTACAAATTAGAGATTTTAGAATTTTAGGGATCTTGAGGATTGCTTATTGAACTGTTGTCATGCCCCAAACTCAGAAATCGAGCTCACAAAATTTTCGATCACCGAATCTGGCGCCGACAGCCTCCGTAGAACCTCATTCTCGACTCCTAGCTCCCATTCGCCAGGTTTCGATCCTGGGATGCTACGAGGAGGATTTTCAATATCAGTTTGATTCGTAATAAGCATAACCAAAGGCATAACCCACAAACAACAACCAGGAACTCCATTACATTTCCACTATGATCAAAAACTTTACAAGTACAATGAGCATAAAGGGAAATATAATGGTAAAGAACAAAAACTCCAAAATACTCTACAACGTGCTCCTGCCTCAGCGCTGCTGCGAACCAACGTCACCTGCACGCAACGGTCGTGCATAAGCTTACAGAAAGCTTAGAGGGTGGTGAAAGTGTGTGCGAAAGGTAGTAATATGAACATGTAATGTCAGAGTAAAGCGGAATATGCAGATGGATCTATAATATTATGAGCCATACTAAGGCTTATGCGATGCAAGATATGAATGGTATCGGCCATCCCAAGGCCATGCGATGTGCAATACAACTCAAGCATACAGATCCTCATTTATGTCCATACATCAATACAGCTCAAAATATGGAATATCACCGGGGTCTAGTACACTCTAAATCAGATTGCCGTCATATCGCGCGCAATAAGGTAAGTGGAAGAGACCACACTATCCGTCTGCCAATATCGAGCGCGACTTGTCGATTGCGGACCCATTCCTCGAGCTGGTCAAACTCAGCCTAACAATGCCCCTACTCTCGGGAGGGTAAGGCCGCACCCCCTTCCAACTGACCACGACACAGTGGAGAGCGTAACCGTCTGGTAATCGGCACTCAACGCTCATCTACCCACTCGGTCTAGACGTTGGAGTAACCTCTTGGTACCATAAGGGTTTAGAGACTTTCACTCAGGAATATCTATAGTACCCCATGTAGAACAAGATTTTCGGTATCCAATCCTGCCAACCACGATGCGTCTATGGAGGCTACGACCCTGATGTTGCTAGGGCATACAATAACCATGTCACACAAATGCGAAATGCATGATTCACGCTATCCAGTCATGCAACAAATCCTGCGCATATCGTGCGCTCATGTAGGGCAACACTGCCTAACCAGGGGCCCATAAACAACCTGCCCAAAGGCATATGCTATGATCAGTCAATCCTCATACCAAGCATACATATGATGCGTATGATCATAAGTCATGAAGCTATACTAAACATGTTATAATGAAATGAACTATTTTACAATGCAGGTGGACGTGGACGGCCTATACACAATAAGTACGGGCCTAACAATGGGCCCTAAGGAGAGTCGTAATGTGGACATCCAACCAGCATTACACTCGCAATGTGGACGTCAAACCAACATTGCTCCCAAGGCACGATCGTCGTAAACATCGTTACCTAGTCTGTATTGAAATTACACATTGCAATGGACCGTAGGTTCTTCCCATTGGGCCTTGCATATATATCAAATGGGCCATATCTTATGGGCCTTTTATTCATCAGATGGTCCACATAAATGGGTCACACCAATGGGTCTTATGCACATTACAATGGGTCATAACCCCTGGGCCTTAGATTGCATTGAATGGGCTTAATCACATAGGCCGAGTCGGAAGGGATTCGTGTATATTAAATTGGCCACACCAATGGGCCAAACAAAACTCAATTCGACCACACCAATGGGTCTATCCTTTATCAAGTGGTTGCACCAATTACACTATTCATTTATTCTTAAGGATCATTTTAGAGTATTCAAAGGGATATCTAAATCACATGGACCACACTCCAACTTACCGTGGTGATAATGATTCCCATCGTTTGGAAATCTCAAGGCCCACCATATCATCTAATTCCCCATACAATTTGTTCATAAGGTCACACAGACATGACCTGAATCAAGATGAAAAATTACTTTCAAATTGACCTAGAATGGCTGTGACCCCATTCAAGAAGGATTTCAATGGTGGACGCCCTCTCAACACTGTTTTCTGCAGTGTGGTCCTCTTGATATTAGATGAATCTTATTTAGTCTCAAGGGACCCACAGAGATCACTATGGGCAGCTGGCCGTGGGCCCCATCATCAAATGCAGGTGGACGGCGTGTGTAAAATATGTGCAACAGGGCCCCACCGTCCGCTGGACGGTGGGTGAAACAAATATACCATGGTGACTCTCACCGTCCACGGGCTGTGGACGGTGCGAATGAAATACATACATTACTGTGGTTCCCACAAATGTGGCCCACCGTAATATTTATTTGAAATCCAACCCGTTCATAAGGTCACTCAGACCTGTATGAAGGGACAACAAAAATTTCATCTTGATCCAACCCTTCTGTGGGGCCCAAAAAGATTTCAATGGGAGATATTCAACTCCACTATTTCCTGTGGTGTGGGCCACCTGCGTTTAGGATCGAGCCGAAATTTGGAGGGGGCCCACCTCATGAACGGTGTGGATCTCAACATAAACATCATGGTGGGGCCCACGGTAGCAGCCGTGGGTGGCCTGCACGGACGCCGCCCGCCCGCCGTTGCAACAGCGCAGGCAGCGCCTGCACTGGCCTGACAGCCGCAGCAGGGGCTGCCTCACACCTCCTCTCTCTCTCCTTTAATTTTGTATTTTTGCCAAAAATCATGCGTGGGGCCCGCTACCTGAAAATCCATTCCAGCCATAACGTTCAGTGGCCCGCAACAGACAAAAAGAGTCCGAAGTTTGAATTTTTTGGGTGCATAGAAACACCAGAAAATTGTTCAATGGTAACCGCCAATGTTTCCCTTGCTATGGCCCACAAGATATTCAGATCAGTCACATTCTTTTACTCGACGGTTAAAACGATGTGGGCGAGAGAATGGACGGCTTAGATCGAATATATACATCAAGGTGGGGCCTACACAAGGGGACCACCCAAAAACTCTTCTTTTTCTTTCCCTTTTCTTCTTTCTGTTGAAACGTCCAGCGTCCCAGACGCTGGACAGTTTTATATTATATTTTTTTAAAAGAGTGTGGGCCCTGATGAAGTGGGCCACCACTGATGGGTGTCATGGGTTCAACGTCTAAGGTGGGCCCCACTTGAATAAAAATAATTACATCAAGGTGGGATCCATTCAAGTGGGCCACACAATCCTATAGCATAAAAATAAAATAAAATAAAATAAAATAAAATAAAAGAAGTAAAAGAGAGAGAGAGACATGGAGAGTGGGACACGCCTTGTGATGGAGGGACCCCGGCATTATGGGCCCTCCCTTGCAATGAATCATACAATAAACGGATCCCTTTGAACATGAGACCATCAGAAATGCAAATCAACGGTGGGGATCCATTCCCCACCGATATGGACGGTCTAAATGACCTTTCTAAATGAAATAAACATCATGATGGGGTCCATGGAGAATGGCCCCATCATGGAATGATCATGATGATCCAAGTGGTCCATCGGCCACATATTAGGGTCCCAAGTGAGATCCACACCATGGATCGGTGGGCCTCACTTGGTCCATCATAAAAATAAGTAAAACTACCCTATAGAGGCACCCACCGTCCGATCTTCTTGCTCCAAGGGGTTCCTTGGTACCTTAGCTTCAACTTCAATGGATGTGATGAAGAATGGAGGGTTGAGATGAGAGATGATGGGGTGAAGAGGTGGGCCACACTTGGAGCTTGAGAATTTTGGAAAATTCCATACGTATGGACTCTTTGTTGCTTGGAATTTTTGATATGAGAAGGAGAGAAAGAGAGAGATGGATGGATGGATGAATGATGGTTGTGTAAGAAAGTATTGACTTTTGTGGCCTTTTGTGTAAGAGAGGTATGGGAGATGAAGACTTTTGTGGCTTTTTGTGTAAGAGAGGTATGAGAGATGAAGACTTTTGTGGTTACTTGGAAAAAGGAATGAAAGTGATGTGTACTTGACATGTGATGGCTTGATGGGTTGATGGATTGATGGGATTGATGTGATTGATGTGACACATCGTAGAGATTTTCTTAGTTTTCGCAACGCGCGGCGTTTTCTCGCACCGAACGTTGGCCCACATCTCTTGACCAGAGTATCACCTCGGCGCGCGAGTCGCGGCATCGGAACCGCAACGACGGCGCGGTCGCTATGGTATTGGTCTCGGGTTGAGTCGACTCGGGCTGTCGGTATATGAATCAGGGTCGCGCGTCGATATCGGTTAAGGGTCGAAGGTTGCCAGAATTCGACCGGTAAGATCGCGGAAGTCTACGGAAAGGTACGGACCAAGATACGGGTCTTACAATTGTATTGCTACCTAAGTCTTTGATATTGAAAATCAGATATTCTTGGACATTTTAGAATTCCTGATCCAATACAAAGCTTTGCATGTTAACATTAGCGTACAAAGTGTTGTTTTTTGCATTTCAAAACTAAGGAAGAAAGCCCTTTGCACATGTGTATGTGTGTGCCAGGCTGGACCAGGAGTCACACATGTGCTTGGGGCGGAACTTGTCCTAAAGAAAGCAACACAATCATGCTCGGCCCAATGTTCATACGTTCAGCTTCTACACATTTACAACTATCATCTTTCTTGTAATCAGGTTCTGTGTGAGGTAATTTTTTATCTGTAGTAGTTCATAGTGTTGCTTTTTTTTTTTCAACCCAAAGTTCATCTACATGCATCTACGTGTGTCTAAGTTTATCTAAGTGCATTTAAGCTCATTTATCTTCATCTAAGTACATGAGGTTAAATGGATGTTAACTTGAAGCACTTGGATGCACTCAGTTGAACTTAGACACGCTTGGATGCAGTAGGATGAGCTTAGATGCACTTGAATGTGAAGCTTAGCATACAAAGCTTTGTGTTGAATCCAGGTTCTATTTAAGGGTTGCGCTCTGGTGGTACCAGTACAGCTGTAAGCTATGGTGGTACAGGGAAAAAGTGGGGCCCATGTGATGTATTCATGACAACCAATCCATACATCAGATGTGTCATCTTACTTTACACTGAGGGTCCAAAAAATCAGCCCAAACGGAATCTCAGGTGGGGGAGAAGCTGAGAGGGCATGCCACCCTTGATTTGCATGAGGCCGACCATATTCTATATATGGAATCCAGACCATCCAAACCCTCATCTACCATGGATGAAGGTTCAGGACAAATCAGGCTGTTATACAACTCAGGTGGGCCCAATCACAATAAAGGGTGGGTGTCTCCTCCGTACTTGTTTCCTGTGCTGTGGCCCACTAGAGTTTTTGTATCGATCTGATTTTTAGGATCTGAGTGTAACCTGAAGGGACACAGTGTTGGATGTCATACATACACCACAGGCCCCAAATCTGCCTGGTACCAGTACCATTGGAGAGCATCTCCTATTAAAAAATATATTATTGCGTAAACGTTAGTTTATAAAAGCATAATGTATAGAAAATTGCACCTAAAGTAATAGGATGGTTTGGGCCTGCAAATTTCTTTCTCAACTGCAAGTTTTTCATAAATCACAATTTCAGTTTCCCACACATACAAATTAACCATTGGCCTTGTTATTTGCTGGTTTGTTCCCCGTACAATGTTGAGATTCGAAATTCTGTCTGGTCTACTTTTTGGCAGGGAGGAACAATTACAAGCTGTATCTGATGCATTGATGTGGAGCATGCTGAAATTGTAATATATGAAGAAATGGTATTTGAAAAAAAAAAAAAAAAATGTAACCGGACCATTAATTGTCTCTGTATCCACATTTTGGGCTCAAGTGATAATCGGTTCAGATTCAGGTTCAATGATTCCAATCAATGTAGTTAAAGGGGATAGGTGCCCTTGCCCCTGGAGCGCTGGAAATGCCTAGTCAATGTGCTTGGAGTTATGAGGCGAGTTTCTTCAAAAATGTGTAATGACAAATGATGTTCACAGTACATATATAATAAATATTAATATACATACTTATACGCTGATTTTTCAATCAATCAAAATCAACACCATTCAATTTTCAAAGGAAAATGAAAATTAAAATGGAGCTAAGACTATTTATAGAAAATCAACTTGTATGCTAAACTGTCAATTTATCTGGGAAGAAAAACCCATGAATCTGGGAAATGCTTCCTGTGCAGTTATGCATTCCTATGGGACCTGTTCCATGAATCCTCACAAGATAAGCCATTAATCAGACATAATTGCTGCATTCCCGTTTATGAGTTTTGAGTTTAAAAAACAGGATCACACACACAAACACCCAATAGGGAAAAATATCACTGTGAAATGTGTACGATTCCTTTTAAAGTACTTACAAGAAGCATAAACTTTGCTTCTCTTTAGGAGTTTTTTGCATATACCCCTCTACCCTTTTCGTATACTGCAAATAACATCCCCGCATATGCATATTTGTAAATACCCTCATATGTTTTTTTAACCACTAGACAAAAAGCCCCTTTCCACTATTCTGACTTTTAACTTAGATTAATTGAAATAGGAAATGACTGTTTTAACCCCACTCAAATGCCATCATCTACTTTCCTCTCTCTCAGCCCCTTTGCTTGTCCGCCGTCTTTCTCACACCATCCCTCATCTCTCACTCAGGCCATCTTTCTCCCTTCTGCCATCTCTCCCAGCTATTTCCTCTCCAAATGATTCTCTGGGAGAACCAAAAACTCTGTTTTTTTTTTCTTTTTCCATCTCTAAAGCTTGGAAATTAGAGAAGCCATCTACAGACAACTCAACTCATCACATGGGACTTACCCTCCCATTGTCATTTTCAGTCCCTTCCCTTCACCCAGCAATCTCCTCCCTTCTCCAATTCCAAGAAAAACCCATCATAACCATCATCATCATCATCATTGTCATCATCATCTAAGCCTTGTCCCAACTAATTGGGGTTGACTATGTGATTCCATTTCCATCCACTCTTTCAAGTTAGACCATAGCTCATCAAGTCTTTACTTACTACCTCCACCCTCGTCCTTTTGGGCCTTCCCCTAACCATTTGTTCAGAAATTATCTATAAAATTCCTTGAAAACCCAATATTTTTTAGCATCTATTCAAATATTCAAATACCAATTTGCTCCTCGAATCTGTAAAATCAATGAGAATCTGTGAGACTACGATCAATATGCTTTCAATAATCTCAGTGCAGCTCTTAAGGGCTTGTTTGGATGCCTGTAAGTTTTTTTAAGTTGTAAGTGACTTATCTATAAGTCACTTACAGGTGAAAGTTATTTACAGGTAACCTGTTTGGATGTAAATTGTAAGTCACTTACAGGTAAGTTAGTTTTTCTGTTTGGATAGCCTGTAAGTTACTTACAGGTAAGAAGCTATATATTCACATCGAGCAGAGCTTGGATTGGGGAATCGTTCTAAAATGTTATAATTGTTGTGAGAAATCTGAGCTCATAATAGAACGCCGCTCAGGGGGTAAGTCCGAGCCGAGTCGTGACCCTCTTGACCTGTTTCAAGACGCGACCCATCTGAGCAGCCGACTTGGTTGCGGTCGGACTTCGGATTATGATCCGATCGGATGATCGTCTACGTTATAACCGCTCTTCTCTAACTTGCGTTCCGAGGCGAACGAAGTCTCTAGCCGAGCACACAGTCCGAACAGAGCAAACATCTTAAGCCGGACGCATGTTCAGACGCGCATATCCCACTCGCTGAACGTGGAAACTGCCATAATCAAACGTGACCGATAACCTAGCTCGCAGATATGCATAATCCGCCAGATACGCTACATGATCGATAGATCACGAGGGGTATCTCCACGATCCGAGAATCCCCTTGATCATGCCGAGATTATCGAATCCGGACCACTCGACAGTCAAATATAAATACTACATCACGCCATATCTACAGGTACGTAAAATCGAGCTCTCCTCTACACTCTACTCAGACCCTGATTCCCTTGTCCTGACTTAGGCATCGGAGGGTCCCTCGACTTAGCCAGGGTCACCTTTACCTGCTTTCCTGGTGCAGGTTCTAGGGATCATCGTGGTGATCGACGAGGAGGGAGGGCTGACCAGATTTTGGCATCAACATTTTTTGACGTCGTCTGTGGGAACCTGAAACTAGAAGTCAGGTTCTCGTTTCCCCTAAGCAATGGAGAGGAAAAAGAAAGCTACAGCAGTACAGCCACAACCCGATGAGCAGACTCGGTCGTCATCACCGCTTCATGCCGAGTCCGCTCCGGGACCTTCTCAACGTTCGCGTAATTGGTCGAACAAGTACCGCGCCATGCAGAATGAGATCCAGGCCCTGCGTGACAAGATAAACCAGATGAAACAGCAGCGGGAGCCAGAATAACGCCCGACTCAAGAACAACCCGTTCTCGAGCTGGTGGGGCTGTTTGTAGAAACTCGCTCAATGCCGAGGAGTGTGAGGCCCGAAGTTCCCCAACGTTCAGGGGTACCGCAGTCGGGCCAAAATCTTCCTACGGCACGTGGCAAGGCATCCGCACGGAATGAGCCTACTCGGGCTCCGACAACCGTCCACTCAGCCACATCCGCCCTGCCGCCCACGAACCTCCGTCATCAATTAGAACGGAGGAGAGAAGGGAGAATATCGGAGGCTGAACATACCCCAGAGGTCGTCGCTGAGAACAATAATCCCTGGAAAGCACGCTTTACGGAACTAAAGGATAAGTTCCTGATATTGGAGAAAAAGTAAGAACAATCGACAGTTCCGACCGCGATCCAAGCGATGATGGAAGAGAACGAGCCTCCCTTCAACTCGGTCATCATGGCTGAAGTGATGCCGCAGAGGTTTCGGATGCCTCCCGTCATTCAGTACTCGGGATCTGGGGACCCATCCAAACACTTGGAATCCTATCGATCCTGGATGCAAATCCAGACAGCAACGGATGCAATGATGTGTAGGGGGTTCTCCATCACCCTCACAGGGTCCGCTCGGATCTGGTATCGCCAACTGAAGCCTGGTTCCTTGGGTTCATTCGCAGAACTGAGCCGACTATTCCTTGCGTAGTTCATAAGCGGTAAGAGAAGTCGAAAACCCAACACTCACCTTCTTACTATTAAGTAGACCCCAAAGGAGTCGTTGAAGGATTACATTGCCCGCTTCACCGAAAAAGCATTGCATGTCGAGGACTACGATGATAAGATGGCCCTCGCTGCCATTTTGAGCGGACTGAAAGAAGAAAAGTTTACCTTCTCCATCGAAAAGAATCTACCAAAGACGCTAGCGGACTTCATGGCGAAAGCTCAGAAGTACACTAACGCAGAGGAGTTCACCAACGCCCGAAAGGGCACACAGGCGTCTGACTCTACGAACAAGGGGAAGAGACCTCGGAACGAAGTCTCCCAACCGACTAGCAAAAGGACGGATGACCGCGCTTCTCACAATCGTCGTCCGAGCCGTAGGCTGGAAGGAAAATTTCGTTCCTACACTCCACTCAATACATCCACCGAGTAGATCCTGCTAGACATCCGAGGAGACAGACTGCTCAATTGGCCAGTCCCTATGAGAGCTGATCCCGAGCATTGGGACAAATGAAAATATTGCCGTTTCCACCGGGACCACGGTCATAACATGGATGATTGCGTGGATCTGAAGGACGAGATTGAGTCCCTCATCCGCAAGGGACATATACGTTGTTATGCCAAAAAGAAGAAATCCTCTCGGAGAGAAGAACGGCGGCAAGAGCAGTCGAACAACCCCCCAGAGGAGCCCGTCGAAATTCGTACCATCTTTGGGAGCTCAGCTGGGGGAGGGGATTCGAACAGGGCACGGAAAGCCCATTCCCGGAGCTCCGAGTCAGAACACCACATTCACCTGACGGAACGTCCCAGCAAGGAACTTTGTGTCGCTCCGTGCAGCCTGACCTTCACAGAAGATGATGCACGTAGGATCCAGCATCCGCACGACGATGTGCTAGTGGTCACTATAACCATAGGCAATCATAAAGTGTACCGCATCTTGGTCGACACCAGGAGTTCAGCTGACGTAATGTATTCCGAGGCGTTTGAGAAGATGGAAATTCCACGGTCCAAGCTCCGATCCGTGAAGACTCCCTTGCACGGCTTTGCCGGAGAAAGAGTCATCTCCGAAGGAGCCATCTCCCTCCCAGTGATAGAGGGAGAAGGGCAATATTAAGTCAAGTTTTTGCTTAACTTTTTAGTTGTCAATGTTTCATCAGTCCACAACGTGATCATGGGCTGACCCTCCCTCAACGCAATGAGGGTGGTTGTCTCGACTTACCATCTGATGATGAAGTTTTCGGCTGATGGCGGGATTGGTTATCTCCGGGGCGATCAACGCGAAGCCCGGAGATGTTATGCGATAGCCGTGAGAAAAGGGGCCGCTAAACAAACTCTCGTAGTCGAAGCCTTGGACCCCCGCGGAGCGACGGAGAATTCTCCCGTCGAAGATCTGATAAGAATGCCGCTCGATGAATCAGATCCGAGAAAAATTGTTCAGCTCGGATCATCACTGAATTTCTAGCGGAGGAACGAGCTAATGGCCTTCTTGAGACAACACCGGGACATCTTCGCATGGTCACATGCAGATATGCCGGGGATCTCACCCGATGTGCAAGTCCACAGGCTGAACGTGGACCCAGACCACCGGCCAGTTAAGTAAAAAAGAAGTTCGTTCGATGCTGAACGGTATGAAGCCATTTCCGAGGTGGTCTCCATCCTACTCGATGCGGGCTTCATAGAAGAGGTATACTACCCTGACTGGATAGCAAATGTCGTGCTCGTTAGGAAGTCAAACGGGAAGTGATGCATATGCGTAGATTACTCCGATCTGAATAAGGCGTGTCCTAAAGACAGCTTCCCGCTACCTCGGATCGACCAACTGGTAGACAGTACGGCTGGACACGAGTTACTCTCGTTTCTGGACGCCTACTCCGGGTACAACCAGATCGCCATGCACCCCTCAGATAGGCAGAAGACCACCTTTGTCACGGACAGGGGACTCTACTATTACCGGGTCATGCCATTTGGCCTGAAAAATGCTGGGGCAACGTATCAGAGACTGGTGAATCAGATGTTCGCCAAACAGATCGGACACTCCATGAAGGTGTATGTGGACGACATGCTGGTGAAGAGTATCAAAGCCTCCGACCACCTTGTTGATTTCGAAGAAACATTCAACGTCCTCCGTGAATACCAGATGAAGCTTAACCCCGCCAAGTGCGTGTTCGGGGTTGAGTTAGGAAAATTCCTGGGCTTCCAAGTCAGCCAACGGGGTATCGAGGCGAACCCAGATAAGATCAAAACCCCCTGTACATGAACTCACCTCGGACCCTCAAGGAAATACAGTGTCTCACGGGAAGAGTCGCGGTCCTCGGGTGTTTCATATCTAGGGCTACAGACAAATGCCTTCCTTTCTTCCAGTAGTTGAAGGGCCACAAGAGGGCGGAATGGACGCCGGAGTGTGAGCAAGCCTTCCAACAGTTGAAACAGTACTTGGGATCGTCATCTTTCTTGTCCAAGCAGAAAGAAGGAGAGCCCTTGTTCCTCTACCTCGCCGTTTCAACCTCAGCCGTCAGCTCGGCCCTGATCCGAGAAGTCGGAACCAAGCAGTATCCCGTTTATTACTTAAGCAAAGCTATGGTATCAGTAGAAACGAGGTACCTTAGAGAAATTGGCGCTCAGCCTTGTCGTCTCGGCCAGAAGATTACGGCCATACTTTCAGGCCCACTCCATAATCATGCTATCGGACTCCCCTCTGAGGAAAATCCTCCAGAGACCTAAAGTGTCAGGCCGGATGACCAAATGGGTTGTATAGCTCGGAGAGTTTAACATTCAGTTCCGGCCCAGGATGACACTCAAGGGACAAGCCGTAGCCGACTTCATCGCCGAGTTTACAACTCCGGACGAAAAGCAAGCCAGGAAGGAAGTTGAGATGACACCGCCCACCCCGCTGAGCAATCAAGAGCCCGCATCAGATCCGGGGTGGGTCCTTTATGTTGATGGATCCTTCAACGTTAAAGGAGCAGGAGCCGGTGTCGTCCTGGTGGCGCCTAATTCAACGACAATTCAATACGCCATCAGACTCAGGTTCAAAGCTTCAAACAATGAGGCCGAGTACGAAGCGCTGCTGGCTGGGCTCAGGCTAGCGGCAAGCCTGGGTGTTCAGACTCTGCAAGTCTACAGCGACTCACAGTTGGTGGTGAATCATATCTCCTCAGAATACGAAGCTAAGGAAGCCAGAATGATCGCCTACCTTGAACAGGCGAGGAAATTGATCGAGAAATTCTGGAGTTGAACTGTCAGGCAGGTCCCCAGAGCCAAGAACTCATGGGCCGACACCTTGGCAAGGCTCGCCTCTACCTCCGAGTGTAAGATCCCACGCTTTGTTCCGGCCGAGTTCGTTGAGCACCCAAGCATCGGCCAGTCAGAGGAGGTCAGCCCCGTCTAGTCCATCCCCAGTTGGATGGACTCCATTTTCAATTAGATGTCTCCGACCGGATGAGGTCGATTACGTGATTCGGGAGATTCACGAAGGAATCTGCGGAAATCACTAGGGCAGCCGTGCCTTGGCCATGAAGATACTTCGTCAAGGGTATTTCTAGCTAACCCTCAAGCAAGACTCTAAGGATTTCATTCGTAAGTGTGACAAGTGCCAACGTTTTGATGCTGTGCCAAGGCAACTGGCATAAGAAATGACCTCCATGAGTGGGCCATGGCCGTTCGCTCAATAGGGGATCGACATCATCTGTCCTTTACCCACTGGGAAGGGACAAGTCAAGTTTGCTATAGTCGCGGTTGACTATGTCACCAAGTGGGCCGAGGCTGAGTCAGTCGCAAAGATCACCGAGCAGAAAGTGATTGACTTTGTGTGAAAAAATATCATCTTCCGGTTCGGGATTCCGAGGACCATCGTTTCTGATAACGGCCGCCAATTTGATAACGACAATTCCGTAGCATGTGTCGAGGGCTCGACATTATGAACGCTTACTCATCGCCTCGGCACCCGCCATCGAACGGACAAGTAGAGGCGGTCAACAAGATCATCAAGCATCATCTCAAGACGAAGCTGGAAAAGGCAAAAGGAAACTGGGTTGAAGAGCTCCCCTTCGTTCTCTGGGCCTACAGGACTATAGTCCAGACTTCGACTGGCAAAACTCCATTTTCGTTATCCTATGGCTCGGAGGCGATGGTGCCGGTAGAAATCAGACTCCCTATAGCGCGGGTCAGGGGTTTCGAAGAAAGTCAAAACTTCGAGCAGATAGCGGCTAATCTGGATCTACTCGAAGAACTCCAAGAAGTTTCTAAGCTTCGAACAGCGGCCCGGTACCAGTAGGTAGCGCGCTTCTACAATTCCAAAGTTAAAGTTAGGCACTTCCGACCAGGAGACTTAGTCCTCCGACGGGTTTTCCAGAACACGGCCGAGCCAGGGGCAGGAGCGCTGGGACCCAATTGGGAAGGTCCATATCGTGTAGTCAGATCTGTCAAACCGGGCTCGTACCACCTGAAAGACCTCGAAGGCCGTCATCTCCCTCATCCCTGGAATGCCGAGCACTTGAAGATCTACTACTTGTAAGGAAATAACTCATGATGCAATGTATACCTCCGAGCGACTGGCCTTTAAGGCTCTTAATAAAAGACCGATTCTACCGTTGAATGCTTATTTGCCCTATCCGCACAAGTAGGAGATAAATGGTCCGATCCCTCAAGGATTCGGAACCCAACCTTACGAGAGATCGACAAGGCATCCCTTAGGGGAAGAAGCCTAATAAATGGTCCGATCCTTTAAGGATCGAAACCTGACCCCATGAAAGATCGACAAGGCATCCCTTCATGGAAAAAGAGCCTAATAAAGATCCGACCACCCGATTAAGTGTTCGACTCAGCGTACAACAAAACAGAGGCGGCGAGCCAAGTATCCTAAGGGGTCGGACCCAACTAAGGCTTGGATCGAGGAAGCTCGGACAACCGACTCTAGAAACTAACTAAACGACAGCGGACTAAGCTTATCAGCTCAACATCTCAAGCAAATCAACAATGTGACAAGAATATTTTTCATTAAAATCCCCTCGGAGGGGCAAAAGTACATAGCTACATTAGAAAAAAAAAAGATAAGTCTTCAGGCTGGAGGAGCTTGGGCATCAGGAACCTGGGCATCGGGAGCTGGTTCCGAGCGGACGATGTTAGCCGAGGTATCTTCGGAGTCGTCGGGCAAGAGGGAATCGAGATCTAGGTCCGGGTATAAACCCAGAACTACCTCGAGGCATGCATCGAAGTCGCGATTGTAGAACGTTGCAGCCTCAGCATCTCTCTCTTTAGAAGTCTTGAAGCTCTCGACTGCAGAAGCAACCGCTGCGGCCAAAGAGGCCTCGTCCTTCACCCTCTGGGCCTCCACGGCTTGGTTCATGGCTCGTGTTCGCTCCTCAGTCGCCTCAGCCTTAGAACTATTCAGAGCTTCCCATAGCCGAACCATCTCCACGACCAAGGAGTCCGCGTGGGCCCTGGCACGGATCAACTCGGCATTCGCTGCGTCACCGCTCTTCTTAAAATCATCTGCCTTTTCCTGCAGATGTAGCTCCCTGGCCTCCAAGTCCACAACGACTCCCTGTAGTCGCCTGACCGTGGCCCTCTCGCCTGTAAACTGTTGACGGAGGCCAGTCTCCTTTGACCTTAAAGCCGCCATCTCAGCCTGGAGAGCCTCCAACTCCACCTCCTTTCCCTTGTACTCTCGCACTCTCTGCCGAATGGAGAGTAGCATCGGGATGGCCTGAACAGAAAATAAAGATCAGAATCTACAAAACATATGCGACAGAATGTGCATAACAACATCAAAGAAAGGAGGTCTTCTCAGAGACTTACCATGTAACATACGAAGGCGAAGTCGTTTAGGAAGTCTCCCTCCGATCGCTCAAGGGTCTAGGCGATGTCCTCCTCCTTAGCATGTTTGGCAGCCCACGAAGTCAGGCACGCCATGTGATAGCCGGGTTCGAACCTCCACCCGCTCGTGCCCGCTTAGGCTGAGGCCTCAGCCCCCTCGGCCCTTATCCAATTGCCAGCCAAGTTTTGACCCTCAGCGCGACCCTCCCCCTCAACCTCGGGTGGGAAAGGTATATTCTCAGCTACCCTGTTGGCTCCCTCTCTCTTAGAGGATGAGGGAACGACGATAGGGGGCTCGGGGGCTGCGGTGGGAACGGTAGCGGCGGTGAGAGGAACAACGACGATGGGACTGCAAGCAACAGTGCTCGGTACGACTGTAGAGTCAGCCTCTATCACTCGGACGACCCCCGGAGGAGGACGTATCACTGGGCGCAAGACTGCCCGAGGAACCGCGGTAGAGCTGAGGCGCGCCGGAGTCGGTAGCTCGGAGGACGAGACGACCGGCTTCAGAGTCGGGGCTGATGGAGTTGGGGCAGCAGAAGATTCTCCCGCACAAGGGGGAGCCGACTTCTTCCGAGTGATCTTCACTCGGGGGGGTTCTTTGAGTAGCTCCGCTGCACTCAGAGATGCCTTCCTCTTCCGTGTCCCGGATGCCTCATCCATGCCTGCGAAAGAAAATTGTCAGCTACTAAGTGAAGAAAAGATTATTGAAGAGGTCAGGACAGCTTACTCAGAGAGGTGGCCAGAGGTTGGGATTTACAAAGCCCGGACCGGTGAAGGTTGGACGCAGTTATCAGATCGGCCTAGGAGCTAAGCGACTCCGACTGCGCTTTGGCCTTTGCGACCTGATTCTTCTGGTCCGAGTCTAGGAGCGGCAACCTCTTTACAAAAGATGCATAGAAAAAAAGTCTTATTACAACTAAAACGAGGGAAAACTAAAGTAGCAGATCAGATGCAAAATAAAGTCCGACCTGATTTCACAAAATGAGTTAGAACCCGAACCGTTGAGGTTCTAAGCTCAGTCGCAGGTGCCTCCCATTCACTTGCCGCCCAGAACAACTTGTTCTTCCAGTCCTTGTTAGAGGACGGAAGGTGCATCACCAACCCCGACCCCTTGCTCCCCCGAGTCGTAAAATAATACCATGGATCATTGCCGTCATGCTTGGCCATGTAAAGACTCATTAGCTCCTCTGGAGTCAGCTCGAAGTTTTTCGCTTACTTTCAGATGATGTAGGCGGAGATCATTACTCTCCAGGCATTCGGGGCGAACTGTCCGGGTGCTAATCCAAGGTAGGCCGCAACCTTCCTGAGGAAGGGGTGTAGGGGGAGCCGAACCCCGCACTGCAGCGCGCAAAGGAAGATGGCTACTTCTCCCTTGGTCGGAGCGCTGACTGCGTCCAAAGGCCCAGGGGCCCTTATCTGAAAGGAGTCAGGGATCTGGAACTCCGAACGGATCCATTCCATTTGAGACTCCGACATGACAGAGCCTCCGGGGACTACCTCCGCGCTGCGCAGATTTGCGGGCATTTCAGTGGTGGTAATGGTCTCGACTTGGCGGGCTCGGGTGGTTGTCTTTTTACCGAGTTGCTTGGTCTTAGAACCCAATGTTTTTTACCTCTAAGCCGGGGGGTATGGGAGAGTGGGATCGAAAGGGCCCTCGAAAGACTCACTCTCACTTTCAGTACTCCCTGGCTCGGAGTCATTAGCATATTCACGGACCATCTCGAGGTCGGAAGACATGGCAGAGAAGTGAGGGTCGACGAAACTCACTGGGTGCTTGCCGGGAATCGCCTTTATCCGAAAAACTTCAAATTCTGCTGGAATCGCCTCTCGTCGGAAATCGCCTCCTCCGGTGTGCTCTTACGAATCAGAACGTAAAATGACAATGAGAAGTCCGGGACGCCTTATATAGGCAGTAAAGGGATTCGGCATTAATGATGAGCCATAATGGCAGCAGCCGAATCGGCACGACCCGATCTCCGAGCACACCTGGTGACGTTGCATTGGCGGGATACAAACCAATTGTACGGCTCTGACATCAGGCTGTGTGCCTCGATAGGTGAAGCGACGCCCCGTCACTCGGAGCCGTTAGGCACACGCCTCCTCCAGCCTGCGTGACGACTTCTCATAGGCTGGAGGGAGATTCGAGATCGTAACCGTCGCCACGTGTTGGCCAAGGCGAATAACGCGTGCGTGGTTCGAGTTCCGTCATCATTGCAACAATGGTGGGAGATTTTCTACCTATGTACTCTCTAAGCTGACAAGCAAACTCGAAGAGGAGGGGGCTTCTGTTGTAGAAAATCTGAGCTCACAATAGAACGCCGCTCAGGGGGCAAGTCTGGGCCGAGTCGTGACCCTCCCGACCTGTTTCAAGATGCGACCCATCCGAGCAGCCAACTTGGTTGCGGTCGGACTTCAGATTATGATCCGATCGGATGATCGTCTACGTTATAACCGCTCTGCTCTAACCTGCGTTCCGAGGCTAACGAAGTCCCGATCCGAGCACACAGTCCGAACAGAGCAAATGTCCCAGGCCAAATGCATGTTCAGACGCGCATATCCCATTCGCTGAACGTGGAAACTGCCATAATCAAACGTGGCCGATAACCTCGCTTGCAGATACGCATAATCCGCCAGATACGCTACATGATCGATAGATCGCGGGGGGTATCTCGACGAACCGGGAATCCCCCTGATCATGCCGAGATTATCAGATCCGGACCACTTGACAGTCAAGTATAAATACTACATCACGCCATATCTACAGGTACGTAAAATCGAGCTCTCCTCTACACTCTACTCAGACCCTGATTTCCTTGTCCTGACTTAGGCATCGGAGGGTCCCCCGGCTTAGCCAGGGTCACCTTTGCCTGCTTTCCTGGTGCAGGTTCTAGGGATTATCATGGTGATCGACGAGGAGGGAGGGCTGACCAGATTTTGGCATCAACAATAATCATATAAAAAAAAATATAGGATCAAATATGTTATTTTGTTAAGCCCATCAAGATGAATATTTGAGATAATTATTAAGCTAAACCAATCATCAAGTGGGTTATAAAAGTGGGCCCACAAATTCAAAATATCTATAATATGGAGTAATAACTCAATTTAAGCATTGAGAATAAACTTAAAAACATTAATAGAAAATTTAATAATTACACATGGCTGAGTTATCAAACAATCCGAATCGTCCAAATAGTGGGAATCGTTATAGATGTTCTTAATTTTCAAACTCTTCAGACGTATATATCTTTCAATAATCTTTATTTTTTAGAAATTAATGTTGACCATTAACTGTTTTTTGCCAACCTTCGATTTGAATTCCATTGTTTAATGTCTAGGATCATCAGATCTATGTGTATCTTGAGTAAAATTCCATCCACAGTGGTTCCCACTATATGGACAATCCTGATTTAAAGATATCCCTGCCACGTGTAATACAGAAATATGGGCCTATCATCTCACGTATCTTCTGGCTCTACGGTATCATTTCCCCCGACTCAAGCAGGCCGGCTCGGGTTGGAGGTTAGAATTCTACGCACCCGGTACACGTTAGCATCTCCTCCCTTCGCCCCGATTTCAAATCGAATACGCCAATCGAAAAAAAATGTGGGCCCCTATCTCGTGCATTTCTCTTTCCTCCATCCATCCCTACAAAATTCAAGAGCGGAGAGAGAGAGAGAGAGCAAGAGAGAGAGAGAGAGAGAGAGAGAGAGAGAGAGAGAGATGACGATGGATAGAGAGAGAGAACGAGAAATGGAGCTGTAGTGTGCAATGTACACCAACTGCTTGCTCTAAGGCCTGGATCCCTCCATCATCGGCATCGGTGGCAGCAACGGAACTCCTCGCGTCGGCCTTTTTCGACATTCAAACCCTAGGATGGGAGAGCAGCTCCTTTATTTCATCCTATCAGCTATAATGGTGGTTGGTGGGTTGGTGCGTTTCTCCCTCTTCCCCTCTTTTTAAAAATATGACCGTTGAGCCTGTAAGTGACTTACAGGGAAGTGACTTCCCACCCCCCTCGCCCTGCAGTTTTTTGGTAGATTTGCCTGTAAGTGACTTACAGGTTGTAAGTCACTTACAGGTGATTGTTTTTCCCCAAACACCACCTGTAAGTGACTTCCCTGTAAGTGACTTCCCACTTACCCAACTTACAGGCATCCAAACAGGCCCTAAGGAAACTGTTGTATCTTCAAATATTATTTTCTCCGCCATTTTTTCCACAAACCTGATAAACCCATCCACCAAAACTCAAACTAATTTTCAGCAATCTCTTTGCAACTACAAGAAGATCTTCATCACCATCTATTATAATCTCATTTTTTGCCACATTCTCCCTATCTATGCAAAATCCCTCAAAGTTCAATTTTTCAGCAATCTTTCTACTGATAATAGAATTTTTGTAAGTATGAAATAATTGATGCATGCCTCATTCCATGATTTCTGAAAATTATAAAAGTGTAAAGGTCCGAAAAATGTGAACTTTTTTCCATCCCCCAAATGTCCTAAAGCCAAGTGCAGCCGCAATGATTTTGGAAAATAGTTATTTCATCTTTGTCAATGTCATTTGCTTTATACTTTTAAGACAAATTACAAAACATCTCTGTAAATGGTTGGCATTGGTACCATTGGAACTTTAGTCTTTTTATGCTTGAATACTTTGTGAATGATTATAGAGGTTTGCTAATTCCACGCGTTTGTGGAGCCGTGCATCGGCATACGGACACACATGTAAAATAAGATCTGATCTTTTCATAAGGTTGGTAATATTGTTTAAAAACAAAAGAAAAGAAAAAAAGGCAACTCCACTCTTCAAGTAGGCTACAATGTACATAATAAGTTAATTTTTACCGGAGGTTATTTTGGATTGTGTTTGAGGTTATTTTGGATATTATTTGACTAAATCTTTATCTTGAATTATTTAGCAGTTTTGCTTGACTAATCTACAGAGATTTATGTTGTGATTTGTTTCAGCTTTTCATCTTCTTATGCATAACAGAAGGTACACATATTTTTATTACGATTTGCTTCGATTTTTTCTCTGCTTGTGCAAAAATATTCTGGTTTAAATATTAAGAACTACGTAGTGGCTTGATCCCAATCTTCCGAACATTGGGTATGTAGGCAGCCATTCATGCTAGACCATATAGGTGCAGCTACAATTTTTTATTTTTATTTTATTTTCCCTTCTTGTACTGTGGATGCATTTTCATTAGGATTACTTGGTAGTAAGAGTGAGGTGGATGTAAGTTCTCGAAGCCTTAAATTAATCTTGAATTATTTATATCTTTATCGCTTCATTTATATGCTGTTGTCATGGTTAGATTGTAACTCCTCAGAATTCATTTTGGGGTAAAACATTACGGTGCATGACGGTTCCCAGAAGGTTAAGTTGCAAATTATTATTAAGAGTTGATTGAATATCTTTTATTTTTTGTAAATGTTGTTAATGGTTGGATGGATGATGAATATATTTGCAAATGTAAATGAAAATAAAGAACTTACAATATATATATTGGAAGATTCCTTGTTTAAGGGGACATGAAATTTTGTAGCTTATGGTATGGTGCCCCAATATTGATTGTATGTTACTAGTATATAGTAGATAATACTAGGTTCATCTTCATGTGAAGACTCCTTTGAATGAATTAGATGGCAATATAAATTTGTCAATAGAGATCATATTTCGTTTTGGCATGGATTACCAATTATCATAATAGCCAACACTCATGAGAAAATGAAAGCTTTTCATAGAGAGAGTGCACGGCTTAATCCAAGGGATTGTTGGTATTGGTTGGGTGGGAATTGACCTAATCCAACCTGGGCTTTTCGGCATCCTGTGAGTCTTCAATTTATTTATATATTTTTCCTATGCAACCTGTTACGATCTTACAATCTCTTTGTTAATTTCTAGAGCTGATTTTTCTTCATCCGTAAAAAATTGCTTGTTCCTTTTGAGCCATAGTTCCTGGCAGACAGCCAAAAGGGGCAGATTCTAAAGCTCAACCCACCAGTTCAATGGTCCTGATTACCTGACGTGTTTGTGTATATGGAATACATGTGTGTTCCATGGAAAATGTAACGATTATCCACTGATAATTTCTTTTTTACTGTAGCAAATTGGATTGCAATAATGGGATCCTATTTGGTTAGCAATCAGATCCTCAAGTCATTGGACTGCAGGCACCTCATTTCTTGTGCCAGAGTATTCTTGACTGTGGATAAGACTCATAAGAGTAATGATTACTGTGTGGAAACCATGGTGTCTAAACTGCTCTATTGTCTTGTCAGTGGAAAACAAGTTTCATTTCCACATGGATCCTGTGTACCCAAAGAAGCCCTAAAAATCAAATGAAAAAGAAAAGAAAAGAAAAAAAAGAAACCGATACTTGATATGGATCATTGTTCAACCGAGAACTGCAATCCTTGATCTTTTTATGTGATTGTAAGATTCTAATGAAATCATAATATTCAAATCATGAACTAAGATCCACCAAAAAATTGTAGGATCCAATTTGGATACTTGGAGCTGCTCTTTTGAGGAAGCCCTGTGTGAAATGGAGCAGGAGGGGTTCTAATTGTCTTCCTGAGGGGAAATTTGCGCACTGTTATCAGTGGGATTTTGTTTGCCACTTTGCCTTTTTGTTGTTACTTGTGGCTTCTTCTCAGATGAGAGAATCATTTATTACTAGCATATTGCGGTTCTTGTTTGCCTTAAAAAAAAAAAAAAAAAAAAAAAAAAAAAAAACACTGTAAATTGTAACCATACTGTTAGCTGCTTTCAGAATCTGTACATGACTACATGCACCCTGTTTCTGGTAACCATTGTCCAGAAATGTGATAATCAACTCAGAACTTGGCTGACATGACACTATTTAGCTAGGCTTGGATTGTCTACTGAATTCGAGCATCACGTAGAACCATCTCAAGTCATGTCAAATTTGTAAATTGAAATAAACAATTTCCAAGTGAGCTGAGTTGAACTCGGCGTCAAAAGTCGTTTGAGCTCAGATTACTTACCAAGGGTGCTTAATTTCATTTCTCACAAGAATTGTAAAAACTTTCATTGAGTGATATCCATAAAAATAAAATAAAAGTCAGAACTTACTGTGAAATGATCAACACGGCGATTTTGTGAAGCCAGATAATGCAACCTCATGAATGCCACTCTATCGTATTCTTTTCAGAGCACATAGCAAGTCCATATTGTGAATGCATATGCCATTCCTAAGTGGGCCCAAAACCTGAAATTGAAACCGAAAATGTTCCTTTGCATAAGATAGTATACCATCCAATTATAAAATGAAAAGGAAAAAAAAGCAATACTCGGAATGATTCGAAAAGAACCATCATTAAAAGGATACATGCACCTAAACAAAATAAGGCCTTGAATTACGAAAGGATGACCCGCTTCTAAGATCAAACTAAAAGCTGACCCACGCATGAGGTATAAAAACAAAAATATCATGAAAAGCATTGGAAAAGGGCTAGCATATAAAGAATCTAACTTGCCGATAAAAATAGAATTTTGGGCCCTAGTTAGAGAGGGGCAAATCCAGGCTTCTTTGGATCTTTTTATCTGAAAGGATAGGATCTGAAAGAAAAGCTGATTTGGTCCATTGATCTTGTCATGGGCAGTAGCCACGCTGATACTAGAAGGCAAAATTTTAACAGCTCCCTTTCATCTCCCTCTCATCTCCCTCTCCAAACAGAATAAATAGGGGCTATCGTCTACATTTGATTGGAGATGCACCCCTGTCCAAAGACTCCAATCTCTTAAGTAGGGATGCAACTCGAGCGGTTGGGTTGGGTTGAGGGTCAACCTGAGCCTACTCTGATCTCGAAAAGACCCAATCAGGTTTCATCCTATTCATTTCAGTAGTAGTTGGTTGGATTCATTTGATCTATTTGGTTTTCTTTTACAATGGCTGAAAAGCCCACATCTTAACAAGACGCGTCCTTCAAAAAATTGTCCTTTACATGTCGTAACCTTCTGCATCTCATTGTAACTATGTTATTCTTCTGCATTATTCAGGTTCCTTCGGTTGTAGTTAGTTACATATACCTCCCTGTTCTGTAGCATAGGTCCTAGATCACTGTACTGGAGACAGACACATCTGCCTGCTGTACTGCAATCTCTTGGATGCATAGCACAAACTGCAATGCCTGTTTATGAAACCAGAGGGGGAAATTGTGGGTTTTATAACGAGTAAAATATTAGAGTGCGGCAGCGGATGCTTTCCTTAGCCTTTACAAAACTGAACCATCTTATGCATGCTATTGTATGTTCTTCTCATTTGGATATATTTCTCTGTTCCAGGAACTAAAACCTCTTGGGAAGAACAAAGTGAACTTTGTTTATAGAAGGTCAGTCAGGGAATGACTTCTTTATTATCCTCTAGTTATTTCATCTTATGAATCTTAATACATGTAACAACAAATTCTTTTAAGTTTTTTTATGATTTTCTGCAATCCAGTTACCATATAAGTTTGCTTTCACTGCTAATATCCCCACTGTGTTCCTTTTCATTGTTTCTCTCTGGTTTTGCATCACGGGTATTTGGTATTAAAACCCTGATGAAAAGCTTTTTACCTCTTAAAGATGCTCATCTGCGGCTGGGGATGGAAAACCTTTTGCAATTCCTAAAAAACATGACAAACTTTTTCATCTCTTGGTGATTGGCATCTTTGCCTTCATTTTACATTTATCATTTGTATAGGAATTAAATCTTGTTTGAATGACTATTAGGTGTAAGATTTTTTATTTTTTATTTTTTATTTTTTTATTTAGAAATAGAACAAATTTCACATTTTTTTTTTTAATTCGCAGATATTTTAGCAACGGACCAAATTCGTGGCTAATTTCTGAACAAGACATTGGACGATGGATTTGAGGTCCGTCGCTCTCGAACCTTAGCCGTCGCCAATATTTTTAATGATGAATTATTCGGATGGTTTTTTTCCGAAATTCAATGATGGATTTTTTAATTTTGCGACGAGTCTTATCCGTCGGTAATCTGTCCATCATAGATTAACGATGGATAAGATCCATCGCAAAAAAAAAAAAATCCGTCGTTGAATTTCGTTGTTTATTTAATTTTATGACGAATTTGGTCCGTCGTAAATTCACAATTTTGGCGTAGTGAAACCTATAGCAGGATAATTCACAACGTTAGCAAACCAAGGTAATTGAGATAGTTTAAACAATTGTTCATCTAAGAACATATCATTTATCGGTGTCGGCTCAAGGGAATCAGGGAGATTAAGTCTAAGATATGGTCAGCTACTATATTCTCTACTCTTTTTTGTTTCGTATTTTATATATTAAATTCTTGGAGTAGAAGGATCCATCTTATCAGGTAAGGCTTTACATCGTTCTTAGAAAAAAGATACTTTAGCGTCGCATGATCAGTGTAAATGATATCTTAGATCCGATCAAGTATAACCTAAATTTGTCTAAAGCGAACAATACAACTAAGAATTCCTTATCCATAGTAGAATAGTTCACTTGGACAGAATTTAGAGTGAATCACCTAGGGCTTCTTCTCTTTTCTCTAGTCTAACACGGCCCCAATAGCATAGTCAGATGCATCGAATATAATCTCAAAAGAAATGCTCTAATCGAGTAGTTGCATGATAGGTGTGGTAGTCAATATGCCTTTGACTTAGTGAAAGCTTCTTGGCATTGCTTGGTCTACTTGTATGGGATATCCTTTTGGAGAAGATTACATAAAGGATGAGGAAGGTGACTAAGCCTTTTATAAATCGTCTGTAAAATCCAACATGTCTTAAGAAGGATCGCATGTCATGTATGATCTTGGGTGGAGGTAGGTTAGATATAAGATCAATTTTAACATTGTCTACCTTAATTCCGTTGAACAAAATTGTGTCTAAGAATTTTTGAGTGTCAAATATTGTATATTTTTCCCTATTTATATCTTGGTTTTATAAACATAATACTACTTAATGTTATATTTTATACACGTTTCTGTTGGAAGGTAAATCTGAGAGTTTGGATTGAAAAGAAAGCTAAAAGCATGAATTTAATGCTCAAGAATTATCAAGCCAAAGATTGGATCTTAGAAGACCAAGAATGAAGAATTCACATACTAAATATCCAAGAAAATTAAGTGAGGAAGGAAGAGAATCGAAGACTTGAAGTGTAAAAAAGGAATCATAAAAATTTACGTGCTTCGACCAGCCCTGGATCTGGCTCGATTAGTCGAAGAAACTTCGGCTTGAACTTTAGCAACATTATCTTTTAAATTCGCACGATTCTGGACTAGTTGAAGACTTCCCTCGACTAGTCAAAGATGGCGCTTGACCAATCGAGGGTGTCTCTCAACTAATCGAAGGTTACGCAAATTTTGCGTGGACTGCATAAATTTGAAGCGGTTTTCGGACTTTTCCAACTCAGTGCGAAAGTTGGAGTTCCCTTACTATAAATAAGAATTCCTAAAATGTTCTTAGGAATCTTTTAGGGTTTGAGGAATAAAGCAAAAGGTGGAGCTACCATCCGGGAGTTTTTCTTCTTCCTTAGTTGTTTTTATACTTTTATTTAAGAGTTTTTAGTTCAATCATGTCTATCGTTGGCTAAACCTCTTAGCAAGGGCTAAGGGGTGAAGCTTGTAGCGTGATTGAGATGTTTGCTTTACTTTGATTCATATTTTTTATTGAACCTTATGGATTCTAGTTCTTTATTAAGGAATATTTCTAGTTTTTAATGGTTTGTTGCGACAAATTACAATAGATCGGTAATTGCTTTGAATATCTTCTTTTCCTAATTTGAGATTGTGAAATTAGTAAGTCTTGTTGTTCACCATCGTCCCTTGGGCATGGTTAGGTAGTGAAATCCTTCCTAATCTTCACAATTCTCCTATGATTGGTTATGGGATTGGTATATCTTATTGTTTACCATTGTCTACTGGGCGTGGTTGGGTGATAGAATCACTTCAAATCCTCACAACTCTCTTTTGTAAAGACTAGGTTTATGAGAAGTTCAGGTATCTGATCGTCTCTTCTTTCTCTAGCTAGATAAGATAGGACTTTGATTCCAGATGAATTTCTTGAATCATACAAGGTAGCCTCCCAATTGCTACAAGTGGATCCTTGGAACCCTAGTTCCCACCTTTAAATTTACAAGTTTTAATTATAAATTTACAATTACTCTTTTAAATAATTTCAGATTTAGTTTTAGATCTTCTTCTAGTTCTAGTTTTAGTTACTTTCAGAAATGTATGTGATTAGTCCCTGTGGATTTAACCTCGGTCTCATCGAGATTATTACTGCATTACAACCCTACACTTGGGGTTGTGAACAAGAACTATTCCCTTGGAAGCATGAAATGACATTTTTCCCAATTCAAAATCAAATTCTTCTCCTCACATCGCTTCAACACATTTTTGAGATTTTTCAAACACTCATTGAAGGATGGATCAAAGAGAAAGAAGTCTCCTATGAAGACCTCTAAGTATTGCCCTACCATGTTAGAAAATATACTCAACATGCATCGCTGAAATGTAGCGAGGGCATTACACAGTCCAAATGACATCCTTCGATAAGTAAATGTGCCAAAGGGACATGTAAATGTTATCTTTTCTTGATCTTTAGGGGTTATCTCTATCTGATTATAGCCCGAATATCCATCAAGGAAGTAATAGTAAGAGTGACCATCTAGCCTTTCTAAAATTTGATCAATGAATGGCAAAGAAAAGTGGTCCTTTCTTGTGATGGTATTCAACTTTCTGTAGTCAATGCACATTCTCTAACCAGTAGTGACTCTAGTTGGCACAAGTTCAGTGTCAGCATTGGATACGATGGTGATTCCGGATTGTTTAGGAACCACTTGAGTTGGACTCACCCATTGAGTGTTGGATATAAAGTAAATGATATCCGCGTCCAACAACTTAAGGACCTCTCATTTAACCACTTCCTTTATATTTGAATTTAATCGACATTATGGTTGTTGAGAGGTCTTCGTATTATCCTTAAGATGAATGTGGAGAGTACAAATCAAAGGGTCAATTCCCCTGAGGACCGTAATCGACCATCCATGGGCTCTTTTATGCTCGATGAGAGTATAAATAAGCTCACTCTCTTGTTCTTTCTTAAGCTGAGAAGAAGTCACCACTAGGTATATCTCATCTTGATCTAAGTAGACATATTTACGATCAGCGGGCAAAGGTCTTAGGTTAAGCTTCGATGCTTTGAGGTTAAATGATAAATACACTACATTGGTTTGGGGCAAAGTTTCAAATTGTGGCTTCCATTTGTTAACTTCAAGTACCAGCGTAGCATCAAGGAAGGCATCCATTTTCCTAATCATATTATTATCTAAATCAAGGGAGTGGGCTAAGTACATCTCTAGAGGGTTAGAGTATAGATTTAAAATTGCTCTATCTTCCATGAAAGAATTGATCATGTTAATGTTGTGGGTATTGTTAATATCCTTTGATTGTTTGCTCATACTGAAAAAAAAATGTTAAGCTATAATGTTATATTTCTAAAAGATAAATTCATGATTCTATTCCTATAATTAATGATGGCATTTGATGTAGTAAGGAATGAGCGACCAAGAATGGCAGGAATCTGAGTGCTTACATATATGATGGGTTGCATATCCAGGACAATAAAATCTACTAGATGTAGAATTTATCAACTTGGACCAACACATCCTCAATCATCCCTCTCGGTACACGAACCGATCGATCAGTAAGTTTGTAACACCTTGAATTTTCGGGGGTCGAGTAATACTTGATTCCCAAGTTCTTGAGTATCACTTATATCTTAAGAGTTAGTAATTTCGGGTATAAATCAAACGAAATGAGCAATAGAGGGATCAAATGGATCATAAACCACAAACCATAACTAAGCTACTAAAATAAAACACGGCTAAGTAAGTGCAGATCTAATAAGGAAATATCATATGGGATGCACGAGGTGACGCCTGACAAAATATACAAAATGTAAAGTCCAAAAATGGTATGCAACTATCCTCTCGTCCTAATGGCCCATCGCTAATCCAGTGCGGTCTATGGGGATCTACCCAAAAGCTGGAAGTAGGAAAGCTCCTCTTCCTCATCTATGCTCGCTCCGTCTAGCTTGTCGAGCTTCATGACACCTGCATCTAAATAAGGGTTTAGTTGGTGTTCTAAAACGCCGTCCCAGAGTGGGAGTAGTGATTAAATCAGTGGGTGCCATTAGTAATGAGTTACACAAAATATCAATTCCAAAGGCGAGATTAATGAAAACCATACAAACACTAATACCTAACTACTCTTGTTAGTACATATGCATGTATTATGGAATGATACATGCCATCACCAACAACACTCTCTCAAGCGACTCCATCTTACGATCGCAAATGACAAACACTCCCTCAATGCAACCTCAACTACCGAGCTGCTTAGCCGAGTATTTAATCAAGTCTGTTCATCCAGAAAAATTGTGGAAGTTGAAACACCTCTATTTAATCAATAGCCTTACCTAGATTAATTGGCCCAGGGCGACCGTAGCAGTTCTGAGCCTGTGATCCTTAATTCAAATTTAGGTATCATCCCATTGTCTCACAAATCAATTGTCACGCCCCAAACCCAGAAATCGGATTCATATGAATCCCGATCACCGAATCTAGTGCCGACAGCCTCCGTAGTAACCCATACTCGGCTCCTAACATTCATATGCCAGATTCCGATCATGGGATCCTATAAGGAGGATTTTTTTTTATACATTTAACTAGTACTAAGCATAACCACAAGATTACCCAATTCATGAAGGAAACATCATCATCACATATCCACTAATATAATCATTTGAGTACAACACTGAAAGGGAAATACATAAATAGAAAATCAAGCTCCAGAAGACCACTGCGCGCTCCAGCTCAACACTGCAGCAACCTAACATCACTTGCACGCATCTATCGTGCATAAGCTTATAAAAAGCTTAGAGGGTGGTGTACATGTGTGCACAAGGTAAGTGTCAAGTATTCAATAAAATGTCATAATCATACAATACCGAAAAATCGATAATCCATAAACCATATAATGTTTGAATAAGCAGAAACACTGATAAGATTATGAATTATCAGAATAAACAGAAGTACGAACAAGTCCATAAGTCAATCAATATCAGAATGCGCAATATAGAACAGCTATGTAATAAGGAGTCATAAAGAGCCAAATATCAGATGCGGAGGATATAATGCAATATACAAATCCTGCTAAGTCTGTCTAGGCCATATAAGTGCAGAAACATAGCAACTCAAAATGCCATATACATGCAGATGTAATGCAATATGCGATGTGAATGATATGACCATGCTAGAGTGTGAAGTCGGGATGATAGTACGTAGTATCGCAGGTTACGGGGTCCACCACAAGGAATCTCTATCCAAACCAGTCCCATACCTAAATTTGGATAGTCTGACTCAATGTGGTAAACTCCTGATCTCATGTTAGTCGCGTGCCCAATTGAAATCCTTGACATAACGAAGATACACAACAATTAGTTGCGCACCACTAGCCCGAGTGGATAGTGAATGGATGAATGAATGAGTATGCAACTCCTACTCAGTAGCTTGTCAGCACAGTAGCTTGCCAACTGCTGGTAGCTGGCCCAGTGTGGTAGCTCGTCCAGGCCTCAGCCCCACCCACATCACACCCGCCCACATCAGCGTCTGCCCACGTGCGCCCACCCACATGCACAACAGTGATGGGGTGTCGTAATATCATGTCAGTCCTCATATCAGTACCGTTCCTCTCTGGGATCATCACCGGGGTTTAGTACACTCCAAATGGCACTGCCTCTCTCCCTAGCCACACAGTCCAAGTGAGCATAAGAAACCTCACTATCTGCCTGGCCAATAGTTTGCTAATACCTATTCGGCACGTCGATAGCGGACCCATTCCTCGAGTTGGTCAGACTCAGCCTAGTATTACCCCCTGCGCTCGGGCGGGTAAGGCCACACCCCCTTCCAACTGACCACGGCACAGTGGAGAGCGCAGTCATCTGGTAATCGGCACTCAACGCCCATCTACCCACTCGGTCTATACGTTGGAGCATCCTCTGGAACCAAGAGGGTGTTTAGGAATTTTCACCCAGGGTCATCTATAACGGCCCGATGCTCGAACAGATTTTTGATGTCCCATCTGGCCATCCACGATATGCCTGTAGAGGCTACGACCCTAATATCACTAGGGCGTACAGTAGTCACAACACAATGCAAGATACATGAGTCATACAATCCAATCATGCGTCAATCCTGCGCATGCGGTGCACTCATGTGAGATAACCTCCACCTATCAGGGAGTCTCACATCATTCTGCCCAATGACATATGCAATGGTTAATCACATCTCATAACAAACATGCAGATGATGCGAATGGGCATGTATCATGATGCTATGCAGTCACATACTCATATTCGGTATCAATAACCGGCATCGACAATGTGAACTTTTAACCAACATTGCCCCCCAAGGAATGGCCCACATAGAATCAAATATATAATGGGCACATGGCCTCACATAAGGGCCAAAATATACGAAACAGGTGGGCCCTGGTCATGGGCCTAACTCGTATCACAATGGGCCTTACCCGTAGACCTCAAATACATCTGGATGGGTCGCATCCATGGACCTCAGATATATCACAATGGGCCTCAAATATACTTCGCAGGTGAGTCACATACCTGGGTCTAATACACACAAGTATAGGCTACATCACATAGGCCTAATGTACATCACTATGGCCACAACCCATGAGCTTTAAATACACAATAGGTGGGCCCAACACATGGGCCTCAAATATATACCACAGGTGAGCCTCAATGGATAGTTCACCAACACAACAGGATGGGTCTAATGACATGGACCTCATAAACATATCGAATAGGCAGCACCATTTGGGCCTTACATACATTGCAATGAGCCATGACCCATGGGCCTTGCATACATCACAATGGGCCTTGTAGCATGGGCCTCATATATATTTAAGGTGGGCCCCGACAACGGGCCTCATACACATCAAGGTGGGCCTCAACAACGGGTCGAACAAAATAGACCAAATCAAAAGGGCCGATGCAAAGGAGCCAAATCAATTGGGCTGATCAAATAGACTGATACAGATGGGCCGAGTCAAAGGGGCCGACTCAAATGGGCAAAGTCAATTGGGCTAATCAAATGGGCCGATGCAATTGGCCGAGTGAATGAGTTGAATCACTTAGCCGAATCAATCAAATGGGCCGAATCAGTTGGATTGAATTACTTGGCCGAATCAATCAAATGGGCCGAATCAGTTGGATTGAATCACTTGGCCGAATCAATCAAATGGGCCGAATCAGTTGGATTGAATCACTTGGCCGAATCAATCAAATGGGCCAAATCAGTTGGATTGAATCACTTGGCCGAATCAATCAAATGGGACGAATCAGTTAGATTGAATCACTTGGCCGAATCAATCAAATGGGCCGATACAAGCAGGCCGATCAAATAGACTTATACCAATGGGCTGAATTAAATGAGCCAAGTTAAATGGGCCCCTAAATACATCGAATCGGGCTTTATCAAGTAGGCCCTAAATACACCAAATAGGCTATGCGTCAAGGAGTTATACTAAGCATGGTATAAGGGGAGGGATGTTGTTCATAGCGAAGACGGGCCTAGACGGCCTACAAGTATGGGCCTAATAATGGGCCCAAGGGAGAATTATAAGGCGGACATATAACCAACACTATACTTGCAATGTGGATGTCAAATCAACTTTGCTCCGAAGGCACAACCGTCATAAACATAATTTGTGCTGGAATCACACATTGCAATGGACCTTAGGTATATCCCATTGGGCCTTAAATACATCACTTAGGCCATATCATATGGGCCTTTTACTTATTAAATGGGCCACATCAATGGGCCGTATGTGCATTGCAATGGGTCATAACCCGTGGCCTTAAAATGCATCAAATAGGCCTAACCCATGGGTCTTAAATATAATAAATGGACCACACTACTTGGTCTAACAATACTAAAAAAAGAAAAGGGAAAAACTGAGCTGGTTGAACAATACTATCAGTGGGCCGAGCTAAGCCGAGCCGACCTGACTGAACAGCAACATCACGTGGGCCGAGCCGAGCCGACCTGACTGAACAGCAACATCAGGTGGGCCGAGCCGAGCTGACCTGATTTAACAATAACAGCAGGTGGGCTGATTCGAACCGACTTGACTTAACAATAACATCAGGTGGGCTGATCCGAACCGACCTGACTGAACAGCAACATCAAGTGGGCTGATCCGAGCCGACCTGACTTAACAATAACATCAGGTGGGCTGATCCGAGCCGACGTGATTGAACAGCAACATCAGGTGGGCTGATCCAAGCCGACCTGACTTAATAATAACATCAGGTGGGCTAATCCGAGCCAACCTAACTATGGCTGACGCCTCTACATGGGCCATTGAGGAACTCATTCGTCATGACCGGTGCTGACCAAACTCATGTCCCATAGAGCTGTCCGGGCTGACCTCTTCTCTTTAGTCAGACCATTCTTACCCATAACGTGTATCCTCATATACTAAAGATCCATGGGGCTCATGGCACATCAGGGCGGACTAGCACTGCTCAGACATTGTCCTCCTAACCCTGCACCTATCAAACTTGGCCAGGTACACCAGTACTACCCAAAGTGGATGGAAGACAAGGGTGGGTTCTATAGTCCCCACGCCAATTACACTTCACTGCTACCACCGCTACCAGGAATGGATGCCAAGACCGGTTTTGAAATAAGATAAACTCCGCTCAGCCTACCCGTTGAGCTATGAATCTGGGTGTAATCACACATCAAGGAGGGTCTGCACGGACGTGGCCCCACCGTCTAGGGGGAGTGGACGGTTTGGATAAGGCCCATGCACTATGATGTGGGCCATCTGGATGGATGGAAGGAGTGAATGGGTCCCATAGACCCCATGGTCAGTCCACACCCACGTCAGTCCACTCAAGTCTGGACACACACCATGTTAACCACCACCACAGGGAACGTTATCAAGACTACCAAGTGATGGTACGGGGCATCCTCCACTCTGCCTACTACCAGAACCATGGAGCTGGGTGAGTCCGTCCAGAGTTGAGACAATGTATCTTTTCACTCAGTTTACTAATTAAGCAATGGGTCTGGGTGTACGATAGCACCCTGGCTAGGGACAAAACCAAGGCCTCAATTGTTGCAGCGAGGTATCTCCACCCCACCTACCAGTTGAGCTGTGGAGCTGGGTGTCCATGATAGCCACCCCCACTAGGGATGGATGCCAAGACCTGAGTGTTGAAATGAGGCATCTCTAACTCCGTCTCCCAGATGGGCTGTGGAGCTAGGAGGGCTAAGCGTTGAAACAATGTATTTTTCACTCAGTCTACTACCTGAGCTGTGGAGCTGAGCCCACGTCAGATCATACTTCACTGGTAGCTACAACCACTATTTACTAAGTTATGGCCCATCAGATGCTCCGATCAACCTCATTTTCTGGTTCAACGCCTAAAATGAGTTAGTGTATAGGATAGACGGCACGGATTTAACACATACATCAAGGTAGAGTATGTATGAGTGGGTCACCCCATAAGCTTTTAACCTAGCAAATATTTAGGTTTTCACAGAGACGTCCAGCGTCCCTGGATGCTGGACGGTCATCACAGTAAGGGTGAGCTATATTCAAGTGGGCCATCACATGATGAATGATATGGGTACAACACTCATAAGGTGGACCCCACTCATAGACGACTTGCGTAAAATACTTCATGATGGGTTCCATTCAAGTGGGCCACATGCCCAAATCACCACACAAAATATATAAAAAAAAATGAAGAGGGAGAGAGAGAAGCACCCACCTTTTATCTTCACGTCCATCTTCCGCCAATGCAATCGAGGGCCCGAATGGGTGTGATTCAACGACTGAGATTGGCTTTGAAAGATTGGATTGGATGGTAGAGAGTGGCCAACAAGGCTCCTCCCATGGAGAGCCATGGACGAGAGTTGCTTGGAGAGAAAATGAGGGAGAGAGATGAGAGAGGGAGGTGTAAGAGAGAAGAGAGATGGGTGTGATGGGTGAGTGATAGATGTGTACTTGTGTAAGAAGAGTGTTGACTTTAGGGGTTGCTTGGGAAAGAGTGTGAGGTGATGTGTACTTTGATTGATGGGATGTGATGGGATTGATGGATGTGACATTGGGTAGAGTTTCTCTTGGGTTTCGCAACATGCGGTGTTTTCCTCGCACTGAATGCTGGCTCATATCTCCTGACCAAGGTATCGCCTCGGCGCGCGAGTAGCGGCATCGGAACTGCAGTGACGGTGCGGTCGCAATGGTAAAGGTCTTGGGTTGAGTCGATACGGGTTGACGGCATACAAATCATGATCACGCACAAATACCAGTTAAGGGTCGAAGGTTGACAAAATTTGACCGGAAAGACCGCAGAAGTCTACAGAACGGTATGGTCTAAGATACGGGTCTTACATCAATAATTCTAAAGGTAAAGTATAATACTTAAAGGTTTGTGGATTAACTTGGTATGCATCGTCACCCAACACCGAGTATGAACACTCGGTTTCGAAGTGTAGGTTTGTCAAATAGCTAAATCACCATAAGGGAAAGGGCTCGTCACCCAATTCCATTATGCCCAGGTCATTCGAACAGTACTCTGACACAGAACCATCGGCTGGATAATTTAATGGGGGCCGTTTGAACAAGGACCTATTACCTCATGTGCTCGTTGGTCACTACGGGGAGGCTCGTCACTCAAGCATACGCCGATAGCTTGGACATGGTGTCCCATTCCACAATGTCTGGCTCATGAGTCTTGGAGATCATATCATTATGGTTAATAGTGACCTCTTAAAGATATAGGGTGCTTCAGATTTAGGCAGGCGTGACCATACATAGTTGGCCAACTGGTAGACTAATTCGGCTTATTCATGCGAAGTAATGTAAGTGCTATGTTTTCTAGTTCCTATTATTGTCAAATTTTACAGTGCCAAAACCTCTTGGAATCTGTGTCTTGTGTAGCGCTTCTACAAATCCAAGACATTGCATCTCATGTATAAGATCAATGGTCTTTATTGAATTTCTAATACAAAATTACATGTTCATGTTCAAGTACAACACTAAGTGTGAATTCAATCGTTCAAGCTTCAATAGTTTAAGTTTTCAAAGCTTCATCCAAGTCAAGACAAAGTTCTTTACTTTGAACCTTAAGCTCAAGCTTTAATGTTAGTCATATTCAAGCTTCAAAAGTCTCAAGTCAAGCTTCAAGATCTCAAGTTTCGTGAACTTCAAAGAACGACTATCAACTGAAGCAAAAGAAGATTCAATGTTCATACACCACGTATAAGGTATGAATGACCCTAGATTGACCATAGGATATGTCATTTTGAATACATAATTTAAATTGGGTCACTTTATAACTACATAAACTATTTTTCAACCAGTCTTAGACTATGTTTGACTAGTCTTAGCACTAGCTCGACCAGTCCAAGAAATCCTCAACCAGTCTTAAGTTTGTTACTTATTTTTGAGATTTTTTGTTAAAGCCTCGACCAGACTGGGAGACTGCTTGACCGGTCGTGTGAACAGTGCTCGACCAGTCCTACAGACTCGACTCAAAGTCCAGCAACTAAAATGGGTTCCACATGACCAGTCACGGATAGGACTCGACCAGTTGAGCAGGCCCTTCGACCAGTTGTGGAATGACCTTATTTTATCGCGCTCAAATTTTTAAAAGTTTGTTGGTTCTTCGACCATCTGACCTCAGGACCAGTCGAGAGTGCGATTTCTGTACTTATAAATAGAGCATGAATTTTAGAGTTTGATATTCAATTCAAGTAAAATCAATACACCAATCTGAGAGATAAGTTAGTAATATTCTTAAGCTATTTAGTTCTTATTTTATATTCTCTTTAATTAGCCTTTTGCATTTGATTTTGTATTCTGCATTCCAATCATATTTGAAGAAGGGATTAAAATTTTCCTATTTCTTGGAATCAAAATCGAATCAAGCTAGCCCAAGGTGATTTAATTTAAAATCAATTTAGAACCTAAAACCATTTCATAAGTGAGTGTAGACATTGAACTTCTACTCCGAACTGATTCTTCCGGGCTAAATCAAAAGAAGAATATCCAGCTAAGTATTTACTGCTTTTTAAATTCATTATTTTGGTTTCATTGAGATTGTGCCAGAAAATTCTCTTTATTTTGGTTTGTCTGAGGTGACCAGAAAACTCAAAGTGTGGAGTTTTTTTTTGAATTGTGTAAGCCCACTTAAAAGACACAATTGTGAGGGTTTTAGGTGAACCTTGAAAAACTTATTTTCATAGTGACCGCTAATATCCACAATGTGAGGATATTAGGGGTGGAGTAGTTATGTGGTTATTTTTCTAAACATTTAGTGTACACACAAATGAACCACTATAATTTCTACTCTTGTGGTGATTGATTGAATATTTCATTTTGTGAATGTTGTAATTTCCCTTTATGCATTTATGGAGAATGTTGTAATTTCTTTTATGCAAGTGTGAGAATGTTGTAATAACTTAGTTATTTCCTTTGCTATTTATTTCTTTATTTTTCTGTATCATTTTGAGTTTTTGATACACAGACCGTTCTAGGAATCAGGTTGTATTACTAGAAACCTTTGATTTTTGGTGTAAGGTTGTCCTTAGAACAACTTCTGAATCAAGCTCTCAATACTTATACATTTGAGGTTATTATTCATTTCAGCATTGTGACTTGTTTATGTGCTATCTATAAGACCCACATCCTAGTCCGTACCGTTCTGTTGGCTTCCGCGGTCCTTCCGGTCGAAATCCGACAATCCTTGACCCGTATCCAATGTTTGTACACGATCCTAAGCTGGATCCCGCATACCGAAGTTGGCACGAACCAGAACTTGTATCATAGGGACCACGCCGTCGCCGCCGTCCCAACTCCATGAATCGCACACCGAACTGATACCCAGGCTAGAAGATGTAGGCCTGCGTTCATTCTGAAGAAACGCCGCAAGTTACAAACTTCGAGAGAATCTCTATGATATGTCACATCAAATCAAGTACACCACCTTACCTCCATACCACCTCACCCAACAACAAGTACAAGTGGCCTCTCTCTCTTTTCCTACTTGTCAACCCTCTCTCTCCCCTCACCACTCCTCTTTTACAAGTTTTCAAACAAACTCATCCCTCTTTTTACAATTTTCAACCATACCCATGCCTCCACATCACCCTTCCTTGCAACCACCATATCACCCATCCCTTAATATCCTTTTTTTTTTCTCTCTTTCTCTCATTCTATCTCTACCCTCCCAAGCAAAAAAATTCAAACGTCCAAGCCTCCCCAACTCTCCCTAAGGCCAAGTGTGGCCCACCCTCTCATCTCTCATCCTCACCATCAAAGCCCCATTATCCACCATCAAAAGTGAAGGCAGGGAGCTTACAAGCCTAAGGGACCAAGGAGAAGTCATAGAGATGGGTGATCCATCGTTCATTTTAATTTTAAGGGTCCACTTGTTGTGGAACCCACTTGATCTATGTGTTGTAACTATGGAGGGCCCATAGTGGCGGGGTCCCTCCTCTTTATCACCGTCTCTCTCTTTTCTCTCTCTCTCTCTCTCTCTCTCTCTCTCTCTCTCTCTCTCTCTCTCTCTCTCTCTCTCTCTCTATCCTTATCCTTTCCCTAGAATGATGTGGGCCTCACGATGTTAAATCTACTCCATCCATCAAATGGTGTGACCCACCACATTTTTAGTGAAATCCACCATCCATTTTTGGATGGTGGGAAGTCTCACAAGCTACATAATATTTTATGTTATTATATATATATATATATATATATATATATATATATATATATATATATATATATATATATATATATACACACATGCATGGTGGCCATGTACATGTGAGACCCACCATGATGCTTGTGCTGTATACAGACCGTCCAGCGTCCAGGGATGCTGGACGTGGCCAGGCAAACCGTGAAGTGTGAATATTGGTGTGGGGTACTGACACCACAAAAATATCAGCTTGGTTCAAGCTTTTTGAGTGCACCACTCATGCGGACCCCACCTTAATGTATGTATAAAATCCAAGCCGTCCATCCTTTTCTTCAGGCCATTTTAGGCATTGAGTAGAAAAATGAGACTAATTGGGTAATCAAGCGGGCCATACCATAAGAAATAATGTTGTTACCATTAAAACCCACCTAGATTCTTCTATTCGCCAAAAACACATTGTATATTGGTCTCATTTGGTCATTTATGGGCCGCAGAATCCAATGGATGGGTTGAATTTTCCTAAGGCGGGCCCCACCTACCAAAAACCACGGGATTTCTATTTTTTTTTAAAAGGAAGCAGGCAGCAGCACCTGCTGTTGCCGCTGTCAATGGGAGGGCGGACGGACGGGCTGGCCCTCACGGCCCCAGCTATGGGTCCCACCATGATGCGTTTCGAACATCAACACCATCCATTGTGGGGCCCCCCTTCTAAAAATGTCCTGCCCCAAAAATTAACCGTATACGGAACTCAAGTGGGCCATACCATCTAAAATCATGGGAATACATGCCTAAAACATATAAAATCACCTAGAGGGGCCTACCTAAAATTTGGATGCAACTGAAACTGGGTTTGAACCCTCAGCCAATTGGGACGCACATAATGGGTGGGCTGGATTTGTGAACCACATCACTGTGGGCCCCAAGTCCACGTGACCTTTTGAATAGTTTGTATGGTAAACAAATATCACAGTGGGCTCTAGGTCCACGCGACCTTATGAACAGTTTGGGTGGCAAATAAACATCATCGTGGGCCCCTGGACGAGTTGGATATAAATAAACATTGTGGTGGGCCCCTGGTCCAAGTGATCTTATGAACAGATTGGATGCAAATAAACATTACAGGGGGGTCAGGTTGGGTGGGAAAATAAACATTACTATGGGCCCTAGGTTTGAGTGACCTTATCAATGGGTTGGATGGAAAATAAATATTTTAGTAGGCCCCACATCGGACCCACCTGATGTATGCATTGTAATCCATACCTCCTATTAGTGTGGGCCTCACCATGGATATGTACCCCATCTATGCCTTCCATCCTTTCAATCACTAAGGGATCTACCATGATGCATGTGTTTCATCTAAACCGTCCAACCATTTTGGAGATAATTTAAGGCCCACGTAATTAGGCCCATCTTTACATATTTGTGGCCCGATGTTGAGGCCTACTTTGATATATACGAGACCCATGCTATGAGGCCCATTTGATATACTGGAGGCCCATGGGTCGAGGCCCATCAGGATGTACATAAGGCCTATTGTTGAGGCCCATCTTGATCTATTGGTGGCCCTTATGGAGGCTCACCTTAATATATATGTATATGGCCCATTGTAATGTATGTAAGGCCCATTGGTGCAGCCCATGTGATATGGCCCATTTGGTGTACTTAAGGCCCAATGGGGTGTATTTAGGTCCATTGCAATGTGTGATTTCTCCGTGGTATATAAAATGATGTTTATAATGGGACGTGCCTTAGGAATAATGATGGTTAGATGCCCACATTGTAAGGATTATGTTAGTTAAATGTTTGCATTGTCACTCTCCCTAAGGCCCATTGGTAGGCCCATACTTGTAGTACGTAGGCCGTCTAGGCCCATCTTCCATATGAACGGAGCCCATTACCATATAACATGCTTAGTATAGATCCATGATTCATGATCATGTACATCATATGTATGCCTGATATGAGGAGTGACCGATCATAGCATATGCTTTCGGGCGGATTGTTTATGGGCTCCCTGATAAACGGAGTTGCCTTACATGAGTACGTTGTACGTGCAGAATTGTTGCATGTCTGATAGGGTGGTTTATGCACTCACATTTGTGTGATTATGATTATTGTATGCCCCAGCGACATCAGGGCCCTAGCCTGCACAAACACATCGTGGGTGGCTGGATTGGATACCAAAAATATTGTTACTAAGCATCGGGGCGCCATAAATGTCCCTGGGTGAAAATTCCTAAACTTGATGGTACTAGAGGATGACTCCAATGTCAAGACCGAGTAAATATATGAGCGCAGGAGGGCCGAATACCAGGAGGCGGTGTCTCCCACTGTGTCGTGGTATGTTAGAAAGGGGTGTGGCCTTACTCACCCGAGGATAGGGGGCAACACTAGGCTGAGTCTAACCAGCTCGTGAATGGGTCTGCTATCGACGTGCCGGGTAAGTATTGACAGACTATTGACCAGGTGGATAGTGAGGTTTCTTATGCTCACTTGGACTATGCGGCTGGGAGAGCGGCAGTGCCATTTGAAGTGTACTAAACTCCGATGATTATTCAAACTAAGAACCGTACTGATTTGATGCTATAGTGAGGAGTTGCATTGATATATGGATGTGGATTGACATGCTTGACTTGCATTATGCATCGCATGGCCTTGATATGGTCGATAGCATTTATAATCTGCACTACATAGCCTTGGTACAACTGATTGCATTCATATACTCATCAACATATTTTTACATTACTCTGACCTTACATTCAGAGTACGCTCATATTGCTCATAAACTTACACCGCCCTCTAAGCTTTTTATAAGCTTATGCATGATTGATGCGTGCAGGTGATGCCAGGACGCAGCCGTAGCATAGTAGCAGTAGGAGCGTGCAGTCAATTTTTTTGAGTTTTTGTTATTTGTATTATCTTGTATTTTCCCTTTAGATGCATTGTACTCAAAAGTTTTTTATTATAATAGATTTTGTAATGGTGTTCTTATGGTTATTATTCATGGGTTATGCTTATGGTTATGCTCATTACGAATCAAATTGATGATTTGAAATCCTCCTTGTAGCATCCTAGGATCGAAACCTAGTAAATGGGTATCGGGAGCTAAGAATGGGGTTCTACAGAGGCCGTCGGTGTCGAATTCGGTAATCGAGAATTTTGTGAGCCCGATTTTTGAGTTTTGGGCATGATAGAAGTTGGTATCAGAGCATAACTTGGTAATAACCGAGAACAACATCACATGTTTACTAGGAGTTTAAGACGATTAGGTTCCGAGTATGTAACTTTCTGATTGAGTTCCCTAATGTGTAATTCTCAAGGTTGATTACTGTCCTTATTCTTCCTATAGGACATGCCACCCAGGAGAGCCACTTGAGCAAATCCCGCTCCACCACCCGAGGCTCCATCTTTACCACCTGTGCCTCTTGTTTCACCACCAGAGATCCTTGCTCCCCTGCCTGAGGATGAAGTTCCACCTGAGGTCGATGAGGAGCCGACCGTACTTGTGAGTGCCTCTTAGTTACAGCAGATGTTATAGGCTGTGACAGTCGTACTTCAGGGATAGGGCAGGCACCCAATTATTTTGCCAGCCCAGGCCAAGTAGGAACGCGCGAGTGCCATTCTTCATAAGTTTCGACAGCTTGTTCCTATGTGCTTCTAGGGCGAGCCAGATCTGAATGTAGCCGAGAGGTGGCACTCCGATGTGGAGAAGATCTTTGATACTATGACATGTACGACTGAGTAGCGGGTTCGATTGGTCGTATTCCTTCTCTAGGTGAGGCAGAGCATTGGTGGACCTCCGTCACCCGCGTTGCAGGACCTGAGTATGTTTGGACATGGAAGGACTTTATCAACTGAATTGAGGAGCAGTACTTCTCTGACCACATTCGTCGTCAAAGAGCACTGGAGTTCGAGACTTTAGTGCAGGGAGACATGACCGTGGAGTAGTACGTGGCCCGTTTTGTGGTGCTATCGAGGTTTGCGTCATACATGGTTGATGATGAGGGGCACAAGGCCTATCGTTTCGAGAACAGCTTATGTTACGGTCTTCGAGTCCGTGTTATTGGGCATGAGCTTTCGACATTTCAGGCGGTAGTACAGAGGGCCCAAATTTACGAGACTAAGTGGGCCGGCTCGCAGAGTGATCAAGATCAGAGGAGAGGACAAAATCGGAAGAGGCAGGCCCGCTCCAGTAGCTCCCAACAGAATCAATGACCATAGAGGTACAGGAGCCACCCACCTGCTAGAGCATGGTAGCACCTCCAGTGCCACCCCAGCAGCCATTCTCAAGGACCTATTTTGGATGTGGTGGGACAGGACACCACGTATTTGAGTGCCCCCGCCCTCATCTGCAGTAGCTGAGAGCACCACAACAGCCTCCACAGCAACAGCGGAGAGCATTGCAACAGCCCCCACAGCAGCAGCGACCCCATTAGCAGCGTCCACAGCCACCTCAATCTCTGAGGCCCTAGCAGCAGTAGAGACAGCAATACAGGCCGTCGCAGAGGAAGTAGCAGCGTTAGGGACCTCAAAGGGGATAGGCACTTACCCAACTAGCTTAGGTTAGATTTTATACGGCTTAGCAGGACCCGTAAACCTCTAGAGGAGTTGTAAAGGGTATACTTTCAGTCTCTTCATGCATCGCACGTATACTATTTGATTCTGGCGCTTCGTACTCATTCATGTATGAGGATTTTTGTTGATCGACTGGATTACCAACAGAGTTTGCTAGTGAGGGATTAATCGTATCGATGCCCTTAGGGAAGACCACAGTATTAGGTCATTTTTGTTCATCTTGCCCTATTTTAGTCGATGATATCTTTTTGCCCGCTGACTTATTTGTGCTGCTGATGTCAGATTTTGACATTATCTTGAGCATGGATTGACTTGCCGAGTATTACGCCATCTTAGACTGCTTCGTGAGGACAGTTACATTGTACATACCAGGTTTGTTACAGTTTCAATTTGTTGTCGAGCCTATAGGAGAGCCATTGTCATGCTTGATGTCCTGCACCATTGAGGAGCCTGTTGCAGCATGTATTGACCATGTTCCGATTGTTTGTGATTTACTGACGTGTTCCAGGAGATCCTGGGGTTACTGCTTCACCGTCATATTGAGTTCCAGATAGATCTTATGCCCGGTACCGCGCCTATTTCAAAGGCCCTGTACTATATGGCACCAATGAAATTATGTGAGCTGCAATGACAGTTAGACAGGTTACATGAGTTAGGATTCATCCATCTGAGCAGTTTTCCATGAGGAGCGCCGATACTCTTTGTTAGGAAGAAGGATGGCTCGTTGAGGCTCTACATAGATTACCACGAGCTCAACTGGATCACGATTAAGAACAAGTACCCGCTTCCGAGGATAGATGATTTGTTTGACCAGTTGCAGGGTGCACAGTTCTTTTTGAAGATTGACCTGCATTTCGGATATCATCAGATTTGAGTCTGAGAGGAGGACATCCCGAAGATGGTTTTTAGGACTCGTTATGGTCATTTTAAGTTTCAGGTCATGTCCTTCGGACTGTCCAATGCACCCACGGTCTTCATTTAGTTGATGAATGAGGTCTTTCGTCCATATCTCGATCAATTTGTTGTGGTCTTCATCGATGATATTCTGATATATTTAAGGACCCATGAGGACCATATACAGCATCTGAAGATCGCTTGGCAGACCCTCCGTGCCCACCAGTTGTACGCGAAGCTGGAGATGTGTGAGTTTTGGTAGGAGAAGATGAGATTCGTTGGTCACGTGGTGATGAGGGAGGATGTTGCAGTGGACCCCTCAAAGGTTGAGGTAGTGCGTCTGTGGGGCCAGCCCACGACTGCATCTGAGATCTGTAGTTTCCTTGGTTTAGTGGGATACTATTGACATTTCATTGAGGGCTTCTCTCGTATTGCAACCCCTTTGACCAGGTTGACTCAAAAGGGCGTAGATTTTGTTTGGACTGATGCATGTGAGCAGGCATTCATGGAGCTGAAGGACCATCTAACGTCCGCTCCTGTCCTCACTCTTCTCTCAGGGAGTAATGGATTTGTTGTATTTACCGATGCCTCATGTATTGGATTAGGTATTTTTCTGATGCAGCACGACAGACCTGTAGCCTTCGCATCTCGTCAGCTCAAGATCAATGAGCTAAACTACCCCACACATGATTTAGAGCTGACAGCAGTCGTCTTCGCACTAAAGGTGTGGAGACACTATCTCTATGGGATTAGGTTTGAGCTCTTCTCTGACCACAAGAGCTTGAAGTATTTATTCTCTCAGTCTGAGTTGAACATGAAGTGGAGATGCTCGATGGAGCTTCTAAAGGATTATGATTTTGACCTCCAGTACCACCCAGGCATGGCGAACGTGGTGGTGGATGCCCTCAGCCATCATCCACGAGGTCTGGTGGCACATATGATGATTCAGGAGTGGAGGATACTCGAGGATATAACAGAGTTCGACTTCGATTTTGGTCTGCAATCTTCTATCGTTCAGCTATCGAGTCTGTTGATTCAACCCTCTCTTATCACAAGGGTGATCGAGGCTCAGCAGGCAGACGATTCGTTAAAGGATTATCGAGCAAAGGAAACATTTGAGAGTCAGGCAAATTGACAGATTGGTTCTGATGGTGGACTTCACTTCAGAGGCCGATTATGTGTCCCAGATATTCCTGAGTTGCGTATAGATCTTATAACTGAGGTACATCGATCGTGATTTTCTATCCAACCTGACTCGACAAAGATGTACCGTGATATGAGGAGATAATATTTTTAGGTGGGGATGAAGTGTCAGATTGCTAGTTTTATGACCGAGTGTGACACATGCCAATGTATCAAGGCCGATTATCAAAGACCCCCTGTTCTATTGCAGCCGTTGAGCGTCCCGACGTGGAAGTGGGAGCACGTATCGACATACTCTATCATGGGTTTGCCGAGGACTCAGTGCAGTCATGACGCTATCTGGGTTCTCGTGGAGCATCGGACGAAGTCAGCACATTTTCTTACGATTCGTGAGACTTGGCATACGGACCGGCTCGCCAGGCTATTTATTGAGGAGATAATGAGACTACACAGCGTTTCAGTCACAATCTTTTCTAACCGAGACCAGATGTTCACGTCTCAGTTTTGGAGGAGCTTCTAGAGACTGATGGGCACTGATTTGTAGCTCAGTACCGTGTATCATCCACAGACCGATGGTTAGACCGAGAGGGTCAACCAGATACTTAAGGATATGCTTTGGGCCTGCACGATTGATTTCGAGGATAGCTGGAATGAGCATCTATGATTGGCTGAGTTCACATACAACAACAGTTATCAGGCGACCATTGGCATGACTCCTTTTGAGGCATTGTATGGTAGACCGTGTAGATCTCCAAGTTATTGAACTGAGGTTGGAGAGCGGCGTCTCCTAGGTCCCGAGCTTGTGCAGTAGACATCAGAGGCTATCGATATCATCAGGCAGAGGATGCACACAGCTCAGAGCTGGAAAAAGACTTTTCCTGATTGCCGGCGTCGTCCCTTGGAATTTTCTATAGGGGACCATGTGTATCTCAAGGTCTCCCCCATGAAGGGCGTAGTTCGGCTTGGATCGAAGGGCAAGCTTGCCATGAGATTTATAGGACCTTTTGAGATCACTGGGCGTGTTGGCACCGTGGCCTATCGGCTTGCCTTACCATCTGAGTTATCTGGCGTCCACAACATTTTCCACGTCTCTATGCTGAGGAAGTGTGGTTCAAACATCGTTCCAGTTATCGATTGACAGTCGCTAGAGGTTCGTGAGGATGCTTCTAACATTAAGTATCCAGTTCGTATCCTTAATCGGAAGGATAAGGTCCTCCGGACCAAGGTTATTCCCTTGGTGAAAGTTCAGTGGAGTAACCATTCAGTTGATGTGGCGTTTTGGGAGCGTGAGGCTGAAATTTAAGAGAGCTATCCCTATCTCTTTGATGATTGATTGTATGTTATATTTTGTAAACTGTCACCGATTTCTTATGATGATGCAATGTTCCTTCTTCTTTATGAGTTATGTCTGGTTGCGATGATTGTGTAAATTTTGAGGATAAATTTTTATTTGGAGGGGAGAGTTGTAAGACCCACATCCTAGTCCGTACCATTCCATTAGTTTCCGCGGTCCTTTTGGTCGAACTCCGGCAATCCTCGACCCATATCCAATGTTTGCGTGTGATCCTAAGCCGGATCCCGCATACCGAAGTCAGCTCGAACCAGAAATTGTATCATAGTGACCACGCCGTCACTGCAATCCCAACGCCGCGAGTCGTGCACCGAACCGATACCTATGCTAGAAGATGTAGGCCTGCGTTCATTCCGAAGAAACGCTGCAAGTTACGAACTTCGAGAGAATCTCTACGAAATGTCACATCAAATCAAGTCAAGTACACCACCTTACCTCCATGCCACCTCACCTAACAATAAGTACAATTGGCCTCTCTCTCTTTTCCCACAAGTCAACGCTCTCCCTCCCCTCACCACTCCTCTTTTACAAGTTTTTAAATAAACTCATCCCTCTTTTTATAATTTTTAACCACACACATGCCTCCACATCATCCTTCCTTACAACCACCATGTCACCCATCCCTTAATATCTTTTTTTTCTCTCTTTCTCTCATTCTATCTCTACCCTCCCTAGCAAAAAAAAATTCAAACGTCCAAGCCTCCCCATCTCTCCCTAAGGCCAAGTGTGGCCCACCCTCTCATCTCTTATCCTCACCATCAAACCCCCATCAACCACCATCAAGAGTGAAGGCAAGGAGCTTTCAAGCCTAAGGGACCAAGGAGAAGTCCTAAAGGTGGGTGATCCATCATTCATTTTAATTTTAAGGGTCCACTTGTTGTGGGACCCACTTGATATATGTGTTGTAACCATGGAGGGCCCATAGTGGTGGGGTCCCTCCTCTTTATCATCGTCTCTCTCTTTTTCTCTCTATATCCTTATCCTTTCCCTAGAATGATGTGGGCCTCACCAATCTATGTTAAATCTACTTCATCCATCAAATGGTGTGGCCCACCACATTTTTAGTGAAATCCACCATCCATTTTGGGATGGTGGGAAGTCCCACATGCTACATAATATATTATGTTATTTTATATATATATATATATATATATATATATATATATATACACACATGCATGGTGGGCCATGTACATGTGAGACCCACCGTGATGCTTATGCTGTATATAGACTGTCCAGCGTCCAGGGACGCTAGACGTGGCCAGGAAAATTGTGAAGTGTGAATAATGGTGTGGTGTACTGACACCACAAAAATATTATGAGACCCAACCCGAGTTCGCATGTGTGCATGTGTGTGTGTGAGTATGCATCTCGTTTATTTTGGTCCCGCAGTCCTACCGGTCAAATTTTGATGACCTGTGACCCTCGTGGAGTGTTTGCGGTCATCCTTAAGTTCGGTCATGTAGACCCAACTTAGATTGACCCGAGACCTATGCCATTACATCCGCCTCATCGCTGCGATTCCAACACCAAGTCCTGTGCGTTAATCCGATATGTACATCTCAAGTTATGAGCATTGATTGATATGGGCCATTGATTACATGATTTGTGGACCCCACCATGGGTTGCACATTTTCCCATGCCATCATTTCACCCTAGGCTGAGATTTCTAGAAAGGCTATTACCCTAAACCTTGTTAATATCACCATAGGCCACCATCATTGCCTAGGGGAGAGAGAGTTCATCATTACAAGGCTTAAAAGTCTCTCTCTCTCTCCCTCTCATTTCTCTCTCTCTCTCTTCTCTTCTTCCCTAGCAACTCCCCTCCATTTCTCCAGCCCATCTTCCCTCCATTCCAACCCCTTGACCCTAAAATACCTCCTCATCTACCCCTTTTCACTTGATCTTAGCCATTGATCCATGTTGCTTGGAGCCTCTAGATGATGATGATGTAAGTTTCAAGGTTGATCTAGGCGGGTTCTTTCTTTATCAAGTAAATATTTTCTCTCCTCATGTAATATCTTTCCTCTCTCTCTCATTTGGATGTGTAGGACCCACTAATTAATGGTGGAGATCTTACACAACCATCTAGATGTGGCCATGAGGCCCACATTGTACATGCATATCCATACATGAGATTCTTCCCTTGATGGACCCCTTGCATGAGGATTTCTCCTATTTTTCTAAGTATGATGGGTCATCTAGGCCCTTACATGTGGCTAGGATGGCATCCCAACCACTCATTTCAAAGATCTATGCCATGCATCATAAGATCTATTTATACAATGTGTTTATATTATTGTTTGTGGTTGTGACTATGTGGGGACGGCTTAATAGTGACGGAGCCCTCCCCTGATGGCCGGATGCTCTTCATTCTCTTTCCTTGGTTTAGTAGGCTTGGATTGCCCAAAAAAAAAGCCCAGGAAGAAAGGGAAATCTATACTCAACCTACACCATGGTTTAGATGCCTCTTTTTGCCACCTTAAATGTTCTTGCAAGGGTGAAAATTTGGGAGTTTGTTCTGAAAAATTGTGGGGCCCACTAGGGTGGGCCATGACACCTAATTTATGGGTCAATCCCTTCCTTAATAGGCCCGTACATTTGTTTTATTCCATGCATGCATTGCTGTCTACAAATTTCTGGACAGATTTTTGTTGAACTTGGGCTTGCATTTGGGACTGATTGGGGGACCTTTTGTACCCATCAAATATATTTTTCTAAAAGGTGAGAATCTCATCTTAATGTTTTTCAAATTTTAGCCTCATCCAATCTTGATAAAGGTCCCTAAGGTGTGGTGTAACATTCTGAAAATCGGGAGTCAGGTAGAATCCCAACTCCTGAGTTCCAAAATGTCACTTATGCAACATAGATAATAATAAATGTATGTCGTCTGTAGAATGACATTAAACAAGATTAGGATTAAGCTAAAACAACATATCATACTCCAGAGACAGTTAAATTTTACAAGCGGAAGACTGTGATAAATATATAACAATGTATGATTGATTGTAAGTCTCTAGAGTGTGAGCATGTTACCAGGTTAGACATATACATGTATACTCCAAAAATGATAAAAAGGATATACATGAGTGCTCTAAAAATATAAAATGACAAGTGTCATGGCGTCAAATCAACTTTCCTGTAATTCCGTCGGTCAGAACATGTATATAGGAGAAATCCTCCTCATCATCATTAAGTCCGACCCCATTCACAAGCAGCGCCATCATCTGCAACTAAAATAGAGACTGGTTGGTGTGCGCAACACCGTCCCGTAACGTGGGAGTGAGTGATCAACTTAGTGAAATCATAGAGCAAACATTAGCATGTTATCAAATCAATCACATGATAATAGTAAAACAGGCAATCAAACAATCCTAAATACTGTTGTTAATGCAGGCATGAAATGATATGATGGATGCCCTCACCGACATACTCCCTCATGCGGCACCATCTTACCCCCGCGGCATGCTTGCGTTCCTCAGTGCTCCACATCTTCCAGGCACATGCAGTGTGATATGGATAATGATTACCGAGTTGTTATTAGTCCATTCATACAGCAGTATTGGGAAACTAAGGTACCTTCCTTATATCAATCCCAACACAGATCCTGTCTAGGGTCGTCACTCCTAGCAATCTCATATGATGTTATATTTATAGGTCGCTGCAAGGGCTGCCAGGGCTGTTGCTCGCACTCGTTGCACCGCTCCCCCATCACCTTATCAATACAGGCCTATTTATATTCTTAAGACTGCATCAGGACTCGTCGCCCCCATGCGGTGTCAGGATAAACTCAAGGTCACTACAGAGGGCTCGTCACCAATCAGTGTAGGCCGACAACAAGAATATAGTGTCCCATACCACCATAATCTGCTCAGAGTAGGGTGCTCACTGGTCACTATGGGGAGGTTTGTGGCCCCAGCGTAGGCTGACAGCTCAACTACGGTGTCCCATACCACCATGCCTGGCTCATGAGTCTTTATGGATCAAGGTACCATGGTTATCAGGGGTTCCACTAGTAAGTTCAGTACCCTAGGTTCAAGCAGTTATGACTCATATAAGGTGAACAATCAACGGTCAGTCGGGTTGCTTGACGAGCTCGACTAGTACGAGCGCATCTCAAGCTGAGCGACATGAAGTGCATGAAACACTTCGTGTGGCCTAACCACTGTCGCCAACTCAAAACATGACTCGCGTTCATCGACGCGTCCTTCATGGTAAATAGAAGCTAACCACGAATTCGATCCGTTATCGACTTCCTAGACTAACGTAAAGCCCCAAGCATTTGTACACAACATCAGTAATCATATGAGAGTAACCGAAATGAATATAAACAATACAAGTATGTTGACACATGTTATAACATACAACGTAAGCAAATCAACCAACACATGCATTCCATATATATATTGAAATCAATTCATGTAGCCAACATGGTGGAAATCATATACATCAGCATATTAATTGAGAATTCAATCTCAAAAGTAATTCACAACACCATTTACTCAATACATACTAATACAAACATTTATACAAACACTTAGTCTACACACTAGTGTATGTCGACCCAAAGTGCGCATTAGGGCGAATCTCTTCGCTAAACAGATCATGCACGCATTCCTAATATCCTAACATGAAAAATACCCATGGCAATCATTTCAGCAAAATACGGACGTAAACAGTATTTCCTATAAATGCCTAAAATATCCTAAATCTCATATTTCCCGTACGCAGTCGAAATGGAAAACGGACAGCATGTTCTACATGTCAAACAACGTTCTCGTCGATAATCTACTATTAAACGACATTGAAAGCTTTGAAATCAGTCAATCTAAGCGTCTAAAATCCTCACCTTTTGCCGTAGACGTGTATCAATTCGAATAGAACGTCTACGCTTCGTCAACGGCGTTATGGCAACTTAATGCACAAGATACATAAGCTACTTTGCTACTTGTATCAAAAGAATCCTTAAAACTGCTATAGGTTAGGGTTTTCTTACCTAGAAGTGAGTTGGAATCACCAGGAGAGTGATTTGAATGCGGTGCTTTAGTACGTGCAAAAGCTGGAGTAGGTGGCAGGAATTCTCTCCCACAACTCACTCACAATCTCTCTCTTTCTCTCTCTTCTCTTTCTAGGGTTTGTTGCAAATTCGGATGGGAGAGATATGAGAGGGTTTAAAGCCCTTATATAGGCTAAAACCTCACCTAAATAGACTTGGGACAAGGGTATACTTGGATTATAACCAAATCGGGTCTTTTTTGATCCAAAAGAGTGTTTCGGGAGGTCCCCGGCCGAACACGGTCGGACTTAAGCTCATGTATATCGGATCCTGCTTACATAAAGTGTTTAGTCCAGTAAAATTTTCAGATTGCATGTGGCGGACCAGTTTCAGTTCAGCGGTCACGGAGACTCGATCGAGGATTCCAAGTACACTGACCTGAGTGAGAAATGTTCCCTAATCCGAGGGTGTATTTGGGTCCAATTCCGACTGTCTGAATGCTTATACTTAACCCGCAAACGAAACGTGCCAGATTCATTTAAATCCCATTTAAATTTTAATGAATTTCACTCTTTCTCACACTCCCTGCTCCAGGCTCAATGAAATAGCCTCAGAGCATCGGTTGGGCTTGATTTTCGAAATAATTTTCAAGTCCAACTAAGCGGTCATAACGGTCTAATATTGTGGATATCGAACTTTCGGCGCGTGGTCTAGATCCAATACAAAGTTTCAAAGGGTTCCTGAGAGCAAACGGGTTTAAAGTTTGATCCTAAGTTTTAGAGTAACGTAGCGTCAACAATTCTATAGGTTTTGGGTCTTACAGATCGTATTTAAAGTGGTTGATGCTAATTTTACAGGAAATCTAGTGTAGCGCGGGCTAATTTACATTAATTTTCTAAAGAATTAAGTTCTAAATGATTTATTTGGCTTTGGAATTGGGTTCTGAGAGGTTACCAAGGTGTTATGGTTGACCCATTGCCTAAGGACGTCTAACTCCATGTAACACCCCGAAAATCGGGGGTTAGGTAGAAACCAAACTCCCGAGTTCCAGAACATCACTTATGTAACATTTTCAATGATGGGTGAATGTTAGCGGTAATAGTACATAAAACATAAGGTGGATCAAGCCAAAACAGCATATCATACTCCAGAGACAGTTAATTTAGCGAGCGGAAGAATGTGATGGAAATATAGAATATATGAACTGTTGTGAGTCTCCAGAGTGTGAACATGTTACCAGGTTAAACATATACATGTATACTCGAAAGATGAGAAAAAAGAATATACATGGGTATAAAAATAAAGGGTAAAATACCACGTGTGCTGGAAGCTAATCAGTAACCCTGTAACCCTGTCAATCAGAACCTGCATATAGGAGGGATCCTCCTCCTCATTATCAAGTCTGGCTCTGCTTCGTGAGCATTGCCATCATCTGAAACTAAAATAGGGACTGGTGGGTGTCCGGAACACCATCCCGTAACGTGGGAATGAGTAGCTAACTCAGTGGAATCATAGAGCAAAGGTTAGCATGTTATCAAATCAATCAAGCGATAATGGTAAAGCAAGCAAAACAAACATTCCTAAACACTGTGATTAATGCAAGCATGAAATGACATGATGGATTCCGTCACCGACATACTCCCTCATGCGGCACCATCTTACGCCCGCGGCATGCTTGTGTTCTTCAGTGCTCCACATCTTCCAGGCACATGCAGTGCGATATGGATAATGATTATCGAGTTGTTATTAGTCCTTTTCATACAACAGGATTGGGAAACTAAGGTACCTCCCTTATATCAACACCCAAACAATGATCCTGTCTAGGGTCGTCACTCCTAGTAATCTCATACGATGATATATTTATAGGTCGCTGCAAGGGATGTCAGTGCTGTTGCACGCACTCGTTGCACCGCTCCCCTATCACCTTATCAATACAGGCCTAGTTTATATCATTAAGACTGCATCAGGACTCGTCGCCCCCATGAGGTGTCAGGATAAACTCAAGGTCACTACAAAGGGTTGTCAGGGCTGTTGTTCGCACTCGTTGCTCCACTCTCCTATCACCTTATCAATGTAAGCCCACAGCAAGAATATAGTGTCTCATACCACCATAATCTACTCAGAGTAGGGTGCTCACTGGTCACTACAGGGAGGTTTGTGGCCCCAGCGTAGGCCGACAGCTCGACCACTGTATCACATACCACCATGCCCAGCTCATGAGTCTTAGGGGATCGAGGTACCAAGGTTAGAGGGGCTTTCCAATGGTAAGTTTAGTACCCTAGGTTCAAGCAGTTATGACAAATACAAGGTGAATATACAATAGTCAGTCGGGTTACTTGATGAGTTCGACTAGCATGAGCGCACGTTGAATAGACCGACGTGAAGTGCACAAGCACTTCGTGTGGCCTAACCACTGCCGACGACTCTAGTACGACTCGGGTTCGTCATACACATCCTTCGTGGTGAATAGAATCCAACCACGAATCCTAATCTGTTACCGACTGCCTGGACTAGAGTATAGCCCCCAACATTTGTACACAACATCAGTGATCATATGAGAGTGACAGAAATGAATATAAACAATACAAGCATGTTGACGCATGTTATAACATACAATGTAAGCAAATCAACCAACACATGCATTCCATATATATAATGAAATCAATTCATGTAGCCAACATGGTGGAAATCATATACATCAGCTTATTAATTGAGAATTCAATATCAAAACTAATTCACAACACCATTTACTCAATACATACTAATACAAACATTTATACAAACACTTAGTCTACACACTTTAGTCTACATAGCGTATGTCAACCCAAAGTGCGCATTAGGACGAATCTCTTCGCCAAACAGATCATACACGCATTCCTACTATCCTAACACAATAAATACCCATGGCAATCATTTCAGAAAAATACGAACATAAACAGTATTTCCTACAAATGCCTAAAATACCCTAAATCTCATATTTCCCGTACGCAGTCGAAATGGAAAGCGGACAGTATGTTCTACATGTCAAAGAGCGTTCTCGTCGATAATCTACTATTAAACGACATTGAAAGCTTTGAAATCAGTCAATCTAAGCATCTAAAATCCTCACCTTTCACCATAGACGTGTATCGATTCGAATAGAACGTCTACAATTCATCAACGGCGTTATGGCGACCTAATGCACAAGATACATAAGCAACTTCGCTACTTGTATCAAAAGAATCCTTAAAACAACTATAGGTTAGGGTTTTCTTACTTAGAAGTGAGTTGGAATCACTGAGAGAGTGATTTGAATGCGGTGCTTTAGTACGTGCAAAAGCTTGAGCAGGTGGAAGGAATTCTCTCCCACATCTCACAATCTCTCTCTTTCTCTCTCTACTCTTTCTAGGGTTTGTTACAAATTCGGATGGGAGAGATATGAGGGGGTTTAAAGCCCTTATATAGGCTAAAACCTCACCTAAATAGACTTGGGACAAGGGTATACTTAGATTATAACCAAATCGGGTCTTTTTCGATCCAAAAGAGTGTTTCGGGAGGTCCCCTGGCCGAACGCGGTCGGACTTAAGTTCATGCACATTGGATTCTGCTCACATCAAGTTTTCAGACCGGTAGAGTTCCCAGATCGCACGTGGCGGACCAGTTTCAATTCAGCAGTCACGGAGACTCGATCGAGGATTCCAAGTACACTGACCTGGGTGAGAAATGTTCCCTGATCCAAGGGTGTATTTGGGTCAGATTCCGACAGTCTGAATGCTTATACTTAACCCGCAAGCGAAACGTGCCAGATTTATTTAAATGACATTTAATTTTTAATGAATTTCACTCTTTCTCACACTCCTTGCTCCAAGCTCAATGAAATAGTCTCAGAACATCAGTTGGGCTTGATTTTCGAAACGATTGTCAAGTCCAACAAAGCGGTCGTAATCGTCTAAGATTATCGGTATCGGACTTTCGAAGCGCGGTCTAGATTCAATACAACGTTTCAAATGGTTCCTGAGAACAAACGAGTTTAGAGTTTGATCCTGGATTTCAGGGTAAGATAGCGTCAATGGTTCTACAGGTTTTGGGTCTTACAGATCGTATTTAAAGCGATCAGTGCTAATTTCACAGCTAATCTAATGTAGCGCTGGCTAATTCACGTTAAATTTCTAAAGAATTTCGTTCTAAACGATTTCTTGGCTTTGGAATTAGGTTCTGAGAGGTTACCAAGGTGTTATGGTTGACCCATTGCCTAAGGACGTCTAATCCCAGGTTGGTAAAAATTCGAGGTGTTATAATCTACCCCCTTTAAAATAAAATTTAATTCCCGAAATTGGCTAAGGGTAATGAGTTCCTAGAGAGACTTTTGTATTGACATTCTAAGGAAGGTTCAAATTTTATTTAATGACTTAACCTTACGTATAACCTAAACCAACTGTTTCGATCTTGGGCCAGTGGGGAAGGGGTTAACTACGCTTCCGCTGTGCTACTCTGGTCTAATGGTTGCATTGGCTGACCTAACTAGATTGGGCTTAAAATGTTCTAAAACTTAGTTCTACTTAAGGCTCAAGAATCTATGTCTCGATCCATATATCGGAACGAGGTGTAACTTAGGGCCTATCCTTTACATGAAATGGGAAACAACCTCTCACTACATTGGTCTTCCTTTGTTAATGATGCGTTCTATGGCATTGGTACCTATGATTATAGAAAGGGGCTGAAATGATGGGTGTTGTGGTTAATTTCAAGGACGGATGTGAGTTGATGGCAAGATGTCTAATTCTCTATTGGCTACACGTCCTCAACATTTCTCAAAGGCAAAGCAATAACTTTTGGTTGTAGGTGGTCGGGCCAACATGGAAGAAAAGTTATGTAGTGGGTCTGAGCCGGATACATTGAACCTTCTGTCTAATCAGGACAGAAAACTCGTTGTATCAGTCCTTAATTCGAGTCGATGCCGATCTTCTTCTTGATCAGAGCATTGGATTCATTGATAACTACTAGGATTAAGAAATCGATTCAAACCGCGAATACATAGCTTACATATACAGTTCCTTTACTCTGTGTTCCCGAATGCAATAAGTCTTTGGGAAGGCAATTTTAAGGGGAATTCTAAGGGGTGTGCTAGTCTATTCTAAGTTCAATCTGAGATATTTATAAGTTTTCCCTAAGAGTGAATGGTTCTAAGTTAAATCAACTTTCATAAGGGTTATAACAGAAGTCTATAAGTATTAAGGGGACCTATCGAAGGAATGAGGTTCTAATCCCACCAAATCTAGCCTACTATTCCTTAGCATATACAGGCTTTACGCTACTTAATATAACTAGTAGACTAGTCTGTAACTCACTAGCTATAATCTAAAGTCTAAACTTATACGCTAGATGGTTTCATACCATTTCTACTACATGGGATTGTTTTATTATTTAGGGTCACGATTGTCTAAATGGAATTGGATTTCCTATATCGTCAGATCTTTCAAATCTAGGAGTACTAACTCTTGGTCTAAAACTCCAAGGGCCTATATGGCCAGTGGTCTCAAGTTTTGTTAACTGGGACCGCATTATAATCCTATGTCGGGATTGGGAGTGGCATGCTTGGTAGGAGGGTGAGGTGGGATAAAAATTAATTTGTAAGCTTAATCCCGGGATTTACTTTTAATCGTATACATTCCAAACATGGTAGTGGAAACCATAGGATACACCCAATCTAGGGACAATACCTTACAGCGGACGGAACGGTATGCACTTCATTTAACAAAATTCGTCACAATACATGGAATAAAGTTCCACATGTATTATGACAGGAACGACTACGGCTATGCTAAACCCAAACCACTAAACACAAACACATTTTCTACTTATGACATCACTAGACCCAATAGCCAAAACACAGAAATTTTTAAAACGGTAATAAAAAAATCTACAGGACAATGGCATAGATGCCTAATTCTACCCAAGGGCTTCTACCACGGTCCCGACTTACCTTCTTTAGCACTGTCTAGTTTCGTACTGTCCGTTACCCATTAGAGCTCTATCGGCCATGTATTCTCAATACTCCTCAAGCGAAGAAAGTGAAGAAAAAGGCTAAAATAGCCTCTACAAAGCCATGGAAAATGGAGGAAATGGAGAGAAATGGCTTCCCTAAAGGGATAAAATGAATCTAGGCCCTATAGAGGAGTGAATCAGGCCCTCAAAGGCTAGGATTTCAAAGGGAAAAGAGCAAAATAGGTTGGGATGGAGGCTCACCCAATTTTCAACCTTCAATGGAGGATGGGAGAGCGCCAAATGACGAGAATAGAGAGAGAAGGGAGCTTGTATGGCTGTGAGTGATGGAATGGCGTCGATTGAGGCAGAAAACGAGAATGGAGGTGGTTTGAAATGGAATTTGGGAGGGGAGGCAGCAAAAACGCGAGAAGGGAGAACTTGGGAGGCATTTTTGTGAAGAAGGTGAGTGTTTGGGGGACTTTTAAGGGACAGCCCACATGTAGGGGGGGTACCCTACCCACCAAAGTGTGTTGGCCCGACGTCCGGCCCGAGTGGGGCTCACTGTACGGCGAGGCCTCGCTGGCCAACTTCAAATTCGGTGAGGCCCAGCCATCTGGGCGTGGTCCCCCTATCCTGTGGTCCCCAAAAAGGTATAGGTCCCACCTCAGATCATCCTAGATTAGCGTGGGTAGGCCCACAACTCCATTTGAGACGTTTTGGGGCCAACTTTCAAACCAGAATGAGTTTATATGACTTGTAACATATGATTTTGGGGTAAGAGAGACTAATACATCTAACTAACTCATTTATTCCATGAGATTCTCTAATCGGAATGGCCAAAAGTCCAATCTACACATATATTTACTATTCATAATAAATTTTTGTTTAAGTATCATTCTCCATCATTTACACATTAGGATGTATGTTTAGTATGAAAGGACTTAGAAGGAGTTGAAGAATGGGGTGGTTAAAGGAGAGATTCTGAAGGAATTGGATAAAAGAGGGGTTTTAGGCCTTGAGATTGAGTGTAAGATGTTGGGGTTGCCCCACAACCCAAGGACATCCATTCATGAGTTTAAAATTCTTCAGGGAATGACTCAAACCCGTCGACTCATGACCTAGAGGCGACTTAGGTCGCTTCACGGAACCGAAGACATGTTATGGCCTAAATTACCGTATAGTCTCACCTGTCGGCGAAACTTGGGATTCTAATGTGGTTTCTAAGTTTTCATCGCCCCCTTTCTAAGTCAGAGTGCGCTAGTGTGCATTGTGTTACCATAACCCAGGTCCGATTTAATCCAAATCATGCTCTGATACCATCTATAACACCCCAAAAATCGGGGGTCAGGTAGAAACTCAACTCCTGAGTTCCAGAACATCACTTATGCAACATTTTCAATGATGGGTGAATGTCGACGGTAATAGTACATAAAACATGAGGTGGATCAAGTCAAAACAGCATATCATATTCCAGAGACAGTTAATTTAGCGAGAGGAAGAATGTGATAGATATATAGAATATATGAACTATTGTGAGTCTCCAGAGTGTGAACATGTTACTAGGTTAAACATATACATGTATACTCCAAAGATGAGAAAAAAGAACATACATGGGTGTAAAAATAAAGGGCAAAATACCACGTGTACTGGCAGCTAATCAGTAATCCTGTAACCCCATCAATCAGAACCTGCATATACGAGGGATCCTCCTCATCATCATCAAGTCCGGCTCTGCTTCGCGAGCATCGCCATCATCTGAAACTAAAATAGGGACTGGTGGGTGTCCAGAACACCATCCCATAACGTGAGAATGAGTAGCTAACTCAGTGAAATCATAGAGCAAAGGTTAGCATATTATCAAATCAATCAAGCGATAATGGTAAAGCAAGCAAAACAAACATTCGTAAACACTGTGATTAATGCAAGCATGAAATGACATGATGGATGCCCTCACCGACATACTCCCTCATGCGGCACCATCTTACGCCCGCGGCATGCTTGCGTTCCTCAGTCCTCCACATCTTTCAGGCACATTAGTGCGATATGGATAATGATTACCGAGTTGTTATTAGTCCTTTTCATACAACAGGATTGGAAAACTAAGGTACCTCCCTTATATCAATACCCAAACAATAATCCTATCTAGGGTCGTCACTCCTAGTAATCTCATACGATGATATATTTCTAGGTCGCTGCAAGGGCTGTCAGGGCTGTTGCACGTACTCGTTGCACCGCTCCCCCATCACCTTATCAATATAGGCTTAGTTTATATCTTTAAGACTGCATCAGGACTCGTAGCCCCCATGCGGTGTCAGGATAAACTCAAGATCACTACAAAGGGCTTCCAGGGCTGTCGCTCGCACTTGTTGCTCCACTCCCCCATCACCTTATCAATATAGGTTGACAACAAGAATATAGTGTCTCATACCACCATAATCTTCTTAGAGTAGGGTGTTCACTGGTCACTACGGGGAGGTTTGTGGCCACATCATAGGCCGACAGCTTGACCACGGTGTCCCATACCACCATGCCCAGCTCATGAGTCTTAGGGGATCGAGGTACCAAGGTTAGAGGGGCTTTCCAATGGTAAGTTTAGTACCCTAGGTTCAAGCAGTTATGACGAATATAAGGTGAACATACAATGGTCAGTCGGGTTACTTGATGAGTCCGACTAGCACGAGCGCACGTTGAATAGACCGACATAAAGTGCACAAGCACTTTGTGTGGCATAATCACTGCCGACGACTCTAGTACGACTCGAGTTCGTCATATACATCCTTCGTGGCGAATAGAATCCAACCACGAATCCTAATATGTTACCGACTGCCTGGACTAGAGTATAGCCCCAAACATTTGTATACAACATCAGTGATCATATGAGAGTGACAGAAATGAATATAAACAATACAAGCATATTGACGCATGTTATAACATACAACGTAAGCAAATCAACCAACACATGCATTCCATATATATAATGAAATCAATTCATGTAGCCAACATGGTGGAAATCATATACATCAGCCTATTAATTGAGAATTCAATCTCAAAACTAATTCACAACACCATTTACTCAATACATACTAATACAAACATTTATACAAGCACTTAGTCTACGTACTTTAGTCTACATAGCGTATGTCGACCCAAAGTGCGCATTAGGATGAATCTCTTCGCCAAACAGATCATACACGCATTTCTAATATCCTAACACGACAAATACCCATGGCAATCATTTCAGCAAAATACGGACATAAACAGTATTTCCTACAAATGCCTAGAATACCCTAAATCTCATATTTCCCGTACGCAGTCGAAATGGAAAACGGACAGTATGTTCTACATGTTAAACAGCGTTCTCGTCGATAATCTACTATTAAACAATATTGAAAGCTTTGAAATCAATCAATCTAAGAGTCTAAAATCCTCACCTTTCGCCATAGACATGTATCGATTTGAATAGAACGTCTACGCTTCGTCAACGGCGTTATGGCGACCTAATGTACAAGATACATAAGCTACTTCGCTACTTGTATCAAAAGAATCCTTAAAACAGCTATAGGTTAGGGTTTTCTTTCCTAGAAGTGAGTTAGAATCAGCAGGAGTGTGATTTTAATGAGGTGCTTTAGTACGTGCAAAAGCTGGAGCAGGTGGCAGGAATTCTCTCCCATAACTCACTCACAATCTCTCTTTCTCTCTCTTCTCTTTCTAGGGTTTGTTGTAAATTCGGATGGGCTAAAACCTCACCTAAATAGACTTGGGATAAGGGTATACTTGGATTATAACCAAATCGGGTCTTTTTCGATCCAAAAGAGTGTTTCGGGAGATCCCCTGGCCGAACGCGGTCGGACTTAAGCTCATGCACATTGGATCCTGCTCACATCAAGTTTTCAGACCGGTAGAGTTCCTAGATCGCACATGGCGGACCAGTTTCAGTTCAGCAGTCACGGAGACTCGATTGAGGATTCCAAGTACACTGACCTGGGTGAGAAATGTTCCCTGATCCGAGGGTGTATTTGGGTCAGATTCCGACGGTCTGAATGCTTATACTTAACCTGCAAGAGAAACGTGCCAGATTTATTTAAATGACATTTAATTTTTAATGAATTTCACTCTTTCTCTCACTCCTTGCTCCATGCTTAATGAAATAGCCTCAGAACATCAGTTGGGCTTGATTTTCGAAACGATTGTCAAGTCCAACAAGGCGGTCATAATCGTCTACGATTATCGCTATCGGACTTTCGACGCGTGGTCTAGATGCAATACAAAGTTTCAAAGGGTTCCTGAGAACAAACGGGTGTAGAGTTTGATCTTGGATTTCAGGGTAAGATAGCGTCAATGGTTCTACAGGTTTTGGGTCTTACGGATCATATTTAAAGCGATCAGTGCTAATTTCATAGCTAATCTAACGTAGCGATGGCTAATTCACGTTAAATTTTCTAAAGAATTTTGTTCTAAACGATTTCTTGGCTTTGGAATTGGGTTTTGAGAGGTTACCAAGGTGTTATGGTTGACCCATTACCTAAGCACGTCTAATCCCAGGTTAGCAAAAATCTGGGGTGTTACACTCCAGGTTGGTAAAAATCTGGGGTGTTACATGTGGTCCAAGTGGGGTGGACAGTCTGGCTTTTCTGCACTGTTCCAGCAACATTCCACCCTGAACAGGTTGGAATTTTAAAATTTATTAAAATACTTTTGGCTGTCTATCAATTCTAAAAATTTACAGGGAGATAGACCACCCATGGTAGGACCTACCTACCAAATTTTGGGGCCAATGGACACCTGTACGCATCATAGTGGTGGCTGGACCGGCCTATTGTAATGTGGTGTCCAGATTAGTCTGATTTTCAGGATAGATTGGTTTCTTTAAATGAATTAAAATATTTCTCCATATTCAAAAAATTTAAAATTTTGTAGGGGTATGTTCCACCCATTTTAAGACCAAACTGTAAATTTTTTAGGCTAATGGACTCCTTTGCACACTGTGACAAGGGTTAGACTGGCCCACCACGTTGGGACGTCCAAGCCAGTCCGATTTTCTGGACAGATTGTTGTATTCAAATTAATTAAAATATTTACAGATGTCCAAAAATTTTAAAATTTTGTAGGGGTATGTCCAACCCATGAAAGGACCACCCTACAAATTTTTAGGGCATCGAGCCTCTGTATCAACCGTGGTTTGTCCTGCAATTTGGATCAGTTTTGGGCCAAATACCCAAGCCCGTAGGACTAACCACCATGGGACACCCTTACCTTGGGTTGTTGGGCTACATTCTAATGGCATGGCCCACTTGAAGTAAGTGTTTTATATCTCCCTTTTTATCTGATGGGGCCCACTATGATATATGTGGATCACCATGGGTCAGTAATCCATCTAAATTAAATAAATTTCTGGACTCCAGCAGGCCCAGGAAATGGGTGGGCTGAAATTCCAGCAAGGGGCCTAAAATTTGCTACATGGTTAATTGTTTAGGAACTATTGTGGCACACTAGATTTGAGAGAGTATTACACACACTCCTTTCTTTCCTTCCTTAGACATTTTTTTGGGTGTAATTAGTGCCTCTTAAGGCCCATCTTTGAGGTGATAATATGGGCTAGCTTTAACCAGATTTTTAGTAGTTTTATGGGACTTTTAGGCTGGAAGCCTATTCCTTGACCCAAAGACTGTGCAGGGGCTGACCTTATTATTTTACGGGCCCAATGGGCCATCTATAATTGATCATGTGTATTTATTATCCATGATGCGCAAATAAAATGCTTAATTGTGGGCTGACTTGCAAGGCCCACATAAATGTATATTGTGGAGGGCCTTGCTAAGTCTTTGGGCTGATGTGGTAAGGCCCATACTAACAGTATAGGCCTTACCCATGTGTATTCTTGGGCTTATGGGCTGACCTCAAGTCCACCATAATGTATGAATAGGATGACTTTTGTTTTGGGCCATTTCCTTAAGGCCCATTATGTAATATAGTATATGCATGACAGCCCCTTTTTTGGTAGTGATTAGGCCTTTTGGACTCAGTTCTTTTGGATAGGCTCATTGATCTTCGGACTATACTCTCCCATCTATTGTGATGGGCTTAAGGGCAATAGTATGCAAGAAGTTGGGCTCTTCGCTGCCCTCTAAATTGACCCTGTACTTGGGCCAAAAGTGAGGCCCAACTCACTTGTGTTAAATGTAAAACCTGCCCATGTAAATGAATTACTGGGCTGCCCATGAAGCCCACCACAATATGTGAAATTATAACCTTTGTGGTTAGGCCCAAACCTTACTTGAGGGTTCACTATCTGGCCTATAAGTTGGACTTGGTGTATGGCCCATTAGGCCATGCATTGCGTCGGCTTTAAACCTTATATTATATGGGTAGTGGCGGGTTACCTCGGAAGCCAGTTGAGGTTGAATGTCCTCCTATATGATCCTAAGGTAGGCCCATGGGTTTCTTTATGGATGGTTAAAGGCCCACCATAGACCCTAGGCTATTTGTTTAAGGCTCAATGTGTATGTATATGGAACCTACCTTAACGCATGTTTGGTCCAGGCCATCCAAGTCTTGGATCACCCAATTATGGATGCACTCTTTACTTTCGGTTACTACTGGACTCACAATCCAGTATCGGGCCCACTGGATCTTTTCATAATATATACACACTCTCCATCTGGTGGGATTCCCCAGTGAGCATAGTTGGCCTTCATGAGATTATTTTCATATAGTTAATTAATTTTTGGACCTTAGCAGGTCTAGGAAGTCAAACCGGCCAAAAGTTTATCAAAGGGCCTTAAATATAAAATTTTATGGTTAAAACTTTATTAGGCTGTGGGGCCCACCATATTAAGAACTTGTGTACGTGTTACATGCTTATGTTTTCTTATAATCTTTAGGCTTAATTAGTGCATTCTTTTGGGTCACTTTTAGTGATCTTATGAGGACCTCATCTTAAGATCAGAATTGTGGGACATCCAGTGGGCCTAAAGTGGGCAGGGTCGTCCCAGCTTGGCCCAACCATACATCTGGCTAACTTCCACCATTTTGATGGACTTGTGGGCTGAGATAAGGATAGTATTGGGCCCTTGGTTGCTCACTTAAATTGCTAAGTTATTGGGCTAATGTAGTTGGACCCATTTCATCCAAACTTAAAATTATTTTTAGGCTGCATATTATGTACGCGAGCAGCCCACCAAGTCCGACTCAATGCATGGATTCTATGGCCATTGAAAATTGAGCCTTGCCCCTTAACTTCCCTCTTGGGGCCGACGTTGTTAAAGGTGGTAGTATATCTTTTTCTTATGGCCTATTATGAGGAATATATATGTATATGGTTACCTTTATTTTTATCTTAAATATAGGTCTTGGGCCTTTTATCCACATCATTCATGGTTAATATGCCTTTTTGATAAATGGTGGTTAAATATCCCCATTATGGACCTCTCTAGGCCCGATTGTATTTAAGAGTGATTGGATACTCATCTTAGACTCTTGCTAGGCCCATTTCAATATTACTTAGATCCATAGCTCGTACACTTAGTGCGTGGGCTACCCCAAGCAAAAGGGCCCCCACTAGAAGTTGGATTCCTTAAAGATATTGTTCAAGTACCTGGTCTTGGTTCCTTCTTAGATAGGAGGAATGTAATATACATTGCATATCACCCTAGAGTGTGACTGAATTCATCCTCATGACCATGTACATCATTGTATGCTTGGTTGACACTATGTGTGTGTGGTCATATTGTGTCATTGGGCATTGCATGATACTTTCCTCGAGGAATGTAGTATCCCCTTTTGAGCAAGTTGGATGCTTGGGATTGATGTATGGTTGATTGTGTGATTCATGCATCTGGCATTGCATAACATATGAGCATTATCTCCCTTGCTTCATCAGGGCTGTAGCCTCTATAGATACATCGTGGATGGTCATGTTTGGACACCAAAAATGTTACTTAAGCATACCGGGTGCATATGATGCCCATGGGTAAAATTCTCAAAACTTCCATGGTACAAGGATCTGCTTTAGCGCCGTGACCGGGTGGAATATATGAGCGCACGAGGGCCTTATATTGTTAGGCCACGACTCCCACTATCGTGTAGTTGGTTGGATAGGAGTGTGGCCTTACTCGGCTGATGTAAGAGGGCATTGTTAGGCCGAGTCTGAATAGCTCGTGAATGGGTCCACTACCTTTAGACCTTGCTGGTGATTGGCAATCCATAGGCGGGTAGTGAGGTCTCTTATGCTCATTTGACTGTACGGATTCTGTAGAGCGACAGTCATCCAGCGGTGTAATGGACCCCGGTGATTTTCTTATGATGAAAATGTACTTGATATGTGGATTGGATATGAGCATTGACATTACTTCGCATTGCATTTGCATCAGCTATGTAAGCCTCATAATGCACCGCCTTGGCATAGTGCCAGTACTCATTGCATTACATTACTCATTGCACTATATAGCCTTGGTATGACTTCGTACATTATCGTACTGCCTTAGTATAGCTTCTTGCGTTCATGATAGCCTTGGTAAGGCTAGTGGTATTGGTATTGATCGTGACTCCCTTTCTTTATTCTTTATCTTCTTCTGAGCACCATTGTCACACACTTTCACCACCCTCTAAGCTTTCTATAAGCTTATGCACGATTGATGCATGCAGGAGATCCGAAGTTGGCATCTTAGCAGCGGAGCTTGGATAGGTGTGTAAGCCGAGGACCCAGTGTTGCAGATCATCTTCCTTCTTTCTTTTGTTATCTTATGTATGTCTTTTTGGACCTTATGTAAGCTTATAAAAGTTCAAATTCATAGTGAATTTTGTGATGTGTGCCTTTGTTATTCTTAGATTTACTTGTTGTGATCTTGGGTATGCTCGTATTGGAAATGATTATATTGTTATAGAAATCTTCCTTGTAGGATCTCAGGATTGGAACCTGCCTCAGGAGCCGAGAATGGGATACTACGGAGGCTGTTGCGGCTAGAACCGGCCGTCGAGTTCCTTGTGAGTCTGGTTACTGAGTCTGGGGCGTGACAAATATCAACTTGGTTCAAGACTTTTGAGTGCACCATCATGCGGACCCCACCTTAATGTATGTATAAAATCCAAGCCGTCCAACCTTTTCTTCACGCCATTTTAGGCGTTGAGTCGAAAAATGAGACTAATTGGGTAATCAAGAGGGCCATGCCATAAGAAATAATGCTGTTACTGTTAAAACCCACCTAGATTCTTCTATTCGCCAAAAACACATCATATATTGGTCTCATTTGGTCGATTATGGGCCGTAGAATCCAATGGTTGGGTTGGATTTTCCTAAGGCAGGCCTCACCTACCAAAAACCATGGGATTTTCCATTTTCAAAAAAAAAGGAAGCAAGCAGCAGCACCTGCTGCTGCCGTTGTCAGTGGGCGGGCGGACGGACGGGCTGGCCCTCACGTCCCCAACTGTGGGTCCCACCGTGATGCATTTTGAACATCAACACTGTCCATTATGGGGCCCCCCTTCTAAAAATGTCCTGCCCTAAAAATCAGTCATATACGGAACTCAGGTGGGCCATACCATCTAAAATCATGGGAATACATGCCTAAAACATATAAAATCACCTGGTGGTGCCTACCTGAAATTTGGATGCGACTGAAACTTGGTCTGAACCCTTAGCCAAGTAAGACACACATAATGGGTGGACTGGATTTGTGAACCACATCACTATGGGCCCCAGGTCCACGTGACCTTATGAATAGTTTGGATGGCAAACCAATATCACCATGGGCTCGAGGTCCACGTGACCTTATGAACAGTTTGGGTGGTGAATAAACATCACTGTGGGCCCCTGGACGAGTTGGATGCAAATAAACATTTTGGTGGGCCCCTGGTCCAAGTGATCTTATGAATAGATTGGATGCAAATAAACATTACAGGGGGGCCAGGTTGGGTGGGAAAATAAACATTACTGTGGGCCCCAGGTTTGAGTGACCTTATCAATGGGTTGGATGGAAAATAAATCTTATAGTAGGCCTCACATGGGACCCACCTGATGTATGCATTGTACTCCATACCTCCTATTAGTGTGGGCCCCACCATGGATATGTACCCCATCGATGTCGTCCATCCTTTCAATTACTATGGGATCTACCATGATGCATGTGTTTCATCCAAACCGTCTAACCATTTGGGAGATAATTTAAGGCCCATGTAATTAGGCCCATCTTTACGTATTTGTGGCCCGATGTTGAGGCCTACTTTAATATATACGAGACCCATGCTATGAGGCCCATTTGATATACTGGAGGCCCATGGGTCGAGGCCCATCATGACGTACATAAGGCCCATTGTTGAGGCTCATCTTGATCTATTGGTGGCCTTTGTGGAGGCCCACCTTAATATATATGTATATGGCCCATTGGATTGTACATAAGGCCCATTGGTGTGGCCCATGTGATATGGCCCATTTGGTGTACTTAAGGCCCAGTGGGGTGTATTTAGGTCCATTGCAATGTGTGATTTCTCCGTGGTATATAAAATGATGTTTATAATGGGACGTGCCTTGGGAATAATGATGGTTAGATGCCCACATTGTAAGGATGATGTCAGTTAAATGTCCGCATTGTCACTCTCCCTGAGGCCCATTGGTAGGCCCAAACTTGTAGTATGTAGGCCGTCTAGGCCCATCTTCCTTATGAACAGAGCCCATTACCATATAACATGTTTAGTATAGATCCATGATTCATGGTCATGCACATCATATGTATGCCTGATATGAGGAGTGACCGATCATAGCATATGCCTTGGGCCGGATTGCTTATGGGCTCCCTGATAGACAGTGTAGCCCTACATGAGCACGTTGTACACGCAGAATTGTTACATGTATGGTAGGGTAGTTCATGCACTCGCATTTGTGTAATTGTGATTATTGTATGCCCCAGTGACATTAGGGCTCTAACCTCCACAGACACATCGTGAATGGCTGGATTGAATACCGAAAATATTGTTACTAAGCATCGGGGCGCCATAAATGTCCCTAGGTGGAAATCTCTAAACCCGATGGTACTAGAGGATGACTCCAATGTCGAGACCAAGTGGATATATGAGCGCACGAGGGTCGAATACCAGGAGGCTGCGTCTCCCACTGTGTTGTGGTCGGTTGGAAAGGGGTGTGGCCTTACTCGCCCAAGGGTAGGGGGAAACACTAGGCTAAGTCTAACTAGCTCGTAAATGGGTCCACTATCGACGTGCCAAGTAGGTATTGACAGACTATTGGCCAGGCAGATAGTGAGGTTTCTTACGCTCACTTGGACTGTGCGGCTGGGTGAGCGACAGTGCCATTTGGAGTGTACTAAACTCCGGTGATTATCCAAACTGAGAACCGTACTAATTTGATGTTATAATGAGGAGTTGCATTGATATATGGATGAGGAGTTGCATTTATATATGGATGTGGATCGGCATGCTTGACTTGCATTATACATCGCATGGCCTTGATATAGCCGATATCATTTATATTCTGCACTGCATAGACTTGGTACGACTGATTGCATTCATGTACTCATCAGCATGTTTTAGTATTACTCTGACCTTACAATCTGAGCATGCTCATATTGTGCACAGACTTACACCGCCCTCTAAGCTTTTTATAATCTTATGCACGATTGATGCGTGCAGGTGACGCCAGGACGTAGCCGTAGCATAGTAGCAACAGGAGCGTGTAGTTGAGCTTTTTGAGTTCTCGTTATTTACATTATCTTGTATTTTCCCTTCGGACACATTGTACTCAAAAGTTTTTTATCATAGTGAATTTTGTGATGGTGTTCTTGTGGTTAATGGATGATTTAAAATCCTCCTTATAGCATCCTAGGATCGGAACCTGGTAAATGGGTGTCAGGAGTCGAGAATGGGGTTCTACGGAGGTTGTCGGCATCAGATTCGGTAATCGAGAATTTTGTGAGCCCGGTTTCCGAGTTTAGGGTGTAACACTATCTTTTTTTGTTTGTTTAAATTCAACTGTTAATTTTTCAATTTGACATAGTCCTATTCACCCCTCTCTAGTTCGGCCATTTCAAGTTGTATCAGATCCTAATAGCTCGTTTTAATTTTTATTTCTTTTGGATTAATTTTCTAAGCTAATCGATTTGAGCTTTGTAAGTCGTCAAATTTTGATAGCCTTTCAGTCACTAGGCCTCCACCATTTGATGGCTCCAATTATGCCTATTGGAAAGCTAGGATGAGAATTTTCTCAAAATCCATGGATGAGAGCATGTGGCAAGCCACAATGACTAATTGGACCCCTCCTACCATTGAAGTAATTGGTACCAACGGTTCTAAAACTATGAAAGTCTCACCTTATTTTTCTTGGACCACTCTTCAGAAAAGTGAGAGTAGTGCCAATGCAAAGGCTCTAAATGAAATCACTTGCGCACTATCACTAGATGAATTTAAGAGAATTATATCCTGTGATACTGAAAAATAAGCCCGAGATATTTTAGAAATGACACAGGAGGGAACAACAATTGTTAAGAAATCTAAAGTACAAATCCTCACTACCAAATTTGAGGAAATACATATGGAAAAAAGTGAAACCTTTTATGGACTTCTATACAAGATTAAATAACATTGTGAACTCTATGTGGGGTCTCAGTGATAGAATCCCAAAAAGTAAAGTCTGTGCAAAGATACTACACTCATTGCTTGAAAAGTTTAATTCAAAGGTGACTACAATCTAGGAACTTTGTGATACGGATAATATGAGGGAAGAAGAATTAGCTGGCTCATTACAGACCTATGAGTTAAACTTTAAAGCTCCTAAAGGTAAATCCATCACTCTTAAATCTTCTAAAAGTATTTCTCAAGAAAATTGTAGTAATTTTGATTTAGAAAATTCTGAAGATGATATGGTCCTTTTAACTAAAAGTTTTATAAGATTTTCAAAAGTAAAAAGAGGGTTGATTTTCAAAAACCTAATGAAAAAGAAAAAAAATCTAAATCTAAAAATTAAAAATCTTTAAAAGACAGTCAATGTTACAACTGCCATGAGTATGGGCATTTAGCAAACAAATATCCTAAAAAGGATAAACCTAAAAGGAAAGGAATGTTGACTACTTGGGATGAATCTTCCAACTCTGAAGCCTCTTTTGAGTCAGAAGATTCTGAAACCGAGTCGGGTAATGAAGTTAAATCCCTTATGACTGTAGCCAAGTTCGCTTTTTCAAATCATGATGATTCAACTAGTGAAGAAAATCTGAATAGTGATCATGAAAATGAAGAAGATCTTCAAGATACTTATAATGCCCTATACAAGAAAAGTTGTAAAATTGCTGTAAAACTAAAACTTCAGAAAGAAAAGTTTTTAAAACTTAAAGAAAATTTTGATAATCTTGTTTTAAAAAAATCTCATATTTCAGACTGTTTTGAAAAAACTAAGTGTGATTTAGATTTCAAAACCTCCCAAGTTAAAAACTTAAAATTTGAAAAAAAAAAATCTAAAACTTAAAGTTTCTTAACTTTTAAGTTAAATCTAAAGACACATGGAGGTATGCCCAAGGTGATCCAAAATTAGAAAAACTCTTATCCAAATCCAGAAATTATGGCGACCGATCTTGATTAGGCTCGACAAAAGTATTCCTCCTAAAGATGTGAATATTCCACCTAAATTTTTGAAAGGGGAGTCTTCAAACTCAAAAGGAAAAAGTCTGAATCAAAACTATTCTAAAAAGGCTAAGACTTTTCAAACCTTAAAACCTAAAAGCAACCATATCGACTATACAAATTAGAATCATAATCTTTTAACTGAGAAAATTGTTGATTTAGTTAAGGAGCTCTTAAAATCTAACTCAATGGGTCGATCTTATATTAACTACAAACATAAGAAGACCAACTATACTCCTAAACCCAAGACTGTAATGAAATGGGTTCCTAAGGTTACTTGCTTGGTTGCCCACACTGCTTTCAAAGCTTCAAGCCATTCAAAGTGGTACCTAGACAGTTGATGCTCCAGACACATGACAGGCGATAAAGGTCTGTTCACCAATCTTAAAGATATGATTGATGGTTCAGTCACATTCGGTGATGATAGCAAATGCAGGATTGTTGGCCAAGTTATGGTTCAACTCTTTAACCTCTCTCTATTTGAGAATGTATTATATGTAGAAGGGTTAAAACACAACTTATTAAACATCTCTTAAATATGTAATAATAATCATAGTGTAAAATTTACTAACCTAGGGTACAAAATTTTAAATAAAAATGGTTCTGTAATATTAACTGGTCGCAGAACTTCTGAAAACTGTAACATTGTAATTGATTCAAGCTCATCTAATCTATCGTGCTACATGGTCCATACCAATGAGACCAAGTTATGCATAAATGCCTTGGACATGTACACTACCATAACTAGTATATATTGAGCAAAAGAGAGTTGGTAAGAGACTTACTCAAAATATAAAAAATAGATAAGATATGTAGCAAATGCCAGATTGACAAACAAACTAGGAGTACTCACAAAAAGGTGAACTCTAATGCCACATCTAAAACACTCGAACTTCTCCACATGGATCTTATTGGACCAACCAGAATGGAGAGTCGAGGTGACAAGAAGTATATATGGATAATTGTTGATGACTTTACCCGATATACGTGGGTAGTCTTCTTAAGGGACAAATCAGAAACTCTCGATGAAGTAAAAAGGGTACTTAAACGTATCCAAACAGAAAAAGGATCTCAAGTCTGTAAGATCCGTAGTGATCATGGATTAGAATTTGAGAATAACAGTTTTGAGAAGTTTTGCAATGATTAGGGAATATCATATGAATTCTCTGCGCCCAAAACACCATAACAAAATGGTATAATAGAAACAAAAAATAGAGTGCTTCAAGAAATGGCAAACGTAATGTTAAATAGTATGAAGCTTCCTAAAAATCTTTGGGCAGAAGCCGTAAATACTACTTATTATATAATTAACCACGTTTATACTAGAAAATCAAATGGAAAAATGGCTTATAAAATGTGGTTTGATAAAAAAGCTTACTGTCAAATACTTTCAAGTTTTTGGTAACAAGTGCTATATTTTACATGACCGAGAAAATTTGGGGAAGTTTGACACCAAAAGTGATAAAGGGATATTTTTAGGATATACTTTGAATAGTCGAGTGTATCGGGTCCTTAACAAAAGAACTGGTGTAATTCGAGAGTCCATTAATGTGGTTATTGACGATCACTTAAATGCACCTCTCTCAAATTTAGAAAATGATGAAGTTCTTTTGATTGATAAACCAGATACTTCATCAAGTCAAAATAACTCTCAACTAAGACTCTTAAAAACCATCCAACTAATCAGATTCTTGAAAACCCTCTCACTGGTGTGCGCACTCGTAAACAACTGAAAGATATGTGTAATTATGTGTGCTTTACATCTCAGATAGAACTGGCTAATGTAAAAGTTCTTTCTGATGAAAACTGGATAGTTACGATGAAAGAAGAGCTCAATCAATTTATTAGAAATGATGTTTGGTACTTAGTTCGTAGACCTAAAGATAAACACATTATCAAAACTAAATGGATTTTTAAAAATAAGTCTGATGAACTTGGTAATATTATTAGAAACAAGGTTAGACTAGTTATATAAGGGTACACTCAAATTGATGGCATTGATTGTAATGAAACCTTTGCCCCAATAGCTCGTCTTGAATCAATCAGACTATTTATATCCATCGCATGCTTTAGAAAGTTCAAAATATACCAAATGGATGTAAAGAGTATTTTTTTAAATGGAGATTTGCATGAAGAAGTATATGTTGAACAACCAACGAGTTTTAAAGACCCTAAAAATGTTGATCATGTATACCACCTAAAAAAGGCCCTTTATGGATTGAAACCAGCTCGCAGGGCATGATACGAAAAGTTGACTAAGTTTCTACTAAGTCATAATTTTCTAATGGGAAGTGTTAATAAGACTTTGTTTATTAAGAAACATAATGATCACATTTTAATAGTGAAAATATTATTTATGAATTTACCTGTGCTAACATGACTGTTGAGTTTGCAGATCTTATGAAGTCTAAGTTTGAAAAAAGCATGGTTGGAGAATTGAATTATTTTCTAGGGTTGCAAGTTAAACAACAACTTGATGGTTTCTTTATTTTTCAAACCAAATATGCTCTAAACTTAGTTAAAAAGTTCATATTTGAGAGAGGGAAAAATTTTGATACTCCTATGAGTACTACATTAAAACTCTCAAAGGACTCTATAGGTAAGAGTGTGGATCTTAAGCTATATCGTAGTATGATAGGAAGTTTACTTTATTTGACTGCAAGTAGACTTGATATTGCATTTAGCGTAGGTATTTGCGCTAGATATCAATCTGACCCTAAAGAGTCACATTTAACTGTTGTTAAGCAGATTATGCGATATGTCTCTAGTTCAACTAATCTTAGTCTCTGGTATCCACATGATACTAGTGTGCAATTAACTGGTTACACGGATGTTGCTTGGGCTGGTAACATTGATGATCGAAAATCAACCAGTGGTGGTTGTTTCTATGTAGGGAACTATTTAGTTTCTTAGCAAAGTAAGAAATAAAGTTTCGTATCGCTCTTAACTGCTTAGACTGAATACATTGCAGCAAGTAATGCATGTACTTAGCTTGTGTAGATGAAGATAATGTTAAGCGATTACAGAATTGCGCAAGATACTATGATTTTATATTATGATAATTCTAGTGTAATTAATATATCTAAAAATCTAATCTAGCATTCATGAACTAAGCACATTGACATTAGATATTAATACATTTGTGAAGTAGTGGAAGAAAAGATAATTTCTTTGGAATATATTCCGACTGAGACTGCTTGCTGACATATTTACAAAACCACCTGACAAAAGTAGGTTTGCTTAATTGAAATTTGATCTTAGTATGTGCAATTTGAATTGATTATTCATGCATGTCTGTATCATAATATATATATATATATATATATATATATATATATATATATATATATATATATATATATATATTTGTTATTTTAAATGTTTAAAATTTCAAATTTTATGAAAATTGCATGTTTTGGATTGTGTACGACCGTCGTGGCACGACCGGTCTAGCATGTACTCGACGAGCCATGTAGTGCGGGTTTGATGCTTTATTTGGAGGGAAAAAAAAAATTCTTTTTTCCTTATTTTAGGTGTCTTCTCCAACGGCTCCTAGGTCGACCGGTGTCACGCCCCAAACTCAGAAACCGAGCTCACAGAATTCCCAATAGCCGAATCCGGCGCGGACAGCCTCCGTAGAACCCCATTCTCGGCTCCTAGCTCCCATTCGCCAGGTTCCGATCCTGGGATGCTACGAGGAGGATTTTCAATGTCAGTCTGATTCGTGATAAGCATAACCAAAGGCATAACCCATAAACAACAACCAAGAACTCCATTACATTTCTACTATGATCAAAAACTTTACAAGTACAATGAGCATAAAGGGAAATACAATGGTAAAGAACCAAAAACTCCAAACGCTCTGCAACGTGCTCCTGCCTCAACGCTGCTGCGATCCAATGTCACCTGCACGCAACGGTCATGCATAAGCTTACAGAAAGCTTAGAGGGTGGTGAAAGTGTGTGCGCAAGGTAGTAATATGAACATGCAATGTCAGAGTAAAGCGGAATATGCAGATGGATCTATAATATCATGAGCCGTAACAAGGCTATGCGATGCAAGACATGAATGGTATCGACCATCCCAAGGCCATGCGATGTGCAATGCAGCTCAAGCATAAAGGTCCTCATCTATGTCCACACATCAATACAGCTCAAAATATGGAATATCACCGGGGTCTAGTACACTCTAAACCAGATTGCCGCCACATCGCGCGCAATAAGGTAAGTGGAAGAGACCTCACTATCCGTCTGCCAATATCGGGCGCGACTCATCGATAGCGGACCCATTCCTCGAGCTGGTCAAACTCAGCCTAGCATTGCCCCCTACTCTCGGGCGGGTAAGGCCACACCCCCTTCCAACCGACCACGACACAGTGGAGAGCGTAACCGTCTGGTATTCGGCACTCAACGCTCATCTACCCACTTGGTCTAGACGTTGGAGCAACCTCTTGGTACCATAAGGGTTTAAGAACTTTCACCCAGGGATATCTATAGTACCCCATGTAGAATAAGATTTTCGGTATCCAATACTGCCAACCACGATGCGTCTGTGGAGGCTACGGCCCTGATGTCACTAGGGCGTACAATAATCATGTCACACAAATGCGAAATGCATGATTCACGCTATCCAGTCATGCAACAAATCTTTCGCATATCGTGCGCTCATGTAGGGCAACACCGCCTAACCGGGAGCCCATAAACAACCTGCCCGAAGGCAAATGCTATGATCAGACAATTCTCACGTCAAGCATACATATGATGCGTATGATCATGAGTCATGAAACTGTATTAAACATGATGTAATAAAATGAACTATCTCACAATGCAGATGGACCTGGACGGCATATACATAATAAGTACGGCCCAGTAATGGACCCTAAGGAGAGTCGTAATGTGGACATCCAACCAACATTACACTCGTAATGTGGACGTCAAACCGACACTGCATCCCAGGTACGATCTTCTTAAAACACCGCTAAATAATCGGTATTGGGTTTACACATTGCAATGGACCTTAGGTTCCTCCCATTGGGCCTTACATATATATCAAATGGGCCATAGCTTATGGACCTTTTATTCGTCAGATGGGCCACATAAATGAGCCACACCAATGGGTCTTATGTGCATTGCAATGGGTCAAAACCCGTGGGCCTTGGATTGCATCAATTGAACCTAGTCACATGAGTCTAATATGTATCAAATGGGCCACACCAATTGAGCCCCCAAATGTATATCAAATGGGCCTAATCCATGAGCTTGCATGCATATCAAAGTGGGCCTAATCCCATGGCCCCTTTCTTAATCAAATGGGTGTAGTCCCATGGGTCTTACAATATAACAAATGGGTCCACTTCCATGGGCTTTAAGAATGCAACAAATAGGTCCAATTTTATGGGCCTAGAAGTACATCAAATGGCCTAGTCACATGGCCTTAGATCATATCCATTGGGCCTAGACCCATAGGCCTTAAATATCAAGTTAAGCCCATAGGCTTTACATATCAAGTGGGCCTAAGTTCTTGGGCCTTAAATGTCAAGTTAGCCTAAGCTCATAGGCTTTACATATCAGGTGGGCCCAAGTTCATAGGCCTTAGATGAATCAAATGGGCCTAGCCCATAAACATTTCATAAATCAAATGGGTCTAGCCCATATATGAATGGTCCATCTCACCACTAGTTCAAGCCTTAAAATGATCTCATCAAATGGACGGACTGTCTGGATGCACTACAGGCATCATGGTGGGTCCCACTACCGCCGGCCAGGCGGGGCACACGCAACAAGGAAGGCTCCACCGTCCGCTGGACGGTGGAGACGCTGGAACATCAAGGTGGGCGCCACCGTCCACTGGACGGTGGTCTTAAGGCACGCTACATTATGGGTCCCATGTGGGGCCCACCCAAATGTTTAAATGCCATCCAACCCGTTCATAAGGTCACTTGGACTGGGATGAAGGGAAGACATAAATTTCAGCTTGATCCAATACTTCTGTGGGCCCCAGAAAAATTTTCAATGGCAACACTCAATTCTACTGTTTCACGTGGTGTGGGCCACCTGAGTTTTGGATCTGTCCCATTTTTGGAGGGGGGCCACTTTAGAGTGTGGCCCACCCGATGAACGGTTTAAATGTCATATAAACATCAAGGTGGGGCCCACGGCTGGAGCCGTGGGTCCACGGCGTCCGCCCGCCCGTCGCCTGGCAGCCATGCAGGCGCTGCCAGCGCCTGACGCAGCAGCATCCTGCTGCCTCACTCCATCTCTCTCTCTCTTGAATTTCAATTTTTTGACAAAAAAATACGTGTGGGGCCCGCTTTCTGAAAATCCACTCCAGCTATAGCGATCAGTGGCCCGAGGCCGTCCAAATGAGTCCAGAGTTTGGATTTTTTTGACGCTAGAAAATGAATAAAATGAGAAAATGGATCCTTGAATGGTCGAGGTGCATTATTTGATCTTATGGCCCACCAGGTCTTCCAATCAACCCCAAACTTCTACCCAACGGTTAAAACTCTGTAAGTAAGAGGGTAGACTGCTTGGATTGTTTGGGTACAACCCGGTGGGGCCTATACAAGTGGGCCACCAAAGCCCTTCTTTCTTTTCTTTTCTTTTTCTAATTTTCTTTACAACGTCCAGCGTCCCAGACGCTGGACGGTTCATAATATATTTTTTTTTTAATGGTGGGCCCTGATGAAGTGGGCCACCACATGATGGGCGGCATGAGAATAACGTCTAAGGTGGGCCCCACTTGAATAAAATAAATACATCAAGATGGGATCCATTCAAGTGGGCCACCATCCTATAGCATAAAAAAATAAAATAAATTAAAATAAAATAAAATAAAATGAAAGCAATAAAAGAGAGAGAGAGACATGGAGAGTGGAACACGGCTTGTGATGGAGGGACCCTAACATTATGGGCCCTCCCTTACAAGAAAATTTTACAATAAATGGATCCCTTGCATATGGGACCATTGAAAATGTAAATCAACGGTGGAGATCCATTCTCCACCGATATGGGCTGTCTAGATGACCTATCTAATGAAAATAAACATCATGATGGGGTCCATGGAGAATGGCCCCATCATGGAATGATCATGATGATCCAAGTGGTCCATCGGCCACATTTTAGGGTCCCAAGTGAGATCCACACCATTGATCGATGGGCCTCACTTGGTCCACCATAAAAATAAGTAAAACTACCCTATAGAGGCACCCACAGTCTGATCTTCTCGCTCCTAGGGGTCCCTTGGCACCTTAGCTTCAACTTCAATGGTTAAGATGAAGAATGGAGGGTTTAGATGGGAGATTTTGGGGTAGGAAGGTGGGCCACTTAGAGCTTAGGAATTTGGAGAAATTCCATACGTATGGAGTCTCTTAGAGCTCATTTGTTGCTTGAAAATTTGAAATGAGAAAGAGAGAAGGAGAGAGAGTGATGTAATGGAGAGAGAGAGAGTGATGGATGGATGGGTGAGTGATGGTTGTGTAAGAAAAACTTGACTTTTGTGGCTTTTGTGTAAGAAAGGTATGGGTGGTGAAGACTTTTGTGGCTTTTTGTGTAAGAGAGGTATGGGTGGTGAAGACTTTTGTGGTTGCTTGGGAAAAGGGATGGAAGTGATGTGTACTTGACATGTGATGGATTGATGGGTGATTGATTGATGGGATTGATGTGATTGATGTGACACATCGTATAGATTCCCTTGGTTTTCGCAACGCGTGGCATTTTCTCGCACCGAACGTTGGCCCATAACTCTTGACCAGGGCATCGCCTTGGCGCGCGAGTCGCGGTATCAGAACCGCGGCGACGGTGCGGTCGCTATGGTATCGGTCTCGGGTTGAGTCGACTCGAGTTGTCGGTACATGAATCAGGGTCGCGCGTCGATATCGTTTAAGGGTCGAAGGTTGCCGGAATTCGACCGGTAAGATCGCGGAAGTGTACGAAAAGATACGGACCAAGATACGGGTCTTACAACCGGTCGAACCCATCTCCTATTTCTTCAAGGTTAGTGCATGGTTTTCATTTTCCTTATATAATCAAGTTCTTTGCACTCCCTTTTCATCTTTGGTGTGATTTATTTCTTAATTCATAGTTATTTTTGGGGTTTTCTACTCCAAAATTTGATCTAGTGAAAACCCTTTCTACCTCCTTTGTAAGCTCTTTGTTCTTTGTAATCTTTGGTGCAAATGGATGACAGAAACAAGAAGAAAGGATCTCATGGTCCTTCTACTTCTCAATCAACTCCTAGAACAGTGCGCCACCTTCAGTCACCTGAAGATCATCCATCTTATGTACAAGATATTAGGTTGCGCAATGTTATAGTTTAATGACCTGTTAATGTTGATAATCTAGCTCTGTTTGATATCCTTCCTCTTCTTCAATCTGTAGGATGGGATAACATACTGCATTGGGACAGGCCGGCATACCGCTCCATTGTGCAAGCTATGTATGCTTGCATTACTGATTTTTTCACTAAAAATCTGACATTTACTATTGCAACTAGAGAAGGTCCATTTAATGTGGATCGCCACCTTATCTCTGGCTTAATGGATTTACCTGTCAATGATGAAGGTAGTCCTATTAGCACTCTAGTAGCAAAACCATCTGAAACTGAGAAATGTATGCTTACTAGAGATTTATGCAATATAGATGCAGAATGGAATACTGCTGCAAATGTGCTTGCCTCAAAGTATTTGTTACACATATAGAGTCCTTCACAAGATATTCATTTCGAATGTCTATCCTCGTTCTGGTAACAAAACCAAACTCATTAAGTTCATAATTCATATTCTACATTCCATTATTTCTAGTTCATCTATATGTCTTCCTTCTTAATTTGTCATTGCATCATTCAGTTCCATCTTCATCCACGACACAATGACATTCCCTTTAAGTATCTTATGATTGTGTTAGACACACATAGTTTAGTGGCTATGCCTATAGGAGAAGCTCCCATTCATCACCTACCATTCAACAACTCCGATATTAATAAGATGAATTTGAGGTTGACCCCTGGCCAAGTTAATGTGGGTGTTGGTGAAGCTAATGCCACAAATGAAGACGAAGGCAATTGACCTCCTGATGACATCAATATGGATGATATTTTTGATGAGATCGAATCCGATTCAGTAGATGATCCTGATTATCAGCCATCTGACTTTGATGCACAGTTGCACTCGCTTGAGGAGAAGGTAGAAAACATGAATGTGTCCCATGATTTGCAATTCAAATATATGCGCTAGCATCTTAAATACCTTAATAAGGAACTTCATAAACTTGATCCTACCATACTTGCTCCTTCATCGGGTTCTGATTAACCTTTGCTTATCTAGTTTGTAATGACATTTATGATACTTGGACTTCTTTTGTTTTATGTAGTTGAACATGGTTAATCATGCTTGAACAATACTTGTTTATGGATTTTATATCTTGACTATCTTGTTCATTTATTCCTCATTACTCTTCTTATTCTTTCTCATTTTTCTACTTCCACTATCATTTATTGGTTCCTTCCTTTGTCATATAGTGACAGAAGGGGGAGAATTTTATCATGCTTAATTACATTTATCATGCTTATGATATGTGGCATTTAATGGATTGTGGATGGATTGTGGATATTGTGGATTGTGGATAGATTGTGGATATTGTGGATAGGTAGTCATCCATCATTTTTGTAAGAGGGAGTATTGTTGGGGAGTAGATGCGAATTGTTTTGACCTGTTTATATAACTGGTGCATGATTCTTTAATTAGGTTGTAACTGGTTTATATTGATAATTGATGCATGATTCTTTATTATGCATAGTATGCTTATTTTGAATGAAGTGTGTTTTGTAACTAATTTGAAAAAAGGGGAGTTGTAAGTGTTATGTTTTCTAGCTCCTATTATTGTCAAATTTTGTAGTGCCAAAATCTCTTGGAATCTGTGTCTTGTGTAGCGCTTCTACAAATCCAAGACATTGTATCTCATGTACAAGATCAAAGATCTTTACTGAACTTCAAATGTAAGATTACATGTTCATGTTCAAGTACAACACCAAGTGTGAATTCAATCATTCAAGCTTCAATAGTTTAAGTTTCCAAAGCTTTGTCCAAGTCAAGATAAAAGAATACATGTTCATGTTCAAGTACAACACCAAGTGTGAATTCAATCGTTTAAGCTTCAATAGTTTAAGTTTCCAAAGCTTCGTCTAAGTCAAGATAAAGTTCTTTACTTTGAACCTCAAGCTCAAGCTTCAATGTTAGTCATATTCAATCTTCAAAAGTCTCAAGTCAAGCTTTAAGGTCTTAAGCTTCGTGAACTTTAAAGAATGACTATCAACTGAATCAAAAGAAGATTCAATGTCCATACATCATGTATAAGGTATGAATGACCCTAGATTGACCATAGGATAGGTCATTTTGAATACATAATTTAAATTGGGTCACTTTATAAGTGCATAGACTATTTCTCGACTAGTCTTAGACTATGTTTGACTAGTCTTAGCACTGGCTCGACCAGTCCTAAGTTTGTTACTTATTTTTGAGATTTTTTGTCAAAACCTTGACTAATCCTGAAGACTGCTCGACCGATCGTATGAACAATGCTTGATCAGTCCTGCAAGTTCGACTCAAAGTCCAGCAACTAAAATGGGTTCCACACGACCAGTCGTGGACAGGACTCGACCGGTTGTGGAGGCCACTCGGCCAGTTGAATAGGCCCTTCGACTAGTCGTCGACCTTATCTTATCGCGCCTAAATTTTGAAAAGTTTGTTGGTTCTTCGACCAGTCGGGCCGACCTCAGGATCAGTCGAGATTGCGATTTCTGTACTTATAAATAGAGCACGAATTTCAGAGTTTGATATTCAATTGAAGCAAAATCAATATGCCACTCTGAGAGATAAGTTAGTGATATTCTTAAGTTATTTAGTTCTTATTTTATATTCTCTTTAATTAGCTTTTTGCATTTAATTTTGTATTTTGCATTCCAATCATATTTGAAGAAGGGATTGAAATTTTTCATTTCTTGGAATCAAAATCAAATCAAGCTAGCCCAAGGTGATTTAATTTAAAATCAATTTAGAACTTAGAACCATTTCATTAGTGAGTGTGGACATTGAACTTCTACTCCGAATTGGTTCTTCCGAGTTACATCAAAAGGAGAATATCTAGTTAAGTATTTTACTACTTTGTAAATTCATTATTTTGGTTTCATTGAGATTGTGATAGAAAAATCTCTTTATTTTGGTTTGTCTGAGGTGATCCAGAAAACTCAGAGTGTGGGTTTTTTTTTTTAATTGTGTATGCCCACTTGAAAGACACAATTGTGAGGGTTTTGGGTGAACCTTGAAAAACCTATTTTCATAGTGAACGCTAATATCCACTGTGTGAGGATATTAGGAGTGGAGTAGTTGTGTGGCTGTTTTTCTAAAAAGTTGGTGTACACACAAACAAGCCACTATAATTTCTTCTCTTGTGGCGATTGATTGAATATTTCATTTTGTGGATGTTGTAATTTCCTTTTATGCATTTGTGAAGAATGTAGTAATTTCTTTTATGCAAGTGTGAGAATGTTGTAATAACTTAGTTATTTTCTTTACTATTTATTTCTTTATTCCTCTGTATCAGTTTGAGTTTTTGATACACAAACTATTTTAGGAATCATTTTTCCTACCATAAACCTTTAGTTTTTGGTGTAAGGTTGTCCTTAGAACAACTTCTGTATCAACCTTTCAATACTTGTACATTTGAGGTTGTTATTCATTTCAGCATTGTGAATTTGTTTATGCGCTATCTCTATTTATTTGTTTAAATTTTGCTGATAATTTTTTAATTTGGCATAGTCCTATTCACCCCCCCTCTAGGACTCATAGCTTGACCTTTTCAAGTACGACACAACCGACATTGGATGTAAGCATCCCGCGTAGTCCAACTACTGTCGGTTGTCCGTCTTCAGCTTGGATCGATCAGATTGGCCCTGAGCAGCCGATCCAATGAGGCTACCCTTACGAATATTTCTAATTTTGTTGACCAACCCAATTAACTAAATAGCCACAGTCAATCAATAATACTAATAAATGAACTATGCATCTATAGGAAGGGATATATGCAACAAATTAGGAAATTCTAATCTATCGAGCATTTTAACGAACATGCAGGCTGCATTACAGCTAAAATAGCAATTCATGTAAGGTCAGACATGTTGAGTGTATAGGAAGGTGAGTAATAAGAGCATGCATTTAATCATGACATAGTTTACAAGGTACTAAAAAGGGAATACGAACTACTACTAATGAAAGTAACTAGACATGTATGCATATAGGGTTAGATTTCTTAATAATAAAGAAAGGATCACTTGTTACTCTTATTTGCAGGAAATTCAGTCATGCATGCAACAAACAATGAACGTTCGAGTAAAATCTAATGCATAGACAAACATGCAACATAATTTCCAAGTTCAATCAAATTTGGGGATGATCCAACTTCAATCATTCATGAAAAGAAGGAAAACTAAGGGAGGAAGGAAATGTTCAATTCAGCCTAGTCTATTTGACTTAAAATTGAGCATTGATTTCCTCATGCATGTTTAGGCATACTACAAGGAGAATTCATTAACGAAATTCCTACAATTCACACATGCGCAACAATTTTAGCAACCACAATCATTAGCTTTATCCTATAATTAATAATTGGCCACCTAAAGATAATGGTCTGCACCTATTTGTCGACCAGAAGCTCTTGTGGTCGCTTTAGCGACGTCGGGTCTACAAACTTGACGTGTCGGGGCCCTAACTTACATAGACTTCGTGTCAAGACGCATGCATGTGGCTCTAACAAAGGAGAAATAGAAGGAAGCTTGAATTCTTACCTTGGATCAGACGTGGCTCACCTCTACGGCGATAGGGCCGAGATTCCTGGCAATGTGGATGTGGGAGTGCGAGAAATTCTAATTTCCTATCTCCCTTGCACATGTACCCTAAATCATTTGGCCCTGGGTTCTATTAATTGCTTCAAACAGCCTTGTGGGATCCATTTCTGGCTGTTGGGACTACCTTGATGGCCCCCTGGCCCATCTAATTTATGGGATAGGTTCCCCATGGCCCGTTGAAGGGTTGTGCAAAGTTTAACGGCAAACGGATGTGGGATTTTATCGCAAGGGTCTGATTTGCGATCAATGGTCACCGTTTCTTGATTGGGGGTCAGATTTGGTGGACGAGTGCAGGAAAATATCTTCAATTTATGGTACAAATTTGGATGAAATCCGACAACTGAAATGTCCTAATTTATTATCCTAATTGACGGGGCCATTTATTTTAAAATTCAGATTTTTGGCCAATACTTGGGAGAGTTGCATTTTACAAGTGCCGACTGGACGACACAAATGATCTGTTTCAAGGCGTCTTTTGAGTCCGTTGTCCGCAATGGACCATAAGCCTAGTGAGATGGACATTACTCTATAATTTTTGAACTAGCGGCCCACTAACGAGTGGTCTAGAGCTTGTTTGGGTAATTGGGGTACTTTTGGAATAAAATGGGTAGGGAGATTCCATGGGCGTAGTTGTTGAGGTATGGATTAATTAAGTTCACAGTATGACCTATTCGAAATAAGCGAAAAGGGTGATTTGGTCACAATCACTTTAAACCGTCGGTTTTAGGTTGAAAGAGTAACTGTGTTGATTTAGTTTATTAATTAAGGTCTGGATCATAGCTAACTCGGCTTTGGGTAAATCTTTAAATTAGTTACGATTATCTTGATTAGTCAGTAATGGGTTAGTTAGTTTTAGGCCATATGTGAACAAATCATTGGGTTAAACTCGATGTTTGAGTGATCGATTGGATTCATAGGTTTTTTACAGTTGATTAATCTTATTTGTAAGATTCTTTATCGGTACTATCTGCGTATAAGCTCTACTTGAGCGTCAAGGGTCAGTAAGTGATGACGTGGCTAGTTGTAAAAAAATTAAAATTCAAGGATTTTTTTTAAAAAATTTAAAATAGTAAAAATTTAGGGTGTTATAAAGTTGTAATGTGGCCTAGGTGGGTTTTAATTCACCTATACCCAATTGTTTGTAAATCAAGTAAGGGATCAGATTTACACTCGCTCTTAAGTCAAGAAGTGCATACTCAATCTGGTGATTCCCGATTATATAGGTGATAGTTGGGCTACTAAGATTTTTATATTTTTGTGGCACATCTTGCTTGAGGATGGCATTCGCTTTTTTTGTTAGAAAAATTTTCTTTTGAATACTTTGACATCTCTTAGTTGTACATAAATATTTTAAAATTTTGGCGTAAGAGGGGATTTATTTCATAGCATCCAGCAAAGGGATGCTGACTTTCACATGTTTCAGCACCTCTAGAATATCCTGTGGGTTAACTAGGATATTCTAGAGGTTTTGGTGCAATCAATCGTTGGGGAAATAGTGCAATCGGCTTACTCACTTTTTCTAGTTTTTCCTCATGTGGGGCATTACTAGGTCTATCATTCTCAATTTCTTCTGAGTCCTTAGGCTTTTCAGCCCTCATCGGGATGGTTTTATTAATAATATTCTTACTCCTAAGAGTGGTGATAGACTTAGCTTGTTCTATCTGATTTGAAGAGCTTGGGTCCCTTATTTCATAGTGGTTTTGGGTTGAGGAGAGGCTAAGCCGGAAGGATCCCTTTCTCCCTAATCAAATTTATTTATTTATTTGTCTTAAGCCCTTTTATGGCCTTTGTAAGGCATTGAAAGGCTTGCAGCATACCCTGATTAAAAATCTCTTAATTTTAAATATGTTTTAAGACCGGATCCTCTTAAGGTTTCCTTTGATTTAGAAATTGGTTAAGGATCCATTGAGGAGTAGCAGTTTGTCCATTCCTCTAACTAAAATTTGGATGATTCCTCCAATTTGAGTTATATGTATTTGGGGTGGGTCCACTGAAAGGTCTTTAGTAGTTGTTTACGATATTTAATTACTTATTTAATATCTCTTGAAAAACATGAATTGTTGGGTAATTTTCAGTTGTATGTATGTTGCAGGCATAAATACCACAAACAACTTCCATAGCCTTGTCGTATTTAATAGGTAATGCCTTCTTAAGTTCCATGACCTTGATTTTCCTTATGAGATTGGCCACTTTAGTATTTATATCATCTTCCTCTTTCAAAAAATATATTTTTCCCCTCTCCTTTGATTGAGTAAGCTTAGAAGTGGTGTTAGGTCTTGGGGAGATGTCTCATGATTGTGCACTTTCAGCAAGTTTGTCAAAGTAATCCCACACATCATCGACATTCTTGTTCATGAATTCCCCATTATACATCATCTCGATCGTAAAAGAAATTTTTTATGCGCCACATTTCAAATCAATGTTGTGGGCATGAACTGACAAGATCCTTGAATCATTCCCAACATTGGAAGGTCTCATCTTCCCTTTCGGTAAAGTTCATGACCAACTTCCTTATAGTGTTCATCTTATGGTATGGGAATAATTTCTTTATGAACTCTCATATCATGTTGTTTCATATGCCAATGGATCATGGTCGTAGTGAGTGCAACCATGTCTTAGCTTTCTCTTTTAAGGATAAGATAAAGAGTTTCAGCCTGATCATGTCCTCAAACACGTTAGGGAAATGTAGAGTGACTATTATCTCATCAAACTCTTTCATGTGTAGATATGGGCTTTTTGATTGAAGTTCATAGAACTTCGGAAGGAGTTGAATCATTCCTGGCTTAATATCCATACTTCCTGCATTGTCTAAAAAAATCATGCAGGAAGGTGTGCTCACCCCCGCCGGTTGTAAATAATTTCATAGGGTAAGAGGCAGGGGTACATGGTGCATCTCATTCTCATCCTGGGCTTTCTCAACTCAGTGTTGAGGTTGATATACAGCCATCACTTCTATTGACTCAGAGGATCTCAAGTGGTGTCTAATCCGATGATGGATAAGCAACCCTTCAACTTATCCTCCTTCACTCAAAAGACGTAGAGTCTCATCACGAACCCACTTGGGCATGAAACACTCTCAGCCTTAAATTGTAAACAATTAAAACCTAAGAAAAATAGAACTAAAACTAAACTGAAGAAATTAAGAATTATAAAACCAGAGAAGAGTTGGAAAGAAGTTACTGATTAGAGCTCCTATGTTAAGATAAAGACCTATAAAACAAAAACAAGTTAGTTCTAGAAATAAATTCATAAAACCTAATCTAAAAACACAAAAGAAGAACAAATCATAATCCTAAGCTAATTCCAAAACTAATTAATCTCAAAAAATGCAACTGTAGTCCTCGGAAACGGTGCCAAAAAATTATTCACAGCCCCAAGTGCAGGGTCACGATGTAGAAATAATTCGGTGAGATAGAGGTCGAATCCACAGGGACTAAACTTATACATATTTTTAAAATAACTAGAATCGAAAAATAATATAAAATCTGGAATAGTTGGAGTAATTGTGAATAATGTCAACTTAAACTATCAATTAAAAGGTGGGAACTAGGGTGCCAAGGATCCACTTGTAGCTATCAAGAACTACCTTACTTGATTCAAGAATCACAACTAGAATTGGAGTCCTATCTTATCAGTGGAAGATAAACTATTCAAACACAATCTTGAAATCTTCAATCTTGGTCTCTTAAGATCCACTCCTTGCTTTGGTGATTTGTAAGTATCAAATCCATGCTTTTGACATTCTTTTCAATCCAAGCTCCAAGATTCACCTCGCAATACAAACATGTCTAAAATTTATCTATTAAGCATTATCATTTTCATAAAACCAAGATATAAATAGGGAGAAATATGTAATATTTGACACTCAACGAAAGTCGTCACTAATAAAGCTTTTTGCGACGAATTCACTTGTCTCTAAAAATTCTAAACCCGTTGCTAAAGACCTGTTGCAACAAATGTTACTTGTCGCAAATTTTATTTATTTATTTATTAGTGAGAAGTCATCACTAATAGAAATATTTTTAAAATATTATTTTTTTTTTTTTTTATGTTTTTTCCATTTGAACTAATTAATCTAACAAAATAACATGTATTAATCAATATTCTTCATCATCCATTGAAATATAAAATTAATTAAATTAAATTAAAACCAAATTTATGATTATTTTAAACACAAAAATATGTACACATATGTCTAAATTATCCAACAAAAATCAATAAATAAATAAATAAGAATCTTGCGTCTTTGATAATGTGGTTGGGCCCAAGAAGATAGCACCAGTCTGTAGGAAAATTTGTAAAATAATTTAAATAAATTGTGATTAGTGAGTATTCTACACTTCTTGTATAATTTATATGTGACATTTAACTTAGCTGTCAAACAATGCTAGCCATCCAATAATTGGCCTGCAAGTGGATGGTTAAAAAGGAAATGTGGATGGCCAACCTCGGCTTGAACGATTCAAAATCTAGGCCGAAGCCAACCTCAGGCCTAAATTTGGCAGCCATAGCTAAGAGTGTTTTCTACAAACATATCCCACCTAATGAAAGAAACATCTTGGCATTGTTTAGGAAATAAAAGTAGTTTTCTCTAAATGTTGAGAAATGCTCTAATGCTCCTAGTTGCCTTGGTTCAATTAGATTGTCTAATCAATTGATCCAATTTCATAAGAAAAGTTAATTCTTTAGAATCAAAGTGTGAGTCTTCACCTTAGGATGTAAGTTCACTTCTTCATAGGGTTTGAAGGTGTGATGTAGCCAATTGGACCGATCCGATCTAATCCCGGTTGCTCGTCCTGACTTAAATCAACGAGCCTTAACGATGACAAGATGTAATTGGCCTCCAACATAGAAGCTCTCATCTCATCTAGTTCTTCTTCTAAAATGTTATACAACACTCCAACATCTTTGAAAATTAAAAGAAAGACCATTTCCAATGCGACTTGTTCTAAAAAAGAAAGAGGATAGGAACGGGGAATAATCGAAAAGGTGGGAATACCTTGAAACTCCATATTCATCAGTCGGTCAAAATGTTGCTTCTCACATCACACTCGTCGTGTGAGACTTCCGAGCTTGGTTTGTTCTTGGTTTGGAGCTCGACTCAATGAACTCAAGCCACACCTGAATTGAATTCAGCCTAACTGAATCTCCTTGATTAAAAAATGAGTCGATTCACTCCCTTTCTCTTTCTCTCTTTTCTCTACACTCTTGCACTCTCCTTCTCCCTTCCTTCCTTTCTTTCTTTTCTTCTTCCTTTCACTCCTTCTCTCTCATCCTATGATGAAATGTCCAACTAGACTTGGACCAGGCCCAAACCCAACTTGACTCATTTGAACTCAGTTTCAGCTGAGTTCACTCAACAACCACCAAACCCAACTCCCTCTCTTTCTCTCTTATTTTTCTTTTCTCTTCCTCTGCTTCTCTCCTCTTCCTTACTCTCTCTCTCTCTCTCTCTCTCTCTCTCTCTCTCTCTCTCTCTCTCTCTCTCTCTCTCTCTCTTGATGGAACCCCACCTAGACCAGACCTAACTTGACCCAAACTCGGCAACCACAACCTAGCAGTGAGTTGACTCGATCCCCAACTCTCTCTCTCTCCCCCTTAATTTCCTCTTCCTCTCTCTCTCTTTTCTCTCCTTCTCACTCTCTCTCTCTCCTTCTTCTCTAGACCAAACCACACCCAACTCCATCCAGCCTCAGCCCAGAACTGGTAATGTTTTGGTGTTGCAGCAAATAAAAAGGAGAAAGAGGACAGCGTCCTCTCTCCATCTCTCTTATTTTCTTTCTTCCTTTACTCCACCATTTTCCTCTCCTACCTTAATTCCTTCTTTCTTTCTTAAGTTTGATCAGCAAGAAAACTAGGCATGAATAGATCCTGAGTTGGAGCGAACTCAGCCCGACCCAATAGTACCGCAGTTGGAGGTGCGGACAGCAAGCATGCAACAATCATGCATTAATCTTGTTGAGTTTCAGTCTTGCACGCATGAGATGGGTATAGGTTTGGTTCAATGATGGAATGCTGACCAAACGGGCCATCTAATGAGCTTCTCCGATCTCAAAATAGGGTCCACCATTGATCACACAAACTCGATCTTCAAGCGAGGAAGGAGAAGGATGATCATGGCAGATTCAATGTTGTTCAGTTTTCCTTTGATCTAGTTGTAATGGAGGGTGTGGATGTGCCCAAGGGAGTTCGGAGAATGCTTAGATAAAAACTTAATGGAGATTTTTCCGGTGGGTTCGACACTTGAAGGTTGCGATTGTTTTCTAGGGTTTTCGAAAGAAATGGAGGAGGCAGTGGAGTGATGCTCGATCCTCCCTCCTTTAAGGTTTTCCCTAGCTCTCCAGAGCCATTGGATGAAGAATGGATGGCCTGGATTGCACTTAGGGCGATGCCTTCCTTTAACGGAAAGACTCCACCCAATCTTTCTCTTGTTGGCTGCAAAGATCTCTAACCAGAATGAAATGGAGGGTTGGGATCATCCTAAATGGGTGGCTGCGATGGTTAGTAGACAGTTTCACATGGATCTCCAACATGGCAAGGAGAGGAAAACTGAATCTCTCCATTTTTAGAAAAATCCAGCCACATGAACTCATTTTGTGCTCGAGCTTGTATGGGTACTTATGCAACCTAATGGGTGAAAGTGGGCAGATATTGGACGGCTCTGGGTTCTATATAATATGAATGGTTTAAATCCAACATAGACCTAATCATGGTGGGCCACGACGCTCGCAAATGGGTGATGTATGTTCAAATCCCATTCGGGTGGTAAAAAGAAAGGAAGAAGAATCCTTCCTTATTTCGGCTACTAGCGGGTCAAAGCCAGCTTAGCCAAAAATAGTGTTCGGTGCACAGCAGTTGGTCACACGCTTGTGTACATGCAACTCTAATGCGGGGTCCACAAGAGGTTCGGGGTAAATCTACTCCGTTCATTCATTTTGTCAGCCCACATTAGGGCCCAACCCAAAGAATGAGGCGGATCCATGGCTCAGGCGGGCCAAACACACAAATTTTATGTTTGATTAGTGATTTGTGGGACCCACGAAGACATTTCAGTAAATCCAATCCGCTCATTCGTTTAGAAAGGTTAGTCAGGGAAGGGGATCAAATGCATGGCCGATTAAAAGGTTCTGGTGGTCCATACCTTTAGACCATGGTACTTGATTGTGGATTCTCGTTGACCCAATGGCCAGATTGCATTCAAATATGACCATTAATGATCGTCAGGGTTTCCAGTCTAATATAAATGGATCATTGAGTGTTTTTTTTGTAACCAGGTGGTTGAATTGCGTGATCAGGTGATGATTTGATCAATAGGGTGTGGTGGTCATGATAGACGGTGGATCTCGTGATTTGGGGTCCTAAATCTATGATGGTCGGTTAGATTTGTCCATACTTGGTTTTCAATGTCCTTAAACGTTTCTAAACAATATGGATACACCTACGCAAATAACTCCAAAGTATGATGAATATATTGTTTACTAAGTATCTAAGTTTTGTTACAGAAGGTGGTTAATCTACTGAACGATGGGTTTTAATGATCCAGCGTTTGATATTAACAATGGACGATTTGATCTACGGGCGAGGATCACCCTTAACGGTTTGTTTTATGTTAGAATGAGGTTAAGTGTTAAGTCAAATTACTTTTGCGTTCATCCTAAATTAGGTCCTCATGGTAACACCTGAGTACTAAAAGTACGGGGTGTTACATGTGGATACCATAACCCTAAGTTCGCAGAACTTGCGACATATCAGATTATCTGTTTAATAGTAGTCAAGTGCGATTCTTTAGGATCAGATTGATATCTAACATATAGTCCAACACTAAATTTAATATCAGGTCTACTAGCAATAAAGTATAAAAGACTACCAATCATACTTCAGTATATGCGAGAGTCTACACTTTTACCTGATTCATCTTTTGAGAGTTTAAGAGTCATACTGATTGGAGTATCAAAGTTTTTTCCATTCTTAAAGACAAACCTTTTTACAAGGTTCAAGGCATATTTGGTCTGCGAGTTGAACATTCCATCTTCAATTTGTTTAACGTGTAATCCAATGATAGTTTACTTTGCCAATCATACTCATTTCAAACTTGGATTTCATTAGATCTACAAACTTAATAGATAAGTTAGTGCACGTAAATCTATAAATGATATTGTCAACATACATTTGAACTATTAGGATATGATCATTATATTTTTTTTATGAATAGATTTTTATCAACACTACCCATAACAAAATTATAACTAAGTAATAATTTAGTCAATTGTTCATAGCATGCTCTAGGAGCTTGTTTTAGCCTATAAAGAGCCTTTTTAATACGATAAACATGATTTGAAAGTTTGGGATCTTCAAAACCCTTTAATTGTTCAATATATACTTCCTAATTCAAATCACCATTTAAAAACACACTTTTTACATCCATTTGATAAATTTTGAATTTTTTATGGCATGCAATGAAATTGAATAATCTAATTGATTCAAGGTGCGCAACTGATGCAAATCTTTCATCGTAATCAATACCTTTTATTTAGGTATAACCTTGTACAACCAATCGTGCCTTATTTCTAATAATGTTTTCTATTTCATTAGTTTTATTTTTTAAAATCTACTTGGTTTCAATCACATATTTGTCAGTAGGTTTAAAAACTAAATACCATACATCATTTTTAATAAATTGATTTAATTTTTCTTACATGACATTAATCCAACTTTTATCAGTGAGTGCTTCATTTACATTATCCGGTTCAATATGAGAAGTAAAGCAGAGATGATTACATATATTTTCTAGTTGTCTTCTTGTCTGAATGCTAGTGTGAGGGTTACCAAGTATCTGATTAGTTGGATGATCTTTGACTAACTGTAACTTAGTATTGTCTGACTTAGAAGAAGAATCAGGTACATTAATCAAATTGATATCATCATCATCTTCTTGGTCAAGATTGGGTGTGATTGATTGATCATCTAGCACAAAATTTATAGATTCTTGTATAGCCCTAGTTCTTTTATTTAGAACATGGTATGTCCAACCGTTTAGAGTATAACCTAGAAATATTTCCTCATCGCTCTTGGCTTCAAATTTTTTCAAAATTTCTTAGTCACGTAATATAAAACATTTTCTTCCAAAAGTTTAAAAATATTTGACCATGGGATTTTTATTAAACGATAATTCATAAGCAAATTTGTTTTTAGCTTTTCTAACATAAACACGATTTATTATATAGCATGTAGTACTAACAACTTCAACCCATAAATTTTTTAGTAGATTCATGCTATTTAGCATTACACTGGCCATCTCTTAAAGAATTTTATTTTTCCTTTCAACAATTTCATTTTGTTAAGGTGATTTTGGAGCAGAGAATTCATGTGATATGTTATGATCATTGCAGTACTTCTCAAAATTGCTATTTTCAAATTTGGTATCATAATCACTTCCTATTTTGACCATAGATAGCTCTTTTTCAGTCTGGATACATTTAAAAAAATTTCTAACCTCATCAAGAGTATCTAATTTTTTTCTTAAAAAGGCTGTCGAAGTATATCTAGTGTAGTTATCAACTACAATAAAAAATATTTCTTTTCGCCTCTACTTTCCATTCTAGTTGGTCTGACTAAATCTATATGGGGAAGTTCAAAAGATCTAGATATGGCTAAGGAGTTCACTTTCTTGTAACTACTCATAATTTTCTTGCCAATTTGACATGCGCCACAAAATTTTTCTATCTTTTTCAGTTTATGTAGGCCATGTAAGTGATCTCTTTTGTTTAATTTATGTAGATCTCTATAGTTTATATGTCTAAGACGTTTATGCCTTAGTTCAATCTCATTTGTTTGAACTATATAACATGAATGGTTTGTTAAGTAACAGTTATCAATTATATAGCAATTTTCAGACGTTTTATGACCATTTAATATTACACTTCCTTTCTCATTTATAATCTCACATCCGTGATCTGAAAATTTTACACTATGCTTATTATCACAAATCTAAGATACACTTAAGAGATTATGTTTTAATTCTTCAACATATAGCACATTTTCAAAGAGAGGCAAGGTAGGAAGTTGTACATTACATTGGCCAATTATCTTGCAGTTTCTTTCATCTCTAAATGTAATTGAGCCACCATTTACTTCATTAATGTTTCAGAATATTGTTTTATCACTTGTCATGTGTCTCAAATATCCACTATCCAGGTACCATCTTAAATGGCTAATATCTTTGAAAGTTGTGTGGGCAACAAGACACTTAACCTTTGAAACCTATTTCATTACGATTCTAGGTTTAGGAGGATATCTTGTTTTTCACTGTATTTGAGAGTTAGAAATTCTCCTTTTTCTATATACTCCAGTCTTATCCGAGTTAGATTTCAATAGCTTTTTAAGAAAATCCATAATTTTTTCAGCTAAGGAAGGTTTGTTATACCTTTGATGTTTATAGTTGATGGCATTATTATTTATTTTAGAGACTTGAAAAGGTTTTGAGTTTTTGAAGTCATTCCTTATACAATTAGAATCTCTTAAAGTCTTTCCTTTAGAGTTCGAGGATTCTCCTCTTACAAAGATAGAAGTAGAATCCTTGGTTTTCAAAGAGTTACTTTTAATATAACCTAGACCAGACTTATCACCATATCTCCTTTATGAGGTTAATAATTTTTTAAGTTTTTGGTCACCAAGGACATATTTTCAAGTATCCTTTGAACTCTGAAGGGAAGAAACTTTAAGTTTTAGTTTCTCATTTTCTATTTTAAGTTTTTGCAATTCAAAAGATTTAAAACTTAAATCTAATTTTATTTTTTCAAAACAATTGGAAAAATGAGATTTTTCTAAAATAACTTTTTTAAGTTCTAATTTTACTTTAGCATAATTTTCTTTTTGATCAATTTGACAACAATCTTACAACTCTCTCTATATAGGGCATTATAAGCATCTTGAAGGTCGTTTTCATTTTCAAGGTCACTTCTTTGAGTTTCATAGTCAGACATGTCAGAGTTATCTGAAGAAGTGACTCTAGCTATCATCATAAAGGCTTTCAAATCATTTGTATTTTCTTGGTCTGATTCATCAGATTCAGAATTAGTTTCAAACTTTGATGATTCATCCTAAGTAGCTATCATGCCTTTTATTTTAAACTTATTCATTTTAGGACATTTAGAAGCTAAGTGCTATATTCATAGCAGTTGAAACACTGACAGTCTTTAGTTTTAGATTTTTAAAAATTTGATTTTCCTTTTCTTTTATCAGATGGTTTTTGAAAATCTGTTCTTTTCTTATTTTAAAAAATTCTATAAAATTTCTTTGCTAACATTGTCATATCATCTTCATTTTCTTCAAAATTAGAATTAGCATTAATTTCCTTTGAATTAGATTTAGAAGATTTAAGAGCTATAAACTTTGAGAGCTTTGAAATTCAGCTCATATGTTTGAAGAGAACCAAATAACTCCTTAATTTTCATAATATCTGTATCTCTTAACTCCTGTATAGCAATAACCTTTGAATTAAACCTATCAGATTTGATCACAGTATTTTTGCGCAAACATTGCTTTCAGAGATTCTATCTCGAAAACCCCACATGGAATTTACTATGTCATTTAATTTTGTATAGAAGTCCATAAAAGACTCATTTTCTTCCATACGAATCTCATCAAATTTTGTTGTGAGGATTTGAATTTTAGATTATTTTTTTTACTATAGTTCTTTCATGTGTCATTTCGAGAATATCCTATGCTTGTTTAGCTGTATCGCAAGAAATAATTCTTTTAAATTCATCAGGCGATAGAGTATAAGTTATAGCATTTAAGGCATTTGCATTTGCACTGCTTTCACTTTTCTGAACTGTAGTCCATAAAGCAAATGTGGTTACTTTCATAGATATAGTTCCATCATCGGCTACTACTTCTATCATAGGAGGGATCCATTTAGATACAGTGGCTTGCCACATATTTTCATCTAAGGATTTGAGAAAAATCCTCATCTTGGCTTTCCAATATGAATAGTTAGAGCCATCAAAGGGAGGTGCCCCAGTAAGGGACAAGCTATCAAAATTTGATATAAAAAAAGCTCTAGATCTAGCTCAAAGAGATAAACCCAAAAAATAGAGTAATTCACTTTAATATCACTTGAAAAGGAGAGCTTCGGGGGGGGGGGGGGGGGGTTGAATAGGACAATGCCAAATAATCAATATAAGTGCTGAATATGTAAATAAAGTAAAAATCTTAATTGCTTAAGTATTGAAACATTGATTCCAAATAATTCATAGGACAACCTTCACCTAAAGTTTTAGGCAGAACAACCTTATTTTATAAATTTCTTTAAAATCAAAACCTTAAACTTGAACTTGCAAGAGTAAATTAAAATATTAAAATATTCACCACACAACTTAAAATTATATACAATCAATCACCACAAATAAAATAAAAGCATTCACCACATGACACAAATGATTATAATGTTTTCGTGCTTTAAAAACATCAACACCTACTCCACTCCTAATATTATTTCCCCCATAATTTTGGCTTTCACTATGAAAAGGTTTTCTCAGGTTCACCTTAACAACCTTATACAATTATTGTGATTTTCACGGGCTATCACAATCAAACCCAAACTGAGAGTTTACAAGCTATCTTAGACAAAATCTCAATTAAGATTTTAACAGACTATCTCAAAAATACCTAAAAGAGTTTAGAAGGTATACTCATTTTCACCATAGAAGACTTATTAGAAGCTTGTAGCAGAACAACCTCTTTCTTGAGTTTAGATTATTCCTTGTTCAGTCAGATAGAAAGGGTTTAGGGTTCTATTGATTCTAATTAAGTTATACCCAAAGGCTACTTGGATCAATTATCTTAGATCTCAAAAAGAGGAATATATTTTACTCTCTTTAGAATTAAACTTGAAAGACTGAAGATAAAAGGAATTGAAAAAAGCTATATAAATTAAATTATAAATATCGTTCAATATCTTGCTAATAACTTGAGCTTCTCTCTCTTACAGAAGGATTTTGATAATTTAACTTGTGTAATTCGAAATGAGAGGATGTAACAGCCCAGATTTTCATGGCCAGAGTTTGTACTCGTGCCCGAGGAAACTGGGTGTTAATGATGTATAAACTGGGATGCTTTAGTAAAATCACACCGTATTTTTTTCATTTATTTAATTACATCTAGATACATTCAAGAAGGTATATACGAGAATAAAATCAACTTTATTGATTATATTTCATCAGAGCAAATAGAATCATCAAATGACCTTATAATGGGAGGTTTATTACAACATTAGAGTTCACAACGGAAGTATAAAACTAAATAATAAAACTGTCTTCTTAGTTTTTCAAGATAATCTTCTATAGGAAAATAGTCCTCTAAGTCTTCAATCTGTACATCACCTACATTATCTGTACGGTTGGGAGAGGGTCAATGCCCTACTCATAGTGAAGGTTATCCTTTAAGATTACCAATAATTCAAGAGATGCATAACAGGTAAAGTAAAGGTCTGATACGTCCCATGCTCAACTAACACGAGGGTATCAGCATGCACAAACAACCTATATGAAATGCATGCCTAGCAAAATATGTGGGGCTCATCAAACGTAGTGATCATCACAATGTGGAATACGATTTATAGATAACCGGCTTGATCCGCATCTCTCACTATACGGATATTCACCGGCATGGCCAACGCTACAGTGGATTTAAGAGAACACCTCAGAGTGCACAACACATGGGTTGGGTGAATTACGTGACACGCCTTGTTCATGAAGTGATTATTTGCGACATCCAATCCTGGGGTGATGTGATGCTGTTGCGACTTACATACGTCAATTTATGCACCACTACCTAAAGGTTCAAGGACTTACGTGCCCTAATAGGGTCTCTAACCAGAGCGCATTACATCCATGATATAATATTTGAATTACTAGTTTTGATACATCTTACACATCACTTGCACTTATAGAGAATACAGATGAATCATTAAGAATATAAACTGAATCATAGAAGTTCTGGAATAACAAGACACATGCCCGTGCCTATTAAAATAGACGACACAATGCTAATATAATAAAGAGAAGAGTGACAAGGGTCAACTCAACAAAAGGAGAGTGACAAATCCAACTCAAATAAAATGATGAGTGGCATAACCAACTCAAATATAAGGACAAGGTAGCAGAGCTAACTCAAATATAGAGATGAGTGGAAAAGCCAACTCAATAATGGATAAGGCAGGGGCAAGGCTTGTACCCATTGCCTCACATAAATTTAGAGAAATTCTCTTGTATTGGACATCATGTCATAATCCCAAAAGGGTCAATAAATCAATTTAATAGGATAATTCTCAAGGAACATGTAAACATAGAATACATGATAATTCATATCGTAAAAGGCACAAACAGGTCATAATTGATGGTGAAACATATAATAACATGGAAGATTCAAATTGATATATAAAAGGAATACATGTAAAGTTAATATCAAATTTCTGAAAGCATGTATAGAAGCCAAGATAAACTAGTATGAAGACAAATAAAATACAGGAAGTCATGTAAAAGGCAGGATCAACTTAAATTACTGTATGCTTAAAGCATAAAACCCTCATCTCTTGAATCCAATCATTCTCTACGTTGCTAGGCCCGAATGGATGCATTATAGTTCCTGATTCTAGTATAGTTAGTATGATCCTCACGGTTAGATTGTCATAATACTCGGGTTGAACCATAATTATAAGTGTAGTCTTAAGATCAGTGTTAGGAGGACTAGGGTTGGGGAACAATTTACCTTGTTCAATTGTCGTTCTCTACCTATACAGCCCGAACTGGACAAAAATCTTGGTTGAGTCAACTCACTTAGTCAACTCGGCCTGACTTTCCTTTCCTTCCTTCTTCTCTCTTCTTTCTTTCTTTCTTTTCTCCCCGGTGCGTTCGGCAAGAACAAAAAGATTGGCTAATTGCTTCTCTCTCTTTCATTTTATTCTCTTACTCTTCTTTTTCCTTCTCTTCAGGATGGAATGTCCAGCGGTACCTGGATCCTGCCCAACTCGGCTAAGGCTCGGCAACCATAAAGATAACGAGTCACTCTCTTCTTCCCATTTTTCTTTCTTTTTCTTTTACTTTCTTGGTTGAGTTTCCAATCAATCGTCCTCTATTTTATTTATACCCCCTGATCTTCTCAGACTTGAGTTGTAGTCGGAAATGTTCGGCTTTTTGCACTTGACTTACGCAGAGGATTTCACAGCTATTTTGCGCATGAATCCTCTGTTGTGAAATGACGTAGGAGTCGATCTCATCCGACTGTTGGGACAGTATTTTTAGAAGGAGGATCAACTGATGGATGCCTTTCATTTGGCCTCACAGTTCTCTGGCTCACTAGATCAGAGGCCCGATCATCAGATTGTTACTGCGAACTTTCTTCCTCACGATGTGGTTATTTTGCATGAGGGATTACTAAACACCGAATCATTTACTTGTTTCCTTTCTTTTAGAGCATCGTGGAGGGGTTCAGCTTTATGGTGGCTTTCAGATGGACGGTTCAGATCAGTGCAACGGATGATAAACAGAGAGTCATGGTGCCCATTTCTCCCACGTCTCCGTCTTTTAAACCGTTCACTATCAAGCGAGTAAGAAGGAAATCGTTCATTTGTACGGCACCAGTGGGTCCACTTCTGATGACATTAGGTGAGATCTACTCCATTCATTGGTTTGGTAGGGTCCTGTTAAGTCAGGAACCAGAATATGGGGTGGATCCGAGATTTGGGTGGGCCCCACTATTAGTGGGCATGAGGACTGTATTTACCGTTGAACTGAGAAATTAGTTACGTGAATTCTTGGTTTTTATTTGCATGTAGTAGGTGGTGTCCACTATGAAGATCTTTCGGGGAATCCGCTCCCTTCACAATCTTAAGCTTGCTGTGTGAGCCCATGGGCCCAAGTTTGAAGTAGATCCAAGCTATAGGTGGACCGCGCGATTGAGTAATACTTAGAATGATGTTCACTGGTAAACCTTATAGTTGAACAGTGGCATGCATTTGGCAGCCCTTAATTACCAATTTGCCATCTATCACACAAATATCTTCTAACGTTCGTTATGTCGAAGTGTACCATCGGATTTGGCAAGTACCCTTTATTTTTCATGCTCTTGCTATGGTTCAAGTTTGGGTCCCGATCTCCTAAGGATGACCATGATACTATTTTAATGGCTAACACGCTTCAAAATTCCAAGATAATGTTTGTACACACCTAATTGACGAGTTACCAGGTGGCTTAGGCCTATACACTGAGATCCTCATGATGATCGGTTTACCACAATATTCATATGGCCCGTTTGGAGGATCCGAATACAATGGATGGTCATATGACTTGCTGAAAATAAGGAGACTTGATGGTTAGCACTTTAATTATATATGTAGATGGATGTGCGGTCAATTTCATAAATGGATGGACATAAAGCGGTTTCTGGAGTAATTAGGGGTAGAGCATGTGTATAGTCAGATTAGAGTGTCTTATTCACATATACAGATCGTAGTTCCGATGGTGGTTTAAGAATATTTATAGGTGATGAACAAGATGAACAGATCAAAATCCTAATTTGATAAGTGCACGAATGGATGTAGAAGTCAAGTAGCCAACTTGCTACGATCCAAGGGCTGAAATTTGACGTGTATGGTTAACTTATAATAATTAGGGTTTGTATAAAATTTCACATGGAATGGATTGTGGGAATTATGTGATCTAGAATTTAAGGGCCTACGTCAATGGCATTTTTGTAATTATTGTTGATCTATGAGTTTTGGGAAATCCAATGGCTCCACATGGCTATATGCACATTTCTAAGAAATCATTATAAAGGAATGTATATCTAAATCACTATGGATAGGGACTTATTCATCGTGCCCTTACGTAAGAAGGTACTCACGTCAAATCATGTGATGGATGGTCTTGCCTGAAAATCAATGGTCAGATGGCTTGATTTATGAATGAGGGTCATTCACGCATAGGTTTGGATTGTTAAATTGGTATCGTACACATGTACATACTAAGTAAATTACTTCTTAATGCACGAGAACTTTCAATACTCGAGTATTGAAAAGTTTGGGGCGTTACAGGGGAAAATTCAATTTATAGGCAAAGAAGTTGGAACTTTCGCTAGCCTGAGATAGTATTTAACTAGCCCGAGCAGCCTAGATTCATTTTAACAGATTTTTGATTGCACAGGATAAGTTTTATCCAAAATTCGACTGGCCCGAGGTCAACTTCGGCTGGCCGAACAACACAGTTCAGCTAGCTAAGCTTTCCCTTCAGCTGGCCAAATTCCCTCGAATTCTAAAAGATGATGTTACTAGAATTTGACCCAAACTTTCTCGGGCTAGCCGAATTTAAAACAAAAGTTAATTATTGCTTCAGGCTTGAAGTTGGGCTAGCCGAAGAAGCTTAGGATGGCCGAACCAAAAGTTAGGCTGGCTGAATTCCACGCAAAATAAGTATAAAAACCAAAAATTTACACATTTTTTAAAGTACCTAGTCCTAAGGTTTTTCTAAGGTTTTATACCACCAGAGATATATCGAATATCTGATTCTTTTTTAGATTGAACGTGGTCTCGAACTTCATCTTGAACTTGAGCTCGATCTTTTCTTGAACATTAGTCGATTTTGAGCTTAATCTTCTCTTGAATATACACCAGTCTTGAACTTGATCTTTTCTTAATCTTGAGCTAGATCTTCTCTTAAACATAGATTGATCTTAAAGATCTATTATCAAGTTATTTTTTCTTTACGAAATTTGACAACTAAAATGTGCTCAACATTTTAGCACTTACAATAACATTTGAATTTTCTTGTTGAACTTATATTATATATGATTATTGTTATTTTATTTTAATTTGGTCTGAAGAACCATATCGAGACTTATCACTAGGCCTGGCCAGCTTACCCTATATTGATGTAAAAATGTACAAATATAATTGATGGTGAGCCAGTGACTTAAGAATAAGAGTATGTAGTTGAGCCAAAAAAGGCCACAAGGGACATGTGGATCTACTTGACAGAGGAAGAAGTTGTTGTCCTAAACTAGCCATGATTATCACTTCAATTTCATTTAATGTTCTTAGATTATTATTTATTTATTTCGAGTTTGTTGGACAAAATTTATTTTATTACGTAAGACCCCAAATGGGAGTATCCTTAGCTATGTTAATAACTGATGATTGTAATTGATGGTCGATTTCTTATTAATAAGATGTGGCTGAGTATTAATGGAATTTAGATCTATGGTAATACTACTAGCTATGCGAATTTTGTGTAAGCATATCAAATAATTTAAGTACACTTACTGTACAAGTCATGATGTTGATCTCGGATCTGAAGCATATGCCAAGTATCCGAAATTTAGATCATAACACTTCAGACTCACATACAAAAGGTTTGACAAATTAGAGTTAGTTGGATACTCAGATGCAGATTATACTAGTTATGTTGATACAAATAAGTCTACCTCGAGCTACATCTTAATGATCATTGGTGGGGCTATGTTAGAGCATAAAAAATCACAAAGGAAGATAGAAAGATAGAGAGCCAGACATACAGAGAAGTAATGCTGTTGCGCTGATCGCACAACCAGTTGACGCGTTGCGCGGATCGAGCAAAGCCTTGCGTAAATGGAACAGAGCATGCGATTCTTGCGGATCGGCACCAGAGATCATTGTTGCATGAATCACGGGGCCAACTTTACTCTTGTGTGGGTCGCACACCTGGTTGCGCTAGAGAAATAATAATTATTTAGATTATCTGAGTAGCTCAGAGAGGTGCATGGGTAGCATGGATGACTTCGACTCTCGTAGAGTGTTACGCAGTTAACGAAGACTATTTTGATGAATGTGGGCAGCGTAACTAGGTGCGCGAGTAGAACAGGTAAGACTACCGTTGCGCGGGCAGTGCAACCAAAGGCAGAGACAGATTAAAATGAACGGTTGAAATTGATGTAAAGTGGGGCCCATGGCATAGAGAATGAAGGATGACACGTGTGGGGGCCTATAAATACCCCACTCCCCCTCTCATTTGGGACAGAAGGTTTTCTAGAGAAAGGCGGAGCTCTGAAGATATATTGAAGTGAGGAGCAAAGTCAGTTGCGTAGGTCGCGCAACATGGGTACTAAGATACATGGATCGCACAACGTATGAGAGAAGTTGCGTGGACCGCGCGCCCAAGCGCCATGTTGCGCTGACCGCGCAACGGGTAATCTAGTTCAGTGGGTCGGGCAACCAGGTCGCCATGTGGCCAAGGCAAAAAGGGGTCGAAATGCTGCCGAAATCATGGGAGCTCAATCTTCACTGCTTCAGACCCTCTCCTTGGCACAACAGACAAATTCAAAAGAAAGATTGGTTAATTGATTCAGCAATTCCTCCTAAGTCCTAGGAGATGACTGAAATAGAATGCTGTCAAAATTTCTATCTCATTGAAGACTGGTTGATCAGATCAATAATTCCTCCTAAGTATTAGGAGATGACTAGAAGTGCTGCCGAAAGGCTGTCAAAATTTAGATTTAAGCTTTCAGTGATTACAAGTTGTTCATTTCTAATAATCTATCTTAGAATCAAGGGAATCAGAGGATGTAAATGAACTCAGATAAATGTGATCAATGTTCTCTCATCAAATTCTTTGTTATCATTGAATAAATCCCCAAATAGAACACATTTGTTTCTTGTCAAAACAAAATGGCGACTCTGCTGGGTACCATTATTCGATGGTAACTTGGAAAATATTAAGAGAACATTATTCACTTTTTGGCATTTGTATAGACGCCAAAATGGCGACTCTCAATGGGAACATCCTCCCCTTCATCTCTAAGATAGGTTATTTTCTTATTCAAATACTAACTATAGTTGTCTCTCATGATTGAAGGTTCCTGAACTCAACTACAAAATACAACCAATGGAAAATTTGGTAAAGAAAGCGGATTTCCATTTTATCTCTACAGGGTTTATAGTAGAATATGCGTTGAACCAAACCTCAGAGCAAGTGGATCCAAGTCCTACAAGCAAAAATGACATGACTCAAGTAATAGCCAGAGTTGTGTCCATTTCACCTCAACCGCGGAAGATGATAAGGATTGGACTGTTGTTACGCCTCGTAGGACAAAAACACAGAATATGAAAAGCCCTAGAATGAATTCATCTTTGCCAAGAGTCAAAGGGCCGATAACACGTAATGTAGTTAGAAAGAATCCCAAACTCGCTCCTCCTACGATATATCCTGAGTGAGCAGTTCCGCAGTTGGCATCGCGTGATTTTCTGGCTTTAATCGCCCCAAAGGCCGGATGGACAAAAGAGCAGAAAGGTAAAACGTCAGAGAAAGCAAAGTCTGCTATGATCAAGAGTAGTGAATTTCATGTAATAGACGGAATGATCTCTGTTTCGCCAATAGCTCAACAAGATGAAGAAGGATGGAGGATAGTAACATCCAAAAGACGAAAAGTTTGATTTACTTCCGCAAGAAGCATCATCTCACCAAGTACTAGATCGATTATGCGAAGTGTCATAGGACACAGTCCTGCTTCGTTTATACAATCATCTTATTCGAGCAAAATAGAAAGGCCTGTTACTCCAAAAGGTCTTTCGATACCACCAATTATAACCGTAAAGACAGCTTCCACAGAATCATTGCGAGTTCAAAAAAATAAAGCAAAGACGACCGTCACCAGCAAATGTTCACTCATAGCACTTCCTACAAAATATTTTAAGCAAACTCATGCATTGAGAATGCTACAATTTGAGTTAGCTAGTTCTTCGAAGCAACAGTACTCTGGTTTCAAATTAAATAATAGTCCATCTTCTTCAACAGCATTAGCAGTGCAGTGCTCGCTTCTTGCTTCAATATCAAGACAATCAAAGTATAAAGAAATAGAAAGCTCATCGATAGATGTTAATCAGACTGGTCAGTTTTCGCCAGATGAGCATGTGGCTGAAGAAATCCCTAAAATTCTGATAGTGACTACTGTGAACAATATTGAACCACAAGAAGAAGGGCCACAACCGTAGGTAGTTATATTTAAAGAGTCGATGCCTAATATTAATCAGAATATAACACGGAGAAATCTAGCAGATGGTTATCGAATCTATTCATTTAGAAAATGAACGAAGTCAGAATGAAAGGTTTCAATATCAAACACCGTATCCCCCTGAAATAGAAGAAATGCCATTTCCCATCATTTCAAACACCCAGACTTTCAAAAATTTAACGAGAATGGGTCATCAGAAGAGCATATGATGCATTTCATAGCAAAGATGGAAAATTTCTCTAGAGTTCCTCAATAGTCTGTGATTATTCAGATCTTCTCTGACAGGAAGAGCTTTCAAATGGTATTCAGGTTTAATCCCAGGATCTATTCATACCTGGGAATAGATGCAAGATGCTTTTATGTCAAACTTTTTCTCTTCGGATTGAGAAGTTAGTTTGACTGAATTAACCTCTATTCGCCAAGAAGAAAATGAATCAGTTGAAGAATTCATCGGTCAATGGAAGGACTCTGTAGTATCATGTCAACATCCTTTGTGGGAATCAGAATAAGTAAAACTATGTTTAGAAAGCATGAGACCAGAGCTGGCATACCACCTGATTAGTAAAGATTGGGAAACCTTTCGTAATTTTGCTACCAAGGCTTATACTCTGGAAAAAATAATGAAAAGAGTACCTGTTTTTCAGTCAAAATCAGCTCACATCACTTGGAAAGAAGAAACTAAAGAAGATTATCAGGATGTGGAAGAAGACAACGATGAAGAAGATAGAAATGGTCGTGCAGTTATAATGGCATATAAAAGGTCCAGGCAAAATAAAGATCATATGAAGTATTCGTTTGCAAGAAAAGATATACTTCCTATGCTGAATCAATTATTGTCTATGAAGAGTAATGAATTACCTCGGTTAAGACACTTCAAAGAAATTGAAAATACAAGAGGAATGGATTATTGCCATTATCAACGTAAATTTGGGCACCATACAAAAAATTGTAATTCCCTCAGGAAAATGCTACAAAAGATGATCGATAAGGGAGAAATTGCGATGGAAAAAGTAGGACAGAAAGAGAAAAATGATAGAAACTTAGCAAAGAAAATTTTGGGGGCATCCGCGTTTAAAAGATGACAACATGCTTCTTATAGTAAACTGTCAGCAATTGACAAGATTGAGCTATCATAGCCTAAATACTTAAGTGAAAAGAAGTGAGTGAAGTAAAAGATGTAAAGTCGCGATAAAAGGCATATTCATTGCAGATATGCATTGTAATACTTGCCAGTTCAGGAGATGCCCACTATTTTGATTTCAAAAGGTATCAGTATGATACTTCCAAAATAAAATAAAAAAAGGAAAAGATAAACAAAGTCTCAGCATGCTAAAATCTCAGAATTCCAAATGAGGTAATTGTTAACTCCCAGAAATGATAATTGTTTATAATAATTTTCTCTATCAATTTTTGTAGGCTAAAGTTGGGGCAAAAGCAAGTACTAATGCTAGCAAGCATTGACGATTGTTATCAAGCATTAACGATTGTCGCCAACAAGTATAGTAGCACAAGGATTGCGAAAGACAAGGTTGTGTACTCCCACTTAGATGGATGAATAAAAATGCAAATTTTCAATTGACTTTGAATTTCAAGAGAAATTTAAGAAATGTAATTAAAGAAGAAAGAAAAGTGAATAGCTTGAAGAATAAGTTATAGAAGACAATTGATAAAAGCAAAATTGTTAAAGTATACGACATAAGAGAAGAAATAAGAGTATATGGGCCTGATTAGTTCGAGATCGGGGGCAAAGCTAATCTGGTACAAAAGTATGTGATAATGTGACATTAGTATATTTGTTAAAGGTCGCAACATCGTGATTTTGATTATGAAGATTCCCAAAGCAATGCTTCCTAATCAAAAGGGGGCAAGATAAGTAAGCAAAAAAAGGTGAGTAAGAAACTGTGAAATGTATTTCTCACCATAGAATATATTTCTTTTGTGTATATGAATAAAATGCAGACTTTTTAAGTACATCAAGTCATTGCCAAATGAAAAGCATTAATGATTGCTATCAAGCATTCATGATTGTCGCTAACACCAAAGATTATCGCCAAACGTCGATGATTATCGCCAAAATTATCTTTTCAATCACATCAAGTCATCGTCAAATGCGAAGCACCAATGACAATCGCCAAATAAAAGCATCAATGATCGTCGCCAAAATTAGCAACTATCGTTTTCGTCATCAATGGCTCATGCAAGATTATCTTATCAAAATTGATATCATCACTGAGATGATAAATTATTTCAAATACAACATGAATATTCTCAAAATATATTAGTGACGATGAAATATCAAATATTGATTTTCAGAATATATCAGCGATGACGAAATATCAATTATTGATTCTCTCGATATATTAGCAGCTGGTGAAATATCAACTATGGATTCACCATTCATGATAATGAAATAAGTAGTGGAATAAACCTACATGGTCAACTACACAGATCTTAAGACAGCGATGGTAAAATATCAGTTAAGGCAGCCTAGCCAAGCCTATACGGCCAGCTACGCTTAAGACCTATAATCAATTAAGGCAGCCTAGCCAAGCCTATGCGGCCAACTACGCTTAAGACCTATAATCATTTAAGGCTGCCTAGCCAAGCCTATACGGCCAACTATGCATAAGACCTCCGAAGCCCCAAATTGGCGGTAAACTAAAATTGCTCCTTGAGCCCAGTGTCAAGTCCAGTCTAGTTCAATCTAGACTAGTTCAATATAGTCTAGTCTAGTTCAATCTAGAATAGTCCAGTCAAGTCCAGTCTAGTTCGATCTAGACTAGTCCAGTCAAGTCAGGACATGTCCAGTTAAGGTATGGTCAGTCAAAGTACACTGGCACCAGTGCTCAAAAGCATAAACTAAGTATAGCATTCAAAATGCTGCAAATACATATTTCAAATCAGATATACTTAAATATACAATTGCCTGATGAAAATTTTAAATATTAAGTAGACAAGATCCCAAAAATGCATTTCTCTTGAATCAGGTTCAAATCAGCAAAGATTATACATCCTTCAAGGGTATCAGCAGGCTTCACTTCAGAAATATTATCTTCTGAAGAAATCTTTATGCGACATTGACCGAGAAAGGGGGCAGGATCTATGTCTCCAAAGTAATCTATGCCTTGGTCTTTCTAGTAATCTCTTATACGCGGCGAAGGAATTCATATGCCGAGTATTATGGATAATAACATCGCAAGACTCCATATATTGGATCTGATGGAGATGAAGAACAAACAGAATCATCATCATCAGTAACTTCTAAGACTTAATTTTTTAGAATCAGCAAAGATCCAAGGAAAAGTCTATGAGAAAATGCTAAGGAGCACAAACTAGAGAAGACCCAGTAAAAAGACTCAGCGATTGAATCTTTGGACCTGGATATGACATTCCTTAGAGCGTGAATTAATGAGAAAAGAATACAATGCGAAGCACGATGACAAGTGCAAAGATGAAATGATTAAATCATTATCATCTTGCGAATATCACAATCAGCCTTAAAAAGAGAAAAAAACTCTTAATATATTTCAAAATTATAAATATTTGATAAAGCTAAATTGGAAAATTATAATGAATTGAGATACTAATCCCGATTAATGTGGCAGGAAAGATCATCATTTGAAAGCTTGGGTCATGTAGAACAAGAATAAAAGAAACAATCAAAAAAGTTATTGCGGCAGGAGCAGCATTAAAGAACAACCCCAGATATAGAGTTAAAGGAAAGGATTGCTAGAGTTGATTAAAGAAATCATTGCACCAGCAGCGGTGTTGAAAGATAACTCTTTGATCAAATTGCTCAAAGATGAAGTCATCACAGCTGTTGCAGAGATGTGCTTCGATGAAAAGAGCATTTTTATCCTCTCTAGTGAATAGCCGCTCGACACTACTGATTGGGGGCATTCTAGTCTTCCGTTCGAGTGTCATCATTCAAGTTTTTCATTCGAGCGCCATCATCAAGTTTTCGTTCAAGCGTGATCATTCAAGTCTTTCGTTCGAACATGAGCATTCGAATCTTCCGTTCGAGCGCGAGTATTCCAGTATTATGATCAAACGCGATCATTTGATCTTCTAGTCAAGAATGATCATCCAGTCTTCCATGCAAGCATGATCATCCAGTCATCCTTCAGTTACAGTTCATTCAACTTCTTCAGGAGAAGGAAGATCGATCCTACATTTGATTTTAGGAATCAATCAAAGAAGAATAGAGGGGGCATCTGTTAGAGCATAAAAAATCATAAAGGAAGATTGAAAGATAGAGAGCCAGACATAAAGATAAGTAATGCTGTTGCGCTGATCGCGCAACCAGTTGAGGGGTTGCGCAGATCGCGCAAAGCCTTGCGCGGATGGAACAGAGCGTGCAATTCTTGCGCGGATCACGCATTAGAGACCATCGTTGGGCGAATCACACGGCCAACTTTACTCTTATGCTAGTCACGCACCTGGTTACGCTGGAGAAACAACAATTATTTAGATTATCTGAGTAGCGCAGAGAGGTGCGCGGGTAGCAGGGATGACTTTGACTCGGGTAGCAAGGATGACTTTGACTCGCACAAAGTGTTGCGCGGTTAATGAAGACTATTTTGGTGAACGTGGGCCGTGTAACTGGGTGCGTGGGTAGGACAGGTAAGACTACCATTGAGCGGGCAGCCTAACCAAAGGTAGAGACAGATTAAAATGAACGGTTGAGATTGATGTAAAGTGGGGCCCATGGCACAGAGAACGAGGGTTGGCACGTGTGGGGGCCTATAAATACCACACTCCCCCTCTCATTTGGGATGGAAGGTTTTCTGGAGAAAGGCGGAGCTCTGAAGATATATTGAAGGTGAGGAGCAAAGTCAGTTAAGCGGGTCATGCAACACAGGTACAGAGCTGCGCAGATCATGCAACGTAAGAGAGAAGTTGCATGGATTGCACGCCCAAGCGCCATGTTGCGCTATCTGCACAATGGGTAATCCAGTTGCGCGGGTCGCGCAACCAGGTCACCATGTGGCCAAGACAAAAAGGGGTTGAAATGCTGCCGAATGGGAACTCAATCTTCACTGCTTCAGACCCTCTCCTTGGCACAACAGAAAAATTCAAAAGAAAGATTGGTTGATTGATTCGGCAATTCCTCCTAAGTCTTAGGAGATGACTGAAATAGCGTCAGAATGCTGTCGAAATTTCTATCTCATTGAAGACTAGTTGATCAAATCAATAATTCCTCCTAAGTATTAGGAGATGATCAGAAGTGTTGCCGAAAGACTATCAAAATTTAGATTTAAGCTTTCAGTGATTACAAGTTATTCATTTCTAATAATCTATCTTAGAATCAAGGGAATCAGAGGATGTAAATGAACTCAGATAAATGTGATCAATGTTCTCTAATCAAATTCTTTGTTATTATTGAATAAATCCCCAAATAGAGCGCATTTGTTTCTTGTCGAAACAGGCTGTCTTGGAAAAGTGTAAAATAGTCAATGACAACTTCATCCATTACGAAAATTGAGGTTTTTGCTTGTACTGAAGCATCAAATCAAACACTATGGTTAAGCATTTCTTTCTGGTTGTAGGTATTGGAGCATATCCCGAAACTATTAGGAATCTTTTATGATAACTTAGTTGTGGTTTCCTTCTCTAGTAACAATAAACATTAATTAATGTCGAAGCATATCAACATAAAGTATCTTGTTGTAAAAGAAAGAGTTCAAAATCATCTAGTGTCTATAGAGTTCATCAGTATTAAGTAAATGATTGGAAATCCCTCACTAAAGTGGTCCTCATTATGCTAGTTCAGGAGCATGTGACATCCATGGGAGTTATTAATCCCACAAATAAATTCAATTAGTGGGAATTGAGTGTGATTTATTTTCGTAGATATGTATAGAGATCTCATTTATAAAGTTTTGGTGATTTTGATATAAACTTTAATTTTGCAATTCTATTTATGTATGTGTAATTTATTTGGGTAAGTGAAACTAAAGTTTTGTCTCGTTAGAGGCATTTAAAAACTCTAAAACCTCTTAAGGATATGCACATATGATCACTCTGCATGTGCAATCCTCATACCACACTTCCTTATCCCTAATCGATGTCATTAAGGATAACAATATTTATGACATTATAAAAAATACATTTATTAGGGGCATTTTTATCATATGCGACCATAACAAACCGCCACTATAAATTAAAATTAGGGCATTTTTATGTGACCGCCAGTGTACAAAATGCACCACCGCCAGTGATTTTAAATGAAAAAAAAGTCCAAAAGTCCCAAATCTAAAATGCGCGCCCCACAAATCCATCGCACGCCCCCCAAATCCATAACGCCTCTTCTCCTACCTCTTTTCTCCCAAAACCCTTTTCCGCTCCTCTCCTCCCAAATCCCAAATCTCGATTAAAAGTCTCTCTCTCTCTCTCTCTCTCTCTCTCTCTCTCTCTCTCTCTCTCTCTCTCTCTCCAACATCCTCGATCTCCATTTTCCACTCCAACATCTCTTGATCTAGCTTCCATTTCCGTTAGTGGTTGAAGACGCTTGTGAGACCCGACCCGAGTTCCCATGTGTGCATGTGTGTGTAAGTATGCATTTTATCCACCTTGGTCTCGTGGTCCTACTGGACAAATCTCGGTAACCCATGACCCTTGGATAGTGTTTGTGGTCATCCATAAGTCCAGTCATGAGGACCTGACTCGGATTGAGTTGAGACCTATGTCATTGCGACCGCTTCGTCGTTGCAGTTCCGACGCCGTGTCTTGTGAGTCCATCTGGTGTGTAAATCATAAGTTGTGTGCATTTCATTTTTTAAGCCCTTGATCATGATCATGTGGCCCACCTAGGAGTGGCATGCACAAATTTCTAGGTAGGTCTCACCTCTTGGCACTATCTCCAACACACACTACACACACACACACACACTATATGGCCATATCCCTACACTACTCATCCTCAAAACACCACCCACTAACCTAAAAAGTCTACTAACCCTGTAACATTATTTTTAATTCTCTATTTCTATGATTGCTCTTCTCTATCCAAGGTAAGAGAGAGATGATTGCTTGCCTTGAAATCTCTTTTCTCTCTTTTTACCTCCCATTTTTTTTCTCTCTCTCCCTCTCTTCTCTTCTTCTCCAGCAATTTTTCAGCCCTTCATCCTCCCTTCTGCCTCATAATTCAGCCCTTAGTCTAGCATCTTGACCATTAAATATCTTTCCTTGGAGCTTGAATACTATCTTGGAGGTGTTTGCTTGAAGACCTTGTAAGTGGGTATGCATGTACTTAGAACTTTAGGATCTCCATTTTTTCTCTTATTTCTCTTCTTCACCTCATCTTTGAAGCATGTGGGGCCCACCAAATGATGGTGAAGACCCCATGTCTTCTTGGATGTGGCCATTGGCCCATCCTTTTATGCATACATAACTCATGGGTTGGGCCATTCTCCATGGACCCCACCATGATTCTTTTCTTAGTTAGAAGCATCTTTAGGTCATTTAGACCCTTGATCCTTGGTGGAGATGGCATCTCCACTATTGAATTTTGATTAGAAGATGCATGAATGGGTAGATCTTGTATATCTTGTGATAGTGGAATGTGTATGCACGAGTAATGAGGGGAAGGGCTTCAATGTGGCGGAGACCCTTCCTTTGTGGCCGAATCCTTATTTTTCCTTTGTTGATAAATTTCTTATCATGAGAGTGTCGCCCACCTTATGGATCAAAAATATCCAGACCATTCATTGAAGGTGGACGTCCATGACAGTCCACCCTCAGACATTAGAGTCCCCTAATCCACCTATATGGGGCACATGTAAGGGGTATTTTGTAATGGGAAGGGTCTAGATGTTTGTGGGCCCACTGGGGTGGTCCATACCATGATTTTCTTAGATTAAATTCTCTTTTAAATAGTGTTTATATTTATTTATTTTCAATTATAAGTTGTTGTCCAGAACTGTCTAGATAGATTTTTGGGTCATCTTGAGGCCAGACTTTTAGTCATTTAGAGGGGTGTTTGTTCCCATGTAATATGTGTTTCTTTAAGATGTGGACCCCAACTATAAGCATGCTAAATTTCAGCCCCATCTGACTCCATTTGGTTATCCAAAAGGGTGGACCAAGAGGGGTGGTCAGCCTGATTTTCTACTATGCAGTCCAACAATGTAGACTGTTTTAAATTGAAATTCATAAATTATTTTGATGATGGTGGGCCACTTTTCTGGACTCGATCTTATTTTATACCTAATGAGGGACCTTGGATCCAAATTTCAGAAATTTTGGAGGCCCAAAAGCCCACCCATTGGATGGCCCAAATTCAGGCTAGTTATATTCCAGCAATACTTCACCCTGGACAGATTGTATTATTTAAATTAATTAAAATACTTATAGATGTTAAAAAATTTTAAAATTTTGTGAAGATTTGGTCCATTCATTTTAGGACCCATCTACCAAATTTCAGGTCCAATGGACCCCTGTGCACAGCGTGGCAAGGGCCGGACTGGCCCACCACATTAGGACGTTCAAGTCTGTCCGATTTTCTAGATAGACTGTTTTGTTTAAATTAATTAAAATACTTAAAAAAATTTAAAAATTCTAAAATTTTGTGAGGGTGTGGCCAACATATGGAAGTGTCATCCCACAAAATTTCAAATCCTATGGACATTTAAGCTAGTGGTGGTGTGGCCGGGAGTGACCCACTAGGCAGGGATTCCTAGGCTGGGGCATCCAGCCTTGGCTGGCCCTCCAGCCTACCTTGTGGGCCCACCTAGATGTGTTGTATATCCCACCACATTATGAGGATATTTGAGGGAATAATTTACACCTTTAGTCCCTTAAATGTTGAGCTTAATAAATATACTTTTGAACCCCACTACAGTTGGACTCAATTGGGTCCATGAATGTAGCTAGTTGTTGAACGTTTTAGGCCCAATTGGGCTGGAACTTTCTAGATAGGCCCATTGAACTCTTGGGCTATTTTTATCATACTATTGTATTAGGATAATGGGCTAGATTACACGAGTAGATGTACCCTTGGTTGCCCACCAAATCAATCTTATACTTGGGCCAGGTTGTAGGCCCAATATTACTTAACTAAGAGTGTGACATTTACTTATATGGTATGAGCAATAGGCTACCTACTAGGCCACCATAATATAAGAGATTATCGACCTTTATGTTGGGTCCTAACCTTTCCCCTATGGGCCCATAGTGGTATATATGGGTTGGGTTATGTGTATTTCCCTTGGACCCATATTTTGGGTAGGCCTTAGGCCGCCTTTTTGAAGCCCAACATGAGTGTATGCGGTATAATTATGGCTACTCATATCTTATTTCTAACGTTGTATGGGGCTTGGGCCTTGATCCGTAATCAATTAGAGATGAGCTACATCTAGTGGACTAATTGTGGTTGGATGTCAACATTGTTGGCCCTAAAGTAGGCCCATAGGCTTCTATGAGTGGTTAAAGGCCCACCATATACCCTTGCTAGGCCCGTTTCATCTATTCAGGCCCATATCATTATTCTCCTTTGTCTCATGAGCTACCCTAGGTAAATGGGCCCCCACTAGAGATTGTACTCTTTATAAGGAATTGGTTAAGTACTTAGACCCTTCATAATTAGGTGGAGAGTTCATATTCACCTCATTGACACCCCTAATCATCTTCATGGCCCACTCCTATATACATCATATGCATGCTTGGTTGAGGTATGATTGGCTATGGTTGTGCCATTGTGTAGGATATGTTGGTATCTCCCCGAGGGGTAAAGTTTTTCACTCTAGAGCATGACGGATGCTTGGGATTAATACATGGGTGATTGTGTGATTCATGTATCTAACATTTGCATAACATGTGAATATCCGCCCTTGCTTCATCAGGGCCTTGCCTCCACAGAGATATTCATGGATGGTCGTATATGTGGACACCGAAAATATTAATTGAGCATACCAGGTGCATAGGATGTCTATGGATGAAATTCTCAAAACTTCCATGGTACTAAGGATCTGCTCCAATGTCGTGACCAGTTGGAATACATGAGCACATGAGGGCATTATACAGTTAGGTCGCAACTTCCACTATCATATAGTTAGTTGGATAGGGGTGTGGCCTTACCTGCCTGGAGAGAGGAGGCATTGCTAGGCTGAGTCTGACCAGCTCATAAATGGGTCTGCTACCATCAGGCCTTACTGGTGATTGGTTGTCCACAGGCGAGTAATGAGGTCTCTTATGCTCATTTGACTATGCAGGGTTTGTAGAGTGACAGTCATTCAACAATGTAATGGACCCCGGTGATTTCCTTATTATTGAAAATGTACTTAGCTTGTGGTTTGGATATGAGCACTAGCATTACTTACATTGCATTAACATTGGTTGTGCAAGCCCCTTCATGCATTGCCTTAGTAAGGCGTCCAGCACTCATCGCATCAGTAAGGCGTCCAGCACTCATCGCATCGTATTCATGATAAGCCTTTGTAAGGCTAGTGATATTTTCATTGAGCATGTTTTCCTTCTTGCATCTCCTACTATTCTTTTGTACACCAATGTCACACACTTTCACCACCCTCTAAGCTTCTATAAGCTTATGCACGATTGATGCATGCAGGAGATTCTAGGCAGGTGTCATGGCAGCAGAGCGTGGAGTAGAGCTGAGCATTTGAAGACTCCAATGTTGCCGACCTTTTTCTCTTTTCTTTTTTATCTCATGTATGTCCCTTTGGACCTTATGGATGATTGTAAAAGTTCAAATTTATAGTGGATTTTGCGATGTATGTCTTTGTTATTCTCAGAAGTACTTGTTGTGATCTTGGGTATGCTCGTATTGGTAATGATTATACTGTTATGAAAATTCTCCTCGTAGGATCCCAGGATCGGAACCTGCCTCAAGAGCCAAGAATGGGATACTATAGAGGCTGTTACGACCAGAACCGGCCATCGGGTCCCTTGTGAATCTGGTTACCAAGTTTGGGGCATGACAACGCTGATCTCTCGGCCGTTGTCATTTTCTCGCCAGAACACGCTAGAGTCCGAGAAGGCCCACAAGAGGAAGTGCACTGATCCCTCGACCATGCCCTCCTTGTCGTAACACGCCCCTTTCTCTCTATATTGCCCTCATCTTCCTAATTCTCTCTACTCATCATTTTTAAAAGTTATGTTCGCCAAAATCTCTATTTATATTGTTCATCATAATGTGTTTTTGCTTAACTTTACTTACTAAGCTGGCACTATCAATGCTGATTCGACAGCAGATCCTGTCCGGAAGCAGCCAAAGGTAAAAGATGATATCAAGCTTCCTAAAAAGTGAGCCTTTCTTCTATCCTAAAATAGATTTTTTTGGGGGTTTCTCCAATTTTAACACCTTCATTGGCTAAAAAGATATATATGATTTGGGTTCTTTGCATGATTTGGGCATCCTTTAATTCAGTGAAAATTATAGATTTTTTCTTGATTAGTTGATTCATACTGTTCTTAGAACGGAATCCGTACTGGTATGATCCATGGTTCGATTATCCATGTCGTTGATCTAGTTGGTTCCACTGTAGATTGTAGATGTCTTAAAAATCTTCGCTAGAGGGAAAGTCCTAACACATCCCCCATCTATTCATATTGAATGGGAAACGGGCATGGGATTGGATGGCCTAGATCTTCCCATCTAGCAAGTTGTTGGGTTCATCTCTTTGTAGTAGTCAGGGCATACTGGATAAATGGTCCGGATCAATGGATTGATTGCATAAATCGCATAAGTGTCATCTCTTGAATTTTTCTTCTTGTTTTGATGGTATGATTTTCATTTGAAATGTGAATATGTTGTTTGGATGGTCAGGTATGAGATGTTGGGTCAGTTCTTTGATTGTTTAGAGAGTTCGATTCAGTTAGTTTGATTGAAGCGATCGATGTCGACCTTTACAAACATCTTCCCAAAGATTGAATCTCTAACAGACAGGTATCTTTTCAATCTCTTTACGCCATCTGATTTGGTTGTTTGGGTGATGTAGGATTGGGATTGAACATCCCTTTCCTTTTGTTGCCAAGAAAATATTGCTTAGCCAACATATGTGAGGTGGGGTCCACCATCTCTAATCTAGGCGGCTAACCTTTTGGGCCCCATCATGGATGGGTCATGTCTCAAGCCTCTTTCTTACCTCTTAAATGCAGTATGCTGTTAAAATCATCATCCTGCAGGCTACCAATTGCACAGTTATGATTGTTCAATGGAGGAAGTTTTTCGGCATTACTGTTCAGTTATTTGGGATCACTAGATATATGGTCTACATTGCCCAAAGGTGGTCTCCATCTAGCCAGTTGATTGGCTGCATCATGTATAAATCACCTTCCCTTATTCTTTTTTTAAAAAAATAAATTAAATATTGTTTAGGAGGTTTTCACATCGTCATTTAGCACAATTGAAGTACATCTTACCCGAGGCGATTAGTATAAAGAAGATCCTTGTGCATGATGAGAGGACACTTTGTATGAAGCCCGAGCTTCAAATCAACCTACAACTGGATGCATTCGAAAATGGCCCGTAAATCAGGAAGTGACGACGTATTTTTGAGGAAGATGTTCCGTGCCTGCCTCTTGGATTTCTGCAATGCACACCCTAAGGTACTTTTTAATTATAATTTCTCAGCGTTTTATGTGGATTGAAGTGCAATGTATCTCAATCTATTCGAATTTTTAATTCTTATGATTGCATGTTATGAATTCGATGTCCGCTCAATATATCATTATTGCTTTGAGAAATACTTTGATACCATCTCATAGAGTGATGAATGATATTCAGGCAGTTAAGAAATTACTGAGAAATTGCACGCGTGACATACAAGTGATTCATACTAAACTGGCCAAATCTGGTTAGATGTATGATAAACAAAAAAATTACTTGTATTTGGTTATCTAAAGAATGGTATGATATGTCATTGATAGAGAAATGCTTTTAACCCATGATCAAGCTTATTAAAAATGGTTACAATATGGATGCATCGTGTTCGTATCGTTCGTCCCAACACATGATACATGGATAAACTGGTCACATGGGAGAAAATGGCCCATATATACAAGCTAACACAACCTGTATTGGTACCAAAATATGGCCATAAATTAAGGTCGTCACTACAAGAAAATTGACCTTTACTGGCGGTCAAAACTGCCGGAAAAGGCCTAGAAAACCATGGGTAAATCCTTTGCCCGTGGTCAACTAACAGCTGGTAAAGCCTCGATCGGTAAAGGCTTTACCGGCAGTGAGGACCTTTACTGACGATTGTGCTTGATGGTGCTAAATCGTCAGTTTTTGCTACACTACTAGAAAATTGGTCAAAAGCTACGGATAAAATCCGTAGCTAAAACTGGATAGCCCACAATATGACCATAGCCATTAGTACCGTAGCTCTTTAAAATTTTGCTACGGATTAAATATGTAGCTATAGAGATCATGCCCACGGTAATCTATAGCCATAAAGAAAATCTTTCTTATCAAAAAGTTAAACAAAAAAAAAAAAAAAAGAAAAAAAAAAGAAAGAAAGAAAAAGAAAAAGAAAAGAAAAGGTGACTCACAAGTATCCTACATTGTCAATGATCACTACAAAAAATCTCACTTTTAGCGACAAAAAATTTCGTCGCTAAAAGATCGAAGAGGAAGGGTTTTATCGGTGAAAAATTGGAATTGCCGCTAAATGCAAAAGCTTTTTAGTGACAAAAGTTTTCATCGCTAAAAAAATCGTAAAAGACTTTTAGTAGCAAAAATTTCTGCTGTAAAATAAATCGTTCTACTTTTAGCGACAAAAAGTTTCGTTGCTAAAAAAACTGTACAAGACTTTTAGCAACGAAAACTTCCGCTGCTAAAAAAATCGTACAACTGTACAATACTTTTAGCAACAAAAATCTTTGCTACTGAAAAAATCGATCCGTTTTTGGCGACAAGAATTTTCGTCGCTAAAAAAACTGTACAAGACTTTTAGCAGCGAAAATTTTCTCTGCTAAAACAATTCGTTCCACATTTAGCTATGAAAATTTTCGTCGCTAAAAAAACTGTACAAAAATTCATTCCACTTTTAGCGACAAAAATGTTCGTCACAAAAAAACCATACAAGACTTTTTCACTGCTAAAAATAAATTACATACCTTTTAGCGACGGAAATTTCTGTCGCTAAAAAACATTTACAAGACTTTTTAGCTACGAAAGTTTTCATCGCTAAAAGTCTCTTTTAAAAAAAAAATATTTCAACTCAAAATTCCACACAAAATGCCTAATATACGCCTATTAACAATATATTTCATCATATTTATCCTGATATACACCTGTTATATAATATATTTCATCATATTCACATTCACATCCATCTAAACCCGAACTAGTAAATCCATCCAAACATAAACTACATTCATCCAAACACAAACAATCTTATCCGCATCACATTCATTCACGTATAAATACATATAAACTTAACATCATAAACAAATATACAAAAAATCATAAAGATAAGCGTTACCATTGAAGTAACATATGAACCTATATATTTTTGCACTATCTTTCAATAACTACCTCGATCCTGCAAGAGACAGAAGATTTAAAACAAAAAAGCACGAGACATTTTCACACTACAAGAAAAATGATCAAGTCATACTCAAAAAGACATGATTGGACTAACACAACCATTTGATAGGTTAGAGCAGCAGTCCACATCCAACCACCAAACTTACAGCAGTCCACATCTAGCCCAGTAGAAGTGGATCTCCAACATGTGATCAGTCACATTCGCCGCCGCCGCCTTAACCTAACTAATTGGAGTCGGCTACATGGATTTTATTCCCTCATTTAGTACAAAAACAAAAGATCAGTATGGAAGCTAAACAAAATCATTGAGAAATAAAATTCATGCAAACACCCAAATACATGCAACATAGATGAACACATGCATCAAATTAGTACAAAGGATTAAGGTACCAGCATGCACATACAAACTGTGTTACAACCTAAGGATGAAGTGTTGAATAAACTATTGATACTTACATTGTGCTTTTTTAGAGCAGGGGAGGTTATTCTTGAAGCATGAAGCAATACTTCCAAAAAAAAAAAAAAAAAGAGAGAGAGAGAGAGAAGTAGGATGATACTGATCGGTTTTAAATCAAGAAAGACTTCGATGCATACATCATATATCTACACATCCACCAGGTACATTTATTGACATTAGCCCTTGGGACGAAAAATCAACCCAAACCAAACCTTAGGCAGTGAAAACCAATAGACGAAGAATGATATCATGTACACATTTATAAAATCATAAAATAAATTTATTTTTTAAAAAAAAATCCATTCGCAGAATCAACATGGAACACCACAAGAACCCCAAACCCATTTGCTCAATCAACACAAAACACTACAAAATGCTGCAAAAGAATCACAACCAGTTTAAAAACACACCAAATCCAAATAATAACCATAACCATCAACTTGACCAAATCTGGGTTAGGTGGAAGGAATCAAATACCCATAGCAGAATAACTACAAAGTGAATCAAGAATCAAAAGTAGCATAAAAGACATCACTAAACAAAACCTAACTAAGAATCTTAACAAAACACACCAAAAATAAAAACCAATTGCAGATTCAAGACGACACTATAAGAATTCAAAAGATTTTTTCTTTCTTTCTTTCTTCTTCATCTTCTTCTTCTTCTTTTTTTTTTTTTGAAAAGTAACATAGAAAATTTATTAAAACAAGCAAAAGATACAACCACAGAGAAGCACACAGCAAAGAGAAGGATGGTCAAATTTATCATCATCATCATCATCCTCTAAGCATTATACCAAGCTCACAGCTAATTGGGGTCATCCAAATGAATCCTATTCTGCTTCATTCCACTCTATTAGGGGCCATAACTATAGTTGGACCATAGGTCATCAAGTCTTTTCTTACCATCTCTACCCACGTCCTTTTGGGCCCTAAGTATTTGAAATAGAATGACTAAATATTTTAAACAAATGAAATCTTTGGCAAGCAGGATATAATTTATCTGAGTATATATATATATATATATTGTTTTAAAGCATGAACAAAAAAAAAAATGAGTAGATCAAAGGCTGGAACCAGTCATTTAGCACCTAATGATATATCTCTATATGGCGCAAAAACAAACAAGCTAGACAAGACATTTTTTGCAAGTTAGAACTTGCTAAGGTAAAACATTGTGAGAAGGAAAGCGAGTTACAAATCCAAGCTACAGTAAATATCGATGAATGGAGTCGAACCTTGAAATAGATATCAAGTGCTCTATACAGCCCATCATCAGATGATTGAACCCAAACTGTTTTAGAATTTAGACAATACCATCTAGATGACATGCAAAGTAAAAAACCAGAATGCCATAACAAAAATCAGTTATTCAAACTTGCACGACAAAAGATGGACTCCAATTAGAACATACCTCCAAATCCTGAGCAGAAGCTTCATCTGCAGTATTTGCAACATCTAGAAGTGATGTATTCTCAAAATTACCCCTACAAATAAACAAGAGAGAGAGAGAACAAATAAAGGCACAGAAAGTATAATCCGTAATTAGGAACCCAATCACTATCCATAAAATGAAAATAAGTCCCAGTACCCATACTTCGTTATAGTGGTAGTGTCCAATGAATTAGCAGGAGCTCCAGCACTTGTAGACACAGAAGTGAGCAAGGAAGTGGCAGGTGTCGCAGAAGAGTTAAGGATTGACAAACCAGCCACATTTGGTGTTGCCGAGGGCAAACTAGGATTAGAAAAATAAATGTCAATCAAGAGAAAAGTACAGAAGAAGTATAAAATAAATGCTGAGAAAAAGTCATGCAGATAAACCTTGAGTTCGTCGGGGATTATCCATTTAGATTGTTTAGTGAGCTTGTTGTAGTAATACCTATACAAATTTTCCCATATGTAAACTGATCAAGATTTTCTATAAGTTTAGAAAGGCAACATGTAGAAACAAAGAATATTATGATGTTATTGTAGGTAGAAATAAAGGGGGAAAAATCAGCACTCACTTCCGTCCCTCGGGAGTAGTGAATTCCTTCCAGACAGTTAATGCATCTGGCCTCTGTGAAAATGAGAGAAATTAATGAGCTGGAAAGTCAAAATGAATACCATTAACTCTTTATGAAAGCAAGCCAAAATAAAGGATCATCAGAACAAATAGGCAAAAGAACATAGCAAAGTAAAATTAACCAAACTGCAGTAAGACAGTGAAGCAGCTTGTATTGGATGCTAGATAGAATGGTGGGACAAACTCAGCTATCCAGCAAAGACACTTTTCTTATGATATAAATGTTGGGACCTATTTGGTTGCCGAAACAAACATATATGATGGTGCCAGAAGATAGCTGATGGGCAATCTTGTAGAGACACTGTCATCATGTGGTTTCTTCACACATTCTTTTTCAATGAGAAAACTTTCAACATTTTCCAGAATATTTTGTCACTGACATTTTGCCACAAGACGACAGCCATTCATCTGATGTGGCTGCCATGATGCAACCAATCAGGGGTTTCAACAACATGGATAAAATATTTCTTTGGGGAAAAAATAGGCCGATAATGTACACATATATTCCAAAGAGTATGCATAAAGCCAACACCAATATCCATTCATAGGAAGGGACCATAGCAAAAAACCTCCTCAGGATTTAATCAACCTCCCTCGAACATAGTAACTGTTTGATACTCTCATTGTACATGTAAAGTATGTAAAAGATGTGTGAGAGAGAGAGAGAAGGTTGTTTTCTTGCTTTGGTTCAGATTTTGTTGCATTTATATAGAAAGCAGAGACTACATAGATGTTACATAAATGTTTAATTTCATGATAGAGCAATCCTATTGGATAGGTTAATTAGATGCCATATTGGATAGGTTAATTAGATGCCACACAAACGGTGGGCCTCATGCCCAACCTTGTAAAACAGCCTATCCTCTTAAATGAAACTAATAAAAGAAAATGGACATGGTGTAAATTAACTGTGTAAAAGAAAAAGACTTACAAAGTTTAAATAACTTTTAACTTCCTAGGACTAACTCATAAATGATAACAACTTCCAATGCCTTAGGACTTTCTAGAACACTAATTAATGAAAAAAAAGTTCAAGTCAAGACATAGTGGTGTGTCATAATCATGGTTTAAAATATGACTAGAAGCGTGTAGATTTCCACTATCTTTGACCATGGTTACCATATGTTTACATGGGTGCCTTTTCTTTTTGAAATATGAAATGTAAATTAACAAAAATCATGAGATTTCATGATATTTTGCACTAAAGCAGACTGATTAACCATGAAATTTCATGATACTAGGTGCAACCAAACACACCCTTTGTTGAGTTGTAGATTGTGATAATTGGGGAGGGGAGAAAGATTGGTTAGGGACTAGTCCACCTGATTGGTGGCCTACCAAGTCTCCACCATATCCATGGTGGATTCTTATTGGCCCCACCATATATCTTCCTAACCAATTGATCAGTGCCCTATGGTAATCAGTGTGTCGTTGGCCATCTTAAGTAATGAAACATATAAATAGACACAAACAAACATCCAAGAAGAAAACATAATAGGAACCTATGTTTGAACAAAGATGAAGAGAACAAAGTAAATAATAAAAAGAAATTCAACGAAAATATTTCACCAATATATTGCTTGACATGAGATTCATGCGTCAACCCTTTCTTTCTTTAGGTTGTGTTTGTAGGGCTGTCAATGGGCTCATCCTATTCAAAATTTTGATTTTGCTTAGCCTGGCCTAGCTGATTGATGGCGCCATGTGTTTGGTAAAGGAAGTTTATCTTGATTTAAAAATTTCCCACACACTTTGTGTTAATTATATTTTGATATTAAACATGTATCCAACCTCTCTATCGCAATTCAATTCAATTGAGCATCTAAATACATGAACAAAAATAGATATAGATTTCCAAAGACTTTTCAAAAGAAGTGGATGGACATACTAATGGTTTAAACTACAAATGTCCTAAACAACTACAACAAGTTGATTAACTAAGACTAGATTCGTTACATTCACAGCTTTAACAACCATCATAATACATGAACTAAAAATGGGCAGGTTTGCATAGGAGGAAACCGCCCAACCGATGAAATTAGATAGAATAGCCTGATCCATTTCATTTTGAGGGGCATATGAAGGGAAACTATTAGAAGAAGAGCCTGTTTGAATGGAAATCTATTCAGAAAGAGAAACAGATCTAAAAGGGGGCCTGTTTGCATGAACTAAAATTAGTCTCATTACATCATGGCATCAGGAACCATCAAAATACATGAACTAAAAAACAGCATGTTTTCATGTAGGATGTAGATCAAATCAGATTAGATGGGATGGCTATATCAGTTTTGTTTTGAGAGAAAGACAATAGGAAGTAGAATCGAAAAGGGCATCCATCTTGGTCCATGACATTTTGGAGAAACCATACATCAAACAAAACAGGCCTAAAATGCATTGGCATTCATTGCATTAAGAATGGACTAAAAGAATAGGACATCTTCGCAATGATCATCCAAAACTTCTTGTTAAAAATATGAAAATTGCTGTCATTTGAGAAAGGATAAGATCCACGCAGCAAATTTTCAAATAGTACACAATTTCAATCAAGGTATTAAAAAATGGTTAGGTAACAGCCGTTGCGATGACAGTGGGACCCATTACGCGATATAGGATTGTAATTGCTGATCTGAAAAAAAGGCTAGGTACTTTTACTCTCCTTGTAAGACAAAAAACACGAATATCATGTCCTACTCCCTTCATAGCCATTGTGGCATGTCTGCAAGATTTAGGCCATTTGTTAGGTGGGCCGATTGTTCATGTGCCTTCATCCGTGAATTTGGCTGGTTGAATCACATGTGGATATTAAATGTGGTACGTTGGTCTGTTTTAACCATAAAATTTTTTGGTTGTCCTACTTGATGACCAATCGGCCTATTTTTGGTCCCATGACAGTTACAAGGTGGGCCCACCTGATGCACATGCTTGTAGTGTTGGCATGTATAGGAAGAGTAGGATTCAACATCCTAATTTCAAGAGTAGCCATTGCATTTCTCTACTATCCTTTTTTAGGAAAGCTTGCCTACAAGGTGGGGCCAAGCTGATGAACGAGCCAGATCTTGTACAAAAATGTCACACTGTCACGCCAGGGGATGGTAGGATTGGAATGCTGGTTCCCAGCATATCCTATGCATTTCTTTGTTACTGTTATGCTAATATTGAAATGGTATTTTATTCCAGCTAATTGATAATAATAACATGTACTTAAACCATGAATTAGTTCCGATAACTAAAGCATGTATTCCACACCAGCAAACAGGCCCGAAGTTAAGCCGTTGTGATCTCGTATATATAAAAAACTATAGTGAATCTTTGCATATTTCACTCCAGCAATGAATGATAAGCGTACTTGCTCATGTGAGATAACAAGGGGAACTTTCTGTTACACTGGCCAATGTGGGAACATGTGTGTGACACATGGACCATTCGTCAGGTTGATGGATGCATGAATCAGGATTATTTTCAAGGAGTCGGAGGCAGATACCAAGTGCCTGAGCCACATTATCCTGAGATATAATGCACGGGACAGATAAAATAGGGTGTCTCCTTCCATAAAGAAACCACGTAAACAAAAAACACATGCACACAAACAACCCCACATTAGCACATATACACTCATACGCATGGAAAGGGAGAGAGTTGAATGCATGGATAGTCCACGACATCAATCTGGACCATACATCTAATCCCTGCAACTCTCCGTGGGAGACTCAATTAAAAAAACACAGGTAAGGCAATCCTAACATGTAAGGTTGCCACCGTTACTTTACATAACGGCTTTTATGGGACACCATGGTTGGGACCGCTGGATGTATGATTGATCCAAATTGATAACTAGAACTTGTACATTATTTACTGCCGACTGCATGGATGACCTTTTCTGCAATAAACTATTTGGATTGTCCATTTTGAAAGTTACTATCGGATGCTTAGGATCCTTGATAGTTGTGAACATGGCATAGTGGCCCATGAAGGACCTGGACCTGATGGATATACAGATGCCCCCTAGTCCAACAAATGTAATATGCACCATCATCTAGTGCAAAGAAGCTGCATTGGATTACTCCCAAATATATGTATATGGATATACAGATGATTCAACTGCCCACTTGTCCAACAAATGTAATGTGCACCATCATATAGTGCAAACAAGCTGCATTGGATTATTCCCAAATATATGTATCTGTTCTCTATATTTTAAGTAGATAAAGGAAAACCCAATTGACCAAGAAGACAACCAACCTACTACAACCACTCCAACAATCAGTCTGTCCTCAATTACATTTGTTACATATACCAAAAGAAAAAAGAAATGAAAATGATGGTACAGATAGGATTGAGCTTGATGAATTTTAAGTGGGTCAGGATAGACCACAGGTAATGGGCCTGTGTGGGGTTCAGGCTAAAGTTTCTTGGTCTGTTTTGTAAATGGTTGGGCAATGGATGGACAGAAATCATGTCACACCCCAAACCCAGAAATTGGATTCACAGGAATCCCGATACCGAATCTGGTGCCGACAGCCTCCGTAGTGTCCCATTCTCGGCTCTTGGTAATCATATGCCAGAGTCCGATCCTAAGACCCTAAAAGGAGGATTTTCAAAATGAATTTTTTTATATATAATGGAGCATAACTACAAGCATAACCAAGTCACAAAATAACATCACCACATATCCACTATATCAAAAACTTTAAGTACAATGCGGAAAGAGAAATATAAGGTGATCAAAAAGCTCCAAAATGGTCTGATACGCGCTCCTGCCTCAGCGCTTCTGCGGTCCAACGCTACCTACATGCAATGGTCGTGCATAAGCTTACAAAAGCTTAGAGGGTGGTGTAAGTGTGTGCGCAAGGCAAACACCGAGTGTACAATATCAGGGTAATGCGAAAGTATGCAGTAACTCTATGAATAAAACCAACCATATCAATATTATGTGATATAAGGCAAGAATGCTATCGGTCATACCAAGTCCATGCGATGTGAGACATGAATGCTATCGGCCACACCGATGCAATGCGAGGCCTACATAGCCGAATGTCATATGCGAAATGCAATTCAAGCAAGTCGATACTCATCAAGTATACATAGCAGTACAATTCTTCTCTGGATATCACCGGGGTCTAATACACTTCGCAGTGACTGCCACCTCCCTAGCTGCACAGTTAAGCAAGCGGAATAGACCTCACCATCCACCGACCAGTAGTTTGCGAATACCTACCTAGCTCGTCGATAGCAGACTCATTTGCGAGCTAGTTAAATTCAGCCTAACTTATAGCCCCCTCTCTCAGGCGGATAAGGACACGCCCCCTTCCAACCGACCACGACACAGTGGGAGATGCGGCCTACTGGTATTCGGCACTCGGGCACTCATGTATCCACTCAGTCTAGACGTTGGAGCATCTCTTGGTACCAAAAAGGTTCTGAAACTTTCACCCAAGGACATCCTAAGTACCCACAATGCTAGAACCAAGTATTTTCAGAATCCGATACGGCCATCCACGATGTACCTGTGGAGCTACGACCCTGATGTTGCTAGGGCATGTAGTGATCAAGTCACACATATGCGAGATGCATAAATCACATGTCAAATCATACAGAAATCTAGCACGTACTGCGCGATCATGTAGGGCACTCTATCTCATAACGAGTCCCGTAAATGGTCTGCCCAATGGCATATGCTATGAACAGTCACTACTCATATCAAGCATACATATGATGCGCATGGGCATGAGTCATGGGATTATACTAAGCATGTTATAAAGTGATTAATATTGATGAGTATGGGCCTATTAATGGGCCCTAAGGAGAGTTACAATGCAGACATTCAACCAACATTGTACTTACAATGTAGATGTCAAACCATCATTGTTCCCTAGGCACGACCCGCCATAAATATCATTACATGAACCATGAAAAATCATACATTACAATGGACTCTAAGGACATCCCGTTGGGCCTCGACCCATGGGCCTTAGATACATCAAATGGGCCGTATCACATGGGCCTTACATTCATCAAATGGGCTGCATTAATGGGCCTCACCAATGAGCCTTATGTACATTTCGATGGTCCATGACCCATGCGCCTTGAAATACATCAAAGTCGACCTCACAACTTGAGCCTTATATGTATCAGATGGGCCGGATCCCATGGGCCTTATATATGTCAAATGGGCTTAATCCCATAGGCATTATATATGCTAAATGGGCCTAATCCCATAGGCCTTATACATGCCAAATGGGCTTAATCCCATAGGCCTTATACATGGCAAATGGGCTTAATCCCATGGGCATTATATATGCCAAATGGGCTTAATTCCATAGGCCTTAGATATATACCAAGGTAGGCCTCAATGGACGACCACAGACCAATCAAGATGGGGTCCATTTGAACTGTAGATCTATCTTATTTTTAGTCTCAAGCTTATTCATTTAGGCTTGCCAAATGGTTGGACCGTTTGGATGAAACACATGCATCAAAGGTGGGGTCCACCGAACTATGGATCTGGCTCATGAGCTCTCAAAATGGATGGACGGTTAGGATACAACTCATGCATCATGGTGGGGGTTCACATGAAAGCCCACCATCTTGTATATATTATATATATAATATAAGATATAATCTATATGTTATATATATGATATATACAATATAATATAATGTGTGTGTGTATATATATATACACACACACACGCTGCACTAAGGTCCCACCGTCAGCCGCTGGCGCGGCCTGCGCCTCTGACACAGTAGCAGATTGCTGTTGCTTGTTTTATTTTTTTATTTTTTATAAAAATCTATTTTTTTGGGGGTTTTCTCATGTGGGGCCCACATCGGGTAGATCCACTCCATCAACTGGCTTCCATGGCCCTAGACAAGTCTATCGAGACCAATATTGGGCCTTTTTCAGCGTGTAAGAAAAATCTGGGTGGATTTCAATGGTAATGATGCTACTTTCAACACTATGGCCCACTAGATACTCGGATCATCCTCATTTTTCGGCTCAACGCCTAAAATGAGTCGGGGAAGAGGATGGACGGCTTTGATTGAATACATACATCAAGGTGGGTCCTATACAAATGGCCCTTCCCAATAGCTTGAAACAAGCTTATATTTCTGTTTTCGTTCTAGTGACGTCCAGGGACGCTGGACTCTTTTGGGCTTAAAAAAAAATATTAAGATGGGCCCTGCTTAGGTGGGCCACCACATGATAGGTGGTGTGGGTACAATGCATATAAGGTGGGCCCCACTCATGGACGGCTTGGATAAAATACTCACTCCATGGTGGGGTCCATTCAAGTGGACCACACAAACTCATCATCATCACAAGAAAAAGAGGGAGAGAGAGAAAAGAGTCGGACACGGGTGATGGAGGGACCCCGACACTATGGGCCCTCTGTTCCAAGCATCCAATCTACATCAATGGGTCTCATTACATATAGGCCCTCCAAATAAAAGATCAACGGTGGAGATCCCTCTCCATCCAAAATGAACGGTCTATATGACCTCTTTAATGCAAGGAAAGTAAACATCATGATGAGCTCCATGGAGAATGGCCCCATCATGGAATGATATTGATGATCAAGATGGACCATCGGCCACATCTTAGGGTCCCAAGTGAGATCCAAACCATTGATCGATTGGCCTCACTTTGCCCATATTAAAAATATGAAAAACTAGGCTATGGAAGCACCCACCACTTGATCTTCTCCGTCCGTTGGAAAGCCTATCTCCTTATGCTTCACTTTGATGGTGGAGATGAGAAGTGGATGGCTAAGATGAGAGGTTTTGGGATGGAAAAGTGGGCCACCAAAATCACATTTTCTCTCATGAAAAACCTTGGACGTGGGAGTCTCTTGCTTGCTTGGGAATGTGTTGGAAAATGAGAGAGAGAGCGAGGGAGTTGTAAGAGAGATGAGGGATGGGTGTGATGGGTGAAAGGGTGAGGTGAGTGATGGATGTGGTACTTGACATGTAAAGTGGTGTAAGAGAGAGGTTGAGAAAGAGTTGACTTGGTGGTTGCTTGGGGATGGGGTGAAAGGTGATGTGTACTTGACATAGAGTGATTGATGGATTGATGGAGTGATTGATTAATTGATGGATTGATGGGACATGTTGTAGAGATTCTCTTGGGATTGTAAATGCGCGGTATTTTCTCAAAATAAATGCCGGCTCACATCTCTTAGTCAGGGTATCAGATTGGTACATGAGTCGCGGTGTTGGAACCGCGACGACTGTGCGGTCGTAATGGTATAAGTCTTGGATTAACCAGACTCAAATGTATAGGATATGTTTTACGGTCATGCGCAAACATCGATTATAGGTCGTGGATTGCCAGAATTAGAAAGGAAGAATCGCGGGAGTCAACGGAATAGTACGGACTAGGATACGGGTCTTACAAATCAAGTCTGAACCTGACCCCTTGCTGCCCTCACGAGTAGGGCTGTTAAAGGTTTAAGGCTTTAGGCAGGCAAAATTAAAATTTGAATGGGCTAGTTGGGCCAATGTTCTTGGTTATTTTGTAAGTTGTCAGGCTTAGGATGACTAAAACCCGGTCTGAGCTGACCCTTTGCTGCCCTTGAGAGTTGGGCTCTCAAAAGGCTGGGCTCGGGCTAGGAAAAATCAAATTTTTAGATACCCCTGGCTCATCATAAACAGTTCAAAATTGGACATGAAGCCAACCCTAAGCCCAGTCCATTGACACCTTTACCTATGATGGAGAGATGAATGATGGTGATTATCTTCCTTACATTTGACACTAAATCATTACCATCCAAGTTGCAATCACGGCTGTCCAAATTGCTACTAAATGGATGGTTATACCTAAAAATATTTTAGTATCCCAATTTCAAAGATGTAATCAGATGATTATCATCACATCAGCATCCAAATTGTGAGTTCCATTTATATTGGAGCATTTATCCAAAAAACTACATTTATCAAGAAATCTTTTCCTTCCAATTAAGAGCTGATAAATAGTTGATTAAAAGTAAAATAGTAGATGGTCCAAATTTAAAAAGGAAAAAAGAGAATTGTTTAATAATATTTTCTCTACGCAAATTTTCCATTATGCTTCATCGGCAGCTGGATCATCAATTTGAATGGTCCAGGATGCTATAGAGTATGTCATGTGTATGGTGAAGAGTCACTGCATACATGCATTCTAAATGAGGTAATTTAATGACTAACCTACAATTAGTTGTAAATTCAACTAGTTGGGCCATCGTGGTGTATGTAGAGCATCCTAACATGATTCCACATGGCTTCCCCAAAAATCAGCCGATCCAACCATGAACTAGGTCACCACGTTTTGGGTAGTCATCCATCATTCTGATCTCATGGCAGCATGAGGGGAGAACTGAGAAAATACATACCAATACAAAGAAATAGAACCACAATCATCTTCTTCTCTCTTTTTTTTCAAAACCAAACATAAGTTTGTTGAATCACAAGAACATGAAAAAAAAAAACCACACATTTTTGCTCTCTAAAAATTAATAAGATGTAAATGCACAACGAATGTTTAGTTATAGAATGAGATGGCTGCCTAAGCAAACCAGATTTCAGCAGCAATGTGAAACCCAAGCTTGAATAGTATATATGATTCTAAATCAAGAGGCACACTAGATGGATGTGTGAATCAGGATTATATATTTGTAATGGTTTGTGCGTGAGAAGGGGATAAAAGTATTCATGATCACCAACCTCGGGATAGATTTGTCACATACAGGTAGGAAACGTATACAAATATCTAAATCCCCAAATTCATAAATCGTACTTGAGAGAGAGAGACAGACTAACCGTTGTCGGATCGGAGCTAAAGATGTCTTTCCACTGTGATTTCCTCTCCTTCTTCTTCTTCTTCTTCTTCTTCTTCCTTCGAGTGCTCTCCAAGTCTCTATCATAGATCTAAGGTGGGTTTGCGATGAAAGGGGGATATCAAAACCCTAACGAGAGAGAGAGGTGTTGGGAAACAGAGGGTCGGGAGAGGGGGGGGGGGGGGGTGGGGGGGGAGAGAGAGAGAGAGAGAGAGAGAGAGAGAGGGTTTGGGAGAGGGGCGGGCGCGCGAGACAGGTTTGAGAGATCTGGGTTTTGGGAGGGGCGGGCAGGAGATGTGGGTCTTGGGAGGGTTGGCGTTTTTAGGAAACAGATTGGCTGCTCCCCCTGCTACCAGCCATTTCATAGTGGTCGGTGCTCGGTGGGCCCCACTATAATGTATGTGTTTCATCCATTCCATCCATCTATTTTTATAGATCATTTTATAGTACGAAAGGAAAAATGAGTTATATCTCAATCTCAAGTGGACTACATTACAGAAAACAGTGTTTAATGAACATTGACCATTAAAAACGTTTTGGGAGCTATAAAAGTTTTGGATCAAGCTGATATTTATTTTTTCCCTTCATCTAGGTATTTATGACCATATCAACAGATTGGATGTCAAATAAACAGTACATTAGGCCTCAGGAGGATTTTAATAGTGGATATCCAATCATTATTTTTTCGGCTTGTTGTGGTCCACCTAAGATTTATATCCTTATAATTTGTTTTTTTTGTAAATTACTAAAATGATCTGTAAAAATGGATGAATGGAATGGATGAAACACATACATCATTGTGGGCCCCACGGAGCACCGACCACGGAATGGACAGTGACACCCACTGTTGAGACTTTCCTAGGGTTACTATGATGTTTATTTGAGATCTAACTTGTTAATAAGTAAAAAGAAAAAAAGACATGGATGATTTGAGAAAAATCAAATATCAGCTTCATCCAAGACTTCTGTAGCCCTCTAAAAATTTTTATTAGTAAGCGTTCAATCTCCACATTTTTGCATTTTTTTTTTTTAAATTTTTCTTTTTTGTGGTGGGTCAACTTGAGATTTTGGTTATCTTGGTTAGGGATGTACATGAGCAAAGTTAGCTTGGTTAGCTTGCTCCACTCAACTCGAAAAAAGCTCGATTCGACTCAGTTCGAAACTAAGTTCGAGCCGAGTCAAGTTCACACTTCAATGTTAGCCACCCCCACTAGGGAATCGACACCAAGACCTCGGTGTTGAAACGAGGAATCTTTCACTCAATCTACTAGTTGAGCTATGGATCAAGGTGTTAACCAAACCGAGTTCAAGCTTGCCCGAGTTTAACTCGACTCGGATCGAACCCAACTCAAATCGAACCAGTTCGGTGACTTGATTACTTTGATATTGTTGTTGCTCACCAAGTGTTTGATGAAATGACTCAATGAAATGTGCTGTGTTTTATCCACACCGTCCATCCATTTTTCTATATTAGGTTAGGGCATGAGCTCAATTCACACTATTTCCCATGGTGTGGTCCACTTGATCTTTGGATATAGCTAATATTTAAGATCAGGATTTAAAATTAAGTATTAAAATGGATGGATGGTGTGGATCAAATGCATATATCATGGTGGAGCTAATAGAGTTTGCACACTCAGTCCCTTCCCGCAGAATACTCAGCCGCGCACAAGCGGGCAAGAGTTCTTGAGAACTTTTTGGGATTCATCAAGGTGTGACTTGAGTCCAAAATCTGAACGGTCCATGTGATGCATAACTCCATGAAACCCCATTGACCCAACTTTTACTTTGATTTAAAAGCCATAGCCAAAAGCTATGGACGAAGAGAAAAATCAAATACCAATTTGATCCAAGACTTCTATAGCCCTCTGAAATTTTTTATTAGTAAGCATTCAATCCCCATGCCTTGAATTTTTTGTGGTGGATCAACTTGAGATTTTGATCTGCCTCATTCTTTAACCCATGCCCTAAAATGATCTATATAGATGAATTTTTGTGGTGGACATTATTGTGGAACTATATAGGCCCCACCTAAATGACTACAGCTGTGACCCCGGTTTCCCGTGGTGTGGTCCACCAAAGTCTCCTATTTGCCTCCCTTTTGGTATCATAACCTAAAATGATCTGTCAAAATAGATGGACAGAGTGGAGGTGTAAGATTTGCATGCGGTTTGGCAAGTGACCCTAACACCAGCAGTCCACGAGTCAAAGCTCTATAGGCTATGATGATGTATGTATTTTATCCACATCGTCCATCCATTTTTCTATATAAAGTTAGGGCATGAGCTCAAAAATGAGTTAGATTAAAATCTCAAGTGGACCACACCGCAGGAAAACAATGATAATCAAACGTCAACATTTTAAAACTTCCTATGGCCTACTGTAATGTTTATTTCTCATCCAATTTGTTGTGTTCAATTTAGGGCATGAGCTCAAAAATAAGGCATATATAAATCTTAGGTGGACCATACAATAGGAAACAATGGACACTAAACACATATCGTTAAAAAACTTTTGGAGACCACAAAATTTTTAGATTAAGCTGATATTTGTCTTTTACCTTCATCTAGGTCCATGTGACCTTATGGTAAATAAACATTATAGTGGGCCCAAGGAAGGTTTTAAGGGTGGACGTTCAATCAAAACAGTTTTTGGCTCATGCCTAAAAATGAGCTAAAAAAATAATGGATAAAACACATACATCAAGATGGAGCCCAAAATCCTTTGACACCAGCCTGGTTTTGTAGTCACTATCTAAAACACATCTGGGCAGATGTCCATTTCTATCTCCCATCCAGACCAGCCAATCTAAGTTGTTGGTGAGTCAATGGTAGATTACAAGGATAAGACCATAGTTTAAATAAATTTAATATTCTTCTCCTTCCCTTTTTTTCTAAAAAAAAATAAATAAATTATTTTTAGAGAATTATCCACCAACCTGTTGCTTTGTTTAGACAGTCGCGCTGTAAGCGGACTACATAACATACCGTTCATCCATTTTTCGAGATAATTTTAGAGAATTATCCAGAAAATGAATCATATCTAAAAATTAAGTGGACCACACTATAAATAAGGGGAACAGATTGGGTACTCCTCCAGACACCATCTAATGGCTGGTGGTTGGTGCTTTGTGGGCCCCACCATGATGTATTCATTTCATCCATGTCATCCATCTATTTTTACAGATCATTTTACGATATGAGGCCAAAAATGAAATATATCCAAATCTTAAGTGGACCACATTACAGGAAACAATGTTGAATAACCGTCAACCATTAAAAACATTTTGGGAGCCATAAAATTTTTGGATCGTGATGATTTTTCATTTTCCCCTTCATCTAGGCCTGTATGACCTACTAAATAGATTGGATGCCAAATAAACAGTACAGTGGACCTTAGGAGGATTTTAATGATGGATATTCAATCACTACTGTTTTCATGTGGTGTGGTCCACCCGAGATTTATATACCTCTCATTTTTGGGCCCCACCATGGCTATAGTGTTGTATCCACACCTTCCATCCATTTAGAGAGATCATTTTAGGGCAATATCCAAAGAATGAGTTAAATCCAAAGCTCTAGTGGAGCTTACCTTAGTTTTGGATGTGGCTGAAACTTGGTATGACCCCTCATCTAAGTGGTATACACATAATGGATGGGCTGGATTTATGAACCACATCTTGGTGGGCCCAAAAAATAATTATGAATGTTTTAATGGAGAGTAACCCCTCTCAACTTTTGTATGTGGTGTGGTGTGGCCCACGCAAGTCAAAGATTGACTTGATTTTTAATCCCTAGGCCCACCATGGAATGGTGCATTTGATTGATGGGGTAGATGATTGACACGCATCATGGTGGGGCCCACACAACTCGACCTCATGGGGAGTTCCCATGTGCTCGACCGTAAAGAACCTTTTCCCTTCAAACCCTACCCCACCCCACCTGCACGGCTACATAGCTCCCTTTCCCTTTCTCTCTTTTCTTCTCTTTCTTTATCCCTACCCCATGGTCGCCACCCAGCCCACAGCCCCTGCTCGCCGCACGCCTGCCCAACCGCCCGACTGCCCGTCTGCCCGAGTACCTGTACCCTGCCCAAATGTCCACCGGATCTCGCCCGACAAGGAGAGTTCTTCTTCTTCTTCTTCAGTTTTTGCAATAGGAAAACTGAAGGAAAAAAAAAAGAAGATAAAGGAGGTAGAGGGGATAGATTTTTGGAGGTAGAGGGGATAGATTATGTGGATGTAGATGTATGTGTATGAACCCGAAATGGGTATTTACGCAATGGGTTGTTTGGCAGCTTCGATTGGATTTATTTTTTTCTCAAGTATCCGAATCTAGGATCTGGAATCCTAGAGATTTTCATTATGTCTTATTATGTAAGTTTTTTGGCAAATTGGATTTTCAATATGTGGAATCGGAAATTGTGTTAGGCAGTTTGGGTTTTCAGCCTTTGCTTATAAAAAAAGCAATGGAGTCATTTGAAATATGACTGTTGGAAAGTGTATTGAAAATGCTTCGATTTTGCCACCCTGCTTTGAGGATTTCAAATCTACCAGATTTCAGTGGTGCCAAACCCAAGATTTTGGCATTAGATTTGGATTCCAAATCTTAAAAGCTTAAAAAATTCAAGGTGCCAAATCACCTCTTATTGGAGCGTGGGGTTTTGATGGTTTTTCAAGAAAAATACATATATTTGATTTTGTTAATAACAAGATTTTGTAAATGTGGGGAAATGTGGGTATTTGGGCATGGAAAGGAAATGTGTTTGTTCCCATACTTAATGGTTTTCTAGTGTTTGTTCCCATACTTAATGGTTTTCTAGTGTTTGTTCCCAAACTAACCCTCTCATTAGACTGAATTTCTACCAATCATTCTCAAATTACCTTCATCCATTAGCTTGAAAGTTTACACCATTTGTTCCCAAAATGCTCCCATGCATTAGATTGTCGTTTTTTTTTTTTTTTCTGTTTATGACCCTTCCTCATATTTCATATTTACAACCATGTAGTCCCTATCAATACAAATTTTGCCAAAGTGCCATTAATACTAGCTTGTAAGCTTTTACCCTCATTCCCAAAATGACTTATTGTTAGGTTTCAAATTAGATTGCAATCTAATGTTATTGTCTATCGTGTTCGGTTTTTGTTTGGTTTTCTTGATATCCTTGCCAAAGGGTGTAATACTTCTAGGTAGAACTTCATTCAAGACAAATGACATGATCCTAAACTGAGGGTATCCATAGCATCTTTAGGTCTTCAATTTGAAAATGTGGTATCTAGGGTTTGGTGATCTAGTGTGTTAATCAAATGGGCCTTGCCTAAGATCTCCAAATTGGAAGGTCCTAGCTGTTTAATCTTTATCCTATTTTCATTTTCGCCTAGACTAGTACTGAATTTATGCAAATATCCCTCGTGGTGATATTTGCCAGCTACTTCTCGCTGTGAATGCTAAGGTTTCATCATTATTTTTTGTCACTTCCTCTTGGCTAAACTGATGAAACTACAAAATCTGTGGGTACTGTTGCTAAGATACAGTTAAAGATCTGTGGAGGATGTTGATGTTGTCTATGCATGCTGAGAAAGAAACATGATTGGAAAATGCTTGTTGTTTTAATACATGCAGTATTTTTGGATGCAAGTTGTTTTATATGCTTGTTACCTTCTTTGTCATCAGAGTGGAAATGTAAAGAGCTGAAATATTTTCCAACAAGTTGTAACTTCATCTTTTAGCCTTCTCTCCATTATTCTTCGTTTTGTTACAATTTTCAATCTAAAGCATGGTACTGTCCTAGGTAATTGGAAAATGCAGGTTCAAAATCATCCAAATATAAAGTACAATGGAACAATACAAGGCTTGAAGTATATATGGAGAATTGAAGGTTTCCGTGGCCTATTTAATGGCAATGGTACCAATTGTGAATGGCATAGTGCCAAACTCGGCAATCAAGTTTTTTTTATAGCTATGAGTAATCATCTAGGTTTGGTTTCTTTGCATTGAATCATTTTCTTGCCTTGTTTGAAGGCTGATGTCAATATCTCTTTAATTTTATTTGTGCTAATTGTTGTGTATGAATTTATAACATTTTGTCATGATTGATGTTAAGTTCTTTAGACATCTATGTTTGATGCCTATGATCCTTGTTTTAGTAAATGGCATAAAAGTCCCCTCATTGTGCATACCAAAACATTTACTTGGAATGTTATTGTAAGAGTGCATGACATAATCATCAAACATGCCATCCTTTTGGCTTTTTATATTGTTGCTAAAGATTAATTTATTAGAAGTCCTATTAAGTAGCTCACAAGTTAAAATAGGAAAAAAAAAAAAAAAAAGATTTGTCTAATGCCGCTATACATACTCTCTACACATGAACATAGCAGGTGGAACTGGCAGTTGGACTGCTTCGAACTAAACGGTGGCAAAAAAATGGCTTATGGTCCAGTTCTGGTTTTAAATGGCTGATTGAATTTTTTATTTTGATTTTCCTTTTGTCTTTGAACATATGGGTTATACATTTGAATCTGATTGCTAACTTTATAGATGTTTGGATGAGAAGATTTTGGAGTTGTGTTTTAATGCTTTGGAAAACATTTAGGTCCGTTAAACAATGGTTTAACAATCGTACCAGCAATGTCGTTTTAGAGACAATGGGCCATTAACAAATGACAAAAATGACATTTTCTCCGACCATGTATCTCTATAATTTATTCGTGCATGCCTAACCTACCCATGATTTTCTTTCCTGGTCTTCTGACATGCTCAGCTTCAGAAATTGTCTAAACAGAACCAACAGAGTGAAAATTCAGATTCATGTTGACCAACCATTCTAAGTTTTTCGATTGATATTTATAGCTCTCCAAATTAGTCCTTCATTTGAGTCAATCATGGCAAAGATGTTGGTAAAATGGATTCCTTGCACAAAGTCCTTGATATTGCACAGGTGGTATTTGGAGTCATTTTGCAATAGCCTCCTATGAGGGTAGCTCCGACTTCATGCCATTTGTTAACATAAGAAACAAAATCTTCATCTGAAACCCCTGTAGATGCCTGTAGCAGGATAGAAAAGGAAAGAGAAGTTGAAGCATTTTCAGTAAGCATTTTGTGGGCATCTAAAATGGAGAATTACATGAAATTTGGTTCCATGTCACTAGCATCTTAGACTAGTTTGTTCTATGGCTAAGACTGCATTAGTACTTTGTAGAGAATTTAACAATCGATTTGTCGTCTAGCTCCCATGAAAAATGGAACTAAACAAAGAAAAGAAGGAATTTCTTAATATTGGAGAATTGGTTGTATTCATGTTCCACATGTTTTGAAATGATGACTCAATTGATGAGTTACCATCTAGCTGGTCCATTGAAACACAACAAACTAATACAATAAAATCTTAGAGAATATGCACTCTAGAGGGTAAGCATACATATTAAATGCCCAAGGATTCAAATTCCATGATATGCTTAAATTATCGAGGCTGATACATATACAATAAAATCACATACATGCTACATTTTGTGGTAGAGATATACAATTGATGAAGTCTTGGAGAAATTTGCCTTTTCTATTACTCATAGTTTTTGAGTTTCACTTGGATCGGCTTATGTATTTGTTAGGCTATCTTGCGAGCCAAAGCCGGGTCTATCTTATTGACAAAGAATTCAAGTGAGTTGGGCATAAGAGTTGTTTCTAGAAAGCAGTATCAGTTCCATTGTTTCTTTCTATTGCAAATGATCTGTCTGTTTGCAGTGTTGTGGGATACACCTTACTTCTCAGCTTGATTGAGTATAAAACTCTTGAGATGTGTGGAGATCTATACCAGGCAACTGAAATCCCACTTTCAATTCCGAAGGAGCATCACGACAAGTTGTTTCCATATTTCACCAATTATAGATAAGCATTTTAGCATTTGGTAATGTTGGCGTCTCGGAAATTTTTTTTCAGCCCAACGTATTCATGTAGTTATTTATGGAAGGTGGAATTTTAATGTTAGATGATGAAAATAGCAGTTTTTTTCTTTTAAAGATGTGAAAACGTAAAGGTAGCTTAAATCAGAAGAGCTTTTCTTTGACTCTTTTTTTTTTTTTCTTTTGAAAGTGTAAAATCAGAAGAGCTTTTCTTTGAGATGCCTGTTCTTTTGAAACCCAGTGCAAAATGTCGGGTGCATATATTAACCACAGTATCAAAATTGGTGGTGATTGGCCCTCTTATGAAGTTTTAAGCTGTTATAGGACATAATTTATCTGAAATTGGAACCAGTTTATTAGTGTAAGTTGCAGTCCAGTCTACATATACTACAAGTCCCGATTTTTTTTTTTGTTTTTGTTTTTTATTTTGAAAGGCTACTACAACTTCGGAATTTCTAGTTTCTGCTAACATATTATTAGATTAACATTTTTGGAAACTTTTGACCTATCCCTCTTGCCTTGTTATGATTTTCATATTCTTGTCGCATGTCATTAGAATCTGAAATTTTAGATTTAGTATTGGCAACATAGAGTTCTATTGTTGCCCATTCTTATTCTGCTTGATCTACTTGATGTCGAAACGATAAAGGTCTGAGAGTAAACAACCTTTTTAAGTTTCCAACCTCTTCTCCCTTATGGTTGTAAATTGTAATATCTATGAGAATTTTCTTGATATAGTCATTTTCATACAATAAAATGTTATGAAGACAATCTATATATGCATCTTTTGAGATACTTTTCTTTGTTAATGTGTTTCCACTTATGATCAATGATTTGGGTTATGATTTTCCTAATAGTTTCTCAGCTGCCATATCCTGAACCTGAGATTTTTCCTATTTATGTGTGTTATGTTGAACTTGTCTTGAATTCTGATAGACTTGAAAACTGTATTTTACTGGCCATAGTGTGGCTCATTTCTTGGAATCTTGAGGTATGTTGGAGGATGCACTTGAAGTCACTACTGATCCTAATTACAAGTTTGATCTAGCTGTCCAGCTTGGGAGATTAGAGGTTGCAAAGGTATGTTTCTCTTCATCTAATACATGTGTAAATGATGATCTGCTGGAATTAGTTTTATATTACTCAACTTCTTCAGTCCTTTTCTAGAATGGGCCTACCGTCGTAATCATTTGGTTCCTGTTTGATGACACAATGCAATTTCTATTGAAGTAAAAAGTGAATCCAAATGGAAGCAGCTAGGAGAATTGGTTATGTCTACTAGAAAGGTACTTATTTAACTTGAATATTCATGGTGTTTCATGGGAGGTGATTAATTGGGCATAGGGTGTGTTCCAGAATTTTGAACATTTAAAAGTTTTGTTTTCAAGCTTGTAGAGCCTCATAATAAAATTCTGGTTTTCTAGGATCTAGAAAGGCCAAGTACTTGTTTGTCTTGATCAGAATAAGTGCCAAATAAAGTAAATCTAGATGGATTAATCATACTGGCTAAAGTAATCTTAGATGGATTAATCATACTCTTGGTGAACATGACTTGTTGAAATGAGTAATATGACAGTTGCCATGAATGCCATTGTCAAAGTGGCATTTATCTGAATTCCTGACAACTCATTGGGTTAGCTTGAAACATTTTATCTGATGGAAATGAGAAGCACAGAGAAATCCCAATTGCAAATACCCCCACTCAAAAAAAATTAAAAAAATATATATATAGTGGTCAGTAGCCCTCCAAATTCAACTTTTTCATTCAAATAACAACAAATGGTCTACCTTCATTTAAAAAAGCAAGTCCTTATGTGTTTTATAATTTTTTCCTCAAACCAAAAGAAATCCTAATATGATCCTTAGGATTCATTACTTCTAATTTTAGTTGTGTGATCCTCCTAATTAGGTGCGGTTCCCGCTTCCATTCACACTTTGGACTTGAATGCCTGCTTCATGGCATTTTATTCTTGATAACATTTTGAAGATAATGCTTCTAGTGCCATTCATGTCATGCTTAGTGCAACTATATGTCTAATCCTAATAATCTATTTAAATAAAACATTAAAATGACCAGAACACTTTTGAATCTCGTTGCAACCTTATAGGCTATTTTTTCAATGGGCTTTATCTCCTCCAATGGTCTTGTTGCATGATCTTGGCTTTTTTTAAAGTAACTAAATAGGCTTTTTCAAATGAGATCAATTTTGTGTTACTCCAACATCATTGATATACCTGTTATTTGATATACCCAAAAAGTAGTCCATAAAAGAAGTGACGTAAATACTAACCATAAACTAGGTCTACTAATTCAATCTTTAATAAGGAACTAAATGACTGCTGATTTGATCCATAGTGTTCATTGGACCACTAATCTTCAGTCAAATCAATCTAGACTATCAAAGTGATCTATATCCTCAATCTGGATGGTTGGATGCTACAAATCCTTAATCAGGGCTACCCTTGAATAAGTCTTTTCTTCGATCAGCCTGCTTGTGTGGCCTGGATTCATTCTGAATGCCTCGATTCCTCTTGTAGGTTGCTATATATCTCACATGCTCCTTATTCATTTTGACCATGATGAATATGTTGCTGACATGTATGGCGCTTGTATTCTATTTAAAAAGAGGAATTATAAGGTCTCGTAGACTAGTATAGGTATAGTTTGTTGATGCTCAGGATTCCATTCATGTGGTGCCCATGGTTTGGTGATCTAAACCATTAATCTGATGTGCCCTGCTGTGGAGATGAGCTGGAAGCCTCCTAGATGAAATAATACCATTTGATTAGTGGAACAAATTGATACAAATAAATCAATGACCCACAATCAACCAAAAGAAGCCAAAATATTGAACGGTTTAGATCTTCCAATCTGGGAAATTTTCAGGGCATCCTCAATCTAAAGTGGGGTCCATCGGATTAACGATTTGGATAACCCTGCCATGAACCTCGCATGTGGAGGATCCTGCACATCGGCAAACTTTTCTTTTGCCAACCATAGGACCCCACGACTCTTCATTCAGAAAATGTTCTTGAATGTGTAAATTCACGGAAAATCCATTCCCTGGAGATCGCCAACAGCTTCGTCTCAGATTGCATTTTCTTGTTGCAGTTAGAAATGGTTGAGGAATGTTTATCGCATGCCATAAACTTGAGTGGATTGTTGCTTCTTTATTCAGCCCTTGGAGATGCTGAAGGGATATCTAAACTTGCATCTCTTGCAAAAGAGCAAGGGAAGAATAATGTTGCCTTTCTTTGTCTATTCATGTTAGGTAAATTAAAGGAGTGCCTCCAGCTATTGGTAGAGAAGTAACTTTTGCATGGGAATCAGCTTTGTATGTTACACATAATTTGTCATGCACTAGTTTCTGTAAATGAAGATAAGAGGATTGATCTTAACAGTATGGTCGTCATGCACATAGACAGAAAATGCTTGCAATGAATATTTATGAGTACTAGGTAGCCTATTAATGAAAACAATGTCTCCATTCATAATACGTCTGTTTATGATTTGACCAACTTTCAAATATGTATGTCCTTTTGAACCTTCCCTAATTGCACAAGTGGCTGAACCATCTCTGTATGTTACACATAATTTATCATCCACTAGTTTTTGTAAATGAAAATAAGAGGATTCATCTTAACAGTATGGTCGTCATGCACAGAGACAGAAAATGCTTGCAATGAATGTTTATGAGTACTTGATAATTTTGGAGTCCATGGTTAGGGTTTGGGCTGAAAGTACGAGTGTAAGCCCCGTATCCTAGACCGTACCATTCCATGGGCTTTCGCAGTCTTCCTAGTCAAATTTCGGCAACCTTCGACCTTTATTCCACGTTTGCATGCGATTTTAAGCCGAGTCCTGTATGCTGAAGTCTGCTCAACCCGAAACTTGTACCTTAGCGGCTGTGCCGTCGCTGCGGTTCCAATGCCGTGACTCGCGCACTGATCCTCTACCCAGCCCAGGAGATGTAGGCCCGCGTTCAGTTCAAGAAAAATGCCGCGTGTTGCAAATCCGTAAAGAATCCATCACATCAATCACTTTACTTGTCAAAGTATACTCATCAAGTCAAGTACCTTGTCCCATTCTCCAAGTACACAACATCATCCCCAAAGTCAACCTTTCCATCCCATCTCTTACACACCCCATCAATCATCTCCCATCATTTCTTTCTCTTTCATTCTCTCTCTCATTTTCCTCTCCAAGCAACCCACGTCCATGGCTCTCCATGGGATAAGCTTTGTGTGGCCACTCTCTATCATCCAATCCAATCATTCAAATCCGATCTCAACCGTTGAATCACACTCACGCGAGCTCTATATCACATTGGTGGAAGAAGGAAGAGAAGATCAAAGGTGGGTGCTTCTCTCTCTCTCTCTCTCTCTCCTTCCTTTATTTTGTGGCCCACTCAATGGGTTATGTGATGTCCAACCATCCATCAAACAGACCCCATGGTTGTCCAAACATGGGACCAACCCACTTTGCTACCCCTCTTGGAGGGTCCGGATTATGGGAAAACACACATACCAGGTTAATCCAAATCAGGTGGGCCATGTTCATGTGGGACCCACCTTGATTAAAGTGTTCACGCCGTCCGTCCAAAGAGTGAAGTGTGAACAGACAGTGGGGAGCGTCTCTAGACGTGATTTGTTAAAATAAAAAGAAAAGAAACGGCTTGATTTAAGCTTTTTGGGTGAGCCACTTATATAAGCCTGACCTTGGTATATGAACTTTATCCATGCCATCCATTCCATTCCTCAACTCATTTTAGGCATCAAGCTGAAAAATGGAGCCAATCCGATTATCTGGCGCCATGCGCCATTTCGTAGAAAACAGTATTTTCTACCGTTGAAAGTCACTATAATATTTTTATATACCGAAATATGCTCAATTTTGGGCTTGATAGATCTGTTATAAATTGTAGAATCCAATGGGTGGGATGGATTCTTCTGACACAGACCCCACCTGTAAAAAAACACAAGAAAACCCCCTTTTTTTTAATAAATAAAAAAATATAAACAAAAAAGCCGCACTGCTGCTGCTGCTGCTGATAGGACGCGCAGGGCGTCTTGCGCTCTAGCGTGGACGGGCAAGGACCCACGTCCCACCCGTGGGCCCCATCGTGAGGTGTGTTGGAAAATCCACACCGTGCATGTGGTAGGCCCCTTATGACAGTGGGCCCCATCCAAAAATCAACAGTGTGTGGGACTCATGTGCCCCACGCGGCAGGAAATAGTGAGGATTGGGCGTTTGCCGTTGAAACTCTTTATGCGGTCACAGAAGTTTCGGATCATTAGGAGATTTGTTTTTCCTTTTCATTCAGTTCTGTGTGACCTTATCAACGACTTGGATGGCAGATAAACGTTATGTGGCCCCACGCGGGACCCACTTGCATGAAGCGGATTGGCTGGTACCTCAGTCATACGGCTGTTGTATGTGGAAGTCCCAGCTGTTGTGCATAGCGTCAGCAAACGCTGTGGGTCCCACCATCTTCACTGTCCATCAGGGACGGTGGGACCACACCAGGATGTATTTATTTTATCCACGCTAGTCATCAACAGTGTGGCCCGCCTTGATGGTATGAGGTGTCCATGCGTGTGGACCCACCAAATCTTCACCATCCATCTGTTAGGCGGCTGGACACCTATGGCTGCTGAGGACGTCAGCATGCCCCGTGGGCCACCCCATAATATGTGTTTTATCAACACTTTCCATCTTCTGTATATGGACCGTTCATTTGATGGATGGTGAACCAGCAGCAGCTGGCAACTGCTGGTTGCCAGCGAGATCTGTGGGTCCCATTGTATGGTACGCCAGTAAGTTTCTATGGGCCCCACGTTTGAGGCATGTGTGGTATCCACAATGTCCATATGTCCAGGGGCTACCTTGATGTCTTTATGGCCGAACGTGGCTCACCTTGATGTATTTGTTCAATATCTACACCGTCCATACATGGACGGTGCAGACCACCGTGATATGTGTTACAACACACCGTCCATCCATCTGGAGGACGTGGCCCACCCTTGCACGTGTGGGGTGGGGCCCACCTTGTTATATATATTCTGTATCCGCATGGTCCAGGAGTGGACGGTGTTGTGTGGAGCCCACCCTCATTTTTCATCAGGCCATCCATCTACTGGTATGGCGCGCACCATAATATATGGGTTTTAATCCACCCCATCCATGCATGGGTGTGGGTCCCACTCGATGTAAGCGTTTCATCCACGCCGTCTATAGGCGTGGTTCCCACCTGATGTAAGTGCTTTATCCACGTCATCCGTAGACCATACACCATGATGTAACCGTAGACCATACACCATGATGTAAGTTTTGTATCCTCACCATCCAGTGCAAGGACGGTGAGATTCCACCATGATGTATGCGTTTCTCCACCCTGTCCATTCATTCGACGTTGCCCCACCATGGTAGTGTGTGGGGCCATCTTGATTTAATGTACTGCATCCACACCGTCCAATCCATGGATGGTGGATGCACACTAACTAGAGTACCTCACATTAGCTTGATAGTTGAGGTATTGATGCGAGCAAGTTCCATGGGGTCCACTTGATTTATGTGGTATATTCCACGCCACTCATCTATTTTACATCCATGACCGTCCTTTTGTGCGGACCGCCGTGATAAATGTATTGTATATTTATGCCATCCATTTATGCGGTCCACTTGAGGTACATGAGGCCCATTGGCGCGACCCATTTGATGCATATAAGACCCATGTGCAGGGCCCACTAGTTATGTATATTCGGCCCATGTGTAGGGCCCACCTGTTGTGTATTTATGACCCTTTTTGGCGTGGCCTATTGAGTTGTATTCGAGGTCCACTTTGATGTATTTTGTGGCCCATCCGTCAGGCCCACTTTAATATACTTGTAGCCCATTTGTGAGGCCCAAATTGATGTATTTGTGACCCACCTATGAGGCCCATTAGTGCGGCCAATTGATGTAGCCCATTGTGATGTATATTAGGCCCATATCATGCGGCCCACTGCGATGTGTTCGTGATCTTTGGTAAGGCCCATGATGATGTATATAAGGTCTTTGTATGAGGCTGTGGGCCCACCATATGTTCGGCCCTATGTGGGCCACTCCCTGGGAGCAATGTTGGTTAATGTCCACATTGATGGACAATGATGGTTGGATGTCCACATTGTGACCTTCCCTCAGGCCTTGTTAGGTCCATTCTCATCGATTTCGATTTGCAGAGTTTGATTTCAATTGTCATGACTGATTGCCGATTCCGATTGACATAACCGATTTGCCGATTCTGATTATCGATAGATTTCGATTATCACGACCAATTGCCGATTCCGATCGACGTGACTGATTTATCGACTCTGATTATCGATTGATTTCGATTAACGTGGTTGATTGCCGATTCTGATTGTCATGACCGATTGCCGATTCTGATCAACGTGACGGATTTGCCAACTCTGATTGCAGATCGATTTTGATTGACGTGATCGATTGCTGATTCCTATTATCGTGACCGATTTCTGATTCTGATCGACGTGACCGATTTACTGACTCTGATTACCAATCGATTCCGATTGACATGACTGATTGCTGATTCTGATTGTCGTGACCGATTACCGATTCTGATCGACATGACCGATTTGCCGACTCTAATTACCGATCGATTCCGATTGACGTGACCGATTACTGATTCGGATCATTGTGACCGATTGTCGATTCCGATTGACATGACCGATTTGCTGATTCTTATTACCGATTGATTTCGATTATCGTGACCAATTGTTGATTCCGATTATCGAGGCCAATTATCGATCGATTCCGATTGTCGTGGCCGATTGCCGATTCTGATTATCGTGGCCGATTGATCGATTATCGATCGAGGCTGATTATCATGACCAATTGTCGATTCCGAGTATTGAGACCGATTATCGATCAATTCTGATTGTCGTGGCCGATTGACGATTTTGATTGTCGTGACCGATTCCAATGACTGAGGCCTACTTCGATTTTGATTTCGATTGCCAAGGACGATTACCGAGACTTATATGATGTATATGCGACCCGTAGTTGAGGCCCATTGTGATGTATCTGTGGTCCTTGGATAAGGCCCACTGTGTTGTATATTAGGCCTTTGTGTGAGGTCGTCAGCCCATTATGTGTTTAGCCCTATGAGGGTCATTCCTTGGGGCAATGTTGGTTAGATGTCCACATTGTCGAGGCTGATTGTTGATGTCGGTTATTGATACCGATTATGAGTATGTGACAGCATAACATCATAATACATACGCATCATTTGCATGTTTATTATGAGATGTGATTGACCATCGCATATGCCATAGGGCAAGTTATTCATGGGGCTCCCTGATAGGCAGGGTTGCCCCACATGAGCGCACGGTATGCGCAAGATTTATGTATGATTATACTGTGTGACTCATGCGTCTCGCATTTGTGTGACATGACCACCGTACACCCTAGCGACATCAAGATTGTAGCCTCCACAGGTATATCGTGGATGGCCAGATGGGACACTGGAAATCTTCTCTACATGGGGAGCTATAGATATCCTTGAGTGAAAGTCTCAGAACCCTCTTAGTTCTAGAGGTTACTCCAACGTTTAGACCGAGTGGATGCATGAGCGTATGAGGGCCGTATACCGTTAGGCCATGTTTCACACTGTGTCGTGGTTGGTTGGAAGGGGGTGCGGCCTTACCTACCCGAGAGAGGGGACAATGCTAGGCTGAGTCTAACCAACTCGAGGAATGGGTCCGCTATCGACGAGCCGGGCCTGATATTAGCAGGTGGATAGTGATGTCTCTTTCACTCACCTTGTTGCGCCTGATGGGGCGACAATTTGGTTTGGAGTGTAATAAACTCCAGTGATTTTTCAGAGAGGAACCGTACTGATATGTGGAATTATTGAGTAAGAGTTGCATGCTCATTTATTCACTCATTCACTATCCACTCGGGCTGGTGGTGTGCAACTAATTGTTGTATACCTTCGTTATGGCAAGGATTTCAGTTGGGTGCGCGACTAACCTCTGATCAGGAGTTTACCACGTTGAGTCTGACTATCTATGAAGCCCCAAACCCGAAAATTGGATTCATAGGAATCCCGATCGCTGAATCCGGTGCTGACAGCCTCTATATTACCCCATTTTTGGCTCCTAGCATCATATGCCAGATTCCGATCCTGGGATCCTACAAGGAGGATTTTTTTTTTTAATGTACATTTAACTAGTAATAAGCATAACCACAAGATTACCCAATTCACGAAGACAACATCATCATCACATATCCACTGATGAAATCATTTGAGTACAATACTGAAAGGGAAATACATAAATAGAAAATCAAGCTCCAGAAGACCACTGCACGCTCCAGGCTCAACACTGCTGCAACCTAACATCACCTGCACGCATCTATCGTACATAAGCTTATAGAAAGCTTAGAGGGTGATGTAAGTGTGTGCATAAGGTAAGTGCCAAGTATTCAGTACAATGACATAATTATACAATACCGAAAAACCGGTAATTCATAAACCATATAATGTCTGAATGAGCAGAAACACTGATAAGATCATGAATTATTAGAGTAAATAGAAGTACTGACCAGGTCATAAATCATACGATGACAGAGTAAGTAGAAGTACGAACAAGTCCATAAGTCAATCAATATCATAATACGCAATATAGAACAGCTATGCAATAAGGAGTGATAAAAAGCCAAATATCAGATGCCGAGGATGTAATGCAATATACAAATCCTGCTAAGTTTGTCTAGGCCATATAAGTGCAGAAACGTATCAACCCAAAATGTCATATGCATATAGATATAATGCAATATGTGATGCGAATGATATGACCATGCTGGAGTGTGAAGTCAGGATGATAGTACGTAGTATCGCAGGCTACGGGGTCCACCACAAGGAACTTCTATCTAAACCAGTCTCATACCTAAATTTGGATAGTCAGACTCAACGTGGTAAACTCCTGATCACAGGTTAGTTGAGCGCCCAACCGAAATCCTTGTCATAACGAAGGTACACAATAATTAGTCGCGCACCACCAGCCCGAGTGGATAGTGAATGAATGAATGAATGACCATGCAACTCCTACTCAATAAGTCCACATATCAGTGCGGTTCCTCTCTGAAAAATTACCGGGGTCTATTACACTCTAAACCAGATTGCCACCCCTTCGCGCACAACAAGGTGAGTGGAAGAGACCTCACTATCCGCCTACCAATATCGGACCCGGCTTGTCGATAGCGGACCCATTCCTCGAGCTGGTCAGACTCAGCCTAGCATTGCCCCCTCCTCTCGGGCAAGTAAGGCCGCACCCCCTTCCAATCGACCACAACACAGTGGGAGACGCGACCTAAGGGTATACGGCCCTCATGCCCTCATGCCCTCATACATCCACTCGGTCTAGACGTTGGAGCAACCTCTGGAACTAAGAGGGTTTAGGGACTTTCACCCAGGGATATCTATAGCACTCTATGTAGAATAAATTTTTGATGTCCCATCTGGTCATCCATGAAATACCTGTGGAGGCTATAACCCTAATGTCGCTAGGGCGTACAGTAATCCCAACACACAATGCAAGATGCATGAGTCATACAATCCAGTCTTGCATCAATCCTGTGCATACCGTGTACTTATGTGAGACAATTTCTGCCTATCAGGGAGGCTCATAATAACATGTTCAATGACATATGCAATGGTCAACTTCATCTCATAACAAACATGCAGATGATGCGTATGGGCATATAGCATGATGTTATGTTGTCACATACTCATAATTGGTATCAATGATCGGCCTTAATAATGTGGACATTTAACCCACATTGCCCTCAAGGAATGGCTCACATAGAATCAAACATATAATGGGCCCACGACCTCACACAAGGGCCTAATATACAACACGATGGGCCTCACTCAGGAGTTTAATATACATCACAATGGGCCTCATCACATAGGCCTCATATACATCACATTGGGCGTTAAACACGGGCTGAATGTACATCACAATGGGCCTCAAATATGGGCCGCATATGCATCATATTGAGCCTCAACAATCGGCAATCGGCCACGACAATCGACCACGATAATTGGCCTCGATAATCAGAATTAACAATCGACCACGATAAATCAAATTCGGTAATCGGCAATAGACCACGACAAATCAGAATCAGTAATCGGCCTCGATAATCAACCTCGATCGATAATCAGTCTCGATCGATAAACGGCAATCGGCCATCAAAATCGGTAATCGACCTCGATTGATAATCGGCAATGGGCCATGACAAATCAGAGTCGGTAATCGACCATCAGAATCGGTAATCGTCCTCGATCGATAATCGGCAATCAGGATCGATCGATAATCAGAATCGGTAAATCGGTCACGTCAATCGGGGTCCACAATCGGTCACGATAATCGGCCACGAAAATCAGGATCGATCGATAATCAGAATCGGCAAATTGATCACGTCAATCGGGGTCGGCAATCGGTCACGATAATCGGCCACGACAATCGGGATCGATCGATAATTAGAATCGACAAACCGATCATGTCAATCGGAATCGATAATCGGCCACGCCAAATTAAATTCGGTAATCGGCCTCGATCAATAATCCACAATCGACCACGACAAATCAGAATCGGTAATCGGCCCTGATCGATAATCAGCCTCGATCGATAAACAGCAATCGGTCATCAGAATCGGTAATCGACCTCGATCGATAATCGGCAATGGATCACGACAATCGGAATCAATCAATAATCGAAATCGGAAAATCGGTCACGTCAATCAGAAAATTAGCAATCGGTCACGATAATTGGCCTCGATTATCAGCATTGATAATCGGCGTTGGCCTTGATAATCAGTAAATAAACAAAACAGGGTCTATAGATGATCAGCCGATCAATAACAATATAAAGATCGACACTTGGTCGTGGCTATATCAAATCCGATAGGACGGAGCCATCCGTCTACGGTGTATAGGGTCCACTTATCTAGGTTAACCCACTAACGGAATGATGATAATGGGCCTAACAAGTCCTAAGAGAAGGTCACAATGTGGACATCCAACCATCATTACCCATCAATGTGGACATTTAACCAGCATTGCTCCCAAGGAGTAGCCCACATAGGGTTAAACATATAGTGGGTCCTTGGCCTCACAAGAAGGCCTAATACACATTGTAATGGGCCTCATACAAGGGCTACATGCACATCACTATGGGCCGCATCACATGAGCCTTGAATACACCACAATGGGCATCACTCATGGGCCTCGAATACATCAAATGGGCTTTGCCCATAGGCCACGAATACATCACAATGGGCCGCAAGACATGTGCCTCATATACAGCAAGTGGGCCTCATCTATGGTACACACCAATGGGCCTCATACTTAGGCCTTAATTACTTTTCATCGGGTGTAATCAAATGGGCCATGTACACATCAAGGTAGGCCCCATGATTTAGACGGTCCGGGTGATCCAGATGGTTAGATGGTTTAGATACAACACGTACCTTAAGGTGAGCCACACATCTAAGGGGCGGACGACGGAGATATACAATGTAGGCATCAATGGTAGGCCCCACATGGCACCGTCCAATGATGGACAGTGTGAACATAGAATACATATATCAAGGTGGGCCGTATTGCATAAGATAGACAGCGTGGATAACAAATATATCACGGTGGACAGTACAATGAAACACATATATCATGGTGCGCACCATACCACCGTCTAAATGGATGGTGTGGTTATAAAACATATACATCAAGGTGGGTCCCACCAGCCCACACGTGTGGGGTGGGCCCACCTCCAAACAGATGAATGGCATGAATAATACACATATATTGTGGTGGGTTCCATAAGATGGACAGTCTAGACAGTCAGACCCAGTACTGATGTAAGTATAGTCGGCCCACCATCCTGAAATCGGATGGACAGCGTTGGTGAAACACCTGAATCCTAGTGGATATCCACTTCCAGATGTCTGGACGGTGTGAATGCAACATATGCATTGATGTGGGGTCCCACCGTGGATGTGAACTCAAAACATACATCATGTGGTCACGGAAAAATGGATGGACGGTTAAGATACAACGCATACCTCGTGACCAACCCACCGTCCAGAGGTATGGATGGTCTGGATTTGAGGCACATACATCTTGTTGGAGCCCACTACACCGTCCAGACATTCTGGACGGTGGTGATGGAGGATACATGTGATGAAGTGGGTCCACTGGATGGACAGATGTACGGTGGATAAGGCCCATACATATACGGTGGGACCACAGAACCTGGTGATGTCAAAACAGCAGCTGCTGTAGGACTCACCAGCCACGCCATTTCTCTCAAATAGGTGGGTCCCACGTGGGGCCCACCAGATAAATATGTATAGTATATATATATATATATATATATATATATATATATATATATATATATATATATATATATATAAAACCACCCAGCGTCTAGATAGACGGACCGCTGGAGGAAATGCATATATTGGTGTGGCCCACCAGCGTCCAACCTACGTCCAGCAGATGCTAGATGGTTGGATACAAAACATACTTCACGGTGGGTATCCACAAACCTTGCTGACGTGAATGGACAGTGGGTCCCACCAGTTAAACGGTTTGGATATCACGAGGGATGGATGGCATAGATAAAACACGTGTCACGGTTTGGGATCCACCGTCCATGTGCTGGACGGTGGATACAACATATCATCAAGGTGGTTGCTAGGTGGTGGCCCACAGCATTTGTTGCATACAGCAGCCGTGATCAGCATACACCAGCCAATCACGTTTCCTTAAATTAGGTGGGTCCCACATGGGGCCACACGTACGGCTACAAGCATATATATATATATATATATATAGGTATATACAGTGTGTGTATATATATAATATTATAGCATTGATGTGATATAATATTATAATAATACATTCAATATATGTATGTGAACGTGACCAGCGACTAGCCACCGTCCAGCAAGCTGGACGTTGCTGAATGATGTACCGGTATCAAGGTGGTCCCACGTAGTGGGCCACTAGATTTGGATTAAACTTATATTTATATTTCCCTTTCATCCGGGCCGGTATGACTATCCCGTCATGCAGGCCCCGAATCGGGGTCAAAGTGGCCCACTAGTTGGATGACATGGATAAAATACACAATCATAGGTGGGCCATGATCATAGAAAGAGAGAGAGAGAGAGAGAGAGAGAGAGAGAGAGAGAGAGAGAGAGAGAGATATCGGTGGTGGTGGAGGGGCCCCGCCACTGTAACGCCCGTGAAAAATCCGTACTTGGAATCGAGTACCGATTTGACCCGAAATCGCGTATAAATAATTTCCATGAAAATTTTACGTAAGTTAGCTAGCGCAACGCTAGAGTAGCTGGGAAATAGTCCCTGATCACTTTAAATACGTTCTACAAGACCCAAATCGAGTAGAACAGACAACTCTACAATACTCTATAACCTTGGATCCAACTCTAAGCAGGTTTGTCCTCTGGACCATATGGAACTTTTGTATTGAATTTAGACCGCGCGTCGAAGGTCTGATACCTCCTATCTTAGACCGTTAGAACCGCCCAGCTGGACTTGACAATCATCTCGAAAATCAAGTCAAACCGATAATCACAGAGTATTTCGTTGAAACTGGACTGAAGCGACCGCGAATAGGGACGAATTGAGAATTTCAAATTTAGATCTGGCACACGACTTGACGCGTCAGTATTAAGCGTTCTGACCGTCAGAATTCATCCAGATTACACCCTCGGATCAGGAAAAAGATCTAATTATTGTTACGGAACTTTCAGTCCTGATCTATGTGCGGTGACCGCTGAACTGAAACTGGTCCGCCACGTGCGATCTGCGAACCCTGCCAGACTGAAAACTTAATACGAGGTACATCTGGTACCCATGAGCTTAAGTCTGATCGCAATCGACCAGGGGACCACCAGAAATCAGTTTTTGGACCGAAACAGCCCCGAAATGGATAGACAATAAGTAAACTTCGTCCCGGAGCCTATTTCGGGCGTTTCCAAGCTTATAAAAGGGGTTGAAACCCTCATTCCTTCCTTACATACGAATTTTCCTAAACCCTAGAAAAGAGAGAGAGAGTTTGAGAGAAAGGGAAGAGGAGATTTTTCCCGCTTCCGAGCCGCCAACAGTTGCTGCATCAACGCTTCCTTCCAATCACCTGGCTGGTGATTTCTACGTTTTTCCAGGTATAGAAAAACCCTAAAAACTTGCTGATTTAGGGTCCACGTAGATTCTGAACGTATTAGCTAACGAAATCCATGAATCAGGTTCTCCTACTGTCGTAGACGAAGCCTACACGCTCCGTTCAAATTCTCGCGACCGTAAGAGATTAGGTGAGAATTTTAGACGCTTTGATTGACGGTTTACAACGCTTTCATGATTTCATGATTAATAGGCTGACCTAAATGATTTCCTATATGATGACCTTATGCATGATTGCATCATGTGCATAGAAATGATGCCTTAAGAATTGCCTAAGTTGAATATGCTTGGAAAGCATGCCTTGAAGATTTGCCTAAATTGAATGTTATAACATGTGCTAACATGCTCACATGATGTATTTCAATTCCAATACCTTTGCATCGTAGTAATGAAATTCCATAGATGTGTGGGACTTGATTTAGTCCAGGCAGTCGGTAACCGAGCGAATTCGTGGCTGACTGGTCATAGCCACGAACGACGCGTCGATGAATGTGATTCGTGTTGAGAGTTGGCGGCAGTGGTTAGGCCACGCGAAGTGTTTTACGCACTTCATGACGTTCAATTCGAAATGCGATCGCGCTAGTCGAGCCCGTCAAGTAACCCGACTGGCCGATGTTTGTTCACCTTGTACGTATCATAACTGCTTGAACCTAGGGTACTGAACTTACCATTGTAAACCCTATTAACCGTGGTACCTTGATCCACGAAGACTCATGAGCCGGGCATGGTGGTATGGGACACCGTGGTCGAGCTGTCGGCCTACGCTGGGGCCACAAACCTCCCCGTAGTGACCAATGAGCACCTTGACTCGTGAGCAGATTATGGTGGTATGGGACACTATATTCTAGCTGTCGGCCTACACTGATCAGGCGACGAGCCCTTTGTAGTGACCGCGAGCGTATTCTGAGTTCACGGGAGGCGACGACCCTTCCGTGCAGTAGAGTACAGTAGGCCTGTATTGATAAGGTGATGGGGGAGCAGTGCAACGAGTGCGAGCAACAGCCCTGGCAGCCCTTACAGTGACCTGCGAAATGTACATCGTATGAGATTACTAGGAGTGACGACCCTAGACAGGATCCGTGTTGGGATTGATACAAGGGAAGTACCTTAGTTTCCCAATCCTGCTGTTTGAATGGACTAATAACAACTGGGTAATCATATCACCATAGCATTGCATGTGCCTGGAAGATGTGGAGCACTCTAGGGAGTGTGGCATGCCGCGGTCGTAAGATGTTGCCGCATGAGGGTGATCGTCAGTGAGGGCATACATCACGTCATATCATCTTGCATTAACAACAGTATTAGGACTTGTCTGATTTACTGCTTTACTATTATCGCGTGACTGAATTGTGAACATGCTAATCTTTGCTCTATGATTCCACTGAGTTGATCACTCATTCCCACGTTACGGGATGGTGTTTGCAACACCCACCAGACCCTGTTGTAGTTGCAGGTGACGATGAGATCCAGGAGGTGGAGCTAGATGATGACGAGGACCAGGATGAGTTCTCGTATATGCAGTACCATGACGGCTTCCCGTAGGCGACCTGGATCGAGGGGACATCAGTGGGACTTTTCTTTTTGAACATTATTCTTTTGTTATGTACATGTATATGAGACTCAGAGATGTAGTCATACTTTGGAGACAGTTGAGATTACTTTGTTTTTCCATACAGTGATATATATCTTGTTTAGTCTTCCGCTTGCTTTTATCACTGGATCTGAAGTATGAATTGCAGTTTTGGTATACTTTTACTCATGTGAATGCTTTAAATCAGACAACATCGAATCATAACCATTTTTGTTGCATAAGTGACGGTCTGGAACTCGGGAGTTGAGTTTATACGCGACCCCCGATTTTCAGGGTGTTACAGCCACTATGGGCCCCTCATGATACAAAGCATACATCAAGGTGTGTCCCACCATAAGTGGGCCCTTACATGACAAACAAAAGGAAATGAAGATCAAAGATCACCCACCTTAGATCTTTTCTTCTTGGCTCCAACGGTTTCTTTACTCCTTAGCTTCAATCCTAATGGAGGAGATGAGGTTTGAATAGTTGAGATGGGAGATGAAAGGGTAGAAAAGGTGGGTCACACTTGGAGCTTGGGAGACTTGGAGAAGCTCATACGTATGGAGGTTTTTCTTTCTTGGAAAATGAACTTGGAAAAGAGAGAGAGAGACTTGTAAAGGGAGAGAATGAGTGATGGGTGATGGAGTGATGGATGTGGTGGTGATGGGTGTAAGAGGCCTTTTTGACATTTGTGGCCATTTGTGTAAGAAAGGCATGGGCTTTGTAAGAACTTTTTGACTTTGAGGCTTGCTTGGGAATGGGTGAAAGTTGATGTGTACTTGATTTGATGGGATTTGATTGATTGATGGATTGATGGATTGATTTGACAAGTCGTAGAGATTTTCTTGAGTTTTGCAACGTGCGGCGTTTTTCTTGCACCGAACGCTGGCCTACATCTCCTGACCAGGGTATCGCCTCGGTGCGCGAGTCACGACATCGGAACCGCGACGACGGTGCGGTCGCTATGGTAAAGGTCTCGGGTTGAGTCGACTCAGGTTGAAAGCATGCGAATCAGAGTCGCGCGTAAATACCGGTTAATGGTCGAAGGTTATCGAAATTTGACCGGGAAGACCGCGAAAGTCTATGGAATGGTACGGTCTGGGATATGGGGCTTACACTATCCAAATTTAGGTATGGGACTAGTTTGGATAGAAGTCTCTTGTGGTGGACCCTGTAGCCTGCGATACTACGTACTATCATCCCAACTTCACACTCCAGCATGGTTATTTCATTCGCATCGCATATTACATTACATCCGCAGGCATATGGCATTTTGGGTTGCTATGTTTCTGTACTTATATGGCCTAGACAGACTTAACAAGATTTGTATATTGCATTGCATCCTCGACATCTAATATTTAGCTCTTTATAACTCCTTATTGCATAGTTGTTCTATATTGCGTATTCTGATATTGATTGACTTATGGACTTATCCATACTTCCGCGTACTCTGTTATCATATGATTTATGATCTTGTCAGTATTTCTTCTTACTCTGATAATTTATGATCTTATTAGTATTTCTGCTTATTCCTATAATGTACAATTTATGGATTACCAGTAATTTCGATATTATATGATGATGACGTTGTATTAAATACTTGACACTTACTTTGCGCACACACTTACACTACCCTCTAAGCTTTCTATAAGCTTATGAATGATAGATGCATGTAGGTGATGCTAGGTTGTAGCAGTATTGAGCTTAGAGCATACAACGGTCTTCTGGAGCATAATTTTTGATTTACTTATTTCTCTTTCAGCATTGTACTCAAATGATTATATTAGTGGATATGTGATGATGATGTTGCCTTTGTGAATTGGGTAATCTTGTAGTTATGCTTATGACGAGTTAAATGTACCTAAAAAAAAAATTCTTCCTTGTAGGATCGTAGGATCGGAATCTGGCGTATGGACACTAGGAGCCAAGAATGGGGTACTACGGAGGCTGTCAGCACCGGATTCGGCAATCGGGATTCCTGTGAATCCGATTTCCGAGTTTGGAGAGTGATAACGAGTGTTGGAGCTGATGCTTTAGGAGTTCGAACTCATTCTTTTGAAAAAATGAGAATATTAGTAAATATGGATTTTCTTGTTAAGAAGAAAATGGAAGGTAAAGAAGAGACATAACTGAAACTTTGTACTGTGAAAAGTAATATTAACCATCTTACTTTCCCCGTTGAATTTGACGTCTACGAAATGGACCTTTTCCAGAAAATCATAGATTTAAAACCATTAAATCCTTCTTAGAAATCTGAGTTTATTGAACTGAATTGAATTATTACAATTCAATTTTTGTTGAATATCCAAACGCAAGGTTTCCATGAATTAGGCAAATAAATTCATTTTAACCCATTTCATTAAATATCCAAACGCAGGGATTTATTATTTATTTATTTATTATTATTATTATTATTATTTTGTGATATGCAATAACTTTTCAGAATTCATATGTAGGTGCATACTTGTGCTCATTCACATGGACTTTGACTATCTTTCTTAAATTTCTTTGGATTTTCTAATTTTTGTATGTAATTTTGAATTTTTATGCCCTAAAATAAGATTCGAGGTTCCGTCAACAATGCTAATAAAATTCTCTAGGTCAGATTGTTGATTAGACCTGATTTTATTTAAATGATCTTGATAATCCATTTTATTTAAATGAGCAAACTCGGATGTGCGTCGGAGCTATCTGGATGTTGAGCTGGGGTCCCTGGAATGTGGGAACCGCTGTTATGACCATGATGAAGCTATCCATTTCCTTTAGACAGCATTGGAGTGGCCTGACCATTTGGACAGGCTGTGTTTATATTTCTATTTGCTTGAAATTGATGGAATAGTTCTAGATGTGCGTCGGAGCTATCCGGATGTTGAGCGGGGGTCCCTGGAAGGTGGGAACCGCTATTCTGATCATGATGAAGTTGCCCATTTCCTATCAACAACATTGGAGTGGCTTGGCCATTTAGATAGGCCGTGTTTATATTTGTATTTGCTCAAAATTGATGGAGCAAACCCGGATGTGCGTCGGAGCTATCCGGATGTTGAGCGGGGGTCATTGGAAGCTGAAAACTGCTATTATGACCGTGATGAAGCTATCCATTTCCTATGGATAGCATTGGAGGGGCCTGGCCATTTGGACAGGCTGTGTTTTTGTATTTGCTCAATATTAATGGAGTAGACTCGGATGTACGTCGGAGCTATCCGGATGAGCGGAGGTCCTTAGAAGGTGGGAACCGCTAGATATAACCATGTTAAAGCTGTCCATTTTATATGGACAACATTGAAGGGGCCTAACCATTTGGACAGGCTGTGTTTATATCTGTATTTGCATGGACCTCACCCTTAACCTAAACCACACCCTAAACTTTAACCTACAACTTACAACGTATAACCTAAACTTATAACTTATAACGTAAACTCAAATTCCTAAACCTTAACCTATAACTTGTGCCCTAACCTAAACCTATAACCCAAATCTATTCTCAAATCCATAAACCTATAACCTATAACCTAAACCTAAACTTAAACCTAAACCTAAACCTAAACCTTAACCTATAACCTAAACCTATAAGCTAAAACCTAAACCTAAACCTAAAACCTAAATGTATTCTCAAATCCCTAAATCTAAACCTACACCTAATCCTAATCTCAACTCCCTAACCTAAACCTAAACCTAAACTTGAAAATCCAAACCTAAACCCGATCCCGAACTCGAACCCAATTTCCTAAACCTAAACCTAAACCTTAACTTATTCTCAATTCCCTAAAGCTATAACCTATAACCTCTAACCTATAACCTAAACCTAAACCTAAACCTAAAACCTAAATGTATTCTTAAATCCCCAAACCTAAACCTACACCTAATCCTAATCTAACTCCCTAACCTAAACCTAAACCTAAACTTGAAAACCCAAACCTAAACCCGATCCCGAACCCAAATCCGATTTCCTAAACCTAGACCTTAACCTATTCTCAATTCCTTAAAGCTATAACTTATAACCTAAATTAAACCTAAACCTATAACCGACACTTATAACCTAAACCTAAACCTATAACCTAAGCCTAAAACCTAAATGTATTCTCAAATCTCTAAACCTACACCTACAACTAATCCTAATCTCAACTCCTTAATCTAAACCTAAACTTGAAACCCCAAACCTAAACCCGAACCCAAATCCGAACCCGATTTCCTAAACCTAAACCTTAACCTATTCTCAATCCCTAAACCTTAACCTATAACCTAACTTAAACCTAAACATATAATCGACACTTATAACCTAAACCTAAACCTATAATCTAAGCCTAAAACCTAAATGTATTCTCAAATCCCTAAACCTACACCTACACCTAATCCTAATCTCAACTCCTTAACCTAAACCTAAACTTGAAACCCCAAACCTAAACCCAAACCCGAACCCAAACCCGAACCCGATTTCCTAAACCTAAACATTAACTTATTCTCAATTCCCTAAACCTAAACCTAAAACCTAAATGTAATCTCAAATCCCTAAACCTATACCTATACCTAATCCAAATCTCAACTCCATAACCTAAACCTAAACTTGAAAACCGAAACCTAAACTTGATACCAAATCCGAACTAGAACCTGATTTCTTAAACCTAAACCTGAACCTATTCTCAATTCTCTAAAGCTATAACCTATAACCTATAACCTAAACATAAACCTAAATCTAAACTTAAATCTTAACCTAAACCTAAACCTTAACCTTAACCTAAACCTAAACCTAAACCTAAACCTTAACCTTAACCTAAACCTAAACCAAAACCTATAACCCATAACCTATAACCTAAACTTATAACCTATAACCTAACCTTAATCTAAACCTAAAACCTAAACCTAAACCTATAACTTAAACCTATAAGTGTAGGTTATAGGTTTAGGTTGTTTTTCTTTTCATTTGTCTGGATCACCTCTCATATGTTCTCTCTCTTTTCATTTGTTTTTTCCCATAAGATTGTTTGTGTTTGGATGGATGCAGTTTATGTTTGGATGAATGTAGTTTATGTCTAGATGAATTTACGTAGTTTGGGTTTAGATAGATGTGAATGTGAATATAATGAAATAGATTATATAACAGGTGTATATCAGGAAGAATATGATGAATTATATTCTAACAGGTGTATATCAGGAAATTTGAGATGAAATATTTTATTTTTTTCAAAAGAGACTTTTACCTACGAAATATTTCATAGGTAAAAGTCTCATTAACGTTTTCTAGCTGCGAAACTTTTCTTAGCTAAAAGAATTATCCACGTTTTTTAGCTACAAAACTTTTTGTAACTAAAAGTAATTTGAAAAATTGTTGGCAGCCTTTAGCAACGAAACTTTTCGTCGCTAAAAGTTAAATCTAGGATTTTTAGCTACGAAAAGTTTTGTACCTAAAAGTAATCCATTCGAAAAATTTTGAAAGTGTTGAAGCTTTTAGCTACAAAAATTTTCATCGCTAAAAGTCTTGCAGTTTTTTGGAAAACTGTTTGCAGCTTTTGGCAACAAAACGTTACGTCGTTAAAAGTGTGAACCATGATTTTTAGCTACGAACATTTTCGTAGCTAAAAGTAATCCATACGAATTGTCTATACCATGATTTTTAGATATGAAAATTTCCATTTGCAGCTTCTGGCGATGAAAAGTTTCGTTGCTAAATATCTCATCCACGGTTTTAGCTATAAAAATTTTCGTAGCTAAAAGTATTCCATTCTAATTTTTTGAAAAAATTGTTTGCAGCCTTTAGCAACGAAAAGTTGCGTCGCTAAAAGTCTCAACCACGATTTTTAGCTACGAAAATTTTCGTAGCTAAAAATAATTCATTTCCAGTTGTTAATATGTCATCCATGATTTTTAACTATGAAAATTGTCGTAGCTAAAAGTAATCCATTCCAAAATTTTGAAAAATTGTTTGCAGCCTTTAACAATAAACATTTTTGTCATTAAAAGTCTCAACCACATTTTTTTAGTTACGAAAATTGTCGTAGCTAATCGTAGCTAAAAGTAAAATTGTTTGCAGCTTTTAGTGATGAAAATTTTCGTCGCTAAAAGTCTCAACCACGACTTTTAGCTACGAAAATTAACGTAGGTAAAAGTAATCTCTTTACAGCTTTTGGTGATGAAAAGTTTCGCTACTAAAAGTCTCATCCATGATTTTTAGCTACGAAAAGTTTCGTAGCTAAAAGTAATCCAATTGATTTTTTTGAAAATTTGTTTGCAGCTTTCGTCGCTAAAAGTCTCATCCATGATTTTTAGCTACGAAAAGTTTCGTAACTAAAAGTAAATTGTTTGTAGCCTTTAGCGACGAAAAGTTTCGTCGCTAAAAGTCTTATCCACGATTTTTAGCCATTAAAAGTCACTTTTATTTTCGTTGCTAAAAGTCTCATCCACGATTTATTTCGTCGTTAAAAATCACTTTTAGCGATAAAAATGTGTTTCGTCACTAAAAACCCTCTTTCTTGTAGTGGATTGTCACTGTTTCCAAGGGACTAGTTTCTTCTGTTGATCTTTGGTGAGCTGTGTAGTAATAAAAGGCATTAGCACCAGTATTTTGGAGTCCTTCAGCAGTTTCAAGCCCTTAATGATATTGAGGTTCACCACCTGTGAGCGGAGGTTCTCTATTTTGTCTACCAGAAGCTTAATCTTCTCACCATAGTCCAGAACCTACACAAAGGGAGATTACAATGGGTTTATGTTATTTTGCACATTACAAGATTTAAATAATTTGGGGGCTTGGGTGGCCCAAGGAAAAAGATTTTCCTAACTACACAAAAAATAAATCTAATATATTCAAGTCAATGCCATCCATGCTTAAATTCTTTATCACAAACTCATTTAATTCTTGATTGTAGTATCAACATATTTAAATCATAATTTTAAAACTAACCGCCTGTCTTTATCTTTGCATATAAGACTGTTGATTTAAAGAGACTATGTGTCACGCCCCAAACCCGGAAATCGAATTCATAAGAATCCCGATCGCCGAATCCGGTGCCGATAGCCTCCGTAGTATCCCATTCTCGGCTCTTAGTATTCATATGCCAGATTCCGATCCTGGGATCCTACAAGGAGAAATTTTTTTTTTTTTTTGAAATGTACATTTAACTAGTAATAAGCATAACCACAAGATTACCCAATTCACAACGGCAACATCGTCATCATATATCCACTAATATAATCATTTGAATACAATACTGAAAGGGAAATATATAAATAGAGAATCAAGCTCCAGAAGACCACCGCACGCTCTAAGCTCAACACTGCTACAGCCTAACATCACCTGCACTCATCTATCGTGCATAAGCTTATAGAAAGCTTAGAGGGTGGTGTAAGTGTGTGCACAAGTAAGTGTCAAGTATTCAATACAATACCATCATCATACAATACCGAAGTTACTGGTAATTCATAAATCGTACATTATCGGGATAAACAGAAATACTGACAAGATCATAAATCATACAATGACAGAGTAAGCGGAACTATGGATAAGTTTATAAGTCAATCAATATCAGAATACGCAATATAAAACAACTATGCACTAAGGAGTCATAAAGAGTCAAATATCAGATGCCGAGGATGTAATGCAATATACAAATCCTGCTAAGTCTGTCTAGGCCATATAAGTACAGAAATATAGCAACCCAAAATGCCACATGCCTGCGAATGTAATACAATATGCGATGCGAATGAAATGACTATGCTGGAGTGTGAAGTCAGGATGATAGTACGTAGCATCGCAGGGTACGGGGTCCACCACAAGAGACTTCTATCCAAATCAGTCTCATACCTAAATTTGGATAGTCAGACTCAACGTGGTAAGCTCCTGATCTCAGATTAGTCGCGCGCCCAATCGAAATTCTTGCCATAATGAAGGTACACAATAATTATTTGCACACCACCAGCCCGAGTGGATAGTGAGTGAGTGAGTGAATGAATGAATGAATGAGCATACAACTCTTATCTAATAAGTTCACATATTAGTACGGTTCCTCTCTGAAAAATCACCAGGGTCTATTACACTCCAAACCACATTGCCGCCCCATCGCGCGCAACAGGGTGAGTGGAAGAGACCTCACTATCCGCCTGCCAATATCGGGCCCGACTCGTCGATAGCGGACCCATTCCTCGAGCTGATCAGACTCAACCTAGCATTGCCCCCTCCTCTCGGGTTGGTAAGGCCGCACCCCCTTCCAACCGACCACGACATGGTAGAGAGCGCAGCCATTTGATAATCGGCACTCAGCGCTCATCGACCCACTCGTTCTAGACGTTGGAGCAACCTCTGGAACCAAGAGGGTTTAGGGACTTTCACCCACGGATATCTATAGCACCCCATGTAGAACAGATTTTCGGTATCCCATCTAGCCATCCACCAAATGCCTGTGGAGGCTACGACCCTGATGTCGCTAGGGCGTACAGTATAACACAATGCAATGCAAGACGCATGAGTCATGTAATCCAGTCATGCATTAATCATGCGCATATCGTTCGCTCATGTGAGACAATCTCTACTTATCAGGGAGTCTCATAACAACCAACACTATGATATATGCAATGGTCAATCATATCTCATAACAGACATGCAGATGATGTGTATGGGCATGTGTCATGATACTATGCAGTCACATACTCATAATCGGTATTAATAACAGGCATTGACAATCGACATCGACAATGTGGACATTTAACCAACATTGTCCACCAAGGAATGGCCCACATAAAGCCTAACATATAGTGGACTCATGGACTCACAAAAGGGCCAAACATATAACATCATGAGCCTCACTCAAGAGTTTAATACACATCACGATGAGTCTTTCACATGGGCCTAACATACATTACAATGGGTTCCATCACCTAGCCCTCAAATGCATCACAATGGACCTTATCACATAAGCTGCATATACATCACATTGGGCCTCGACAATCAGAATCGGCGATTAGCCACGATAATCGGAATTGACAATCACCCACGATAATTGGCATAGACCGATAATCGACCTCGATAATCATAATCGGTCAATCGGCCATGACAAGCAGAATCGACAATCGGCCACGTCAATCGATAGTCCGCCACGATAGGTAATCGGTCAATTGGCCACGATAAGCAGAGTCAGCAATCGGCCACGTTAATGGATAATCGGTCACGATCGGTAATCGGTCACGATAATCGGCCTCGATCGATAATCGATCAATCAGCCACGACAAGCAGAGTCGGCAATCGGCCACGTCAATCGATAATCGGCCACGATCGGTAATCGGTCAATCGACCACGATGAGCAGAGTCGGCAATCGGCCACGTCAATGGATAATCGGCTACGATCGGTAATCGGTCAATCGTCCAGGATAACCAGAGTCGGAAATCGGCCACGTCAATGGATAATCGGCCACGATCGGTAATCGGTCACGATCGGTAATCGGTCAATCGGCCACGACAAGCAGAGTCGACAATCTGCCACGTTAATCGATAATCGGCCACGATCGGTAATCGGCTACGATGCGCAAAGTCGGCAATCGGCTACGTCAATCGATAGTCGGCCACGATTGGTAATCGGTCAATCGGCCACGATAAGTAGAGTTGGCAATCGGCCACGTCAATGGATAATCGGCCACGATCGGTAATCGGTCAACCGGCCACGAATATATCACAATGGGCCTCGCCCACGGGCCTCAAATACCTCACATTGAACCTCGCCCATGGATTTGAATACCCAACAGGTGGGCCCCGCACCTGGGCCTTAAATACATCTATGGACTTCATCACACGGGCCTCAAATACACAATAGGTGGGCCCTACACATGGGTCTCGTATGCATCAAATGGGTCATGCGTCATGGGCATAAAACACGTCACAATGGGCCACACGATAAGGGCCTAATACACATCATAATGGGTCTCGTGTACATCAAGTCGGGCCTCATCAAACGGGTCGCAAATATATGGAGGTGGGCTTCACAGATGGGTCACAAGTATATCAAAGTAAGCCTCTCGAGTGAGCCACAAGATACATCAAAGCAAGCCTGATGGATGGGCCACAAAATACATCAAGGTGGGCCATACGTTCAACAAAATGGACAAACGGTGAGAATACAACACATTCATCAAGGCAGGCATCATACAATCAGGGTACATCCCATAACACTGTCCATGTATAGATGGTGTGAATACAAAGCACACCAACTCAAAGTGGGCCCCACTCACTGCCATGGTAGGGTCCACGTCCAATGGCTCTACGGTCTGAACATACACATGCCTCATGATTGGCCCACAGAACGTGCTAATGGAATACAAATGGGTGGCGTGGATGGAAAGTACATCAGAGGTGGGTCCTACAAAAAAATTGTTATTGACCAAGGGGCGGCAGCTCTACAGCAGGTGTGAATGGTCAGGCCACTGTCCATATGGACGGCTTAGATGGACAGCTTTGACAAAATACATAAATCATGGTGGGTCCACACAGCACCTGGTAACATCCTTGCAATGGATGGTTGGATTAACACGACGCTAAGGGAGGGTCCCACCGTCCTAACATGGACGCTGTGTATGAAATACATGCATCAAGATGGGGTCCACGCCCCCTCGACTGGACAAAGTGATTAAAATACTCACTTCATAAGGCTCTACCATCCAGCACATCAGAGGGATCCACCATCCATTGCTGGACGGTGGACAGCGTGAATAAAACATGTACATATGTACATCATGTGTGTGGGCCCCACGTCAGATGGACTGTGTGGATATACACGTTAGCAAGGTGGGCTTCACTTTGGGCTGAACAATTTGAATATGAAACCCATACATCATGGCAGTCCCCACGTGGGATCCATGGACGGATAGCATGGTTGAAACGCATATATCATGGAGTCCCATGTGGGAGCAATGGATGGACGACCCGGATGAAATCCATGTCCCATATGTGTGGAGAAATAGGATATAGGACAGACACATCAAGGTGGGGCCCCACCCGCCCACACGTATCACAAGTGTGAAGTGGGCCCCATGCGTCCAAACGGACGGACGGTGTTTATAAACACATACAAAATGGTGGGGTCCCACCGTCCTACCTAGCGGACGGTGGACTTACAACACATCATCAAGGTGGCCACCCACTGGAACTTGCTGACGTCAATCACACCAGCCGCCTACTGGTGTGTGGTACGCCAACCCATCCACTTTCAATCAACAGGTGGGTCCCATAAGAATGGACGGTGTGGAGAGAACACGTACATCAATAGGGGGTCCCACCGTCCAGTGGACAGTGTAGACAAAACATCTACACTGTGGTGGATCCCTCCGTCCACTGCCGTGGACGGTATGAATAAAACACATACATCATCGTGGGTCCCACGTGGGGCCCACCGTAATGTTTATATACCATCCAATCTATTGATAAGGTCACGTAGACCCAAATGAAGAGGAAAATTAAATTTTATAATGATCCAAAACTTTCGTGACAACCCAAAAAGGTTTCAAGCGCACCCGTTCAATCCCACTGTTTCACGTGATGTGGGCCACCTGAAAGTCAGATCGGCCTGATATTTTGAGGGGACCCACCTCAGGAGGTGGCCCACCAAATGAACGGCGCAGATACATAGCATACATCATGGTGGGGCCCACGGCTGGGACAGTGAGTCCCTGCCTGACCGCCCATCCGCCAGCGCAGGATGCTGGGACGTCCTTTGGTTGTCAGCAATAGCAGCACCTGCTGCTGTTGTTTGATATTTAAAAAAAAAAAAAATGTTTCTCTGTGGTTTTTCATAAATGGGGTTCGCATCAAGTGGATCCACTCCATCCATTGGATTCTTTGGCCCGAGACGGACCAAACTAGTCAACTATCCAATATTTGTTCTTGATGTATAGAAACATCAGAGGTGTATTTCAACAGCAAAAATGTTGTTTGCTATGTTATGGCCCACAGAAAATTGGATTAACCCCATATTTTGGCTCAACGCCTAAAATAAGTTGGCAGCTGGAATGGACGATGTGGATCCGATTCACGCATCAAGGTGTGGCCTACATGAGTAACCCACTAAAAAGTTTAAAATCAAGCTGACATTTCATTTATTTATTTTATTTTTTTTTCTCTACTGTCAGGTGGCCTCGTCCAGCGTCCAGGTCCCCATATAAAACATATTAAGGTGGGCCCCACCTACTAGATGGCTTGGGAAAAATGTATACTTGATGGTGGGGTCCATTCAAGTGGGACACATAGCTACATCATCACCTAAAAATGAGAAAGAAAGGGGAAGAGAGAAGCACTCACCTAGATCTTGAACTTCTTCTGCTACCAATGTGATCTAGAACTCCAAGTGAACAAGATTCCATGGTTGGGATTTATTTTGGAGAGTTGGATTTGGAGGTGGAGAGCTTGAAAATGGTTGGAAATGGAGAGCTCTCATGGACGTTGGGAGCTCTCTCTCTTGCTAGGAAATAAAAAAGAAAGAGGGAGGGAGAGAGAGAGGTGGTGGTTCATAGGCAATTAATGAGTTTGACTAATGGGGAAAAAGGGAAAGGGTGGTTGCTTGAAAAATGTTATGGTTAGGGTAGGGTAAGGTAAGGTAAGGTAGGGTAGGGTGATGTCACCCCTAGGGTGACATCATAGTAATTATAGCTTTCTAGAAAAATACATCAATAGGGATAGGTGGGTCCCGCGATCAAGCGATCAATGGTCGGGATAATGCACAGGCCGGATCTCATAATCTGAGCGTCGCATTGACACACGAGACTGGCGTCGGAATCGCGTCGATGACGCGGTCGAAATGACACAGGTCTTAGGCTGAGTTGGCTCGAGTTTACAGGGTGTGATTCAAAAGCACGTGCAAATACTATTTACACATCGTGGATTGTCAGAATTCGACTGGAAGGACTATGGGATCTTATGGAACAGTACATGCTAGGATATGGGTCTTACAGCTCTCCTTTCCTAATAAAATTTTGTCCTCGAAATTTAAATCACAATACAACCAATACAAAGCTTACCAAGGGAGGAAAAATGTAACACTATATATATAATCAAAATACTCCATACCAACTTAATCAAATACCTAAGGGATGTGGATGACACCCATGAATCTTAGCTTCTTGCTCCCAAGACACCTCATCAACACTATGGTGACCCTTTTAACCTTCGGATTCGAAATCAGAAATGATTGAAAATAGAATACTATACGGCCTCACAATTTCAACGGTAGGGAGCTATATCAGAAAATCTCTGGGTTATTCGAACTCAGGGATCTAACCATTCTAGGTTCTCAACAGTCATAGAGTGCAGGATAGCTATTAGCAGATATATAATGTTATCTTCAGGTATTCCCAAGTTATGCTCTGATACCAACTTCTGTCACGCCCCAAACCCAGAAATCGAATTCATAGGAATCCCGATCACCAAATCCGGTGCCAACAGCCTCCGTAGTATCCCATTCTCATCTCCTAGCATTCATATGCCGGATTTCGACCATGGGATCCTAAAAGGAGAAATTTTATTTTATTTTTTTTGAAATGTACATTTAACTAGTAATAAGCATAACCACAAGATTACCCAATTCACAACAGCAATATCGTCATCACATATCCACTAATATAATCATTTGAATACAATACTGAAAGGGAAATACATAAATAGAGAATCAAGCTCTAGAAGACCACCGCATGCTCCAAGCTCAACACTGCTGCATCATAACATCACCTGCACGCATCTATCGTGCATAAGCTTATAGAAAGCTTAGAGGGTGGTGTAAGTGTATGCACAAGTAAGTGTCAAGTATTTAATACAATACCATCATCATACAATACCGAAGTTACTGGTAATTCATAAATCGTACATTATCGGGATAAACAAAAATACTGACAAGATCATAAATCATACAATGACAGAGTAAGCGGAACTATGGATAAGTTTATAAGTCAATCAATATCAGAATATGCAATATAAAACAACTATGCACGAAGGAGTCATAAAGAGCCAAATATCAGATGCCGAGGATGTAATGCAATATACAAATCCTGCTAAGTCTGTCTAGGCCATATAAGTGCAGAAACATAGCAACCCAAAATGCCACATGCCTGCGGATGTAATGCAATATGTGATGCGAATGAAATGATCATGCTAAAGTGTGAAGTCGGGATGATAGTACGTAGCATCGCAGGCTACGGGGTCCACCACAAGAGACTTCTATCCAAATCAGTCTCATACCTAAATTTGGATAGTCAGACTCAACGTCGTAAGCTCCTGATCTCAGGTTAGTCGTGCGCCCAACCGAAATTCTTGCCATAACGAAGGTACACAATAATTAGTTGCGCACTATCAGTCCGAGTGGATAGTGAGTGAATGAATGAATGAATGAATGAGCATGCAACTCTTATCCAATAAGTCCACATATTAGTACGGTTCCTCTCTGAAAAATCACCGGGGTCTATTACACTTCAAACCACATTGTCGCCCCATCGCACGCAACAAGGTGAGTGGAAGAGACCTCACTATCTGCCTGTCAATATCGGGCCTGGCTCATCGATAGCGGATCCATTCCTTGAGCTGGTCAGACTCAAGGTAGCATTGCCCCCTCCTCTCGGGTAAGTAAGGCTGCACCCCCTTCCAACCGACCACGACACAATGGAGAGCGCAGCCATCTGATAATCGGCACTTAACGCTCATCTACTCACTCGGTCTAGACATTGGAGCAACTTCTGGAACCAACAGGGTTTAGGGACTTTCACCCACGGATATCTATAGCACCCTATGTAGAACAGATTTTCGGTATCCCATCTGTCCATCCACCAAATGCCTGTGGAGGCTACGACCCTGATGTCGCTAGAGCGTACAGTATAACACAATGCAATGCAAGATGCATGAGTCATGTAATCCAGTCATGCATCAATCATGCGCATATCGTTCGCTCATGTGAGACAATCTCCACCTATCAGGGAGTTTCATAATAACCAACACTATGATATATGCATTGGTCAATCATATCTCATAACAGACATGCAGATGATGTGTATGGGCATGTGTCATGATACTATGCAGTCACATACTCATAACCGGTATCAATAACAGGCATTGACAATGGACATCGACAACGTGGACATTTAACCAATATTGTCCCCCAAGGAACGACCCACATAAAGCCTAACATATAGTGGACTCATGGCCTAACACAAGGGCCAAATATACAACACCATGGGCCTCACTCAAGAGTTTAATACACATCATGATGAGCCTTTCACATGGGCCTAACATACATTACAATGGGTTCCATCGCCTAGCCCTCAAATGCATCACAGTAGGCCTCATCACATAAGCTGCATATTCATCACATTGGGCCTCGACAATCAGAATCGGCGATCAGCCACGACAATCGGAATTGACAATTGGCCACGATAATTGGCATCGACCGATAATCGGCCTCGATAATCAGAATCGGTCAATCGGCCATGACAAGCAGAATCGGCAATCGGCCACGTCAATCGATAGTCGTCCACGATCAGTAATCGGTCATTCGGCCACGATAAGTAGAGTCGACAATCGGCCACGTCAATGGATAATCGGCCACGATCGGTAATCGGTCACGATAATCGGCCTCGATCGATAATCGGTCAATCTGCCACGACAAGCAGAGTCAAAAATCGGCCACGTCAATCGATAATCGGCCACGATCGGCAATCGGCCACGATCGGTAATCGGTCACTCGGCCACGATGAGAAGAGTCGGCAATCGGCCACGTCAGTGGATAATCGGCCACGATCGGTAATCGGTTACGATAATCGGCCACGATAGGTAATCGGTCAATCGGATACGATAAGCAGACTCGACAATCGGCCACGTTAATGGATAATCCGCTACGATCGGTAATCAGTCAATCGGCCACGACAAGAAGAGTCGGCAATCTGCCACGTCGATCGATAATCGGCCACGATCGGTAATCGATTAATCGGCCACGATGATCAGAATCGGCAATCGGCCACGTCAATCGATAGTCGGCCACGATAAGCAGAGTCGGCAATTGGCCACGTCAATGGATAATCGGCCACGATCGGTAATCGGTCAATCGGCCACGAATATATCATAATGGGCCTCGCCCACGAGCCTCAAATACCTCATATTGAACCTCGCCCATGGACTTTGAATACACAAGAAGTGGGCCCCGCACTTGGGCCTTAAATACATTTATGGGCTTCATCACATGGGCCTCAAATACACAATAGGTGGGCCCTACACATGGGTCTCGTATGCATCAAATGGGTCACGCGTCATGGGCCTAAAACACGTCACAATGGGCCACACGATAAGGGCCTAATACACATCATAATGGGCCTCGTGTACATCAAGCCGGGCCTCATCAAATGGGTCACAAATATATGGAGGTGGGCTTCACAGATGGGTCACAAGTATATCAAAGTAAGCCTCTCGAGTGAGCCACAAGATACATCAAAGCAAGCCTGATGGATGGGCCACAAAATACATCAAGGTGGGCCATACGTTCATCAAAATGGACAAACGGTGTGAATACAACACATTCATCAAGGCAGGCATCATACAATCAGGGTACATCCCATAGCACCGTCCATGTACAGATGGTGTGAATACAAAGCACACCAACTCAAAGTGGGCCCCACTCATTGCCATGGTGGGGTCCACGTCCAATGGCTCTACGGTCTGAACATACACATGCCTCATGATTGGCCCACAGAGCGTGATAATGGAATACAAATGGGTGGAGTGGATGGAAAGTACATCAGAGGTGGGTCTTACAAAAAATTTGTTATTGACCAAGGGGCGGCAGCTATATAGCAGGTGTGAATGGTCAAGCCACTGTCCAGATGGACGGCTTAGATGGACAGCTTTGACAAAATACATAAATCATGGTGGGTCCACATAGTACCTGGTAACATCCTTGCAATGGATGGTTGGATTAACACAACGCCAAGGGTGGGTCCCACCGTCCTAACATGGACGGTGTGTATGAAATACATGCATCAATATGAGGTCCACGCCCCCTGGACTGGACAAAGTGATTAAAATACTCACGTCATAGGGCTCTGCCATCCAGCACATCAGAGGGCTCCACCATCCATTGTTAGACGGTGGACAACGTGAATAAAACATGTACATATGTACATCATGTGTGTGGGCCCCACGTCAGATGGACTGTGTGGATATACACGTTAGCAAGGTGGGCTTCACTTTGGGCTGAACAGTATGAATATGAAACCCATACATCATGGCAGTCCCCACGTGGGATCCATGGACGGATAGCATGGTTGAAACACATATATCATGGAGTCCCACGTGGGACCCATGGATGGACGACCCGGATGAAATCCATGTCCCATATGTGTGGAGAAATAGATGGACGGCTGGGATATAGGACAAATACATCAAGGTGGGGCCCCACCCGCCCACACGTATCACAAGTGTGAAGTGGGCCCCATGCGTCCAAACGGACGGACAATGTTTATAAACACATACAAAATGGTGGGGTCCCACCGTCGTACCCAGCGAACGGTGGACTTACAACACATCATCAAGGTGGCCACCCACTGGAACTTGCTGACGTCAATCACACCAGCCGCCTGCTGGTGTGTGGTACGCCAACCAATCCACTTTCAATCAACAGGTGGGTCCCATAAGAATGGACGGTGTGGAGAGAACACGTACATCAATAGGGGGTCCCACCATCCAGTTGACAGTGTAGACAAAACATCTACACCATGGTGGATCCCTCCGTCCACTGCCGTGGACGGTATGAATAAAACACATACATCATCGTGGGTCCCACGTGGGGCCCACCGTAATGTTTGTATACCATCCAATCTATTGATAAGGTCACGTAGACCCAAATGAAGAGGAAAAATAAATTTTATAATGATCCAAAACTTTCGTGACAGCCCAAAAAGGTTTCTAGGGCACCCATTCAATCCCACTGTTTCACGTGATGTGGGCCACCTGAAAGTTAGATCGGCCTGATATTTTGAGGGGGCCCACCTCAGGAGGTGGCCCACCAAATGAACAGTGCAGATACATAGCATACATCATGGTGGGGCCCATGGCTGGGACCGTGAGTCCCTGCCTGACCGCCTGTCTGCCAGCGCAGGACGCTGGGACGTCCTTTGGTTGTCAGCAACTGCAGCACCTACTGCTGTTGTTTGATATTTTTTTTTAAAAAAATTGTTTCTCTGTGGTTTTTCATAAATGGGGCCCGCATTAAGTGGATCCACTCCATCCATTGGATTCTTTGGCCCAAGATAGACGAAACAAGTCCACTATCCAATATTTGTTCTTGATGTATAGAAACATTAGAGGTGTATTTCAACACTAAAAATGTTGTTTGCTATGTTATGGCCTACCAAAAAATTGGATTAACCTCATATTTTGGCTCAACGCCTAAAATAAGTTGGCAGCTGGAATGGACGGTGTGGATCCGATTCAAGCATCAAGGTGTGGCCTACATGAGTAACCCACTAAAAAGTTTAAAATCAAGCTGACATTTCATTTATTTATTTTATTTTATTTTCTCTACTGTCAGGTAGCCTAAAACATATTAAGGTGGGCCCCACCTACTAGATGGCTTGAGAAAAATGTATACTTCATGGTGGGGTCCATTCAGGTGGGACACATAGCTACATCATCACCTAAAAATGAGAAAGAAAGGGGAAGAGAGAAGCACCCACCTAGATCTTGAACTTCTTCTGCTACCAATGTGATCTAGAGCTCTAAGTGAACAAGATTCCATGGTTGGGATTTATTTTTGAGAGTTGGATTTGGAGGTGGAGAGCTTGCAAATGGTTGGAAATGGAGAGCTCTCATGGACGTTGGGAGCTCTCTCTCTTGCTAGGAAATAAGAAAGAAAGAGGGAGGGAGAGAGAGAGGTGGTGGTTCATAGGCAATTAATGAGTTTGACTAATGGGGAAAAAGGGAAGGGGTGGTTGCTTGAAAGGAGTTATGGCTAGGGTAGGGTAGGGTAAGGTAAGGTAGGGTAGGGTGATGTCACCCCTAGGGTGACATCATAGTAATTATGGCTTTCTAGGGAAATACATCAGTAGGGATAGGTGGCTCCCGCGATCAAGCGATCAATGGTCGGGATAATGCACAGGCCGGATCTCATAATCTAAGCGTCGTATTGACACACGAGACTGACATCGGAATCGCGTCGACGACGCGGTCGAAATGACACAGGTCTCAAGCTGAGTCGGCTCGAGTTTACAGGGTGTGATTCAAAAGCACGTGCAAATACTATTTACACGTCGTGGATCACCAGAATTCGACTAGAAGGACCGTGGGATCTTATGGAACAGTACATACTAGGATACGGGTCTTACAGCTCTCTCTTCCTAATAAAATTTCATCCTCGAAATTTAAATCACAATACAACCAATACAAAGCTTACCAAGGGAGGAAAAATCTAACACTATAGATATAATCAAAACACTCCATACCAACATAATCAAACACCTAAGGGATGGGGGATGAGGGATCAGATCTAAAAACCTGCTCTCCCTACAAGATAAAACCCTACATTCCACTTAAATTATGTGTTTAACTGGGAATTCATCAAACTATAAATGTAAGAGACCACATACAAACTTGGAGTATACTTCGAGTTATTTTGACAAACAATCAGTTGTGTATGTTTATGTAAGTGGACACAGAAGGAAAACATAACCGCGAGACTTCATCACTCCATGAAGTTAAACATCTGTTAGATGTCTTTCTCCACAATACATCCATGTAATGCCAACAACAATTCTAAAAGATCTCATATCCTACCCAAGGTAGATAATTTATGATTTAGGATCTAGCATGCATTTTGGTACCATTTACTAAATGGTCACAACCCTACAAGACCTTGATTCATGCACTTGGGTGAGGATTCAAACCATACCATCAGTAGAGCACCTCTTGGTATTTTTGGATGGTAAAAAGAAATCTTAGATCAAATGGTTGGAAACAGTTTCGACCAGTGGCCCATCCATAACGTGGTCTACCAGTTGGCTAGTTTGAATGGATTGACACATTTGCCAATCTTATCGTAGGACTGATACCATCTAATATATGGCACTGGATGCACACCGGATCCTACCTCTTTTTATAGATTGGTGTATAGAAACTGTAAATATCACACAAAAATCAAATGGAATTAAGGAAACATGAAAATGGATACTGCTGAAACTTGGAGACATTCGACACTTTAGCTTTCAAAATTGAAGAGAAATGAAGAGATAACATTCACCATCGTGTATTAATCACAGTTCAGAAACAACCAATGAGCTTCTTGGCTTCACCTAGAGGTGTAGCTTGGGCAAGTATTATGTCTTGAAAATTGTAAGAGTCTTCAAATAAAAGTATTCGGTAACGGTAATAGTAACAGCCGCCATAATAGCTGGCCATATGGACAATACAATAGGGGCCATAATAGTAAAAAAAAATAAAATATATATATATATATATATATATATATATATATATATATATATATATATATATATATATATTGCCCCCATTATCAGTTCATTACAAACCTATAACAACCATTATAGGCCCATTACAAGCCTTTTTTATTTTCAGATCAGGCATTACAACACTGTTATCACGTAACGAGGTCCCCACTGTTACTGTTACATAACTATTTTTTTTATATATACCTAGCTTCAAATGAGGGTTTTTGTAGAGAAATCCAGTTTATTCTATTTTTCTAAGATTTAATGCAGTCTATTTTTATTATTTGGTAGCAGATGTTAAGAACCTTAGCCATATTATTCACAAAAAATTCAGACTTTTCCAATTTATAATCATGTAACACAATAATTTTATGCAAGAAGTCATGAATGAGAAAGATGTTAGTTATGAAAGTGGAAGCAGGAAACGGAAGACAGCAGAAATTAAAATGCAAGTTAAAGCATTTGATCTCTTCTATTGTGATTTTCCATGTAATTCTTAGTGTCATATTTTCTGGTAAAGTATACAATCAGACAATTGCAGCATATGCTAAATCTACTAGCCATGTAGAAAAGGAAGGTGTTATACTAAGTAGATAATGTCAAATTAAAATACACCATTAATATGCATTGTTCAAAAAATGATAGACTGATCTTAGTCTCTTATAAAATACGAGGTGATGATTGACATACACAGATTTCTACCTTCTCACTTAGAATTTCTCTTCTAAACACCATCAATACAAAATTAGAAGGTAGGTATCTTCCAAAATGAGATAATCTTCATGACATCTCCATCCACAGCATGGCTCAGTAGATCAAGAAAATGGTTTATTTTTTCCAAATGATTCAATAAACTGGATCACCATGCCATCAATACAAAATTCGTGGAATTCAGATCCTCCAAAAACTATACATTTCCTTGGGATCAGTACCTTATATTTACTCCCAACAGATAGAATCACATCTCATAACCCTTCCAAGAGCAATTAAGAGGAAGAAGATAACCACCATAACTAGAACCAAATAGGGTTCTTCTCAAATCATAAATCAACAAAAATTAACAGAAAGAAGATCAACATAAAGATATGTTAAAGAGTAATGCTCATCAAAGGGCCTTACCTATGAGCAATCGATGGTGAATCAAAATGCATTGCAAATACTGCGCTGCATACATCTCTGAAAATTAATAGGACCTACTTTTCCTCAAAATCCCATGCTCCTATGTTCTCCAACAAATTAATACTGCTTCGATGAAGGGCCTACATCACGTGCAAGATAAACACAAGAGAAATTAATTTTGAACAAGAGCGAAGATGACAGAAACTACCTAATTAATTTTGAAAAAGATAAACTTCTAGAATACCTCATTTGCCATAAGAGATGTCTAATCTTCTTTGTCAAATATAAATGCAAGAAGCATGTGCTTAAACTCTTCATATGCTTCCTTAATTTAAAAAAAAAAAAACAAAAAAAAAAAAAGTCTGATTTTTTAAACCATGGAGGTACAAATTGGGATCACCTAATGAGTGACTTGGATCCTGCACAAGTGGATCATCTATTCTAAGCTAGTGCCAAAATAGAAGGATGGAGTTCTCCTGGCACTCCAAAGCAAGAACATGGCCCACCAAAGAAAAAGAAAACAGGAAGATGACCCACTAGCTACAAATGAAACAAAAAATGACCCAAAAGAAGAAGAGAAGCCAGAAATACAACCAACCCAAAAAAGAAAAGCCTGCCATCAAAGTAAAATATAACTCACAAAAGCATAAACTGAAATTTTTCAAAAAATAAAAAATAATTCCAACCAGAAGTTCTTGCTTCATACATGGTCTCTAATTAAGAGGATCATTATTGATATGGAGGTCTGTGAGCCCCACCATCACGTGTGGCCTAGTTTTGCTGATTGCAATCAATCACTTATAGTGAATAGTATCATGTATGGCTAAAGTTACAAAAGTTCAATCGACTAAACAATCCAACCCATTCAATTGTTAGACTTCTAGGCTTCTTTGGATAGGTGGACTCTATAGATAAAGAAGATCGTTTTTCTTGATTTAGTGTGTGTGTGTGTGGTTTTTTTGTTTGTCATTTGAATGGTAAAGAAAATAATAAATTCTGTAAAGTAATCATTAATATTTTTCTTACTTAAAATTCTCTATCTCAATATATGCTAAAATGTAATAGAATATCTAGCTGCATGCACCTGGTGCAATGCAGCTGCTGGTCCCCAGCCTGGGTAAAGGAGAAAGGCCCACTGTGATGTTCTAAAAATGTTTCTACATTGAGCTTAACATATAAATCAATGTGTAAGGTCCACTGTGATATTCTAAAAATAATCTATCCATCATGTGAATCCCTTCCTATTTTCCTTGCCTCCCAAAAATCAGGTGGCCTACATCGTATAAAATCATGGGTAAAATCTTGTGTCTAACATGAGTTTTGGAAGGGCATGGTTTTTTTAGTATCCATTCATTTTGGTTATATGCATCTTCGAATACATTAGATTCAACATTTAAAATTAAAATTAAAAAAAAAAAATAAAAAATTAAAAGAAATCCCCAACTAGTTAGGGATTAGACAAGGCAAATTCCTAATGTGGAATTCAACAATACAAATCCCTAAAAAGGGATTCGACCACGCAAATCCCCAACTAGGGATTTGAAAATACATATCCCTAATTAGGGATTTGACAATGAATATCCCTAATCGGGTATTATAAATTGCAGAAAACAACAACGAGAAGGGAAAAACCTTACATATCATACATGAGAATCCGAGATTTACGAGCAACAGAAGGCTGAATTGCAGCAGAGGGCTGAGGAGAGCGGGAGAGAGAGAGAGAGAGAGTCGGCGCAGGTGAGAAGAGGAAATGATCTAGGGCTTTCTTATTTTTCTTTTCATAGGGATCCTTTGGGGTACCCCCATCCCCCGTTTGCGCTCGGTTTTCTTGTAGTGCGTGTTTGGAATTTCTTATTTTCAATATCTGTCTCTCCACCCATCTTCATGTCAACAATGGAAGAAGCTTGGAAGCTAATTTTTTACTAGATCTAGGCCTATTTTGAGGATCAAAGCCAAGATTGGGAGGGATTTGGTGAAACGAATCAAAACATCTTGGAAATAGCATTCGGCGGCCCATGCCATAGAAAGCAAAGTACAGCTGCTGATAAATAGCAACAATACAAATCTGGACCTCCTAATGAGCGGATGGGGCTGATTTTATTTTATTTTTTAATTTTTCACAAGGGGATCCTAAGGTCTGGCCAACCTATTGTACAGGTTGGATGTCACATGCAGATTACAGGTTGGAAGCTTACTGAGTGGTTAGGGTTGAGACATTACTAAATATTAAACCATGTAATATGGAAGGACATGAAATGGGTCTTCAAGCAATTTAAAGTGCATTTAGGTACTGTATTACAAAGCTGCATCATTGTCTTCCTTCCAACAAAAGAAACCTACCTTTCACAACTTCTACCTCTCTATATGCATTGCAGTTGCCAGTTTTACTAGTTGGTGTTTGTGTTCAACCACATAACTGTGAAATAATGCCAGAATATTTATTTGAAGACTTGAATCATTTTGAGCAAGTACGACTGATTTACAATCCTTTCTAGTTATATACTGTTCATAGTAGTAAATATCATCTTTTGGTTGTGTTGTTTGTGTTGACAGCGTCAATAAGATTTCTAGTCCAGAATCAATACATGCAAGACTTGCAGAAGCCGAGTAAGAAAGAATGCTTGATCAAAAGTTTCTGTGGCTTTTCAGCTCATACCCAACTCTTAAGTAAAAGCTTAATTAATTGGGTTGTTTGAAATTCATGCGATGAAGAACTGAAGTTTTCAATAAGTGCTTTCGAGAACTGTGAAGTGGGAATCCTTAAAAATCCTGCTCTTTGCATTGGAGTTTTCAATAAGTGCTTTCTAGAACTGTGAAGTCTACTTGGAATTCTACTCTCCCCACACTTGCCAGTGTGTCATGCGATGTATCCACAAGATCTAGGTCGTTCATCTGGTTAGCCTTGTTGTGTGTGCCTAAGCTGAAAATTGGGATGGTATGGTAATCATGTGAACCACATGTGCAAAGTCAAAGAGAATCTACCATGTGCATTCAAGGTACATTTGGGTTCTACATGATGACTGGACCAACCTGATTGTCAGGCTGTTGGCCATACATGTGTATGGCAGGTCTGCCTTGTGAACGGACGGACTGAACAGACTGGCATGTTCCACTTTGTCTCATGTGGGGAAAGTAGGATTCGAGATCCTATGTTCCAAGTACCCTTGTAAGGGCTAGTACGTAGCTTTGTATACATTCTATTTGTAGAAGCTTTGTATACATTCTATTTGTAGAAATGGCTAAAATCTGTAGTTTACATTTGGCAGCTCTCCGTGGAAAGACTAAGTTCTATGAAGTAGTATGTTTTCGGATTAGGCTCTGCCCAGGTGATTGGCAAGCGTCATTGTTTTCGTATATCTCTCCTTTATTTCGCACCATTCGATATGATTATAGTTCATTCGTTCGATGTGCATGATGAAAATCAGGTTCTAGCGACTGCAGTCGTGGTTGGCTTGGTTGCACATTATGTTGCTGGGCTTCCAGGCCTGCTGCAATTGTCATTGGAAATGGCCCGGCATTGTCTTCAACTGCCGTGATCCTGCAGGTAAGAGTCACTGCCACCTTCTCTCTTCTTCTTCTTTTTTTTTGTTATCAACGGAACTGTCATGCGGCCATGATTTGCATTCGTCTACCCTCAATGGGTGAAATGTGGATATTGCAAGGGGAAAGATTTTATAGCTTTTATGAGTTTCTATTTTTGATCATCATATCGGTCTGATTTTTTCACGGTAAATATTTAATGTGTTCTGTACTTAATGGATAGTTTACATCCAACAGTAATTAATATGTGAACAATCAAATTATCGACTTACATGGTTCTCATGTGCGACCCATTTTTCAAGGGCCACTGTGAATTATTCTTTTCATCCAATCAATGCCATGAAAGATGATTTGTATAGTTCAAAGGTCTAGAGTTCACTTGGAATAATACAACTGGCAAACCAACAGCTACAAAAAGAGAGACCTGGATTTTGAAGGTTAGAACCCTGTGGTCACCTTAGGGTTGTTATGATAGACCATGAGTAGTGGGGCTATCCTAATGGCCATCCATGTGAATGATTTAACTGTGCACATGTCATGTTGTACTAGGGTCTACAAAATAGCCTTATTGCAGGGCAGGGATCACGTGAGCTTTTCCCTCCTATCAAGGGAACTGATATTTACACCCAATCTTGTTTCACCAATCAGTAAAAACATGAGAGTTATGGTATTGTTCACCGCTATCATCTGTTGTTCTACCAATTCTGAAAAATATGTTTTTTGCAGGTTATACCTCAACTAGAAACAACTTCTTATTGGAAAGGGTAATTGCTTAATCTTATTAACGTCATTTGGTTATTGAAGTATGAATCTAGTGACCATCATGTAGGAGGTAATGTTTGTAGACGCATTGCAAATTAGAGTTGGGCTTTTGTATTAGTAATCTTGAAGTGACTTGACGTGCTAGTGGATTAGGTTTATGAACACATATCTACTTGTTGGTTGCTGCAACGATGAAGTCACTCATACGTACAAAGGGAAAACTATAATGACGGAAGATGAGCACTATGAATATCTTCGTCACTTCAGGTATTCAGCTTTGTAGACATTGATTCACTTGTTAACAGATATATAGCACTTCAGGTATTCAACTTTGTAGATTTATTTAACTTTGTAGTTTTCATTGTTAGGTCTTGCAACCTGTACCATGCATATATACGTGACTTCCAATATTTTGAGTGATGTACAATATTGCCTTTTTATTGTCTGGCTGACCTTGTGATGGAATCATGTAATTTTTTCTTATCCGATATCAATGCAAGTTACGTTTTCCTTTTTGGGTGAATGGTTGATCTGATTCATTGGGGTTTCTTTTCGGATAAAACTGAAGAAGCTTTACTAGCAGCTCAAATCATGATATCAAAAGTTACCCCAATCTGTAATTTTATAGTGTTTGGGGGTACAGGTGGAATAAATCCACTCAAGGATTTGTATATTTTTGACTCCTGTAAATCTTTTTTTTTTTCCTCGGCACAACTGCTTGTTTATATTTTGTTTTCTTCCACTCCATTCTTTTGTTTTCTGGTATTGTACTGATGCCAGATTTGTTGAATGTGGAGTCCTGCTAATTCTTTTCAAATGTTCATTTTTCTTTTTTATATGCGTGTTCCGCCTGATGAGTGAACTGGCGTGATTTTCGAGCCTGTCTATTTATTAGTGTGAACCGCTTGATGCATGCTCTAATGTTCTCCACTGGTCGGTGAATGCGGTCTCATGAGTAGGTCTGCACTATTAATGAAATTCAGTAAAAATATATATATATTTTTATATTTTCTCCTTGAATCAATTTGCTTTTAGAGATAAAATGAAATTGATATAAAATACAAAAAAAAGGAAGCATGGTCCAATTTGAATTTCTGATGCATAGAAGTCAAGACATGGCCAGCTCTCGGGAATTTAGAGAAGCGATTGATAGGACCGCGCTATCTGATGTTAGGTTCATAGGCAACAGATTCACATGGTGCATCAACCATGCCGGCCTCTCCCATGCCTGGACAAGGTTGGACCGTATTCGCTGCAATGATAGATGGCTGAACACCTTCTCTGGCTTCCTCGTTAAGCACCTCCCCAAGATTCACTCTGATCACGCTCCTCTAGTGATGTCCTTCCCCAAGGCTCCCCCTTCCTCTCCCAGACCCTTCCGATTCCAACGAATGTGGCTTCCGCACGAGTCCTTTCCCCAAACAGTTGAGAAAGCTTGGGTGAAAAATCTCTCGCCTCTCCCCATGATCAACATTCTTCTTAAGCTTAGGAAGGTTAAAATGGCATTGAAAACCTGGAACCGTGACATCTTTGGGAACATCTTTCAAAACTTGCAGAAAGCCGAGCAATCTCTTTCAGCCTTGGAGACTAGCGATCAGGCCAACCCTTTGGCTTTCTTAGCCGAGCTTTTAGAAGCCAGGGCCCACATGGCCAAGATGGAACTCGCAGAAGAAATTTTTTGCAAGAAAAAATCTCGAAATTCCTTGTTAGAAGAGGGAGACAGAAACATAAAAAATTTTCACTGATTGGCTTCATAAAAAGTCAAAAAATTGGTAATATAGGAGATTCACTTGGGCGAGGCGGGAATCACTTCGGATCAACCTTCCATTCAGCATGCTGCAGTCGAATTCCTTCATTCATTGCTATCCTCTGAAGCAGTGGCATCCTCCTCCACGGCTTTAGACGAGCTCCTAGATTGCATTCCCTCTCTAATTTTTGATGAAGATAATCTTATGCTGATGCAAATCCCGTCATTGGGCGAGGTTCGGCTCATGTCCAAAAGCTCTCTAAAGATGTTGCTCATAGGCCGGACGGTTTTTCGGGGGCCTTTTTTTCTAACTGTTGGAACATTGTTGGCCCAGACATCCACTCCGCGGTGGTAGATTTCCTTCATGGAGCCGAGCTACCTCGATCTTTCACATCCACGCTCGTCTGTTTGATCCTAAAGAAATCGAGGGTGACATCCTTCGCTGACTATAGACCCATCAGCCTATGCAATGTGGTGTACAAGATCTTCGCCAATATAATCGCTACTAGGCTGAGTACTATCCTTTCGAAGTTGATTTCCTTAGAGAAAGGGGCCTTTGTTATGGGCTGTTCGATTGCGGAAAACATCGCCCTAGCTCAAGAAATTTTCAGAGATATAGACCATAAAGTTCGGTGAGGGAATATTGTGTTGAAACTTGACATGGAGAAAGCATATGATGGTTTTGAAATTTAGCTTTGGGCCTAGTTGGGTCAAGATGATTGAATCCTGTTAGAAAGATAACTGGTTCTTAGTCTTGGTTAATAGGGTTAGTTGCGTGTTGAGGGTCAAATACTACATATTAGACCCCATTTATTACTTGGATTTACGAACATAATGCCATTTAACGCCCGGTTTTAATCGTGTTTCGTTGCAGGGTGTGATTAGGAGAGTTGACTGAAAAAGAGTATTAAAAGTACTAATTTGATGCTCCAGAGGCACCAAAGCAAGGGACGGACCCCAGGGGACTGAGATCGATGGAATTACACGCCAGAAATTCGCAAAATTGAAGGAACTGAAACTCAAGTGGCGTGAAGGACGTCCAAAATGCAAGATCACAGCGTTCCCGCCATCCGATTGTCCTGAAACTTCATATATGGGATGAGAGCCATAAATTAATCGTACACGTCAAATTTCAGCTATTGAAGATCTCTGGAAGTGGGCCAACAGACTGATCAGCCCCTTAATTCATTAAGTGGGGCCCACCTGATATCTGAAACTGCCTCAAAATTTTTATCAACGGTCAAAATAATATGAGAAAGAGTATGGACGATGTAGATTTCTCGTAAACATTACGGTGGGCCCTGTGTACAAGGTGTGTGCACATTGCACACATGCACGTACACGTGCATGGGAATCGACGCAGGCGGGTCAGCAGCGCTGACCCGCACCTTCCTAAAACAGCGAACGTTGTTTCTGTTTCAAACGGACGCTGTCCATTTTTACGGACTGATGTGGGCCCCACCCATTGCCTGTACGGAAGATCTGATCCGTCCATCGTGTAGAGGGGCCTGAAAACTACAAAACCTTACTGAAAGTTCACTTCTATACGTGCACACGTGTGAGGTACAGGGGTCACAAAAGATTAGTTCTGCGACGTTCAAATCTGATCTTGTTGTAATTTCTTCTCTGGGTCGCGTCAATGGACATTCAAAACCACCTATTCTTTACTGAAATTTCGTCCTGAATCCAATGGATGGGGTGGATTTTCCAGAAAATGCTTCTGTGGGGCCCACCGATCACAACAGCGAAATGGTGCGAAAGGTTTCGCACATCTGCGAAAACTGACTTTTCTAGGCGATTTTGGCCCACCATCTTTGATCATATGGCAGATCTAAACCGTCTATCATGTAGAGGACCCAATGAAATCCTAAGAGATAGTATTTTTTTAGAATTTGAGCAAGGAAAGTGGCGTGTTTCGAGGTACCAAACTTGGCTGCGAAAAAGCTTTCAATGGGCATGCATAGCTTTCCAAATCCGATTCAAATCCGATTTTCACCACTCCAGCAGCTATATAAGGAGGTTTTGGACGTGGGGAGCATTCATTCAGGTCTTGGGAGGAAGATTCAGAGCTGGGAAGGAAGGCTCAGGTCGGACGTCTGCAAGAGAGAGAGTTGAGTTTGTCTATTTCTTTTATTTTTATTTTATTTTATTTTGAGATATCTAGCCTATTCATGTTGGGCTAAACCTCCTAGCTAGGGTTAGGAGGTGAAGCTTGTAGTGAGATGGGAGATTCCATACTTTTAATTTAATTTTAATATATGAATTGACGTCAATTTTAGTTTGATTAGTATAGAAATATTTTTAGTCTTTAATGGTCTGTTGTGACTGAAATTACAATGGGTCTGCAATGGCTTTGAGTATTCCTTCTTCTTCTTTATGTTTATGACGTCAGGAAGCCCTGTTGTTCACCATAGTCTCCTGGGCATGGTTGGATGTCGGTACCCTTCCTAACTTACATACATGTGATTGGGTGGTAATTAGTTTGATTCTGTTGTTTGCCATAGTCTCTGGGCATGGTTTGGTGATGGAATCCATTCTAATTCATCTTCCTTTCATCTCTTTGAAAACTAGATCAACAGCAGTTCAGTAATTTCCATAATTTTTGATGCAAGCATAAGTTCTCCCTGATCTCTACAAGTGGATCCTCTGAATCCCTAGTTTCCTTTCCTCTGATTTATATAAGTTTTAGATTAATATTTTCACCATTATTCCTCAAATTACATTCAGTTTAGATTTCATCTTAATGTAGTTCTAGTTCTGGTTAATTTTAGATAACGTACAAGTTTCAGTCCCTTGGGATTCGACCTCGGTCTTACCGAGTTATTACTACATCACAACCCTGCACTTGGGGGGTGAACAAGTTTTTGGCGCCGTTGCCGGGGACTGTCGGTTACATTTTTCTGAAATTAATTAGTTTTAGGATTAGTTTAAGATTAGAATTTTTACTAACTTCAGTTTTAGGTTTAGATTTTCCTGATTTTTTTTGAACTAACTTGTCTTTCCTGTTTTGTAGGATTCTGAGATAGAAACTTCTAATTTGGTGATATCTTTTCTAATTTCTTTATTTTTTCTCTATTAGGGTTTTTAGAAATTTTATAATCTTAGACTAACTGTTTTAGAAACTAACTTGTTTTGTTTTCTTCTGCAGGATCTTAACATAGGAACTTCGTATTTGGTAACACCCTTCTAACTTTTTCTCTTACTTTCCATATTTCTATATGATTTTTCTTTTGTTCTAGGATTAGACTTAGAGTCAGGGTTCTACCATGGAATCGTGGGTACGTGCATACGCTGAGATGGATAGGAGATATTAGGGAATGCCCAAGGGTTGTGGAATTCAACGTATACCTCAAGATTTTTCTCCATTACAAACAGACATTGAGAACCGACTAGAACGTTATCTTCCATCGGTTAATAGGGCTGTATACGATCGTAATTATGGGAATGAGGATTATTATCAGCCATCATATTCTCCCATGTATGATCAGTATGACTATAACCAGTGGAAACATCAAAGCTGTGAAGATGAACCAATAACATGTTATAAGGATTATCCTCTTGGATACCCTAACATTGAGATCCAACCAGAAACGATCCAAGAGGATTCATTTCGGTATCACTTAGCACGTTATGAAGAAAGTATAAAAACTTTGGAATCACTTATTTCAAGTGATTATTCTCTTGGACCCTCTACCTTTGAGATTTAACCAGAAACGAACCAGGAAAATTCAATTCAGCATAACATGAAGTGGTTTGCGGAATTCAGAAAAGCAATGGAAGGACTCAATTCGCGCCTTGATAGAATAGAGGAGGCTCGGTCATCCCAGCCACGACTCATTTCAGAAATACAATGCGAGGAAAGTGATCCTAACTCGCCTTTGAAGAACTCTAGAATTTGGAATGAGGAGTTGGATTCCATTAACGAGCATACGGTCCAATTTACCGATGAGTCGATTTCTATGACTGTTCAAAAGAATGGGGAAGAGACATGGCTGTCTTTCAAATATAATGATACACTTCAATCACATGACACACTAGATTCTAATGATGATGAAGATGTTAGTTTATGCGAATCTCAACCCATTCTAGGTGAAGAATATGAGGAAAGTGATTTCATCCCAAGTGTGCACTGCACTGAACCAAAATATGATGAGTATTGGGATGACAATCCTGAATGTATAACCACAATTCCCCTGGAACTAATCTCAAGTTTGGTCTAAGTTAATGATCAAGAAGTACGCGAAGAGAACGGTCATAATGAGATACTTCACTCACCTGACATGTCTGATCTAAAAGTGGAGGAGCCCCTTATGACCGACCCTTATAACTCTTGTGAAACATATTTGGACCACTTCCCTGAATTGAATGATGATATGATTCGGGAGAAAGAGGAGTTGCGTGCTACGACTCTGGAATTTGAAACCACCCAGTTGAGGCAACCATCTAAACTGTTGAATGTGGACGATTCAATGCCTCTTCTGAGTAATTTCAATGAACAGAGTGATCATATCAATGCTTCGCATACTGACCCTCAATCTGTCTGTGCAGGGTTGGAGCAAGAGAGCATACATCCGTCCACTTTCAAGGATGATGGATTCCTTGAGCAGATTATCACAAGCTCTAAGGTGAAAAATAAGTCACTCTCAGAAGAATGTCCCAACTCTTTTGATGATTGCTTGGCATACTTTGCAGATTCAAATGATCCCATGATAAGAGACATAGTGAATGCCTTGCAAGACAACATCTCGGCAGTCAGTACTGACCGAGAGAACCCTTACTCTGAAGTCCCTTCTTCCACAGATCCTGAATGTTTACTGTTAGGGGATAAGGAGCTAGAAATTGAACCGAAGTCTGCTACTTCGGAATGTGTTGAGACTACACCTCTTCCTGAAATTTTTTCTCAACTTGATCTATCTGTAGTCTCTGATTCACCATGGGATACTAACTCTGAAACTTTTTCTGACACAGGTGAATCATTTATACTTTGGATACCTCAGGCGAATCATTAACATATTTTTAATGAGGTAAATAAGTTTCTCTGGAAAGTCAAACTCCAGGGCATCCAAGCCTATTGTAAAAAGGGCTTTTGGATGATCTTATTGAGAAACTTACTGAGAAACTTATCAAGATATTGGCCGGAAGAGGAACTTTATGGCATGATCAAGTTCCATGATCGATTCAATGTTTGTGGGTAACATTACTGCAAACCCTCACAAGACTACAACTCGTCCACTAGGGGTAACCTAGGGGTTTAAAGGCTTGTTGCATATGCCAAATGCAATCGAGAGCACCTACGAAAGTGGTATAGATAAGATTTTATTTTTATTAATTTTATTTTGTTTTCTCTCTTGTGCTAATCTGCTCTCTCCCAGCGATCTCTTGAAAAAAACTCTCTTGATTCGTTATTCAGGTACTATCTTCCCATCACTTCTCATTTACTTTCGTTGTCCCATGTGCATTGTATGTTTATATCTTTTACATTGAGGACAATGTAGATTTTAGGTTGGGGGTGGGGGATTAGGTAACCTAATCAGTATTTTCTTGGTCTTGAGCAACAATTGTGAAAATTTTTTAAATTTTTCTGATTTTGACGAATATCCTTGATTTAGAATTGTGAGATATATGATGTTCGTAAATTATGACTCTTGGATTTAGCTACTTGATAGATTCCACAGTTGAGTTTGAATTATCAATCCATGATTAGAGATTTTAAACATTGATTGAGTCATGGTTTCACATGTCACATCTCGCTTTCATATTAAGGTTTCAGTTTGATATTGAATGGTTAATTTGGTAATCACTAAGCATGAAAGGAACCAGCCTGAAATATCTTGCCATCAGGGTATAAAAATTGAACAGGTTGGGCAATTAATCTTCACCATGGGTTTGCTCCCTATAGGTGAAGGTTTGATTCCCCACGGTTAAACATTCAAAAAAAAATAAAAAAATATTAGGTAATTGGTCTTTTGCCATAGGTTTGCTCCCTATTGGTAAGGATTTGATTCCTCTTTTTGACATGACTATTAATGGAAAAATAAAAAGTTGAAAAGATCAAAAGATGAAATTTATGAGGCAAGTTTGGTTATCATGAATTCTCTTGCTGGTTACTAATGAGATCGTGAAATAACAAATTCAATCTTAATGTGATTAGCTGAGATTACACTATACATCCATGGATCTCAATGTTTAAAATTTTTCTAATTGATGGATTAATGCTTTACACTTGATTATGAAGTCTACTGTGCGCTTGAGCTCAGGAGAAAACAATTTCTAACATTCATGAATATTAAATTTCTCGTATTTTGTTCAAAATCTCACTCGATTTCATAGAAAGTTCTCCTATAATTCTCAACTTATTTTTCGCATACTTTGCTCGGGACTAGCAAAATGCTAGTTGGGGGTTGAGTTGAGGGTCAAATACTACATATTAGACCCCATTTATTACTTGGATTTACGAACATAATGCCATTTAACGCCCGGTTTTAATCGTGTTTCGTTGCAGGGTGTGACTAGGAGAGTTGACTGAAAAAGAGTATTAAAAGTACTGATTTGATGCTCCAGAGGCACCAAGGTAAGGGACGGACCCCAGGGGACTGAGATCGATAGAATTACACGCCAGAAATTCGTAAAATTGAAAGAACTGAAACTCAAGTGGCCTGAAGGACGTCCAAAATGCAAGATCATAGGGTTCCCGCCATCCGATTGTCCTGAAACTTCATATATGGGATGAGAGCCATAAATTAACCGTACACGTCAAATTTCAGCTATTGAAGATCTCTGGAAGTGGACCAACAGACTGATCAGCCCCTTAATTCATTAAGTGGGGCCCACCTGATATCTGGAACTGCCTCAAAATTTTTATCAACGGTCAAAATAATATGAGAAAGAGTATGGACGGTGTAGATTTCTCGTAAACATTACGGTGGGCCCTGTGTACAAGGTGTGTGCACATTGCACACATGCACATACACGTGCATGGGAATCGACGCAGGCGGGTCAACAGCGCTGACCCGCACCTTCCTAAAACAGCGAACGCTGTTTCCGTTTCAAACGGATGCTGTCCATTTTTACGGACTGATGTGGGCCCCACCCATTGCCTGTACGGAAGATCTGTTCCGTCCATCGTGTAGAGGGGCCTGAAAACCACAAAACCTTGCTGAAAGTTCACTTCCATACGTGCACACGTGTGAGGTACAGGGGTCACAAAAGATTAGTTCTGCGACGTTCAAATCTGATCTTGTTGTAATTTCTTCTCTAGGTCGCGTCAATGGACATTCAAAACCACCTATTCTTTACTGAAATTTCGTCCTGAATCCAATGGATGGGGTGGATTTTCCAGAAAATGCTTCTGTGGGGCCCACCGATCACAACAGCGAAATGGTGCGAAAGGTTTCGCACATCTGCGAAAACTGACTTTTCTAGGCGATTTTGGCCCACCATCTTTGATCATATGGCAGATCTAAACCGTCTATCATGTAGAGGACCCAATGAAATCCTAAGAGATAGTATTTTTTTAGAATTTGAGCAAGGAAAGTGGCGTGTTTCGAGGTACCGAACTTGGCTGCGAAAAAGCTTTCAATGGGCATGCATAGCTTTCCAAATCCGATTCAAATCAGATTTTCACCACTCCAGCAGCTATATAAGGAGGTTTTGGACGTGGGGAGCATTCATTCAGGTCTTGGGAGGAAGATTCAGAGCTGGGAAGGAAGGCTCAGGTCGGACGTCTGCAAGAGAGAGAGTTGAGTTTGTTTATTTCTTTTATTTTTATTTTATTTTATTTTGAGATATCTAGCCTATTCATGTTGGGCTAAACCTCCTAGCTAGGGTTAGGAGGTGAAGCTTGTAGTGAGATGGGAGATTCCATACTTTTAATTTAATTTTAATATATGAATTGACGTTAATTTTAGTTTGATTAGTATAGAAATATTTTTAGTCTTTAATGGTCTGTTGTGACTGAAATTACAATGGGTCTGCAATGGCTTTGAGTATTCCTTCTTCTTCTTTATGTTTATGACGTCAGGAAGCCCTGTTGTTCACCATAGTCTCCTGGGCATGGTTGGATGTCGGTACCCTTCCTAACTTATATACATGTGATTGGGTGGTAATTAGTTTGATTCTGTTGTTTGTCATAGTCTCTGGGCATGGTTTGGTGATGGAATCCATTCTAATTCATCTTCCTTTCATCTCTTTGAAAACTAGATCAACGGCAGTTCAGTAATTTTCATAATTTTTGATGCAAGCATAAGTTCTCCCTGATCTCTACAAATGGATCCTCTGAATCCCTAGTTTTCTTTCCTCTGATTTGTATAAATTTTAGATTAATATTTTCACCATTATTCCTCAAATTACATTCAGTTTAGATTTCATCTTAATGTAGTTCTAGTTCTGGTTAATTTTAAATAACGTACAAGTTTCAGTCCCTTGGGATTCGACCTCGGTCTTACCGAGTTATTACTACATCACAACCCTGCACTTGGGGAGTGAACATTGCGGCTTCTTCAACTCCTCCCATGGTCTAAGGTAAGGCAACCCTCTCTACCCCATCCTATTCATCTTGGCCTCCGAAGTATTCAGTAGGGGCCTATCTAGATTAAGCTCAAGCGGTGTATGTGCTCCATTCAAGGTGAAGTGCGACTCCAAGCAGATCTCCCATCTGCTATACACGGATGACATAGTTTTGTTCCTTAATGGATCCAGCAAGTCTCTGAACAAGGTTAAAATTTTCATTTCCATGTACCAGTCCGTATCAGGCCAAAGGGTGAACCAGAAGAAAAGTTCCTTCCATTGCTCCTCAAAGCTATCTGTAGCCAGGTACAGATCTATTCAGCATATTCTAGGCATTGATAAAGCTGCAAGTAACTTCTCTTACCTGGGCATTCCAATCTTTAAAGGCCGGTCCAAGAGTTCCTATTTCGCCCCTCTGCTTGGCAAGATGGTTTCTAAAATCCTGGGATGGAGCGCAAGAATCCTCTCCCAAGCAGGCAGGCTGGCCCTCATTTCTTTTATTCTTGGTGGAATCCCCATTCACACCTTAGATACCACGATACTTCCCAAAAAAAAATCTAAAGGAGTTGGAAAGGATGTTTGCTAACTTCGTTTAGGGACGGTAGGATGGTAAGCCGAAGCTTCATTGGCGCACGTGGACATCCATTGCCAAGCAAAAGGCAGAGGGTGGTCTTGGGATTAAAAAGTTGAAGGATGTTATATATGGTCTTCATCTGAAAATGGCTTGGAATGTCAAGCAGGTGGATTATGGCAGCCTTTGGGGTCAATTCGCCCGATCTAAGTACCTGGTCTCCTTTTCTTCTCGAACCATAGGTCGATCAGCTCATGCATCCCTAGTGTGGAATCAGACTGTGAGTCTCTTCCCTGTCCTGGATAGGCATGTGCAGTGGGTGGTGGGCCATGGTGAGTGCAATATGTGGAATTCAAATTGGTCTGAGTTGGGCCCTCTTGCAGCCCTCCCTTCGTTGCACATATCCGACTCCATGAGAGGTCTTAACGTAGTTGATTTTTTGGATGGTAATGGAGTCAGACCAGATGCGTCTGATTCCCTCCCTGAATGGCTGAAAATTCACATTAAGAAGGGTGGATTTTGTACTTCTGACGCCCAGGATTCCATTATCTGGTCGTTAGAACCCTTCGGGCCAATTTTCTGTAAAATCTGCCTAGAACATTGGTAGAGACAGAGGGCATATCCGAACCTGGACCAAGCATATTTGGCACCCCAAGATGCCCCCGAAAATCTCAGTTTTTGTATGGAGACTGTTAAACGACACGCTGCCTGCGGATGCTCTTGTTCAAACGAAAGGAATCCAACTAGCATCATCTTGTAACTGCTACATTTCTGCATACCCCACTGGTACTCAGGTTGAATCCCTCACACACCTCTTCCTTCTTGGCTCTTTCACGGAAAAGGTGTGGCAGCGGACAACAAAATTCCTCGGGATTCCTCTATTTCGTCAGTCCTCAATCGCTAACCGGCTCCATTGGTGGTGGAATAGACCTCTTCTTCCTAGCAACAAACAGTAGGGCTTCCATTTGACCCCGGTTTTCATTTTGTGGGAAATTTAAAAGGCTAGGAATGCAGTAAGATTTGACAATTCAGCGGCATCATGTGCAACAATTTTTCTTAAGATTAGATGGTGGTTCGATGCCCTCTTCCCCCAGTTGGTGAGAGAAGTTCGTCAGCGCCCTCCTCCTTTTTCTGCTTTCCCCCTTCCCCACTTTTGGCCCCCACAGCCCGACCCTCTCCTTCTCTATTGCCAAATGGATTAAGCCACGGGAGTGCCTCCTCAAGTTGAATGTAGACGGATCTGCTTTAGCTAATCCTAGCCCTGCTGGAGGTGGAGGCATCTGCCGTGATCACCTCGGCAACCTAATCTTTGCTTTTGACTGCAGATATGGGGAAACTTTTATCAATATAACGGAGCTGCAAGCTAGCTGTTCTGGATGGTATGAAACTATGCCTAGATCTCGGGCTCTCAAATGTCCTCATCAAAACCAACTCTAGATGGGTGGTCTCTTGCCTCTCGATGGCTTCTGCGTCTTCTTGGAAGTGGATCTATTGGCTGGCCAAGATCAAGAAGCTATCTTCTTAGGGAAACTTTTGAATAGCCCATGTGCATGAGAAGCTAACAGCCCGGCTGATGGATTGGCCAAGATAGGTAGCAGAGACCAATCTTCATGCCATTTTCATGATCTCTCCTCCCTCCCCTGCTTAATTAGGGAGTAAGTTCTCGTAGATAAATCAGGCTTAGGATACTTTATAGAAGTCTCCTCTTCTCACACTGTATAGCATATGATAGGCAGTCCAGTTTTTTTTGTCTCTGGCTTTCTCCTGCCTGAAACAGGCTTTTTGTAATATTTGTCGGATATGAAATGAAGCAAGCTATTCTTTTTATACATATATATATATATATATATATATATATATATATATATATATATATATATGTATGAAGCTATTGCTGATTCTCTTTTTATTGATTTTGGTGATCAGGCTGAAATTGCATATGGTGACAGTGTGATTAAGGTGGGTTCTTGAGTTGCATGCTATGATGCTTATGATGCAATTTTATCCTTAAAGAAAAAGGGAAGAAAATTCTATCCACATTTATAAAAAAATAAAAATAAAATTAAAATTCCATAGATATTCTCCTCCATCTACTGGTTGCAGATATTTATTGGTTCCTTTTATTTCATTTCAAATTTATTTTTTGATTATTTTATTTTATTTTGTAAACTTTTGTCTCTGCATTGGTGATTGAAGATTGAGTATTTGGGGTGAAATATGGTAGCCTAGAGGGGGGCTTTGCTGCTTCATATGGGGATGGATATAGACTTCATTTGGTATAGCCGTTTTTGCAGGAAATATTTATGACTAAAAATTTCATTTTAGATAGTGTAACTCAGATTATGAGTGTACATAATATTTTATTAGTTGACCTCTACGCATGGCAGGGTGCTACTGACAAAGGTCCTCTATATGGCATGGGTTCTGGTTCTTGGGGTGCATTTACGAAGTCTCGCCTTGGGCGTCGTAGAAATCCACTGATTTTTTATTTTTTTTGCTCCTACTTTTCCTTGTATCTCATTCTGTAAATTTTTTGTACATTATGTAACCTTTCATTCTCAGGATACTTGTAAATGGGGCTGGTTGTAAATGATTTACAGGTTGTGATTGGATGCTAATTTAAGCCCGTAAAGGTCTTCTGATCTAGAAGATTCAGCCTAGCAGAATTTTTAATTATTTTTTTTTCTTTTGCATTGTAAATGATTTACCGGCATTTTTTTTACATCTTTTAACGGCATTTTTAATATCTTATCGGCACTTGTTACAACTTTACTAGTGTTTGTTTAACTTTTACCAATGTTTGTTACAAATTTTACCTGCATTTCTCATAACTTTTACTAGCATTTCTTTTTCATAGTTTTTACTGGCATTTCTCATAGATTTTACCCACATTTTTGCAGGTTTTACCAACGCTTCAGATAGGTTTTATTGGCGCATTTACAGGTTTTACTAGCACTTTTATAGTTTTACCGGCAGTCACAGAAGCGCCGCTAAAAGATAATAAGCGCCGCTAAAAGTACATATATTAGCGGCGGCCATAAAAAACACGGGTAAAAGGGCTAGACTGCTAGTAAAAGATACAGCGACGCCCCCATTTAGAGGCACGTGTCCGACTAGTAATAATTCTTATACCAATAGTTTTTAAGACTTTTAAGGGCAGTTTTGACCGCCGGTAAAGCTTATTTTTCTGTAGTGTGATCATGTTTAGTCTCACTTCACTGAGATTAAATGTTATGATGGCTATCGCGATATAATGCTAGTAGTTTTGATGGACCATATTATAGTAGTGTTGCCTGTATCATCTGATAATTACATTGGTTAACCATTCTAGTGTTTTTCTTAAAATTAAAATATGTTTTTGAAATTTTTTCAAAAATAAACATTGACATTGATTAATATGTCTTAAGTGGGAAAATGTAACAATTCCTATAAGGTGTGCCTAATTGATCAATGGTCAAGATTTCCCTAAGAGTTGGATAATATAATCAGCCACACCAGTGAACCTCACTCCTGTTGTGATTAATCTAAAACCATGTAAGGGGCGGTGCGCTCCAACCATGTTACACGCACTGTATTCTAGTTGGAGGGAGATGCATTTTGATGGGTTTCAAACTCCTAAATTGTCACAACTATAAAAGGGAAATTGACCGTACTCTCCTTAATTGGTTACCTCGAACGCTACGACACTCCATATATTCTCTAAAGGGCCTTCTGACAACTTTTCGAGTTTATTTTGGACGAAAATGCCCCTGAATTTGGTTCAATAGTTGCATGGTTTTCTAGGGACTAAGAAGTTACGTAGTATTTAATGCTACTAAAGTGATGTGTATGAAACCCTTTTTGCGTGTGGGCAAGGACTAAACTCGTGGGGCCCATATTGATGTATGTGTATAATCCATACTGTCCATCCTTTTGACCGTGTCGTTTTAGGGATAGGGCCTAAATATCAGCCTGATCCAGAGCTCATGTGGGTCACATAATAGAAAATAATGGTGACAATGGAATCCGTTGTTGAAAATTTTTAGGCTCACCATGATGTTTGTTAGAAGTGGACACTACCCAAGTCAGGACTTTTTGGGCCCACACCGAGCTAGCCAAGAAGATGGACGAAATGGATCTCCCCATTGTTGGCCTCAGGCTATTGTACCAGTAGCTATCCTTTCATTTGATAGTAAAGGAAGTGAACATGTAACAACCGTGACCTAGGAAAACTATAACTCATGACAACCATGACCCATATAACATGAGAACTACAATCCTTACTACATTACAATCATGACCCCTACCACATGGCAACCACAACCTAGGTATGGATTGTGGTTGTCATAAGGTAAGAGTGTGGTTGGCCCGTTTTTCTTTCTTTCCCAGTGTAAGTTGCTTGTGAGAGAGGAAATCGGATTGAGTAATAAGTTGGGCCCACCTTAAATGTATGTGGTCTATCCATGCCACCATCAATTTTTCCATCTAATTTAAGGGGTTGAACCCAAAATTGAACCATATCCAAATATTAATTGGAGTATACCACAACCTTAATCTGTAGCCTTTGATAAGTTTACACTACCAAAAATAGATCATGGTTGTCATGGGTCGTAGTTGTCATGTTATATGGGTCGTGGTTGTTATGTTATATAGGTCGTAGTTATCATGGGTCGTGGTTGTTATGTGGTAAGGGTCGTGGTTGTCATGGGTTGTGGTTGTTATGTTATATATATGGGTCGTGATTGTCATATTAAATGGGTCGTAGTTATCATATTATATGGGTCATGGTTATCATGTGATATGAATCATGGTTGTCATGTTATATGGGTCATGGTTGTAGTGGGTCATAGTTATCATGTTATATGGGTCGTGGTTCTCGCGTGATGCTTGTTAGAAGTGGATAATGCCCAAATCAGGACTTTTTCGGTCCACAGCGAGCCAGTCGACAAGGTGGATGGATCGGATCACCCCATTGCCAGCCTTAAGCTATGGTACCAATGGTTTGGTAAAAAAAGAAGTGAACTCGTTGAAAACCACGAACTTTGCAACATGACAACCACAACCCATCTAACATGGCAACTACGACCCATGCAAACCACGACTTAAATGTGTCCACATTGATGTATGTGAATAATCCATGCCGCCCATCCTTTTTGTTGTGTCATTTTAGGGATAGAGTCAAATATCAACCACAACCCTTTGTGGATGAAAATCACGATCTATTATGCATGTGAATCACGACCCTTCGAATGGATCGTGGTTGTCATGTAGCAAGGGTCATGGTTGTCATATTATATGGGTCATGGTTATGAAATTATATGGGTTGTGGTTGTTATTTATATGGGTCATGATTTTCATGGGTCATAGTTGTCAAGTTATATGGGTCATGGTTATAGGACGTAATTGTCATGTTATATGGGTTGTGGTTGTTATGTTTTATTAGTTGTGGTTGTCATCTAGGTCGTGGTTGTCACGGGTCGTAGTTATCATGTTATATGGGTCGTGGTTGTCATGTTATGTGGGTCGTGGTTGTCATGCCCCAAAAGGTTTTCAATTTCATTACTTCTATGGTGTGGTTCACATGAGCCTTTGATATACCTCATTTTTTGGCTCATTCCTTAAAAAGATCTTTCAAAATGAATGAACGGCATGGATAAAATATATACATCACAACGGGCCTAATAAGATCATTCATCTCTACATATATTGGGATGCGTAAATCGAGTAACATGACTTACTAAAATAGTCTTCCCATGTCTTCGGAACCTGAACTCCTCAAAGACTCCTACAGCTACACGTAAGTCGAGTAACTTCTAATCCGCATCGAAAGCCGAAGTGGATTGGCTGTGTACCACCGTGAATGTATGAGGTCTATCCACCTCGTCCATCCATTTTTCCATCTTATTTTAGCAGTTGAATCCAAAATTTAATCATACCCAAAGATCAAGTGGACCTTGCCATAGGAAACAGTTGGAATAATGATTTCCACCATTGAAACCATTTTATATGATTACAAGGACATGGACGAAAGGAAAAAAATAAATCTAAGCTTGATCCAACACTTCTATAGTGTGGTCCAGTTTATCTTTAATTAGATCTGTCTTATTTTTCGACTCAAACCTTATGACGAGCTCACAAAATGGATGGACGGTTTGTATATAACAAATTGGTCATCGGACCCACAGAACTTGCTGACGTAAATACACCAACCAATCCGCTTCCCAATCTCGTCCCAGCCCATGCACGTGGATTTCCTGAAGTTATGTCATCAAGTGATGTGAGCCCCATCATGATGTATAGTTTGCATCCACACCATTCATCCATTTTGAGAGATCATATTAATCCATCTCAGATCCAAAGCTCGAGAGGATCCCACCACAAAAAACAATGGGGAGAGTGACGCCCACCATTAAAAAGTTCTAAAGGCCAATAAAGTTTTCGATCAAGCTAATATTGTTGTTTTCCCTTCTTTCATGTCTGCGTTAACACATAAATAGATTGGATCTCAAATAAACATGATGGTGGACCTTTGGAAGGTTTCAACGGTGGGTGCTATTTTGCCCACCATTTTTTGTAGTGGGGTCCACCCCAGCCTTAGATTTGTCTTATTCTTTGGATCAGGTCCTAAAATGATCTCTCCAAATGTATGGACGGCGTGGATACAACACTTACATCATGTTGGGGCCCATATAACTTGGTGACGCCACTTTAGTAGCGAATCTCGCTAAACCTGTCCGGAAGCGGATTGTGCATTGAGGGACGCGGATTGAATGCTTACAGGTTGAAATCGGATTGCTACTGAGTTACTCTGTACGCTTTCATCGTAGCGAGTAAACTCAGTTGGACCTATTTTGAATGTGTGTGAGTTGTCCACGCCGTCCATGAGTTTTTCCAGCTCATTTCAGTGGTTGAATACAAAACTGAAGTATTCAAAAAGCTTAAGTGGACCGCACCACAAGAAACAGTGGGAATAATGATTTCCACCATTGAAACCTTTCTGGGAACCACAGTGATCTTTATTTATCATCTAAGCTATTCATAAAATCACACAGACATGGATAAAACATAAATATAAGCTTGATCCAAAACATATGTGGCCCATAAGAAATTTTCAACTGTGGAATCTCAATTCTCACTGTTTCCTATGGTGAGGTCCACTTGAACTTTGATATACTTCATTTTTGGTATCAAGCCCTCAATTTACCTGTTAAAATGGATGGATGGAGTGAGTAAAATGTGTAAATCACGGTGGATCCTAACGTGTTTACTCAGTACGCTTACCATACAGGACACAGATTTCCTGCGAAAGCCTTTCGCAGGAAGTTCCTGTGCAAGGATGCACGGTGGGGCCCACCATGATGTTTGCTAAACATCTAGTCCATCTATCCTTTTTTTGAGATCATTTTAGGACAGGCGACCAAAAATGATTTGGATTCAAAACTCAAGTGGTTCACGTGAGAGGAAAAAGTGGGGAAAGAAATTCTGACCGTTGAAACCTTCCTGGGCTCCATGTTTATATGCCATCCAAACCGTTTATAAGTTCAATCCCACTGGGATGAAGTGAAAACATAAAAAAAAATAAATCCCGATACAAAACTTTTATGGCCATAAGATTATTTCAACGGGGTTCACTGAATCTCCATTGTTTCCTATCGTGTGACCCACTTGAGTTTTGGATCGAACTCAATTTTGGTCGCGTATCCTAAAATGACCTCAAAAAATGGATAGATAGGTCGATGTCTAATAAACATCATGGTGGGCCCCACCGTGCATCCTTGCGCAAGGCCTTTCGCAGGAAATCCGCGTCTGTCCCTATAGCTACGTGTCGTGGGAGGACTGCAAAACGATTCAAAGTATATCAAAGTTACATGGCCTGGTAGGTATGTTTCATCTGTCCCTGTAGGCACGTGTCGTGCGAGGAAATCCCCTCCAGCTCCGAATTCCACGAACAGTTCAAAGTATATCAAAGTTGCATGGCCCCACAATGATGTATTTATTATATCTACACCGTTCATCTAGTTTTAGAGATCATTTTAGACCATTATACAAAAAAAAAGAATAATATCCAAAGATCATCTGTACCACACCACAAATAGCATAAGAGATAATGATGTTCACCATTAAACAATTCGTAGGGCCCACCATAGCATTTATTTTCCATCAAATCTGTTCATAAGGTCACAAAAACCTGAATGAAGAGGAAAAACAAATTTCATATTAATCCAAAAATTTTGTGACCCCAAAAAGGGTTTGGATGGTAGACGTTCAATCTCCCACTACTTTTTGCAGTGTGGTCCACTTGATGGTTATATCTATCTTATTTTTCCATATCATGCCTTAAGACGAACTCGCTTAATGGATGGACGGTTTGGATATAACATATACCTTATGATCAGAGACACATAACTTGTTGACTTCAATACAGCAGCTATATAGCTGGTGTGAGGTACATCAGCCAATTCGCTTCCTCTAAATAGATGGACGGAAATGGATTAGCTACTCCCGCCGCTAATAGCCCTGTGGCTGGTGGTCGATGCTTTGTGGGCCCACTACGATGTTATGTATATATTACATCCATTCCGTTCATCCATTTTTACAGATTATTTTATAGTTTTAGACCAAAATGAGAAAGATATAAATCTCAAGTGGACCACACCATAGGAAAATAATGGTGATTGGATAACTACTACCCATGACAACCACGACCCATATAACCAAAAACTGCGACCCATATCACATGACAACTGGGATCCATACAACTGCAATCCATATAACAGGACAACTACGACCCAAATAATAGGACAATTGCATCCGTGACCCATATAATAGGATAAATGAGACCCATATAACATGACAACTGCGATCCATATAACTGTGGCCCATATAACAGGATAACTGCTCGGCATGGGCCCAAAAAGTCCTAACTTGGGCAATGTCCACTTTTAACAAACATCACAGTGAGCCTAAAAACTTTCAACATTCACCATTATTTTTAATATGTGGGCCACACGAGCACTGGATGGCATTGATATTTGGGCCCTAATCCTAAAATGACATGGCAAGAAGGATGGGCGGCACGGATGAAACACATACATGGTGGTGGGTCGTAGTTGTCATGTTGTATGAGTCGTAGTTCTCATGTTATATGAGTCATAATTGTCATATTATATGGCTCGTGGTTGTCATGTTATATGGGTCATGGTTGTCATGAGATATGGGTCGTGCTTGTCATGTAATATAGGTCATGGTTGTCATGAGGTATGGGTCGTGGTTGTCATGCAATTTGAGAGCAGGAAATCAGAACCACGATCAATATCACACGAACCCACGACCCATATAACACAAGAACCACGACCCATATAACATGAGAGCCAGAGATATCGTGTGATACATGACCCAATCAACTCTGTAGATCAATGATAGAAACGGTACACCCCTAATCATCAATGGGAAATCTCATGTGCCGTGGTTGTCATGGATCATAGTTGTCATGTAATATGGGGTCGTGGTTCTCATGTGATATGGGTTGTGGTTGTCATTATATGGGTCATGGTTGTCATGTTAAATGGGTTGTGGTTGTCATGAGGTAAGGGTTGTGGTTGACACGAAAAAAAGGATGGGCTGCATAGATTATTCAAATACATCAATTTAGGCCCCACTAGTTGGTCCTTGCCAAGGCCTACAGCCCACATAGCATGACAACCACACTCTTGCCTCATGAGAACCACGACCATTTCCTCTTGAAAACCATGACCCATACCTAGGTCATGGTTGTAATGTAGTAAGGGTCATAGTTATCATGTTATATGGGTCGTGGTTGTCATGGGTCTTAGTTGTTATGGGTCGTAGTTTTCCCAGATCGCGGTTATTACATGTTCACTTCCTTTACTACCAGAGGAAAGGATAGCCATTGGTACAATATCCTGAGGCCAATAATGGGGATATCCGTTCCGTCCACCTTGTTGGTTAGCTCGATGTGGGTCCAAAAAGTTTTGACTTGGGCAATGTCCACTTCTAAGAAACATCACAGTGAGCCTGAAAAGTTTCAACAGTGGGTTCCATTGTCACCATTATTTTCTATTATGTGACCCACACGAGCTGTGGATCAGGCTGATATTTGGGCCCTAGCCTTAAAATGACACGGTAAAAAGGATAGATGGCATGAATTATACACATACATTAATATGGGCCCCACGAGTTTAGTCCTTGCCCACGCGCAAAAAGGGTTCCGTACACATCACTTTACTGGCATTAAATACTATGTAACTTCTTAGTCCCTAGAAAACCGTGCAACTATTGAACTAAGGTCAAGGGCATTTTCATCCGAAGTAAACTCCAAAAGCTTTCGGAAGGCCCTTTAGGAAATATATGGAGTGACGTAGCGTTATAGGTAATTTTTCCAAACTTTGAGGCGAGTACATTCAATTTCCCACTATAAAAATAAGGCCGGCTCCCTAATGCTACACATGTTTGAAGTCAGTTTTCTATCCTAGTGCTTTTCTAAAGAGTGTAAGGTGTGGAAGAATATGACAGTAGGCTTACAACAATGGCATCCCAATCACATATGAATTTTAATTTAAATAGTTTGATCCTTATCTCAGATTTACTAATTGATAAATCAATTCTAATTTAACAATGATAAGCCAGGATGGAGTACAAGGTCTGCGTCAGCGTAAGGCCGATGATGAGAAGAGCGCCCAGGAGGGATACGATGGACCATGGATGGCGGAAGTACTCGTCGTTCAAACTAGCCCTGCAAGCAGGCCACTTACGCTTGACGTGCGCTATTAACTGGCACGTCACGAAGGATAGAAAATTGTCCTTGTCATTAGTGCCAATCTCACGACAATGATCATTGAAAAGCTGGGCCATGGCCTCATTGCTACCTAGTTGGTGGTTGATAATCCCCTTCTTCTGTAGATAGGCGACGTCTCAGGGAGTATTGATCAACCTGTCCATGAAAGTAAAGTAGGTACTAATATGTCGCTACATTGTGGGTGGCACTGTTCGAACGCCATGAGGTTGAGGAAGATGGACTTGGCAGAGTCCTCAATTAACAACGGCGAGATTTTGAGAACGCCTCCTTTGAATTTGATGTTCATCAAATTACTTGACAATCTCTTCTCAAACTTCACCCAAGAGTCCAACAGCATGGAGATGCATGGCATCGTCAGATGGGGCCGGTGACAACAATCTACGTGTTCATCAAGGGGCCGCGTGGATTGTAATGGAATGAGGCTTTGATGGATAACGTGGAGAAGATGCAAGTCACCCTCATCTTGATTTTCTCTGTTGGGAGTCTTTTGATTCTCGAAGGTTCCGGGGATGGTCCATCGGAAGAAGCTGAGAGCTAGATGATGCATTGAGTCGCCCCTGTAATATTCTCCTTCAGTGATCTCCAACAAGTGATCCAGGACGAACAATGAGATTTGGTTCTCGAGCAATACATGTCGCATGGGATCAGTATGAAAATTGCACGAGCGGCGAACAGTGGGCCATAGTTGCTCCAGAAGGGTTTGTTCTTCGGAAGGAGTAATTCAAGGATGAAGTAAGAATCAAGCAACAACATCTCAATGAATTCTTGATCGTTCATGCATTCAGTGCGCCACGCATAACATTTGTGAGCTTGGTCCATGAGAAGTGAGAAGGCGTTGATATAGAGCTTCAGATCGTGCCGGGTTCTTTTGAGATGGCGATGGAGGGAATGCCACTTGTGCACTTCCATGCATCGCAGGTAGTCATCGTCTCTATGGCGTGGGCCAATGGAGATGAACTGGGGCGTGTAGGCCTTGGGCTCCAATTCTCGAAGGTTTCTTGGGACACGAAAGATGGAATAGCTGGAGTATACTTCCTCATCCAGTTTAGAAATTTCGTTTAGTCTTCTTTCCATGGAGGTTATCAAATTCTTCTGATCAGGGTTTTCCATTTGATGCTTTTCTTTTTCAATATTTTTTGTTGGTGAAGTGGAGGAAATCACCTTATTCTTTTGACTGCTTACCGCTTGGTGGTTTTCTTCCTCAGTGTTGTTTCCTTTGTTGACAATGGGAGGAAATTGCCCCAGAAATTTATGGTTAGGATTTTGAATAAGATATATCATTCCATTTTTCGTTAACTTTGAATAATTTCAATAATTTTAGAGATTTTTACCTAAAAATTTTTCATACTAAGTGATATTCCAATAACATGCTTTGACCTTCAAATTTACTAAAAGGTTACTCTCATTATGCAGATAGAAGATATGAGGAATTTTAACCATACTATCATTGTGGTATGTTCAAAATCTTGAAATGAAAAGCAAGTTTTAAATATTATAAGGATAGTTATCTAACAAGTTTTAATTATTTTTTTCAAAATAAATTGCCCTTGTCCTTAGATTAGTAGTTGTACGGTTTTTTAGTGCATAATAAGTTTTGTCCAATTCAATCATGAAAAAGTGACATAGACGAAAGTTATTATTGGACATATAGAATCTACATTCAATCCATTCATTTTCCTTATAGCAATTTATTTATATGGAAAGATGTTAACTTCTTGGTGACATAATCTCTTTATATCATGAAAAACTTGATAACTTATAACAGTGTTTGTTCGATATGAACTATTTTTTGTAATATGGTCTTTCATGAAATTCCAAAGTTAATGGATAGAGTGCATTCTGCACGATAGTGGAACCCACAGATGGTATTCTTATAGTGCTAAGGGTTTGGGTCAAGGTTGTCATGTGTCAAGGGTTGAGGTTTTTATGTGTTCAATACCAACACTACCAAAAATGGATCAAAGGCTACGGATTAAATTCATAGCGAAAGAATATTTTTTCAGTAGCCATTGGTACCACGGTAGTAATGTGGTAAGGATCGAGGTTGTTATATTATAAGGGTTGGCATCACGGTTGTAATGTGGTAATAGTTGAGGTTTTCATGTTATAAGGGTCGTGATCATGATTGTATGTTATAGGGGGTCAAGGTCGTGATTGTAAGTGGAAAGGGTCGAGGTTGTCATGTTATAAGGGTCGAGGTCGTGGTTGTAAGAGCTAAGGGTCGAGGTTGTCATGTTATAAGGGTCGAGGTCGTGGTTGTAAGTAGTAAGGGTCATGGTTGTCATGTTATAAGGGTTGAGGTTGTGGTTGTAACGTGATAAGGGTTGAGGTTGTCATGCTACAGGGGTCAACATCATGATTATATGTTATAAGGGTGAAGGTCATGATTGTAATGTGGTAAGGGTTGAGGTTGTCATGTTATAAGGGTGAAGGTTGTAGTTGTTGTTCGCTATTGTTTTGATGATCATTTCTCTAGCACCAGTGACAAGTACATCGGTGTGCCAGAATTGGGATTATGGTTCCAATTCAAACAAAACAACAATGACCCCGAGTGCCAAAGTAGGCAGATACTGAGTATGACCGAGATCCAAGGAGATCATTTACCTATTCAACTACTTCCTAAAAGTGTAAATGGATTAAGCATAGTCAGAGGGTGGGGTTCGTCATCTGATTATGGGTTTCTTCTTTCCTTCTGTACGAAAGGAATTTCTCAATGCATTAAGAGTGAAAAAGGAAAGGTAAACGAACATCGACCATAAAAGAAAAAAAAAAGTGCTTCAATTACAATTACAATTATCAACTACTACATTTATGCCAAATAAAAAATAAATAATTATGCTCATGGAAAGAATTTACTTGATAAGAGCAATGATTACACTAAGGAATATAAATTAGATGGGATAACTGAAAGATAATTAATTTATAGGTTTGTTTAGGTTAGTGTGAGACGATTTCTAAACTTGCATAACTCTCTATTTACGCTGATTCTTTGTTATTCCAGACGATTTAACGGTTACCATAACTGCTTCCTCCCTCTTTATGCTTCTAGATTCTTTCAATATTCTTGCGTTCTCTAAATTCTTGACATCTGTCAACGTCCATGCAAACTTGACCACTAGCTAACTGATTGCTTAGTTGGTTAAACTCGATCGCATTATAGATGACTACTTACAATGCGCTCCACGTCTGATGGCATTCTTTCAAAATTTGGTTGTATATTTCTAAAATAATCGTACGACTGTTAAGCACATGTATGCGTAACTCACACGAGTCTGACCCTTAACAAATGAAAAAAGGACTTGGTCGAATAGGGTATAAACATTACCCCCTCGTTGTTGTCCCTTCAAAGAAAAGGACTACGATATTTGAGTTTTTTTAAATACTACATTAAATATTCACATGTATTGGCTAATATCTTCTACCGCTATCTCAAGTATGAAACGTACTGATATGAAATGGTGAATGAAACTTGAATAAACACATGTCTTTCAAAAGAGTCATTCTATTGCGAAGAGGCATGCTCCCTAATTAATGTTGCATCTAAATTCCTTATATATATGCCGTTTTGTATTCGCATTTCATACAATTCCTCATTTTCCTTCTTGTTTCTTCTTTTACATTACTCTTTCTCTTCAATCATGGCTTCTTTTTCCTCTGAACCTACCTTTAACCAAAAGGACATCATGTCCATGATGGATCTCTTTGCGGAACATTGTTCGAAGGATATAATTTTCAAGTCTCCGATTCATGGAGACGCTTATGGTTTAGGTCCTTATTCTCTCCAAACGTTTTGGTCAAATCACCACAACTTTTAGATCTGTTCTTCCCAATTTGTCCAGGGAGCAACATCTTGATTCAATCTAGAATTATTCCCGATACAACAAATGCATTTAAAGTACCCATGTTATACTTGAAACGTCTTCTTAGATGGGAAGATTGGTTCAACAGAGTATCGAACTAACATGGAGATCTATGGAGAGAACTTTGCATCGTCAAATGTATCAAACTTTCTCTTTTTGAATATTTTCCCAATATCCCTCTTCTTCTAGCCTTAACATCGTTTTGGAGCATCTCTACCAACACCTTTTTGTTCAGTTGTAGACCAATGAACGTTTCTACCAAAGACATTTGTCATCTGACCGAATTTACCCCTTTTGGGATGACTTCTCATGCAAAAACTAAAGCCAGGTAACACAAGAATTTTCTTAATTAGAATGCTAAAGGGTATACCAATTTCATTAACTCCTACCGCAAACTCACAAGACTGGTTGAGGAGGTCGAACATCTTGGTTTTCTTCTTTCTTTTTTTTGGATCTATTGCCATCTCCTATGTGTCAATGCTCAACAATACAATCAAGTACGTTGCTTTGACCGAATGCCTTGTTCATGGACAACGAGTAGCATTGGCGTCATTTGTTCTAAGTCACATGCATAGGTGAAATGCCACATACTTTTCAGTATTCGAGTGTTATAATGGAAGCCTAATCTAGTATAAACACAAATCTAGCTTATCTCACATCTATCCACATCAGACCGTTGGGCATAACCTTCATTTATAAATCAAGCCATCTATCTATTGATCTTTATGATAGATCATCTAGTCATCAGAGAAACCTGCTAATTCAGGACTTTAATAACCCTGCTAGACAATTGAACCGCACATTATCTATCGCAGGCATTAGATCACAAGATCCACTAATTTTTCAACTTATACAATGATCATTAATAATCTACTTAAAATTTAAAAATAAATCGAATCATACGATTATAAGATCAATCATTGGTTTAAATTACTCAACTATTCAACCGTAAGATAAACCATCTAATCATTCATTGTGGATCATAGAATATCTTGATCATTCCTGTGATCATCAGGGGATGCCCATTAGTACTAAAGTCCACTTAGATGGGTCTAATGGGCTCGAATCATTGAGATCGCCATTAATTTCCACACGAGCAGTCTTTAAGGCCACTAATCTATAAACTAGAATCGATCCGATCATCTGTCTTAGTTTTCGAAGAGCTAGTTAGCAGATCCATCAATTAATCGCATTTCGGACAGCCTAATGATACATCAACTCCCAAACCATACTACATAGATAATCTACCGATCAATTGTTTAGAACAATTCGTGTGTTGTCGGGGACTTATAAATCTATAGATGACCGATTTTAATGAAATCTAACCATTAGAGTGATCTGCAACCATAAATCGAATCATCCATTTTTTGATTTCCAGAAAAGATTTTCATTCAATAATATGAGATTGTGGATTGCTAGATCCACCATTCATCAGGCTTGCAACCTTGATGGGATGAATTACCATCTAATTGAATGATCTAGCCATCGAGTTATAAATATTAATGTCAAAACTTTATTAAAAGAGTAAAAAGGGTGTTAGAGGTGTCATGGGTTAGAGTTTGAAAGTAATCTGACCATGGGATCGATAGAATATTTATAAATAAAACTCAAGATTTAAAGTATAGCCCGCTTGAGCTTTAAATTAGCCCCATTCTTGGGCTCATAGCCTTACATAGGTCAATGAATCGAATGGTCGGTATGGATTTCATCAAAATAGCATGTGGACCCCACATTACATTGTGTGTGTATAGTAGTGAGTGTGGACCCGTGGTGCATTGGACAGTGTAGCTTGTTGAAACCTGCTTGACCCAATAGAATCTCAAAAGAAAGGGATTTCTCTTCTTTAGGTTTCCCGCCCACGATGGTTTAAATGGAAGTCATCTATTATGACGACTGTGGTCCACCATCGTGCCCCACCATGGATGATTTGAACCGTCCATTTGGTAGAACACCCTTGACCTACCAAAACCATGCCTCTCACTTGAGTTTCCGCACATTTACATGCACACAATTCCGAATGCAATAGATGTGTGCATGCAGCTTCCTCTGAATATGAAAATCTACTGCGCTACCAAGCTAGCAATCCGCAGCAGCAACCTACCTTTAAATCTCGGCCCTTGATTGGGGGAGCATCCTAACCCTCTATTCGGCATCGCGAAAGGAAGGTTTTTCTATGGCTACAAAAGGAGGAAAGATGCCTTCATCTTCGAATGGTGTGAGTTAGCGTGATTCGAGCTTCGAATCGAGTTTGTCTGATCAATCTCGAATGTCCAAACTAGTTGCAGCTCTAGTTGTTAAGGCAACTAGCTCCCCATAAAAATCTCTCATCGTGCGAGAAAATATCCACGACAGAAAATGTCACGAGATGCCAGAACATTGTAGTTTTTTATGGGATTAGTGGACCCCACAATAGCCAGTGGATCCATTCGATCCATCCATAAGAAGCAGATTGGAAAACTACGCCGTAGATCACAAATCTCCATGATCGGCTGCATCGTCTTCCCGAATCGATCGTGAGACCCACCATGATAAAGAGGGCCCCATGTTCTGATCAAATATGCTTGTTCGCGGGCCATGACAATGGGAATTCATCTCACATGGTAGGTTGGATCCACGCAAATGAAGAAAAATGATGGTTCATCCACTCCATCCTAACTGTCAATAATAGAAAGTAGCGGCTATTGGGCGCTGATAGAGCCAACCCTAGCCCTATATACGGACCACGGTGTCTCGAGATTACCACTGAGATTCTAAGAAGTCCATAGAGAGAGAGAGAGAGAGAGAGAGAGAGAGAGAGAGAGAGAGAGAGAGAGAGGAGAATCAATAATCGGTGTTGAGCTTGTTACAGCACTGCACCAAGTTGACCCGATCATCTCAGATCGAGTTGGGTTAGTACAGGCCGGAAGCACCGTGTTGAGGGAGTAACAAAAGAAGAAGAAGAAGAAGAAGAAGAAGAAGGAGAGAGAGAGAGAGAGAGAGAGAGAGAGAGAGAGAGAGAGAGAGAGATAGAGAGAGAGAGATGGTTGTCGAGTCGAGTGAGATTGACTTGTTAGGCTGAGAACGGCCCAAGTTAGAGATGAGTCTGGTCACATCCATTGTCTGGTCTTGGGGGAGAGAAAGGGAACAAAAATGGTAGGAGAAGAGAGGAGAGGAAGAATAAAGAGAAGCGAGTGTGTGTGTGAGGTATCGATTCGGCCCAGCTGAGTCACCAACTCATCGATTATTGTCAAGTCGACTTGTTACTAGGGTGATGGCTGCCAAGTCTGGACAAAGTCCAGATACAGTTGGGTGCGGGCCTAGCCTAATCTAAATACCGTCTGGTCCAGTAGGCGAAAGAGAAGAGAAGTTGGGTCAACTCGTTGTATAACCTGAGTCGACCCCCTGCCACTACACTCTGGACCAAGTTAAGGTCGGGCCCGAGTCCAGAAATTTTGGGAACGTGCTAGTGGTAATCAACGTAGTTGGAAACATTGGTTGCCAAGGTTTTCTATGAGGCAACACCAGGCCACAGGTGTGTCATTTCAATTCGTGTTGCCACATTATTGAGTTAACCCAGTTTACTTTAGCAGTTTAGATATAATTTCAGGTTTAGGTTTGATCTAACATCAACAAGTTCATCAGCAAGAGTTGTCAAGTTGATTCTCTATTGAGTCAATTCAATGCATCTGACTAAGTTCCAAGAATAGATTGAGAATTCTGACTAGGGTCTTAACCCTAGATAACATGTAAAACACTGATTTAATTGTACAATTTTATAATTCGTAGTAGGAATCAACTTTAAAGGTGCATATATTTCCTAGTGGCAAAGTTGGCGGTTCAAAACATAAGGTGATAATTTCTTCCCCTTGAGCTACCACTTTGCTATTATCTTAAGTAATAGTTTTTATTTTAATTGTGACTAATAACTGATATCTCTAATTCATTATTACTCATGCTATTTATTGCATATGATTCTCAAATTACATGCTCATATTTATCTTGTATAAACATCCATATGTTGTATTTAAATATTTTTCTCATATTGTTGATTGCTTATGGAGCTTGAATTGCTACATCTATCAGTGGAGAACCCTACTATATATGTATATCCAGCCTTGGAATGTAAATTGATTAAGTATGATTATAATGGACCCTCGACCTAGTTGCTACTTGAATGATGGGTTAAATGGAATATTAATGTGGGCTTACCATCCATGGATTTTGTACTTACGTAGCTTTTGGAAATGACCCTTCTCTTTATCGCGTCGATTTGATACTTATCCTCTGTGGTTTTGATTTAATATTTTCCCTATATAGTTTTGATTTGATATTTTCCTTATATGGCTTCGATTTGATATTTTCCCTATGTGGCTTCGACTTAATATTTGCCCTAAGTGGCTTAATGGATTATTTTTATATAACTACGCTATTGTAAGTTTCACTTGTTAAACTATGATTGATCACTAGTCAATGAGGTTACCATTAAACATCCCGATGATTGAGTCTCATGAGCTGAGAATAGTGGTATTGGATACTATACCTGATCTATCGGCCTATGCTGGGTGTTGAGACCCCCATAATAACCTTTGAGTTTTCTTAAATTGGCCGGTTATAATTAGAATAATATTGTTAGGCTAATCATACATTCATAACATACGAGTGATGACGGGTAGCTAATTCTGTATGCTATAGCATGTGCCCTTAGCGTCGTATCATTTCACTAGCTCCCAAACCATAAGCTATTGACCCATATACATGATGTACTTTGGGCTTGGTCACTATACATGTACGTGATGTACGCACGTGATGTGCTTACGCTGGTGATTGACCATATACATGGGCTTCTCTTAAATTTCAACTAGATGAGCATCCCCAGGTTGATGTGTACTCACGCATCCACGCATTTAAATAAGACTGCGTCATGTATTGTTTTGAATACCTTTTTGTTTAAAACTATACTTGACTAATGCAGTGGTGTGTAATCTTGAAGGGAATTCACACTCAGTTAGCCACTCATTCATTGAATATATAATTGTAGAGGTAATGCAGGGGGTTTAAAATATATTCATTATCAGGTTGATAAAGAGAAGGGCACAATTATCAGAGACGTATGACTGTATTTGTCAAGAGAAGCTACATGATTTTGTAGCTCAAAACTAGTTACAATTTACTTTATTTCACATGCAATATTATTTTATTTTACAATTATAAGTATTGGGACATTAATTTGTATAAGCCATTAGGGCAACTGCTCGTATTTTTTGAATGTATATGCAATTTCCTTTATGCTTGATTCGTTAATCTTCTGCCAAGGTGTAAACTGGAAGTTGCCTATCTTTAAAGGTTAACACTCAGGTTTTTGGAAAACGAGTTGTATACTTAGGTTTCAAAAAACCAGGGCGTCATAATAAGGGACTTTATAATGTTAATTCGAGAGTTCAACTGGAGGTCCTATATGGCTTGTACAGATGTGGTTTGTTGCATATTTTTTACCTCAATTCTTCAATCAGGAACATATTGGTCAATCGTTCTCTTCATATGGCGACCGAATTTTGCATATCCCTATAAAAACTGCTCTCATCAATGAGTATCTACAAGAATTCTTCTCTCTCAATCTTCTTGAAAATAATCCGTCCTTCGTGCCCTTCGCAGAAGAAACACTTACAGACCAGTGAGGCTTACAGGACAGTTTGATCCTACTAACGAGCATGTGATCAGCTGGTTTCATCATGCTTGGAATTGTTTTGTTGTCGGCCAAAATTTGGCTTTTGGAGGTGTGATGTGATTGAGAAAAGAAAATAAAATGGGAAAATCGAAATTAAACAGTATCATCCTTCTCTATTTGCTCAGAAATTAGGCTTTGTACAACACATCCCCTGCCCTCTTATTCACATAACTAACAACCAACATCAATTTGACTGTGATAGTCACTAATAAAGAATTTTACATCTCTCTTAACTTATCTTTCCATAAAGAAGCGGTCGATCTACAGATGTCAGTGTATCCAGAATACCCCGTAGGGCTAGATAGCTTTATATCCTGATGGAAACGTCAGTATGCCAAGCTTTTAGGCGATCAAAGCATTGAGGAACTCTCACGTTAGCTCTACTTTGATTTGGGACTAACAGAGAGTAAGAAGAGAAATCTCCCAGCTCTCTCTATTACTACAACCAAGAGGATGATAAGGGCGAAGACAAGATTGACTAGTCCAGTCTCTGGTACTACCCCTACTTTGATACATGATCCTCCATATCCCGATGTTCCACAAATCACCCAATAACATCTTGACATCTTGGTAACTACTCGATCGTAAAGGATGGCTTCGAGGAAGATTTATAACCTGGGAGGTATCAATCCTCCCTTAAATCCTCCTGGTTTTCCTTTTCAATAATAAAATCCCCCGGAACACTCTTCACCCATAAAACATTAGTCATAAAAGAGAACTAAGAACTTACAGATACTTCTTCTACTAAGGCCATCCATGTAAGACCCAAACCCTAATTAACCCTTTGTATGTTTCGTTTTCAATGTCAGCATGTTTCCATTAGACTGAATTTATGTGTTTTGATTATTATCCTATTTTTGTATCACAATAACCCGAGACTTATACCCTAGCGATCACACGGGCGTTACAATTCCAACACAACGTGACACGCTCCATTTTGACCCCTAGATTAGAAGTTATAATTTTGGCACAATTAGAGGTGGGCAGCACAATGCACGCAGGCCCCACTTATACAAATCCCCATGTTGTCAAATCAATTTATCAATCCGTCTATCAATCAAGCCATCTATTACTCATGTCACTCTTTCCCCATTAGTTAAAGAAACTCATGTCATTCTCATGTAACCCATACCCCTACCTATGCTAGTCATCATTCTTTTATTCTTTTTCTCCCCATTTTACCCCTCCATCTTTCCCTTATTCCCTCCCTATCCTAAAATCTCTACCACAAAAACTCCCTAACTCCTTATTTCTATCATTTTCTAACAAGTGTAGAGAGTGATAGAGAAAGAGAAAAATATTTGAAAGATTAGGGAGAAATTAAGAGAAAAATAGAGAAAAGAGAGAAGAGTGATTAGAGGAGATTAGGGGTGAAGAAGAACTTGGTGGGCCATCTGATCGTCAATCCAGGACGATCTAACCGTCCATTCTACGAGTTGAGTGCTGGGAGGGTCAAAACCCTCCCCTTCTTTGTGATTTCTTTATTTTATTGGGCCCATAAGAGTGGGACCCACCTTGATCATGTATTGAGTATGTGGTGGACCCCATAGTGGTGGTAGCCACCCCGATGGTCAGATTTATTTCCCTTCCTTTCCCTTTCTTTTATAATTCTCATGGTGTTATGGGACCCACAAGTGGGTCACGTAGTTGGAGAGTGACCAGCATGCTATGATAAAGTGGACCACCTTGTGTAACCTACCGTGGTGTTTAATTTATATTTAAACCAGTTGTTTGTGTAAGAACATTTGGATAGGGAAAATACACCAAAAATAAATGTGATCCAAAGCTTCTTGGCCCTACCATGAGTTGGACATTCAAATGGATGGAGTGGATTTCGTAGGTGGGCTTTACCTCACCCTTAAAACATAAGAGAGGGAGTAGGGTAGTGGCACTATCTTCAGTGGACACAACAATGTCAAGAGACATGTCTCTATCTATGACACCATTTCCCTTCCAAAGCCACAATGTGGGCTTCTCTCATAGGCCCCATCATGATATGTGTGTGCGTGTATCAATATATCATCCACACCGTCCATCCAATTTTCCTTTTTATTTTAGGCGTTGAGCTAAAAAATGAAGCTAATTTGAATCCCAGGTGAGCCATAAAACAAATACTAAGGGGTTAGGTTATCCACTGTCATTTCTTACTTTCATGTGAGGTTTGGAGTGAATTTTCACTCATGGGGCCATATTGATGTATTTCTTAGATCCACTTTATCCATCCATCTATTGGCTCATTTCAGCCGTGGAGCTAAAAAAATCTAGTTGATACAACCATCAGGTGGACCACACCACAACCAATGGTGGGAGTGGTTGCACCCTCTCACATCAACCATGCAGACGTGGGGTGGGAGCGTCCCAACCATGGACCCCGCCTTAATGTAATTGTTTAATCCATGCCATTCACCACCTTCCCCATGTCATTTTAGACTATTAGACAAAAAATGAGATAGATCTGAGTTCCTAGTGGACCATGCCAAGGAAAACAAAGTGCTACTGTTGGAACTTTTTAAGGCCGACTATTGTGTATGTAGGTGGTGGACCTTCCTATCATTGACCTTCTTTAGTCCATAGAGAGATGACCAATATAATGGACAGAATGGATTATCCATTAGTGGACTTCACATAGTAGAAAATAATAATAATAATAATAATAATAATAATAAAGGAAAAAAAAAAGAACAAAAGATGTCCGGCATTTTGCACAATGACGTGAGGGCGGAAGACCATTTGGGTTGCCCACACCTAGACCCCACTATGATGGATTTGTTTAATCCACATTGTTCACCATCTTCTCAATATAATTTTAGGCCATGTGTTAAATTTTGAGGCAAATATGAGTCTCGAGTGGGCTGCACTAAGAGTATTAATGTCCTTCTGTTGAAACACTCTAAGGCCTGTTTTGGAGTCCCTGATCATCCAAATCAGTCATAGTTAGAGTGTATTTGACCTCATTTGAGGTGGCCAAGATGGTGAATGGATTAGATTATCTGCTTGGGGCCCACATTAATTGTGTATGCAAAACATACAACGAGTATAATAATAACATGAAAAATACATCAACGGCGTGCAGGTGGGTGGTAACCATTCTTGACAAATTTTGGGTCTCACAAGTAGAATCCTATTTGGATGTTTATATTGTCATCCATCACCTTTGCCATGTCATTTTAGGCTATGTGCCAAACGATGAAATGGATTCAAATCTCAAGTGGGCCATAATGAGGGAAGCGAACCATTACTATTGAAATCTTCCAAAGCCCAATGTGGAGTCCCTTTTCATCCAAATCAACCCAAATCAAAGTCAATTAGACCTGCTCTATATGGACTATGCGGTGAACGGAGTAGAAAATTCACGTGAAGCCCACACAGATGGTGTATAAAAAAAGGAGAAACAAAGAAAAAGGTATGTGCCCTTGAGCTAAGGCACTCCACCCTAGACGTGACTGTAGGATTTACAAATATTTTAATGGTGAGACTCATCGTCCCACTGTTATTTCTGGTGTGGTTCACTTAAGATTTTGATATGAATCATTTTCGGTGTCATGATCTAAAATGATATTGAAAAATGGATTAACGGTGTGGATGTTATAAATTTATTATTTTGAGGCGTATTTAACTTTAATTTACTTTGAACAGTTGTACAACTGAGAGCTCGATAAGAGGCCGCGCTCGTCTTCGCACGACACGTACCCACACCCACATCCACAGATCGGCAGTTGGATTGCCTAACGCTGTCACCAGTACCTATTGGACGGTGCTCCGTGGCCCCGCTATGATATATGTATTTTATCCGCTCCATCTATATATTTTTTAGATCAATTTAATACTTGATTCCAAAAACGAGGCAATCCAAATGTTACCATCGGACTACACCATAAGAAAAAATAGTGATTGAACGACCACTGTTGAAAACTTTTTAATGGCAACAAAAGCTTTGGATGAACCTTATATATGTGATTTGCCTTCATCCAGGTTTTCGTGACCTAATCCAAAGGATGGATGGAAAACAAACATTACATTGAGCAGTAAGAAGTTTTTAATGGTGGACATTTAATCCCTACTGTTTTCTTATAATGTTGCCACTTGAGATTTAGATCTGCCTAGGTTTAACATTACACTGTAAAATGATCTGAAAAAATATAGAATAGATGAATGATGTAGTTAAAACACATATATCATGACGAGGCTCATGGAATACTATTCAGTAGTCACCTCGCTACTTACAGCGTCAGTAGCCAATCCACGTATGCAGCGACCGGTGACATAAAACAATGGTATAAATGAGTGGCAGGTAAGAATTTTATTTTATTTTATTTTTTTTAAAAAAAGGAAAGAAAGAAAGAAAAAATAATAAAAGAAGTAATCACCTACAAAATCATTGTTCCCGTTAAAATATCTATTGTTTAAGACATCATATCCATTCAAACGGTGAGTCCCACAATGAAGATCACCTATCTCGAAATCGGGCCGTTAGACTGAGTAGGTAAGCTACAATTGTACGCAAGGTCAAACCAGTTTTGATGGTGTAGCCTGCGTGGAAATGAATTGGCTTAGGCCAGGTGATCTTGATAGTGGGGCCCACTGTTTAGATGGATGGGTGTATACTACGCAAAGTTGATAGACTGTAGGTGATCTGTTCTTTCTCCAACAGCTTCATCTCCAATTCAAGTTTCTTCCGCCTTGGACCACGACCATACATGGTGCCCTTAATCTTTCATTCCACCAGGGCAATGAGTATTTATATGATACTCCAAGCTCCACTTTTTGGCATATGCACAGGCTCTCATTTTATTTTTATTTTTTAATAGTTGGGATTCGTGGTTTAATAATCCATACAATGGATCTTCATGTGGCCCACTTGTACAGACTATCATTATGACTATATCGTCTATAGGGACAATCTGACCTTTCTATTTATTTCCTGTGGATAAACGGTCAGGGAAAGAAATACAACATTTGTCTACATTTAATTGCAAATAGTTCTAATATTTATGTTTGGGATAATCCAAACGATAGATTTTAGTCATGCTACATCCACGACAGGACTCGACAGACCAAATGGTCCGGATCATCAGAAAATGGACCACTTGTCAGAATTGAAAAGCGTACATGTATCCTAAGGGAAGTTCTTCGAAACTCACGCGTATTAATAATGGTCAGGCATCACTAATAAATTAATAATGGTAAGGCATGTGGGCGGTACCCTGACCATGGAGCCTACCTCCAATTATGCGTTGTATATCCATGCCGTCCATCCGTTTTCCCAACTTATTTTATGGCATTAACCCATAAACGAAGCCATTAAAAATCTCAGATGGACCACGCAACAAGAAACCGCGGTCATTGAACGCCCACCATTAAAAACTTCGTAAGGCCCACTGTAATGTTTATTTTCCATCCAAACTGTTGATAAGTTCAAACAGACCTGAATGAAGGGTAAAAATAAATATCAACTTCATCAAAAAAAAAAAAAAAATGGCCCACAAAAAGTTTTAATAGTCATTAACCGCTGTTTCTTGTGGTGCGGCCCACCTCAGATTTATATCTACTTCGTTTTTCGTGTAAAGTCATAAAATGAGTTGAAAAAACGGATGAACGGTTTAGATATACAACTATTACATCTAGGTGAGCCCCACGGTCAAATTACCACTCAAATTGTTGGTTCCCGAGTCCACCAAGTCGCGCCCCCTCAGAAATTGTACACGTGGCACACATGAACGAAAATTAAACGGAGCGAATTGAGGAAACCACCATCTAAGAAACAGTCCCAAAATCATATTGGGTGAACAATCACAACCGTTGATTGATGGACACTTGTTCGTTGAAATAAGACTATTGGATTCTTTCATTTTTAACCGTCCAATAGATGTCCACCAATCCGACGGTAAGATAACCAAACCAAACATGCATAACTTTTAGGCAGTTCATTTTGAAGTATGTGAATGCTACGCTACGTATACAAATTCGAAGTTATTTCTAAGTTCCTAAATAATCCTGCGTATCATCTATGCCACTCTGCGAGACTCGCTACTGAAGTGATGTCACCAAGTTCTGTGGGCTCCACCATGATGTATGTGTTGTATCCACACCGTCCATTCATTTAAAGATATCATTTTAGGGCACGAATCAAATAATGAATCAAATACAAATCTCCAATGGACCATACCACAAAAAACAGTGACGAGAGTGATGCCCACCATTAAAAAATTCTAAGGCTTGTATAAGTTTTCAATCTAGTTGATACTTGTTTTTTCCCTTCTTTTATGTCTGTGTTAACTTGTGAACAGTTTGAATTTCAAATAAACATCATGGTGGGCCTTAGGAATGTTTCCACGGGTGGAAATCACTCTCCCCACTGTTTTCTGTGGTGGGTCTACTAAAGCTTTTGATCTGACTGATTCTTTGGCTCATGCATAAAATGATATCTCTAAATGGATGGACGGTGTGGATACAATACATTCATCATAGTGTGACCCACAGAACTTGGTGACGTCACTTCAGCAGGGAGTCTTGCTATTCAACCTGTGAGCAGCTAATCCGCGTCCCTCTGACTGGGTTTCAAAGTTTCCTACGTCATATAATCACTTGGAACGAGAAAGCGATGCCCATTATTTTCACTCGGGAATAAATCAAAATTCCATTTCCCAGAACCAGAATTGCTTCGGCTTCACTCACGCCTGCATTTACCAATCCTCCTTTTATCCCGCATTCTGCTTTCTACTTTCATCTCTCTGTGTATCTGTCTTTTCTTCTTTGCAAAACTCACGGCCGAGGAAGAAGAGCAGGGACAAAATGCCGGAAAATTCGGCGATGACCCTGGACGAGATCTCCATGGAGAGAAGCAACGGCTTCATAAATGCCTTGCGGGTGCTTTTCTCCCTTTCTACATCTTCTTCTCTCCTTCTTTTTAATCAGTTTTTGGATCTTTCTCTGTCACTGCAGTGCGATTTCTTTATGTTTCGGAGTTTTTTTTTTCAGGCGTTTGTTTTATTTTATTTCCCTTCTTTATTTGTGTATGCATTGGGATCTTAGCCATTTCTCTATCTTTAGATCTAATTCCTTTTCTTTGATTTTCTTCACTTAATATCTCATTTGTGTAGAGTCATTCTCATTTCTGGCCATGATTTTCTTCAAGATTCTTTTCCATCTCATCTCTTTAGTTACTCAGCATCAGTGCCATTTGGAATCGGATCAGTCCTACTACAATGCTGATGATTGTATATTTGATGTTTCGTATCTTTCACGCATGATACACGCATTCTCATTTACGGCCATGATTTTCTTCAAGATTCTTTTCCATCTCATCTCTTTAGTTACTCAGCATCAGATGCATTTGAAATCAGATCAGTCCTGACTTTTCACTGAGTTCATTTGTTACTACAATGCTGATGATGGTATATTTAATTTTTCGTATCTTTCACGTGTAATACATTGATTCAGTCTGCATTTCTCTTGACCTTGTTTTCATTAGTGGCTTTGGCAGAGATGAAATTTTTGGATATTGGTCCTCCCTAATAAATGACATATTCGGTTCTCAGAGTGCAAGCATAACTGCTGAAAAAACAAAGGCAACAGAAGCATTTTTTATGCATCCCTTTTACTCCGTGAATGTTGTACATGTGGGGCCGATAGTTTAGCAATCCAGACCATTGAACCATTGGCCATTGGAGGCACTTAAAAATGAGCTCATCTCATTTTTATTTAATTTTAATTATGTATTAGAGATTAATTTTTGCAGTAGGATTAAAAATATAACCAACAATTTATACAAATTATGATCTCTAATATTTAATTGATATTAACTAAAATGAGCTGAACTCATTTTTAAGCGATGACCAAATATGCCATTATTATTATTATTATTATTATTATTATTATTCTGTTGTCTTCTCTGAAGAATCCTCCACACCAGGCTCATTTTAAGTTGCTGAGCTATAGATATTGCTACTTGATTTCTTGGTTAGATCCATATGGTATTGGTTATTCACAGGAACTAAAAAGCTTGAGGCCTCAGCTTTACTCAGCGGCAGAGTACTGTGAGATGTCTTATCTTCATAGTGATCAGAAACAGATGTAAGAATGCTTGTTTTTCAAATTTTCTTTCAGAAAATATACTTGTAGCATAGTTGAGTACTTCTCTCCAAGTAAACTAAGTGTTTTGATTCACAAATAAAACATATCAGCAAATACCCACCCACTTTAGACATGGCTAACAGGGGACCTATACATCCATGTGACTAAATTTCAAAGTAAAACTAGTTGGAAAGATGTCCAAGATGGCAAATGGGACCAGTCCATGAGTTGTTAGTTAGTACACCGCTCATTCTTGTAAAAAATCTTCAGGGCAGCCTAACTAGTATGACTCAATCAATGATGCCAAATTCTGTCTGAGATTTAAGATGTATAGAGAGTGGAGATTATACTCACTGAAGCATAAATCATCTTCCTCTCCAATGTATATAGTTCCCTGCATCGTTTGCTAATCAGGACTTGGGACTTGGTAGGTCAGTCGTTGGTTGGGGGCGCTCATTGGGCCAACCAAGTGGGTCAAGAAAACAACAACAACAACTTTTTATTGTACAAAAAAAAAAAAAAGAAAATGTGAAAATACTTATCCTACTGGGAGAAAGGTCGAGAAACCAGGCTGAGTCATGCTGAAACCAAGAAACCAGGCCTTCTTCTTCTTTCAGGGCAACAGTGAGAAACCAGGCTGAGTAAGGCTAAAACCAAGAAAACAGGCCGAATCAGGCTGAAATCAGGATGGGCCCAGCATTCCTGAATCAATTCTGGTTGACTCATGCAAGCATGTCAAGGAGAAACTAAAAACTGCAACAGAAATCATCTAAATTGTGAAACCTGTTAGAAATTCATGGTTTTCTTCTTAGGAATTATCAAATAATCTTTCCAAAAGAGTCAGCATATAAGTTGTTCCCATGTGCTTGGTAGGTAAAGCCAGTTGATCACTTGTCGAAATCATACAGCAGCTTTTATTGGGAACAAGGAGTAGAACTTGCCTTTATCAAAAGTTCTCGAGAAACATTGCTCATGTGAGATGGATGGAGGTCTTCAAGGCATGTGTGCCAAGGCCCATGTGCTGACTAGGCACACATGTGAGATATCTGGGGTATTAATCAGTGCAACACTCCAAGAGAATGCCCTGACGTAAAATCACTGTTTACTATCAGGTAGGCCACATCTGTACATTGAATAGGGACCATTGGTGAATATCTTACAACTTTCCATTTGTGTTGTACATGGTTGCTAACCCAATGAGAAGAACATCCTGATGTTGGTCTAAGGAATCTACATGATGGGACCCGCCTGATGAGCGTCTTGGGTCTTGCTTATGAGGGGTGAGTGCATGAAAAAAAAAGTGCACTAGCTTGAGTTCACTTGGCAGCCCTGGAAATTTTATGATTAGTTTTATTAGGGTCGATTACCCTGGACATTCTTGGGTTACTGAGTAACATGTGAGCAAAAGAATGTGCAAGGGCAGCAGATTGATATTGTTCATGCAACTTGTGGTAAGATTGTAGAGCAGTGAGCATCCGCACATACTTCTGATTGGTAGATGAAGAGTGGCTGTATATTGGCATGATCCTTGAAATTTGAAGTCTCATCAGGCTGTTCTTTTCCCAAATCTCTGGAATTTATAACTGTTATTGTTGTGTGCAGTACCACGTCCTCTAAGATTGCACTTGCACATGATAAATTTGACCTAGATACATGGAACCCATCATGCATGGTGCTATTAGTCATGCAAGGATGAAACTTTTTTTTTTTTTTTTTTTTGTTTTTTCTCCCTTATGAAGTAGCATTCACAAGGCAACGAAGATTTGGATTATTGATTGATAGAGATGAACATTCTGCTCCCAGTAGGAAGACCCTCAAGTAAACAAGGGGATAACCTCGTCTTTGATTAAGATGGGGATTGTTGATTGCAGCGTAATAGAGATGAACATTCTGTTCCCATTTGGAAGACCCTAAAGGCATCGAGGGAACAATCTTGTTTTCTGTACCCTTACAATGCTTGAAAGGTTGAAACAAAATTTACTAGAGCTCCTCTGAGGCATCCATTTACTTTCGGGAGTTTCAATTCAATAGTTTGTAAACTCAGAACCAGTAATTTGTTCATTTGCAGGTATGCCTGTATGATGCTGTTTAAAGCATGTTTTCATGCCTTTTGAATTGGTGTGCTTGAGAATGAGACTTCAAACATTATTTGCATTTGTGGAATTGTGAAATTGTGAAAGGATTGTGCTTGTTTTTGCTAACCATGATGAATTTGTATCCATAACAATTGGAGCCTGCATGTACACTTGGTGCACATGAGCCCACACATCCAGTACAGCACCTCCACTCATGTTAACTATAACTAAGTGCTTCGAGCCTTTTGAATTTTGTTATTTTGTGCTTAGCGAGCTCGTCTGGCATTGCATATTTTAGACATGGACTGTTTGCACATTCCCCTTTGTGGGTAGCACCCAATAGTTGTACTAAGATTCGGTGTGGTGCCTAACGCAGGAGAGGACGTGAGGTTGAGCACCGTCTTCCTCAAGATGATAAATATTTAGAATCCACGGAACTTCTCTGGACTCCTCACAGAGACTCCTCGAATCCACGAGGCAAGAAAGCAGAATAATATAAATAAATTCTAGTAAATTTGAAATTGATTAATAAATAATTGATAATTGTTTAATGTGTCTCCTTACACCATTAATATATAAAAAAATAAACTAAAATTCGTAATTACCAAAAACATCAAAATTCTAACTCTAATAAAAATTCCAATTCTAATAAAACTCTTCTAAAGCCTATTTCTAAAAATAAAAATTGTCAATAAACTTTCTTTAGAAGAGTCCTAGTATAACTAAAAGTTATTTCTAAAAGGAAAGAAAATCTAAAACTCTAAAAATGTTAAAAAATCGAAATTACTAAAAATAGTAACAATTTTTCTAAAAATTCGTTTTTAACCTGAAAGCGCGCGTTTTCTAATGAAACGGACAGATGTGACCCACTTGGTTCACCTCGGATGGCCCGTTTCAGTAAAGATTAATAGGTTGTACGCCCCATAACGATACCCGGATCAAATGTTATGGTCAATTCACGGTCCGTCTTCTTTTGGCTCAACCATGCTGGGAATATCTCTGTGATACGTTCTACATCAGACCCCCCCTCCCCCACTTGAAAAAAAATCGCCCTCGAGTTATTCAAGGGATTTGGTTCATGATTTTGAAATAACTTTTAAGATAATTTCTGATGCCGATGTTTATTAGTCCTGTTTTTGTACTTGGCATTAAGCTCTTGAGCTGACACAATACATATACTCATGCTTTCCTTGACTTGACTAATATTGATCAGTTCCTTCCCATCTGTCTTTAAAATTTCATATTTTTTCTGATAATGTGGGTAATTAGGCGGACTTGCTCCTGAGACAGGATCAACGTGATTTTGTATATCTCGTATGGGAGGCAATTTATTGGGGGGTTTATCAAGCACAATCTCCTTGAACTCTTGCAACATTGGCTTCAAATCTTCTGGGATATTCACAGACTCCATATATTCTTTCTTTTCAATTAATGGATATACATCTCTTATTTCTTTAGATTGTTTAACAAAAGCCTGTTCAGTTGTGAAAGACTATTCTTCAACTTTAGAAGTCTTAGGTTGGTTCTTCCTTCCCATAGGGGCAAGGATAATCTTTTTAATATCTTTAATAAAGATAAATAGATTATCCTGATCCCTATATGCAGCATTAATATTATTTTGTCAGGGTTAATCAAGTAACATGTGACAAGCTTCCATATCGACCACGTCACACATTACTTCATCCTTATAATATTTACCAATAGAAAAAGATATACGACATCGTTCAGTTACTTCTATTTTGTTGACCTCCTTAATCCATCCAATCGTGTATAGAGATGGGTGTCTTTTTATTTTCAGTTGTAGCTTTTTTATCATTATTTTCGATACGAAATTCTCATTGCTCCTGACATCGATGATCACATTGCAGACTTTTTTGTATTCAGTGCACCTTGTTCGAAAGATGTTGTCTCACTGTAATTCTATTTCTACCTTTAGCATGTATAACGGCTCCCTCATAATCGAAGTGGTGGCCGATGATTTACGATCATTTGATGGTGTTTTGTAGAAATTGGGATTGTGTCGTACAACGGCCACAAGCGGTTGAGCATCACTTTGAGCTTAGAGCGGAATTGGCGCATCCGCAATACGGTTGAGAGTTGCTTGCAGCCCTTGCATGGTCAACTAACTCTCCCGGTAGAAAACTTTCATTCTTTTCAAAAAATAACGAATCCCTGAATCACCGTCCACAGGATTTTGATTCAAACCTTCATTGTTTGTCATCGGCCCGAGGGAAAACTTCGCTTTGATACTAAATTGACGTAGGGATGAACGTGATGAGGTCGATCACCATCTTCCTCAAGGATAACTACTCCGAATCCATGGAGCTTCTCTAAACTCCTCATAGAGACTTCTTAAATCCACAAGGAAAGAAAGCAAGAAAATAGAAATAAATTTTAATAAAATTTGAAATTGATTAATGAATAATTGATAATTGTCTAATGTGTCTCCTTACACCATTAATATAGAAAAAAATAAACTAAAATTTGTAATTATTAAAAACATCAAAATTCTAAATCTAATAAAAATCCTAATTCTAATAAAACTGTTCTAAGGCTTAATTTCTAAAAATAAAAATTGCCAATAAACTTTCTCTAGAAGAGTCCTAGTATAACTAAAAGTTATTTCTAAAAGGAAAGAAAATCTAAAACTCTAAAAATATTAAAAAATCAGAATTATAAAAAATAGTAAATTTTTTTAAAAAAATTCGTTTTTGATCTGAAAGTGCACGTTTTCTGATGAAACGGACAGATGCGACCCACCTTGTGGGTCGGTTCACCTCGGATGGCCCGTTTCAGTAAAGATTGATAGGTTGAACGCCCCATAACGATACCCGGATCAAAAGTTATGGTTAATTCACAATCCATCTTCTTTCGGCTCAACCATGCTGGGAATATCTCTGCGACATGTTCTACATCAGACCCCTCTACTTGAAAAAAACTTACCCTCGAGTTATTTAAGGTACCTGACTCATGATTCTGAGATAACTTTTAAGATAATTTCTGATGCCGATGTTTATTAGCCCTTTTTTTGTACTTGGCATTAAGCTCTTGAGCTGACACAATACATGTACTCATGCTTTCCTTGACTTGACTAATATTGGTCAGTTCCTTCCCATCTGTCTTCAAGATCTCATATTTTTTATGATAATATGGGCAATTAGGCGAACTTGCCCCTGAGATAGGATCAACGTGATTTTGTATATCTCGTATGGGAGACAATTTATCGGGGGGTTCATCGAGCACAATCTCCTTGAACTCCTGTAACATTGGCTTCAAATCTACTGGGATATTCACAGACTTCATATATTCTTTCTTTTCAATTAATGGATATACATCTCTTATTTTCTCATATTGTTTAATAAAAGTCTGTTCAGTTGTGAGAGACTGTTCTTCAACTTTAAAAGTCTTGGGTTGATTCTCCCTTCCCATAGGGGCAAGGATAATCTTTTTACCATCTTTAATAAAGATAAATAGGTTATCCTGATCCCTATGTGTAGCATTAATATTATTTTGCCAGGGTTGACTAAGTAACATGTGACAAGCTTCCATGTCGACCATGTCACACATTACTTCATCCTTATAATATTTACCAATGAAAAAAGATATATGACATCGTTCAGTTACCTCTATTTTGTTGACTTCCTTGATCCATCCAATCGTGTATGGAGATGAGTGTCTTTCTGTTTTCAGTTATAGCTTTTTCACCATTATTTTCGACACGAAATTCTCATCGCTCCTGACATCTATGATCACATTGTAAACTTTTTTGTATGCAGTCCACTTTGTTTGAAAGATGTTGTCTCACTGTAATTCTATTTATACCTTTAGCATGTATAACGGCTCCTTCATAATCGAAGTGGTGGCATGTGATTTACCATCATCTGATGATGCTTTGTAAAAATTAGGGTTGTGTCGTATAATGGCCACAAGCAATTGAGCATCACTTTGAGCTCAGGGTGGAATTAACGTATCCGCAATACGGTTGAGAGTTGCCTGCAGCCCTTGCATGGTCAACTGACTCTCCCGGTAGAAAGCTTTCATTCTTTCCAAAAGATAACGAATCCCTAGATCACCGTCTAAAGGATTTTGATTCATACGTTCATTGTTTGCTATCGGTCCGAAGAAAAACCTCGCTTTGATACCAAATTGACGTAGGGATGAATGTGATAAGGTCGATCACCGTCTTCCTCAAGGATAACTACTCCGAATCCAAAGAGCTTGTCTGGACTCCTCACAGAGACTTCTCGAATCCACAAGGAAAGAAAGCAAGAGAATAGAAATAAATTCTAATAAAATTCAAAATTGATTAATGAATAATTGATAATTGTCTAATTTTTCTCCTTACACCATTAATATAGAAAAAAAATAAACCGAAATTCATTATTACCAAAAACATTAAAATTCTAATTATAATAAAACTCTTCTAAGGCCTAATTTCTAAAAATAAAAATTGTCAATAAACTTTCTCTAGAAGAGTCCTAATATAACTAAAAGTTATTTCTAAAAGGAAAGAAAATTTAAAACTCTAAAAATATTTAAAAACATTGGAATTATTAAAAATAGTAAAAAAAAAAAATTTAAAAAATTCGTTTTTAAGCTGAAAGCGCGCGTTTTCTGACAAAACGGATAGATGCGACCCACTTTGTGGGTTGGTTCACCTCGGATGGCCTGTTTCAATAAAGATTGATAGGTTGCACGCCCCATAACGATACCCGGATGAAAAGTAATGGTCAATTCACGGTTCATCTTCTTTTGGGTCAACCATGCTGGGAATATCTCTGGGACACGGTCTACATCAGTGCCTAACCATGTTCGCATGTGAGTCATGTTAGTGATCATGTATTGGTTGGTTCCCTACTTTTTGGAACAGCCAACGACTAGAGCATGACGTTTGAACGAATAGAGCATGGCATTTGATATGTGTGGCTGCTTGTGCTAGCTCTTTGCCTAACAACCTTCTTGCATTACTCTGTTTTGCTTGCTCACCATTGGGGCATACCTATAATTAGTTGGACTAGAGTCATTATTGGATGGGACCGTTTTGTTGGCATGTGAGTGGTGTCAATTTTAGTCACTACCATGGCCAGTTCCAAGAGCTAAGGTTACAAAGAAGGTTGAAGTATGGTGGTCAGCTGATCATAAAACTCCTACTAATCTACCATTTAAAAACCAACCCAAAATTGCCAGGAGAAAGGCAAAGACGAATTTTCTTTTGATCAACTTTTGCTTTTGTTGTAAAATACTAAGTTGACTCTCCTAACCAGGATACTGGATAACCTGAAAGATTACGCCGTTCGGGTCCTTGTCAATGCTGTTAATCATCTTGGAACCGTTGCTTACAAACTCAAATGACCTATTTGAACAACAAACATATGATGTCTCAACTGCAGAGTTAAAGATTGCATGTCTCAATCAGGTATGTTTTCTTACATTTATTTTACTGAATTTTTTTTAAACTTAGAATAATCCTTTCAGTTGTATACAAGCTAAATTTACTATTTTAATATTAGCAACTTCTTGCTTGCCAAACTTACACTGCCAAAGAAGGTCTCGGGCAGCATCAACTCTCAACAGCTGTACGAAGACATCACAAGCATTACATCTTGCCAAGTATGACGTCTAAGAACTGTTATGAGCTTCATTTTTTAAGTGTTGGTGTTGATGAGACTGCAAATGTAACTTTTGTTGTCTGAATCTCCACGCTAGACTCTGTCAACAAAAAGGTGCAGAGTAGCCCCCAGAAACAGACTGATATTAGGCAAAAGCTTATTCAAGCAAAACCACGCCCTCGTCCTTCAGGTCCCATTTTCATTTGGTGCTGGCACATTCAGTTTGTTTCAATTATTCATATACCAGTTTTTGCACATGCAGCTGCTGTTTATGCCCACTGTGAATGATATAGGCCCCCATTCTTTGCTTTCAGAAATACTACAATATATCTACTGAAATTAGAGGAATGGGTGCTTTTGTCAATCATGATGGGTAAAAATATCATTTCCTTTTGTATGCACTGTGTTAGTCATCAATGGCTTTGATGCATGAACTCTAGGATCTTCATCGAAAACTCTTTCTTGGCATTTAGCCTCAGAAACTGACTCTGAGTTGAATGGCACCCCATATGCATCGCCAGGGTAAGTTGCATGTACTCCATTTAAGTTTTTCCATGGCAATGCATTTTAATATTTTAGTGGGTACGTTAAACTCAATGGAATTGCTAATAAGTGTATTTCTGTGAGCTCAAATGTTTTACCTTTTCTTTATCATACAGAGTGGAAGACCACAGATATTCAGGGCCAAACTCTCAAGTCTTCTATCTGCTTGGTACCTCCCGTTTTAAGTTCCCTTCACCCTGTACTATGTTATTCATATTTATAAGAAGTATTAAATTATTTTCTCTTAATACTGATCATCTTGACTGATGGTTGTGTTCTATATTGCAATTTCTTAGCAAGGTGTTTCATCATGGTAATGGTAGCCTTAATGGCCACCACCTTTACTGTTATGATACAGCCGTTATGGCCACCACCGTTACAGTTATAATATGGGCCATTATGACCTTATTATAATTTAAAAAAAAAAAAAAAAAAACTGTTTTGAGACTGTTACAGGCCGTTGTTTTGTTTTTCTTTTCTTCAACAGCACGCCCCATAACGTGTAATGCTAATGACTGTTACGGCCGTTATGTAACCATTTTGGCATACCATGTTTCTTAGTTTTAAAGTTGTATTTCTTATGCTACCACCTCCTGTACTTGTAGACACGAAAATTGCTGTTTCATCCATGCCGGAGTTAGGTCATCATCAGTCATCTAGTGGAGGTCCTGCCTCTCGTGCAGTTCTGAAGACGTTTGGCATGACACAGGGTAAGATGCTTTAAAGTAGGAGTGGTTTTTCCCGTTAGAGTTTTGTGCTACCATGTATATTCTTCAGCTTGTTCAGCTATCAGTTTGGTTTAATCTCTCTTTCTCTCTCTCTATCTCGTCTGTGTGTGGATGTCTTTTTATTAATACATTTACGAAGGTATTAAAAAACGGTGGCTACTATATAAAAGTAACGTTTTTATTTTATTTTATTTATAAAGGTCGTAACCGTTATCATTATTGAATACCTAGACATTTATCCTTCATGGAAAGGTCATTCTTAGCTAGGGACATGTAAACATTGAATAATCACTGGCTCTAAACATGTATTTCAGCACTGATATCCTATTTATCGTTGGTAGGATTCACCAGCCACCAAATCATTATCGGCGTTTAGATCCTTTCACACTCCTAATCGGTGTGAGATCTTCCACCAGCCTGTTCACAACAAGAATTTGCTGTCAGCATTCTTCGTCAAACCAAAATCTGCAAAGCAGCGGAGCTAGGCCTCATGATCAATGCCATTTGAATCAAATGAGACCTTTAAACCTACAGAATTTTCCTTAAGCTTGGTAATCTGTTCCTAGTGATAGTCTAGTATTTGTCTAATCATTTTTATGATATATTTTCTATTCCATTTTATTCTATTAACCATTTGAGTAAGCATTTTAAGAGGTTTCTAATAAGACATGCATGCACAGCTCAACCCGTTTGTGGAAGTGGAACATTCAAGCTATCCATCTAGTGGACCCACTGGTCCAAAGGTGGTTCACAGAAGTTTTCTAACATTTGTTTTTTTCAGTTCATCACAGTGGAAATAACCTTACAAACGGTTTGGATGTATTTGATTTGGGACTCAAGTGTCATAATGGCACATGTGTTGAGATGTATGGCTTAGCACTCGTGTGCAATTAATAAACCTTCTAACAAGAGAGATCCGTTTGATTTAATGATAGCATCTCGCAAATTTATAAAAGCAGACATGACAGCAGGAAATGGGGGGCTAGGCTCCGTGTAAAAAGGCACAAATATGGGAAGTTACTTTTAAAAAATCTACTAATTAAGTGGCTAACCAAACACACTTTAAGCCTAAAAATGTGATCGATCTTCAGAATAATAATAATAATAAACACTTCTTTTTAGCAAAGCCTAATAAGTTCAGGGGCCATTCCATATTTCTACATATTCAAGAGATATTTAAGAGTTCCGAAGAGATGTGAGATATCCATATTGTTTATCCAAGTTCGTCAGCCCTACCCATCTTTCACCACCTACAAAATGAATCTGCATGGCTCCACAACGAGGAGCATCTAAGACATTGCTGGACATGAAATGCCTGAAAAATCAGGCCAATCCATCTATCATCGGTGCTACCACCTGATTTTGGATAGTTGTCTATTAATTTTTTGTTACTGGCTATGTAATGTGTATATCATCTGACCCACGCATTGATATAAATCTCACTGTGACGCCAGGATGTGCCAAAAATCAGGCTTTGTGCCATCAGTAGCTGGGCCGCACCATAGGAAATAATGTACAAGCATCATATATCCTACTCCATGTCATGGCTCGCGTGATAGCTGGATTGGACTGACTTTCGAGGCATCCAACCTTGACAGTGGCTCGATCTTGTTGGACCACCTCGGTGGTATGCACACATCTCAGAGGGCCATGCACATCATTTTTAGAACAAGCGTATTCTATAAAGGCCGAGGATGCGTCCTCGTATGGGTTTAGCAATCCATAGTAGTGAAGTGGATTTGGTATCTTTGAATGCTTGACTATTGTTTTCTATGTGGGGTCCACTGTATTATTATGTACCATCTGACCCATGCATTACATGAATCCTATCATGACAATAGGGGCAGCCCAAAAACTCAGGCCTATGCAATCAGTAGGCGGACGACACCAAATTAAGCAATGGACAGCCATATAAAAATATTCGCTTTTTTGTCATGGCCCACGTGATGGTTAGATCGCATTGATTTGGGGCGTCAGGTTTGATGCCGTGTATATAACCTGATGGGCCCAGGCACATCACCTGTAAAATACGCTTATTCTATAGCACACCCCTGCCGGACGGGTTGGAACACTATAGGTCCTAAAATTAACCATCCATTTAACGACTACCAATTAGACTATTAGAAATGTCTGATTTTTGGGGCCATGCTCCATCCATTATTTGACCTATAATTTGGATGTTCTGGATTGACGCACCTGTATCCAATGTGTGCGGTGATTGAGATACAAACCAATCAAGCAATATTAACTGTCAACTTGATGGATGGATGCTTAAAAGGAAAAGAATCCTTGATGCTTTGTGATTTTTTTATTTTTTTATTTTTATTTTATTTTATTTATTTTTATTTTTTGGCAATAGGCTTGATCTGCAGTTGGGTAATAAGTTGGAATTCTAAACCATTCTACAACCAAGTTATTAATGTTAGAGATTTGCCCCGGAAAAGTAACTTAATTTGAATTGAAATAAATAAGAGAAAATGAAAATACAAGCAAATATATCCTCATCTTAGATTTACTAATTGATCATTCAATTCTAATTTAACAATGATAAGCTAGGATGGAGTACAAGGTCTGCGTTAGTGTAAGGCCAATGATGAGAAGAGCGCCCACGAGGGATACGATGGACCATCGATGGCGGAAGTACTCGCTGTTCAAGCTGGCCCTCCAAGTAGGCCACTTACGTTTCACGTGCGCTATCAACTGGCATGTCACGGCGGATAGATAATTGTCCTTGTCGTTGGTGCCGATCTCACGACAAAGATCATTGAAAAGCTGGGCCACGACCTCATCGCTACCTAGTTGGTGGTTGATAATCCCCTTCTTCTGTAGATAGGCAACGTCTCGTGGAGTATTGATCAGCCTGTCCATGAAAGTAAAGTAGGTACTGATATGGTCGCTACATTGTGGGTGGCACTGCTCGAACGCCATGAGGTTGAGGAAGATGGACTTGGTAGAGTCGTCAATTAACAATGGCGGGATTTTGAGAACGCCTCCTTCGAATTTGATGTCCGTCAAATTGCTTGACAATCTCTTCTCGAACTTCACCCCAGAGTCCAATAGCAAGGAGACGCATGGCATCGTCAGATGGGGCTGGTGACAATAATCTACGTGTTCATCAAGGGGCCGTGTGGATTGTAATGGAATGAGGCTTTGACGGATAACGTGGAGAAGATGCAAGTCACCCTCATCTTGATTTTCCCTGTTGGGAGTCTTTTGATTCTTGAAGGTTCCGGGGATGGTCCATCGGAAGAAGTTGAGAGCCAGATGATGCACCGAGTCGCCCCTATAATATTCTCCTTCAGTGATCTCCAACAAGCAATCCAGGACGAACAATGGGATTTGGTTCTCGAGCAATAACATGTCGCATGGGATCCGTATGAAAACTGCACGAGCAGCAAACAGTGGGCCATAGTTGCTCCAGAAGGGTTTGTTCTTCGGAAGGAGTAATTCAAGGATGAAGCAAGAATCAAGCAACAACATCTCGATGAATTCTTGGTCATTCATGCAGTCAGTGCGCCACGCATAGCATTTGCGAGCTCGGTCCACGAGAAGTGAGAATGCGTTGATATAGAGCTTTAGATCATGTCGGGTTCTTTTGAGATGGCGACGGAGGGAATGCCACTTGTGCACTTCCATGCGTCGCAGGTAGTCGTCGTCTTTGTGGCGTGGGCCAATGGAGATGAACTGGGGCGTGTAGGCCTTGGGCTCCAATTCTCGAAGGTTTCTTGGGACCCGAAAGATGGAATAGCTGGAGCATACTTCCTCATCTAGTTCAGAAATTTCATTTAGTCTTCTTTCCATGAAGCTTATCAAATTCTTCTGATCGGGGTTTTCCATTTGATGCTTTTCTTTCTCAATATTTATTGTTGGTGCAGTGGAGGAAATCACCTTATTCTTTTGATTGCTTACCGCTTGGTGGTTTTCTTCCTCAGTGTTGTTTCCTTTGTTGACAACGGGAGGAAATTGCCACAAAAATTTATGGTTAGGATTTTGAATAAGATATATCATTCCTTTTTTTCGTTAACTTTGAATAATTTCAATAATTCTAGAGATTTTTACCTGAAAATTTTTCATACTAAGTGATATTCCAATAACATGCTTTGACCTTCAAATTTACTAAAAGGTTACTCTCATTATGCATACAGAAGATATGAGGAATTTTAACCGTACTATCATTGTGGTATGTTCAAAATCTTGAAATGGAAAGCAAGTTTTAAATATTATAAGGATAGTTATCTAACAAGTTTTTAATTTTTTTTTTAGATAAATTGCCCTTGTCCTTAGATTAGTAGTTGTACGGTTTTTTAGTGCATAATAAGTTACGTCATATTCAATCATGAAAAAGTGACATAGACGAAAGTTATTATTGGACATATAGAATCTACATTCAATCCATTCATTTTCCTTATAGCAATTTATTTATATGGAAAGATGTTAACTTCTTGGTGACATAATCTCTTTATATCATGCAAAACTTGATAACTTATAACAGTGTTTGTTTGATATGAACTATTTTTTGTAAATTGACCTTCCATGAAATTCCAAAGTTAATGGATAAAGTGGATTCTGGACATATGCGATAGTGGAACCCACAAATGGTACTCTTATAGTGTTAAGGGTTTGGGTTAAGGTTGTCATGTGTTAAGGGTTGAGGTTGTTATGTGTTCACTACCAACACTACCAAAAATGGATCAAGGGCTACGGATTAAATCCATAGGGAAAGAATATTTTTGTCAATGGCCATCAGTACCACGGTAGTAATGTGGTAAGGATCGAGGTTGTCATGTTATAAGGGTCGAGGTAATGGTTGTAAGAGATAAAGGTCGAGGTTGTCATGTTATAAGGGTCGAGGTCAGTAAGGGTCACGGTTGTCATGTTAGGTTGAGGTTGTGGTTGTAACGTGATAAGGGTTGAGGTTGTCATGCTACAAGGGTCGACGTCATGATTATATGTTATAAGGGTGAAGGTCATGGTTGTAATGTGGTAAAGGTCAAGGTCATCATGTTATAAGGGTGAAGGTTGTAGTTGTTGTTCATTGTTGTTTTGATGATCATTTCTCTAGCATAGGTGACAAGTACATCGGTGTGCCAGAATTGAGATTATGGTTCTAATTCAAACAAAACAACAATGACCCTAAGTGCCAAAGTAGGCAGATACTAAGTATGACCAAGATCCAATGAGGTCGTTTGCCTATTCAACCACTTGCTAAAAGTGTAAATGGATTAAGCATAGTCAGATGGTGGGGTTCGTCATCTGATTATGAGTTTCTTCTTCCCTTCTGTATGAAATTAAAGGAATTTCTTAATGCATTAAGAGTGAAAAGGGAAAGGTAAACGAACATCGACCATAAAAGAAAAAAAAAAGTGCTTCAATTACAACTACAATTATCAACTGCTACATTTATGCCAAGTAGAAAATAAATAATTATGCTCAGGGAAAGAATTTACTTGATAAGAGCAATGATTACACTAAGGAATGTAAATTAGACAAGATAACTGAAAGATAATTAATTTATCGATTTGTTTAAGTTAGTGTGAGATGATTTCTAAACTTGCGTAACTCTCTATTTATGCTGATTATTTGTTATTCCAAATGCTTCCCATGATTTAACGGTTACCATAACTGCTTTCTCCCTCTTTATGCTTCTAGATTCTTCCAATATTCTTGCATTCTCTAAATTCTTGACATCTGTCAACATGCATGCAAACTTGACCACTGGCTAACTGATTGCTTAGTTGGTTAAACTCAATTGCATTATAAATGACTACTTACAATGCGCTTGACATCTGATGACATTCTTTCAAAACTCGGTTGTATATTCCTAAAATAATCTTACGACCGTTAAGCACATGTATGCGTAACTCACACGAGTCTAACCCTTAACAAATGAAAAAAGGACTCGGTCGAATAGGGTATAAACATTACCTCCTCGTCATTGTCCTTTCAAAGAAAAGGACTACGACGTTTGAGTATTTTCAAATACTACATTAAATATTCACATGTATTGCCTAATATCTTATACCGCTATCTCCAGTATCAATCGTACTGATATAAAACGGTGAATGAAACTTGAATAAACACATGTCTTCCAAAAGAGTCATTCTATTGTGAAGAGGCGTGCTCCCTAATTAATGTTGCATCTAAATTCCTTATATATATATATATATATATATATATATATATATATATATATATATATATATATATATATGTCACTTTGTATTTACATTTCATACAATTCCTCATTTTCCTTCTTATTTCTTCTTTTACATTACTCTTTCTCTTCAATCATGGCTTCTTCTTCATCTAAACCTACCTTTAACCAAAAGGACATCATGTCCATGATGAATCTCTTTGCGAAACATTGTTCGAAGGATATAATTTTCAAGTCTCTGATTCATGGAGACACTTATGGTTTAGGTCCTTTATTCTCTCCAAACGTTTTGGCCGAATCACCACAACTTTTAGTTATATTCTTCCCAATTTGTCCAGGAGCAACATCTTGATTCAATCTAGAATTATTCCTAATACAAAAAATGCATTTAAAGTACCGATGTTATAGCCGAAACATCTTCTTGGATGGGAAGATTGGTTCAACAGAGTATCGGACTAATGTAGAGCGGGTCGCAGACAATTTCATGGCCAAGATGGACCAGAAAAGGCACGATCGATGACAGAAATAATCCGCACCATCAGACCTTAGATCGGTTGTATCTCGCAATCCGGAATGAGTTATCTGATGTAAAATATATGATTTTGGGCTAGAACGAGCTACTTTAGCCAACCAACCCTGCTATGTTAGGTTGCAAAGCCTGGATTTACAAGAAACCCTGGATCGACAGTCATTTCCACGTTTTAATTTCATTTTTACTATAAATTGTAAGTTTTAGTTTGTTTATAGCTCTTCATCCGTTGGGCTTTAGGAGTTGTGTCCAACATGAAAAGTGCTTAGGATAATTAGGAGAACGGTTTGGTGAAGCCAAATAGGACACTTACTATTTTTGGCCAAAAACCTTGCGCACTAGTAGACATCATGACCGTCTATAAATAGTAAGTTTACTATTTATAGTAAGTTGCGGATTCTAAGAGTTTTAGTTGTAGTTTGAGTCTGATTTCTTTCTTATTGCTTGGTTCCCTTATTTAAAGGGATGTGAACTCATTTTATTTCATTCAGTAATCAATTTTAAATTTTATTAGAATTTATTTCTATTTTCTTGCTTTCTTTCCTCGTGGATTCAAGAAGTCTCTATGAGGAGTCCGAAGAAGCTCTGTGGATTCGGAGTAGTTATCCTTGAGGAAGACGGTGATCGACCTCATCACATTCATCCCTATGTCACGGACTAATTAACATGGAGATCTATGGAGAGAACTCTACATCTTCGAATTTATCAAACTTTCTCTTTTCGAATATTTTCCCAATATCCCTCTTCTTCTAGCCTTAACATCGTTTTGGAGCATCTCTACCAACACCTTTATGTTCAGTTGTAGACCGATGAACGTTTTTATCAAAGACATTTGTCATCTGACCGAACTTACCCCTTTTGGGATGACTTCTCATGCAAAAACTAAAGCTAGGTAACACAAGAATTTTCCTAATAAGAATGCTAAAGGGTGTACCAATTTCATTAACTCCTACCGCAAACTCACAGGACTGGTTGAGGAGCTCGAACATCTTGGTTTTTTTTTTTTTTTTTTTTTTGGATCTATTGCCATCTCCTATGTGTCAATGCTCAACAATACAATCAAGTACGTTGCTTTGGCCGAATGCCTTGTCCATGGCCAACGAGTAGCATTGGCGTCATTTGTTCTAAGTCACCTGCATAGGTGAATCGCCCCATACGTTTTAGTATTCGAGTGTTATAATGGAAGCCTAATCTAGTATAAACACAAATCTAGCTTATCTCACATCTATCCACATCAGACCATTGGGCATAACCTTCATTTATGAATCAAGCCATCTATCTATTAATCTTTAAGATAGATCATCGAGTCATCAGAGAAACCTGCTAATTCAGGACTTTAATAACCCTGCTAGACAATTGAATCGCACATTATCTATCACAGGCATTAGATCACAAGATCCACTAATTGTTCAACTTATATAATGATTATTAATAATCTACTTAAAATTTAAAAACAAATCGAATCATACGATTATAAGATCAATCATTGGTTTAAATTACTCAACTATTCAACCGTAAGTTAAACCATCTAATCATTCATTGTGGATCATAGAACATCTTGATCATTGTTGTGATCATCAGGGGATGCCCATTAGTACTAAAGTCCACTTAAATAGGTCTTATGGGCTCGAATCATCAAGATCGACATTGATTTCCACACGAGCAGTCTTTAAGGCCACTAATCTATAAACTAGAATTGATCCGATCATCTGTCTTAGTTTTTAAAGAACTAGTTAACAGATCCATTGATTAATCACATTTCGGATAGCCTAATGATACATCAGCTTCTAAACCATACTACGTAGATAATCTACCGATCATTTGTTTAGAACAATTCGGGTGTCGTCAGGGACTTATAAATCTATAGATGACCGATCGTAGTGAAATCTAACCATTGGAGTGATCTGCAACCTTAAATCAAATCATCCGGCTGTTGATTTTCAAAAAGGATTTTCAATCATTAATATGAGATTTTGGATTGCTAGATCCACCATTCATCAGGCCTGCAACCTTGATGGGATGAATTACCATCTAATTGAATGATCTAGCCATTGAGTTATAAATATTAACGTCAAAAATTTATTAAAAGAGAAAAAAGGGTGTTAGAGGTGCCATGGGTTAGAGTTTGAAAGTAATCTGACCATTGGGTCGATAGAAAATCTATAAATAAGGCTCATGACCTTACATAGGTCCCAACATTACATTGTGTGTGTACTGTGGTGAGTGTGCACCCGTTGTGCATTGGACAGTGTAGCTTGTTGAAACCTGCTTAACCCGATAGAATCTCAAAAGAAAGAGATTTCTCTCTTCTTTAGGTTTCCCTCCCACGACGGTTTAAATGGAAGTTGTCTATTATGACGACTGTGGCCCACCATCGTGCCCCACCATGGATGATTTGAATCGTCCATTTGGTAGAACACCCTTAACCTACCAAAACCATGCCTCTCACTCGAGTTTCCGCACATTTACATGCGCATAATTCCGAATGCAATATATGCGTGCATGCAGCTTCCTCTGAATATGAAAATCTACTGTGCTGCCAAGCTAGCAATTCGCAGTAGCAACCTACCTTTAAATCTCGGCCCTTGATTGGGGGAGCATCCTAGCCCTCTGTTCGGCATCATGAAAGAAAAGTTTTTCTGTGGCCTACGAAAGGAGGAAAGATGCCTTCATATTCGCATGGTGCGATTTTGCTTGATTCGGGCTTCAAATCGAGTTTCTCTGATCAATCTTGAATGTCCAAACTAGGGCAGCTGCAGCTCTGGTTGTTAAGGCAGCTGGCTCCCCATAAAAATCTCTCATCGTGCGAGAAAATATCCACGACAGAAAATGTCACGAGATGCCAGAACATTGTAGTTTTTTATGGGATTAGTGGACCCCACAATAGTCAGTGGACCCATTCGATCCATCCATAAGAAGAAGATTGGAAAACTAGGCCGTAGATCACAAATCTCCATGATCGGCTGCATCGTCTTCTCGAATCGGTCGTGAGACCCACCATGATAAAGATGGCCCCATGATCTGATCAAATATGCTTATTCGCAGGCCATGACAATGGAAATTCATCTCGCATGGTAGGTTGGAACCACGTAAATGAAGAAAAATGATGGTTCATCCACTCCATCCTAACTGTCAATAATAGAAAGTAGCGGCTATTGGGCACTGATAGAGCCAACCCTAGCCCTATATAAGGACCACTATGTCTCGTGATTGCCACCGAGATTCCAAGAAGTCCATAGAGAGAGAGAGAGAGAAAAAAGAGGGAGGAGGATCGATAACCGGCATTGAGCTTGTTACCGCACTACACCAAGTTGATCCGATCATCTCGGATCGAGTTGGGTTAGTACAGGCCGGAAGCACCGTGTTGAGGGAGTAACCAAAGAAGAAGAAGAAGAAGAAGAAGAAGAAGAAGGAGAGAGAGAGTGAGAGAGAGAGAGAGATGGTTGTCAAGTCGAGTGAGATCGACTTGCTAGGCTGAGAACGGCCCAAGTTAGAGATGAGTCTAGTCACATCCAGACATTGTCTGGTCATGGGGGAGAGAAAGGGAACAAAAATGGAAGGAGAAGAGAGGAGAGGAAGAATAAAGAGAAGCGAGTGTGTGTGTGCGGCATCGATTCGGCCCAATTGAGTCACCAACTCATCGGTTGTTGTCGAGTCGACTTGTTGCTAGGGTGATGGCTGCCAAGTCTGGACAGAGTTGGGTGCGGGCCTAGCCTAGTCTAAATACTGTCTGGTCCAGTAGGAGAAAGAGAAGAGAAGTTGGGTTAACTCGTTGTATAAACTGAGTCGACCCCCTACCACTACACTCTGGACCAAGTTAAGGTCGGGCTCGAGTCCAGAAATGTTGGGAACGTGCTAGTGGTAATCAACGTAGTTGGAAACATTGGTCGCCAAGGTTTATTATGAGGCAACACCAGGCCATAGGTGTGTCATTTCAATTCGTGTTGCCACATTATTGAGTTAGCCCAGTTTACTTTAGTGGTTTAGATATAATTTCAGGTTTGGGTTTAATCTAACATCAACAAGTTCATCAGCAAGAGTTGTCAAGTTGATTCTCTATTGAGTCAATTCAATGCATCTGACTAAGTTCCTAGAATAGCTTGAGAATTCTGACTAGGTCTTAACCCTAGATAACATGTAAAACGCTGATTTAACTGTATAATTTTATAATTCGTGGTAGGAATCAACTTTAAAGATGCACATGTTTCCTAGTGACAATGTATGCGGTTCAAAACATAAGGTGATAAATTCTTCCCCTTGAGCTATCCACTTTCCTATTATCTTAAGTAATAGTTTTTATTTTAATTGCGACTGATAACTGATATCTCTAATTCATTATTACTCATGCTATTTATTAAATATGATTCTCAAATTACATGCTCATATTTATCTTGTGTAAACATCCATATGTTGTATTTAAATATTTTTCTCATATTGTTGATTGCTTATGGAGCTTGAATTTCTACATCTATTAGTGGAGAACCCTACTATATATGTATATCCAGCCTTGGAATGTAAATTGATTGATTGTGATTATAATGGACCCTAGACCTAGTGGCTACTTGAATAATGGGTTAAATGGAATATTAATGTGGGCTTACCATCCATGGATTTTATACTTATGCAGCTTTTAGGAATGACCCTTCTCTTTATCGCGTCGATTTGATACTTGCCCTATGTGGTTTGGTTTAATATTTTTCCTATATAGCTTCGATTTGATATTTGCCCTATGTGACTTTGATTTGATATTTTCCATATATGGCTTCGATTTGATATTTTTCCTATGTGGCTTCGACTTAATATTTGGCCTAAGTGGCTTAATGGATTATTTTTATATAACCATGCGATTGTAAGTTCCACTTGTTGAACTATGATTGGCCACTAGTCAATGATGTTACCATTAAACATCCTGATGATTGAGTCTCATAAGCTGGGAATAGTGGTATTGGATACTATACCTGATCTATCGACCTATGCTGGGTCCTGAGACCCCCATAGTAACCTTTGAGTTTTCTTAAATTGGCTGGTTGTAATCAGAATAATACTATTAGGCTAATCATACATTCATAGCATACGAGTGACAATGGGTAGCTAATTCTATATGTTATAGCACGTGCCCTTAACATCGTATCATTTCGCTACCTCCCAAACCATCAGCTATTGATCCATGTACATGATGTACTTTGGGCTTGGTCACTATACATGTACGTGATGTACGCACGTGATGTGCTTACGCTGGTGATTGGCCATATATATGGGCTTCTCTTAAATTCCAACTAGATGAGCATCCCCAGGTTGATGTGTACTCACGCATCCATGCATTTAAATAAGACTGCGTCATGTATTATTTTGAATGCCTTTTTGTTTAAAACTATACTTGACTAATGCAGTGGTGTGTAATCTTGAGGGGAATTCACACTCAGTTAGTCACTCATTCATCAAATATATAATTGTAGAGGTAATGCAGGTCACTTAAAATATATTCATGATCAGGTTGATGAAGAGAAGGGCACAATTATCAGAGATGCATGACTGTATTTGTCAAGAGAAGCTACATGATTTTGTAGCTCAAAACTAGTTGCAATTTACTTTGTTTCACATGCAATATTATTTCGTTTTACAATTGTAAGTATTGGGACATTAATTTGTATAAGCCATTTGGGCAACTGCTCATATGTTTTGAATGTATATGCAGTTTCCTTTATGCTTGATTCGTTAATCTTCCGCCAAGGTGCAAACTCTGAGAAAAGAAAAAAAAAACCTGGAAGTTGGCTATCTTTAAAGGTTAACACTCAGATTTTTAGAAAACGAGTTGTATACCCAGGTTTCGAAAAACCAGGGTGACATAATAGGGGACTTTATAAAGTTAATTTGAGAGTTCAGCTGGAGGTCCTTTATGGCTTGTACAGATGTGGTTTGTTGCATATTTTTAACCTCAATTCTTCAATCAGGAACATATCAGTCAATCGTTCTCTTCATATGGCGACCGAATTTTGCAGATCCCTATAAAAACTGCTCTCATCAACGAGTATCTACAAGAATTCTTCTCTCTCAATCTTCTTGACAATAATCCGTCGTTCATGCCCTTCGCAGAAGAAAACACTTACAGACTAGTGAGGTTTATAGGATAGTTTGATCCTACTAACAAGCATGTGATCGGCCGGTTTCATCATGCTTGGAATTGTTTTATTGTCGGCCAAAATTTGGCTTTTGGAGGTGTGATGTGATTGAGAAAGGAAAAAAAAATGGAAAAACCGGAATTAAATAGTATCATCCTTTTCTATTTGCTCGGCAATTAGGATTCGTACAACACATCCCCTGCCCTCTTATTCACATAACTAACAACCAACATAAATTTGACTGCGTGATAGTCACTAATGAAGAATTTTACATCTCTCTTGACTTATCTTTCCATAAAGAAGCGGTCAATCTACAAATGTCAGTGTATCCAGAATACCCCGCAGGGCTAGATAGCTTTATATCCTGATGGAAACGTCAGTATGCCAAGCTTTTAGGCGATCAAAGCATTGAGGAACTCTCACGTTAGCTCTGCTTTGATTTGGGACTAACAGAGAGTAAGAAGAGAAATCTCCCTGCTCTATTTGTTATTACTACCAAGAGGATGACAAGGGCGACAACAAGATTGACTTGTACAGTCTCTGGTACTATCCCTACTTTGATACCTGATCCTCCATATCCAGATATTCCACAAATCACCCAATAACATCTTGACATCTTGGCAACTACTCGACCGTAAAGGATGGATTCGAGGAAGATTTCTAACTTGGGAGGTATCAATCCTCCCTCAAATCCTCCTGGTTTTCCTTTTTAATAATAAAATCCCCCAGAACACTCTTCACCCATAAAACATCAGTCACAAAAGAGAACTAAGAACTTATAGATACTTCTTCAACTAAGGCCATCCATGTAAGACCCGTACCCTAATTAACCCTCTGTATGTTTCGTTTTCAATGTCAGCATGTTTCCATTAGACTGAATCTATGACTTTTGATTATTATCCTATTTTTGTATCACAATAACCCGAGACTTATACCCTAGTGATCACACGGGCATTACAATTCCAACGCCACGTAACACACTCCATTTTGACCCCTAAATTAGAAGTTATAATTTTGGCACAATCCGAGGTGGGCCGCACAATGCACAAATCCTCATGTTGTCAAATCAATTTATCAATCCGTTTATCAATCAAGCCATCCATCACTCATGTTACTCTTTTCCCATTAGTTAAAGAAACTCATGTCATTCTCATGTAACCCATACTCCTACCTATACTAGCCATCATTCTTTTATTCTTTTTCTCCCCATTTTACCCCTCCATCTTCCCCTTATTCCCTCCCTATCCTAAAATCTCTACCACAAAAACTCCCTAACTCCTTATTTCTATCATTTTCTAACAAGTGTAGAGAGTGATTGAGAAAGAGAAAAATATTAGAAAGATTATGAAGAAATTAAGAGAGAAATAGAGAAAAGAGAGAAGAGTGATTAAAGGAGATTAGGGGTGAAGAGGAACTTGGTGGTCCATCTGATCATCGATCCAAGACGATCTAACTGTCCATTCTACGAGGTGAGTGCTGGGAGGGTCAAAACCCTCCCCTTCTTTGTGATTTCTTTATTTTGTTGGGCCCATAAGGGTGGGACCCACCTTGATCATGTATTGAGTATGTGGTGGACCCCATATTGGCGGGAGCCACCTCGATGGTCAGATCTATTTCCCTTCCTTTCCCTTTCTTTTATAATTCTCATGGTGTTATGGATCCCACAAGTGGGTCATGCTATTGGAGAGTGTCCAGCTTGCTATGATAAAGTGGACCACCTTGTGTGGCCTACCGTGGTGTTTAATTTATATTTAAACCAGTTGTTTGTGTAAGCACATTTGGATGGTGAAAAGACACCAAAAATGAATGTGATCCAAAGCTTTTTGGCCCTACCATGAGTTGGACATTCAAATGGATGGAGTGGATTTCCTAGGTGGGCCCTACCTCACCCTTAAAACACAAGAGAGGGAGCGGGGTAGTGGCACTATCTTCGGTGGACACAACAATGTCCAGAGACATGTCTATGTCTGTGACACCATTTACCTTCCAAAGCCACCATGTGGGCTTCTCTCATAGGCCCCATCATGATGTGTGTGTGTGTGTATCAATATATCATCCACACCGTCCATCCAATTTCCCTTCCCATTTTAGGCGTTGAGCTAAAAATGAAGCTAATCTGAATCCCAGGTGGGCCATACCACAAATACTAAGGGGTTGGGTTACCCACTGTCATTTCTTACTTTGCATGTGAGGTTTGGAGTGAGTTTTCACTCATGCGACCCATATTGATGTATTTCTTAGATCCACATTATCCATCCATCTGTTGGCTCATTTTAGCCGTGGAGCTAAAAAAATCTAGTTGATACAACCATCAGGTGGACCACACCACAATCGATGGTGGGAGTGGGTGCACTCCCTCACGTCAACCATGCAGACGTGGGGTGGGGGCGTCCCAACCATGGACCCCGCCTTAATGTATTTGTTTAATCCATGCCATTCACCACCTTCCCCATGTCATTTTAGACTATTAGACAAAAAATGAGATAGATCTGAGTTCTTAGTGGACCATGCCAAGGGAAACAAAGTCCCACTGTTGGAACTTTTTAAGGCCAACTATTGTGTGCGTAGGTGGTGGACCTTCCTATCATTGGACTTCTTTGGTCCATACAGAGATGTCTGATATAATAGAAAAATTGGATTATCCATTAGTGGACCCCACATAATAGAAAATAATAATAATAATAATAATAAAGGAAGGAAGAAAAAAAAAAGAACAAAAGATGTCTGACATTTTTCCCAATGACGTGAGGGCGGAAGACCATTTGGGTTGCCTCCACACGTAGACCCCACCATGATGAATTTGTTTAATCCACACCATTCACCATCTTCTCCATATAATTTTAGGTCATGTGCTAAATTTTGAGGCAAATCTAAGTCTCAAGTGGGCTGCACTAAGGGTATTAATGTCCATCTATTCAAACACTCTAGGGCCTGTTTTGGAGTCTCTGATCATCCAAACCAGTCCTAGTTAGAGTGTATTTGACCTCTTTTGAGGTGGCCAAGATGGTGAATGGATTAGATTATCCACTTGGGGCCCACATTAATTATGTATACAAAACATACAACGAGCATAATAATAACATGAAAAATACATGAACGGCGTGCACGTGGGCGGTAACCCATTCTTGGCAAATTTTGGGTCTCACAAGTAAGCTCTTGTTCGGATGTTTATATTGAATCCATGCCATCCACCACCTTCTCCATGTCATTTTAGGCTATGGGCCAAACGATGAAACGGATTCAAGTCTCAATTGGGACATAATGAGGGAAACGAACCATTGCTATTGAAATCTTCCAAAGCCCACTGTGGAGTCCCTATTCGTCCAAATCAACCCAAATCAAAGCCAATTAGACCTGCTCTACATGGACTACATGGTGAACGGAGTAGAAAATCCATGTGGGGCCCACATTGATGGTGTATCAAAAAAAAAAAGAGAAACAGAGAAAAAGGTATGTGCCCTTGGGCTAAGGCACTCCACCCTAGAGTGTGTTGAATTTTACTATTTGACGGTTTTAAATTAGGTTAACCACAAACCTTCACAACATACACAAGGTATTGTCTACACAAGACAAATATATCTTACACAAGGAATTGCCTACCAAAGGCAATCATACATGCCTACACAAGGCAATCGATCATGCTTACACAAGGACTCTATGCGTATTCTCCCATCAGAGGCCTGTAAACATGTCTTCGTAAGATGGTGAGATACAACCTAAAAACCAATCCTACATAAGGAAGGATCCTTAGATTCTATGAACTCTAAAGACTTGCTTGTAAGTAGGCGAGCCTTGATTCTAGCATATGTTGAAGATGATCTCCCTAGTGATGAAGAATCTTCAGTTTCCTTGAACCGCAACAGTTGTAGATGCTCCTAATCAAAGCCGTCGGGGTTGGATCAAGGTATTTAAAGGAATCTATTCTAATGGATGTTGATCTTTGGATGATAGAGAGATTCTAGGGTATTAGGCATTCAAGAGGTTCCAGCACAATGATTTTCCATTAGGTTGCTGGAAGATACTTGAATGGTGATGTTCATTCTCCAATCCAATATATTGAATATTCAATGATTGCATTTAAAAAAGAGTTAAAAGATGAACTCCCATGAGAAAAAGGATTTATGGTGGTAGGTAACTAATTACTCTCCTATAGCACTCTCTTTTTCTCAATCTAAACTCAGAAAGCAACCTTCCAAATATATAGGTAAAAATCCCATCGGAAATAAAATCGGCAAAATCTTTCTGCATTCGATGTTATCGAACTTTTAAGTGACTTTTCTTCAGAGCTTTCTGAACATTTTCATGTCTTTTATTCGATGCCATCGAGATTTAAATTTTGTTGTCATCGAATCAAGTTCGATTCCTCAAAATTTTAGGTGATTTTCCTTTAGAGCTCGCTGGACATTTTCTTATCTTTATTCGATGTAATCGAATCAGGTTCGATGTCATCGAACTTTAAAGTGATTTTTCTTTAGAGCTCTCTGAACATTTTCATGTCTTTGTTCGATGTCATCGAACGTGATTTGATGTCATCGAAATTTGAATTTATATGCCATCGAGTCAAGTTCGATTCCTCAAAATTTTAGGCAATTTTCCTTCAAAGCTCGTTGGACATTTTCTTATCTTTATTCGATGTCATCGAATCAGGTTCAATTTTTCTTGAGAGCTCTCTGAACATTTTCATGTCTTTCTTTGATGTCATCGAACGTGATTCGATGTGATCGAAATTTGAATTTCGATGCCATCGAATCAAGTTTGATTCCTCAAAATTTTAGGCAATTTTCCTTCAAAGCTCGCTGGACATTTTCTTATCTTTATTTGATGTCATCGAATGTTGATGTTCAATGTCATCGAACATTTGCTCGATTCATCAAAATTTCGGGCAATTTTCTGCTTAAGCTTGCTGGACATCTAAAGGTCATTCTTCAATGTCATCAATTTACTTTCGATGTCATCGAAGGGCGATGTTTAATGTCATCGAACATTTGCTCAAGTCGTCGAATTTCCAATCTAATTTTTGCTTGAGCCTACTGGACATCTGAAGGCACTTTTTTGATGTCATCAATTCATATTCAATGTCATCGAACAGTGTTCGATGACTCGAAGGAAGTAAATAACTGAGAGAATTTTTATATAATTTTCCAACTTAGTTTTCTATTACCTAATCTATAAAACATATTTTTCTTGTTGGTTTTTTAATAGATTAGAGTGTTTGTTAACAGGTATTATATATCTGAGGTGTTTTGGTCATGGGATGTGAGGTTTAATTTACCTTTAAAGATCTTAATCCATCCACTATGTTGAGTCTACATCTTGTAGTTCTTTCATATGGGGCTCATTGAACTGACTGACTCAACCTTCACATTAATTGATAAACAAGGGCACTTTCAATCTCCTCCGTCTTTCTTAAGGATAACTACTCCGAATCCACGAGGAAAAATAGAAATTAATTCTAAAAAAATTGAAATAAGTTTATTGATGATGAAAAATAAGTTTACAACTCTTTAAATAAAGCTACAAAGCCTAGGGAGAAGTTTCGGAATTCAACTACAACTAAAACTCCCTAAAATCATGACTTACTATAAATAGTAAACTTACTATTTATAGACAGTCATGATTTCTACTAGTGTGCATGTTTTTCGGCTAAAAATAGTAATGTCCTATTTGGCCAAACCATGACGTTCCCCTAACTTTTCTAAGAACTTTTCGTGTTAGACACAACTCCTAAAGCCCGACGTACGAAGAGTTACAATCAAACTAAAACTTGCTAAAATGGTTAAAATGAAAATAAACAGGGAATTTGGCCATCAATCTGTTGGAATCTCACAAATTCGGCGTGGGAAACCCGGCATAGCAGTTTGGGTGGATAAAGTAGCTCGTCCTACCCCAAAATCATATATTTTATGTCCAATAACTCATTCCAGTTTGCGAGATACATCCGTTTTAAGTTCTGGCGGTCTGGATCACCTCCATCTCCAATCAGACCTTTTTTGGTTTACTTTGGCTATGAAATTATCTGCGACCCACTCTTAATCAGTAACTCATTGCGGATCAAAAGTTACATTTGATTTACGGTTTGTATTTTGAACAGCAATTTTTTTTTTTCAATCTAGAATGAATTTCTTTGCTCCAATGTTGGTTGGACCCAGTTACATCGTGCCCCATGTATAAGACCAGGCCAAGATCATGGATTATGTCCGCTTCCATTTAGGCTTTTTTTTTTCAGTCTACCGGGCCAGGAATAGGTATGCGGCCAGATCTATATCAGATCCCGACTTGTTTTCCCTTCTTTATAGTTAAAATAGTTGGATGTATCTTTCAGGCTTTTTGCACAGTTATATTGAAAAAATTCCTCTCCAGACTCTACATTCGGTCCTTGGAATAGGCAACGTTGGAATTGAAAAAGATTTCTCCAGATTGGATCAGTAAATCAGATTCAAATAAAGACTAAAAATACGTAGAGAAAACATGAAGATCACTGCTTACCGATTTGGAAAAAAAGCTGGTTGTGTGAAGAAGCTGGAGGGGACTGCGGGTGTGGGTATGAAGGCGGGGTGAAGGGGGTTACTGATGCCTCCCATCGCGGAATTGCTGCCTTCGTCGAATTCTGCTCGTCGCTCCACGACCGTTCGTAGCCCCAACGCAATGGTGGTTCTGAACCCTCCTCGTTGACAAGAGAAGACCCACTCGGGACAGAAATGCCCATAGGTGGAATGATAGAAAACTTCCTAGTCCATGCAAATGGGCTTCCTGTGTATATCCCGTTTATTTGATACTCTGGTTCAGTGTGAAACTTGATGTACAGGAAGTCAGACATTGTACATGCTATATACATTAAGTCAAATTAATCAATTTAAAGCATGGAACCCTCTATGACTAAGTCACAGTCGTATTGTCACGGTTTGGATGACCACACCATGGGTCTCACTGAGGACGGTTATTGCACCAGGACGCGTTTCGAGTCATTTGGGGTAAATAATGATCCTGCCAATGACAGACCCGCCAGTTTGCCGACCCACATGATTCCGTATCTGTGGGGACGATGGTGGAATGATCCAAAACGCGTTGATGTAACTAGGATGCGGATTGGGTACTGCCCCCACATGAACGAGTCCCCTCTACCAGTTCCGCATGATAGGGACCGTCCATCCGGTGGGCTTTTAGTGTACGGACATTAAGAACCACTGTGATGAACACGATCCAATAGGAAGACTCTCCAATTGGATGTGGACAATCATTCAGTAGATTTGAGGCTGCAAATTGGATCTCCAGGTTATAACAATCAGATCGATTTTTCGGTGAAGCTCGCTAGATGAACTATCTTGACAGGGCGGAGATTGGGTACTCTCACACGAGGACCTGGCCAGAGACGGAGGGTCTTGTCATGGTTTCGGTGGGGCCCACCAATAATTTTAGGCGATAAGTTATAAAAAAATGAGACAGATCCATACTCCGGTAGACCTCAACACAGGTAGCAATGGGGATTGAATGCGTATTACTGAAAATCTTTTGAGGGCTATAGAAGTTTTGGATTAAGATGATATTATTCAGGTCAATGTGACCATATGATTAAGTTAAATGGAAAATAAGCATTACAGTGAACCTAAGGAAGGTTTCAACGGTGAGGGACATTGTCACCACTACTTCCTGCGGTGTGGTCCACTTGAGCCTTTAATCTACCTCAATTTTTTGCCTCATGCCTGAAAATGATCTTCGAAAATGGATAGACAAATTGGATAAAACATATTTATCAGGATGCCCCCCTTAGAGCTTCTAGCAGGACCGTCCATCTCTAGATAAGTCCTGGTATAGGTAGTACCCAATCCGCACCAACCCGGATAAGGATGGCTCCATGGCGCTGGTTTGAGGTTTCTATCAATGGGGGTCCACACCAATATCAGGTAACTTTTTCCCTTATTACAAATCAAAGTTGGTAGCTTATTAATGTAAGAGGGTTGTTCGCCATCACACGGAGCACACATGATTTATTTCTTACTTTTCCAATAAGGTTAAAAAGAAACTCTTTTATTAACAACGAAAGAACAGAGAGAGAAAGGGAAACAACAAAAACCTAAATACTTTTTTTTAACTCAGGAAGAAAAAGAAAAGAGAATATTAAGAAGAAAATGCGCACACACACGCGCGGTCAGTAGAAAAGTCATGCCACTTGGCAAGCATGTGGGACATCTGAGACGTCCACAAAGTGGCTCCCATCGTGTTGGCAATAGGTTTGTCCTTGATCCGGTGTGGTGAGTGCAGCGCATTGGATTTGACTGTGTGGCTCAATTCCAATGGAATAATTTGGCCTCAAGCACCAATATAAGCATATACATAATTACGACCATATATGACCGAGATATGAAGAGATAGGTGGCCCATTCAACCACTCGTAAATTGTAACACTAAAAAAAGCGATTATCAGAGGGTGAGGTTCTTCCTCGGAAGGTGTGTTGCAACTTGACTTTCATACAAAAGGATATTCTACTACCCGGCAATGTCCAACAAAAATGAAATACTTTAAGTAGGTCGAGATTCAACTACAAGAAACCTTTCTGAATGAAGAACTACTTTGTATTGAGAACAAATATAGTTGCAAGAAACATTTCTGAACGAAGAACAACTTTGTATTGAAAACAAATATAGTCCAACGTAAAAGCATGAACTTGCATTATAGCTAATTAATTACAGACGAAGGATCGACTACTGCTACTCCTGTTGAGGTGTGGAGCCAACACACCAATGCCCATTTTGGGTCGCTCGACCGGTTGAGGAGGATGCTCGACCAGTCGAGCACAACTCGACTTGAAGTCCAGCGAGCTATATTTTTTCCACTCAACCAGTAGAGGACATGTCTCGACCAGTCAAGGGGTCCTCTCGACCAGTCGAGGACTTGTCTCGACTAGTTGAGGGTTATGCAGATTGTGTGCAAATTTGGTGCTAACTATATAATTTTGAGACGGTTTCGCAGAAGTGTAAAACGGGAGTTTCCTAAACTATAAATAGGGGTCTTAGGGTTATTCTAGGGTATGGAAAAGAGTTTTTTAAAGCAAGGCTAAGGGTTTTCTATATGTCTAAGGTGAGTATATTGCTTGTAATCTCATTTTTCTTCATAGTGGAAGTTTGCACCCGTGATTTTTTTTCCTTTGTTGGGGTTTTTTCACGTATATTCTGTCTTATGGTTTTGTTGGTATGCTTGGATTATACCTCTAGATTATTTTTCTTCTTGTTTATCGTTTGTGGGTGAGACTGAAAATTGGATTTCAGTTCATTAACGTTGTTGATGTGGTGCGCAACAAATGGTATCAGAGCTATTGGTTTGGGAGTGATGACGGAAGAAGGGAAGACTAGAATTGAGAAGTTTGATGGGTCAAACTTTACCTTATGGGAGATGCAGATGGAGGATTATCTGTATCAGAAGACCTCTATATTCCTCTAAAAGAAAAAGAGAAGAAAGTAGAAAAGATGACAGATGATGAATGGGCTTTATTGGGTCGGAAGGCTTTAGAAACGATTCGACTCTCTTTGGTTAAGAACGTCACCTTTAATATGTCTAAGGTAAAGACCACAAAAGAATTAATGCAAGCTCTAGCTACCATGTATGAGAAACCCTCAGCGTCCGATAAGGTTCATCTCATGAAACGGCTATTCAACGTGAAGATGTCATATGGTGAGAGCGTGGCTGAACATCTAAGTGAGTTCAATACAGTCACAAACTAATTGGAACCCGTTGACATTAATTTCATGACAAGGTTAGGGCATTATTATTCTTGTCCAATTTACCAGACAGTTGGGATGGTTTGATGATTGCCATAAGCAATTTTTCAGGGTCGACAAAGCTGAAATTCGATGATGTGGCCGGTCTTAATCTAAGCGAAGAATCTAAAAAAAAAGCATCAAAAGTTTCAGGGGATTCGGAGCATGCTCTAAACGTTGAAGGAAGAGGAAGATCACTGAATAAAGGAGGCAATAAACACAGACATTCTAAGTCGAGGAAGAAGTCTAAGGGACCGAAAGACAAGGATGGATATTGACATTGTAGGAAAAAGGAACACATGAAACGTGATTGTAAGGTGCTTAAGAAATAAGAAGGAAGGTACTTTATACTTAACTTCCGGATCGTATAGTTCAATTGCAGTCACATCAACTGGAGTGAATGAGCAGTTATGGCATCAGAGGTTGGAACATATAAGTGAGAAAGGGATGAAAGTACTATTGTTAAAAAAGAAAAACTACCAGGGCTAAAGTCTATTAACTTGGAATTCTGTGAAGACTGCGTGTATGGCAAGAAAAAGAGGATAAGTTCAAGAAAACTGGACGCACTCCAAAGACACATATGTTAGAGCTTGTACACATTGATGTGTGGGGACCAATACAGGTATCATCTCTTAATGGCTCACCTTATTTTATTTTTTTATTGATGATTCTAATAGAAAATTGTGGGTCTATTTCTTACAGCACAAATCTAATATATTCAATGTATTTAAGAAGTGAAAAGTAATAGTAGAAAACGAGACTGGTAAAACAGTAAAATGTCTCAGATCAGATAATGGGGGAGAGTACTGTGATAAAAGCTTTGAAGAGTATTGTGTAGCAAATGGAATCAAACATTAAAAAATGATTCCATGGACACTACAGTAGAATGGTGTGGCTGAGCGCATTAACAGGACTATCCTTAAGCGCACCAGGAGCATGCGGTTACATCCAGGGTTGCTTAAGATGTTTTAGGTAGATGCTGTGAATACTATCATATATCTCATAAATAGAAGTCCCTTAGCACCATTGTATGGTGGGGTACCAAAAGAAACGTAGACTGGGAAAGAAGTAAACCTTGCACATCTCAAAGTGTTTGGTTGTACTTTATATCTTCACATTGATGCAGAGCATAGAAACAAACTGGATGCGAAGTCCAAGAAGTATACGTTTATAGGCTACAGGCAGCATGATTTAATCTATAGGTTTTAAGATTTAGAGAATCGAAAAATCATCGGAAGCAAAGACGTAGTCTTCAATGAAAAAGTGATACATAAGGACAGTGTGTTGCAAAACAGAGATAAGGCTGATGAGAAAGAATTAGTAAAGTTGAAAGAGTTACCAGACAGGGGTGTTACAGTGCCACAGGATAAACATGCACAGGAGCATAATGAGGCAAAGCTATGGACACTGGTTGTGAGGAGGTCTACTCGGGAGATGAGACCCAAGGTCCGATACTCACCCTCCTTATGTTATCTACTACTGACAGATAATGGTGAACTAGAGTATTTTGAAGAGGAATTACAGTTAGATACACGGGTTAAGGGAAAGTAGGCCATGAATGATAAGATGGACTCTCTCGAGTCTAATCGTACATATGAGCCAGTCACTCTACCTAAGGGTAAGAAAGCTCTTCATAATAAGTGGGTTTATAGATTGAAGGAGGAGCACGATGGTTTAAAATGTTACAAGGCCAAATTGGTCATAAAAGGGTTCCAACAAAAGGCATATATCGACTTCACTGAAATATTTTCACTAGTGGTGAAAATGTCTACGATTCGCATGGTCTTGAGTATAGTAGCTACAGAAGATTTACATCTAGAGCAGCTAGATGTTAAGACATCCATTCTTCATAAGGACCTTGAAGAAGAGATATACATGTATCAGCCGACAGGATACGTGGTACCAAAAAAGGAGAACAAAGTATGTAGATTAAAGAAAAGTCTATATGGCCCGAAGCAGGCTCCGAGGCAGTAGTAAAATAAGTTCGATAATTTCATGTTGAGAAATGGTTTTAGGAGATGTCATACAAACTATTGTTGCTATTTGAAGAAGTTTGATACGTCGTACATTATCCTTCTTTTATACGTTGATGATATGCTTATGGTCGGATTAAGCATGAAGGACATCTCAGATCTCAAAAAACAACTATCTAGAGAATTTGTCATGAAGGATTTAGGAGCTACAAAATGAATCCTAAGTATGAGGATAGAACATGACAGGAAAAATAATAAACTAGTTTTGCCACAGGCAGAGTACATAACCAAGGTACTTAATCAATTCAGTATGGGAGGTGCTAATCCAGTTAACACTCCATTAGCCAACCACTTCAACCTTTTTAAGGAGAAAGGTGTGAAGACATAGGAGGAATGAGACTATATGACTAAAGTCCCATACGCATCATCTTTTAGGATCCTTATGTATGTTATGGTGAGCATGAGGCCAAACATTGCTCAAGCAGTGAAAGTTGTTAGCAGGTTCATGAACAACCTTGGGAAGGAATATTGGGAAGCTATAAAGTGGATCCTTAAATACCTGGTAGGTACTATGGATGTAGGTTATGCTATAGAGGATCGAAAATCAAGCTACAAGGTTACATAGATTCAAATTTAAAAGGAGATATCGACAACAAAAGAAGTACTACAGGGTATGTCTTTACTCTGGGTAGTGCTGCAGTCAGTTGGGTCTCTCATTTACAGAAGATAGTATCCATAAGTACAACGAAAGTAGAAATGTTGTAGCTACAGAAGCATGCAAAGAGATGGTATGGATACAAAGTTTCATGAAAAAGTTGAGAAAGAAGCAAGTAGATTGCAAGTTGTATAGTGACAGTTAGAGTGCAATACACTTGGCTAAGAATTCAGCCTTTCATTCAAGGATAAGCATATTGACATCAGATATCGCTTCATACGTTCATTACTAGTAGATAGATCAATTGCTCTGTAGAAGATCCATACAAGTGAGAACCCTGCAGATACGCTAACCAAGGTGGTCACACGGGAGAAGCTGAAGTTCTGTTTAGCTTTAATTGGTTTTCATGCTTGAAGACGGGGAGGTGATGCACTCTGGATGTAGAAGATAAAGGATTATGGTGATGTGTCTCCAGTGGGAGATTATTAAAGTGTGGAGCCAGCACACCAATGCCCATTCTGGGTCACTCAACTAGTCGAGGACCAGGCTTGACCAGTCGAGCACAGCTTGACTTGAAGTCCAGCGAGCTATGTTTTTTCACTCGATCAGTCGAGGGGTTCGCTCAACGAGTCGATGACCTGTCTTGACTAGTTGAGGGTTACGCAGATTGTGCGTAGATTTGGTGCGAACTACATAATTTTGAGGCGGTTTCGCAGAGGTGTGAAATGGGAGTTTCCTAAACTATAAATAGGGGTCCTAGGGTTATTCTAAGGTATGAAAAAGTATTTTCTAAAGCAAGGCTAAGGATTTTCTATACGTCCAAGGTGAGTATATTGCTTGTAATCTCATTTTTCTTCATAGTTGAAGTTTGCACCCGTGATTTTTTTTACCCTTGTTGGGGTTTTTCCATATATATTCTGTCTTGTGGTTTGTTGGTATGCTTGGATTCTACTTCTAAATTATTTTTCTTCTTGTTTATCGTTTGTGGGTGAGACCGGAGATTGGATCTCGATTCACTAGCGTTGTTGATGTGTTGCGCAATAACTTCTAAGATAGAGATAATGGTAAAGATTATGCTAAGATAAGATAAATTTGATGAGATTTGTTGGATTGTTATGAGGCAGCTTTCTTTGTTGATTTCTTCTATTATTTATAGATTCTTCTTAGAGAGAAGAATCATCTAGATGATCTATTTCTCTACTTGGCTATCATAGCAACTCTTTAACATTCCTCTTAATTACTTGAATGCTTCTCCTCCTTGAATTGTCTTTGACTCTTGGGCTTCTCGACTGTGCCCTGTCATTAGCTAACGTGTACTGCCAACTCAGTGCCAACTGTACTTCTATAAAAGAGGTCCAAATATCTTTGAAGATCTTTCACACTATATCTTTCTCATGCAATAACATGTATCCTTTTACCACTAACTATCTAAGAACATTCAGAAATATAGTACAACACATCATGAAGATCACCATATAGAAAATGCTCGTATGTCTTGTTATGCAGGGAAAACATGGGTATTGAATGTGGATCGTCTACTAATTTCCTAAACCATCCACTCTATTCTTTTCTATCTCAAATGGCCTGTAGTTAAAAAATCACACCTATCTAACAATCCTGGCCATGCATTATGAAACTCACTGATCGAATGTCTAGGATCGCCCTATACATCACCATCAACTTATGCCATGGAGAGTGTCCTACCGTAATCCAATTCTAAAATAATGAATATAAGGGTCTACAATAATGTTTATTTGTCATCTTGTTGGCTACTCGGTTTGTTTTTAATTATCGAGGCGTGCCAAAAAAATGTTGGCTACTAGATTTACTTTTAATTATATGGGCGTGCCGAAATCGATATAGTGGCTCAATCCAAATAGATCAACTTTAACCTCAAATGTTGAAATAAGTAGATACATCCAATATGAACATATATGACTAGATTATGAGAAGATTTGTTGCTTACTTAGCCACTTACAGAATTTGATAACAATCAGGTAATAATCAGAAGGTATGGTTCTTTCTCCAAAGATGGGTTATTTTCTGCCTTCCACGAGAAAGGACATTCAGAATAGTAGTGCAAATCAAACAAAAAAGAAAAACTCACAATCGATCCCTAGGAGCAATTGCAAGAATGTTTCTCTTAAAAGAACTACTTGATATTGGATAAAGAATAAATCTAGCATATGACTGTAGACTTGGAATACAACTAAAGTTTATAGCTAAGAATTAACACTAATAGATAATCATTACACTTAAGATATGCTTATATAAAAGATAAATTGATAAGATAACATTATTTATTTATTTTGATTGGTTGGATTGATATTGGAATGAGTTGTATTGCTTTGTTGATTTCCTCTGCTATTTATAGAGTTCTGTTGCAACTTGTTCATCTAGATCCTTCCTTCATTACTGCAATGATTAAAGTAGTCGAAAAGCATTTCCCCGGATCCTTCTTTCTGCTACGTTTCTTCTCCTTGACCGTTCCTCTTGTCTCAATCATGTTTTTTTTTTTTTTTTTTATCAATAATTGATCATCGGCCACACATCGCCTGCATCTCTTTTATCAGTCGCTCACCAGTGCTCCACTCAAGCACTCTTCGCATCTGTCCGTTTTGACCACTTGTAAGTGTTTATATTTAAGCACAATTAAGATTGTTAAATTTTATAGTCTTGAAAGGAGCACAAGCACTCATGAAGATACTATTCAACAACTCATGAAGAACTCGTAAAGATTCGATCAACATCTCAAGGAAGACTCAATATCTCAAGCCTTGAAATCTTTACATGGTTCGAAGATCGCAACACTTTGTATGTGTTAACCATCAGGTGGTATAACCTTAGATTGACCCTAGGTTAGGTATATTTCACATGATATCACGATAACATATGATTCTAAGTGAATAACAATGGAGTTAGGCCATCTCGACCTCAAGTTCGCCAAGCCTAATTACCTTCAACCAACCCAACATAATTTGGGCAAGTATATAGCAAGAAATATTTTTCCAAAGCAAGTTCGACCAACCCAACCTATCTGCTCAAAATAATAGCAAGATTAGATTTTGGATCTCATGGAGATTTGGCCAACCGAACCATGTATTGGGCCAGCCGAATTTTTGAAAGATTTCATCCCGCGAAATCTAAAGATCTATTAGAACGCAATCATTGGAATTCGACCAGCAGAACCTAAAATCGGGCTAGCTGAATTTTCAAATCATTTTGCTATAAATAGAGGCTTTCTCTCACTCATTGAAAACACGAAAATTAGAGATCCATCCTCTCAAGAAAAGTGTGAAAGTCCAGGCCTCCTTAAACTATTTGTGTGGTAATATTTCTTATATTTGATTTAGTGTTATTTATTCTGTTTCTTAATTTAGTTTAATCTTTTTTAATAGAGTAATCAGTACTCTACTTAAGAATTCGATAATTGAATTTACAGCATTATGGTATGAAATTGTGGTAGAAGCGCTATTACTGAAGTATGGAAGTATGTCCAAGTGTCCTAAAGGGGAGTGAATAGGACTTTTCAAAAATTATTTTTCTATAACAACACACAATGCTTAACTTTAATTAAGATGAGTAAGGCAAAGTAACTCTATGGCATCCAAACCAATAAAGAGTCCAAAACACATAGGCTTACACAATATTTACATGTAAAGAAACAAGCTTATAAAGATAGTGTATGTGATAGCATGTGGGAGGTGATTCCTATCAATATTTATACATTTATTAAATCATACATCATAATAATCATTTGATAGACATGCATAATTAGATTAATGCACAAAAAGTAATCCTAAACACAATCATATATAGTAGTTCAGCTACTTACCTACTCCACTCCTAGCGAACGCACTCTCTCCTAGGGTATACCCAATTTCACTATCCAATGGTTTTAAATCAGGTCAACCATGAACTTTTAAAACCCACACAAGGTTAACTTTAGTGCTTGCACAAGGTGACAAGTCATACATAAGGACATACTTAAGAGACTACATAATGCAACCTATACCTACACAAGGCAATGCCTACACAAGGTAACAACGTATTCTCCTATCCGAGGCCTTATGAAAAGGTTTTAGTGAGCAAGTTTATCACTCAAACTCCGAATCTCAATCTTACACAAGGAAAAGGCTTCAGACTCAACAGACTCCTTATACTTACAAATAAGTGAGTGAGCCCCTTTCTCGCACAATATGAAGATCTTCTTTGTTGATGAAGAGTCTTCAGCTCCCTTGAACTGCAACCACTTCTGATGCTTCAATCAATGCTTCGAGGTTGTGAAGTTTAAGGTTTGGTTGTTCTTCTCTATTTAAATGATATAATTTAAACACATAGAGAATATTCCTATGAGCTAAGCATTCAAGAGCATCAGCACAATGATTTTCTTAAGAAGGATGTTGTTGAAAACTTAATGAATGCTAGAGTTCATGATTCAATCCATGCAATAAAGATATGAGTAAATGCTTGTGTAGAGGATTGAATGATAAACTCTAATGGGAAAGAGGGAATGAGGGTGTGAGTATTTATCCTTGCAACAACTCTCTCAAACTCTCTTAAATTCTAGCTTATTTTACAAGAGGTAAGCCATGTGTATTTATAAAATTAAAATTCCAATGGTAAAAAAATGAGCAGAAATCTGACATTATCGATGCTATCAAAGGGTATTCGATGCTATCAAAATTTGAATTTTGATGTCATTGAACCTTCTCCGATTGCATTGACTTCCTGCACAAGATATTCATTTAGGTGTAAGACAATTTTTTGTCTGATTTCATCGAACATCATTTGATGTCATCGACGTTCACTTCGATGCCATCAAGGGATAGTTCGATGTCATTGGGATTCTTTTTGAAATATACATAATGGTTGTTGGATAATTTTATCCCGCATTCGATGCAATCAAACAGATTTTTGATCCATCAATATTTGAATTTTGATGACATCGAAAGGTCTTCGATGTGCTTGAAAAAAATTAAATTTTTCTTAAAAGCTTGCTGGAGAAACTAGTGTTAATTTTGATGTCATTGATTAGCTTTTGATGTTATCGAAGCAAGTTCAATTACATCGAGGAGCACTTAGATTATTTTTAGATTTTTGGCAATCGAATGTCATTTGATGTCATCAAAACATAGGTTTCGATGTCTTCAAACAACATTCGATGCAATCGATAATTCACAACATGTTTTAATTTTGTTGCTAGACAGTATGGACTTGCATTCGATGCAATCGAACGATGTTCTATTCCTTCGAACTTGTCTTTGATTGCATTTCGATGCACTCAACAAGGCATATGATTTTCCTATTTGTTCCATGCTTCCTCTAATACTTAAAGTGCAAAAAGTAACCCATTCTTATTAGAAGTTTTCAGAAGTTATGGGTAAGTTAGGTTCTTATAGGGGCATATATATACCTATTAAGGTTTGTTTTTGGTAAGATGAGGCTTAATTTACCTTTTAAGTATGATTATATGCCTTTATATTGATAAGTATTGATCTTGATATCTTCAACTTGAGTCTCATTTGACTGACAACTCAACACTCGCGTATATTGACAAACAAGGGAACTTTCAGGGTATTGTTTATTACATTGAAAATATATTAGATCCCTATATTATTTTTGGGCTGAACACATATATAGCTTCATCAACATCCTATGAAAGAAGATCGCTACAATCAAGTTACAGTTATGTCTCCGACTCACCAATTAAAGTTAACTATTATTTTTTACTTTCATTTCATTTTGGGGTTTTCTGAGATAGCACGAAAATCTTAGCGGGTTGTTTTGTGGTTAGCCTGTGAAAATCACAAAGAGGGTTTTGTTGTGATAGCCGTGAAAATCACAAGAGCTGTATAAGGTTGTTAAGGTGAACCTGTGAAAACTTAAAATAGTAAAAGCTAAAATTACGAGTGTAGTAATTTTAGAAGTGGAGTAGGTGTGGAGTTTAAGCAACGAACCACTATAACTCTTTGTACATTGTGGTGATTGTTTAATTCTTTATATGGTTTCCTTGTAATTTATTTGTCTCTTGTTAAGTTTTATATTTTAATCTCAAAGACGTCGTGAAATAAGGTTGTCCTGCTTAAATCTTTTAGGTGAAGGTTATCCTAAGAACTATTTAGAATCAAGATTTCAATGCTCAAGTAATTAGGAGTATTTGCTTTATTATTCCCAATTTTATCGAAATATTTTTCTTTGCCCTATTCACCCCCCCCCCCCCCCCCCCCCCCCCCCCCCCCCCCCCCCCATGAACATCTATAACTTGTACTTTCAAGTGGTATTAGAGAGAGGTTTCCTTTTGGGGATTAACCTCCAAGAGTTAGATACAGAGCTATCAAAATGTTAAAATTTATTAATCTATCCATTTCCAAGCCACCTCCCTTTCATGGCTCAAACTACTCTTATTAGAAAGTAAGGATGAGGATTTTCCTCAAATACATTGATGAAAGTGTGTGGCAAGTCACTATAGTCCAATGGATCTCTCCTATGATGGAAGTAATAGTTAAAAATCGAACTATGTCCATAAAAGAAATCGCTTATACTCTGATCCAAATCCTCACAATAAAGTTTGAGGAAATTCATATGGATTATGAGTGATGGTAAGGAGGTGGATCACCGGCTTCTGCCTCTCTTTCCCACCAATGAAATTAGTGGTGAAGACTTTATTGAGCTACATGAACAAACTGATGGATTTCGATTTTAATTGCCAAAACCATTTCTGGGTGGCTCCTTACAACGTTAAGGAGAACGCCATGCACATCACCAAGGTCAAGGTGCCATGAAGTTCCATCCATGCCGTGAAGGATTCCGGATCACTGCCAAAAAATCGAGCAAAGGCTACGGACTTTGGAAGTTTTTAGCTACGGATATAAACCGTAGCTAGTATGCTACAGATTCAAGCTATCCGTAGCTAAAACTTACTTAATCTATAGCTGAAACCTATCTTCTCTTATTAGAGATGGATGGTGCATAAAAGGCTCCATGGGGCTCATTAGAATATATGTGTTTTATCTAAGCCGCTCATAAATTCTGATATATAATTTCGGTGGATGAGCCAAAAAAGTAGGTAGATTGAAGGTCTAATTGGACCACATTATAAGAAATAAAATAAATAAATTTCTATCATCAATATTTTATGTGATCTGCTTACAGCTTCGATATAACTCATTTTTTGGATCAACCCTTAAAATAAATTTTTTTAAATGAATGGATGGATTAGATAAATAACATATATCACGGTGGGCCCCACAAGACCTAAAACTAAACACTTAAAAGTGTCGTCCATCACCGCCCCCCAAAACACATTCCTGTGTGTGACCCAAATCCCTCAAATCTCTCTTGCGCGCCCGCCCCTCTCCCAAAACCCAAACCCTCTCTCTCTCTCTCTCTCTCTCTCTCTCTCTCTCTCTTGTCGTGCCTCTTCTAAAACCCAAACCCAAACCCTCTCTCTCGTGCGCCCGACCCTCTGTTTCCCAACCTCCCTCTCTCTCTCTCTCTCTCTCTCTCTCTCTCTCTCAATCTCGAACAGTAGATGGTGTCACCATTAGAGTTTTCCAGTCATCCCTCTATATCTATCTCTTGCCGGAATACGCAGACGGTCCCTAGATTTTTCCATCCATCTCAGCGTCGATCTCTGATGCATCAACCACTACAGAGGTTGTTCCGGCCAATATACGAGGAGTTTCCCCATCCCTCCTCCTTTCCTATTACGTATCCATCTCCACTGTAGAAATGAGGTATCATCTCCACTTTCAACCTTTAAAAAAAAAAAAACAAAGAAAAAAAAATTCAGCTGAGATCATGGTGACAAGTGGGTTAGTGATTTAATTTTGCTGCTTGAATGCATGATTTGTGTTTTTAGTTGAATTTTTGTCTTTGATAGTGTGAGCTTATTCAGTTTCCTTCATGCTTGAAAATATTGGATTGCCCATCGTTGTTTCCCATTTTGTCCTTTTATTATTATTATATATGATTAGTGTGTTTACTGGGGTTTTGTTATTGCTAGTTATGAACTATACCATTTGGTTTTTGAGTTATCTCTCTCTTAATAAAAATTTTTTTTAAAAAAAACTAGTGTTTGCGGTCATAGGGGCTTTTTTATTATTTTATATTTTGAGTTCTGTTTGCTTTTTTATGAATTTTCGTTTTCCTCTGTTTGTTTAGTAAGGAAGGTTACATTTATATATGATTTATTTATTTTTTTTTGAATTTTATGGAATTTTATCTACCACATTAAAAGATCACTTGGGTATTAGACATTTTTGGCTTTTTTTTTTATAAAAAAAATGGGATTTTTCATTTCTTTGAGAAATAAATAACAATACCCATTTTTCTGCTTGACACATTCAATCATATATGTTGATGGTATTGTATTTTGTTGTTGTTTTTTCATGAAATGGCGTCTTAATGTAGGACCAATTTGGGTTATTTTCCTCTTCAAAGACTGAACTTAAATATCCATTTTCATGCATCCATTGCATGTATGTATGTATGCATGAATCTGTGGATTTGGCACTTTAGGTGGTGTTGAACACATTTGGGTTATTTCTCCCTTCAAAGACTCAACCAATCCCTTTTTGTTGCATGCATGCACGTGTCATGTATGCATGTATAGTTGTGGCATTGTATTCTTTTTCCTTTTCATACAGTGATGTCCTAATGTAGGATATTTTGGGTTATTTCTCCCTTGAATGACTGAAGTAAATGCATTTAGCCAACCTACATGTATGTATGTGTGTATGTTAGTATTGGTATCTTTTGCTTTTTCATACAATGGTGTTCTAATCTAGAATATTTTTGGGTTATTTCTACCTTGGGAAAGCCATTTTGTATGCTCTTTCATAGAGGGTTGCCCTTAATTTAGATCAGTCTGAAGAATCATGGACCTTCTTTTGGTGGGGCCTCTTTTTTCAACACCAATTTCATCTTCTTATATTTCACAAGATTTATAAATGTATGAAATTGTTATAGTTCTCTGATTTCAGATGAAAATGATGATCTGTACGCAGAGCTGTGTCATGCATCATGGCGAGGCCCAACCTAATGTGTATATTAAAAATTTTCAATTATGAGAGGCAGAAGAATTGACAAATATCCATTGTGTGGCATCTGAATGTGTGTGGAAATTCCTTTTTTAAGGCTCTTTTGTTTTTTTAGTTCTCTTGTCAATTGATTGCTAAATTGCATGTGGAATGGACATGCAACGCTTTTTTTTTTTTTTTTTTTTATCATGGAGATGTGGTCTTGGAAGATGCTTCCTTTTATTGTATTTTGGTGAATCTGGAATGAAAGATGTTGTAGAATCTTTGCAAGCAAGTCTTGGCAGATAGACATGCTGTGTTGGAGAATCCTTTTCATGGCTACAGGATGGGCAATGTCTTCCCTTTTAGGATGTCTCTTTCCTTGAATCCATTCCACCCGGGTGTCCTTTTATGCAGGTTGATCCCCTCCCCCCTCCCCCCCCCCCCCCCCCCCCCCCCCTCTTCCTTTTTGCCTAGCTTTTTGGTCATGTTTTGGCTTTTTTCTTGTACTTGAAATGGAGGCCTTCTCATCATCTTCTATTCTTCTTCTTCTTTTTCTTTAATATGAGATCTTTCAAAAATAATAATAATATAAGTTGAGTAGCCTTCTAGAAAATGCTCCTTGGAGTTGAGATAGTAATTTCTTTAAAATAAAAAATAAATAAAAGGTCAAGGATCTAAGGCACAATGCTTTTGAGAACTTTTATATCAACTAAGAGTATTACCTCTTTCTATCTGCATGATGTAGAAGTTGAATGGATTTTTATGTTATTCCTACTTTTCCACAAGTATGGGATCAGATTCATCAAGCAGGTTATTATGTTGATGTTGATACAACAGACAGGAGGATCCGAAAGAAGGTACATGTGATATTCTATTAAAGACTGTTTGTGCAATACTTAATTTCTCAGTACGTAATTGAATGGTAACTATATTTTTATTGATAAGCTATGCTTTTCTGGATCAATGAATACATAAAATACTTTAAAATAATGTACTTTGATATTTTTCTATTATAAGTGGAAATGATGTTATATAAACTAGTAAATCAGCTTCAGCATGATAATTATGAGGTTCACCCCTCGTTCTTCATGTATGTTGACTGCAGAACATTGGTCATATTTGTCCTATCATCCATTTCTCTCAGGCATATCTGGCCTAAGCTTTGGCCCAAGTCATGTTCATAGTGGAGCCAACCAATATGTTGAAAATGTGGAGCCCACCTGTAGTATATGCATGGGCAGATGCAACTTGGGGATCTTCAGCGCATGGACCATCCATGTTGAGACCCAACATCGTATAATTGGATCACTAATGCATGGACCTCACCTGTTTGTGCTGAAAACCCAAGCTCACTAGACAAGCTCTTGGCCCAGGCATTTTCCTTCTTAGCCACCATCATTGCCATTGTCATAACTTTCTGCCAGCTATTTGAGATTGCCTTTGATCTTTTCCTTGTTCTTTTGGAAAAAAAGGAAAAGAAAAGTGAGAAAGGATTAAATTAGTTAGTTGAAATTTGTAAACATTTGAAGAGATCAATGGAGAAATTAATCCCTCGAGTTCCTAAGAACTATGGGAACTTCTCATAGAACACTGAAGCTTGTCTATTAGATAACTTTTAATAATCAATTTCTTGTTCTAGGTAAAGATGCACTTGATTCATCAGCTGATGCTCTCATGCTATTTAGGATAAGAGAACATTAAAGGACCTCTTTTTTTTCTTCTCAAAATTAAATTGTATATCTTTTGAATTTTGTAGAACTTTTTTCTTCTTTGGTGGACCATCACTTAAAGTTGAGTTGTTTGTTACTTGTTCACATTATGGGCATTTTTTTCCCTCATTTTTATTTTTTTCCCTTATACTTTTTTATTTTCATACTACTCATTTTCCATTTTGAGAATTCCTCATACGGGTGTAAGGAAATATGAAAAGGGTGGGGTGGATGCAGATATCAAATTCTGTTTAGGGGTCATTGGTTGGCAAGGATTTTATTTATTTATTTATTTTTTGCGCGGGAGGGAAATGATTGGAAATCCATTTCACTCCTTTCATTGGCTTGTATTTTGTGCTGTTTTAGACGATGAATTATATGTTTAGATGAAATTTACAATGATCATATATCTAGAAATATCATGACATTTTGACCATCTAATCTCATGTTTGGGATCATGTATCTAGAAATATGTCTAGATTGTAATGTATACAGTGTGCATATAGATGAACATATGGATAAAATACATGCATGCTTGTTGGTGCTTCCTAGTGAAAGGGAGACAATTGTATTGCCTTAGCATGTAAGCATTGGCACATGTATCATTCAATTATATGATAATTAACTGACATTCACCTGCCTCTATTTAGTAGTTGACTATGATTGGACTATTCCAATTATCTTATCAATTTGATTCTTTTAGATAAATTAATCTTTTGATGAGTAGAATGACCCGATTCTAGGACCAAGTCATCTATTTGGTGAGCCCATATGAAAGATGGTTGGGATGTCATGTCACACACAGTTTTCATAGTCATGATTCAGTTCAATTCAGGTTCAGTTTGCAATTGGGATTCTTGAGGTGCTTAATGAATCCAATTCATTGAGCTTGGTTCACCATAAGTTTTTTCAATTTGTAGTATTGATATTAGTCATTTTGTGAAGTTTGTAGTATTGATTTACTAAACTTGTTCACCATGGGACCCACTTGTACAAATTGAAACTTGAAATTGTTATACCCTGCTTATTAAAATCCTATTATTGACCAAATGGTTGTTTATGTCCTGATAAATTAGACATCGATTGGCAATAACTGGAAAAAAGTTTACAGATGCTGGAATTTGAATTCGAATGCTGGGAATTGTGATCAAATTGCTAGATTTTTTTATAGTTCTGAAAAAATATTAAATGAATTTCGTACTCTATATTTGAATGTATTTATAGTCTTAGGCTCCATTTGGTCATCACATTATTATTTATGAAAATATTTTTTTTAAAAAAAAATAAATGGAGCCTAAGCCCTTTTTTAACTCCGCCAATGGAACTCCTAACATTGTCGGTCCCAAGCCTGAGTAAAGGAGGAGGGAGAAGGACCTTAAAATGAGATCGCTAACTATGGAGGAGATCCTAAAAATACAGTCTGTATCTCTGGTTTTATGGTTTTACTTGTACATTCCTGTATTGATTACTTAAGTATGATGGTTATGCGCATTCTTACAGGTGAATGTCGCATGCAGGAGGATTGGAGCTGCATATTTCAGATTCAAGCATCTGGTACGTGTCTTGTCAAGAATGGACGTGTAGTTCATCAAATAATACATTATATGATTATAATTACATTTATTTGTTGCAAATGTGAATGGTATTGTATTTGAGAATGTGAATGAAAATAAACAATTTATAATATATATATATATATATATATATATATATATATATATATATATATATATATATATATATATATATATATATATATTTGTTATCAATGAAGGATACCTTGATTAGGGGGACATGAAATTCTTGTAGTTAATGGTATGGTGCCCCAATATTGATTGTATATTACTAGTATGTAGTAGATAATACTAAGTTCAATATTTTTTGTATGTGGCTAAAATTTTTATCTCAACTACTTATAACCTAAACCTAAACCTATAACCTATAACCTAAGCCTAAAGCTAAAACCTAAATGTATTCTCAAATCTCTAAACCTAAACCTACACCTAATCCTAATCTCAACTCCCTAACATAAACCTAAACCTAAAATTGAAAACCCAAACCTAAACCCAATCCCGAACTTGAACCCGATTTCCTAAACCTAAACCTAAACCTATAACCTATAACCTAAACCTTAACCTAAAAGTTAAAATATAATCTTAAATCCCTAAACCTAAACCTACACATAATCCTAATCTCAACTCCCTAACCTAAACCTAAACCTAAACTTGAAAATCCAAACCTAAACTCGATCCCGAACCCGATTTCCTAAACCTAAACCTTAACCTATTCTCAATTCACAAAAGCTATAACCTATAACATATAACATATAACCTATAACCTAAACCTAAACCTTAACCTAAACCTATAACCTAAATCTATAACCTTAACCTAAACCAAAAACTATAATCTAAACCTTAACCTATAACCTATAACCTATAACTTGAACTTATAACATATAACCTAACCTTAACCTAAACCTATAACCTAAAATCTAAACCTATACCTAAACTTGAAAATCCAAACCTAAACCTGATCCCGAAACCGAACTCAATTTCCTAAACCTAAACCTAAACCTAAACCTATAACCTATAACCTATAACCAAAATATCTTCTAAAATCCCTAAACCTAAACTTACACCTAATCCTAATCTCAACTCCCTAATCTAAACCTAAACCTAAACTTGAAAACCCAAACCTAAACCTGATCCCGAACCTGAACCTGATTTCCTAAACCTATAACCTATAACCTAAACCCTAACTTAAAACCTAAATGTATTCTCAAATCCCTAAACCTAAACCTACACCTAATCCTAATCTCAACTATCTAACCTAAATCTAAACCTAAAACAGATCCTGTACCCAAACCTGATTTCCTAAACCTAAACCAAAACCTATAACCTATAACCTAAACCTTAACCTAAAACCTAAAACCTTAACCTTAACCTAAAACCTAAACCTAAACCTACACCTAATCCTAATCTCAACTCCCTAACCTAAACTTAAACCTAAACTTGAAAACCCAAACCTAAACCCAATCTCGAACCCGAAACCGATTTCCTAAACCTAAACCTAAACCTATAACCTATAACCTAAACCTAAACCTAAAACCTAAATGTATTCTCAAATCCTTAAACCTAAACCTACATATAATCCTAATCTCAACTCCCTAACCAAAACCTAAACCTGAACTTGAAAACCCAAACTAAAACCCGATCCTGAACCTGATTTCCTAAACCTAAACCTTAACCTATTCTCAATTCCCAAAAGGTATAACCTATAACATATAACATATAACTTATAACCTAAACCTAAACCGTAACCTAAACCTATAACCTAAACATATAACCTTAACCTAAACCAAAACTTATAATCTAAACCTTAACCTATAACCTATAACCTATAACCTAAACTTATAACCTATAACCTAACCTTAACCTAAACCTAAAACCTAAACCTAAACCTAAACTTGAAAACCCAAACCTAAACCTGATCCCGAACTCGAACTCGATTTCCTAAACCTTAACCTAAACCTAAACCTATAACCTATAACCTAAAATCTAAACCTTAACCTAAAACCTAAATGTATTCTCAAATCCCCAAACCTAAACCTACACCTAATCCTAATCTCAACTCCCTAACCTAAACCTAAACCTAAACTTGAAAACCCAAACCTAAACCCGATCCCGAACCCAAACCCGATTTCTTAAAACTAAACCTAAACCTATAACCTGTAACTTAAACCTTAACCTAAAACCTAAATGTATTCTCAAATCCCTAAACCTAAACCTACACCTAATCCCAATCTCAACGCTCTAACCTAAACCTAAACCTAAACCCGATCCCGAACCCAAACTCGATTTCCTAAACCTAAACCAAAACCTAAAACCTAAAACCAAAACCTTAACCTAAAACCTAAAACCTTAACCTTAACCTATAACCTAAAACCTTAACCTTAACCTAAAACCTAAACCTAAACCTACACCTAATCCTAATCTTAACTCCCTAACCTAAACCTAAACCTAAACTTAAAAACCCAAACCTAAACCCAATCCAGAACCCAAACCCGATTTCCTAAACCTAAACCTAAACCTATAACCTATAACCTAAACCTAAACCTAAAAACTAAATGTATTCTCAAATCCCTAAACCTAAACCTACACCTAATCATAATCTCAACTCCCTAACCTAAACCTAAACCTAAACTTGAAAACCCAAACCTAAACCCGATCCCGAACCTGAACCCAATTTCCTAAACCTGAACCTAAACCTATAACCTATAACCTAAACCTTAACCTAAAACCTAAACCTATTCTCAAATCCCTAAACCTAAACCTACACCTAATCCTAATCTCAACTCCATAACCTAAACCTAAACTTGAAAACCCAAACCTAAACTCGAACCCGAACCCGAACCCGATTTTTTAAACCTAAACCTAAACCAATAACCTATAACCTAAACCTAAACCTAAAACCTAAATGTATTCTCAAATCCCTAAATCTAAACCTAAACCTACACCTAATCCTAGTCTCAACTCCCTAACCTAAACTTGAAAACCCAAACCTAAACCTGATCCCGAAGCCGAACCCGATTTCCTAAACCTAAACCTTAACCTATTCTCAATTTCCAAAAGCTATAACATATAACATATAACCTATAACCTAGACCTAAACCTTAACCTAAACCTATAACCTAAACCTAAACCTAAACCTATAACCTAAACCTTAACCTAACCTAGAACCTATAACCTATAACCTATAACCTAAACTTATAACTATAGCCTAACCTTAACCTAAACCTAAAACCTAAATCTAAACCTATAACCTATAACCTAAACGTAAACCTAAAACCTAAATGTATTCTCAAATCCCTAAACCTAAACCTACACCTAATCCTAATCTCAACTCCCTAACTTAAACCTAAACCTAGGCTTGAAAGCCCAAACCTAAACCAGATCCTGAACCTGAACCCAATTTCCTAAACTTAAACCTTAACCTATTCTCAATTCCCAAAAGCTATAACCTATAACATATAACCTATAACATATAACCTATAACCTAAACCTAAACCTTAACCTAAACTTATAACCTTAATCTAAACCAAAACCTATAACATAAACTTTAACCTATAACATATAACCTAAACTTATAACGTATAACCTAACTTTAACTTAAACCTAAAACCTATAACCTAAAACCTAAACCTAAACCTATAACCTAAATGTATTCTCAAATCCCTAAACCTAAACCTACACCTAATCCTAATCTCAACTCCTTAACCTAAACCTAAAGCTAAACTTGAAAACCAAAACTTAAACCCAATCTCGAACCTGAACCCGATTTCTTAGACCTAAACCTTAACCTAATCTCAATTCCTTAAATTTATAACCTATAACCTATAAACTATAACCTAAACCTAAACCTAACCTACACTTATAACCTAAACCTAAACCTAAACCTATAACCTTAACCTAAACATAAAACCTAAACCTAAAACGTAAATGTATTCTCAAATCCCTAAACCTATAACCTACAACATTAACATAAACTTATAACCTAAACGTATAACCTACAACATTAACCTAAACCTATACTTATAACCCAAACCTATTCTCAAATCCCAAAACCTATAGTCTAAACCTAAACCTTAACCTAAACCTAAACTTATAACCTAATTAAACCTAAACCTTCAGTTGAAAACTTCAGACAAGTCTTTCATAGCTATGATATTAGAAATAAGTAGATGTGTTAGAAAACTTCAGACAGGTCCTTCATAACTATAGATTCGTTCAGTTGATTGTGGCCCGACTAGAGGACTGACTTGATTCTTGGGATAAAGAATCTACAGTTTACCCTTCTAATGGATGGCTTAGATATTACACCTGTCTGCCATGCTGGCATGTGGTAGTGTGTGCATTAGCTCACTTACACATGCATGTGAGCTTAGCAAACCTCTTTCCCTTCCTCAGGTGGGCTCTACCAAGAAGGTGCACATTTCTAGTAGGCGATGAAACCGCTGCTTCTAAACATCATTAGATTACTTTCTGATGGTGATCTTTTCTCTATACAACGTGATGCACTGTATACCCTAAAAACTATCTAAAACTCGAGGCATTGCCACTAATCACTGGCATGTCCTACTCGCAATTGACAAATAGAGATTTTCTTTTCATGATAGTCAACTCTGCTTCCATATTTTTCAAGTCATAGATAATCGTGGTCGGTATCTGTTCCACTTGGGAAGTGGGTACTTGTGGCTACCGATGGTCCTCCTTGCGAAAATTGTCCCGACGTTTATTTTGGCCCTACAAACTATATGGTGAGACCATTCCTTTTATGTTAATTTCATTCCTCTCTTTGAATTTTTATTAATTCATTAAGAAAAAAAATGGTTATACATGATGTACTTCTTTCACTTTGTCTTTCTTTCCTCCAATGGTCATTCCGATTTATGAATGCCATGACTATTTGTAGGATGATGGAATATACAAAGCTATTGCAGGAAGTAACTTTGTCATTACTAGAGTTGCATTTCGAAACAACTCTTCAAAGTACTACATAAATGACCGTGACAGTAATTTTACGGAGGTCACTAAGAAATTTAAAGGAAAATGACTAGACTTGGACAATAATCGATTTTTGATTCTTTAGGTAGGTGATGGGTTGATGGCTAAAAATGGATTATTCACTTGTGAAAAAAATATCATACCGTTAAAATATATTTTCTCTTTCAATTCTTTATCATTGAAAATTTAAGGTGAAGTCGAGCAAATTTCTCTAATGAAGCAAAAGATTTGTATTTTCAGCATTATTGTAATTGTAATTGTAATTGATTGAATGAAGGATTGTAATTGATTGAATGAAGGATTGTAATTGAATGAATGAATGAATGAATGATTATGCAGGTGGTAATTGAATGAACAAATGATTATATATTTTTTTAATGTACGAAATAGCTACAGATATTGACCGTAACTAGTAATCTAACAGTTGTAGCCATTATTAAATTTGGCAAATTGCTATGGACTGTTAGCTACAAATAATATCCGTAGCTATTTGTAGCTTTTGCTACGGATTATATCTGTAGATATTGTAATCTATAGCTATGGATTAAATCCGTACCTATAAGTTCAAGACCTATTGTTACGGCACCTACGACTAGAGTTGTGCTAAGGACTACAACCATAGCCATAGGTCTATGGCTATGGATTTTATTCATAGCCTTTGCCCAATTTTTTGGTAGTGGATTTTCAGCCGAGTCGGTAGATCTGGAGTATGAAGTGATCTAGAGCATCCTGATTTTGGGTGGGAGCTGAGCTGCCATGATGTCATCGGTGAAGGGTAGCTCGATCTCCTCTAGCATGGCCTCTATTGAAGTCATAACATACGCGCGGTAGGTTTGACACATGTCACCGATCTGACCTCATAGTTCCTTGAGTTCTGCTTCTTAAGGAGCTTCATTTTCTCCTACCGCGTCTAGAGTCTTTCTACACCTTCAATTTTCTAGTGTGTGACACAGATCGGAAGCAGCGAGATTTATTTTCTGGCAGTTCGAGCAGGCATCTGGTTTGGTTACCCCGACTGCGGTCTGACCTCCTATGAGATTGGGGGGGTCAGGTGGAGGTCAGGATTGTTCAGTGGCAGCACCCCCTTCTGCCTCTTGACTAGGGGAGGGTTATGTCTCTTTAAAATTTTTATTAGCCGGTTCATGTTGTTGTTCAGAGTCTCGACTCGATTTTTTGAAGAAATGAGCCGACCTACCCAGTTATGGGATCTGGGCATAGGTGCCACTGCGGTGGAATCATCTCACTGCTGAGAGGATTATCCGCCCTGGTCAACGGATGACTTTGGTGGGGCAAGCAGGGCCGCAACGATTGTGGATAGAGATTTCTTCCTCCCTTTTACCATTGTAGAGCTTTGATGAGATGAGAACGGCTTCAACATCTGTCACGCCCCAGACTCGGTAACCGGACCTCACAAGGAACCCGATGACCGGTTCTGGCCACAACAGCCTCCGTAGTACCCCATTCTCGGCTCCTGAGGCAGGTTCCGATCCTGGGATCCTACAAGGAGGATTTTCACAATAATATAATCATTTTCAATACGAGCATACCCAAGATCACAACAAGTAAATCTAATAATAACAAAGGCACACATCACAAAATTCACTATGAATTTGAACTTTTATAAGCTTACATCAGGTCCAAAAGGACTACATAAGATTACAGAAGAAAGAAGGAAGAGAATCTGCAACACTGGGTCCTCGGCTCACACACCTATCCAAGCTTCGCTGCTAAGACACCAACTTACGATCTCCTGCACGCATCAATCATACATAAGCTTATAGAAAGCTTAGAGGGTGGTGAAAGTGTGTGACAATGGTGCTCAGAAGAAGATGGAGAATGCAGAAAGGAGTCACGATAGATACTAATACCACTAGCCTTACCAAGGCTATCATGAGCATAAGAAACTATACCAAGGCAGTACGATAATGCAGGAAGCCATACCAAGGCTATATAGTGCAATGCGTAATATAATGCAATGAGTACTGGGCGTCATGCCAAGGCGATGCAATATGAGGCTTACACAGCCGATGCAAATACAATGCGAAGTAATGTCAGTGCTCATATCCAATCCACATATCAAGTACATTTCCATCATAAGGAAATCACCGGGGTCAATTACACTACTGGATGACGGCCACTTTACAGACCCCGCATAGTCAAACGAGCGTAAGAGACCTCTCTACCCGCCTGTGGACAGTTAATCACCAACAAGGCATGAAGGTAGCGGACCCATTCACGAGCTGGTCAGACTCAGCCTAGCAATGCCCTCTTACATCAGGCGAGTAAGGCTACACCCCTATCTAACTGACTACACGACAGTGGTAGTCGTGGCCTAACGGTATAAGGCCCTCGTGCGCTTATATATACCACTCGGTCATGGCGTTGGAGCAGATCCTTGGTACCATGAAAGTTTTGAGAATTTCATCCATGGGCATCCTATGCACCCGGTATGCCCAAGTAACATTTTCGGTGTCCAAACATGGCCATCCATGATGTATCTGTGGAGGCCACAACCCTGATGAAGCAAGGGCGATAATGCTCATATGCTATGCAATGCCAGATGCATGAATCACACAATCAACCATGCATCAATCCCAAGCAACCAACGTGCTCAAGAGGGAATACTACATCCCTTGGAAAAAGTATCATGCAATGCTCAATGATACAATATGACAACACACACATAGTGTCAACCAATCATACAATGATGTACATAGGCCATGAAGATGGGTCTAGATACATTATGCAGCGATATACAAAGTAGTACACTCTTCCTATCCAAGAAGGGACTAAGACTATGTACTTAGATAATATCTTACGGAATCCAACCTCTAGTGGGGGCCCATTTACTTGGGGTAGCCCACGACACTAAGCATACAAACTTCGTGTCTAAGTAATACATAAGTGAGTCTAGCAAGAGTTTAAGATGAGCATCTAATCACATTTAGATATAACCGGGCCTAGAGGGGTCCATAATGGGGATATTTAACCGTCATTCCCCAAAAAGGCATATCAACCACGAACTATATGGATAAAAGGCCCAAGGCCTACATTTAGATAAAAACACAGGTAACCACATATATATATATTCCTCATATAGGCCATGAGGAAAGAATATAATACCACCTTTAATAACATGGGCCCCAAGAGGGAAATCAAGGCCCAAGGCTCAATTTTCAATAGTCATAGAATCCATGCATTAAGTTGGACTTGGTGAGCATCTCGTGTACACAATATACGGCCCGACAATAAGTTTAAGTTTGAAGGAAATGGGCCCAACTACATCAGCCCAATAAGTAGTAAATTAAGTGGGCAACCAAGGGCCCAATACTATCATTATCTTAGCCCACAAGTCCATCAAAATGGTGGAAGTCGGCCTAATATATGGTTGAGCCAAGCTAGGACGTTCCAACCCACTCTGGGCCCATGAGATGCCCCAAAAATCTGATCTAAGATGGGGTCCTCATGTGATCACTAAAGGTGACCCAAAAGAATGCATTGATTAAGCCCAAATATTAAAAGAAAACATAAGCATGTAACACATACACAAGTTCTCAATAAGGTGAGCCCCATAGCCAAACAAAGTTTTAACCATACAATTTTAATTTAAGGCCCTTTGATAAACTTTTGGCCCGTTTGACTTCCTGGGCCTACTAAGGTCTAGAAATTAGTCAAATAATCTCATGAAGGCCAACAATACTCACAAGGGGCTCCACCAGATGGAGGGTGTGCATACATCATGAAAAGGTCAAGTGGGCCTGCTAATGGACTGGGAGTCCAACAGCAACCCAAGGCAGAGAGTACATCCATAATCGGGCGATCCAAGGCTTGGATGGCCTGGACCAAACATGCGTTAAGGTAGGTTCCACATACATACACATTAAGCCCAAAACAAATGGCTTAGGGTCTATGGTGGGCCTTTAAGCATCCATAGAGAAACCCATGGGCCTACCTTAGGATCACCCAGGAGGACGTTCAACCTCAACTGGCTTCCAAGAGATAGTCTGCCACTAATCATATAGTATAAGGTCTAAAGCCCACGCAATGCATGGCCTACTGGGCCATACATCAAGCCCAACTTATAGGCCAAATAGTGGACCCTCAAGTAAAGTTTGGGCCCAATCATAAAGGTCATAATTCCATATATTGTGGTGGGCTTCATGGGCGGCCCAGTAATTCATTTACATGACAAGTTTCACATTTAACAAAAGTGAGTTGGGCCTCACTTTTAGCCCAAGAACAGGGTCAATTTAGGGGACAGCCAATGGCCCGACTTCTTGTGTATAATTGCCCCTAAGCCCATCATAATAGATAGGAGAGTACGGGCCTAAGATTAATGGGCCTATCCAAAAGAATTGAGTCCACAACGCCTACTTGCTAATACAAACATGCATATACTATATCACATAATGGGCCCTAAAGAAATGACCCAAAACAAAAGCCATCCAATTCATACATTATAGTGGACTTGAGGGCAGCCCATAAGCCTAAGAATACACATGGGCAAGGTCTATACTGATAGTGTGGGCCTTGCCACATCAGCTCAAAGACTTAGCAAAGCCTTTCACAATATACATTTATGTGGGCCTTGTAAGTTAGCTCACAATTAAACATTTTATGAGGGCATCAAGGATAATAAATACACATGATCAGCTTGTAGACGGCCCATTGGGCCTGTAAATCAATAAGGTCAGCCCTTGCATAATCTTGGGCTCAAGAAAGAAGTTTTCATCCCATTGAGCCTATAAAACTATTAAAAATTCTTGTTAAGGCTAGCCCACAAAACCATCACAAAGGTGGGCCTCAAGGGCGCACTCATTAAGCCTAAAATATCTAAAGAAGGAAAGCAAGGAGTGTGTGTAACACTCTCTCAAATCAGGTGTGCCAAAATAGTTCCTAAACAATCATCCATGTAGCAAATTTTGGGCCCTTTGCTGGAATTTCCGCCCACCCATTTCCTGGGCCTACTGGAGTCCAGAAATTTATTTAATTTAGATGGGTTACTGACCCATGGTGATCCACATATATCATAGTGGGCCCCACTAGATAAAAGAGAGATATACAACACTTACTTCAAGTGGGCCATGCCATTAGAATGCAGGCCCAACAACCCAAGGTAAGGGTGTGCCTGGGTATTTGACCCAAAACTGGTCCAAATTGCAGGCCACACCACGGTCGGTACAGAGGCCCGATGGCCTTAAAAATTTATAGGGTGGTCCTTCCATAGGTATAAAATACCTCCATAAAATTTTATAACTTTTGAACATCTAAAAATATTTTAATTAATTCAAATAAAACAATCTATCCTGAAACTTGGACTGATCTGGACACCATATTATAGTGGGCCGGTCCAACCACCACCATGATGTGAATAGACGTCTAATGGTTCCAAAATTTTTCAGATAGGTCCTAACATGAGTTTAACACATCCCTATAAATTTTTAAAATTTTTAGACACTCAAAAGTATTTTAATAAAATTTTAAGATTATAATCTATCCAGGGTGAACTATTGCTGGACTATAACTATCCTGAATTTGGGCCATCCAATGGGTGGGTTTTGGGCCTCCAAAATCCCTGAAATTTGGACCCAAGGTCCCTCATCAAGACTACAACAAGGTTCCCAACTTCTTAGAAGGTACTTTTAGGATTTTATTTTTTTGAGACTATGCTGTTGGACTGAATAGCAGAAATTTCTGGCAGTCCAGTATGTTGGCCTACCCTTTTGGATGCCCAAATGGGAACCCTTGGCCCTGAAAGTGTGTAGGTAGGCTCTACCATGGGTGGGACACCTCCCTACAAAAATTTATAATTTTTGGGAAAGTAAAAATAATTTATTTAACCCCTGCAATTTGTGTACAGATAAGTATTCCTGAAGAAATATACTGCTAAAAAAAATATTGCTGAAAATGTGACTGTCCCTATGTTTGGGACCACATGGGGTGGGCCTGGACCCACCCAAACTCTTGAAAATTTTAGGAAAAAGGTATTCCTACATCTGAATAACAAGTGGGGTCCACTGGGGTGGTCCACTTATTCCAAAAACTCAGGTAAAAATGCTCATTTCCAACTTATAGTGTTGCTGAACTGTCCAGAAATTTCTAGACAGTTAGCCCACTTTGGCCTATCCCATGGGTCTCAATCATGAGAAAAATGGTGTGAGCCCCATTCCACATCAAAGTGGGGTCCATGCACTGTAAAATCCTCAAGAAAATTTGGGAGAAAAGGGCACGTAAACAGATCCAAACATTAGATCAAAAGTCATGTTCCAACTGGGCCTGGAATCTGGACAGCAACATATGTTGTCCATATTTCAGCCCATATAAATTAATCAAAGGGTTTATGACCCTGATTCATCATGTGGGGTCCACCTTAATGGGTTAAAAAAATTTCAGACCCATGAGCTCACTCAAACTGCCATGAAAATGTCATTTTGGAGGTCACCCAAACCATGCATGCATGGTAGGCTTGGACATCTAGTCAAAGTGGGCTTGGACTTCCCATCTAGCTAAGGGTTTGAGATGTTGCTGACCTCTCCTTGGTGGGCCACACATCATCAGAATACATAGGAGAAAAAAAAATAGAGAAAGGGAGAAGGAAGAAGCAATCGGCCATTGGTGGAAGGTCCCGCCACTAATGGACCTTCCACTCCACAATCTACACCATCCACCATGTATATGCTTACATGCAAGGTATTATGTATCAAGATAATTTTTTGGAGGGTAGGGACACCCTTTCTATATGCATGCAAAGGCCTAGATGGCCTATGAGACGCAAGAATAAAGGAGAAGGCATCATGGTGGGTACATGGAGAATGGCCCACCATGGAAGGGAATGAGTAGGATCTAGGCCCATGGCCTTCATCCTAAGAGCCATGTAGGACCTCCACCATGGATTGGTGGGTCCTACATGCTTCCATGCATGTAGCAAAAGGGAAGGAAGAAAGGAAAGAAGAAGAAGCACCCACTTGTAGAGATGGCCACAAAACTCCACCACTATATTCTAAGCTTGAAGGAGAAGAGGTTTGAAGGTGAGAGATGGATTTCTAGTGGTTGGATTGTGGAGGGAAGAAGGAAGAAATGTGGCTAAAATTTTTAGCAAGGTAGGATGTTTTAGAGGTTCTAGCAATGGGAGAAGAGAAAATGAAGGAAGAGAGAGAGATGAGAGAGAGAGAGTGTTGTAGGGAGGCAATCATGGCCTCTCTCTCCTTGGTTAGAGAAACCATAATGGCCTATGGTGACAATAACAAAGTGCTATGCTTAGTATGTCTCTTGATAGTATTTTTGGTTAGTGGTGTTAGTTATGGATCTTTGTGTAGTGTGTGGGTAGTGTACCTTGGAACTTGTGCCAAGGGAGGTGGTGGTCCACACATGCATTCCGCCTAAGTGGGCCACATGATCAATGGTCATATAATGAAATGTACACAACTTTTGATCTACATATCAGATGGATGCACAAGACACGATGTTGGAACCGCGGTGACGATGCGGTCGCAATGGCATAGGTTTCAACTCGATCCGAGTCTGGTCTTCATGACTGGATTTACAAATGACTACAAATACTATCCAAAGGTCACGGGTCATCGAGATTCGACCTGTAGGACTGCGGGATCAAGATGGATGAAATGCATACTCACACACACATGCACTCATACGAACTTGAGTCGGGTCTCACAACGTCATTCCCACAGATGGTGCTAAATTGTTAATGCAGAAATCCGGTTAACCCTCTCTGGACCTCCAAGCACTTGCATAAGAAGAAGACAAAGGAAACCCTGACTATAGTAGGGGGACCCTCCGATGCTTAAGTTAGAAAGCAATTTGGGTCTTGTGGAGTAGTGTTAAGGGTTTACTAGTGCTTACCTTTCACTATAGATGAGACCTCCATTTAGAGGTCATGAGTCGATTACATGGAGAAAAATGCTTCTTGAAACAAATGCATTCATTTAGCAACAGTTTCTCAACTGTTTCGCGAGATTGTCAGCGATGATAAGATCAAGTGGTCGAGCTCTGAAGGCACATGTGGTCGGAGACCGAGGTTGAGCATCCGAGCTGATCTTCACAGCTAGAGCTATACACGAACCAAGTTAGCTCGATTATTTCGCTTGACTCGACTTGAAAAAGCTCGATTCAACTCAGTTCGAAACTGAGTTTGAGCCAAGTCGAGCTAATTTTTTTAGCTAAAAAAAATTCGAACCGAGTTTTAGCTTGTCGGAGCTCGACTCGACTCGGATCGAACCCCAACTCGAATTGAACTCAGATCGAACCAATTCGGTGAGTCAGTTACTTTCAAATTGATGTTTCTCACGAAATGTTTGATGAAATGACTCAACGAAGTATCGGCTGGTGGTAAGGAAGGTATGTATATGAAAAAAATACCCTTTTTTCCTTGATTCTGATGTTTCCTACAAGGTGTTTGATGGAATACCTGTAAAAAAATTGATGTTATTTTACATACAGTAAGAAATTGAAAGTGCACTCCATATGTTTGTGAAAATGCCACACAGCCTCGATCTTAGCTCGAACTCGGCTCGAACTAGCCCGAGCTACTGACCGAGTCGAGCTGGCCAATCAGGCTTGAGGAACGAGCTAAGTTCGAGCTAGAGTCAGCTAGTGGTCGAGCCAAGTCGAGCTGTGTCAAGCTCGACTCATGTGCACCTCTATTCACAGCTGTGCTAAGGAATGGCTCCTTGAGCTGGGCTCTCATGTGGGCTATGGTCGACCTACCCGTGAAGGTTATATCCAAGCACTGAGGTCAAACTTTCTTCCTTGGTGAAGTGCAGATGATATCGAGGATGACCATCCTCTTCATCTTATCGTACTATGTAGGGACTTCATCATACGTTTCGAGCTTCGCAACCTCGCGTATGGGATCACGGTTCGGATGACCCTTAATAGATCACAAATAGATCTCCTCACATGAGTTGTCTAGTTTAAGGTTTTTAAACATGATCTTATATGCTTAAAATGTAAAATTTTCCATGTAAATTCACTATTGTTTAGCTAACCAAATTTGGTTCGACCAACCCAACCTCATTCTCGGCCAAGTTTACGGTGACAATAAATAGAAAAATATCTTGCAAGTTTGGCCAGCCCAACATTGGGTTGGGCCAGCCGAACTTGTCTTGGGCCAACCCGAAAGTGTCTCAGGCAATGTTTTCAACAATGGAAACATCCAAATTTAAAGGGATTCATCTAACTGAACCCTATATTTGGCCAATCAAATGGCAGATTCGGCTAGCCAAATTTTCGCTTAGGCCAGTTGAATTTTTTATTTACCTAGTACCATGAAATTCGATAGTTGTTAGAACAATATTGTTAAAATCTGGCTAGCCGAAGCTATTTTTAGGCTAACCGAAATTTCAAATCCTTTGGCTATAAATAGTGACCTTTTCTCATTGTTTTTATAATGACAAAGTGTGATAATTCATCCTTAAGCAGTGAGAGAAACTCAGGTCCTTCCAAAGCTACGTGTGGGGTATATCTTATTTTATATTAGCTTATTCATTTCCCTTTCTCAAGATAGTTTTAAATACAATCAGAGAGTAAACCATACTCTAGTTGAGAATAAAGAATTGAATTTGCAACTATTGGGGATTATATTATATTGAGAAACTTTTGATCCCCAGATCCTTTCTGATTAAGCATACAGTGCTTCATCGTCATTCGAGAAAGAAGATCGTTACACTGATCGAAGTCTCAACTTCATCAAATATCTTCACATCAACGTTTTGTCATCTGAAGATAAGTATTATTTTAATTTTTTATTTCATTTGAGTTTATTGAAATATTCTAGAAATCTCATTAGATTGATTGGTGGTTAACCTGTGAAAATCACTAAGGGGGTTTTATTGTGGTATGCCTATCACAAAAACAAAAAACTGTAAAAGATTGTTAAGGTGAACTTGTGAAACCTTGATATAGTGGAAAGTCAAAATTATGTGGGTAGTAATTTTGGGAGTGGAGTAAGTGTGTGTTGAACACTGAACCACTAGGCGTGATTGTGTGTGTTAAAAAAAAACACTAAACCACTATAAATCTTTGTGTATTTGTGGTGATTAATTTATTTTATTCTTTACCTTTTACTATTTTAAAAGATTGATTTCAAGGACGTCATGAAATAAGGTTGTCTTGCCTAAAGTAATAAGTGAAGGTTATCCTACAAATTAATTGAAATTAAGATTTCAATACTTTGTGCGATTGAGAATTTTATTTCCACAAGCTTTTCAAAGAAATTGGTATTATCCTATTCACCCCCCTAGGCCATCTATAGCTAATCTTTCAAGTGTTTTCAGAGCTCGATTGAACTTTTTAGGATTTCCCTCCTAGATTTAGATCCTGATCTATAAGATGTCAAATTTTGAAAGCTTATCCATTTCCAGCCCACCTCCCTTTAATGGCTCAAATTATTCTTATTGGAAAACCAGAATGAGGATTTTCCTCAAATTTATTGATGAGAGTGTGTGGCAAGCTACTGTAACTCAATGAATCCACATATGATGGAAGTAATAGTAGAGAATAGAACCACATCCATGAAAGAAATAGCTTATAGTTTGTGAACGACTACTCAGAAAAGTGAAAGTAGTACAAATACAAAAGCCTTGAATTCTATAACTTGTGCTCTATTACTAAATGAATTTAAAATAATCATTTCGTGTGATATGACAAAACAAGCTTGGGATATGCTTGAAATGACACATGAAGGAACCAATATAGTGAAAAATTCTAAGATCCATCACAACCAAATTTGAGAGAATTCGTATGAAAGAAAATGAGTCATTTAAGGACTTCTATATGAAATTAAATGACATAGTTAATTCTATGTGGGGTCTCAGTGAAAACATCCCTGAAAGGAAGGTTTGTAAAAAAAATACTATGATCACTTCCTAATAGATTTAATTCCAAAGTTACAGCTATATAGGAATTGAGGGATAACAATATTATGAAGGTTGAGGAGTTGGTTGAATCTCCTCAAACTTATGAGTTGAATTTTAAAGGTCCTAAGATCAAGTTCATTGCCCTCAAATCCTCTAAATCTAAATCAAAGATTTTGAATTTAAATTCAGATGACGAGGAAAATGAGGACGATATGGCTATGTTGGTAAAGAAATTTTATGAAAATTTTAAAAATAAGAAAAGAAATAATTTTCAAAATTTGTTTAATAAAAGAAAATAAAACTCAAACTATTAGAAATCTAAATCTAAAGACACTCAATACTTCAATTGTTATGAATTTGGACATCTCACTTCAAAATTTCCTAAGAAAGATAAATCGAGAAGAAAATGCATGATTGCTACTTGGGATGAATCATCAAAATTTGAAACTAAGTTAAAACATGACGAATCATATCAGGAAACTGTAAAATAACATAATGCCTTTATGACTATAGCCAAAGCCACTTCTTCGAATGATTGTGAAACATCTGATTATGAAACTACCAAAAGTGACGCTGAAAATGAAGACGATTTTCAAGAAGCATATGATGCCCTATACAGAAAAGGTTGCAAGATTGCGGCTAAATTGAAAATTCAAAAGGAAAAATGTGTATAATTATAATCAGAACTTAAAAAGGTTGTTTTAAAAAATCTCACTTTTTTTATTTTTTTGAAAAATCAAAATTAAATTTAAGTCTGAACATTTCTAAATTATAAAATCTTAAATCTAAAAATGAGAAATTGAAAATTAAAGTTTCTTCAATTCAGAGTTTAAAGGATACTTAGAAATATACCAAAGGAGAATAGAAACTTGAAAAACTGCTAACTTCATCTCGCCAAAATGGTGACAAATGTGGACTTGGCTATATTAGAAATTGGAATCTAAAATTTAAGAATTCAACTCCTACCTTTGTAAAAGGAGACTCTTCAAACTCTAAAGCAGAAAATCTAAATGAGTTAAACTATAAAAAGAATAACTTCAAAAATATAAAACCCTTTCAATAAGCCTCTAATGTAAAAGCAAGTGCCAACAACCACAGATATCAAAGGAGGGATAATATAAATCCTCTTCCTGTTGATAAAATTATGAATTTTCTTAAAGAATTTTTAAAATCCAACTGTGGTAAGAATGGAGTAAATAGAAACAAGAAATATCCTAACTCTCAAAATCATCGAAATGTAAGAGACCCTCCTAAGACTAGAACCGTCATAAAATGGGTTCCAAAGGTAAAGTATTTTGTTATCCACACAGATTTTAAAGAAAGTAGTCATTCAAGATGATACCTGGATAGTGGATGTTTTAGACATATGATAGGTGATAAAGCCGTTCTCTCAAATATCAACCAAATCAATGGCGGCTCAGTTACATTCGAAGATGGTAGCAATTGTAAGATCCTCAGCAAAGGTAATGTACATTTTCCTAACTTACCTATCTTTAAAAATGTATTATAATTTAAAGGTTTAAAACATAATCTCTTCAGCATATCTCAAATCTATGATAGTAATCATAGTGTGAACTTTTCTAATTATGGATGTGAGATGATGAATAATGAAGGACATGTGATATTAAATGGTCGCGGAATGTCTGAAAATTGTTATATCATTAATGACTCTTACTCAATAAATCATTCCTATTACATGGTCCTAACAAACGAGATTGAATTATGGCACCAACGTCTTGGACATGTAAAGTATAAAGATCTATACAAATTGAGCAAAAGAGATCACTTATGTGGTTGAAAAAGAAAGAAAACTAAGTATATGGTGCTTGTCAGATAGGAAAAAAAATTAGGAATAGTCATAAAAAGGTGAACTCCTTGCCTACTATAAGACCTCTTGAACTTCTCCACATGGATTTAGTTCGACCTACTAGAACAGAGAGTATAGGTGAAAAGAAATACTTGCTAGTCGTAGTTAATAACTATATGTTAGTGCACTTATTTTTGCACCCAGGTTTGTCAATGTGAGTTGTTTTGTCCGTAATTGGTTGAGTCTTTGGGAAGTGAAGACTGAAGACACAAGCGAAGATGGAACATCAAGAAGCTATAATAGGTAAAAGAGATGCTTTGGTGACCCTAACCCTTGACCTAAAATAATCCCATGGCCTCTAAATGATATTGTCCTAATTAGGAAAATTAATTTGATCATCCCTTAGCCTCAGGAGACCAAGAAAAATATGATAAAAAAAGGCTAAAAGAGGTATGAATCTTCTATGTAGAAGATAGCCCAAAACAAGAGATTTCTGGCCATGTTCAATGGCATTAAGCTGCCATTGAACAACTTTGATGGCATCGAAGAACTAGCCAATAACATCGATTGAAAGTCAGGAATGTCCAGCAACCAAACTAGATTTATGGCTGGAATTCTCAATTGCATCAAGGTCCCTTTGATGGAATCAAAACTTAAGTTTCGATGGCATCGAAGTCTTCAAATGGCATCGATTGAGATTTTGAAATATGTGCAAGGTTTTAGGATTTTTATGGCTGGAATTCTCGATGGTATCAAGGTCTCTTTGATGGAGTCAAAACTTAAGTTTTGATGGCATCGAAGTCCCTTCGCTGGCATCGAAACTTATGTTTTGATGGCATCGATTGAGATTTTGAAATGTCCAGTAAGGTTTTGGAATTTTTTTCCCTAACTCTCTCGATGGCATCGAAACGAACAATGATTTTTGATGCAATCTAAAATTGTATCGATGCAATCATCTTGTAGAAGCATCAAATGCAAGGAGATTGATCATGGAGATAAAGCCTTAGCGAAGCAGCGATAACATGATCGGGGGACCATCGGTGTCACGCTCCAAACCCAAAAATCGGATTCATAAGAATCCCAATCACCAAATCCGGTACCGACAGCCTCCGTAGTGCCCCATTCTCGGCTCCTGGTAATCATATGCCAGATTTCGACCCTGGGACCCTACAAGGAGGATTTTCAAAATAAATTTTTTTGTAATAGAGCATAACCATAAGCATAACCAAGTCACAAAATAACATCACCACATATCAACTATATCAAAAACTTTAAATATAATGTGGAAAGAGAAATACAAGATGATCAAAAAGCTCCAAAATGGCTTGATACCTGCTCCTGCCTCAACGTTGCTGCTGTCCAACGACACCTGCACGCAACGGTCATGTATAAGCTTACAAAAGCTTAGAGAGTGGTGTAAGTGTGTGCGTAAGGCAAGTGCCAATGTATATAATATCAGAGTCATGCGGAAACCTGCAGTAAGTTTATGAATACAATTAGCTGTAGTAAAGCTATATGATGCAAGACATGAATGATATCGGCCATACCAAGGCCATGCGATGTGAGGCCTATGTAGCCAAATATCATATGAGAGATACAAAGCAAGCATGCCAATACTCATTAAGTACACACATCAATATAGTTCCTCTCTGGATATCACCAGGGTCTAATACACTTCGTAGTAACTGCCACCCCCCTAGCTGCACAGTTAAGCAAGAAGAATAGACTTCACTATCTGCCTGACCAATAGTCTGTCAATACCTACCCGGCTCATCGATAACGAAATCATTTGTGAGCTGGTCAAACTCATCCTAGCTTATAGCCCCCTCACTTAGGCAGATAAGGCCACACCTCCTTCCAACCGACCAAGACACAGTAGGAGACGCGGCCTACCGGTATTCGGCACTCAGGCGCTCGTGTATCCACTCGATCTAGACGTTGGAGCATCTCCTGGTACCAAAAAGGTTCTGAGACTTTCATCCAAGGACATCCTAAGTGCCCACAGTACTAGAACTAAGTATTTTTGGTATCCGATACGGCCATCCACGATGTACCTGTGGAGCTACGGCCCTGATGTCGCAAGGGCGTGCAGTGATCAAGTCACACATATGTGGGATGCATGAATCACGCCGTCAAATCATGCAGCAATCCAGCATGTACTGCAGATCATGTGGGGCACTCTATCTCATAACGAGTCCCGTAAATGGTCTGCCCAATGGCGTATGCTATGATCAGTCACTACTCATATCAAGCATACATATGATGCATATGGGCATGAGTCATGGGATTATACTAAGCATGTTATAAAGTAATGGACTACTCTTATGATGCAGATGAGCCTAGACGGCCTATACACAATCAGGATGAGCTTACCAATGGGCCCTAAGGAGAGATACAATGCAGACATTTAACCGACATTGTACTTACAATGTGGGCGTCAAACCATCATTGCTTCTAAGGCACGACCCACCATAAAATATCATTACACAACCATGGAGGAATCACACATTATAATGGACCTTAGGTACCTCCCATTGGGCCTTAAATACATCAAATGGGCTATATCATATGGGCCTTCTAGTTATCAAACAAGTGGGCCGCATTAATGGGCCTGATGTATATTGCAATGGGCTATAACCTGCGGGCCTTAGAGTGCATCACAACGGACCTTAACCCTCGGCCTTGGAATACATCAAAATGGGCCTAATCCCATGGGCCTTATATATGTCAAATGGGCCTAATCCCATGGGCCTTATATATGTTAAGTGGGCTTAATCCCATGGGCCTTATATATGTCAAGTGGGCCTCAATGAATGGCCTCAAATAAATCAACATGGGCCCTATACACATACTAAGGTGGGCCCACTTGAACCATAGATCTGACTCATTTTTTTAGCTCAAGCCATAATGGGAGCTTACAAAATAAATGGACGGTTTGGATGCAACACATGCATTCATGGTGGGGGTCCACATAAAGGCCCACCATCATACACATATACATAATATATATATATATATATATATATATATATATATACACACACACACACACACACACACACACACATATATATATAAACACCCACACATGAACAGAGTGGATAGAACACATAAATCATGGTGGGTCCCGCTGCCCAAACAATGGACAGTGCGGATAAACACATACGTCATAGTGGGCTCCACCATCCGCTGGACGGTGGGAATGCAACACATTAAGCACGGTGGACTCCATCGTCCGCCTGGATGGTGGGAGTACAACACATACATCACTGTGGGCTCCACGTGAGGGCCCACCAAAAGGTTTACTTACCATCCAACCTGTTGATAAGGTCACAATGACCTGAATAGAAAATATAAATTTCAGCTTGATTCAAAACTTCTGTGGACCCACAGAGGGTTTCAATGATAGATTTCAATTCACACTATTTCCTCTCACGTGGGCCACCTGAGTATTGGATGGGCTTGATTTTTGGAGGGTGGCCCACTGTGCTGAGGGCCCACCGTATGAATGGATTGGATGACAAATAAACATCAAGGTGGGGCCCACGACTGGAGATGTTGCTGCCCGTCTGCCCACCAGTAGCAAGCGTTTCTTGCGCCTCTGACAAGCAGCAACGTCTGCTGCCTTTCTTATTTTTTTTGAAAACTCATTTTTCTGGGGTTTTTCTCATGTGAGGCCCGCATCAACAGGATCCGCCCCACCCAATGGATTTGGCATCCCATAACAAGTCCATCAAGACCAATATCGGTCCTCTTTTAGCATGTAGGAAAAATCTGGATAGATTTCAATGGTAATAATACTATTTTCAATACTATGGCCCACTAGACACTCGAATCATCCTCATTTTTCGGCTCAACGCCTAAAATGAGTTGGGGAAGAGGATGGACGGCATGGATTGCATATATACATCAAGGTGGGGCCTATGCAAGTGACCCATCCCATAAGCTTGAAATCAAGCTCATTTTATTTTTTTTTTATGTTTTCTGCTCAACAACGTCCAGACGCTGGACATTTTTGAGCTGAACAACATATTCAAGGTGGGCCTATTTAGGTGGGCCATCACATGATGGATGGTATGAGTACAATACTTGTAAGATGGGCCCCCACTTTTAGATGGCTTGGGTCAATACATACCTAATGGTGGGGTCCATCCAAGTGGCCCACACGGCCATTACATCACACACAAAAGAAAATAAATAAATGAAAAGAGGGAGAGAGAGATAGAGTGGGACCCGCGTGATGGAGGGACCCCAACACTATGGGCCCTCTGTTTTGAGCATCCAATTCATATATCAAGTGGGTCCCATTGCATGTGGACCCATCAAATCAAAGATCTACGGTGGAAATCCTTTCTCCACCCAAATAAAATGGTCTGGATGACCTCTTTCAAACTAGTATTAAACATCATGATGGGGTCCATGGAGAATGGCCCCATCATGGAATGATATTGATGATCAAGATGGGCCATCGGCCACATCCTAGGGTCCAAAGTGAGATCCATACCATTGATTGGTAGGCCTCACTTGGCCCATCTTAAAAATATAAAAAATTAGGTTATGAAAGCACCCACCACTTGATCTTCTTAGTCCGTTGGAAAGCCACTCTCCTTATACTTCACTTTGATGGTGAATGATGAGATTTGGATGGTTAGGATGGAGGTTTTGGGATGGAAAAGTGGGCCACCAACATGCACTCTCTCACATGGAAGAGAGCTTGGACGTGAGTGTTTTTGGTTGCTTGGACTTGTGTGTTGAGAAAGAGAGAGAGAAGGGGTTGTAAGGAGTGATGGAGTGATGAGAAGTGAGTGATGGGGTGATGGACATGTACTTGACATGTATGGGTGTGTAAGAGAGAGAGAGGGAGAGAGTTGACTTTGGTGGTTGCTTGAGGATGGGGTGAAAGGTGATGTGTACTTGATATGAAGTAATTGATGGATTGATGGGTTGATTGATTGATTGATGGATTGATGGGACATGTTGTAGAGATTCTCTTGGGATTACAATGCGTGGTGTTTTCTTTAAAATAAACGCCGACCCACTTCTCTTAGTCAGGATATCAAATTGGTATGCGAGTCGCAACGTTGGAACCACGATGATGGTGCGGTTGCAATGATATAAGTCTCGGATTAAGCCGACTCAAATGTATAGGATACGACTTACGGTCGTGCGTAAATGTCGATTACAGGTCATGGATTGCCAAAATTTGATGGGAAGGATTGAGGGAGTCGACGGAATAATATGGACTAGGATACGGGTGTTATAATCGGAGAGCTGATTGAATCATGGGAGAGTGGAGATCAAGAAACCCAATTGAATTTACGAAAGGGACTCAATCCAACAAGTAAGTATCATGTGAAGGAGTCCAGGTTTGTACTCCTTCCTTGTGTGGGTTGGAGTATAAGAGTTTATGTTCAAACTCACTTAGTTTTTTGAGTAATATTTTGACTCTTCTGTAGGGCCTAAATTTTATGGTTCTTGTGTAGGACCAAGGTTGTTGGTTAGCCTAAGAAAAAACCAACCCAAGTCCTTGTATAGGCCTCCGACGGGAGAATATGTGTTGGGTTTGGGATTAGGAAATTTTCTCATGTAGGACATAAATCTTAGGTTTAGGATTAGGACCTTGCCTCTTGTGTAATGGCTAAATTGTCAAGTTCGGGAGTCAAACCCTTACTGTGTAGGGCATAAATTCTAGAATCCTTCTGTAGGGCTGTAAAAGTTAGAGGTTGACATGATTTAAAACCTCCGATAATAAAATATGATACGCTCATGGGTTAAGTGAGTCTGTTGGGAATGGAGTGGGTGAGTAGCTGAACCACTATATATGATTATGTTTGAAATTGTCATTTGCACACTTGCTTAATTATGCATATGTGTTTGAATGTTTATTTATACATGCATGATTAGATGAATGCTTAGTGATTGAATAGGTAGCACACCCCACACATATATATACACTATCTTTATAAACTAGTTGCTTATTTGTATATCATTTATAGTGTATGTGGTTAAACCCTCTATTGGCTTGGAAGCCTTAGAGTTATATTACCTTGCTTAGTTGAATTGGAAATTAGTTTAAGCTAGTTAATTAAGTTTTTAATTAGCATAATTTTAAATAAGTCCTAATCACCCCCCTCTAGGACATAGCCTTCATTTTCTAGCTCCGTCATACTTCCACATAATGCATTGCGATTGGAAAATCGTAATTTCATACACTAAATACTTTTGGGTAGCTTTCTTAAGAGAAAAGTCGAATTCCCTTGACGAATTCAAAAAACTTATTAAATGCATCCAGATTGAAATACAATTAATTGTAATCAGAATAAGAAGTGATCATGGAACTGAGTTTGAAAATAATAATTTTGAGGAATACTATAATGACCATGGCATATTACATGAATTCTCAGCTCCAAAAATACCTTAGCAAAATGGAGTTGCTGAAAGAAAAAATAACGTTCTACAAGAAATGACTAGCATAATGTTAAGCAATATGAAATTACGTAAATACTTATGGGTTAAAGTTTTAAATACTGCATGCTATATAACTAACCATGTTTTCATAAGAGCAAAAAAAAAAAAAAAAAAAAAAAAAAAAAAAAAAAAAAAAAAAAAAAAACCTTATGAATTATGGTTTAAGAAGAAGCTTACCGTGAAATATTTCCATACTTTTGGAAGCAAATGCAATATTTTACGTGATAGAGAAATTTTGGGTAAGTTTGATGCAAAAAACAATAAGGGAATATTATAGGATATGCTTTAAACAGTCCAGCATATCGTGTTTTAAATAAAAGAACCAGGGTTATTCAAGAATCAATAAATGTTGTAATTGATGATCAACCGATCATTTCCAGTCTTAACCAAGATGATGTTGATAATGATATCATTTTGATCAATCAACCTGAACCATCATCTAAATCATATATTACTGAGTAAAGGTTAGTTAAAGACCATCCGATTGATCAAATACGTAGTAACCCTCATACTAGTGTTCAAATCAGAAGACAATTAGAAATGTTTGAAATCATGTTTACTTCACTTCTCAAATAGAACTGGCTAATGTAAATGAGGCACTAGCTGATGAAAGTGAGGCACTAGCTGATGAAAGTTAGATCTTGGCTATGCAAGATGAACTGAATCAATTCGTAAGAAATGACGTATGGTATTTTATATCTAGACCATCTAATAAACATGGAACCAAGCGGAATTTTTAAAAAAAAAATTGATGAATTTGAAAACATTATCAGAAACAAGGCACGTCTTATTGTGCAAGGTTATACTCAAATAGAAGGAATTGACTACGATGAAACATTTGGACTAGTTGTTTGGCTTGAATCTATCAGGTCATTTATTTTGTTGCTTGTTACAAAATTTTTAAAATATATCAAATGGATGTTAAAAATACTTTTCTAAATGATGACCTAAATGAGGAAGTCTATGTTGAACAACCAAAGGATTTTGTATATCTCAAACTTCCTAATCATGTATACCGTCTTTAAAAGATACCGTATGGTTTGAAACAATCCCCTAGAGCGTGGTATGAAAAATTGACTAAATTTTTATTTAGTTATAACTTTCAGAAAGATAGTGTTAATCAAACTCTGCTTATCAAAAAATAAATAAAATTATGATATCTTAATTGTACAAATATATGTTGATGAAATTATCTATGTATCTACTTGAGCTTGCAAAACTTATGAAATTAGAATTTGAAATGAGTATGGTCGGTGAGATAAATTACTTTCTTAGACTTCAAGTTAAATAGTTCGAAGATGAAATTTTCGTCTCCCAAACCAAGTTGCACTAAATTTGTTAAAAAAGTTTGGTTTTGAAAATGATAGGAATTTCAATACTCATATGAGTACAACACTCAGATTATCTAAAGATGAATCAAGTAAAAACATTGATTCTCGTCTCTATAGTAGCATGATTGGTAGCTTACTTTATTTGACTGCTAACAGACCTGATATTTCATTTAATGTTGGTATAAGTGTTAGATATCAATCTGACCCCAATGAGTTACATTTATCGGTTGTCAAACGGATAATCAGATATGTTGCAAGTACTATTAATTTGGGTTTATAGTATCCACATGATACCTCTATTCAAATATCATGATACACTAATGTAGACTAGGCAAGAAATGTTGATGATAGGAAATCTACTAGTGGTGGATGTTTCTATATTGGAAACCGCCTTGTATCATGGATGAGCAAAAAGTAAAACTCTATCTCTTTATCCAAGAAAGAAGAAGAATATATGAAGCTCTCCTTAAAAATCGACCTAAAATTATGATTGAAGAATAATGGAAGAAGTTAGATGAGAAGGCCAATATATCAATTCAGTTGTGTCTAACAGATGAGTCCTTTATAATGTTATGAGAGAAAAAACCACAATGGATACATGGGAAAAACTAGAAAACATCTATGCGAAGAAGTCTCTTAAGAATCACATGTATCTGAAGCTACAGTTGTTCAATTTGAAGATGATGAAAGGGGTTGACATTGAGGCCCACATCAGAAACTTCAATGGTCTTGTTTACAAGTTGTTAGATGTGGATGAGATGATAAAAGATGAAGATCAAGCATGTATTATGTTGAATTCTCTTCTAACATTATAAGAGTCGTCAAAGACTTTTTGTGCACCAGTAGGATGACCATTATTGTTAATACCATTATCTCAGCACTTTAATCGAAAGTGATAAGAAAGAAAAGTGGTGACGTGTGTGCCTCTACAGATGCACTAGTGCAAATTCACTTAGGTGTACTCAAGACATTTGGGTGTATTCACTAGGTTCGATCATGTCCTTAAAGTTTCAAAGGAGACACCTATAGTCATGAAGGCACGGATGAATGGAAACCTTTATAGGTTGATCGGGAATACCTAATCAAATGGAGCTGCAATATATGTAACAGATTCCATGTCTACACATATGTGGCATGCATGCTTGGGCTACATGAGTGAGCAAGACATGAAGGTACTTTCTGACCATTGTTTAATTCCATATTTTAAAAGCATTGATTTTATTATATAAGAGTATTGTATATATATGTTAAACAGACAAGGTTATCTTTTAAGTCTCTGAAACATATATATATATATATATATATATATATATATATATATATATATATATATATGGGAGTTCTAAATAATGTGCATTCTGATATGTGGGGACTATCACCCATATTTTTTGGTGAAGGATCGTCATGGTTTGTTACATTCATTGGCAACTATTTTAAAAAAAGTGTTTGTTCATTTTATGAAACATAAATATGTTATTTTCACCAACTTCAAACAGTGGAAGGAGATGGTTGAAAAACAGTCAAGGTAAAATATTAAGTCTTGAAGATAAATAACAGTGAGGAATTCACTTCTACAGAATTTAATCAGTATTGAAAGAATAAAGGGATCTTAAGGTATAACATAGTGCGTCACACACTAGAGAAAAATAGTATGGTGGAGCGGATGAATCGAACTCTCTTGGAGAGGGCCTGATGCATGATGAATAATGTTGGGCTAAGCAAGGAAATGTAGACTAAGGCCGTTAACACAACTTGTTACTTGGTGAATCAGTGTCCTTCTATGGCCATTAAATGTAAATTTTCAGAAGAAATGTGGAGTGATTAGCAAGTAGACTACTCCGAGTTGTGAGTATTTGGTTCTAATGTTTACTCTTGTGCACCATTAGTTGAAAGAGATAAGTTAGAAGAAAGGGATAAAATATATGTCTTTGGTGGCTATAGTAATGGTGTAAACGAGTACAAGCTATATGACTGGGTCACACGAAAAATTATCCTTAGTCATAATATCAAATTCGACGAAGGATCCTTGTTCCGTAAGGATGAGTACAAAGAAGCCGAAAAGTTGGTTATAAATGTTTAGATAGGCAAAGATGATACATGTGCTGATATTGAAATGTAGAAAGAGGTACAGGAGCAAGTGAAACAGCCACCTGTGAGAAGGAATTTGTCAAGGGATCTTAAGCTGCCGACGAGATATAGAGATGACTCGAATGTTGCATTTTCCCTTATTATAGATGAAGGGGATCTGTTTACTTTTCAAGAGGCTCTTGACGATGTAAACACTAAAAAGTGAAAAGCAACGATGCATGATAAGATGAACTCCTTATATAAGAATGAAACGTAGGAGCTGGTGGAGCTTCTTGTCAACCGAAAAATGATAGAGTACAAGTGGATCTTCAAGAAGAAAAAGGATAAGTATAAGGCAAGGTTGGTAGCGAAGGAATATATTCAGAGAGAATATATTGACTTCACTGAGATATTTACGGCTGTGGTGAAGAAAGTATATATCATATTTGTATTGGTGATGGTTTCCCAATACAATCTCAAGTTGGAATAGATGAATGTGAAGATTGTTTTTTTGCATAGGAAATTAGAAAAGTATATTTACATGAAGCAAGAAGAAGTATTTCAAATACAAGGGGCATAGAAAAAGATTTACAAGTTGAAGAGGTCATCATACATTCTAAAATAGTTGCCTAGCAGTGGTATAAGAAGTTTGATTATTTCATGGTGAGTCAGAAGTTTACCAGGAATGAGTATGATTGTTGTGTCTACTTCAAGACATTGAGTGATGAAAAGTTCATTATCTTAGTATTGTATGTTGATGACATGATTATTGCTAGTCATTGCATGTCTGAAATCAGCATATTGAAGACTCAGCTATCAGGGGCATTCGAGATGAAAGATATGAGATTGGAAAGAGGGTTCTCAACATTGATATACACAGAGATATTAAGAGGAGTAAGCTATAGTTATCTCAAGCTAAATACCTTAAAATAATCTTGATGAAGTATGGGATGGGCAAGGCAAAGCCGGTTAGCATTCCACACTTAACTCATTTTAGGCTTTCTTATGAGTAGTATCCTGAAACAAATTTAGTAAGCATGATATGCCTTGTATGCCTTATTTGAGTATAGTTGGCAGCTTAATGTATGTCATGATCTATACAAGACTGAATATTTCACATGCGGTGGTGTTGTTAATAAATACATGTTTAACTCTGGCAAGTAACAATGGGAGGAAGTGAAATTGCTACTTCAATATATTCAAGGTACGCAAGATTACTTCTTGTCATTTGAAAATTTAAGGGACAAGTTAGTAGGCTACATGGATTCATATTACAAGGGCAATGTGGATAATATAAGGTCAACTTCCGGTTACTCATTTATGCTAGAGGGCGGAGCGATCATTTAGATGTCAAAGCTTCAGTCTATAGGGGCTCTTTCCATAACCGAAGTTGAGTATATGGTGATGAAAAAAGCTTTTAAGAAACATGTTTGGTTTAGAGGAATGATAAATCAGCTAGGGCTTCAAAAAAAGGCCGTACCAGTCAATTATGATAGCGAAAGTGCAATTAATTTGGCTAAGATTTTTATTTTTTACCTACGTACTAAACATATTGATATGCGTCATCATTTTATCCAATGGGTGCTTGAGGAAAGAGGCAAGACTCTAGATAAGGTCCGCACAAGTGTGAATCCGACTTACATACTTACCAAGGTGGTTCCCACAGAGAAGTTCAAGTTCTGTGTAACTTCTTTAGGCTTAGCGAAAGCTTAATGAAGGACGGAGTGTGCATAAGAAGTGACAATGAAGCTATGATGGAAGACAAATTAGAAATGGTGATAAGTGAGGAGCAATGGGGAATGAAGATTGAAGACATGGTGGAGATTGTTTCCAATATCTTAAATCTTTGTCGATTTCATTGTAACACCCTGAAAATCGGGGGTCGTGTATAAACTCAACTCCCGAGTTCCAGACCATCACTTATGCAATAAAAATGATTATGATTCAATATTGTCTGAGTTAAAGCATTCACATGAGTAAAAGTATACCAAAACTGCAATTCATACTCCAGATCCAGTGATAAAAGCAAGCGGGAGACTAAAGAATACATATATCACTGTATAGTAAAACAAAGTAGATCTCAACTGTCTCTAAAGTATGAATACATCTCTGAGTCTCATATACATGTAAATAAACAAAATCAAAATGTCAAAAGTAGTCCCACTGAGAAGTCCCGTCAATTCAGGCCACCTAAGCAAAGCCGTCATGGTACTGCATGTATGAGAACTCGTCCTGGTCCTCATCATAGTCCGGATTTGCCTCCTGGATCGCTGCCTCACCTGCATCTAAGACAGGGTCTGGTGGGTGTTGCAAACATCATCCCGAAATGTGGGAGTGAGTAGCTAACTCAGTGGAATAATAGAGCAAAGAGTAGCATGTTCACAATTCAATCATGCGATAATAGTAAAGCAGTAAATCAAACATTCCTAATACTTTTGTTAATGCAATATGACATGACATGATGGATGCCCTCACCGACGATCTCCCTCATACGGCACCATCTTACGCCCGCGGCATGCAATCGTCCCACAGTGCTCCACATCTTCCAGGCACATGGAATGTAATGGTGATATGATTATCAAGTTATTATTAGTCATTTTCATACAGTAATATTGGGAAACTAAGGTACTTCCCTTATATCAATCCCAACACAGATCCTTTCTAGGGTCGTCACTCCTAGTAATCTCATACGATGTATATTTTGTAGGTCGCTGCAAGGGCTGTCAGGGCTGTTGTATGCACTCGTTGCACCGCTCTCCCATCACCTTATCAATACAGGCCTACTGTACTCTCACTGCTACAGAAGGGTCGTCGCCTCCCGTAGACTCAGAATACGCTCGCGGTCACTACAAAGGACTCGTCTCCTGATTAGTGTAGGCCGATAGCAAGAATATAGTGTCCTATACCACCATAATCTGCTCACGAGACATAGGTGCTCACTGGTCACTACGGGGAGGTTTATTGCCCCAGCGTAGGCCGATAGCTCGACCACGGTGTCCCATACCACCATGCCCGGCTCATGAGTCTTTATGGATCAAGGTACCATGGTTGAAAGGGTTTACAATGGTAAGTTCAGTACCCTAGGTTCAAGCAGTTATGACTCATACAGGGTGAACATACAACGGCCAGTCGGGTTACTTGACGGGCTCGACTAGCACGAGCGCATCTCAAGTCGAACGACATGAAGTGCATAAAATACCTCGTGTGGCCTAACCACTGCCGCCAACTCCAAAACACGGCTCGTGTTCATCGACGCGTCGTTCGTGGCAAAGATAGGCCAACCACGAATTTGCTCGGTTGCCGACTGCCTGGACTAGGTATAGTCCCAAACAATTATGAATCCACATCAGCAATCATGTAAGAGTAATGGAAATGAAATACAACCATATGAGCATGTTAACACATGTTATAACATACAACTTAAGTAAATCTTCAAACACATGCATTTCATACATATAATGAAATCATGCATATAGCTAACATGTAGAAAATCATTTACATCAGCATATTAATTGAGAAATCAATCTCAAACTAATTCATAACACCATTTAATTCAATACATACTAATACAAGCATTTATACGAACACTTAAACTACACACTTAAGTCTATATATAGTATGTCGACTCAAAGTGCGCATTTAGGCGAATCTCTTCGCCAAACTAATTATGCACGCATTCCTAGTATTCTAATGTGACAAAAAGCCATGTCAATCACATCAGCAAATTATGGATGAAAACACTATTTCCTACAAATGACTAAAATGCCCTAAATCTCATATTCTTCGTCTGCTTACGAAACAGGAAACGGACAGCATATTGTACATGTCAAACGGCGTTGTCGTCGATAATCTACTATTAAACGACATTGAAAGCGTTGGAAACAGTCAATCAAAGCATCTAAAATCCGCACCTTATCTCCTAGAAGCGTATCGATTCGAATGGAGCGTATACGCTTCGTGTACGGCAAATAGGCAACCTAATTTACAAGATCCATAAGCTAACATGCTATGAAAATGAAAGAACACTAGATCAGAAACTATTTAGGGTATTTTCTTACCTAGAGATGCAGAGAAATCACCGGCCAAGTGATTGGAGCGTGTTGCTTAACCACGTGCAACAGGTAGCACAAGCGGCAGGAAATTCCCTTCCTCTCTCTCTCACAATCTCTCACCTTTTCTCTCTCTTAACCTAGGGCTTTTTCCAATTTCGGATGGGAGAGAGGAGTGAGGGTTTCAAGCCCTTTTATATGCCCAAAACAGGCTTCAGGTCAAGGTATACTTAAGGTATATCTAAATCGGGGTTGTTTCGGTCCAAAAGGACATTTCTGGTAGTCCCCTGGCCGAACGCGATCGGACTTAAATTCATACATGTCGGATGTCACTCACATCCCATTTTCAGACCAGTAGTGTTCGTAGATCGCACGTGGCGGTCCAGTTTCAGTTCAGCGGTCACCGCACGTAGATCAGGTCTGCAAGTCTCATGATATGAAATAGAAATTTTTCCTGATCCGAGGGTGTAATTTGGCTGAATTCTGATGGTCAGAACGCTTAATACTGATGCGTCAAATCATGTGCCAGATTTGAATTTCAAATTCTAAATCTAGCCCTATTCTCACTCTCTTCAGTTTAGGCTCAATGAAATAGCCTGCGAATGTCGGTTGGACTTGATTTTCGAAATAATTGTCAAGTCCAGCTAGGCGATTCTAATGGTCTAAGATTGTAGGTATCGGACTTTCGACGCGCGGTCTAGATCCAATACAAAGTTTCAAAGAGGTCCAGAGAACAAACCGGTTTAGAGTTTGATCCGAGGTTTTAGAGTATTATAGCGTCATTGGTTCTACTCGCTTTGGGTCTTGTAGAACGTATTTAAAGTGATCAGGGACTATTTCCTAGCTACTCTAGCGTTGCGCTAGCTAACTTACACTTATTTTCTAAAGGAATTAATCCTACTCGATTTCTGGTCGAGTTGGTACTCGAGTCCAAGTACGGATTTTTTTCAGGACGTTACATTCATCAACAAACAACTCGATCCTATCGAGCAGATGTTGATTCCATTGACAAGTGCTCAATCTCATCTAGAAAATTCAAAAAATCCATGTTGATTGTTAGACGGTTTTAGAGGTGCTACTTAATGGCATCGAAGGAGGCTTTGATGCCATTGACGAGTCTTTGATGCTTGTCGATGTCATCGAAGGTCCCATCGAAATTGCACACATAATTGAATGAGTGTGCGATTTGTTTCCTATTCTGGTTGTGATAGTACATTTATATCAGGTGTAATCAAGATTAGGGGGGGATTAATGTTAAGTATTAGAGCTTTCTAAAACATTCCTAAATGTTCAAGGGCATAGACAGGTTTTGAAAGAGATTTGAGGCTTGCACGAATTGGTAAGTCATTTATCTCTTATAACTTTGCTTTCATAGTGCATTACTCTTCATTTGGTGTTGTGATTTTTTTCCGCAAGGGTTTTCTATGTAAAATTTGGATTGTTCTTGTTTGCGTTTGTTTATGCAATTGCATATACTTTGCTTGATACCATTGTGTTCTTTCATGAGTCCCTACAATGGTGGCATCACCAAATAAAGATAATCACAAAATCCTTACAATCAATATGATCAGTGGAAGGAAATCGTTGAAGAGAAAGTGAGCTCTCTTTGGCTGGCATGTGTTATACATTTGGAAGGTAAAAGCACACTACCATCACCACAAACACACGGTAGGATGTTATTAGTCATAACCCATATAATGGCCTAAAAAAGGCCACACAACGCTAAGTGGTGATTTACTCCTAAACATACATTTTTTTAAAAAAAAAAATGTAATTAGTAGTATGAAGATTGGTAGCTAAACATAGAAACTTGATCAGCTATGCTTCCTAGGAAATTGGTTGATTTTGCAGGAAATTGAAAAATTCTTCCTAAAGAAAGACAAATGATCGGTCATGACTCTTGATTGGCTGGTTAATTGAGAGAAGATTATGGAGGTCGAATTCAAGTATAACTCTTTAGCTACAACCTCACCATTTTTATAATTTTAGCAGAGAATGAAGAGTTATCATTTGAGAAGATTTTTGGATAAACGAATGGATCACCTAAAAAGGCCTTCTTGTCCACAAGTTGAGAGATTTTTTGGATCATTTAGTCTACGAAGTTTGATCCAGGGCTAGACGACACATTCTTTTGTTCTATGACGACCTTCTTACCTATGAGGTTTTGTTCAAATGACGAAACCTTTGATCACCTATATTGCGCTAACTTTCTTGTAAGATTGTCAAAGATCCATCCACCACTCTCCATCGTTTCGTTTAACGAGACTCGGGGACTAGATGACCATTTGATCATGTCACAATGATTGTCTTACTATGTAACTATGCATTGACCGTTTTGCCTTCAGATCAGATAGTTGTTAGTTATCATTTTCTTTCATTATTCTTCTTTTATAAGCCAAGTGTATTAAGTTGCATATATTGTTTTTTAACTACAACTAAAGTATTTCTTTTATCAATATTAAATTATTATTGAGCTAAGTAAGCTATCATGTGCTTAATTAAAAGTCTTTAATCAATGTAAAAAGAATTCATTAGAATGACAAACTCTCTCTTTTGTAATTCACCTGATCTTTTACTATTGGTCATTGGATAGCTCCCTAGTTGACTCAAATCCAGTTCTCAGTCTATTTAACACCGGGTCAGAAGGTACTTGATTCAAGTTAAACCAGTATTAGCTATAACAGGCCCGACACATACATAAACATATAAAACACGTGTGATTGGATTCAAAACCCACACAGATGACTAATCCAAATTGATTTAACTTATTTTTTTTAGCCGTCCATGGTGTTTAATAGTAGACGTTCAATCCCAACTTTTTTCTATGGTGTGGTCCACTTATCTTCCTATCAACTCAGTTTTGAGCTTGTTGAAAAATTGGTTGAATTAAATAGACTATTAAAATCGAGAATCAAAAAAGGAAAATAAAATTTTGAGATAGAAAAACTTATTGAATTGAGTCGAGGCGTGACTGAGTCACTCAGCTTGAAATCGAGTTTGCTCCCCTTGGACAGCGTCCCAAGTGCAACAAGTTTCTTAGCGATCGACTTCCAAGATACAACGACTATGACCCGGCACTAGCGGTGCACTCACTGTACATGGTCTCGAATTACTTGTAGTTTAATCCGAAAGTTCTGAGTTGACTAAACAATAAACTCAGTAAAATGCTTAAAATTGTATCAGAGAGAGTTTTTATAAGAGAGTATTTTTCGTATTTTGAAACTAGAATCGGAAGTCTTTATATATACTTCGAAGTGGTGCATAAGCACCCTTTACAAAAGGTTAGGTCCGTTGGGTTTAAACCTAACAGGGGAACCAACCGGAAGGGATGCATCTCTCTGGTTTAAAATGAAAAGGCGCAAGTGCAAGTACACTCACACATAAAGTCCTGCGAGTACCCGTACACACATATACACCCACGCGAGTACACTCATACTGCACCCGTACCCGCATCCGCGCCAAGCCCGTCTCATCCCATCCCATCACATCGTGCACGCACATGTGCACACGCACATGAACACGGACTCGGCGCGCCCGCGTGTGGTCAATGGCATAGATTAGAGTTATTGGCATAGCCCCCCCCACAAGACCAAATTCACATGGCCCCTGAAAGGGGCTCCAGCCCTAGGCAAGAATACTATCTTATATACAAGATAGTTTACTTTGTCAAATCCAATGTGGGATAAAACCCACAACTCAAAAGTACCTCAACTTTTCAAATTTAGAGGGAAAACACTGAAAATTTAAAAATTCAAATTTTATTATTATTTTAAAATAAAATATAACAATCCTCCACATATTTTAAAATAAAACTCTTTTGGATTAAAGTGTAATATTTGTGCAATGGTGCCGATGTCATCATAGACTTGAACTGACATTAGAGTAAGCAAGACAGGTCTACAGGAATCAGGTGACACCATAGTCTTGAACCTGAATCCTTTTAATGTAGATCGCAAGTACATGCCACTCACACAACTCTTTCTCTGCAAGTGATTCTGCGGTTCGGTGCGTTTTGGCCATACACCATTACCTAGATTTCATGAGTGCCTTAGAGAATTCGCCTAGATTCTCATAGGAAGCGGCCTCCACCTCCATACCCATATAGGTAAATTCCATCAAGTGTATGCAGCAACTGTATACACTACCAAATATATGATTATGGATCCATTAAGAGTTCTAAAAACTCACTCTTCTGCGTTGCTACTTGCACTGTACACCATAAAAGTGGCTCAAACAACTCAGTACAATCGTCTACCTCGTATCTTGTTGTTTACCCATTGAACCTATCTCATGGGATCTCCACTTGTATAGGTTGGGTTGCCAACATTGGTAGCTCATATATTAGGCTTAGCCTCATTCCCTTCGATGTATCATTGACTAACCTTTTAGATAGTCCTTTGGTCAGAGGATCTCCTAAATTCTTTTTTGACCTCACAAAGTCAATAGATATAACTCCATCACACAACATGTGTTTCACTATGTTGTGTCTGAGTCTAATATGCCTGCTTTTTCCATTATATATTTTACTTTTTACTTTCGCTATAGCTGCTTAACAGTAACAATGAATAGACACGGCCGATACAGGCTTTGGTCACAATGGTATATCAGCTAAGAGATTTCTAAGCCACTCGACTTCTGATCCAGCCCTTTTTAAGGTAATAAACTCGAATTCCATAGTCGACCGAGCGATATATGTCTGCTTGGTAGACTTCTAAGAGACTAATCCTCCACTTAAAGTGAAGACATCCACTAGTGAATTTTTCTCATCTGAATCACTGATCCAGTTAGCATCACTATATCCTTCTAATAGAGCAGGATAACCATTATAATGTAAACCATAGGCTATAATACCTTTTAAGTATCTCAAAATCCTAGACAAGGCATTTCAATCCTCTTTTCCAGGGTTATGTGTATATCTACTTAGCCTTCCTACTGCAAAAGCTATGTCTGGTCTAGTGCAGTTTGTTAGATACATAAGGTTACCAATTATTCTCGAATATTTCAATTGAGACACACTATTTTCTATATTCTTCATGAGAGTCACACTATAATCATAAGGAGTACTGACAGGTAAACAGTCAAAATGGATAAACTTTCTCAATATCTTCTCAATATAATAAGATTGTGATAATATAATAACACCATTTTTCCCGGTTACTTCAATACCCAAGATTACACTAGCCTATCCTAAGTCTTTCATGTCAAACTTAGATGACAAGAATTTCTTAGTTGCATTAACTAATTTAATATTAGTTCCAAAAATAAGCATGTCATCAACATAAAGGCATATAATAACATAATCATTTTCAAAAATTTTACTATATACACATGTATCTACATCATTTATATGATAACCATTTGATTTTAAAACACCATCAAGTTTTTCATGCCATTGTTTATGAGCTTGTTTTAAACCATATAGTGATTTAATTAGTCTACATACTTTATTTTCTTTACCTGATATTTTATAACCCTCAGATTGCTCCATATATATTTCTTCTTCTAAATCTCCATTTAGGAAAGTCATCTTAATATCTATCTGGTGTACCACTAGTTTATATATGGAGGTTATCGCTATTAAGACTCTAATAGTTGTAATCCTAGTTATAGGGAAATATGTATCAAAGTAATCTATTCCTTTCTTTTGTTTAAAACCTTTCGCTACCAACCTAGCCTTAAACTTATCAATAGTTCCATCTGATTTTAGTTTCTTTCTAAACATCCATTTACAGCCTATTGGTTTATTTCAAGGTGGTAGGTCTATAAATTCCCAAGTGTTATTAGATATAATAGATTCTAATTCATTATTTATTGCTTCCTTTTAAAAGGTTGCATCTAGAAAGTTAATTGCTTCTATATAAGTTGTAGGATCATCTTCTACTAAGAAGGTGAAAAAATCATCTCCTAAGCTAGTTTATCTTCTAACCCTAGTACTTTTTCTTGGTTGTATCTCTTCTACTACTTTCTCATAAATATTTTTACTAGTAGACGCAATATCTGATTCATTGACTTCCTTTATTCTTATAGATTTAGATTTCATAGGGAATACGTTCTCAAAGAACTCTTTATCCCTAGCTTCTATAATTGTATTAGGATATAGAATATTATCCTTAGTTTTTAAAACTAGAAACCTATAGGCCGCACTGTTTTGTGCGTACCCTATAAATATACAGTCGGTCGTTTTAAGACCTAATTTTCTTTTCTTTATTCAGGTAATCCTACTTTAGCAAGACACCCCCACACTTTAATATATTTATAACTACGAACATGATTCTTCCAAAGTTCATATGGTGTTTGTTCAGAAGATTTAGAAGAAATTCTATTTATGATATAATAAATAGACAAAATTGCTTCTCCCCACATATTTGAGGGTAAGCCTGAACTGTTTAACAGGCATTCATCATTTCTTTTAGAGCTATTCCATTTTGTTTTAGTGTATAAGGAGCTATAGTTTCGTGAACTATTCCATTCTTTTCACATAATTCTCTAAATTGAGAAGATTCATATTCATCTCCTCTATCTGTTTTAAGTCTTTTAATTTTTATATTTAATTAATTTTCAACTTTAATTTTTTATTTAAAAAAAATATCTAAAGCTTCATCTTTGTTCCTTAACAGATATACTTTAGTGAACCTAGAGTAGTCATCTACAAAAGTTATATAGTATCTTTTTCCACCTCTAGACATGTGATTTCTAAAATCACCCAAGTCACTGTGTATCAACTCTAATATAACAGATAATCTTTCTATTTGTTTAAAGAGTTTTCTAATGAATCTTGATTCTACACATGTTTCACATTTTTCAAACTCTTTATTAGATATATTAGGTAATAAACCTAATCTTTTCATTTTTTTTCAAAGATGCTATATTCACATGACCTAATCTACTATGTCATAGACAAAAAGGTTCAACGATATAAACAGAATTAGATGTCTTCTTATTATTATCATTGGATACATTTACAATGAATAAACCATCGCTACAGTACCCCTTACCAACAAAGGTTTTATTTTTAGTCATTACAAAATTATCTGAATCAAAACTAACTTGACACCAGCCTATTGAGGAGCAAACCAGAGACCAAGTTTCTTCTAATGTCAGGCACATATAAGACATCATTCAACATTAGAGTCTTTCCAGAAGTGAGTTTCAAAAGTACTTTTCCTTTCCCTACAACTGGAGAAGTTCAAGCATTACCCATGAACACCTGTTCATCATCTCCTGATACTTGGTAGAAGGTAAACATGCAATGATCCTTACACACGTGCCTAGTTGCACTAGTATCTAGCACCCACTCCAAGTTGTTTACAAGGAAGACTTCTGACAACACAGCTACTACCATGTTAGACTCATTTCCTATTTCTGTAAGATTAGCCTGCGGCTTATCTTTATTTTACTTAAGCCTGCATTTTTAACATGATGCCCAGGCTTTCCACAGTTGTAGCAGTTTTTTCTTTTCTTGAATTGATTGTTTGCATTCTTCTTTTTGAGCTTGCATTCATGTCACGCCCCAAACCTGAAAATCGGATTCACATGAATCCCGATTGTCGAATCCAGTGCCGGCAGCCTCCATAGTGCCCCATTCTCGGTTGTTGATAATTAAATGCCAGATTCTAATCCTGGAATCCTATAAGGAGGATTTTCAGAATGAATTTTTTTTTATAATGATAACCACAAGCATAACCAAGTCACAAAACAACATCACCACATATCCACTATATCAAAAACTTTAATTACAATGCGAAAAGGGAAATACAAGGTGATCAAAAAGCTCCAAAAGGTCCTGATATGCACTCCTGTCTCAGTGCTACTGCTGTCCAACGCTACCTGCACGCAACTGTTGTGCATAAGCTTACAAAAGCTTAGAGGGTGATGTAAGTGTGTGCGCAAGGTAAATGCCAAGTGTAAAATATCAGAGTAGTGTGGAAGTATGCGGTAAGTCCATGAATAAAATCAACCATACCAAGGCTATATAATATAAGGCATGAATGCTATCGGCCATACCAAGGCCATGCGATACGAGATATGAATGTCATCGGCCACACCGATGCAATGCAAGGCATACATAGTCGAATGTCATATGCGAAATGCAATCCAAGTAAGTCGGTACTCATCAAGTACACATATCAGTACAGTTCCTCTCTGGATATCACCGGGGTCTAATACACTTCGCAGAGACTGCCACCTCCCTAGCTGCACAGTCAAGCAAGGGGAATAGACCTCGCCATCCGCCTGACAAGTAGTCTGCCAATACCTACTCGGCTCGTCGATAACGGACTCATTTGCGAGCTGGTCAAACTCAGCCTAGCTTATAGCCCCCTCACCCAGGCGGATAAGACCACACCCCCTTCGAACCGACCACGACACAGTGGGAGATGTGGCCTACTGGTATTTGACACTCGGGCGCTCATGTATCCACTGGGTCTAGACGTTGGATCATCTCCTGGTACCAAAAAGGTTCTGGAACTTTCACCCGAGGACATCCTAAGTGCCCACAGTGCTAGAACAAGTATTTTCGGTATCCGATACGGCCGTCCACGATATACCTGTGGAGCCACGGCCCTGATGTCGCTAGGGGGTGCAGTGATCAAGTCACACATATGCGAGATGCATGAATCACACGTCAAATCATGTATAAATCCAGCGTATACTGCGCGATCATGTAGGGCACTCTATCTCATAACGAGTCCCGTAAATGGTCTGCCCAATAGCGTATGCTATGATCAGTCACTACTCATATCAAGCATACATATGATGCGTATGGACATGAGTCATGGGATTATACTAAGCATGTTATAAAGCGATGAATAGTAACGAGTATGGGCCTATCAATGGGCCTTAAGGAGAGTTACAATGCGGACATTTAACCAACATTGTACTTACAATGTGGACTTCAAACCAACATTGTTCCTTAGGCACGACCCGCCATAGATATCATTACATGAACCATGGGAAATCACACATTGCAATGGACCCTAAGGTCATCCCATTGGGCCTCGACCCATGGGCCTTAGATGCATCAAATGGGCCGAATCATATGGGCCTTACATTCATCAAATGGGCTACATTAATGGGCCTCACCAATGAGCCTTATGTACATTGTAATGGTCCATGATCTATGGGCCTTGAAATACATCAAAGTGGGCCTCACAATTTGGGCCTTATATGCATCAAATGGGCTTAATCTTATGGCCTTATCAAATGGGCCTAATCCCATGGGCCTTATATACGTCAAATGGGCTTGATCCCATGGGCCTTAGATATATACCAAAGTAGGCCTCAATGAATGGCCACAGTTGAATCAATATGGGCCCTATACACATACCAAGGTGGGCCCACTTGAACCATAGATCTGACTCATTTTTAGCTCAAGCCAAAAAATGATTTATTTTTTTTTTTACAAAATAAATAGACGGTATGGATGCAACACATGCACCATGGTGAGGTCCACATGAGCTGAGGATTTGACTCATTCTTTAGCTCATAAAATGAGCTTTCAAATTTGGATGGACGGTTTGGATGCACACCTGCATCATAGTGGGTCCCACCAGCCGTCCAGCAACCCAAAAATGGCTGGATGGCATGGTAAAATACATACATCACGCTGGACTCCACCGTCCAGGCAGATGGTGGAATAAACAAACATCACAGTGGGCGCCACCGTCTATGGACGGTGTGCATAAAGCACTTACATCACTGTGGGTCCCATGTAGGGCCCACCATAACATTAACTTTCCATCCAGCCTATTGATAAGGCCACAAAAGACCTGGATGAACAGAAATATAAATTTTAGCTTTGATCTAAAACTCCTGTGGGTCCCAAAATTTTTCGAAGGTAAACATTCAATCACACTATTTCAAATGGTGTGGGCCACCTGAGCGATGGATATACCCCATTTTTGGAGGGGACCCACCAGATCAACGAGTTGGATGGCTAATAAACATCAAGGTGGGGCCCACGGTAGGGGCCGTGGGTCGGCCTCCGTTTCATGCTGACGCTGGAAGCAGCGTCCTAGCAGGGCGCTACACCTCTTCTTCCTTATATTTTTTTTTTTGGAAAACCGTATTTCTAAAGTTTTTCATACCTGGGGCCCACACATGATGAATCCACTCTAGCCATTATATTCCAAGGCCCATAACAAATCTATAAAGACCAATATCGGACATTTTCCAGCGTGTAAGAAAAATCTAGGTAGATTTCAACGGTAATGATACTATTTTTAAAACTATGGCCCACTAGATATCCGGATCATCCTCATTTTTTGGCTCAACGCCTAAAGTGAGTTGGGGAAGAGGGTGGGCGGCTTGGATTGTATACATACATCAAGGTGGGTCCTATACAAATGGCCCACCTCCAATGCCTTGAAAAGGCTAAAATTGGTGTTTTGTTTTAAACGTCCAGAGAGTCCCTGGACTCTCTATCTCTCTCTTTTTTTTTTTGCTTGGGCGTGCAAGGCCTTTAAGGTGGGCCCTTCATAGGTGGGCCACCACATGGTGAGGTGGTGTGGTTACAATACATGTGTAAAGTGGACCCCACCTTTAGATGGTTTGGATCCAATACATGCCCCATTGTGGGGTCCATCCAAGTGGGCCATAGGGCCATATCATCACACAAAAACATAACAAAAGGAGAAGGGAGAGAGATTGAGTGACACACGTGCATGAAGGGCTCCGCCACTATGAGCCCTCCCTTCCATACATCCAATCATACATCAAGCGGGTCCCATTGCATGTGGGCCTGCCAAATCAAGAATTCAACGATGGAGATCCCCACTCCATCCAAAATGAACGGTCTATATGACCTCTTAATGCAAGAAAAGTAAACATCATGGGAGAATGGCGCCATCATGGAATGATTTTGATGATCAAGATGGGCCATTGGCCACATCTTAGGGTCCCAAGTGAGATCCATACCATTGATCAGTAGGCCTCACTTGGCCCATCTTAAAAACATGAAAAATTAAGCTATGGAAGCACCCACCACTTGATCTTCTCGGTTCGTTGGAAAGCTATTCTCCTTGAGCTTCACTTTGATGGTGGAGATAGGAAATGGATGGCTAGGATGAGAGATTTAGGATGGGAAGTGGGCCACCAAAATCACACTTTCTCTCACTCTTGGGGAAGCTTGGACGTGCACTTCTTTAGTTCTTGGTGTGGCTTGGAATTTGTGAAGAGAAAAAAAGAGAAAAGGGATGGTTGTATGAGTGATGGATGTGAGTGATGTGGTACTTGACAAGTATGGGTGGTGTAAGAGAGAGGGTGAAAAAGAGTTGACTTTAGGGATTGCTTGGGAATGGGGTGAAAGGTGATGTGTACTTGACATAAAGTGATTGATAGGCGATTGATTGATGGGATTGATTTGACACTTTGTAGAGATTCTCTTAGAAATGTAAACGGACGACGTTTTCTCGAAATAAAAGCCGACCCACATCTCTTAGTTAGGGTATCGGATCGGTACATGAGTCGTGGCGTTGGAACCGTGGCGACGGTGCGGTCGCAATGATACAAGTCTTGGATTAAGCCGATTCAAATGTATAAGATACGACTTACGGTCGTGCGCAATGTCGGCTACAGGTCGCGGATTGCCGAAATTTGACGAGAAGGATCGCGGGAAGCGACGGAACAATACAGATTAGGATACGGGTCTTACAATTCATTTGCGTAATATCCAGATTTGCCACAGTTATGACAGTTGCCCTTTTTCTTATTATTTGCCCGACTTGATTCCACAAGATTCGCCTTTGAATATATCTTATTTTTATTTTCTTTTTGGTCCCTGATTCTATTGGTTTCCTCTATTCGTATGTGTACGATAGTGGTTTTCAAAGAAACATCATTCTTTTTATATTTCATTATATTCTTATATTCTTTCCAAGAGGGTGGTAACTTTTCTATTAACGCTCCTGACAGAAACACTCCATCCAACTTAATTCCTTCTTTTGATAGTTCGTGAACTATACTTTGAAAATCATGAATCTGATTTGTGACAGGTTTATCATCTGTCATTTCATAATGAAGGAAATTAGCAATTGTATGTTTCTTAGCGACTGCATCTTCTAATATGTATTTCTTTTTTAAAGCAGTCCATATGTCTTTAGCAGACACATAAGAAGCATACACATCATATAGTTCGTTGGATAAAGAGTTTAGAATATAATTTTTACAATTATTTTCATCTGTTACTTCATTTTTGATTTGTTGGATTTATAGTAAATGATTCAAATAAAATGTATGAAACTTTCAGGTTGGTCAGAACGAACATCAATTTTTGTTTCTATCGTTTGAAGGATTGTCTAGCGAACAGTTCAATTTTGCCTAACTCAGCAGAAGCATTTACTGTTACTGTATTCATAGTCTATGTAATTCAACAATTTTGATTTTAAGATTGTTGAAAAATTAGTTAAATTAAATAGACTATTAAAATCGAGAACCAAAAAAAGAAAATAAAATTTTGAGATAGAAAAACTTATTGAATTGAGTCGAAGCGTGACTGAGTCACTTGACTTGAAATCGAATTTGCTCCCCTTCGACAGCGTCCCAAGTGCAACAGGTTTCCAAAGCAATCGACCTACAGGATACAACGACTATGACCCGGTCCGAGTTGACTAAGCAATAAACTCAGTAAAATGCTTTAAACTGTATCAGAGAGAGTTTTTATAAGAGAGAGTATTTTTCGTCGCAAGCGCAAGTACACTCTCGCACATAAAGTCCTGCGAGTACTCATACACACACACCCACATGAGTACACTCACACCGCACCCGCACCCGCACCCAACCCAGTCTGTCCCATCGCGTCGCGTTGTGAACACGAACGCGCACACTGACTCGGCTTGGATAGGCTCGGCGCGTGCGTGCATGTGTGGTCAATGACATAGATTAGAGCTATTAGTGTAGCCCCCCCCCCCCCCACATAGGACCAAATTTTCAGGGGCTCAAGCCCTAAGCAAGAATACTATCTTATATACAAGATAGTTTACTTTGTCAAATTCGATGTGGGACAAAACCCACAACTCAAAAGTACCTCAACTTTTTAAATTTGGAGGGAAAACACCAAAAATTTAAAAATTCAAATTTTATTATTATTATTTTAAAACAAAATATAACAGAGCTAAGGCCCTAAAATGAGCTGGCCAAATGTATGCAACCGTGGATCTTACATTCACAAAAAAAGTGGGCGCTCAACTGATAGACCAGTGGGAAAAAAATTACTCGACTGTGCACATGGGCCATTTGATGAGTAAAACAGTATAAAGGGAGCTTCATTAGGGGTAGAAATTTCTGGACAGACGCTAACATGTCTATACTTTTTCAAAGTGTCAATCAAAGTGATAAAGCACTTTCTTTTGAAATGTATTTCTAATATGTAACATGTAAGAACTTTTGAAATATTCGCCAGAAAGCACGCGGTTATTGGTCGACACGAATTCAAATAATAATAATAATCATAATAAAACCTTAAAAAAAAAAAAAATACAACTATCAGCTTTGATCCAAAAACTTGTATGGCTTGTAAGAAGGTTTTTAGGAGTCAACCACCATTGCTTCCTGGGTTGTGGTACACCTGAGATTTTCATCTGCTTCATTTTTTGAAACATGCCCTAAAATGAGCTGGAAAAATTATTTGACAGTGTGGATATACAATACATACATCATGTGGGCCCATGGTCATGGAAATACCACTCCGGTGTTACCCGGGTAACGAAGCGAATTGCGTACTGAGAAACTCAGTACGGTAAACGTACTTAGTTAACTCTGGGGGACCACCGTCATTCATGAATTTCATCAACTCCTCCTGTCCATTTTACCAAAAAAATTTTATGACTCTAGCTAATATATATATATATATATATATATATATATATATATATATATATATATATATATATATATATATATATATGAAAAGGTACTATGCGCTCGAGCTCACGGCGTCCCATGAGGTCGAGCTGTGTGGGCCCCACCATGATGCGTTTCGAACATCTACCCCATCAGTTAGATGCACCATTCCATCGTGGACCTAGGTCTCAAAAATCAAGTCAATCCGTGACTTTTGTGGGCCACACCACATACAGAAGTGGGGAGGGGCCGTGCACCATTAAAACATTCATAATCATTTTTTAGGTCCCGTCGAGATGTGGTTTGCAAATCTCGCCCATCCATTATGTGTGTCCCACCAGGATTAGGGGTCATACCAAGTTTCAGCAACATTCAAAACTCAGGTGGGCCCCACCAAGTACTTTTATATGTTTTAACAGTGTCTTCACATGATTTTAAATGGTATGGCCCACCTGAGTTCCGTTTACGGTTGATTTTTGGTATATCTCATAATTTAAAGGAGACCCATCAAATGCATGGTGTTGATTGTTGACACGCATCACAGTGGGGCCCACACAGCTCAACCTCACAATAAGCTTATTATGAGCTCGAGCGCATAATACCTTTTTTCATATATATATATATATATATATATATATATATATATATATATATATATATATATGTGTGTGTGTGTGTGTGGGGGGGAAAAGGTACTATGCGCTTACCTCACGATAAGCTCCCGTGAGGTTGAGCTGTGTGGGCCCTACCGTGATGCATGTTGACCATCAACACCATGCATTTGGTAGGCACCCTTTAAATTATAAGATATCCCAAAAATCAGCCATATACGGAACTCAGGTGGGCCATACCATCTAAAATCATCTGAAGGTACCGTTAAAACATATAAAAGCACTTGGTGGGGCCCACTTGAGTTTTGAATGCTACTGAAACTTGGTATGACCCCTCATCCTAGTGGCACACACATAATGGATGGGGTGGATTTGCAAACCACATTTCGGTGGGCCGTTAAAATGATTATAATTTTTTTAATGGTGCACGGCCCCTCTCCACTTCTGTATGTGGTGTGGCCCAAACAAGTCATGGATTGACTTAATTTTTGAGACATAGGCCAACGATGGAATGGTGCATCTGACTGATAGGGTAGATGTTCGAAACGCATCACGGTGGGGCCCACACAGCTCGACCTCATGGGATGAACTCGTGAGGTCAAGCGCATAGTAGCTTTTCCCTATATATATATATATATATATATATATATATATATATATATATATATATAATGAAGTACATCTAAAGCTCAAGTGGACCACACCGCTGGAAACAATGTGAATTGAATGTCTGCGGTTGAAAAGTTCACCGGTGCCACAAAAGTTTCAGATCAAGCTAATATTTGTTTTTTCACTCCATCCGTGTCTGTGTGATGTCATGAACAGGTTGGATGACAAATAAACACCACTATAGGCCTTAGGAAGGTTTCAATGGTGGAAATCAATGCATCTACTGTTTCCTGTGGTATGGTCCACTTGAGCTTTGGATATGCTTCAATTTTGACTCAACACCTGAAACGATCCGGAAAAACGGATGCACGGCTTGGATAAACCACATGCATTCATGGTAGGCCCAAAAGAGTTTACTCAGTACGATAATCCGATGCCCCGGCTAACAGTTTATCCACTTTCGTTTTGGAGGTGCCTATAATGTTAGACATGGGCCAGACATCGTATGCCCAACAGCGGATCTTCGATAGACCCGTCCCAGTGGGCACCGCTACCAATGGAATCTTGGATAAAAGAACCTTTGAATTCTTCTCAGTAAGGATCGTCCATCTAGTGGGCATCCAGTGGATTGCCATAAAAACCACTGTGATTGAATCTCACGATCCAATAGAGGACTCTCCCATCGAATGTGGAAAATCTGTGTGGATTTGAGGGTGAAAGTTGGATAGTCAGGTTCTGATCGATCTTTTGGTGAGGCCCACTTGACGAACCGTCTCATTCAATAATGACGAGGCCATGTGACCGATTGAAGGTAACCAAAGGTGTCCACATCCACTATCCACATTGCTGAAAGAGAACTATTTGTTTTGAAAGATTCAAATTTTACTCGCAAGATGCGCTTCTTTCTGGAAGATATTTTTTTGTTTGGAAGATTTTTCTCGCTCGCCTCACATGCGCCTTTACTGGAAGCAAACGTGCCAACTCGGTAAGTATGTGGGGCTTCTGAGCTGTGCTTAAAGCCGCTCCCAACATGAAGATTACGAAAAGGCCGGTCTATCTCAATAGGCTGGCCAAACGTGGACAATGAATGTGGTCTAAACCGTCCATTCTATTCTAGCCAACAATCCTAGCCAGGGATTGTGAAGGCCGCTGATCGGATGGATTTAATCACCCCATTCATTTGACATTTTGATTATTTTATACCTCACTGTCCACTAGTGCCATGGAGGGTGGGACCTATCATATTCTGGTTCTAAAACAATGGGTAGAGCTGTATATGAACCGAGTTAGCTCGGTTAACTCGCACAACTTGGCTCAGAAAAGTTTGATTCGACTTGGCTTGAAACTGACTCTAGCCGAGTTGAGCTATTTTATTGTTCAAAAAATTTTGAGCCAAGTTCGAGTGGGCCCAATTTTGACTCGACTCAGCTCGAAGCTCTTCCCAACGCAACTCGGTTTGGCTCGACTCAACTGAGTTGGGCCACTACTACTGGGGTCCCCCTTACTGGCAGAGAAAAGTTCGATTTTATGGGGGAGGTTGGACCGTGGGGAGGTTGGACCACCGGCGAAGTGTGGACGTCTATCCTGGATTAAATCTTAGAAAATAAGGTTTCATACTTGAGCTTGATTTGTACGATTTACTTATCCTTGTTACCCACCAGCGTACGGTCCACGGATAATTCTCGATTTAGACCATTGAAATTCTGCGCCCTACTTTGATGGCACACAGACCATAAATCTCGCTAATGGGGCGTTCGTAACAACATATTTTAATTGGGTTCGGAATGATTGTAACCGTCTTCTTTCACCGTTCACTTTGTTGTTGGTAAAAATAGACTGACCGGCCAACCCAAAATAAAACAGGGGAATTATAAGAAACCCAGAGAACGGCAGATTCTCGACCTCAAGTACCCCGAGTGCTGACCTCAACTACCAACATCCGCCTCAAGGGAGAACCCCAACTATCATCTTCGAGGACCAGCCTCGACCATATACCTTGACTTTGGAGGTCGGCCTCGGATATCGACCACCGCCTCGAAATAAAAATGAGGATCCTTTTCGTATATAAATAAAATTACCCTCTGAGATCTTCGCAAAGGATCACGCCAAAAAAGGCATGATATACTCAAAGACAGATCAACTTTGTGATATGTAATTACTCAATAGATTTATTGTCATATACATAAGTGATGTCAAGAGATTATAAATAGAGACCCTAGCCAGGTAACATGGTACAACTAATATATTGATTCGACTATGCTTACCATGAACTTACCGTGACTTAGACATCAGAGGGTCTCTTGCCTTAACTAATGCTTCCAGTGTTTTCTCTTATTCTCCATTAAATTGCAGGTACTCAGCTGCTCGCAAGAGGTGAGGGATGATAGACCACATTTGAGCATCAACAGTTTGACGCCGTCTGTGAGAAAAATAGTGAAGTCATCACTTATTGTGTATCTGTCTACCCTAAAATGGCTAAAGGAAGAAAGAGGGCTTTGACTGCTATTATCACGTCAATCCATGCACCAGATGAGCATCTTGAGGAATCACCTTCGGAACATCATACCGACCATATTTCAGCGATGGCCTCAAGTAGGCCCTACAACAAAGCTAGTCGACTTATTTCCCTAGAGAACCATGTTAAGGCCCTAACCGGCAATGTAGACCGAATAATACAAATACTGGAGAGGCAGCAGCTACCTCCCGACCATAAAGCAGAAGTAGCAGTGGCAGCAAAATTATCTCAAACTCCTTGGGCACCTCACGACTCATGCATAGTGAAGCCGGGACTAGGGCAACTGTTGAGGGTCAAATGTTGCATATTAGACCCCGTTTATATCATGTTTTTATTAACATCATAATGCTTCATGTTCTATCTTACTCATGTTTGTGTTGCAAGGTGAATTTAAGAGCTTCTATTGAAAATAGTGCCAAAAGTGTGGATTTAGTACTCAAGAATCACCAAGTCAAGGGATGGATCTGAGGAGACCAAGATTAAAGAATTCACACGATAAAGATCCAAGGAAACCAAGTGATGGAAGAAGGGAATCAAAAAATTAAAGTGAAGAAAAAGAAGCCTGAAAATTGTCCTGAAAACAAATTCCAAGGCTAGAAAAGTTTAATTCTAGAAAACTGTCATAATGGCCTTCGATAATATCGAAGAGCTATAGATGCTATAGATAATATCGAAGGGACATATCAAAGAGCCTTAGATAATATCGAGAAATTCAGGATTTTTGGCCAAACTCACTAGACATTCTGGATCGATCTTCGATACTATCGAAGACCTGTCGATAATATCAAAGGACATATTGAAGGCCCTTAGATAATATTGAAGCTGCATAAATTTGAGAAGGTTCCTAGATTTTTCCAAATTGGTGCAAAAGGAGGTGTTGCAAAACTATAAATAAGAGTCTGTAGGGCACTCCTAGGCATCATCTAGGGTTTGGAAGAATAAAGCACAAGAGTAGAGAGCCGTCACCAAGGGTTTTTTTTTCCTTTATTCGTTAGTTTTTCATATTTTCTTTTAGAGATTTTATTTCAATCATGTCTATGGTTGGCTATACCTCTTATCTAGGGCTAAGAAGTGAAGCTTGCAGCGTGATGAGATGTTTTTATTGCTTTGATTCATGTTTATGATGAACTTACTTTGATTCTAATTTGATTATAAGAAATGCTTTCAGTTTTTAATGATTTGTTATGACTCGAATTACAATGGATATGCGATAGCTTTGAGTATGTTCTTTTCATGTTTTAGGATTGTGAATATAGGAAATCCTATTGTTCACCATCATCCCTTGGGCATGGTTGGATGATGGAATCCTCCCTAACTTTTACAATTCTCTCGGATTGATTGTGGGATTGTTAAATCTTGTTGTGAGTCATTGTCTCATGGGTATGGTTTTGTGATGGAATCACTTCTAGTTCTCACATCGCTCTTCCATTGAGAATTAGGTCAAAGGAAGTTCATATTTAATTTTACTGAGATATCTTCCAATTGGATAGGATAGGACTCCGATTATAATCGTGTAACTTGAATTAAGAATAGATCTCTCAATCCTACAAGTGGATCCTTGGAAACCCTAGTTTCCCATTTCTTAAGTTTTTCATTAAATCTCTTACAATTACTTTAAATTATTCTAGATTTAAATATACATCTTCTTCTAGTTCTAGTTTTATTTTCTTTCAGAATACTCATGAGATTAGTCCTTATGGATTTGACCTCGGTCTCACCGAGATTATTACTACATCACGACCTTACACTTGGGGTTGTGAACAGAAACACAGTCAGACCTCCTCGCATACAACAGGAACGAACGTGCTAGTAAACTCTGACCTATGCTGCACCTTGGAAAAGAGGAGACATGGGGAGGCCCCTGAAAACATCACAAAGAGAAAGGACCCATAAGAGGAAGAACTCAAGGAGATCCAAGGCCAATTCGACGACATTCAACAAGCATGTCGGGATTGGGGACCAACCTCTATGAAAGCCATGCTTGAGGAGGCCGAACCCCCATTTACTGATGACATTATGAAGTCTGAGCTCTCGTCCAAATTCCAAATGCCTCAAATCACCCCTTACTCTAACTAGGAGGACCCGGCTGAACACCTTGAATATATCAAGGCCTAAATGGAGCTTCACAGTACATTCAACTTCATAATGTGCTAAGCATTTTTTTTTTACTCTATTAGGGGCAGCGTAGAAGTGGTATAGACAACTGAAGCCAAAGCCTATCAATTTTTTTGCTTAGTTTAGCAAGGTTTTCATCATTCGGTTCATTGGTGGTAAAGACAGGAGAAAGCATCAACCTACTTCCTTAAGATCCCTTAAAGGGAGGACGTGTAGCGCCCCGATTTCATGTTGCCAATTATACACACACTTATATATATATATATATATATATATATATATATATATATATATATATATATATATATATATATATATATATGGAAAAGGTACTATGCGCTCGACCTCACGAGTCCGTCCCATGAGGTCGAGCTGTGTGGGCCCCACCATGATGCGTTTCGAACATCTACCCCATCAGTCAGATGCACCATTCCATCATGGGCCTAGGTCTGAAAAATCAAGTCAATCTGTGACTTGTGTGGGCCACACCACGTAAAGAAGTGGAGAGGGGCCATGCGCCATTAAAACATTCATAATCATTTTAATGGCCCACCGAGATGTGGTTTGCAAATCCAGCCCATCCATTATGTGTGTCCCACTAGGATGAGGGGTCATACCAAGTTTCAGCAGCATTCAAAACTCAGGTGGGCTCCACTAAGTGCTTTTATATGTTTTAACGGTGCCTTTAGATGATTTTAGATGGTATGGCCCACCTGAGTTCCATATACGGCTGATTTTTGGGATATCCCATAATTTAAAGGGAACCCATCAAATGCACAGTGTTGATGGTTGACACGCATCATGGTGGGGACCACACAGCTCGACCTCATGGGAGCTTATTGTGAGGTCGAGCGCATAGTACCTTTTCCCATATATATATATATATATATATATATATATATATATATATATGTGTGTGTGTGTGTGTGTGATGGTCATTTTTAAAAGGGGATCATGTTTCGATCGTTTCGTTCGACACATTTTTTGCTTCCACCTCAGAGTCAAAATATTCATGTTGTATAATTATCGAGGGACCCGATTCTTCCACATCTCCTTTTATTGTATTTGGTTGAGATGGTTTACCTCCAACTTAGTGACAGAATTAGCACCATATTACAATCTATTGTAATCGATGGTAATGAGCCAAACTGTATGACCGAATTCGAACAATGTCTAATTTATATATAAATTCGCTCACTTTCTTTTTTGTTTAGAAGAAGATTATAAGTCTCTTGCTTTAGCGAGCAATTCTTCAATCAAAAGATCATCTGATAATTCATCATCATTGAGGTATTCAGTCAATCCTTTCATGTTCACCCTTGCCTTATCATAACTAGGATCTTTGACTGAGTTATAATCCGCATGAAATTTGGTCCATTCTTTCACATCAGCCAGTATTTGTTATTTTTCTTCTAACTCTAGCATTACCAACCTTGGTCGAGTTGGTTGATACTTTTGGGATTAATCCAAAGCAACAACTAACTGCCTTTTCTTTGCTTCATATTGTCTTTGCCAACATTGCTTCTAAGTACGAGTCATCTCCTCAGGCATTAATGGGAATTTTGGATGGCTCAACGTTTTTCCAAACACCTTCTCCTAGGCTAAGGTTTAACCATCCTTGCCCCTTGAACAGTCCGAGAGTAATCACTGACGTGTTTGTCCTTCTGATAATAGAATACATTTCTTTCCTTATAATTTTGATTGGTTGATTGTTTCAATGGATATTTTAGTCGATAAGATCTCTCACCTTCTCAAACAGGTGCTAATATTTTGACATTGTTGCACCTGAATATACTTCAGTTTGGCTGACCGTTGTTCCAGGCCTCACACCTCTTATGCAGTTTTATTCCTTGAGTTGATTCATCAAATCCTTGGGATGGAAATAGAATGCGATAAACAAAGTGGAACTCTGTCACTTTCTCAAAAGAACTTCATTGGAAAGGTACTTGATAAGTTTGTTATAAGCAAGGCAAAGCCCATAAAGACTCTATTAGCCGCTCATTTCATGTTATCTTCCAAATAAAGTCTGAAGGAAAAAAGATAAAATATAGCTCATGTTCCATATGCAAGTGTAGTTGGAAGTTTGATGTTTGTAATGGTATGTATTAGCCTGACCGTATCTTATGTGGTCGGGGTGTTTAGTCATTTTATAACTTATGCAGTTGAGAGGCACAAGTAATTATATATATGTTTACATATCACAAAGGGATAGAGATAATGTATGGTTTTGTCGATGTAAATTTTTTCATTGATCTTGATAAGAAAAGATTGACCATGGGATACATATTTTGTTTTACAAACAATCCTATAAGTTGGATGTCTAAGCTTCAATGAACAGTGGCATTGTCAACTACGGATGTCGAGTATCGCAGCAATGAAAGCTTATAAGGAGAGAGTTTGGGTTCAAGGACTTATGGGAGAGAAGTTTTGTTTATAAACTATGGATTTTTTCTATGAAAATATGAGCATCATTTATTTGGTAAAGAACTCAGTTAATTAAAAGGGGACCAAGGACATTGCAATTCAGCATAATTTCATTTGTCAAGTCATTGAAGATGGCGAAATTCATTTGTTAAAGTTAAGAACAAAGGAGAATGTAGCAAATATACTCACAAAGATCATTTAAGTGGAGAAGTTGGATTAGAGCTTGACTTTTCTAGGCTTTAAGGTAAGGTAATGATGGTGGATTGGCAAGGCAAGGAATTAATTTTTCTATTAATGTAGAGATTATTAAAATAGTGTCACAAAAACACTATATGTAGTTTTAACTACCTTATAAGCCTATATAACTCATGTTATATATAAACGAATAAGGATCAAGTATTTGTGGACCCTTAGAAGAGCATTTTTAGTATTATACTCATGAATGAAAGCTTCTAGGATAATTTTTATGGGGAAAGGGCTAGTTATGAATTTTGAAAGGGTTTTTCTTACTTACATCAAAAAAGAGTTTAACAGGGGATTCTTCATCTTGAAAGCAAGGTTCAATGGTTCAAAAGTGTTCCAAGGTTTTCTTATAAAGGCTTTCAAGATAAGAATATTCATTGCTAGCATATGCAATAATGGAGGGTTTCCCTTTTAAGCTTGGATTTAAAAGGGATTTTATTATATTATTAAGAAAAGTTCTACATACTTTATTCTTTATGATTTGTCCTTGTTATAATGGATTATTTCTTTGTTTGATTGCCCTTGACTGTAGCCTAAGCAGTGAATCATGTCTATCTTATTTTCTTTAATGGTTTATGATTGGCTTTTTCTCTATTATCTTCCTTTTATTTATTCCACATGATCCATGCATATTTTATATTCTATTAGAATCAAATAATGTTTGATTTTGATTGTGAATTGATTGGGTGGTGGTTCTTGTCATATCACTATATACACTTGTTTGTTAAGAGGGTGCTCTGGCCAGAAGGTTAGTTTCATCATTAACTAATAAAAAATAATAATAATGTTACGATTAAAATGAGTAATTTTTATTGAAAATTACTTCAACTAGGGATGTAACTTGGGGGTGAAAATTACATACTAATTAAGTTGTAATTAATTTTTTTTTTTTTTTTAAAAAACCATAATTTGTATCCATGAAGGTTATTTCGATAGTATTTGCCTCTCAGGGTGCTCTTAATTACTATGCTCCAATGTAACGTAACTATTTTTAAAAAAGATATCCAAATGAATTGGAACACTTAAACGGTACAGTTGAATTGAGACACTTGAAGGGTCTAACCCATTGATCCAAACTCCTCATCAAAGGCACATTTCATAGGCTACTATTCAAACATCACATCAATCAGAAAAATACTAACCATTTGATCAATTGCCTTAATTTGGATGGTCAAGATTATTTATAAAAAATAGGTCATATCAACAACTTGATCGATCGATTTGTTAAAGGCCATTATATATTGCTTCTGATTACAAAGAATCACTTTCCTAAGGAATTGGAAATGTTTTATCCATGGCTTGGAAAAGGAATGGCTATGGAAAATTAGGCCAAATCAAGGATGGATTGGGACATACATTCAGTGCAAATTTTGACTATGTAGACAGACATAATAGTTCGTTTAGATAGATTGATTGAACTGGACACGTGAACCGATCTAACGAGGGGACTCAGATTTGATAGTGACCCCTCTAGTACCAAAATCTAGGTACTGGTCGGTACTATGGGCTCCACCATGATGTATGTATTTATCCATGCCTTGCATTCACTTTTCTATCTCATTTTAGGGCATGAGCCCAAAGATGGGTAGATCTAATTCTCAGGTGGACCACACCATGGGAAATAGTGGTGATTCAACACCCACTATTAAAATTTTCTTAGGCCCATTATAATGTTAGTCTTCCATCTAACCTGTTGATTAGGTCTAGAGACATGGATGAAGGCAAAAGACAAATTGCAGGTCATTCGGAAACTTCTGTTGCCCCTAATAAGTTTTTAATGGAAGGCATTCAATCACCACTGTTTTCTACATTTCATCACCTGAGATTTGGATCTAACTAATTTTTGGGCTAGTGCCGTAAAATGATGTAGCAAAATGGATGGACAACATGAATAAGACACATGCATCATGGTGGGGCCCATGATAAGGTCATTATCATAGTGCGTTTGCAACTAGGAGCACAAGCATTTCTGATAGTATAAATTTAATGAGAAATGATCCACTTCTCTCGAAGCACCATAAGTTATAGTGCTCTTGTTGCTATTCAATTCGGACATATGGTCACACTTTTAACAAATGGTCTAATTTCGGTTATGCATGTGTGAGTATATAACTGTTGGGTGTGCCAAGTCGCATTCGACTTGAATAAAATCAAATGCCTTGTGAACCTATGCACCAAGATAAACCAATTAATACTAGATCTGTGAAGATCGATTGTCCATTTAGCTATCAATTGTCAAGGTGATTAGATATTTTGTAAATGAGAGGGTTAGTCTTTCGTAAAAAATCTTTTGCCTTAGAAACAAGGAATCTTCTTACGATGATGATGGCTTAGTTATGTTCCTTAATTAAAGCAATATAAATGAAGAAAAATTTTAAAAGAAGATTACATGTTGATTTTATTGATCTGAAGATACATTAAAGTACAATTAACAGATAAAGTAAAGAAATCAAAATAAATTATTGAGCAGTTAAATCTCCTAAAATAGTCCCGATGGTCTTCCAAACCTGACGGTCGTAAGACAGTCGTGCGAAAGTCCAAATGGTTGTGATATCAGGTCAGCAGATCATAACTACGGAATCACTAAGGACTTAGAATTTAGTGATAAGGTTGGGGATATTTAACCTAAACTAAAGGCCTGTTTGATTTTTCAACTCAATTATAATTACCATGTAAATGGTTAATAATTATTTAAATAAATAACTACCGCATCTTTCCCAATGTAGATGTGATGACTTACTTTCTTAACACTTAAATCGAAAATTTTACTAAATCAATGTGGGGCCCATCGTAATGTATGTGACCTATCCACACCACTCACTTGTTATGTCATTTGAATTTAGTGCACGAACAAAAAAATTAGGCAGATTCAAATCTCAAGTGAACCACATCACAAGAAACAACAGAATCGAACGCCTACCATTAAAAACATCTTAGGGCCCTCAAAAGTTTTAGATCAAGATGATATTTGTGTTTTCCATTTATTCATGTCTGTATGACCCTATGAATGGATTAGAGGATGAAAAAACCTCATTATGGGCCTAGTGAAGGAAATATTTATCAATAGTGGATAAATTAAAGCCACTATTTACTTTCATGTGGGCCATTTGAGTGTTGGATTTGCCTTATTTTTCGGCTCATGCCCCAAAATATTCTAATAAAATAGATGACGGTGCGGATATATCATATACATTACGGTGGGGTCCACATATTTAATTCAACACTTTTATATCAATTTTTGAGGTGGAATTACTCTCACATTTTCATACGTGAAGAAAAAATAATAATTACTTATTTACATGGATTTACATGTATCATGGAAAATCAAACAAACCATAATTGACTTGTTGTGGTACACTAGATAAAAGTGGAAATCAAATTAAAATTAAGCTAAATGATTGAGTTTGTTGTAACATTGTGCTCAGATAGAAGTGGAGGTATTTGAAACTAAACTCATTAATATAGATTTCCACGAGGGAGGAAAGATAAGCAGCATTGAGCTTCAATGGTCCATTTTAGTCTGTCTATGACAAAAAGGTGGGGTGTAAACAACTCCTAGTTGAATTGGGACACCTAGAAAACCCAGTGATTGATCTACACCATCCATTAAGTCTAGAAAATGTTTCATATACTACTATGTAAGAAGTGGAAGACCGTTTATCACTTGTGATGACTCTAAAGGAAAGAGATTGGCCCATCAAGTCAGCATCAATCTGCTAGTTTTGACCCCAGTTGCGTTTCATAGGTGTCCACTTCAATTTATTCCCTTTGATTAGGAACTTGTGGACGTCTCCAGTGTTGGGGGCCTTGCACAAAACCTTAGGATCTAGCCTCCTAAAATAAACTAGAATTATGAGATAATAAACCAATGAAATAAATCAAAGCATAAACCACACCACACAAGAGATTTTTACGTGGAAAACCGTCAAAGAGGTAAAAACCATGGGACTTCGTCTAGATCAACAATCCACTATTAAGTAGAACATTACAACCTTCTTCACTCACGCAGGAGTAGATAAACAATAAGAGAATAAAATAAAAATGGAGAGATCTCACCGATTATGAGGAAGTGAAAGTGCTGAGATATAATAGATCACTTATACAAGCATAACCTCCCTTCCACAATCTTCCTCTCTCTATTTCTCTCTCTCACACACACACCTTTAATAGCCTTAAACCCATTAGTAAACCTTAGGAAACCCTCTTGCAGTGCCTAAAAAGGCTCTAGGTACCCCTAATTATAGTTTAGGATGAAATAGCGGTGAAGACCGCTTGAGTTAAAGTAGGAATATGCCAATATATCCTAGAAGGGGGTGAATAGGACTTTTTAAAGTTTTACAATGTATTTACAAATCCTATTACACTAATCCTATTAGATAGACAATTAACAGGATTACTCAATTGTAACTCCATTGGCTTCCAAGCCTTATAGAGGATCCAATCACAAACTATTTAAGAAGTGAACAAAATGCAAACTAGTTTATGATGAATATGACTGTGTATGTGTATGAGGTGTGATCTCAGATATTTAGATATTGAAATAATAAAGTAAATCACACAAATAAAGAAATAGTAATCGCAAATACAATCATTTTTATAGTGGTTCGACTACTTGTCTACTCCACTCCCGGTAACTGCACTCAACCCTTGAGTGTACCGGATTTCACTAAGGAGGTTTCACATGGTTCACCTCTAACCTAAGGTTTTAAATCAGCTTCACCTTCAACCTTTACAACCTATACTGAGGCTGACTATTTATGCTCTCACAAGCAAGGGTCAACACATCGTACCCACATTTAGGCACACTGGCCAAGGATCTTCCCTAAGACCCTAACAGAGGTTTCACTCAGTTCACCTCAAAACCCAAGGTTTTATCCGGTTCACCTCAAACTGAAGGTTTTACTGGTTTACCTCAAATCAGATATTTATGCTCTCCACAGAGTAAGGGTTCATACAACGCACCCACCACGTACACTACCGTCGGATGCCTCCTCGAGGACTTCAAGGGTGAGAAACACCTTAGACCCAATCCTATAAAGGAATGATCAAAGGGTCCTTTAGACTCTAGATACTTATAGATAAGTTGATGAGTCTCATTCAGTATAGTGGCAAAGATCTCCTCCTCGTTGATGAAAAGTCTTCAACTCCATTGATCCGCAACAAATGATATACAAATATAAGGCTACAGGTTGGGTCAAGGTTATGATGGAATCCTACTCTCTAAATATTTTTCTATAAAAGAGATAGAGCAATTCCAATCATCTAAGCATTTAAGGCATCCTAGCTTAACGATTTGCCATTAAGATGGTAGCTGAAGGATCCTTGAATGTGGAAGTTCATTCCCCAATCCACTCTATTAAATGTCAATGATGAGGGTGGATTGGAGGATGAACTCCCGTGAGAGAAAGGGCTTTGGGTATATGATCTAAAGGTAAAACACACAAAAGCACTCTCTTCTTTCTCTACCAGCAATATGAACAAGTCTCTCTTTATATAGGCAAAAGGTTCCAACGGATATAAAACGTTTACATTTATGACAGAGTTCGATATCATCGAGCAATGTCGATGTCATCGAGCGTATACTCTCGATAGTATCAATGGTCTTCTCGATGACATAAACTCATATGTTATACGCTTTTGAAACCTCTTGCCAGCTGGTCGATGGGATCGATCAGGTGTCGATATGATCGGATTTCAAACTCCGATTCTATCGATATTTGGATCGATCCATCGACATTTGAAAAATGAGAGAGACTAGTCAAGAAATATTTCAGGTTTTAGGATATGATCGAGGGTTAACCGATGTCATCAGAATTTTTATATCGATGATATCGGAGGCAATGTCGATGCATCGATAAATCTCATGGATTTTTCAGTAAGGTTGTTGAACAGTTTGTGTCCAGTATCAATGCAATCGACGCGACCTCGATATTATCAACATATGAATATCAATTTCTCGAGTGACCCTCGATTAAAGATACAAAGCGACTTGAAATATTTACTGGAAGACATGCGCGCCCACTATCGATATCATCAATGGACTTCCGATATTATCGAGATTTGATTTAAGATCTTATCGGGAAGGGCATCGATATATCGAAGGATTTTGAGATTTTCTTTAAAAAATAGGGGTGCCGGAATTGCTTGTCGATATTATCGAGCCACCTTCGATGGGCTCAAGAATCAAATATCGATGAGATCGATAAGTGTGTCAATACATCGATAATTTTATCCATATATGTCTTTGATTGCTGGACAAAATAAGTCCTCATTCGATATGATTAATTCAGTTTCCGAGGCCATCGACAGCGCAGGTCGATTATATCAAGATGTGTTACGATACAATTGACAGGGTAAACAAACTTACAGTTTTTCTTATGTTTGAACAAGTTCACTTACCCAAAAAGCCTAATATATTTTAACTTAATTTTTAAGGATTTTAATCACCTGGTGTTTTGGGACATGGGATGTGAGGCTTAGATTTACCTATGGCGAGCTTTCACACATTCGGTTGAGGCAGACACTTAAATAGATCTTTCTGTGAGGCTCTACAGTCCGACTGACTCAACATACTCACTAATTGACAAACCAGGACACTAACAAGGGCACTTTCAATCTCCCCCTTTGTCAATTACGTGACAAAATATCTAAAACATCTTAGGATAATATCTAAACAAACTCATCCTAAATTGTGTGTACATGCAATTTACACAATTTTACAAGTGCTAAAGAACCTGTGTACATAACCACTATTTGCTCCCCCTTACAGTAAAACTCCCCCTTTCTTGGTGCAGCTGCTCCCCCTAACACCTGCAACATATAAGAGCAAATATTCAAATTTTCACATGGGGTGTTTTTACTTTTCTCTCCCTTTTTGTCAGTCATTGACAAAGATATAGCAGTTGATATTGATTGAAGTGTAAAGAAGCATATGGGAGAATATAGATGTATAAAGATGAAATCATTTTAAACTATACTTCAACTTCAAAAGATATGAATGCATAGTAAATAAAGCATTGAAACAATCAGATAAGATAATAAAAAAAAACACATGCATTCCATATCAAAAAGTAGATAAATTAGGGGATTTCATATATCACTATGGCAGTAAGAATAGAATTATATGCAGCCATATTCAAAAATATCCAAAAAAAACATACTGCCACAGACAGTAGGAGACTATCAACCATCAAACAGAAATATCAAGCCCATGGATCAAGACACCATTTTATCATAGTCTGTAAGTCTGTAATTCATCACACACATTTCCATGATCATAAACCATTCAAAAAAGATACTTATGCCCAAGTATTCCAGAAGGATTCCAGGTATGTGATAAATGGAAAGAGAGCCGGGACATGCTTTATGAAGAAGGGAGAGTGTTCAGAATCTGTTCCGTACCATGTTGCAGTGATTCCAGTCTTTGTCGAATTACTAAAAGATGGGCTTCATAGTTATCAAGTTTCTTCATCATGCATGATTGAGCATCCAAAAGATTTTGTAAACTATCTTGCACTGGGATACCTTGAATGTTGTTTGCGGTATCGAGGCTGTGCATAGAATTACCATGGCTTGAGATTTGACTGGTTCTTCCAACACAAGATACTTCATCATAAAGATTCAGATTACAGATGTCTTTATAATTGAACCAGCAACATGGGTGTGGAAGATCATGAGTTGGTGGCAGACCGAATTGAAATGAAAGCTTAGACAGAAGACATGGAAATGGAAGTATAGTGATGGATGCTTCTGTAGACACACAGATTATCTATTGTAAAATTAGAGTAGGTAGACATACTGGAATCCCTAGATGAACATCATACAAAATGTTCAGAATGTATGGAGAGAGATTGTTGCCAGAGACTTCACAGGGATAGACATTAGTGCTGAAAATACTGTGAAGAATCTTATAGGTAGGATCAAGGTTCTTAACATGGAGTGTATTCTTTGTATACCTGGGAATTGTGGCACCATTGCATAATGCTTGAGTAACTTCTCCCCATACACTGAGACCATTCATGTTTCGATTGGATACAGGTATTCCAGTAAATTTTATGTCAATCAGTCTACCTATCAGTCTTGGCATGATGCATTCGACCTGATTTATGACTGCAACCAGATTGTGTTGAAATGTTCCACCAAGATTCACGACATTGTCCCACCCAATCCATTTTAAGAGGTTGATGATCTTAAATGGTTCAATGCTCTTTCTATGAATTGCTCGTTCCGCCACAAGGTTAATGTTGAATAAGGAAGAGGAGGCAATCGCATTCTGCTTACCTTTTTTTTTTGAAATTGAGGTGCTTCGAGGAAGAGTTGACAAATTTTGTTCTTTGAACATCTTGAAAGAGGAAGAACTGATTTAGAAGATGTGAATCCAAGTCTGAGATCAGATGTACTTGCTTTTGTTCTTCAGATAAACATGGTTTTAGATGCCATTGAAAGTCCTGAGTTTTGAGTTTCGTTCAGGAGTTTGGAAGAAGATTGACCGTCCCGACGCTTCGACTACCCAGAAGAACGTCAATGATATTGACACTTTGTCGATATAACTGATATTTAAAATGACCAATTGACAGTTATATCGAAAGTGAGTATTTTTTCAGGTTTTTCACCATTTCGACACACTTTTATGCATATCTTAATTTGATCAGTATACATCACAAAATTTTGTACAAGTTTTGTACAGCTTAAAAATTATAAACATGATATTGTTTATATACAAAAAGTTCGAGGTGTGAAACCTCAGATGTAATCATTGAAAGCTCAGCAAAAATTTTTCATTTCAGCACATGTTCAGATCTTGATGTATGATCTAAATGAGTTTCTTCATTCTCAATGTTCCTCAATATCACTCCTTTCTTTTCCTATAATAATGTAGCAGTGGTTGTTTGTGAGAAGACCCTTCATGATTGATTTTCCTGATTGATCTAGGATCTCTCATTCTTCTTTGTTGAATTTGACTACGTGCCCATTATCACAAATTTGAGAGATGCTTAGTAGATTATGTGTCAGTCCTTTTATGCAAAACGCATTCTCACCTTTGAGCAAATCAATTTCACATGTCATCCCTTGTCTAATTACCTTGGCAGTGGTACCATTTCCATACGTGACTATCCCATTTTGAAGATTTTTATAGTTGGAGAGAAGGGATTTGTTACCTGTGGCATGTCTTGAGCAACCACTGTCAAGGTACCATTTAGCCTCATTGCCCGGTAAATGATCTGAATGTGTAACAAGGCAATTTGTCTTTTCCTTAATCACCCACTTTGTGACAGGAGTTTTACTTGTGGTAGATTTGATCATTTTATCTGATTTGTCCACATGACTTACCGGCTCCTTCATCCTGTCAACTAGCTCGAGTGGTGATGATTGTATATTTCTTTTGTTTATCTCATAAACTGACTCATAATTTTTTTGACGAGATGGGATAGGTCTGACGATACTACTAGAGGCAACAGATTTTCCAAATGGTTGTGCATCATATTCAATTTTTGTTCTAGCTTTTCCATAACCTAATCCCTTTTTGTCTTTATCTTCTTCTCTAGTCTCTTCATCATCATACGAAAATAATTCAATGGCTTGCTGTTCTTTCTCATTCTCAGATTCATTGGGAATGATTGGAGTAGTGGAGACCATAAGGATTTTCAATGATTTCTGATCTCCATCACTCTCTGAGTCACTTGATTCTGAATTTGACTCCTCCATATTATCCCACGTGGCGGCCATTTCCTTACCCTTAGTTTTTCTGTTTGGGCATTCAGTAGACAGGTGTCCATATTCATGACAGGCATAGCATTGTGGTTATTTGGTTCTTTTACCAAATTTACCTGCAGAGGGTTTGTTATTCGCTTTTCTTCCTCTAAAAGGATGGCCACGATTCTTCTGAAAGAATCTTCTAAATTTTTGTGCCAGTAGAGCTACTTCCTCATCTTCATCTTCGTTTTCACTCTCACTGTCCTTATGTTTTATTTCCTTAGAAGTTTTTAGGACAGTGTTTTTTTATTTTTGGGATTGTGTGAAGTGTAGTTCAGAAGTTTGTAGAAAACCTACCAGTTCTTCTACTTTCATCTCATTAATATTCCTAGACTCCTCAATTGTTGTTACCTTGGGATTAAATCGTTCCGGTAGGGATCTTAAGATTTTCCTACATATTTTTGGTACCGAAACTTTTTCTTCCAATCCACCCATGGAGTTATAAATAATATTCAACTTGGTGAAAAACTCCATAAATGTCTCATGCTATTCCATCTTGAGATTTTCTAACTGTGAAGACAAAAGTTGTAGTTTAGACCTCTTCACAATGCTTGTGTCTTCATGGGTTGTTTCCAGTAAATCTCATGCTTCCTTGGATGTCTCACACATATTTATCTGATTGAATATATCATAAGACACGACACAGTAGATGGCGTTCATTGCTTTTGCTTCAACAGTTCATTTTTCTTTGTCGAACATTGTCCACTTTTCTTTGGGTATGGGTTTAGTGATGGTAGTGCCACCCTCAAGTACGATCTCTTCAGATGGTAACACATAACCCTTTTCAACAACATCTCAAACATCATGATCCAAAGATCTCAGGAAGTAGTGCATTCTAGCCTTCTAGTATGCGTAATTTGAATCATCAAATACTGGAGGTCTAGTGATTGATGAGCCCTCTCCTTTGGCCATATTCCTAAACTTCAGTCAAGATAACTCTCTAGGCAATGAAGCCCTTAAAGAGAGACCCTCTCTGATACCAATTGAAATAACGGTGAAGACCACTTGAGTTAAAGTAAGAATATGCCAATATGTCCTAGAGGGGGGTGAATAGGACTTTTTAAAGTTTTACAATGTATTTAAAAATCCTATTAGACTAATCCTATCAGATAGACAATTAATAGGATTACTCAAATGTAACTCTACTAGCTTCCAAGCCTGGTAGAGGATCCAATCACAAACTATCTAAGAAGTGAATAAAATGCAAACTAGTTTATGATGGATATGACCGTGTATGTGTGTGAGGTGTGATCTCAGATATTCAGATATTGAAATAATAAAGAAAATCACACAAATAAAGAAATAACAATCGCAAACGCAGTCATTTTTATAGTGCTTCGACTACTTGTCTACTTCACTCCCGGTAACCGCATTCAACCCTTAAGTGTACCGGATTTCACTAAGGAGGTTTCACATGGTTCACCTCTAACCTAAGGTTTTAAATCAGTTTCACCTTCAACCTTTACAACCTACACTGAGACTAACTGTTTATGCTCTCACGAGCAAGGGTTAACACATCGTACCCACATTTAGGCACACTGGCTAAGGATCTTCCCTAAGACCCTAATAGAGGTTTCACTCGGTTCACCTCAAAATCCAAGGTTTTACCTAGTTCACCTCAAAGAGAAGGTTTTACTGGTTTACCTCAAACCAAATGTTTATTCTCTCCACAAAGCAAGGGTCCACACAACGCACCCACCACGTACACTCCCACCAGAGGCCTTCTTGAGAACTTCAAGGGTGACCTTAGACCCAATCCTACAAAGGAATGATCAAAGGATTCTCTGGACTCTAAATACTCACAGATAAGTTGATAAGTCTCATTCAGCACAGTGGCGAAGCTCTCCTCCTTGTTGACGAAGAGTCTTCAGCTCCCTTGATTTGCAACAAATGATGTACCAATATAAGGCTACGATTTGGGTCAAGGTTATGATGGAATCCTACTCTCTAAATGTTTTCCTATAAAGGAGATAGGGAAATTTCAATCATCTAAGCATTTAAGGCATCTCAGCTTAATGATTTACCATTAAGATGGTAGCTGAAGGATCCTTGAATGCAGAAGTTCATTTTCCAATCCACTTTAATAAATGTCAATGATGAGGGTGGATTGGAGGATGAACTCCCGTGAGAGAAAGGGCTTTGGATATATGATCTAAAGGTAAAACACACAAAAGCACTCTCGTCTTTCTCTACCAGCAATATGAACAAGTCTCTCTTTATATAGGCAAAAGGTTCCAACGGATATAAAATGGTCACACTTATGATAGAGTTCGATATCATCGATCAGTGTTGATATCATCGAGCGTATACTCTCGATAGTATCAACAGTCTGCTTGATGACACAAACTCATATGTCATACGCTTTTGAAACCTCTTGCCAGCTGGTCGATGGGATCGATCAGGTATCAATATCATCAGATTTCGAACTCCGATTTTATCGATACTTGGATCGATCCATCGACATTTGAAAAATGAGAGAGACTAGTCAAGAAATATTTCAGGTTTTAGGATATGATAGAGGGTCGACCGATGTCATCAAAATTTTTATATCAATGATATCGGAGGCAATGTCGATGCATCAATAAATCCCATGGATTTTCCAATAAGCTCGCTGGACAGTTTGTGTCCAGTATCGATGCAATCGACACGACTCGATATTATCGACATATGAATATCGACTTACTCGAGTGGCCCTTGATCAAAGATACAAAACGACCTAAAATATTTTCTGGAAGACATGCGCGCCCACTATCGATATCATCGATGGACTTCTGATATTATCGAGATTTAATTTAAGATCTTATCGGGAAGGGCATCGATATATCAAAGGATTTTGAGATTTTCTTGGAAAAACAATGGCGCTAGAACTGCCTGTTGATATTATCGAGCCACCTTCAATGGGCTCGAGAATCAAATATCGATGATATCGATATGTATATCGATACATTGATAATTCTGTCCATATATGTTTTGATTGCTGGACACAATAAGTCCTCATTCAATATGATCATTCAGTTTCCGAGGACATCAACAGGGCAGGTCGATTATATCGAGATGTGTTACGATACAATCGACAGGGCAAGCAAACTTAGAGTTTTTCTGATGTTTGAACCATTTCACGTATCCAAAAATCCTAATATATTTTAACTCAATTTTTAAGGGTTTTAATCATCTGGTGTTTTGGGACATGGGATGTGAGGCTTAGATTTACCTATGCGAGCTTCCACACATCCGGTTGAGGCAGACACATAAATAGATCTTCCTGTGAGGCTCTGCAGTCTGACTGACTCAACATACGCGCTAATTGACAAACCAGGGCACTAGCAAGGGCACTTTCATAGGAAACTCCCTTTCGCATTCTGTTGCGAAAGGCCTCAAATTTTCGCAGTCCTCATAAGATCCGGACTCAAATATGCATAAGCTCAACTGGTCGAGCAGTGTCCTCAACCGGTCGAGCAGCCCACTCGACCAGTCGTGCACCTCCCTCGATTGGTTAAGCACCTCGGAGAAAACATCTGATGGTAATTAGACTTGGAGTCGAGCCCAACTTGACTCCACTTGACTAGTCGAGCACCACCCACGATCGGTCGAGTAGACCACTTAACCAGTCGAGCAACGCGGTGAAACACTCGAAATTTTCAACCCGCTGCACTATCTCTCCCGTGAACTGAGGAGAAAATCTCCATCAAATCTATCCCTTTCCGACTCAGGAGGGATTCACCTTCTTCAAGCCAGCCTGATTTCTACAAACCTCAAACTTGTCCTTAAGCAAAACCTTGGTCATTATGTTTGACCCATTATCATCCATGTGGACCTTCTCAAGTTATAATACTTTCTGTTCCAGAGTATTCCTGATCTAGTGATACCAAATCTCTATGTGTTTCGACTTAGAATGTTAACTCGGATTCTTGCTCAAGTGTATAATACTCTATCGCAATAGACCACATGCTTCTCCTGCTTTAGGATAAGTTCGTATAAGAACCTCTTCATCCAAAATATCACTTAACATGCCTCTGTGACTGCAATGTACCCGGCTTCTGTCATCGACAATGTTATGATCTTCTATACTTTGCTCTGCCAAGAAATCGCTCCCCCTGTAAATGTGGACATGAACCTCGATGTAGACTTCCTGGAGTTTATGTCGCCTGCCATATGTGCATCTGTGTAGCCCTCTAACATAGGTTTTCTATCACCATAGCATAAGCTCAACCTGGATGAGCCTCTTAGATACTGCAGTGTCCATTTCACCGCTTCCCAATGCTCTTTACTAGGATTGACAAGATACCGACTGACAACACCAACCGTATATGTTATGTCTAGGTGTGTACACACCGTAGCATACATCAAACTTTCTACAATTGACGCGTAGGGTATCTTCTGCATCTCTTCCACCTCTGCCTTCGTCTTGGAATACTGTCTGTCGCTCAATCTGAAGTGACCATATAGTGGAGTACTGACCGGCTTCACTGCATTCATATTGAACCGTTTTAGGACTTTCTCAATATACCACTCTTATGACAGCCAAAACTACCTATTGCTCCTATCACGGGTTATCTCCATTCCTAGGATCTATTTAGTCGGGCCCATGTCTTTCATGGCAAATGACTTGCCTAACTCCTATTTCAACTTGTCAATCTTCTTGATGTCTTTTCTCATGATAAGCATGTCATCAACATATAACAGCAGAACTAAGAAATCAGCATCTGAGAACTTACGCGTGAACACACAGTGGTCCAACTCCATTCTGTCATACCCATGCTGTAACATGAATGAGTCAAACTTCTTATACCATTGCCTTGGACCTTGTTTCAGCGCATACAAGCTCTTCCTCAGCCTACACACCATATACTCTTTGCCATTAACTTCGAACCCTTCTGGTTGGTGTATGTAGATCTCTTCTTCCAGGTCCCCATAGAGAAAGGCAGTTTTAACATCTAACTGCTCTATCTCCAGATCCATGCTAGCGGCTAACCCAAGCAACACCCGTATGAATGTCATCTTTACCACTGGTGAGAATATCTCCTCGAAGTCTATACCTTTTCTCTAACCAAACCCTTTCATCACAAGTCTGGCCTTGAACCTCGTATATAAATTCTTCTGCTCAACCTTCTTTCTGAACATCCACTTGTTGTTCAAAGCTTTCTTACCCTTAGGCAATTTCACCATATCATAAGTGTGGTTCTTATGCGAGAATTCCATCTCCTCTTTCATAGCTTTCAACCACTCCCCCTTATGCTCGTCAGCTAAGGCCTCAGAATAATCTTCTGGCTCTCCCCTAAGCCAAGAAAGGATGGTGAAAAATAGATAGGTCTGACTGGAAATGACACATTCCTTGATGAACTAGTGAGTACTTAAACTATTAGGTAATATTCGAGAACAAGTCAAATAAAGCCTCAGGCCTGGATGGCTCTCCCCTATCAGTGAGCATAATGTACTCGTGCGGCGAGTACCTTTTGGAAGGTTGTTTGTCCCTTGATGACCTCCTCACCTATGGCTTAAATGGTGGATCAAGTGGGGGCTGTTCCCCAGGTCCATCCTCTGAAGGAACTCTCTCGTCCTCTGCACCTTGCTGTACTCCCCTTTCATCAGGCACCACGGGAGGATTAATCGGATCCATGTCCTTTAGCTCACCTGATTTAAGCGGTTCTTCTCTAGCTTACCAATGTCTTCTATACACTTATCTTCAAAGAAAACCACATCTCTGCTCCTGACGAGCTTCTTCTCAGTCAGATCCCACAATCTGTAACCGAATTTTTCATCACCGTACCCCAAGAACACACACTGTCTGATCTTCATATCGAACTTGGACCTCTCGTCCTTTAGTACGTGAACGGATGCCCTGCATCTAGATACCCTGAGATGATTGTATGATAGATCATGTCCAGTCCACACCTTTTCAGGTACTCCATTTAACGGGGCTCACGGAGAACTGTTTATCAGATATACTGCCGTGTGTATTGCTTCTCCCTAAAACGTCTTGGGCAATTTCGCATGCGATAACATGCATCTGATTCTTTTTACAATTGTGCGATTCATTCGCTCAGCCACAATATCATGCCCCAAACTCGAAAATCAGATTCATAGGGAATCCCGATCACCGAATCTGGTGCCGACAACCTCCGTAGTACCCCATTCTTGTCTCCCATCACCCATATTCCAAGTTCCAATCCTAGGATCCTATAAGAAGGATTTTCAACATCAATTTGTCTCATAAAAACCATAATCATAAGTTTACCCAAATCACAAAAGCAACATCATCATCACATATCCACTAATATAAACATTTAAATACAATGCTGAAAGGGAAATACATATGTCAAAATAAAAGCTTCAGACGTCAGCTACATGCTCTAAGCTCCACACCACTGTAACCTAACATCACCTACACGCATTTATCGTGCATAAGCTTATAGAAAGCTTAGAGGGTGGTGTAAGTGTGTGCATAAGATAAGTGTCAAGTATTCAACATAACACCATAATCATACAATATAGGAAATACCGGTAAGATCATGAATCATACGATATCAAAGTAAAACGAAAATACTAACAAGTCCATGTGTTAAACAATATCAGAGTACGCAATACAAATTAGCTATGCAAATGAGGAGTCATAAAGAACCAAATATCAGATGCCGAGGATGCAATGCAATATACAATTCTTGATGAGTTCACGAATACTGTCAACCGTATCTAGACCATATAAATGCAGAAGCACAGTAACCCAAAATGTCATATGCCGCGGATGTAATACAATATGCGGTGCGAATGGAATGACCATGTTGAAGTGTGAAGTCGGGATGATAGTACGTAGTATCGCAGGCTATAGGGTCCATCACATGGGACTTCTATCCAAACTAGTCTCATACCTAAATTTGGATAGTTAGACTCAATGTGGTAAACTCCTGATCTCAGGTTAGTCGAGCACCCCAACCAAAATCGTAACCATTGTGAAGGTACACTTAACAAATAGTTATGCACCACCAGCCCAAGTGGATAGTAAATGAATAAATGAATGAGTATGCAAGTGTTGCTCAATAAGTCCACATATCAATACAATTCATCTTTGGAATCATCACCGGGGTTTAGTACACTCTACATGCAAATCGCTGCCCACTAAAGCGCGACCATGCAAGTGGAAGAGACCTCACTATCCGCCTGACCAGTAGTCAACCAATATCTACCCTACATGTCGATAGCGGACCCATTCATGAGCTGGTCAAACTCAGCCTAGCTATGCTCCTTACGCTCGAGCGGAAAAGGACACACCCCCTCCCAACCGACCATGACATGGTGGGAGACTCAGCCTCCTGGTATTTGGCACTCGGGCTGTCACGCCCTAAACTCGAAAACCAGGCTCACAAAATTCCTGATCGCCGAATTCAGCGCTGACAGCCTCCGTAGAACCCCATTCTCGGCTCCTAGTGCCCATTCGCCAGGTTCCGATCCTGGGATGCTACGAGGAGGATTTTCAACGTCAGTTTGATTCGTAATAAGCATAACCAAAGGCATAACCCACAAACAACAACCAAGAACTCCATTACATTTCCACTATGATCAAAAACTTTACAAGTACAATGAGCATAAAGAAAAATACAATGGTAAAGAACAAAAACTCCAAAATGATCTGCAACGTGCTCTTGCCTCAGGGCTGCTGCGCCCCAACATACCTGCACCCAACGGTCGTGCATAAGCTTATAGAAAGCTTAGAGGGTGGTGAAAGTGTGTGCGCAAGGTAGTAATATGAACATGCAATATCAGAGTAATGCAGAATATACAGATGGATCCTTGAAAACCATTAGTCGTACCCAAGATATGCGATGCAAGACATGAATGATTTCAGCCATCCTAAGGCCATACGATGTGAAATGTAACTCAAGCATACAAATCCTCATATATGTCCACACATTAATACAACTCAAATTTGAGATATCACCGGGGTCTAGTACACTCTAAACCAGATCTTCGTCTCATCACGGGCAATAAGGTAAGTGGAAGAGACCTCACTATCCGTCTGCCAATATCGAGCTCGACTCGTCGATAGCGGACCCATTCCTCGAGCTGGTCAAACTCAGCCTAGCATTGTCCCCTACACTCGGGCGGGTAAGGCCTCACCCCCTTCCAACCGACCACGACACAGTGGAGAGAGCAGCCATCTGGTAATCGGCACTCAACGCTCATCTACCCACTCAGTCTAGACGTTGGAGCAACCTCTTGGTACCATAAGGGTTTAGGGACTTTCACCCAGGGATATCTATAGCACCCTATGTAGAACAAGATTTTCATTATCCAATCTTGCCAACCACGATACGCCTGTGGAGGCTATGGCCTCGATGTCGCTAGGGTATACAATAACCATGTCACACAAATGCAAAATGCATGAATCACGCTATCCAGTCATGCAACAAATCATGCGCATATCGTGTGCTCATGTAGGGCAACACCGCCTAACCGGGAGCCAATAAACAACCTGCCCGAAGGCATATGCTATGACCAGTCAATCCTCACGTTAAGCATATATATGATACATATGATCATGAGTCATGGAACCATACTAAACAAATAATAAAGTAATGAACTATCCTTACAACGCAGATGGGTCTAGACGGCCTACTCACAACAAGTACGGGCCTATCAATGGGCCCTAAGGAGAGTCGTAATGCGGACATTTAACCAACATTATACTTGCAATGTGGACGTCAAACCATCATTGCTCCCAAGGCATAGCCCATCGTGAAACATCCTTACACAAACCATGGAGGAATCACCCATTGTAATGGACCCTTAAGGGCATCCCATAGAGCCTCGACCCATAGGCCTCCGATACATCAAATGGGCTGCCTCATATGGGCCTTGCATAAATCAAGTGGGCCGCATCAATGGGCCTTATATACATCGCAATAGGCCATAACCATTGTCATAACCCCATGGGCCTTAAAGTACATCACAATGGGCCTAATCCCATGGGCCTTAGAATACATCAAATGGGTCGCACCATCTCCCCATTCATCTAGCCTTAGGGATCAATTAAGAGGACATCAAATAAATCATAACACGAGATTGTCTAGACCACACTCCAAATAATAGTGGTGATAATGATTTCCACCATTGAAATCCCCAAGGCCTACCATAGCATTTATTTCTCATTCAATCTGATCATAAGGTCACACGGACCTAAATAAAGGGAAAACAATTTTCATGTTGATACAGATTCTTTGTGATACCCAGAGGATTTCAATGGTAGACATTCAATGCTCCACTGTATTTAGTAGTGACCCACCTGATAAGTAGATCTGTCTTATTTCCTTCCCAAGCCTAGATGAAATCTAGCCAACTGGATGGATGGCTTAGATGTATCACATAAATCGGCAGTGAGTCCCACTCGAGAGACAGATGGGCGTGGTGGATATAACACATGCCAGGATGGGCCCACAAAACTTTCTGGCTTAAATAGAGCAGCTATTTAGCTGCCACAGGTGCGCTAGCCAAACTGCTTCAATAGTTGGTGGGGTCCACGCTCACCAAATAGATGGACGGTTTGGAGGTCACATAAACACCATGGAGGGCCCATCGTTAGAAAGAGTGGACGGACTGTGAAATGCACCCGCATGTGGGACCTACATAATACTGACGTCTAGAGAGGGAGAGAGAGAGAAATATAGAGAGAGAGAGAGAAACATAGAGAGAGAGTGACTTGTGTGGGCCACGCCAGATACAACAGTTGAAAGGGCTGCCCTTTTCAACCTTTTCTTTTTCTTTTCCTTTTTCTTTTCTTTCTTGCTGTCACAACAGAGGTGGGTCCAACGTAGGACCCACCATACACATGTACATGGGAGAGGGGGGCAGCGAGCTCGCTGACGCTCAGCCCCCCCTCACGAGGTCGAGCTGTGTGGGCCCCACCATTGAGGTGGTCATACATCTAACCTGCCAGTCAGATGCACCGTTCCAGCGTGGGCCTAGGTCTCAAAAATCAAGTCAGACCGTGACTTGTGTGGGCCATGCCAGATACAACAGTTGAAAGGGCTGCCCTTCATTCAAAACATTCATAATCATAATTAGGCCCACCGAGATGGGGTCCACAAATCTAGCCCACCCATCGTGGGTGTCCCACTTGGATGAACGGTCAGACCAACCGTCAGCCGCACCCAAAATTTAGGTGGGTCCCACGTGCAAGCCGCCCTCACAGGGATAGATATCAAGGCGCCACGTGTTGAAACGTGGTATCTCCACTCAGTCTGCCCGTTGAGCTATGCATTTGGGTGCACAAGGAGGGCCCCACACGAACGTGGGCCACACCATCCTGGGTGGCGGACGTTTGGATGAAGTAGCACACACTGTGGTGGGCCCCATCAAAAGGGATGGATGGTGTGGATGAGTCCCGTGGACCCCATGCCAGTCCACACCCACTGCCAGTGCACACCGTGCACATTCCATGATAGCCACCTCACAGGGAGCGATGCCAAGACCTCAAGCATTCAACTGAGGCATCTTTCACTCAGTCTACTACACGAGCTATGGTGCTCGGTGGGCCCAGCATTGAAATGTTGTATCTTTCACTCAGTCAACCGCGTGAGTTGTGGAGTTGGGCCCATGTTAAGTCACACTTCAGCGTTAGCTATTTCAAGGTGAGCTCCCTATGGACGGTTGAGATGACATATAACATCATAGCGTGTCCCACATGGATGGGGCCCAACGGTACGCGACATGGATGAAATATATACGTTCTAGGTAGGCCAAAATCATAGAAGAGAGAGAAGGAAAGAAAGACACTGGTAAAAATGGAGGGGCCCAGCCACTATGGGCCCCTCTTTGATACAAAGCCTACATCAATGTGGGTCCCACTATAAGTGGGCCCTTAAATCAAACAAATGAATGAAAAATACAAAATCTAAAATCACCCACCGGTATCTTCTTGCACCCTTGGCTTGCTTAGCTCCTTAGCGTTGATTCCAACGGAGGAGATGGAGAATGGATGGCTAGGATGGGAGATGAAGGGGGTAGGAAAGTGGGCCACACTTAGAGTTTTTGGAAGAGAGGGAGAGGCTCATAGGTATGGAGGGTTTTTGGTTGCTTGGAGTGGATTTTGAAAATGAGAAAGAGAGAGAGAGTTGTAAAGGGAGAGAGAGATGGGTGATGGATGGATGGAGTGATAGATATGTGTAAGAACTTTTTGACTTTTGTGGCCTTTTGTGTAAAAAAGGCACGGGTTTGTAAGAGAATTTTTTACTTTTGAGGCTTGCTTGGGAAAAGGTGAAAGGTGATGTGTACTTGACATGTACTTGACATGTGATGCATTGATGGATTGATGGATTGATTGATTGATGTGACACCTCGTAGAGATTCTCTTGAGTTTCGCAACACGCGGAGTTTTTCTCGCACCGAACGTTGGCCCACATCTCTTGACCAGGGTATCGCCTCGGTGCGCAAGTCGGGGCATCGGAACCGCAGCGAAGGCGCGATCGCTATGGTAAAAGTCTTGGGTTGAGTCGATACAGGTTGACGGCATATGAATCAGGGTCGTGCATAACTATCGGTTAAGGGTCGAAGGTTGCCGGAATTCGACCGGTAAGACCGCGGAAGTCTACGGAATGGTACGGAATGGTACGGATTAAGATACGGGTCTTACACGGGCGCTCATGTATCCACTCGGTCTTGATGTTAGGGCGTCTCTTGGCCTTAGAGGTTTAGAAACTTTCACCCACAAACATCCAAAGTACCCAGATGCTCAAACCAAACATTTTCAGTGTCCCATCTGGCCATCCACGACATGCCTGTGGAGGTCACAACATTGATGTCGCTAGGGCGTACAGTAATCACAATCACACAATGCAAGATGCATGAGTCATGTAGTCCAATCATGCATCAATCCGGCGCATACCGTGCGCTCATGCGGGATAACTCTACCTATCAAGGAGTCTCATAAACCATCTGTACCATGACATATGCAATAGTCAATCACATCTCATAATAAACATGCAGATGATGCGTATGGGCATGTATCATGATGCTATGCTTTCACATACTCATAATCGGTATCAATAACCGACATCAATAATCAGGCTCGACAATGTGGACATTTAACCAACATTACCCCCAAGGAATGACCCACATAGAGCCAAACATATAATGGGCCTATGACCTCACACAAAGGCCTAACATACAACACAATAGGCCTTACTCAAGGGCCACATATACACAACAGGTGGGCCCTACTCATGGACCTCAAATACATGACATGTGGGCCCTACACATGGGTCTCGAATACATCAAATGGGTCATGCATCATAGGCCTAATACATATCACAATGGGCCTTGCCCATAAGCTAGGAATACATCACAATGGGCCTTGACCATGGACCTCAAATACATCGTAATGGGCCTCATCACATAGACCTCTCATTCATCACATTAGCTCTTAAACATGGGCTGCATAAACATCACACAGGCCGAATACACATCACAATGGACCTTAACTACGGGTCACATATACATCATATAGGTCTCGACAATTGGCCTTGGCAACTAAAATCGGCCTCGATAATTAAAATCGGGCTCAACAATCGGAATCGACACTTGAAATCGATCTTGATACTCGACCTCGACAATCAGAATCGGCCTATACAATCGGCTTCGACAAATCGAAATCGGCCTTGATACTCGGCCTCGACAATCGGAATCAGAATTGGCCTTAACAATTGGAATCGGCCTCGACGATGGAATTAACCTATACAATCAGCCTCGACAAATCGGAATCAACCTCGATACTCGGCCTCGATAATCGAAATCATCCTTAACAATCGGAATCAGCCTCGACAATGAGAATCGTCCTCAACAATCGGGATCGGCCTATACAATCGACCTCGATAAGTCAGAATCGGCCTCGACAATCAGAATCGGCCTCAACAATCGGAATTGGCCACAACAATCAGAATCAGCCTCGACAATCAGTCTTAACAATCGGAATCGGCCACAACAATTGGAATCGGCCTCAACAATCGGAATTGACCACAACAATTGGAATCAGCCACAACAATGTGTTCATTCAACCATCATTGCTCATCAATGTGGACATTTAATTAACATTGCTCCCAAGGAGGGGCCCACATAGAGCCAAACGTATAGTGAGCTCATGGCCTCACACAAGGGCCCCATACACAATATAATAGGCTACATATAATCTCAACGGGCCTCTTACAATCATAATGGGCCTTACTATATGGGCCTCACATTTCACAAAGGGGCCACATCACATGAGCTTCATCTACAACACATCGGGCCTCATCATATGAGCCTCATATACATCAAGTGAATCATAAATACATCATAATGAGCCTTACTAAATGGGCCATAAATACTTCACAATGGGCCTCATTAATGGGCCATTAATACTTCACATTGAGCCTCATCAATGGGCCATAATAAATCATGATGGGCCTCACACTAGCATGTTGAGCTTCAATACATGGGCCGCACATACATCACGTTGGGTTTCAAACATGGGTCATATATACATCATAATGGGTCTCACTAAATGGACGACATATGCATTGCATTGGACCACACATACAACCACACATATGGGTCATACAAACATCACGGCGGGCCACACAAACAGACGGCATAAATAAAACATACATATCATGGTCAGCCTCGGCCGGTTGCTACTAAACGTGGGTCCAGCAGCAGGTGACCCCGTGGACTGGACTGCATATTTGGGCCTGGCCGTTGAAGCCCGAGCCTTAAAATAATCTAGAACTGGTGGATGATGTGGATACAACACCTACATGGTGTGGTCTATGGATGGCATAGATAAAACACTTACAGTAAAGTGGTTACCGACGTCCTAGCTGGGCGGTGAGGATACAAGACATACAACACGGTGGAGTCCCACCGTCCTATGGGTAGTGAGGGTAAAACCCATATATCAAGGCCCGCGTCCTCAGATGGACGGTGCGGCTACAATACATACATCCAAGGTCGGCCATGCCTATCTGAATGAAGGACAGCTGTGATATACATCACATGCATCAATGGTGGGCTAAGAACTTGTTGACGTCAACTGTAGCGGCAGCAAAAGCTGCTGGCTGTCCAGCGGATGGACGGCTCAAATATAAAATACATACATTAAGGTGGGCTCCACCTGCTTCCAGGTGGGCGGAAGCTGGTGGGCGGTTCGATAAACACATCTTCATGATCGGGCCTAGAGAATTCGCTGATGTCCCAACAGATGGACGGTAGGGATATAACTGTACCCCTGATCAGACCCGCAAAGCTGTTGACGTAAATACAGCATGTGAGCCCACACGTGTGAATGAAACAGGTATATCAGAAGAGTCTCACACGTGTGGATGAAACACGTATATCAGATAAGTCTCACACGTGTGGCCCTGATGTATGGACTGATATATATCAGGTAGGTCCCACACGCGTGGCCCTGATATATATCAAGATGATAGTTGTATTTCACTCACCCATCCAGGCATCCTGGATGTCCAACGGACGGACGGCCTGGATGGGATCACATCTACAAGGTGGTCTCATGACCACGTGGAGAAACACACATACATCACGGCGGATCCCACCAGCACCGTCAGCGATGGACGGTGTGGATTCACGATACAAAAATCAAGGTGCGTCCCACCTGCCCACACGTGTCATGTGTGTGGGTGAGCCCACGCCTCAAACCATATGGACGGCTGGAGAAACGCATACATCCTGGTGCCTTCCACACCACCGTCTATATAAAACATATACATCAAGGTGGGTCCCACCTGCCACACCTGTCACATGTGTGGGGGTGGGCCCCACGTGCAAACAGATGGACAGATGGATTCAACCACAAGGGTAGACCAGACCATCAGATCTTGCTGACGTCATTAAAAAGCTAAAAGCGGGTGTGAGGTACTCCAGCCAATCCCACCTGTCACCGTCCAGTCCTTGGACGGTGAGGATACAACACATCCATCATGCTAGGCCCCACACCCCACACGTGCAAAAGTGTAGAGTGGGTCCCACCGTCCCATACAATGGGCAGTGTGGATAAAACTCCTAAGTTACGGTGGTCCCACATCCAATGGACCATACGTTTGGATCAAGTTGATATATATATTTTTCCTTCATATAGGGCCTACCAAAAGGCAGCAGCAAAGTGGGCCTTATGATCGGATGGTCTGTATCAGGTGGGTCACACGTCATCATAAGAGGGAGAGGGAGAGAGAGTAGTGCAGGGACCCACCACTATGGGCCCCTCTGTATTTACAACACATACATCAAAATGGATCCTAACGTAAGCGGGTCCTACATTAAAAATCAAGATCTTACGCTACGATCACCCACATTTCTTGCTTCTTGGATCAATGGCAACCTAAACTCCTCAGCTACCACTTAGATGGAGGATGATGGTGATTGTACGATGGAGATGAGAGATAGGGAGGTGGGCCATACCAAGCTCTCCTCTCTTGAAGATAGCTTGGACGTCTCTCATGATGGGATTGCTTAGAAGAATGGAGACAGCGATGATGAGAGAGAAGTGATGCGAGAGAGATGGTGAGTGATGGATGAATGTATTTGTGTAAGGGAGAGAGAGTTGACTTTGGGGGGAGTTATTGTTGTAACGCCCTAAAAATCGGGGGTCGAATAGCAATTCAACACCCGAGTTTCAAAACATCACTTATGCAACATAAATGCTTATGATTGATTGTTGTCTGTGTTAGTGCACTAATCATGAGTGGGATTATACCAAAACAGTAATTCATACTCCAGATTAATTTATAAAACGTAAGCGGAAGACTGTCAGGGGAATATAACATATAGAAGTCAAAGATCATGTTCGGTCTCTAGAGTATGAATACATTACTGAGCTACCATATACATGTCATATTACAAAAATCAAAATGTCGAAAGAATAGTTCCACTAGCATGGTAAACCCTGTAGCCCCGTCAATCTGAATGGCCTAAGCGAAACCATCAGAGAACTGCATATATGAGAACTCGTCCTGATCATCGTAGTAGTCAGGTACAGCCTCCTGCGCCTCGCCAATACATGCATCTAAGACAGGGTCTGGTGGATGTCCAGAACACGGTCCTGTAATGTGGGAGTGAGTAGCCAACTCAGTAGAACAATAAAGCATAGGTTAACATGTTATCAATTCAGTTAAGCAGTAATGATAAAGTAGTACAATCAAACGCTCCTAAATACTGTGATTAATGCAAGGATGAGATACAATAATGATGTATGCCCTCGCCAACATACTCCCTCATGTGACCCCATCTTACGTTTGCGGCATGCTTTCGTCCCTCAGTGCTCCATATCTTCCATGCACATGCAGTGCGATATGGACATGATTACCGAGTTGTTATTAGTCCTTTTTCATACAGCAATATTGGAAAACTAAGGTACCTCCCTTATATCATTCCCAAACAAAGATCCATCCTAGGGTCGTCAGTCCTAGATAATCTCATACGATGATGCGGTTCTAGGTCGCTGTAAAGGGCTGTTAGGGCTGTTACACGCACTCGTTGCAGCACTCCCCCATCACCTTATCAATACAGGCTTAGTATATACTATGTTTACTACGGGAAGGCTCGTCGCCTCACCGCAGATTCAGAGTATGCTCGAGGTTACTACAAAGGGCTATCAGGGCTGTTACACGGGCTCGTTGCATCACTCCCCCATCACCTTATTAGTGTGGGCCGACAGCTCGAATATAATGTCCCATACCACCATATTCGGCTCACGAGTCTGGGTTGCTCACTGGTCACTACGGGGAGGCTCGTGGCTCCAGCGTAGGCCGACAGATAGACCACGGTGTCCCATACCACTATGTCCGGCTCAAGAGTCTTAGCGGATCAAGGTACCAAGGTTAACGGGGTTGCACTGGTAAGTTTCGTACCTTAGATTCAAGCAATGGCGTCCAAACATGGTAAACATACATAGGACAGATCGGGTTACTTAACGAACTCGGTTAACTGGAGCGCACGACAAGTTGAACGACATGAAGTGCATAAGCCCTTTGCGTGGCCTAACCACTGTCGCCAACCTAAGTACGGCTCGGGTTCGTCAAACACGTCTTACGTGGCGAATAAATCTCAACCACGAATTTAATCCCGTTACCGACTGCCTGAACTAAATCATAGTCCCAACTTCAGTTCATTTCATCAAAAATCATATGAGAAAGTTAAAGCAGGAATAAACAAGTAATTCAATTCTTATAATCAAGAAGCATATTATGAAATACAATACAAACAAGATTTCACACAATTCACTTCATGAAATAAAACAGACATTACAATATATTGTACATGTAGAAAATCATACACATAATTGAGGTAACTGAGATTCACATCTCGAACCTTCTATAAAGTATTATAGATGATCACTAGTACATTCAGACATTTTCACAAACACATAGACTACATACATCACCTTACATGATGTATGAGGATTACACATGTGTTAGGCAAAATCTTTTCACTAGGAAATTGTCCCACATACCACGTGCATATACCCATGATAGATAACCATAGTGTGCATGAATCCGAGCTCCATGTTCATTCAAACATTTCTACAAACACTTGGGCTACACACTTAGTCACATATAGCGTATTTTGCCATGACGTGATTTTAGGTAAGTCCTTTCGCTAAGGAGTTGTCGCATATGTATTAGGCATATACTCACGACAAATAAACATATTAAGCGTAAATCCAAATTCCAAATATATTCAAACATTCCAACATATGCATAAAATACACTATATTCTACCTAGTTCATGTAAACTCGTATAACAAAATAGACGACGCATTTTGCATGTGTAATCGCACCTTTGTCAATTATAAATCATTAACCGACATTGAAAGCCTTGAAAACCATAACCTATACGTCTAAAGTCCGCACCTTACGCCGGTAAACGCGTAACGAATTCAGTTTAGACACTGAGTCTTGTCAACGGTGGAATGGCAACCTACAATACGAATTAGGTTAGCTATCATGCTACTTGCATCGATGGAAACCCCAAAACAGGTTATGGTTAGGTTTTCTTACCTAGGAATGAAGTCAGAATCGCCGAAATAACGATTAGATCGAGATGGTTAAGTATGTATGATGGCAAGGTAGAGTAACAGGAACTTTCTCCCACAACTCTCACATTATCTCTCTCTTCTCTCTTCTCTCTCCTAGGGTTTCTCTCAAATTCGTATGTGAGGAATGAGAGAGGGTTTAAGGTCCTTGTATAGGCTAAAAACTCACCAAATTAGACCTAGGGCCAAGGTATACTTATGTTATAACCAAATCGGGTCTGTCCCGATCCAACGGAGTACTCCTAGAGGTCCTATTACTAAATGCGGTCGGACTTAAGTTCTCTAATATTAGATCTAGGTCAAGTTAAGTTTTCAGTCTGGTCGGGTTCCCAGATCGACAGTGGCGGACCAGTTTTAGTTCAACGGTTACGGGAATTCGATCAGAGCTACAAGTACTATGACATGTAAAGGCCACTTATCCTGATCCGAGGGTGAATTTGGGTCGAAATCTAACGGTCAGAACACTTAGAAATATCGCGCAAGCGACATGTTCCGGATTACTTAAAATTATATTTAATTTCTTAAAAATCTTCATTTTCTCACACTCTTCACTCCAGACTCAAGGAAATCGTCTCATAGCATCGTTTGGACGTGATTTTCGCGGTGCTTGTCAAGTTCAACTAAAGTTTATCGCTATCGGACTTTCGACGTGCGGTCCAGATCCGATACGAAGTTTCAAAGTGCTCCCAAGAGCAAATGGGTTTAAAGTTAAATTCTAGATTTCAGGGTATTATAACGTTAACGATTCCACAAGTTTTGGGTCTTGCAGAACGTATTTAAAGCGAACAGTGTTAATTTCACAGCTAGTCTAACTTAGCGCTAGATAACTTATGTTTAATCTTTAAGAGAATTAATCCTAAGTGATTTCTGATCGAGGTGGTACTCTGGTCATGGTACAAAATTTTTCGAGTCGTTATAATTATACTTGGGGATGAAATGGTTGTACTTGAAATTTGATATGATGTGTCGTAGAGATTCTCTCAGTATTTGCAACGCGCAGCGTTTTCCACAACTGAACGCAGGCCCACATCTCCTGGCCTAGGTTTGCATCGGCGTGCGAGACATGGCATCGGAACCCCTGCGATGGCGCGGTCGCACTGGTACAAGTATCAAGTTGAGCCGACTCTGATATGCAGAACTCAGCTTAGGGTCGTGCGCAAACGTCGATAAAGAATCGCGGGTCACCGAAATTTGACCGAAAGGATTGTGGAGGCATACAGATGGTATGGGATAGGATACGAGTCTCACACATACCATTATGCTAGGGGGTCTTGGGAACTGTCTATTCATGCTATATACCCAGGGACTTACAATACTCATGAAAGTCACTAATGTATTCACCACCATTGTCAATGCGAATGCATTTCAATGATCTACCTATCTCTCTATCGACCATAATATGAAACAATTTAAACACACCAAACACCTCGTCTTTGGATTTCAAAGCATAAACCCAAATCCTCCTAAATGCACCATCTATAAAAGTGACAAAATACAATGCCCCACCCAAGGTTTTTGTCCTCATAGGACCATAAACATCAGAATAAACCAAATCTAATATATACACTTTATTAACATGAGAAGAAAATTCAACAAATGAAACTTTATGATGTTTCCGTGATAAATAATCAATTAGGTGTAACACCCTGAAACTTAGGGGTCGAGCAGAAGCTCAGCTCCCGAGCTCCAACGCATCACTTATGCAACATAGATAATGATGATTGAATGTTATCCGTATTAGTGTATTAAATATAAATGAGATTACATTAAATCAACATATCATACTCTAGAGACAATTAAATTAAGCAAGTGGAAGACTGTGATAGATATATAAAGAGTATAAGTGGATATAAACCCCAAAGTATGATTATGTCGCTAGGCTAAATAATTACATGTATAGTTCCGAAATATACAAAATGATAAAGTATAATGTCATCTAATCCATATCCATGTAGCCCTGGTGACGCAACTCCAGGTCTACATAGACTCGCCAGAGAGTTTCAGGTACGAGAACTCCTCCTCATCGTTGAAGAAGACAGGCTCCATCTTGTAAGCCTCGTCGTCATCTAAAACTAAAATAGGGTCTGATTGTTGTTTTAAAATACAATCCTAGAGTGAGAATGAGTGATCAACTCAGTGGACCTATAAGGCAAAGGTTAACGTGCAATGAATTCAGTCAAGCAATAATATTAAAGCAATACAATAAACATTCCTACGTACTCTCGTTAATGCAAGGATGATATGTATTAATGATACATGTCCTCACTTGCACTCCCTCTATGACATCATCTCACGGTCGCACATGCTAAACTCTTACTGTGCTCAACACCCACGCCAAAGGCACATGCAATGCAGTGCATGGTCGTCTTAGCCAAGTTCTTACTTAGACTTATTCTTACCACAGGTTTGGGAAGCTAAAGTACCTTCCTTTATATCATTTACCCAGACATTGATCCATCTAGGGTCATCAATCCTACTTAATCACATACGATAGGAGAGTTATAGGGCAACGTCACCCCTAATTTAAAAACAGTGAGCATGCAAGTTCAGGTCACTACAGGAGGCTCGTCACCTCGACGTAGGTCTAGTTTATACTTGAGGTCACTATGGGAAAGGCTCGTCACCTTAGCGTAGGAAACAACTCAAATACAGTGTCTCATACCACCGTATTCAGCTCACGAGTTTGGTAAATACTTATTCATTCAGATATTTAATCAAACACTTAAGCTACATATTTCAACATACATGATATAAATTAGTTATAACATATATTAGGGCAAATCCTTTCACATAAGAGTTTTCATACCTATAATAATTACATATTCTAGATTAATAGTCATAGAAAGTACAAATTATGATTCTGTTTTCATTCATACATTTCAACAAAAACATAGAATGCATTTTATTCAACATAGTTCATATGTGTAATACATAAGAAACCTCGTGTCTAAGCATATGCGATAGTAATTAAGTCAGTAATAAATCATTAACTGACATTGAAAGCCTTGAAAACCATAAACTAAACATTTTTAGTCCGCACCTTTCGTTGATATACTCGCATCGAACTTAGTTTGAATACTACATCTCCGTTTATAGTAAAACGGCTACCTAAATCATGAAATAGGTTAGCTATTTCACCGATCCTCTTATTTGGATTCCAAAAACAGATTAGGGTTAGGATTTCTTACCCAAAAATGGATTCAGATTCGACGGTGTAGCAATACAGGAGGGATGATTCGGCATGTGGAGTGGTGGGAATGAATCGCAGCAACTATCTCTCATCTCTCTCTCTCTCTTCTCCTCACTCTTTCCTTCTCTTTTATCTCATCTCTCCTAGGGTTAGGAAATTCTTATGGAATGAGAGAGGGGTGGGTTAAGGCCCTTATATAGACCCAAAACTGATGCCAATGGCCCCAAGGCCAAGGTATACTTAGGATATAGTCAAGGGGTGGCTGTTTCGGGCCAACGGAGTGAAAGTGCCCTGGTTTATTAATTAACGTGAGTGTTAAGTCAACTAGACAGGAAAGCTCCATAGGAAGATCAATCAGTTGTCTACCTCAACTGGATGTGTGTCGAACTCGCCATAGGTAAATCTAAGCCTCACATCCCATGTCCCAAAATACCATGTAAATAAAACCCTAAAAATCTATTATAATATCATAGGGTTTTTGGGTGAGAAAATTTTTTTTACAAAATCAGAAAATCTTTAAGTTTTCTACCTCTATCGATTTATCGATATTAGGTTCGATAAAATCGATGTGTTTTATCGATGTCCTCGATGATCAATCGATACTATCGAAATGAGGACTAAAGATGTCCAGCAACCACATATTTATCTAGACGAAATTATCGATGTATCGATACCCCTATCGATATCATCGATATTTGAAAATTGAGTTTATCGAAGTAGACTCGATATAATCAATAGCAGAGTATTTTTATCTCCTTTTTTTATAAGAAAATCATATAGACCTTCGATATATCAATGTACCCCTCAATATCCTCAGAATTCAAAAACCGATGATATCGGGAGGCCATCGATGATATCGGTCTTGGACACATTCTTTCTAACAACATTTTTCAGGTAGCTTTTATTTTAGATGAAGGGTCACTCGATAGAATTGATATTCAAATATCGATGATATCGAGGCTGGATCGATTGCATCGAGAAATGACAAAAACTATCCAGCAATTTCACTAATAAAATCTATGGATTTATCAATGCATTGACACGACCTTCGATATCATCAACATTCAAATTCCAATGATATCGAGTGTACCTCGATCATATCTTTTGATCTGAAAAATTTCAAAGAAAGTCTCTCACATTTTTTAAATGTCAAGGAATCGATCCTCGTATCGATTATATCAGAGTTCGAAATCCGATGACATCGACACGTGTTTCAATTTTCTCGACCAGCTGGCAAAAAGTTTCAAAAGCGTATCACTTTTGAGTTTGTGTCATCGAGCGGCCAATTGACGTAATCGAGAGTATACGCTCAATGATATTGATCCTGTTTGATGATATCGAACTCAATCATAAATGTGACCGTTTTATATCTATTGGAACCTTTTGCCTATATATAGAGAGCTTGTCTTTAGTTGCTGTGAGAGAAAGAAGAGAGTGCTTTTGAGTGTTTAACCTTAATTCATTTACCCAAAGCCCTTTCTCTCAGGAGAGTTCATCCTCCAATCCACCCTCATCATTGATATTCAATAGAGTGAATTGGGAAATGAACTTCCACATTTAAGGATCCTCCAGCTACTACCTTAATGGTAAATCATTAAGTTGGGATGCCTTGAATGCATAGATGATTAGAATCGCTCTATCTCCTTTATAGGAAAATATTTGAGAATAGGATTCCATCATAATCTTGACCCAATCCGTCGCCATGCATCGATATATCTTATGAGTTGTGGTTCATGGAAGAAGAAGACTCTTTATCAACAAATGAGGAGATCTTCAACAATAAGAAAAAATGAAACTCATCTGCTTATCTGTAAGTTATTAGAGTTTAAAGGACCCTTGTGATTATTCCTTTGTAGGATTGGGTCTAAGGTGTTTCCCACCCTTGCAAGTTCTCTAGGAGGCATCCGGTGGGAGTGTACGTGGTGGGTACGTAGTGTTGACCCTTGCTCTATGGAGAGCATAAACTTTTGATTAAAGGTGAACCTGTCTAAAACCTTAGGTTCGAGGTGAACCGTGTGAAACCTCCATTAGGGTCTTATGGAAGATCCTTGGCCAGTGTGCCTAAAAGTGAGTGCGTTGTGTTAACCCCTGCTCGTGAGAGCATAAACAGTCAGCCTAGGTGTAGGTTGTAAAGGTTAAAGGTGAACCTGATTTAAAACCTTGGGTTTGGGGTGAACCGTGGGAAACTTCCTTACTGAAATCTGATACACTCAAGGGTTGAGTGTGGTTCTGGGAGTGGAGTAAACTAGTAGTCGAACCACTATAAAAATAACTGTGTTTGAGATTGCTATTCATTTGTTTGTGTGATTTCCTTTAACATTTTCATTCCTGATTATCTAAGATCACACCACACACACAGAGTCATATCCATCATAAATTAGTTTGTATATTATTCATCTCTCAAATAGTTTTTGATTAGTTCCTCTACCGGGTTTGGAAGCTAGTAGAGTTACTCTTGAGTAATCCTAATATATTCTTGTTGTTAGGATTAGTGTGATAGGATTTTAAATTGGCATAAAATTATTAAAAATTCATATTCACCCCCCTCTAGGATACATTGGCATATTCCTACTTCAACTAAAGCAGTCTTTATCGCAATTTCAATTGGTATTAAAGCGGGTCTCTCTTTAAGGGCTTCACCGCCTAGAGAGTGATCTTGACCGAAGTTGGGAATATGGCCAAAGGAGAGGGCTCATCGTTCTCTAGACCTCTAGTATTTGATAGATCAAATTATGTATATTGGAAGGCTAGAATGCACTACTTTCTGAGATCCTTGGATCATGATGTTTGGGATATATTTGAAAGAGGATATGTTCCACCATTTGAACAAATAATATTTGATAATGGCACAACTATCACCAAACTGAAACCTAAAGAGAAACGAACAGCGTTCGATAAGGAAAATCAAACTGCAGATGCTAAAGCCATGAATGTTATCTACTGAATTGTGTCCCAGGATATTTTCAATCAAATCAATATATGTGTGACATCCAAGGAAGCATGAGATTTGTTGGAAATAACCCATGAAGGAACAAGCACTGTGAAGAGATTTAAACTGCAACTCCTAACTTCACAGTTCAAAAGTCTCATAATGGAAGAGCATGAGACCTTTATGGAGTTTTTCACAAAGTTGAATATCATTTGTAACTCCATGAGTGAATTAAGAGAGAAAGTTCCGGTACCTAAAATCTATAGAAAAATTCTAAGATCCCTATCAGAACGGTTCAATCCTAAAGTAACAATCATTGAAGAATGTAGGAATATAGACGAAATAAAAGTAGAAGAACTGCTAGATTCACTAGAAACCTTTGAACGACACTTCAAACAAATCCAAAACTCCAAAAATACTATCCTCAAAACCTTAAAGAAAACAACTAATGAGGACATTGAAAGTGATAGAGAAGATGAAGATGAGGAAGTGACTTTATTGGCTCAACGATTCAAGAAGTTCTTTCAGAAAAATCGTGGTTGCCTAGTTAAAGGAAGAAAGGTGGACAACAGACCTTCTGCAGGTAAATTTGGTAAAAAGACTAAAGAACCACAATGTTATGCCTATCAGAGGTTTGGACACCTGTCTACTGAATGCCTAAATACAAAAACCAAAGGCAAGACAATGGTTGCCACATGGGATGATAAAGAAGAGTTAAACTCAGAATCTAGCGACAATTCTTGAAAATTCTTATGATCTCCATTACTCCAATCATTCCTAGTAGAGATGAAAATGAGGAACCGCAAGGCACTTAATCATTTCCATTAAATAATGAAGAAACTGAAAAAGAAGAAGAAGAAGAAGAAGAAGAGAATAAACTACAAGATGCTTACAATCAACTATACACTCTTAACATCAAAGTTATTAAAAGACTTTGATTATCTAAGAACAAAAAGGAATTACTGCAAAAAGATTTGGATAAAACTCTGAAAATTAATACACACCTAATCAATAATTTACAGCAATATCACTCAAATAATGATAGAATTGAAAGAATTACACCTTCCTTAAATCTGAGTCTGAAAAACTAAACAAACAGGTTGAGCAATTAAAAAATAAAAACATGCTCCTTCAAAATGAAATTTATACACTTCTGTTTGATTTAGAGGAATCCAGAAAAATTATTAAGCTAAACTGCAAGTTTTTCCAGAGTGGTGAGAAGTTAGAAAAACTCATAGGTTTGGTAAAACCTGAAAAAGACAAGAGCGGCTTAGGATATGGAACGAAAACTGGAAATGCAGCACCAATAACTGAAAAATTTGTTGCCTCAAGTAGTAATAGAAGAACTACTCCAGTTTGTTATTTATGTGGTGATTCGGGTCATTATCAGGTTGAATGCTTGACACCTAGGAGGACTCAACATTACTCTGGTTAAAAGCATATTGGACAATTCAAACCAGCCAGAGAAATACAAAATGTCAAGAGTCCACCTAGGAATATGGATAAAATAGATTCACATCCACCACCACCTGAAATGACTAACACAGAGCAATTAAATCAAGTGGTCGAATTGAAACCATAGTTAAAAATCCTGTCACAAAATGAGTTCCAAAAGAAAAGAAGAATTGTCTGATTACTCATTCAAATCATATATGAAATAAAATGGTACCTGGATAGCGGATGCTTAAGACATGTCACAGGTGACAAATCTCGCCTTACAAATTATTCAGATCTTAATAATAGGATAGTCACCTATGGAGACGGAAGCACCGCTAAGGTAATTGGATAAAGAATCATTAAAGGAATACAGTTGCTCAAAAATGAGGATTCCTTTTGCATAAAAGGATTAACACACAATCTTTTAAGAATTTCTCAAATTTGTGTCATTGAGCATGTAATTACATTTAACAAAGAAAAATGGGAAATCTTGAACCTCTCAGGAAAATCAGTGATGATGGGTTCTCACACAAATAACTACTGCTATGTCATCAAAGGTAAAGGAAAGGATGATCCACATGCCTAGAAATATTGAGCATAGAAAAACAAGTCCAGGTCATGTAACAAGATCTGGATATTTGCTGAAATGATGCAACTTTTGCTGAGCTCCTAAAGATACATCTGAGGTCTCTCACCTCAATCTTTTTGTATATAAATATTCTAATGTTTATAATTTTGATTTGTACAATACTTGTACAAAATTTTGCTGTGTATACTGTTAATTCATCGATATACAAAATCTATGCATGAAGGGTTGTTTGAATGTTGAAAATTGAAAACGTTCACCTTTGCTATGACTATCGATAAATTGTATGGATTTTCGATTAAATCGACTAAGGATCGATGTCATCGACAACCTCTCGAGTAGCTGAAACGTCTGGACAGTTGGTTTTCCCTAGAACTCTTCGTTGAAAATTTAAATCAGGGTATATCGATATCATCGAACCTATGATCGATGATATTGAAGGTTATTACTCAGTAAATATCAGAAGAACAGAAAAAGAGTTTCGTTTGTTAATCTCAACTTGGTCTTTCTATCTCTTAAAACGGTTTCTCTTACAAGAATCCAAATCTCCTTTCACCTCAGGATGTCTAAAGACAAAGATCTAATTATTCCACAAAGTACCTCAACTAAGGGCAACAAAGGTAAGAAGAATACAATTGCCTCATCTTCATTTTCCAACCTAGAAATTGTGGCAGAACAAGCCGTTCATAGGAAGTGCATAGAACCTTTTGGGATCATCAAACTCTTAGAACTAATTGGGTGACATAATATTGTGAATTTTGGAGGAGGATTTCAACATCATCTTGTGCATCACTTTCTGAACCTCATCTACAACATTAAAAATAATCCTCCACTCATTTCAGTCGCTGCCATAAAGCGAACTGAGCACATCACTCCCAGACTGATAAGTTGTTTGATTGGGGTAGAAGTCACTAGGATAGCTATATCAGAATGAAACATGAATGGTCTTATGGGGAGAAGTTAATCGATCCCTAGAAATGCAAAGAATGTTCTTCATGTCAAGCATCTCACTCCCATATATAAGATTCTTCACAACATCTTTAGCACGAATGTCTATCCCTGTGAAGTTTCTGGCAAAAAACTTTCTCCATACGTTCTCAATATTCTGTATGATGTTCATCTAGGTATACCAGTGTGTTTACTCACTCTCATCTTACAGCAGTTAATCCACGCATCTACAGAAGAATCCATTACTACACTTCCCTTTCCATGTCTTATGTCTAAAATTTTACGTCAATTTGGGCTACCTCCTACTAATAATCTCCCACGCCCATGTGCCTGGTTCAACTACGAAGACATCTGCAACATGAATATCATTAACAACGTGTTTCATGGTGAAAGAATCGATCCATCCTCTGGCAAAGATAATCTTGTACCCAGCTCTGCCTCTATCATTCAAGCTGTCACAGAATAAGACATTATACAGGAGCATCTTGATAGACAATCTTACATGAGGAAACGGCTGGATGACTGTGAATTCTGTCTTATGGAAATCAAAACCATGCTGAAAATTCTGCAACACGCTACACAAAAAATTCTAAATGTCTTACTAGCGCAGTAAAGGTTCTTGATTGTCTATAGTCCGACTAATGCATCACATACCTGGAGTCTCCTTAAAATGTTAAGGGCATAAATATCTTTTTAAATGCCCTTCACTCATATATATGTGTGTGATGCACTACTAACTTACAGAGTTGAAAAGTCTCTTTTTGGTATGATATCCTCTGAGTAAGGAATACTTTTTCTTTGATGGTTTTTGTCATATTACTGTCAATCTTGGGCAGTATATGTTTTTTGAATATGTTTGAATATGGCTATGTATAATTCACATTTTTACTGCCATGATAATGTCTTAAGATCCCCTGGTCTATCTAGTTTATGGTGTGGAATGCATGTGAAGTTTTTGATCATTATTTTATCTGCTTCTATCACTGCTCTATTTGATCTGATATGCATACATAATTTCTGAAAATGATGTTTGCTTAAACTACTTTGATCATTATACATCTATACCTTATATATGTATGCTCTCTGAATGTTGGTTCACCCAAGTTACTTTAACTTCAGTCAATATCATCTGCCATACCTTTGCCAATGACTGACAAAAAGGAGGAGAACAATTCAAACACCCCGCAAGAAAAATTACATATCTACTTGAATTGTGATACAGGTGTTTAGGGGAGTAGCTGCATCAAGAAAGGAGGAGAATACTGTAAGGGGGAGTAGCTACTGGTTGTGTGTATGGTTTCACTAGACATTGTAAAATTGTGTAAATTACATGTACACACAATTTAAGATATGGTTGTCTAGATGTTGTTTTAGGATGTTTAGATATTTTTTCACGTAATGGACAAAGGGAGAGATTGAAAGTGCCCCTGTTTGTCGCTTAGCGTGAGTGCTGAGTCAACTAGATAGGAAAGCTTCATAGGAAGATCAATTAGTTGTCTACCTCAACCGGATGTGTGCTAAACTCGCCACAGGTAAATGTAAGGCTCACATCCCATGTCCCAAAACACCAAGTAAAAAAAACCCTTAAAATCTATTAGAATATCATAGGGTTTTGGGGTTAGAAAACCTTTTTTACAAAATCAGAAAATGTTTAAGTTTTCTACCTCTACAGATTTATCGATATCAGGTTCGATAAAATCGATTTGTGCTATCGATGTCCTCGATGATCAATCAATACCATCAAAATGATGACCAAAGATGTCCTGCAACCACATATTCATCTAGACGAAATAATCGATGTATCGATACTCCTATCGATATCATCGATATTTGAAAATTGAGTTTATTGAAGTAGACTTGATATAATCGACAGAAGAGTATTTGTGTCCCTGTTTTATATAAGAAAATCATATAGACCTTCGATATATCGATATACCCCTTGATATCCTCGAAATTCAAAAACTGATGATAACGGAAGGTCATTGATGATATCGGTCTTAGACACAGTCTTTCTAGTTATATTTTTCAAGTGATTTTTATTTCAAATCGAGGGTCACTCGATAGAATCGATATTCAAATAACGATGATATCGAGGCCAGATCGATTGTATCGAGACAGGATAAAAACTGTCTAGCAAGCTTACTAATAAAATCTATGGATTTATCGATGCATCGACACGACCTTCAATATCATCGACATTCAAATTCTGATGATATCGAGTGTACCTCGATCATATCTTTTGACCTGAAAATTTTCAAAGCAAGTCTCTCTCAATTTTTAAATGTCGAAGAATCGATCCTCGTATCGATTATATTGGAGTTCAAAATCTGATGACATCGACACGTGTTTCAATTTTCTCAACCAACTAGCAAAAAGTTTTAAAAGCGTATGACTTTTGAGTTTGTATCATCGAGCGGCTAGTCGATGTAATCAAGAGTATACGCTTGATGATATCGACCCAGCTCGATGATATCAAACTTAGTCAAAAATGTGAACATTTTATATCTATTGAAAAAAATTTCCTATATATATAAAGAATTTGTCTTTAGTTGCCACGAGAGATAGAAGAGAGTACTTTTGAGTGTTTAACCTTAGATCATTTACCCAAAGCCCTTTCTCTCAGGAGAGTTCATCCTCCAATCCACCCTCACTATTGATATTTAATAGACTGGATTGGGGAATGAACTTTCGCATTCAAGGATCCTCCAGCTACCACCTTAATGGAAAATCATTAAGCTGGGATGCCTTAAATGCATAGATGATTGGAATCACTCTATCTCCATTATAGAAAAATATTTGAGAGTAGGATTCTATCATAACTTTGACCCAACCCGTCGCCATGCATCGGTATATCTTCTAAGTTCCGGTTCAAGGAAGCAAAAGACTCTTCATTAACAAATGAGGAGATCTTCAACAACAAGTAAAAAGGGACTCATTTTCTTATCTGTAAGTTATCAAAGTCTAGAGGACCCTTGTGATCATTCATTTGTAGGATTGGGTCTAAGGTGTTTCTCACCCTTGCGAGTCCTTTAGGAAGCCTTCAGTAGGAGTGTATATAGTGGGTATGTAGTGTTGACCCTTGCTCTATGGAAAGAATAAACTTTAAGTTAAAGGCGAACCTGTCTAAAACCTTAGGTTCGAGGTGAACCATGTGAAACCTCCGTTAGGGTCTTATGGAAGATCCTTGGCCAGTGTACCTAAAAGTGGGTGGGTCGTGTTGGCCCTTGCTCATGAGTGTATAAATAGTCTGCCTAAGTGTAGGTTGTTAAGGTTAAAGGTGAATCTGATTTAAAATCTTGGGTTTAGGGTGAACCGTGGAAAACCTCCTTACTGAAATCCGGTACAGTCAAGGGTTAAGTGCGGTTATCGGGAGTGGAGTGGACAAGTAGTCGAACCACTATAAAAATGACTATGTTTGAGATTTCTATTCATTTGCTTATGTGATTTCCATTAATATTTTCGTTCCTGATTATCTGAGATCAAACCACACAAACACATACAGTCATATCCATCATAAACTAGTTTACATATTGTTCATCTGTCAAATAGTTTGTGATTGGATCCTCTACTGAGCTTGGAAGCCAGTAGAGTTACTCTTGAGTAATCCTAATATATGTTTGTTATTAGGATTAGTGTGATAGGATTTTAAATTGGCATAAAATTATTAAAAAGTCCTATTCACCCCCCTCTAGGACATATTGGCATATTCCTACTTAAATAAAGTAGTCTTTGCCGCAATTTCACGGAGCTCATCTAGAGGTCCATTATCTGCATATGGTCAAGAGGATGTTCCCTGACAATGGATCTATGCCAGATTAAGTTTTTGATTCGATCGGATTAGTGGATCAACCGCGAAGGACCAGTTTCAGTTTGACGGTCATCGTCACTCGATCAGGGCCACTAGTACATTGACATGTGTAGTGAAATTTCTCTGATCCATGGGTGTACTTGGGTTAGAATCTGATGGTATGAAACCTTAAATTTGGCCTGCAAGTGAACAGCTTAAATCACTTAAGTTTGAGTTCATTTTTTAAAGATATTCGCGTTTCTCACACACTTCGCTCCGGGTTCAAGTTGTCCATTTTTGGATACTATTTGGACTTGATTTTCACGATCTTTGTCAAGCCCAGCAAGGCGGTCATAACCATCTAGCTTCGTGATAATCAGACTTTCGACACGCGGTCCAAGTCCGATATGGAGTTACAGTGTGCTCCCGAGAGCAACTGAGTTTTATGATTGAGCCTAGGTTTTTAGGTAATATAGAGCAAGTGATTCTACTAGTTCTGGGTCTTGCAGTTCATATAGAAAGCGATCCACACTAATCTACTGATTAATTTAGTTTAATACTTAATTAACTTTCATCTAATTTCTCAAGGATTTAATCCTTAATGATTTCTGCCTGAGGTGATACTCGGGTCTTTGTACGAATTTTTCCGAGACGTTACAATCTATCCCCTCTAAAGAAAAATTTTATCCTCAAAATTAGTACCACTTCGTACTCCTCGAGAATATGAGGGTAGTTCTTACGGACCTCGGCTTCTGTTTCCCAAGTAGCCTCTTCCTCAGTGTGATGCATCCATAATACTTTCACAAGTGGGATAACCTTACTACACAGCACATGTTCCTTCCTGTTTAGGATACGTGTCGGTCGTAGTACATAAGTAGCATCCTCACTCAATTGTACCTACTCCCATTTGATAATGTTGGAAGCATCAAGAACATATTTCTTTAACATCGATACATGGAATACGTTGTGTACGCCTGCGAGTGGTGGGGGCAAAGCAAGGCGGTACGCTACCACACTCACTCGGTCTAGTATTTAGAATGGGCCAATGAATCTCGGCCTGAGTTTCCCTTTCTTACTAAATCGAAGAACTCCCTTCATGGGAGAAACCTTGAGAAACACATAGTCCACAAACTCAAACTCTAGCTGTCGCCACCTCGTATCGACGTAGCTCTTCTATCTACTCTATGCTGTAAGAAGTCGACACCTGATAATATCAATCTTCTCTGAGGTCGCCTACACTAACTCGAGGTCAATCAAACTTTTCTCGCCAACCTCTACCTAGCAATGCGGTGCTCGACAGGGGCGCCCATACAAGGCCTCGTAGGGAGTCATGCCAATACTCACCTGAAAGCTGTTATTATAGGTGAACTTAGTATAAGGAAGACAATCATCCCAACTGTCTTTGAAATCAAGCACACATGCTCGCAGTATATCTTCCAACACATGATTCACCCATTCCGTCTGCCCATCTGTCTGTGGGTGGAACGCAGTACTGAACTTCAGTTTCACACCCATTGCTTCCTGGCTACGAGTCCAAAAGATAGATGTGAATCACATGTCTCGGTCTGACATGATCTCCATAGGCACTCCATGCAGACGTACTATCTTCTTGATGTATAGCGTGGCCAATAGACTCTCAGGAGTTTCAACAGCCGATCAAGGGTTCAAGTATCCATAGGGGATGAAATCCCAGCATGAGTGTGTGGGGGTGTGTGCGTGTGCAAAAAAAATCATCTACTGAGTTTGAAACTCTAATAGGGAGAAAATGATCCAATTTTGTCAACCGGTCCACAATCACCCAAATGGAGTCATGTTCCTTCCTCGTCTTTGGTAACCCTGATATGAAATCCATAGAGATAAAATCTCATTTCCATTCAGCTATGGGCATAGGCTGAAGCAGTCCAGGAGGTTGGCGATGCTCTTCCTTGACCTGCTAGCACGTGAGACAACAGGACACATAATTTGCTATGTGGGCCTTCATGTTGTCCCACTAGTACGAATGCTTCATGTCTTGGTACATCTTCATACTACCAGGATGCATTACCATCTTCAAATTGTGAGCAGCTTCAAGAACTTCCCTTCTCAAGTCATGAATGTTTGGGAGGCATAGGCGGCCACGATAACGTAAACCCTCATCCATACCAACTCTCTATTCTAAGTCTTCATTATCGCTCACTTGCTTTCTCATCCTTGTCAATAGTTCATCGTCTTTCTAATCTGTAATAATCCTATCATCAATGAGTGGCTACACATAAACGTGTGCAACGCTCTCGAATGGCTCCTCTACCGTAAGCTTCTACTTAAAAACTCGTACAAATTCTATCATATTTCACTCCTCTATCATCAGCGGAGCCGCAAATGCTATCGTCCTCTTGCGACTCAACGCATCTGCCACAAGGTTGGCCTTACCAGGATGGTAGGAGACCTCGAACTTTAAGTCTTTCAAGGTTTCCATCCAACGCTGTTGCCTCATATTCAGGTTCCTCTGTATGAATATGTACCTGAGGCTCTCGTGGTCATAAAAGAGCTCGAACTCCACTCCAAAGAGGTAATGTCTCCAGAGCTTCAATGAAAAGATGACGGCCACTAACTCCAAGTCATGCGTAGGGTAGTTCTCCTCGTATTTCCTCAACTGTCGTGATGTATAGGCAATTACTTTGTCCTTTTGCATAAGAACACAACCTGAACCAACACGAAATGCGTCGATGTATATCGTATACTTGACCCCTTGCTCTGGCAATACTAGTATAAGGGCGGACGTCAACTTGTCTGTCACGCCCCAAACCCGAAAATTGAATTCACAGGAATTCCAATTGCCGAATCCGGTGCCAACAGTCTTCATAGTACCCTATTCTCGACTCCTAACATCCATATGCCAGATTCTGAACCTGGGATCCTACAAGGAGGAACAGAAATGCTGATAAGATCATGAATTATCAGAGTGAACAGAAATACTAACAAGTCATAAATCACACGATAACAGAGTAAGCGGAAATACTGACAAGTGCATGAATCATACAATATTAAAATACGTAATAGAAATCAGCTATGCAAATGAGGAGTCATAGAGAGCTAAATAGCAGACGCAGAGGATGCAATGCAATATACATTTCTGATGAGTAACACAAACAGCGTTAGTCGTACCTATGCCACGGATGTAATGCAACATGCAGTGCGAATGGAATGACCATGCTGGAGTGTGAAGTCAGGATGATAGTACGTAGTATCGCAGGCTATGGGGTCCATCACAAGGGACTTCTATCCAAACTAGTCTCATACCTAAATTTAAATAGTCAGACTCAATGTGGTAAACTCCTAGTCTCAGGTTAGTCGCACGCCCCAACCGAAATCCTGGCCATTACGATGGTACATGTAATAAATAATTATGCACCACCAGCCCGAGTGGATAGTGAGTGAATGAATGAATGAGTATGCAACTCCTGCTCAATAAGTCTACATATCAGTACGATTCATCTCTGGGATCATCACCGGAGTCTAGTACACTCTACGCCATCTTGTCATCCCTATCCGAACGCACAACTGGGAGAGCGGAAGAGACCTCACATTCACCTGCCAACATCAGGCCCGGATCGTCGATAGCGGACCGATTCCTCAAGCTAGTCAAACTCAACCTAGAAGTAACCCCCTCACTCAGGCGGGTAAGGTCACACCCTTTTCCAACCGATCATGACATAGTAGAAGACGCGGCCTACTGGTATACAGCCCTCGTGCGCTCTTATATTCACTCGGTCTAGACATTGGAGTCATCTCGTGGCCACAGAGGTTTAGGAATTTTCACTCAGGGACATCTATGGTACCCGTATGCTAGAACTAAACATTTTTGGTGTCCCATCTGGCCATCCATGATATGCCTGTGGAGGCTACAACCCTTATGTCGCTAAGGCATATAACACATAATGCAAGATGCATGAGTCATACAATCCAGTCATGCATCAATCCTATGCATGTCGTGCGCTCATGTAAGATAACCTTCGCCTATCAGAGAGTCTCATATCAACATGCTCAATGACATATGCAATGATCAACCACATCTCATAACAAACATGCAGATGATACGTATGGGCATGTATCATGATGCTATGCTGTCACATACTCATAATCGGCATCAACAATCGACCTTGACAATGTGGACATTTAACCAACATTGTCACCAAGGAATGGCCCGCATAGAATCAAACATATAATGTACCCACGACCTCACACAAAGGCCTAATATACGACACATTGGACAATACTCAAGGGCCACATATACACAATAGGTGGGCCCAACTCATGGGCCTTAAATACATGACATGTGGGCCCTGCACATGGGTCTCGAATACGTCAAATAGGCCATGCATCATGGGCCTAATATACATCACAATGGGCCTTGCCCATAGGCCATGAATACATCATAATGGGCCTTGCCCATAGGCCTTAAATACATCACAATGGGCCTTAAACATGGGCTGAATATACATCACAGCGGGCCTCAAATACGAGCCGCATATACATCACATTGGGCCTCAAACACGGGTTGCATATACATCATATAGGTCTCGATAATTAGCCTCGATAATTGAAATTGGCCTCAACAATCGAAAACGGCCTCAACAATAGGAATCGACACTCAGAATCGGCCTCGATAATGAGAATCGGCAAATCGGTCACGTCAATCAGAATCGACAGTCGGTCACGTCAATCAGAATCGATCGATAATCAGAATCGACAAATCAATCACGTTAATCAGAATCGACAATCGGCCACGACAATCAGGATAGATCGATAATCAGAATTGGTAATTTGGTCACGTCAATCGGAATCGACAATCGGTCATGACAATCAGAATCGATTGATAATCAGAATCAGTCATGTCAATCGAAATCGACAATCGGCTACGATAATGTAACACCCTGAATTTTTGTCAACCTGGGATTAGACGTCCTTAGACAATGGGTCAACCAAAACACCTTGGTAACCCCTCAGAACCCAATTCCATAGCCAAAGGAATCACTTAGGATTAATTCCTTTAGAAATTAAGCGTAAGTTAGCTAGCGCTACGCTAGAGTAGCTGTGAAATTATCCCTGATTGCTTTAAATACGTTCTACAAGATCCAAAACTTGTAGAATCGTTGATGCTACGTTACCCTAAAATCCAGGATCAAACTCTAAACCGGTTTGTTCTCGGGAACCCTTTGAAACTTTGTATTGGATCTAAACCGCGCGTCGAAAGTCCGATATCTACCATCTTAGACCATTATAACCACTTAGCTGGACTTGACAATCGTTTCGAAAATCAAGCCCAACCGACGTTCAGATGCTATTTCATTGAGCATGGAGTGAAGAGAGTGAAAAAAGGGTTAGATTTGAAAATTTTAATTTAAATCCGGCACGTGACTTGGCGCGTTATTATTAAGCATTCTCACCATCAGAATTCAGCCAAATTACACCCTCGGATCAGGAAAAATTTCTCTTTCATATCATGAGACTTGTAGACCTGATATAGGTGCGATGACCGCTGAGCTGAAATTGTACCGCCACGTGCGATCTGCGAACTCTGCCGGACTGAAAACTTGATGTGTACTAGATCCAGTATGCATGAGCTTAAGTCCGACTTCGTTTGGCCAGGGGACCTCCAAAAATGCTCTTTTGGACCAGAACAGCCCCGATTTGGTTAGACCTCAAGTAAACATTGTTCCCAAGCCTAATTTGGAAAGTTTTAAGCTTATAAAAGGGGTTTAAACCCTCACTTCTCTCACCCATCCGAATTTGCTAGAAACCCTAGCAAGAGTGAGAGAAAAAGGGAGAGAGTGTGAGAGAGTGTGGGAGGGATCTTCCTGCCACCTGCACCAGCTGCTACATGTGCTTAAGCAACGTATCCCAATCACTTTTTCGGTGATTCCGCCGCATTTCTAAGTAAGAAAAGACCCTAACTACTTGTTGATTTAAGGTTCCATCGATTCTTTAGCGATGTAGCTTACGAATCTTATGTATTAGGTCGCCTGATCATCGTAGACGAAGTGCATACGCTCCGTTCGGAACGATACACATCTAAAGTGAAAGGTGCAGATTTTAGACGCTTTGATTGGCTGTTTTCAACGTTTTCAATGTCGTTTAATAGTAGATTATCGACAGCAACGCCGTTTGACATGTACAACATGCTGTCCGTTTCCCGTTTCGTAAACATATGAAAAATATGAGATTTAGGGCATTTTAGTCATTTGAAGGAAATACTGTAAACATCCATATTTTGCTGAAATGATTGACATGAATTTTTGTCACAATAGGATATTAGGAATGCGTGCATAATCAGTTTGGCGAAGAGATTCGCCCAAATGTGCACTTTGAGTCGACATACGCTATGTAGACTAAAGTGTGTAGTCTAAGTGTTTGTATAAATGTTTGTATTAGTATGTATTGAGTAAATGGTGTTGTGTATGAGTTTTGAGATGGAATTCTCAAGTAATATGCTGATGTAAAAGATTTTCATCATGTTGGCTATATGTATTGATTTCATTGTTTATATGAAATGCATGTGTGGAATTATTTTCTTAAGTTGTATGTTATAACACATGTCAACATGCTTGTATTGTTTATATTCATTCCTACCACTCTCATATGCTTACTGATATTGTTTACAAATGTTTGGGACTATGCTTAGTCCAGGTAGTCGGTAATAGAGTAAATTCGTGGTTGGCTTCTATTGGCCACGAAGGACGCGTCGATGAACGCGAGTCGTGTTTTGGGTTGGCGGCAGTAGTTAGGCCACACGAAGTGTTTTATGCACTTCATATCGTTCAGCTTGAGATGCGCTCATAGTAGTCAAGCCCATCAAGTAACCCGACTAGCCATTATATGTTCACTATGTATGAGTCATAACTGCTTGAACCTAGGGTACTAAACTTACCATTAGAAACCCTGTTAACCATGGTACCTTGATCCATAAAGACTCATGAGCCGGGCATGGTGGTATGGGACACCGTGGTCGAGCTATCGGCCTACGCTGGGGCCACAAACCTCCCCGTAGTGACCAGTGAGCACTCTACTCTGAGCAGATTATGGTGGTATGGGACACTATATTCTTGCTATCGGCCTACACTGATCAGGTGACGAGCCCTTTGTAGTGACCTTGAGTTTATCCTGACACCGCATGGGGGCGATGAGTCCTGATGCAGTCTTAAGGATAATTAGGCCTGTATTGATAAGGTGATGGGGGAGAGGTGCAACGAGTGCGAGCAACAGCCCTGATAGCCCTTGCAATGACCTACAAATATAACATCGTATGAGATAGCTAGGAGTGACGACCCTAGACAGGATCTGTGTTGGGATTGATATAAGCAAGGTACCCTAGTTTCCCAATCCTGCTGTATGAAAAGGACTAATAATAACTCGGTAATCATATCACCATCACATTGCATGTACCTGGAAGATGTGGAGCACTGTGGGAAGAAAGCATGACGCGGGCATAAGATGGTGCCGTATGAGGGAGATCGTCGATGAGGGCATCCATCATGTCATGTCATATTGCATTAACAACAGTATTTAGGAATGTTTAATTAATTGCTTTACTATTATCGCATGATTGATTTGAGAACATGCTAATCTCTACTCTATTATTCCACTGAGTTGATCACTCACTCCCACATTACGGGATGGTGTTTTCGGACACCCACCAGTCCCTATTGTGATTGCAGATGATGGCGCGGCCTGCGAGGCGGAGCCGGACTTGATGATGATGAGGAGGATCCCTCCTTTATGCGTGTTCTGAACGATGGGATTATAAGGAGATTCATTAGATGCCATGACACTTGTCATTTTATATTTTCAGAGCACTCATGTATATTCTTTCTTTCTCTTTTGAGGTATACATGTATATGTTTAACCTGGTAACATGTTTACACTTTGAAGACTTACAATCAATTATATATTATATGTGTGTATCACAGTCTTCCACTTGCTAATTTAACGGTCTCTAGAGTATGATATGATATTTTGGATTAATCTAAATCTTGTTTAATGCCTTTTTATAGACAACATGCATCTAACATTATCTATGTTGCATAAATAATATTTTGGAACTCGGGAGTTGGGTTTCTACCCAACCCCCGATTTTTGGGATGTTACAGATAATCAGGATTGATCGATAATCGACCTCAATACTTAGAATCGACAATCGGTCATGATAATCGACCTCGATCGCTAATCGATCAATCGGCCACGATAATTAGAATCGGCAATCGGCCACGACAATCAAAATTGATTGATAATCGGAATCGATAATCGATCACGATGATCAGAATCAATCGGTAATAAGCATCAACAAATCGGTCACGTCAATCAGAATCGACAATCGGTCATGATAATTGGAATCAACAATTGATCACGTCAATCGCACCAATAATTAGCAGATAAATAAATCGGGATTCATAGATGATCAACCGATCAACTATAGTATAAAGATCAGCACTCGGCCATGGTTATATCAAATTCGATAACACGGAGCCATTCGTCTACAGCGAATGGGGCCCACTTATTTGGGTTAACCTACTGAGGGAATGATGAGAATGGACTTTAACAAGGCCTAAGGGAAGGTCACAATATAGACATTTAACCAACATTGCTCCTAAGGAGTGACCTACATAGGGCCAAACATATAGTAGGCCTATGACCTCATGTACAATCATAATGAGCCTCATTTACATCACATGGGCCTCATCATATGGGTCAACATACATCACATCTGGCCTTGAATGCACAATGGGTGGGCCCTGCACTTAGATCTCATACATCTCAGGTCGAGCCACGACCCATGGGCCTCAAATACAACAAGTGGGCCACAATAATGGGCCACACCAATGGGCCAATATACATCAAGTGGGCTGCAACACATGGGACAAATATACATACAGGTGGGCCTCAACACATGGGCCTCAAATACATCACCATACACATTGCAATGGGCCGCATCTCATGGGCCTGATACACATCAAGTGAGCCATATATCGAACCCCACGAACCCCATATACATCACATCAGGCCACTGAGTACGTGGACCCTGCATGGCAAGCAAGTGGGCCTCGCCAGGTGGGTAGCATGGGTACAACATATACAACATACATCGCGGTGGAGCCCATGTCACTATCCAAACATTGCCTATGTAAATCAGCACCATCCATCAGCATGGATAAAACACATATAACGTGTGTGGGTCCCATTAATCAGGACCGAAGGCATATGATGAAACACATACATCACATGGGCTCCACAGCCCTTGCTGATGTATAACAACAGTTAATCAGCTATGTGGGGTCCACACATGAATGGCTGGGACGTGATCAAACCCACGGAGCTTGTTGACGTCTTGCAGCAGTTAATGCCACCCAAATGGACAGCCCAGATGTGAAGTACAGATGGACAGCATTAACAAAACACTTACATCAGGCCTAGGGTCCACACATCCCACATGTGGACGACTGAGGGTGGATGGTGTAGAGATAACACATACCTCGTGATCAGCGCCCACATCCACAGTCTAGATGGATGGTGCACACACATACATCATAAAAGGGCCTGCACAGCACCGTCCATATGGATGGTGCAGATGGCACATACACATCATGGAGGGACCCCACGTACAATACAATCCGGTCCTCAGACGTTGTAGAGTATACACCAGCCAACCCTCGTACCCAATGGTGAGTTCCACCTGAGCCCATTATAATAATAATATATGATAATATATACATACAGTGTGTTATTTTATTTATAATATTTACTGTTTAAACGTCCGAGGCCTGGACTATTTTTGACGGATGGTCTGGATACAATATATGTATATATTTCAAGGTGGGCCCCACCACATCTGCTCCGTCATAAATGGACGGTGTTGATAAAATACAGGTATCATGTGGGGCCTCATCCAAATGGATGGACGATGTGGATCAAACCCCTACAGCCAAGGTGGGACCCACAGAACCTACTGACGTCAGTCTAGCAGCTATATTGCTACTGGACGGATGGTGCAGGTAAACACATATATCATGGTAGGGTCTCACCAGCACCCGTCCTGATGGACGGTGGATATAGAACTCATACGGCAAGGTGGACCCAATCCCAAGGTAAAGCAGATGGACTGCGTGAGTGAAACACATATCTCACGGTGGAATCCACCGTCCAGCAGACTGGACGGTGTGGATTACCACATACGTTAGGTGAGTCCACCCACACGTGTGGGTTGAACACGTGCTGGGCGGGCAGAGGGATACAACAAATATACCAAGGGACCCATAGGATTTGCAGACGTCAATGGGCAACTTAGCTGCTGGCCGTCCACTGGATGGATGGCCCAAATACAAAGCTTATCCATCACGATGGGTCCCACTCCACATGCACCACACGTGTGGGGTGGGCATCACGAGCTGTAAATGATAGATGGCATGGATATAACGCATACCTCGTGAAGAGCCACAGAGCTTGCTGACGCCCCACAGCAGCTGTTGTTGCGTGGTGTGGCCTGTTGAACATGTAGCTTGAATCAAATTATCACAGTGGGCCACTGCCCTGGACGTCAGCAAGGTGGGTCCCACAAATGGGATAACATGAATAAAATCATACTGGGCCACACATCATGAGTGAGAGAGAGAGAGAGATTGGATGGTGATGGAGGGACTCCGCCACTATGAGCCCTCCCTATACGATGCATACATCAAGTGGGTCCCAGATCATATGGGCCCTCATATCATAAGATCAACAAATAAAAACACCCACCTCTAGATCTTGATCTCCTCCTTCCTCCAATAGGTCTTAGAGCTCCAAGGAAAGAATTTCAACGGTTGAGATTGGTTTCGGAGGGTGAAGATGAGAGATAGAAAGGTGGGCCACACTAGCTCCTCTCATGGCACCATGGACGTTGGGTACTCTCATGGGGTGTTGTTTTAAAAAAATGGAAGGAGAGAACGAGAGGGAGAGAGGGGTGATGGGAGAGGAGTGATGGGAGAGAAGGATGGATGTGTGTACTTGGGTAAGGGATAGAGTTGACTTTTTAGGCTTGCTTTTTACTTGGGGATGTGATGGATTAATGTGTGTACTTTGACAAGTGAAGTAATTGATGTGATGGATTTTCTAGGGATTTCAACGCGCAGCATTTTTCTTCGAACTGAACACGGGCCCACATCTCCTGGCCTGGGTATCGCCTCTGCATATGAGATGCGACATCGAAATCATGGCAATGACACGGTCGTCAGGTACAAGTCTTGGATTGAGCCGAATCTGAAATGTGAGAACGACTCCGAATCACGCGCTAACGTCGATAACAGATCGCAGGTCACCAGAATTTGACCGGGAGGACTGCGGAGGTCTATGAAACAGTACATACTAGGATGCGGGTCTTACATTGTCCTTCAGTTCCTGAAAAGCTACTTCTACCTTCTCATTCCAGACAAACTTAAGATCCTTCCAAGTCAACTGAAATAATGGCCTGGCTATCTTGGAAAAGTCCCTAATGAATCGACAGTAGTAACCTACCAAACTAAGAAAATTCCTCACTTTAGTCACCAAACCGAGCTGCTCCCAATCCTAAACTATGGTCACCTTAGCAAGGTTCACAACTATTCCTTCCTTGGACACCACATGTCCTAGAAACTTGACCTCTTCCTTCCAGAAGTCACACTTCTTGTACTGGACAAATAACTAGTTCTTTCTTAGAGCATCAAAGACTGCTCGCAGGTGTTCCTCGTGATCTTCCTAACTCTTAGAGTATATCAGGATGTCATTTATGAATAGATGATGAATCAGTACAGATACGGCTGAAACACCCGATTCATTAGGTCCATGAACACGGCCGGTGTGTTTGTCAGTCCAAACGATCGTAGTGCCCAAAACTGGTCCTAAAAGTTATCTTCTGCACGTCCTCATCCCTGATGCGTAATTGGTGATACCCTGACTGTAAGTTAATCTTAGTGAAGTACCGTGCCCCTTTCAACTGATTGAATACATCATCTATCTTGGACAAAGGATGCTTGTTCTTCACCGTCACTTGGTTCAACCTGCAATAATCAATACACAATCGCAGTGATCCATCCTTCTTCTTCACAAACAACACAGGTGCTCTCCAAGGAGATACACTCAGTCGTATGAAGCCTGCATCCAACATATCATCGATCTATTTCCTCAGTTCCTTCATCTCACATGGAGGCATGCGATACGTTGGTAGAGATATAGGTGTCACTTGGCACTAGGTCGATGGTAAAATCGACCTCGCACTGAGGATATAATCCAAGCATCTGTCTGAGCACGTCTTCAAAATCCTGCAGTACTGATGTGTTCCGAAGTGCTGGAGCATCTGCATTCTCTAGCAAGGTAGCATTGAAAGTGCACCTACTAGTGCCCTGGTTTGTCAATTAGCATGTGCGTTAAGTCAATCGGACTGCAGAGTCTCACAGGAAGAACAATTTATGCATCTGCTTCAATCGGATGTGTGGAAGCTCATCATAGGTAAATCATAGCCTCACATCTCATGTCCCAAAACACCAAGTGATTAAAACCCTTAAAAACAACGCAGAACGTATGAGGATTTTTGGGTAAGTGAACTTTTTTCAAACTTAAGAAAATCTCTAAGTTTGCTTGCCCTATCGATTGTATCGATACACATTTCCATATGATCGATCTGCACAATCGATCTCCTCGGGACTTGATCGATATTATCGATAAAAAGACTAAAAGTGTCCAGCAACCACCTATTCATCTGGACGGATTTATCGATATATCGATACATCCATCGATATCATCGATATTCAAAAATCGATCCCATCGAAAGTAGGTCGATAATATCGACAGGCAGATTTTCGGTGCCCTTATTTTTTTAAAGAAAACTACTATGTGCTTCGATATATTGATGTCTTTTCGATTAATCTAAATTCCAATATCGATCATATCGGAAGGCGGTCGATCATATCGATAGTGGCTGCGAATTTCTTCCAGAAAATATTTCAGGACGTTTTTATCTTTAATTAGGGGTCACTCGAGGAAATCGATATTCTTATGTCGATGCTATCGAGACCTGGTCAATTGGATCGAGTCTGGACACAAACTGTCGAGCGTGCTTATAGGTAAAATCCATACGATTTATCGATCCCATCGACACGGCCACGATATCATCGATATTCAAATTTCGATGACATCAGTCGACCCTTGATGATTTCCTAAAAACCCAAAATATTTCATGGCTAGTCTCTCTCATTTTTCAAATGTCGATAGATTGATCCTAATATCGATGGTATCGGAGTTTGAAATTCAATAACATCGGCACCAGTATCGATCCCATCGACTAGCCGCCAAAAAGTTTCAAAAGCGTATGACATTTGAGTTTGTGTTATCGAGTAGACAGTCGATCTCATCGAGAGTATACACTCAATGATATCGAACTCTGTCATAAATATGATCGTTTTATATCCGTTAAAACCTTTTGCCTATATATTGGGAGACTTGTCCATATTGCTGGTAGAGAAAGAAGAGAGTGCTTTTGTGTGTTTTACCTCTAGATCATATACCCAAAAGCCCTTTCTCTCATGAGAGTTCATCTTCCAATCCACTCTCACTCATTGACATTCAATAGAGTGGATTGGGAAATGAACTTCCACATTTAAGGATCTTTTGGAAATTATCTTAACAGCATATCATTAAGTCCTTTCTTACTACACATGAATCCAAATGTGTGAATGATGGTGAATAATACGTAAATAAAATTTTTACTATAAATAGTAAATATATGTAAGAATTAGACTTTTGGCCATTCCAATTATGGAATCTCTTGTAATAGATGGGTTAGATAGATGGATTAGCCTCTCCTACCCTAAAATCATATGCTACATGATGCATAAACTCATTCTGGTTTAAAAATTGACCCCGAAACGCCCCAAACGGAGTCGTAGGCCTATCTAGGCTAATAGACAATGAACCAGGGTGGGTCCCACATATATTTGGGGTCCCTAGGGCAAGGAGAACCCAGCCCCTATGGCCAGACTCACCGGATTTCAACTTCACCGACGAGGACCTCGCCGGTTCAACGAGGGCTCGCCGTACAGTGGGCCCCACTTGGTTTGAAAGTTGGGCCGACGCCCTTTTATGGCTAGGGCATCCCTCCCATAGGTGGGTCGCACCTTAAAACCCCCCAAATACCCTACCTCCTTCACAAATAGCCCTCCCAAGCTCTCCTTTTTACATTTTTTTGTTGCCTTCCCCTCAAATCTTGGTGTCAAACCTCTCCCATCCCATTCTCTCCCTCAACCGACGTCAACCCATCCATTTTTAGCTGTTCACAGTCCCCTTCCTCTCCAGTCTCATCGATTGGATCTCTTATAACCTTCGTTGAAGGCTGAAAATCGTGTGGACCTCCATTCCATCTTATCTTGCTCTTTTCTCTTTGAAAATCTAGCCTTTGGGAACTTGATTCACCCCTTAACAGGGCCTAGATTCGATTCAGTCCATTAGGGCAGCCCTATCTCCCCATTTTCTTCATTTTTCATGGCTCATTAGAGCTAGTTATAGCCGTTTTCTCGATCTCTCCGCTTTACTGTCGAGCGAGACCAAACGCAGTCGCTTAGTCCATAAACAGTAACCATCTAGTGCTAGGACATCTAGAGTGTTGGACCTAGAGTTAGTATCCCTAGATTTGAAAGATCTAACGACTAGACTCTAAGCGATAGAACAATCTCCTGTAGTAAACATAGTATGAAACCATCTAACGTATAAGCTTAGGCTTTGGATTATAGCTAGTGAGTTACAGACTAGATTACTTGTAGAATTAAGTAATGTAAGGCCTATATATGCTAAGAAAAAGTAGGTTAGATTTGGTTGGAGTAGAACCTCATTCCTTTGATAGATCCCCTTAAGACTTATAGAGTTCTGTTATAACCCTTAGGAAAGTTTCCTAACCTTAGAACCATTCACTCTCAGGAAAAACTATAAATCCCTCAGATATATTTAGAATAAACCAGCTCGCCCCTTTGAATTGCCTTCCTCAAGGGCTTATTGCATTCGGGAACGCGGAGTAAAGGAACTGTATGTAAGCGATGTATTTGCGGTTTGAATTGACTTCTCAATCCTGGTAGTTGCCAATAAATTCAATGCTCTGATCAGGCAGAAGATCGACATCGCCTAAGATTAAGAACTGATACGGTAAATTTTCTGTTCTAGGCAGAAAGTCTATGTATCCGGCTCAGACCCACTACACAACTTTTCTTCCGTGTTGGCCCGACCATCTACAACTAAAAGTTATTGCTTTACCTTTAGGAAATGTTGAGGACATCTAGCCAATAGAGATGAGACATCTTGCCGCAAGCTCACACCTTCCCTTGAACTCAATCGCATTTCGTGCTAAGGATAGACCCTAAGTTATGCCTCGTTCTGATATACGAATCGAGACGTGGATTCTTGAACCTTAAGTAGAACTAAGTTTTAAGGAGGGTATAACCTTATGAGCCCAATCTAGTAGTTGTTAGAACTGCGCAGCGAAAGCGTGGTTGGCCCTTTTCCCATTGGCCCAGGATCGAAGAAGTTGCTTTAGGTTATATGTAAGATTCGGTCATTACATAAGATTTGAACCTTCCTTAGAATGCCAATACGAAAGTCTCTCTAGGGACACATTACCCTTCGCCAATTTCGGGGATGAAATTGTGTTTTAAGGGGGGTAGATTGTAACACCCCGAATTTTTTCCAACCTGGGGTTAGACGTCCTTAGGCGACGGGTCAACCCTAACACCTTGGTAACCCCTCTGAAACCAATTCCAAAGCCAAAGGAATCAGTTAGAACCTAATTCTTTGGAAATTGAATGTGAATTAACTAGTGCTACGTTAGAGTAGCTGTGAAATCGTCCTCAATCGCTTTAAATACGATCTGTAAGACCCAAACTTGTAGAGTCAATGACGCTATAATACCCTGAAATCTAGGATCAAACTCTAAACCCGTTTTCTCTCAGGAACCCTTTGAAACTTCGTATTGGATTTAGACCACGCATCGAAAGTCCAATATTCGTAATCTCAGACCATTAGGACCGCTTAGCTGAACTTGACAATCGTTTCAAAAATCAAGCCCAACCGTGTTCTGAGGCTATTTCATTGAGCCTGGAGGGAAGAGAGTGAGAAAAAGGGAAAAGGATTAGAAAATAAATTCAAATCTGGCACATGTATTTGCACGTTATTATTAAGCATTCTGACCGTCAGAATTCATCCAAATTTCACCCTCGGATCGGGAAAAATTTCTCTTTCATGTCATGAAACTTGTAGACCTGATTTAGGTCCGATGACCGCTGAACTGAAATTGGTCCGCCATATGCGATCTGCGAACTCTACCGGACTGAAAACTTCATGCGAGCAGGATCCGATGTACATGAGCTTAAGTCCGACCGTGTTCGGCCACAGGACCTCCCGAAACCCTCTTTTGAATCGAAAAAGTCCCGATTTGGCTATAACCCAAGTATACCTTGACCTAAAGTCTATTTTGGTCATGTTTGGGGTTATAAAAGGGCCTTAAACCCTTAGCTTTCCAACCCATACGAATTTGGGGAAAACCCTAGGAGAGAGAAGAGAGAAAAGAGAGAGAAAGTGAGGGAGACGCTGCTGATTCTTCCATAGATTTCTCCCTGCTGCTTCACGAGCCAACTCCTCCCACCTGCATCACTTTTCTGACGATTCCAACGCCATTCTTAGGTAAGAAAACCTAACCCTAACCTGTTTTGAAGTATAGACTGGCTGTAGAAGAGTTCTAGCTAACCTATTCCTTGCCATAGGTAGCGTATCTGCCGTTGACGAAGACTTATCGTCTGAATCAACTCCGTTCGCAACTTCTGGTTTAAGGTGAGGATTTTATACGCTTTGATTGACTAATTTCAAAGCTTTCAATGTTATTTAATAGTAGATTATCGACGGAAACGCCGTTTGACATGTACAACATACTGTCCGTTTTCCGTTTCGTAAACGTACGATGATTATGAGATTTAGGGTATTTTGGTCATTAATAGGAAATACCGTATACATCTGTATTTTGCTGAAATGCTCGACATGTGATTTTGTCGTGTTATGATATTACATATATGTGCATAATCTGTTTGGCAGAGAGATTCGCCCTAATGAGCACTTTGGGTCGACATACACTATGTAGACTAAAGTGTGTAGATTAAGTGTTTGTTGAAATGCCTAAATCAATATGATTTATGCCTGCCATATGTATTGAATGTAAGAACATGATTGTTGTGTATTAGAAATCTCCTTGTTATAAGGATTTGTCATATTATATGTTGAAATCAACATACGTCAAGTACGTTGAAGTTGTGTAGTCTAAGTGGTTGTATAAATGTTTGTATTAGTATGTATTGATGTAAATGGTGTTGTGAATGAGTTTTGAGATTGAATTCTTAAGTAATATGCTGATGTAAATGATTTCCATCATGCTGGCTATATGTATTGATTTCACTATATATATGAAATGCATGTGTTGGATGATTTGCTTAAGTTGTATGTTATAACATGTGTCAACATGCTTACATTATTGTATTTTATTTCTTTTACTCTCATATGATTACTGATGTTAATATTCAAGTGTTTGGGGCTATACGTTAGTCCAGGCAATCGGTAATGGTTTGAATTCGTGGTTAGCTTCTATTTACCATGAAGGACGCGTCGATGAACGCAGGTCGTGTTTCGGGTTGGCGGCAGTGGTTAGGCCACACAAAGTGTTTTATGCACTTCATGTCGTTTAGCTTGAGATGCGCTCGTATTAGTTGAGCCTGTCAAGTAACCCGACTGGCCATTGTATGTTCACCCTGTATGAGTCATAACTAATTGAACCTAGGGTACTGAACTTACCATTGGAAACCCCGTTAACTATGGCACCTTGATCCATAAAGACTCATGAGTCGGGCATGGTGGTATGGGACATCGTGGTCGAGCTGTCGGCCTACGCTAGGGCCACAAACCTCCCCGTAGTGACCAGTGAACACCTTAACTCGTGAGCCGATTGTGGTGGTATGGGACACTACATTCGAGCTGTCGGCCTACACTGACCAGGTGACGAGCCCTTTGTAGTGACCGCGAGCGTATTCTGAGTCTATGTGAGGGGCGACCCTTACGTAGCGACAAGAGTACAACTAGGCCTATATTGATAAGGTGATGGGGGAGAGGAGCAACGAGTGCGTGCAACAGCCTTGGCAGTCCTTGCAGCGACCTAGAAAATATATCATCATATGAGATTACTAGGAGTGACGACCTTAGATAGGATCATTCTTTGGGTATTGATATAAGAAAAGTACCTTAGTTTCCCAATACTGCTGTATGAATGGACTAATAACAACTCGGTAATCATTATTCATATCGCATTGCATGTGCCTGGAAGATGTGGAGCACTGAGGAACGTAAGCATGCCGCGGGCATAAGATGGTGCCGTATGAGGGAGTATGTCGGTGAGGGCATCCATCATGTCATCTCATGCATGCATTAACAACAGTATCTAGGAATGTTTGATTGTTTGCTTTACTATTAACGCTTGATTGATTTGATAACATGTTAATCTTTGCTCTATTATTCCACTGAGTTGTTCACTCACTCCCACATTATGGGACAGTGTCGTGCACACCAACCAGTTTCTATTTTAATTTCAGATGATGGCGCTGCTTGTGAAGTGGAGCCGGACTTAATGATGATGAGGAGGATCCCTCCTTTATGCATATTCTGATCAACAGGATTACAGGGAGGTTGATTAGACACTATGACTCTTGTCATTTTTATATTTTTGGAGCACTCATATATATTCTTTTGATCATTTGTGGAGTATACATGTATATATTTAACCTGGTAACATGTTCACACTCTGGAGACATACAACAGTTTATATATGTTATACATACTATCACAGTCTTCCGCTCGCATAATTTAATTGTCTCTGGAGTATGATATGTTATTTTAGCTTAGTCTCAATCTTGTTTAATGTCATTCTACAGACAACATGCATTTATCATTATCTATGTTGCATAAAAGACATTTTGGAACTCGGGAGTTGGATTTCTACTCGACCCCCGATTTTCGGGATATTACAGGATTTCTATCCTAACCTTGACCTAACCCAAAGCCAAGTATTGGTATATCTTTTATGTTGCGAATCAAGAGAGCTAAAGACTCTTCAACAACAAGGAGGAGATCTTCATCATTGAGATAAATGGGACTCATTAACTTATCTGTAAGTATCTAGAGTTCAAAGCACATTTGTGATCATTTCATTCTAGAATTGGGTCTTAAGTGTTGCTCACCCTTTAAAGTCCTCATAGGAGGCCTCCGGCGGGAGTGTATATTGTGAGTGCATTGTGTAGACCCTTGCTCTGTAGAGAGTATAAATATCCAAGTTCATTGTGTGGACCCTTGCTCTGTGTGGGCATAAACATTTTGTTAGGAGTGCACCAGTAAAACTCAAGGATTAAAGGTGAACCAAGTAGAAACCTCCATGTAAAGGTTGAAGATGAACCTGATTTAAAACCTTAGGTTTGAGGTAAACCCTGGGAAACCTCCATAGTGAAATCCAGTACACTCAAGGGTTAAGTGCGACAGCCGGGAGTGGAGTAGACAAGTAGTCGAACCACTATAAAAATGACTATGTTTGCGATTACTTTATTTGTGTGATTTTTTTTATTAATTCAATATTGAAATATCTGAGATCACACCTCACACACATACACAGTCATATCCAGCATGAACTAAGTTCTATATTGCTATCCTTGAATAGTTTATGATTGGATCCTCTACTAAGCTTGGAAGCCAGTAGAGTTACATTTGAGTAATCCTGAAAATTGTATATCTGATAGGATTAGTGTAATGGGTTTTTTAAATACATTATATGTAACACCCTGAAAATCGGGGGTCGTGTATAAACTCAACTCCCGAGTTCCAGACCGTCACTTATGCAACAAAAATAGTTATGATTCAATGTTGTCTGATTTAAAGCATTCACATGAGTAAAAGTATACCAAAACTGCAATTCATACTTCAGATCCAGTGATAAAAGCAAGCGGAAGACTAAACAATGTATATATCACTGTATGAAAAAATAAAGTAACCTCATCTGTCTCCAAAGTATGACTACATCACTGAGTCTCATGTACATATACATAACAAAAGAATAATGTTCAAAAAGGAAGTCCCACTGATGTCCCCTCGATCCAGGTCGCCTACGGGAAGCCGTCATGATACTGCATATACGAGAACTCATCCTGGTCCTCGTCAATCTCAGGCTCCACCTCCTGGATCTCGTCCTCACCTGCAACTACAACAGGGTCTGGTGGGTGTTGCAAACACCATCCCGTAACGTGGGAATGAGTGATCAACTCAGTGGAATCATAGAGCAAAGATTAACATGTTCACAATTCAATCACGCGATAATAGTAAAGCAGTAAATCAGACAATCCTAATACTGTTATTAATGCAAGATGATATGACGTGATGTATGCCCTCACCGACGATCACCCTCATGCGGCAACATCTTACGACCGCGGCATGCCACACTCCCTAGAGTGCTCCACATCTTCCAGGCACATGCAATGCTATGGTGAAATGATTACCAAGTTGTTATTAGTCCATTCAAACAGCAGGATTGGGAAACTAAGGTACTTCCCTTATATCAATCCCAACACGGATCCTGTCTAGGGTCGTCACTCCTAGTAATCTCATACGATGTATATTTCGTAGGTCACTGCAAGGGCTGTCAGGGCTGTTGCTCTCACTCGTTGCACCGTTCCCCCATCACCTTATCAATACAGGCCTACTGTACTCTACTGCACGGAAGGGTCGTCGCCTCCCGTGGACTCAGAATACGCTCGCGGTCACTACAAAGGGCTCGTCGCCTGATCAGTGTAGGCCGACAGCTAGAATATAGTGTCCCATACCACCATAATCTGCTCACGAGTCAAGGTGCTCATTGGTCACTACGGGGAGGTTTGTGGCCCCAGCGTAGGCCGACAGCTCGACCACGGTGTCCCATACCACCATGCCCGGCTCATGAGTCTTCGTGGATCAAGGTACCACGGTTAATAGGGTTTACAATGGTAAGTTCAGTACCCTAGGTTCAAGCAGTTATGATACATACAAGGTGAACAAACATCGGCCAGTCGGGTTACTTGACGGGCTCGACTAGCGCGATCGCATCTCAAGTTGAACGATATGAAGTGCGTAAAACACTTCGCGTGGCCTAACCACTGCCGCCAACTCTCAACCCGAATCACGTTCATCGACGCGTCGTTCGTGGCTATGACCAGTCAGCCACGAATTCGCTCGGTTACCGACTGCCTGGACTAAGTCAAGTCCCACACATCTATGGAATTACATTAACACTATATACCAGGGTATTGGAATTGAAATACATCATGTGAGCATGTTAACACATGTTATAACATTCAACTTAAACAAATCTTCAAGGCATACCTTCCATGCATATTCAACTTAAGCAAATCTTCAAGGCATACTTCCTATGCATGTAATGCAATCATGCATAAGGTCAACATGTAGGAAATCATTTAGGTCAGCATTTTAATCATGAAATCAATCTCAAACTACTACATAACATCATTCAATACAATACATACTAGTACAAGCATTTATACAAACACATACACTACACACTTAAGTCCACATATAGTATGTCGACCCAAAGTGCGCAACTAGGCGAATCTCTTCGCCAAACTAATTATACACGCCTTCCTAACTTCCTAATTCGACAACAAACCATGTCAATCACATCAGCAAAATATGAATGTAAACAGTACTTCCTACAAATGACTAAAATGCCCTAAATCTCATATTCTTCGTTAGCTTACGAAACGGGAAACGGAGAGCATTTTGTACATGTCAAACGGCGATGCCGTCAAGAATCTACTATTAAACGACATTGAAAGCGTTGGGAACCGTCAATCAAAGCGTCTAAAATCCTCACCTTATGTCTTGTAGACTCAGAAATTGAAACGGAGCGTATACGCTTCGTCTACGGCGAATAAGGAGCCTAATACACAAGATCCATAAGCTACATCGCTATGGAAACAAGGAAAACTCAAATCAACAACTATTTAGGGTATTTACTTACCTAAGATCGCGGTGGAATCGCCGGGAAGGTGGTAGAGGTGTGTTGCTTAAGCACGTGCAACACGTAGCACAAGTGGCAGGAAGAACTCCCCCACTCTCTCACAATCTCTCACTTTTTTTTTCCTCTCCCAAGCTAGGGCTTCTCTCAAATTCGGATGGGAGAGAGGAGTGAGGGTTTCAACCCCTTTTATAGCCTACAACATGTCCAAAATAGGCTTGGGAACAATGTTTACTTGGTGCCTAACCAAATCGGGGCCGTTTCGGTCCAAAAGGGCATTTCTGAAGGTCCCCTGGCCAAATGCGGTCGGACTTAAGCTCATGCATACTGGATCTAGCACACATCCAGTTTTCAGACCGGTAGGGTTCCCAGATCGCACGTGGCGGTCCAGTTTCAGTTTAACGGTCATCACACCAAGATCAGGCCTATAAGTCTCGTGATATATAATAGATATTTTTCCTGATCCAAGGGTGTAATTTGGCTGTATTCTGACGGTCAGAACGCTCAATACTGATGCGTCAAATTGTGTGCCAGATTTGAATTTCAAATTCCAATTCTAACCCTATTCTCACTCTCTTCGGTCCGGGCTCAATGAAATAGCCTGTGATTATCGGTTTGACTTGATTTTTGGAATGAGTGTCAAGTCCAGCTAGACGGTTCTAACGGTCTAAGATAGGAGGTATCGGACTTTCGACGTGCGGTCTAGATCCAATACAAAGATTCAAAGTGGTCCAGAGAACAAACCTGCTTAGAGTTTGGTCCGAGGTTTTAGAGCATTATAGCACCATTGGTTCCACTCGCTTTGGGTCTTGTAGAACGTATTTAAAGTGATCAGGGACCATTTCCCAGCTATTCTAACGTTGCACTAGCTAACCTAGTCATATTTTCTAAAGGAATGAATTCTACGCAATATCGGGTCGAGTTGGTACTCGAGCCTAAGTATGGATTTTTCACCGGCGTTACAATCTACCCCCCTTAACAAATAATTTCGTCCTCGAAATTTTGTACCTTTTCGTACTCCTCGAGAAGCTGTGGGTAGTTCTTTCTGATCTCGGCTTCTGTCTCCCAAGTAGCCTCCTCCTCAGAGTGATGCGTCCATAGTACCTTCACAAGGGGAATCACCTTGCTACGCAGTACCTGCTCCTTCCGGTCTAAGATGCGTGTCGGTCGCAGGATATAAGTAACATCCTCTCCTAACTGCACCTACTCCCATCTGATGATATGAGAAGGATCAGCAACGTACTTCTTCAGCATAGAAACATGAAATACGTTGTGGACGCTCGCGAGGGGCGTGGGTAAAGCCAATCGGTAAGCCACTGCTCTCACACGATCGAGGATCTGAAATGGACCAATGAATCGCGGTGCCAGCTTCCCCTTCTTCCCGAACCGAAGGACTCCCTTCATAGGGGAAACTCGCAAAAACACGTGATCCCCGACTGTGAACTCTAGTGGCCGTCGTCTCGTATCGGCGTAGCTCTTCTCTCTGCTCTGCGCTGTAAGAAGCCGACGTCGAATAATATCGATCTTCTCTGACGTCGCCTGCACCAACTCTGGGTCAATCAAGCTGCGCTCACCGACCTCTAACCAGCAATGCGGTGCATGACAAGGTCGCCCATACAGCGCCTCATAAGGTGTCATGCCGATACTCGCCTGGAAGCTATTGTTGTACGCAAACTCCGCATATGCAAGACAGTCATCCCAACTGTCCTTGAAGTCCAATGCGCAAGCCCGCAACATGTCCTCCAGGATCTGGTTCACTCGCTCCGTCTGTCCGTCCGTCTGTGGGTGGAAGGCAGTACTGAACTTCAACTTCACACCCATAGCCTCCTGAATGCGAGTCCAGAAAATAGAAGTGAACCGCGTGTCTCTGTCCGACACGATCTCCAACGGAACTACATGCAGACGCACGATCTCTCTAATATACAATCTAGCCAGCTCGTCTGCAGAGTTCGTAGCTCTGATCGGTAGGAAGTGCGCCGACTTCGTCAATCGGTCGACGATCACCCAAATGGAATCATGCCCCTTCCTCGTCTTCGGCAACCCAGAAATGAAGTCCATGGAAATGAAATCCCACTTCCACTCTGCAATCGGCATAGGCTGCAAAAGTCCAGGTGGTCAGCGATGCTCTGCCTTCACCTGCTAACAAGTGAGACAACGGGACACGAACTCAGCAATGTGGGTCTTCATACCTTCCCACCAATACGTCCTCTTCACGTCACGATACATCTTCGTACTGCCTGGATGCATCGCGAGTCTAGTAGAATGCGCAGCCTCGAGAATCTCTCGTCTCAAGTCAGGGACATCTAGGACGCATAGGCGGCCACGGTAACGTAAGCCCCCATCCATACCAACTCGCCAGTCGGCGTCAGCATCATCACTGGCCTGCTCTCGAAGCTCAGTAAGATGCGCGTCGTCCCTCTGCGCCTCGATGACACGGTCATCGATCTGGGATCGCACCTGTACGTGTGCGATGAACTCAAATGGCTCCTCTACGGTGAGTTTCTGCTCAAAGTCTCGCAAAAACTCAACCATATCCCACTCGGCAACCATCAGCGGGGCCGCAAACTCTATCGCCTTCTTGAGGCTCAACGCATCAGCCACAAGGTTCGCCTTCCCAGGATGGTAAGAGACTTCAAACTTGAAATCCTTCAGCGTCTCCATCCATCGCAGCTGCCTCATATTCAAGTCCCGCTGCGTGAATATGTACTTGAGGCTCTTGTGGTCGCAAAAGAGCTCAAACTCCTCTCCGTAGAGGTAATGTCTCCAGAGTCTCAGTGTGAATATCACGGCTGCCAACTCCAGGTCGTGTGTAGGGTAATTCTCCTCGTGCTTCCTTAATTGTCTCGAGGCATACGAAATTACCCTGTCCCTCTGCATAAGGACACAACCCAAACCAACGCTAGACGCGTCAGTGTATATAGTGTATTTAACCCCTTGCTCTGGCAATACTAGCACAGGGGCGGACGTAAGTCTGTCCTTCAGCTCCTGAAAAGCCGACTCCGCCTTATCATTCCAGGCGAACTTCACGTCCTTCCGTGTCAACTGAGATAAGGGTCTCGCGATCTTCGAGAAATCCTGAATGAAGCGCCGATAGTAGCCAGCGAGTCCCAAGAAACTCCTCACCTCAGTGACAGAACCAGACTGCTCCCAGTCCTGCACCGCAGCTACCTTAAACAGGTCAACTGCCATGCCATCCTTGGACACCACGTGTCCCAGGAACTTCACCTCTTGCTTCCAGAAGTCGCACTTCTTGTACTGTGCGAACAACTGATGTCGTCTGAGCGTATCAAGGACCAAACGCAAGTGCTCCTCATGCTCCTCTCGACTCCTAGAGTATACCAAAATGTCGTCGATGAAGACAACGATGAATCGATAGAGGAAAGGCCGCAATACCCGGTTCATCAGATCCATGAACACGGCCGGTGCGTTCGTGAGACCGAACGACATCACGAGGAACTCGTAGTGACCAAAACTGGTCCTGAATGCTGTCTTCTGCACGTCCTCATCTCTGACGCGCAGCTGATGATATCCTGACTGAAGATCAATCTTCGAGAAGTACTGCGCTCCTCTCAACTGATCAAACAAGTCATCGATCCTGGGCAAAGGGTACTTGTTCTTCACCGTGAGCTGGTTCAGCCTGCGATAATCAATACACAATCGCAGCGAACCATCCTTCTTCTTCACGAACAAGACCGGTGCTCCCCAAGGAGACACGCTAGGCCGTATAAAGCCAAGCTCTAGTAGGCCATCAATCTGCGTCCTCAACTCCTCCATCTCACATGGTGTCATGCGATACGTCGGCAGTGAGACGGGTGTAGAACCAGGAACCAGATCGATAGTGAAATCGATCTCACGTCGGGGCGGCAAACCAGGGATCTTCCTGAACAGATCCCCGAACTCAGAAACAACTGGCGTCTGCTCAAGTACCTGGGCACCAGCGTCGCGCAATAGAGTGGCGTAGCTAAGAATGCGGAAAGGAAGATTTACCCGCACTGGAAATGTGAAAGGCGTGCCCTCAGGCTCGTACACCGTCACCACACGAGCCTCGCAGTCAATCTCGGCTCTCGCTGCAGTCAACCAGTCCATGCCAAGAATGACGTCGAGATAAACGAGCGAGGGATCGACGACCAGATCAAGAGTCATCGTCCTGCCTCCCAGATCAACTAAACAACCCTCACACATCTGGGTGACATCCGAATAATCCCCATGAGCTGCAAGGACTCGCACGCTATCCATAGTGATAGTCTGCAACCCAAGACATCTGACTACGGCACGCGATATCAAAGAAATCGTGGAACTAGTGTCCACCATGACAAGAACGGGAGTACCTCCGATATGGCCCGTGACCTCGAAGGCTGAATGCTGGAAAGTCGGCGTCGTAGCTGCCTCAGCGGTTAGTGCATGAACTCGTGCCTGCTGTGGCCGGTTCGGCCGCTGTGTCAAGGGCCGTGGAGGCTGTCGAATCTACGATACCGTAGGTCGGAAAGAAGGATGCGCAGGAGCTGACCGTATAGGCGGTGCTGATATCTTCTGCGGACGTACACGATCAATCTTCTGCCGCGGCGAGAACCCTCTATCCCGCATCCTAGAAAAGCAACTCTGCGCTAAATGGCCCGTCCTCCCACAGTATGTGCATGATAAATCAGGGCACCGAAACGGTCCTACTGGCACCGTGGTCCTGGTAGGAGGATCAATGCAAGGCCTCTTACCCGCGAAGGGCCTGTCTGACAAATCCGGTCGCGGCCTAGAAGTAGTCGGGCCTCGAGATCGCGCAAGTCGATCCACGTCCTGCTCTGCCCGCATGGACATGTGAACCAACTCCGCATAGGAGGGGAAACTGACACAGCACATCTTCGACCGAATATCCGGTCGCAAGCCCTCCAAAAAGCGCCGTATGCGCATCTGCTCATCAGCTAGAATCGTCGGGACGTACCTGCCTAACTCTGTGAACCGATGCTCATACTCGGTAACCGTCATCGCTGCCTGCCTGAGACGGAGAAACTCATTCTCCCTCTCGTGCCTGTAGGTCTGGGGATAATACTTCTCGTGGAAACGGAACTCAAATGCTGCCCACGTCCATACGAAAGCTGCGGCAACAGTCCGCAATATGCTATCCCACCACATACTGGCCTCTCTCTCAAACAGGAAGGTAGCCAGCTCTACCTGCTCAGCCTCAGTACAGTGCAACATCCGTAGAATCTTCGACACTCGGTCGAGCCAGAACTCAGCCTCCTCGGGTCTGTGAGAACCAGTGAAAGTAGGAGGCCGCAAGCGCTGAAATCGCTCCAGAAGGCCCCGTGTGTCGGCAGGATTCCCCGCAGGGAAAGCAGGCTGCGCAGGATGTGCTATGCCCTCATCCTGGGCGTAAGTATAGGCATCCTCAGCTGGATGCGCAGGTGGTGCAGGCGGAGTAGATGCAGTCGCACCCCCACCCTGGGCTAAAGTCCCAACTATGGTGGTCAGAAGCTGCTGCTGCTGTAGCATCATAGCCATCATCTGCTCGAATCTATCAGGGGGTGGAGCAGGCTATGGCGGATGAGGTGCGGAAGTAGATGCGCGCTGTGGCTCTCTAACTGATGGTGTAAATGGCGGTGGTCCATCTGTAGGACCAACAGCAGGCTGAGACGACCGAACCGTCTCAGGAATCGGGCCCACAGCAGGGTCCGGACGAGTGCCAGACTGAGAGGGAGTCTGATCCATCTGCTCTGACAATGAAAGCCGAACCGCACTCCTCGTAGTCTTAGGTGGCATTCCCTATATTCAAAATAGGGCGCAACCTTGTCAGTCTCAATTGCACAAATACACCACAATCATTCACTAAAGAGTCAAAGGCATTCCATGCATTTCAATTAATCAAAATTGTCACAATACAAGGGATATATCCTTACAAGCATCATGACTAGAATGACATGGAAATTAAGACAGTTAAGCAACAGCAACATAAGCAAAGCACTAGCCTTAACAGGCTTACACACATAAAACGGGAAATGGCTGACTACTAATAACAACATCAAAGATCGCGTCGCTAGTCGGAGTCTGGTGACGGAGGAGGAGCACCCTTATCCTGTAAGCAACACAGGATTGCCTTCAAGGTGCGAGTCACCTTGCCAAACTTCTTCTTTGTAACAGCCTTGGCATCAGCGACTTCCGCTCGAAGTTCTTGGACTTCCCTTCGCAAAGCGGTCTGACTCTCCTCCATCCGAGAAATGCGGTCGTCGATAGTAGTCTGCGCAGAAGGAGGAGGGCTCTCATCAGTATCCTGAGTCTCCTCTTCTGCTTCTTCCTGAACCTCTGCTCTAGGTTCTTCTTCGCTTTGATCTTCCTCTTCATCAAAGTCATCCCCACTATCCCTTTCAAGTTGATTTTCACGGTATTGCGACCCAATCTTCATCTTAATCATTGTCGACTCATCGATGGTGTGAATCGATACCGGCAATTCGGGTCCAAGTCTATAGGCAAACTCAAGCGCAATCTTGCAAATGAGTCGGCCAAAGGGAAGGGATTCGGATGTTCTCCTCGACCTGGCTATGAGAACTATCTGCCGTAAGATGAAAGTGGCCATACATACATTCTCTCCCTGGGCCACCAGAAATAAGAAATCGACCATAAGACGTGTACATTCAATGCGGTTCGTCGACCTAGGATAAACATTGAATGTGCAGATATGATGCAGCAGACGCAAATCCTCAGACATGTACGTCGCCTTGAGGCTATTATTAAGCTGCCATGGAACCAACTTACCGCACAGAAACCTGGTGCGGCGATCTCGTTCACTTCTAGTCCTCAAATTCTTCTCACTTGGATGCACATCACCTATAGGCACATTGAGAAGTCGCGCAACCAATCAGACGTCGATCGTAGCCATCCGATCTCTACCAAAAGGGATTTTGAACTGCAAGGGCTCCAAGGTAGGACTCTGGATGCTAGCATAGAAGGCACGAACAGTGCTCACGTTAGCACGAGCGCGAGCTTCAAAGATCGGTCCCCAGTGCGCAGCTTTAATGCGTTCGAACAACAGATATTCGCCGAACAATCGCCCATCTACGTCCGCCTCAAATAACACTCTACGGTCAGTGTATTCACCATGAGGCATCTCTGATAGAATGGTTCGTCCAAGGTGTGTATGGGGATCCAAATCCCGCTTTGTACGGCACTCCAGGACTGCAGCTGGACCTGCGGCGGCGCTTGAACTTGCGGCACCACCCCGCGGTCTTCTCGATCGAGCAGGGCGGCTCGGCCCAGCCTCATCTGTCGCGGTTTTCCTCTTACCCATCAAAGATATGATGGATGAGAGTGACAAAAGGCCCAAAATGGCTTCCACGAAAGCCATGGAAAACGCTGAAAATGCGGAGAAATGGCTGTCCAATCTGACAAAAGGAAATCTAGGCATCGTAGAGGGATGCTTCAAGCTTCCCAAGGTTATACTTTCAGGGAAAAATACAAACAAAAAGATGGGATGGAGCACCTCACGATTTCAGCTATATTTGGGGGATTTTGGAGGTCCACATGGTGAAATCTTCAAGGAAAGAGGCTACCAACACCCAATAAATGATGGGTGGTGGTCGGTTTTGGCCAAGGAAGGTTTTAGAGGTGGTTTGGGACGTCGGGGTTTGGAATTGGTTGCTGAAAATCGAATCTAGGGCTATGTAAGGGGCTGTTTGTGAAGGAGAGGTTGGATTTGGGGGTTTTCGTGAGGTGGGAGGTGCATAGGGGTGATGTGGACCCTATTTAAGGGGGTGCGCCCGAAGGACGGCCCCATCGGAGATCGCCGGCCGGCGATGCATCGCCCGGCCGGCGATGCATCGCCCGGCCGGCGATGGCATCGCCGGCCAACCTTCAAGTTGGCCAGTGGGACCCCATGGGTCTGGTCCCCCATGGTCCCAGGGTCCCAAAAAGTTAGGTCCCACCCCTTGGTTCACAATAATTTGGTCTGTATGAGCCCAAACATGTGTTTGGGGTTTTCTGGGTCTACATCGCAATCCCGAATACCAAACCATATGATGCAGCATATGAATTTGGGGTAGAAGGAGCCATTAAACCTATATATCTCCTTAGTTACTAAAGAAAGTGAAGTTAGAATGGCCTTATGGCCATTTTTCATGAAATTTTACTATTCACTGTAAAATTTGTGAAAGTACTAATTTGTGTTATTTTCACATTAGGTTTGATGCCTAATATGAATTGGATAAGAAAGAAATAAAGTTTGGAGTGTTTAGAGGGGGGAATTTTGAAGATTTTTGGTGAAACGGGGTTTTTAAGCCCTGGCGATTGATTACTGGAGTCGTGGTCATCCCACGGCCCAAGGATTCACTTTTGCGGTTTAAAACCGCTCATAGGACATCTCAACCCGACTTTCTAAAGCTTAGAAGTGATTCGGGTTGCTTTACGCGACCCGAGATGCGTTACAAACTCGATCTTGCGATCGATCCTTATAGACTTCGCCTATCGGCGAATCTGTGATCCTAGAAGTGTTTCTAGACCCTTCTCGCACCCACCTAAGTCAAAAGAAGCGACAGCGTACGTCGCAAGACCATAACCCAGGCCCAGTATACTCTCATTCATGCTCTGATACCAACTTGTAACACCCTGAAAATCGGGGGTCGTGTATAAACTCAACTCCTGAGTTCCAGACCGTCACTTATGCAACAAAAATAGTTATGATTCAATGTTGTCTGATTTAAAGCATTCACATGAGTAAAAGTATACCAAAACTGCAATTCATACTTCAGATCCAGTGATAAAAGCAAGCGGAAGACTAAACAATGTATATATCACTGTATGGAAAAACAAAGTAACCTCATCTGTCTCCAAAGTATGACTACATCACTGAGTCTCATGTACATATACATAACAAAAGAATAATGTTCAAAAAGGAAGTCCCACTGATGTCCCCTCGATCCAGGTCGCCTACGGGAAGCCGTCATGATACTGCATATACGAGAACTCATCCTGGTCCTCATCAATCTCAGGCTCCACCTCCTGGATCTCGTCCTCACCTGCAACTACAACAGGGTCTGGTGGGTATTGCAAACACCATCCCGTAACGTGGGAATGAGTGATCAACTCAGTGGAATCATAGAGCAAAGATTAGCATGTTCACAATTCAATCACGCGATAATAGTAAAGCAGTAAATCAGACAATCCTAATACTGTTATTAATGCAAGATGATATGACGTGATGTATGCCCTCACCGACGATCACCCTCATGCGGCAACATCTTACGACCGCGGCATGCCACACTCCCTAGAGTGCTCCACATCTTCCAGGCACATGCAATGCTATGGTGAAATGATTACCAAGTTGTTATTAGTCCATTCAAACAGCAGGATTGGGAAACTAAGGTACTTCCCTTGTATCAATCCCAACACGGATCCTGTCTAGGGTCGTCACTCCTAGTAATCTCATACGATGTATATTTCGTAGGTCACTGCAAGGGCTGCCAGGGCTGTTGCTCGCACTCGTTACACCGCTCCCCCATCACCTTATCAATACAGGCCTACTGTACTCTACTGCACGGAAGGGTCGTCGCCTCCCGTGGACTCAGAATACGCTCGCGGTCGCTACAAAGGGCTTGTCGCCTGATCAGTGTAGGCCGACAGCTAGAATGTAGTGTCCCATACCACCATAATCTGCTCACGAGTCAAGGTGCTCATTGGTCACTACGGGGAGGTTTGTGGCCCCAGCGTAGGCCGACAGCTCGACCACGGTGTCCCATACCACCATGCCCGGCTCATGAGTCTTCGTGGATCAAGGTACCACGGTTAATAGGGTTTACAATGGTAAGTTCAGTACCCTAGGTTCAAGCAGTTATGATACATACAAGGTGAACAAACATCGGCCAGTTGGGTTACTTGACGGGCTCGACTAGCGCGATCGCATCTCAAGTTGAACGACATGAAGTGCGTAAAACACTTCGCGTGGCCTAACCACTGCCGCCAACTCTCAACCCGAATCACGTTCATCGACGCGTCGTTCGTGTCTATGACCAGTCAGCCACGAATTCGCTCGGTTACCGACTGCCTGGACTAAGTCAAGTCCCACACATCTATGGAATTACATTAACACTATATACCAGGGTATTGGAATTGAAATACATCATGTGAGCATGTTAACACATGTTATAACATTCAACTTAAACAAATCTTCAAGGCATACCTTCCATGCATATTCAACTTAAGCAAATCTTCAAGGCATACTTCCTATGCATGTAATGCAATCATGCATAAGGTCAACATGTAGGAAATCATTTAGGTCAGCATTTTAATCATGAAATCAATCTCAAACTACTACATAACATCATTCAATACAATACATACTAGTACAAGCATTTATACAAACACATACACTACACACTTAAGTCCACATATAGTATGTCGACCCAAAGTGCGCAACTAGGCGAATCTCTTCGCCAAACTAATTATACACGCCTTCCTAACTTCCTAATGCGACAACAAACCATGTCAATCACATCAGCAAAATATGAATGTAAACAGTACTTCCTACAAATGACTAAAATGCCCTAAATCTCATATTCTTCGTTAGCTTACGAAACGGGAAACGGAGAGCATTTTGTACATGTCAAACGGCGATGCCGTCAAGAATCTACTATTAAACGACATTGAAAGCGTTGGGAACCGTCAATCAAAGCGTCTAAAATCCTCACCTTATGTCTTGTAGACTCAGAAATTGAAACGGAGCGTATACGCTTCGTCTACGGCGAATAAGGAGCCTAATACACAAGATCCATAAGCTACATCGCTATGGAAACAAGGGAAACTCAAATCAACAACTATTTAGGGTATTTACTTACCTAAGATCGCGGTGGAATCGCCGGGAAGGTGGTAGAGGTGTGTTGCTTAAGCACGTGCAACACGTAGCACAAGTGGCAGGAAGAACTCCCCCACTCTCTCACAATCTCTCACTTTTTTTTTCCTCTCCCAAGCTAGGGCTTCTCTCAAATTCGGATGGGAGAGAGGAGTGAGGGTTTCAACCCCTTTTATAGCCTACAACATGTCCAAAATAGGCTTGGGAACAATGTTTACTTGGTGCCTAACCAAATCGGGGCCGTTTCGGTCCAAAAGGGCATTTCTGAAGGTCCCCTGGCCAAATGCGGTCGGACTTAAGCTCATGCATACTGGATCTAGCACACATCCAGTTTTCAGACCGGTAGGGTTCCCAGATCGCACGTGGCGGTCCAGTTTCAGTTTAACGGTCATCGCACCAAGATCAGGCCTATAAGTCTCGTGATATATAATAGATATTTTTCCTGATCCAAGGGTGTAATTTGGCTGTATTCTGACGGTCAGAACGCTCAATACTGATGCGTCAAATTGTGTGCCAGATTTGAATTTCAAATTCCAATTCTAACCCTATTCTCACTCTCTTTGGTCCGGGCTCAATGAAATAGCCTGTGATTATCGGTTTGACTTGATTTTTGGAATGAGTGTCAAGTCCAGCTAGACGGTTCTAACGGTCTAAGATAGGAGGTATCGGACTTTCGACGTGCGGTCTAGATCCAATACAAAGATTCAAAGTGGTCCAGAGAACAAACCTGCTTAGAGTTTGGTCTGAGGTTTTAGAGCATTATAGCACCATTGGTTCCACTCTCTTTGGGCCTTGTAGAACGTATTTAAAGTGATCAGGGACCATTTCCCAGCTATTCTAACATTGCACTAGCTAACCTAGTCATATTTTCTAAAGGAATGAATTCTACGCAATATCGGGTCGAGTTGGTACTCGAGCCCAAGTATGGATTTTTCACGGGCGTTACATTATAAAACTTTAAAAAGTCTTATTCATCCCCCTCTAGGACATATTGGCATATTCCTACTTCAACTCAAGCGGTCTTCACCGCTATTTCAAGCATAATAACTAAAACGGCATGGCCAACTAACCTGAACTGAAAAAGTAAAGGCCGTGCCCTCAGGTGCACGTGCTGTCACTACTCTGATATCGAAATCAATCTCTACCTTCATCTCAGTGAGCCAATCCATACCAAGGCTAATGTCATAATGCCACAGTGAGATGATAATCAGGTCAACGAGTACCATTCTACTTCCTAAGTCTATCGAGCAATCCTTATAAATCTTTGTAACATATAAAAAAAGGTCCATGTGATGGTAAGGATTCTCACCCCCTTTATAAGAGATGTATCCAACACTAGTCGTTTGACTGTTGTGCATAATATAATAGAGATAGTGGACCATGTATCCACCAATAAGAAGACTGGTGTACCTTGGATATGCACAGTGACCTCGAAGACCAAGGGTGTTGTAGCTGCTGAATCAGACACTTTAACTGCAAGCGCATGTACTCACGCCTATTAAGAATGGTTCGGTAGCAGTGTCGTAGGCCATTGAGGTAGCCTAAATTAAGGTGTAGGTGGCCTATAAGAAGGCTATACATGTGGTGTCGATCATAGAGGTGGAGCCGAGATACGCTAGAAGATGTGTTGTGTTAGCATACTCAACTATGCTGAGCTAGTGGACATGTCTCTCCAAGCTGAGCAGCACGGCAATAGGTTGTCCCATATACATGTGCCCATGGGTCCTAGGCCTCAATACCAACTTATAACACCCTGAAAATTGGGGGTCGATCAGAAGCTCAGCTCCTGAGCACCAACGCATCATTTATGCATCATAGATAATGATGATCGAATGTTGTCCATATTAGTGCATTAAACATGAATAGGATTAAACTAAATCAGCATATCATACTCCAGAGATAATTAAATTAAGAAAGGGAAGACTGTGATAGATATATAAAGAGTATAAGTGGATATAAACCCTAGAGTATGATTATATCGTCTGGTTGAATAATTACATGTATAGTTCCAAAATATACAAAATGATAAAGTGTAATGTCATCTAATCCATATCTCTGTAGCCTCGGTGACGTAACTCCAGGTCTACATAGACCCGTCAGAGAGTTGTAGGTACGAGAACTTCTCATCGTCGTCAAAGAAGACAGGCTCCATCTTGTAAGCATCTCTATCATCTAAAATTAAAATAGGGTCTGGTTGGTGTTTTAAAACACTATTCCAGAGTGGGAATGAGTGATCAACACAGTGGAGCCATAAGGCAAAGGTTAACATGTTATCAATTCAGTCAAGCAGTAATGATAAAGCAATACAACAAACATTCCTAAGTACTTTAGTTAATGCAAGGATGATATGTATTAATGATGCATGCCCTTACCTACACTCCCTCTACGACATCATCTCATGATCGCACATGCTAAAATCCCACTGTGCTCAACACCCATGCCAAAGGCACATGCAATGCGGTGCATGGTCATGTTAGCTAAGTTCTTACTTAGACATATTCATATAGCAGGTTTGGGAAGCTAAGGTACCTCCTTTTATATCATTTACCAAAATAATGATCCATTAGGGTCGTCAATCCTAGTTAATCACATACAATAGGAGAGTTATAGGGTAACATCACCCTTGATTTAAAAATAGTGAACAGGCAAGTTCAGGTTGCTACGGGAGGCTCGTCACCTCGGCATAGGCCTAGTTTATACTCGAGCTTATTATAGGAAAGGCTTTTCACCTTAGAGTAGGATGACAGCTCGAATACAGTGTCCCATACCACCGTATTCGGCTCACGAGTTTAATTTTCTCACTGGACACTACGAGGAGGCTCGTCACCCTAGCGTACGCCAGCAACTCGACTACGATGTCCCATACCACCTTGCCCGGCTGATGAGTCTTAGCAGATCATGGTACCAAGGTTAAACGGGCTTTTCACTAGTAAGTGGTACCTTAGATTCAAGCAGTAGTGTCCATACATAGTGAACATACATTGGGCCAATCGGGTTACTTGATAAGCTCGACTGGTACAAGCTTACATTAAGTTGATCGACATAAAGTACGTAAACACTCCGCGTGGCCTAACCACTGTTAACAAACAGTGTACGACTCGAATTCATTGAATGTGCCTTGTGTGGCAAAATAACCTTGGCCACTAATTCAAGAATTATTACAGATTGTCTGGACTAAGTAGTAGTCCCAATCATAACCAAGTGCAACAAGTAATTACATGTGATAGTCATAATACTATTGAACAAGTAATTCAAACATTACAATCATATGAGCATTTTATAAAACATAGAATGAACATATCATCACACATATACATATCTTACACAAATCACATAGTTGGAATTAAGTTACATGAAGGAATTTTATTCATATAGCTAAGGTAGTCGAGAATCTTATCTCAATACCCTTATAAAGTATAATTTATCAAACACTTACTCATTTAGACGTTTAATCAAACACTTAGGCTACATATTTCAACATACATGATATAAATTAATTATAACATATATTATGGCAAATCCTTTCACATAGGAGTTATCATACCTATAACAATTACATATTATAAATTAATAGTCTTGGTAAGCATAAATCATGATTCTGTTTTCATTCAAACATTTCAACAAACACATGGAATGCATTTTATTCAACATGGTTCATATATGTGTAATACATAGGAAACCTCGTGTCTAAACACATGTAATAGCAATCAAGTCAGTCATAAATCATTAACTGACATTAAAGCCCTTAAAAATTATAACCTAAACATTTGTAGTCCTCACCTTTCGTCGATATACTCGTATCAAACTAAGTTTGAATCCTACATCTCCCTTTACAACAAAACGGCCATCTAAATCATGAAATGGGTTAGCTATTTCACCGATCCTCCTATTTGGTAATAAAAATGGATTAGGGTTAGGATTTTTCACCCAAAAATGAATTTAAATTCGATGGTATAGCAATATAAGAGGGATGATTTGGCACGTGGAGTGGTGGGAATGAACCCCAGCAACTATCTCTCACTCTCTCTCTCTTCTCCTCACTCTTTCCTTCTCTTTTCTCTTTTCTCTCTCCTAGGGTTTAGAAATTCGTATGGAATGAGAGAGGAGTGGGTTAAGGCCCTTATATAGGTCCAGAACTGATGTCAATGGCCCCAGGGCCATAGTATACTTAGGATATAACCAAAGGGTGACTGTTTTGGGCCAACAGATCTCATCTGGAGGTCCATTATCTACATACGATATAGAGGAAGTTCACTAACAATGGATCTACATCAGGTTAAGTTTTTGATCCAATCAAATTAGTGGATCGACCGCGGAGGATCAATTTCAGTTCAACGGTCATGGTCACTCAATTAAGGCCACAAGTACACTGACATGTGTAAGGAAATTTCCCTAATCCAAGGGTTTAGTTGGGTTAGAATCTTACAGTCTGAAACCTTAGATTTTTTCTGCAAGCGAACGGCCCAAATCACTTAAGTTTGTATTTATTTTTTAAAGATATTCACATTTCTCACACACTTTACTCCAGGCTCAATTGTGCGTTTCTGGATACTATTTAGACTTGATTTCTACAATGCTTGTCAAGCCCAGCAAGGCAGTCATAATCGTATATCTTCGCGGTAATCGGACTTTTGACGTGCGGTCCAAGTTCGATATAGAGTTACAGTGTGCTCCCGAGAGCTAATGGGTTTTGTGATAGATCTTAAGTTTTTAGGTAATGTAGAGCTAGCGATTCCACTGGTTTTGGGTCTTGCAATTCATATAGAAAGTGGTCCACACTAATCTACTGATTAATTTAGTTTAGTACTTAATTAACTTTCGTCTAATTTCCTAAGGATTTGATCCTTAGTGATTTCTGCCTGAAGTGATACTCGGGTCTTTGTACAAATTTTTCTGAGATGTTACAACAGGTTTTGAGAGGCATACCTGTCACATCTGAAAGGAGCCGCTTCCTTGCTAGTAGTTGAAGCCCTTTTTCACTCATGTGGCCTAGATGCCTGTGCCACATATCAATAGCTGAATATTTCACTGCATTCAACTCACCCTTGCACACACTGACACTTATCTTATAAAGGGTGCAATACTTCTTTCATCTGGCTGCAATCAACAAACCCTTGATGGCTTCCAGTGCCCACCAGCAAACCGAATTTTATAGCCATCATCATTCAACTTTTTCGTTGACATCAAGTTGAGGCGAAGTCTGGGCGAAGTCTGGGATATGACTCACATCCCTAAGAACCAATGTGCAGCCTACATCGGTCTTCACACAAATATCATCAACCCTTACAATCTTCGATACACCAGAATTTTTCATCTTCATGGTCCCTTAGTCACCAAACTTGTAGCTTGTGAAGAAGTCTCTGCATTGAGTCACATGAAAAGAAGCTACAGAGTTAATCACTAAGTTAGTGTCCTAACTTGTAGCCGTGAGACATACATTATGATCTGCTAAAAGAATAACTACAACATCGCCATCTGAAGCAACCGCAGTGGAATCTGATTCATCTTCCTTCTCCTTTCCTTTTCCTTTTTTATCATTCTTCTTATTATGACATTCATGCTTGTAGTGGCCCTTCTTGCCATAATTCCAACAATCAACATCTTTTCTAGTACTCGACTTGCGTCTTGATTTATCTCTGGCCTTCCCACCCTTCCTATTCTTTTCTCTCCCCTGTTCCTGTGCCACAAGGGCCTCTTATTGAGTACACTCTTGAGACTTCCTCCTTGTCTCCTCATTGAAGAAACAGTTAGTTACCTGTTCCATAGATACACTTACAAAAAATTGAGCAAAGGCTATGGACTTTGAAAGCTTTTAGCCACGAATTAAATCTGTAACAATATAGCTACAGATTTAATACGTAGCTAAATCATAAGTGATCTGTAGCTAAAGCTATAACGCCCTGAAAATTGGGGGTCGAGCAAAGCTCAGCTCCCGAGTTCCAAAGCATCGCTTATGCAACATCGATAATAGTGATTATAATGAGTGCATTGAAACATGAGTGAGATTAAGATAAACGGCATATCATACTCCAAAGTTAATGTAATTAGGCAAGCGGAAGACTGCGATAGATATATAAAGTACATAAGTATTTCACAATTTTCAGAGTATGAGTATGTCACCAAACTGAACATATACATGTGCTATTTCTAAATTGTGTCAAATATCAAAAATATAAAGTGTTCGACTAAATCATATAGCCCTGTAATATCGTCGATCAAGACGATCTAAGTGAATCTGCCAGAGAACTACATATACGAGAATTCGTACTCGTCGTCAAAGAAGTCAGGGTTCACCTCACACATCACGTCACCATCTGCAGCTAAGACAGAGTCTGGTTGGTGTGTAAAACATTGTCCCATAATATAGGAGTGAGTGATCAACTCAGTGGAATAATAAAGCAAAGGTTAACATGTTATCAATTCAGTCAAGCAATAATGATAAAGCAGTATAGCAATCATATCCTAAATACTCCTGTTAATGCAATAATGATATGCGATAATGATGCATGCCCTCGCCTGCGCTCCCTCAGCGACTTTATCTCATTATCGCGCATGCAACACTTCCTCAGTGCTTGACTTATTACGCCAAATGCACACGTAATGCAGTGCATGCATAATGATTAGTCATGTTCTAACTTAGGTTTATTCATACAGCAAGATTGGGAAGTTAAGGTACCTCCCTTATATCAATTCCCAAACAATGATCCATTCTAGGGTCGTCAATCCTAGCAAATCTCATACAATGTTGCGGTTCTAGGTCACTACAAAAGGCTTGTCACCTAATCAGTGTACGCCTAGTTTACACTCTAGTTGTTACGGAAAGGCTCGTCGCCTCAACGCAGCCTCAGAGTATGCTCGAGTTCACTACAAAGGGCTCGTCACCTGATCAGTGTAGGCCGACAGCTCAACCACGATATCCCATACCACCATACTCGGCCCATGAGTCTTAGCAGATCGAGGTACAAGGTCAAAGGGTTTTCACTGGTGAGTTTGATACCTTAGATTCAAGTAATAACGTCCATACATTGGGTCAATCAGGTTACTTGACAAACTCGACTGGTACGAGCATAAGTCGAGTAGATCGACATGGAGTACACAAGAAACTCCATGTGGCCTAACCACTACCGACAAGTAGTGTACGACTCAGATTCATTAGGCGTGTCCGTCGTGGTCAAGCAGTTCAACCACCGTTCACAGACATTTACCAATTGCCTGGACTACATTGCAGTCCCAAACACATTACAATGTAAGAAATATATGCATGTAATAATCATACAACACATAACATCCATTGTAACCATGAATAGCATGTGAAAGTACAATGAAAAACATAACATGTCATTTTACATATACCTATTCTACTCAAACATACCATATAGATTTATAACAATTTGAAGGGATTTATATACATAGCTAAGGTGGTTGAGAATCCTATCTCAACAACCTTATTAACTATAGTTCATCTAACAACAACTCATTTAGACATTTTGTCAAACACTTGGACTACACATAACCGACATACATGACGTATGTTGATTTCAACATATAATAGGACAAATCCTTTCACCAAGGAGTTGTCTAATATACATCAATCATGTTCTTACATTACATACACATGGCAGGCACAAATGATGAATCCATATTCATTTAGTCATTTCAACAAACACATGGAATGCATTATAAATCAATATAGTATATATGAATGCATAATATAAGGAAACCCTCGTATCTCGGTACATGTGAAAGTAATCAAGTCATTCATAAATCATTACTGACATTGAAAGCCTTGAAAAGCATAACCTAAACATTTAAAGTCCGCACCTTGTGCCGGTAAACGCGTAATGGATTCGTTTTAGACACTTAGTCTTTGTCAACGGCAGAATGGCAACCTATAGGATGAATTAGGTTAGCTATTTCATCACTTACACTATATGAAACCCTAAAATAGATTAGGGTTAAGTTTTCTTACCCAAGTACGTTGTCAAAAATGTCGAAATGGTGATACAGATGGGATGGTTAAGTGCATGGAGTAGTGGGATTAGATCCCAAGAAGAATCACCACCTCTCGCTCTCACTCTCTCTCTCTCTCTTAAGGTTTACTAAATTCATAAGGAATGAGAGAGAGAGGGTTTAAGGTGCTTATATAGGCACAGAACTGATGGGAATAGCCCTAGGGCCAAGGTATACTTAGGTTATAGCCAAATAGGATCTGTTCCGATCCAACGGAGCACTTCTAAAGGCCCCTTTGCTGAATGTGGTCGAACTTAAGCTCCCTAACACTGGATCTCAATCAAGCTAAGTTTTCGGTCCGATCGGGTTTGCAGATGGACCGTGGCGGACCAGTTTTAGTTCGACAGTCATCGGTATTCGATCAAGGCCACAAGTGCACTGACATGTGTGGAAAATTTTCCTTGATCTGAGGGTGTGATTAGGTTAGATTCTGACGGTCTAATTCCTTATTTTTGGCCCGCAAGCGATACAACTCAGTTTACTTAAGTTTGAATTTTATTTCTAAAAATATTCATGTTTCTCACACACTTCGCTCTGGGCTCAAGTCATGCATTTTTACATACTATTCAGACTTGATTTTTGAGGTGGTTGTCAAGTCCAGTAAGGCGGTCATAATCGTATAGTTTCGTAGTTATTGGACTTTCGACGCGCGATCCAGTCCGATAAGGAGTTTCAAGATGCTTCTGAGAGCAACTGGGTTTAGAGATTAATCCTAGGTCTCTATGTAACGTAGCATTAGGGGTTCTACTCATTTTAGGTCTTGCAGTTCATATTTAAAGTATTTCAAGCTAATTCTATTGAGTATTCAGTTTAGTACTTAACTAAATTATGCCCTAATTACAACAGAATATGGTCCTAGGGCAGTTCTATGTCCCTTTCTAGTACTTTTATTTAGCATATTATTTTCATTATTTCTTTAAATAGTTCATCATTAAGTTTAGTTCATCTCCACTGAATTTCATGAGATTTCATCCTGTAGAAAAATTCTAAAAATTCTAGAAGCAGCAGCTGTCCAAACTAATAATTTTCAGATAGTTGTCACCATGACTTATATTTAACTATATTAAACATTTTACTATATTTTTTAATTATTTTTATATGAAACTATACTTATCAAGTTTTAATCTGGCTTTTGAATCATCTAAATTGGAATTATAATGAGAGATATATGACTTTTCAAAGTCGGACAAAAAATTATAAAAAATGGGGCAGCAAACGGGCCGCCCAGCCCGCTGTGGCCCGCTCGGTCTGCTAGCCAGGGATGCATCCCCAATTCGGGAATACCATCCCCACTCACTGGACAGTTTAGGGATGCTATCACCTCCCCCCCCCCCCCCCTCCCCGAGGTCCCCGGATACGCACGGGACCCACCTCGAATCCCTCCAATTTGAGTCGTTTGGGCCCCCGAGTCAGTTTGATGTGGTTTCACCCATCCGATATTTGAAATGGGTGTATCTTTCAACATGAAATGGGTTACGCAATGTGAAATATATGATTTTAGGGTAAGAGAAGCTAATCTATCCAAATAACCTATTTATATTGGGATATTCTAAAAGGTTAAAGGTCAAAAACCCAATTTAGTTATATATTCAATATTTAGGGTAAATGTTAATTTCTTTATTGTTATTCATCTTTTAAACTTTAGGATTAGTGTCTAATATGAAACTACTAAGAAAAAATTGAAGAATGAGGTGATGAAAGGTGACATTTTGAAGGAAATGGGTTGAAAAGGGGATTTGAGGCTTTAGGATTGAGTTCTGAGAAGTTAATTAAGGTGTTATGATCGACTCATTACCTAAGGACGTCTAAATCTGGGTTGACAAAAATCTGAGGTGTTACAATCTACCCCCTTAAAAAATAATTTCGTCCTCGAAATTGACCAAGGGTAATGAGTAAAGATTTTATTATTCCTTTTGCCTAAGATTGATTAATTTTAAGTTTATCTGTGCGGTAGGGTACATACTATATATGTTAGTCTGGCACATTTTAGTCTACCCTCCTTAAAATTATTTCGCCCTAACATTTGTTAAGGCTTCTATTAAATTCGTATTCAATGAGCATATTTGTAGATACACTGACCTTGGCTATTGTAATTCAGTTCATTACCATTGTTAGGCCTATTCTTTAGTATGAATTGGTTTAACACTTGAATCGTAATTTCTTTCATTCGATGACTGTATTATTTACATTCTAATGAAGATTCAGATCCTATTTAGTTACCTAACCTTACGTGCAGCCTGGATCAATTTCCTTCGATCCTGGGCCAGTGGAGAAGGGGCCAACCACTCTTTCGCTGCGCCACTTTAATCCAACAGTTGTATTAGCTAACCTAACTAGATTGGGCTCATAATGTTCTACCCCCCTTAAAAATTATTTCTACTCTCAAGGTTCAAAAATCTATGTCCTAATCCGTATGTCGGAACGAGGTATATTTTAGGACCTATCCTTAACATGAAATGGGAAATGATCTCCTAGTACATTGGTCTTCCTTCCATCAATGATATGCATTATGGCATTGGTACCTATGGTTATAGAAAGGAGCTAAACATAATGGTGGGTGTTGTGGTAGATTTCAGGGACAGGTGTGAGTTTGTGGCAAAATGCCTAATTCTACCAAAGAATGACTTTTACTACAGTCCTGACTTACCCTTTCTAATCAGGTCTAGTTTAATACTGTAAGATAATCTATAAATTATCAGTACATAAGGAATTTGGATAAAATAGGTTAATGGGCAGGCTATCTTTCTAAGTTCATATGCACAATATGTATGCCAGAATAGTTTATGATTCGGGACCTAATTCCTAACTGTCTGTTGCCCATTTGAGAAATTTCTTAGGCCTAAAAGGAAAAAGCTCTATTGGCCATATATTCTTAACACTTCTCAAAGACGCATAATAAACTTTTGGTTATAAGTGGTCGAGCCAACACGAAAGGAAAGTTGTGTAGTGGGTTTGAATCGGATACATTGACCTTCTACCTAGCTAGGACAGAAAATTTACCGTATCAGTTCTTAATCCTAATTGACCCTGATCTTCTGCTTGATCAGAGCATTAAGTTCATTGGTAACTACCAGGATTGAGAATTCGATTCAAACCGCGAATACTTCGCTTATATATAGTTTCTCTATTCCGTGTTTCCGATGGCAATAAGTCCTTGGGAAGGTAATTCTAAGGGGTGTATTGATTTAACCTAACATAAATTCCAAGGGATTTATAAGTTTTTCCTGAGCGTGAATGGTTCTAAGTCAAACAAGCTTCCTGAGAGTTACTAAAGGAGTCTTTAAGTATTAAGGGGATTCAACGAATGAAGGAAGTCTCACTCTAGCCTAATAAAGTTAACTAACTAGGTCTATCTTTCAATTATCTTAGCATAATTAGTCCTTTACATTCCTAAGTATAACCAATATTCTAGTCTTAACTTATGAGTAATGGTAATCCACTAGTAATCTAAATTCTATGTTTATATGCTAGATGATTTCATATCATTTCTAATACAAGGAATTGTTTTATCACTTAGGGTCAAAGGTCGTCTAATTGGAATTGAATTGCCTAAACTTGAATTTAACTACGCTCAAGCACTTCACATATGCACATATCAGCTAGAGAGGTCCTAAGGTTCACGTTATTCATTTATTAGATATCCTATACCGTCAGATCCTTTAAAATCTAGGAGTACCAACTCTAGGTCCAAAACTCTAAATGTCCCCGCACTTGATGGTCACTATTTATGGACTAAGTTACAGTGTTTGGTCTCGCCCATCAGTAGAGACCGTTCTAACAGAATTCGAGGGTCGAGATCCCGTTTCGACTTTTGCTCGGCAATTACACTTGTCTTCTTCTTAGAACGGCTTGGACAGCTAGGCCCGGCCTCATCCGGGGTCGTTCTCTTCCTTCCCATGAGAGAAAGGAGCATAGGGATCGAGAAGATGGTTGTAACTAGCTCAAAAAGAGTCATTGGGTTGAAAAAGCGTGTAGGATTAGATGGGTTTGTGGGTTTAGAAGTTCACGAGACACAAAAGATGGGTTTTACGCTCATATGGGTGTGAAAGGGTTGAGGGGTGAAAGGAGTTCAAAATTGTCAAGTGTAACTCCAACTTGTCGACTATCGGTCTAAATGTGATCTTGAACGCATATGGGCTAAACTACAGTAGTTAATCTCGCCTGTCAGTGAAACTTGGGATTCTAATGTGGTTTCTAGATTCCATCACCCCCTTCCTAAGTCAGAGTGCGTCAGAGTGCATCATGTTACCATAATCCAGGTCCATTTTAATCCAAATAATGCTCGATAACATCTTGTAACGCCCTAAAAATTAGGGGTCGAGCAAAGCTCAGCTTCCGAGTTCCAACGCATCACTTATGCAACATAGATAATGATGATTATTATGAGTGCATTGAAACATCAGTGGGATCAAGCTAAACGATATATCATACCCCAGAGTTAACGTAATTAAGCAAGAGAAAAACTACGATAGATATATAAAGTACAAAAGTATTTCATAATTTCCAGAGTATAAGTATGTCACCAGGCTAAACATATACATGTGTTGTTTCTAAATTGTGTCAAATACCAAAAATATAAAGTGTTCGACTAAATCATATAGCCCTGTAATACTGTCAATCAGGACGGTCTAAGTGAATCCACCAGAGAACTGCATATACGAGAATTCCTCCTCATCATCAAAGAAGTCAAGCTCCGCCTCACACGTCGCGTCATCATCTACAGCTAAGACAGAGTCTAGTTGGTGTGTAAAACATCATCCCGTAATGTGGGAGTGAGTGATCAACTCAGTGAAACAATAAAGCAAAGGTTAACATGTTATCAATTCAGTCAAGTAGTGCAACAATCATATCTTAAATACTCTTATTAATGCAAGAATGATATACGATAATGACGCATGCCCTTACCTGCGCTCCCTCAGTGAATTCATCTCACGATCGCGCATGCAACACTTCCTCAGTGCTTGACCTGATACGCCAAACGCACACGTAATGCGGTGCATGCACGATGATTAGCCATGTTCTTACTTAGGCTTATTCATACAACAGGATTGAGAAGCTAAGGTACCTCCCTTATATCAATTCCCAAATAATGATCCATTCTAGGGTCGTCAGTCCTAGAAAATCTCATACGATGTTGCGGTTCTAGGTCACTACAAAGGGCTCGTCACCTGATCAGTGTACGCCTAGTTTACACTTTAGTTGTTACAGAATGGCTTGTCGCCTCAACACAGCCTCAGAGTATGCTCGAGGTCACTACAAAGGGCTCGTCACCTGATCAGTGTAGGCCGATAGCTTAACCATGGTGTCCCATACTACCATGCCCGGCTCATGAGTCTTAACGGATCGAGGTACCAAGGTTAAAGGATTTTCACTAGTGAGTTTAGTACCTTAGATTCAAGCAGTAGCATCCACACATGGTGAACATACATTGGGTCAATCAAGTTACTTGACAAACTCGACTGGTATGAGCATATGTCGAGCCAATCGACATGGAGCATATAAGCAACTCTGTGTGGCCTAACCACTGCCGACAAGCAGCGTACGACTCGGATTCATTGTGCATGTCCATCGTAGTCAAGCAGTTCAACCACCGTTCACGGACATTTACTGATTGCCTGGACTACATCATAGTCCTAAACACATTACGATGTAAGAAATATATGCATGTAATAATCATACAATACTTAACATCCATTGTAATCATGAATAGCATGTGAAAGTACAATGAAACACATAACATGTCATTTTACATATACCTATTCTACTCAACCATACCATATAGATTTACAACAATTTGAAGGGATTTATATACATAGCTAAGGTGGTTGAGAATCCTATCTCAATAACCTTATTAACTACAGTTCATCTAACAACAACTCATTTAGGCATTTTGTCAAACACTTGGACTACACATAACCAGCATACATGACGTATGTTGATTTCAACATATAATAGGACAAATCCTTTCACTAAGGAGTTATCTAATATACATCAATCATGTTCTTACATTCCATACACATGGCAGGCACAAATCATGAATCCATATTCATTCAGTCATTTCAACAGACACATGGAATGCATTATAAATCAACATAGTATATATGAATGCATAATACACGGAAACCCTCATATCTAAGCATATGTGAAAGCAATCAAGTCGTCATAAATCTTTACTGACATTGAAAGCCTTGAAAATCATAACCTAAATATTTAAAGTCCGCACCTTATGCCGATAAACATGTAACGGATTCGTTTTAGACACTTAGTCTTTGTCAATGGCAGAATGGCAACCTATAACATAAATTAGGTTAGCTATTTTATCACTTACACTATATGAAACCTTAAAACAGATTAGGGTTAGGTTTTCTTACCAAAGTACGTTGTCGGAAACATCGGAATGGCGATAAAGATGGGATGGTTAAGTGCGTAGAGTAGTAGGATTAGATCCCAGGAAGAATCGCCACCTCTCGCTCTCACTTTCTCTCTCTTTCCTTCTCTTTTCTCTCTTCTCTCTCTTAGGGTTTCCTAAATTCGTATGGAATGAGAGAGAGAGGGTTTAAAGTGCTTATATAGGCCCAGAACTGATGGGAATGGCCCCAGGGACAAGGTATACTTAGGTTATAGCCAAATAGGGTTTGTTCCAATCCAACGGAGTACTTCTGGAGGCCCCTTTACTGAATGCGGTCGGACTTAAGCTTTCTGACACTGGATCTCGATCAAGATAAGTTTTTGGTCCGATCGGTTGGCAAATCGACCGTGGTGGACCAATTTTAGTTTGACGGTCATGGTATTTGATCAGGGCCACAAGTGCACTAACATGTGTAGAAAATTTTCCTTGATCTGAGGGTATAATTAGGTCAAATTTCGATGGTCTAAATTCTTATATTTTTCTCACAAGCAACATGACTCAGTTTACTTAAGTTTGGATTTTATTTCTAAAAATATTCACGTTTCTTACACACTTCGCTCCGGGCTCAAGTTATGCATTTTTGGGTACTATTCGGACTCGATTTCTGAGGTGGTTGTCAAGTCTAGAAAGGCGGTTATAATCGTATAGTTTCGTTGTTGTTGGACTTTCGACGCACGGTCCAGGTCCAATATGGAGTTTCAAGATGCTCCCGAAATCAATTGGGTCTAGAGATTGATCCTAGATCTCTAGGTAACATAGCATTAGGGGTTATAATCATTTTGGGTTTTGCATTTCGTATTTAAAGTGGTTCAAGCTAATTCTACCGAGTATTCAATTTAGTACTTAACTAAATTATGCCCTAATTACGGCAGAATATGGTCCTAGGGCAGTTCCACGTCCCTTTCTGGCACTTTTACTTAGCATATCATTTTCATTATTTTTTTAGTTGTTCATCATCAAGTCTAGTTCATCTCTACTAAATTTCATGAGATTTCATTTGTAGAAAAATTCTAAAAAATCTAGAAGCAGAAGCTGTCCAAACTAATGATTTTCAGATAGTTGTCGCCACGACATATATTTAATTATATTAAATATTTTATTATTTTTTACTTATTTTTATACAAAATTAGACTTATCAAGCTTTAATCTGGCTTTTAAATCACCTAAATCAGAATTACAACAAGGGAGATATGACTTTTCAAAGTCAAATGAAAATTTCTAAAAAATGGGGCGGCAAACGAGCCGCCCAGCCCGCTGTGTGTCACGCCCCAAACTCAGAAACCGGGCTTAAAAAATTCTTGATCACCGAATCTGGTGCCGACAGCCTCTGTAGAACTCCATTCTCAGTTCCCAGCACCCATTCGCCAGGTTCTAATCTTAGGATGCTACGAGGAGGATTTTCAACGTCAATTTGATTCGTAATAAGCATAACCAAAGGCATAACCCACAAACAACAATCAAAAACTTCATTACATTTTCACTATGATCAAAAACTTTATAAGTATAATGTGTATAAAGGAAAATACAATGATAATAGATGATAACTCCAAAATGATCTGCAAAGCGCTCCTGCCTCAGCGCTGCTACGCTCTAACGTCACCTGCACGCAACGGTCATGCATAAGCTTATAGAAAGCTTAGAAGGTGGTGAAAGTATATGCGCAAGGTAGTAATATGATCATGCAATCTCAGAGTAATGCAAATATGCAGATGGATCCATGAATACCATTAGCCGTACCAAGGCTATGCGATGCAAGACATGAATGATGTCGACCATACCAAGGCCATGCAATGTGAGATGCAACTCGAGCATACAAATCCTCATCTAAGTCCACATATCAATACATTTCAAATCTGGAATATCACCGGGGTCTTATACACTCACGATAAGGTAAGTGGAAGAGACCTTACTATTCATCTATTAATATCGGGCTCGACTTGTCGATAGCGGACCCATTCCTTGAGCTGGTCAAACTCAACCTAGCTTTGTCCCCTACTCTTAGGCGGATAAGGCGAATACCCCCTTCCAACCGACCACAACACAGTGAAAAGCACGACCGTCTAGTAATCGGCACTCGACGCTCATGCACCCATTCGGTCTAGACATTAGAGCAACCTCCAAGGATATCTATAGCACCCCATGTAGGACAAGATTTTCGGTATCCAATCCTGCTAACCACGATACGCCTGTGGAGGCTACGGCCCAGATGTCCTAGGGTGTACAGTAACCATGTCACATAATGTGAAATGCATGAATTACACTATCCAGTCATGCAGCAATCCTGCGCGTATCGTGCACTCATGTAGGGCAACACCACCTAACCGGGAGCCCATAAACAATCTGCCCGAAGGCATATGCTATGATCAGTCACTTCTCATATCAAGCATACGTATGATGCGTATGATCATGAGTCATGGAACTCTACTAAACATGTAATAAAGTAATGAACTATCCTTACAACGCAGATGGGCCTAGACGTAGACGACCTACACACAACAAGTATGGGCCTATTAATGAGCCCTAGGGAGAGTCGTAATGTGGACATTTAATCAACATTATACTTGCAATGTGGACGTCAAACTATCATTGCTCCCAAGGCATGGCCCGTCGTAAACATCATCACACAAGCTATGTTGGGATCACACATTGCAATGGACCTTAGGTACATCCCATTGGGCCTTAAATACATCAAATGGGCCATATCATATGGGCCTTATATTCATCAAGTGGGCCACATCAATGGGCCTTATGTACATTGCAATGGGCTATAACCCTTGAGCCTTGAATACAACAAATGGGCCTAATTACATGGGCCTTATGTACATTACAATGGGTCATAACCCATGGGCCTTATATTCATCAAGATGGGCCTCGACCACGAGCCACAAATACATTAAGATGGACCTCAACTAATGGCCTTATACAAATCCCCAAAATGGTTGGACGGTTTGGATGAAACTCATGCAACATTGTAGGTCCTATAGGGATGGAAGGCATAGATTAATCACATACTCCATGGTGGAGATCCATACTGATGAAAGGTGTGGACACAATACATGCATAAGTAGGTCCTAAGTAGGACCCACTAAAATATTTGTTTTCCACCCGACCTAGGGCCTAACATAGTATTTATTTTCCATCCAAACTGGGGCCCAACATGATGTTTATTTTCCATCCAAACTATTCATAGGGTCACATGGGCCTAAGGCTCACTGTAATATTTATTTATCATCCAACCTGTTGGTAAAGACACGTGGGCCAGGGGGCCCACAGTAGTTTTTATTTGCCACCTAACTTATTTATAAAGTCATACGGTCAGGGGGGGTAGGTCCCACTGTCCAGTGTGGATGGTGCGGATAGAACACATAAATTATGGTGGGTCCCACCGTCCAGGGGTGGACAGCATGAATAAAACACTTACATCATTGTGGGTCCCACGTGGGGCCCACCATAACATTTGTTTTCCATCCAAACTGTTGGTAAGGTCGCACGGACATGGATGAACAGGAAAAATAAATTTCATCTTGATCCAAAACTTCTGTGGACCAAAAAAGAGTTTCAATGGTATATGTTTAATCCATTGTTTCCTGTGATGTGGGCTACCTGAGCTTTGGATGCAGTTGATCTTTAGAGGGGGCCCACTATATGAATGGGTTGGATGACAAACATACATCATGGTGGGGCCCACAGCTGGGACCATGGGTTCCTGTCCATTTCCATCCACGACGCTGGCAGCAGCGCCTGCTGCAGCACCTTCTTCCCTTTCTTTTTCTTTTTTTTTTTGAAAACTAGTTTTCCTATGGTTTTTCACAGGTGGAGCCCATATCCAGAAAATCCATCCCAGCCATGAGATTCTACGGCTCATGACAGGCTAAATGAGTCCAACATTCGAGGTTTTTAGGTGTATAGAAACATCAGGGGAGATTTCAAGGGTAGAAAATACTATTTTCTATGCTATGGCCCGTCGAATAATCGAGTTGACCCCATCTTTCGGCTCAATGCCTAAAATGAGCTTGGGAAAGGAATGGATAGCGTGGATTGAATACATACATCAAGGTGGGGCCTGAACAAGAGGTCCACCCAAAAAGTTTGTGAATCAAGCTAATATTTTATTTTCTTTAACGTCCACCATCCCTGGATGCTGGACAGTTTGGACTTGGCTCCTCCATTGAGGTGGCCCCGGCTTAGGTGGACCACTAAATGATAGATGGTGTGGGTACAATACATGTAAGGTGGGCTCCACTTGAAGATAGTTTGGATAAAATACATGCTTCAGGGTGGGGTCTATCCAAGTGGGCCACACAACCATATCATGATCACATAAAAAAATGAAATAGAGAGGAAGAGAGAGAGATAGAGAGTGGGACACGCGTGATGGAGGGACCCCAACACTATGGGCTCTCCCTTGCAACCAATCATACATCAAGTGGGTCCCATTACACATGGGCCCATTAAATTAAAAATCCAACAGTGGAGATCCCTTCTCCACTAAAATAGACAGTCTGATGACCCTAGGTATAGAAGAAAAATAAACATCATGATGGGGTCCATGGAGAATGGCCCCATCATGGAATGATCATGATGATCCTAGTGGGCCATCGGCCACATCTTAAGGTCCCAAGTGAGATCCAAACCATTGATCGGTTGGCCTCACTTGGCCCATCTTAAAAAAAATGAAAACTACTCTATCAAAGCACCCACCATTCAATCTTCTTGCTTTCTTGGGTTCCTTAGCTCCTTAGCTTCGATTCCAATAGAGGAGATGAGGTTTGGATGGTTAAGATGGGAGATCTTGGGATGGAAAGGTGGGCCACACTTGGAGCTTGGAAGAGAGGGAGGGGCTTGGACGTATGGAGCTCTCTTACTTGGGAAAGTATTTTGAAAAAATGAAAGAGAGAGAGAGTTGTAAAGGGAGAGAGAGAGTGATGGGTGATGGAGTGATGGATGTGGTGAGTGATGGGTGTAAGAGATTTTTTTGACTTTTGTGGCAAATAGTGTAAGAGAACTATGGCTTGTGTAAGAACTTTTTAACTTTGAGGCGATGGGAAAGGGAGTGAGGTGATGTGTACTTAACATGTTGAGATTGATGGATTGATGGATTGATGTAACAAGTCGTAGAGATTCTCTTGGATTTTGCAACGCGTGGCATTTTTCTCACACCGAACGCTGGCCCACATGTCTTGACCAGGGTATCGCCTCAGTGAGTGAGTCGTGGCATCGAAACCGCGTCGACGACGCAGTCACTAGGGTACAGGTTTTGGGTTGAGTCGACTTGGGTTGACGGCGTGTGAATCATGGTTATACACAAATACCGGTTAAGGGTAGAAGGTTGTCAAAATTCGACTAGAAAGACCGCAAAAGTTTACGGAATGGTACAAACTAAGATATGGGTCTTACACCATGGTCCGCTCGGCCCACTGGCTAGGGATGCATCCCCAATTCAGGGATGCCTCCCCATTCTGAGGATGCTATCCCCCCCCCCCAAGGGGGACCCCGGATACGCACGGGACCCACCTCGGATCCCTCCGATTTGAGTCGTTTGGGCCCCCAAGTCCATTTGATATGGTTTCGCTGATCCAAAATTTGAAATGGGTGTTTCTTTTAACCTGGAATAGGTTACGTGACGTGCAATATATGATTTTGGGATAGGAGAAGCTAATCTATCCAAATAACCTATTTATATTAGGATATTCCAAAAGTTTAAAGGTCAAAAACCTAATTTAGTTATATATTCAATATTTAGGGTAAATGTTAATTTCGTTATTATTCTTCATCATTTAAACTTTAGGATTAGTGTCTAATATGAAATTACTTGGAAACATTTGAAGAATGAGGTTGTAAAAGGTGAGATTTTGAAGAAAATAGGTTGAAAAGGGGATTTGAGGCTTTAGGATTGAGTTCTGAGAAGTTAATTAAGGTGTTATGATCGACTCATTGCCTAAGGACGTCTAATTCTGGGTTAGCAAAAATTCGGGAAGTTACAAAAGTGTACCTCCTCACCTGAACCATATTAAACATAGATAGTGCTTAAGGGGATCCATGGGGTCCATTGGAATATATGTGTTTGATCTAACCCATCCAACAATTCTAATATATAATTTTAGTGCATGAGCTCAAAAATTATGTAGATTAAATATCTAAGTGGACCACACCATAAGAAATAATAAAAATTAAATTTCTACTGTTAATACGTCATGTGGTCTTCTTACAGATTCGATCTAACTCATTTTCTATGTCAACACTTAAAATAATAATTTAAAATTAATGGATGAAGTGGATATATGAAATACATCACAGTGGGCCCCATGGTCCTAAAACCCAACATCCCCAAGGAGCCGTCTGTCACGCACCCCTCCAAAATCTAAACCCCCTCCCAAAAATAAAACCTTTCCCATCCCCATTTTCTCCCGCGCGTAGACGAAAACCATCTCTCCATCTCTCTCTCGCGCTCAATCTCTCTCTTTCCCTTACCCTCTCTCGATCTCCCACTCTCCCTCACCCTCTCTCCCTGTCTCTTGGCCACATTCCCCTCTCTCTGTTTTCAAAAACCCCTTTCGCTGCAAGAAGGAGAAGAAGAAGGAGCACGGTTAGTTTCTCTTTTTCTCTCTCTTTATCTATTTCTCAAATCTGTTGCTTTTGGATGCTCAATCCTTCAATCCCTATGCTCAATCTTTCAATCCTTCAATCTTCATTCCCCTCTCTCTATTTCTGAAATCTAAAAATGCTTTGTGGGCTCCACCATAATATGTGTATGCGGGCATTCATTTTTTTCCAACTCATTTTAGGGCCAAATCTCAGGTGGACCACACCATAGGAAACTGTGGTGATTGAATGCCCACCATTAGGGCCTGTTTGGCTAGGCAAATTGGATGGAATTGGATGGTATTAGAGTGGATTACATGGATTTCAAGGTAATGATAGCTGTGTCAATGGATTGGTGCAAGATCTATGGGATTACTATATCCTGGGATTGCTATTTCCGGTCTGTTTGGGATGCTCGGCCAATCTCAGGATTAAACCTTCCAATCCCTTGAACTAAACACGTCCCAAACAATTTTGAAGGGATTAGGCTGGATTGGATGGGATTTAAAGGTAATGATGGTGATGTCAGTGGATTGTCTTAAGATCCATGGGATTACAACATCCCAGGATCAAGATCCCGTGTCTGTTTGGCACGCCTGGTCAATCCGGGATCTATCTTCCAATCCCTTCTAATCTCTTCCAATCCCATCTAAGCTGCCTGGCCAAACAGACCCTTAAATACTTCCTAAGGTCATAAGAATCCCTTGTTTTGTGATTTTTGAATTTTATTTTTTTTTAAAAGGTGTGTTTTTTGATCTGTTGTCATAGACACAGTAACGTTTATGTATGTCTCTAGTCATTTGCATTGCAGGATTAAAGTTAACCTTGGGAGGTGCTTCCATCTGTAGTGAGGTCTATTGTTTATGGTGTGGTCTACACCCTTAAAAATTGTGGTGAAACAAGCTATGCTAACCATAAAAACTTGTTTGATTGGTTGCAAGTGTAGTTGACTGTAAATGAGTAGTAATTATTTACATTTTCATTATGCATGAATTAAAATAATTTGCATTATGGCATGTTATATAAGTTTTGGATTTTTAAAAAAAAGGTCCAGTGCAATGTTTATTTGCTATCCAACATGTTAATTTATGATAGACAAATCTAGATGAAGGGAAAATATAAATATCATCTTAATCCAAAACTTTATTGTCCTAATAAGTCTGCTTGAGATTTGAATCTACCTCATTTTTTGACAATTAGCTGGAAAAATGGATTAATTGTTGATGCGAATACTAATAAGTTCAAATGTAACCATGTTGATGCGAATGCTAACAGGTTCAAATGTAACCATGTGCCGCATGTAACATTTGATCAATTTCCCTTTAAGATTCAACAAAGATAGAGAGAGAGAGAGAGAGAGAGAGAGAGAAAGGGATTTTACTCTTCACTATATTACTTTTCTAATGGGTATCTTTGGAAGATTGGAAGATTGGAGCTTTAGGATCATCATTCTCTATGCATTGGAATAAAGAAAATGATTATTCAAATCCCTAAGAACATAATTTCAATGTTTGTAGAATAACATGTCTGTTCCCATTAGTAGATACTGCCCTCACCCAATTTGCTTGAGATGCTACTAAATGTGGTATCCACTTGTGAAGTTGTTAAAGATCATGTGAAGAGTATGAGTATGCATGAAAAAACAATAATGTCATTTTATGTGGTATCCACTTGTGAAGTTGCTCAACAGTTATTTCAGGTGAAGAAAACATTGGATGTTATGACTCAAGAGATATGTGAGATGAAGAAAACATTGGCGAATATGTAAAAAGAGGGACAGTATACTCAAAATCTCTCATCAGCAACAGTCACTAAATGTAACGCCCTGAAAATCAGGGGTCGAGCAGGAGCCCAACTCCCGAGTTTCAACACATAACTTATGCAACATAGATAATGATGATTCAATGTTATCCGTATTAGTGCCTTAAACATGAGTGGGATTATACCCAAAACAACATATCATACTCCAAAGACAGTTAAAGTTACGTAAGCGGAAGACTGTGATATGTATAGAAACTGTATAAAAGTAATAGTAAGTCCTCAGAGTATGATTGTCACTAGGTTAAAAAAGTATAAGTTTAGTTTCAAAAGGTACAAAATAAGAAAGTATAATGGTTTCTATCCAAAACCCTGTAGCCCCGTCAGTGTAACTCCAGGTCTACATAGACCCGCCAGAGAGTTACATATAGGAGAACTCCTCTTGATCATCGTAGTAGTCTGGCTCTGCCTCATAAGCATCGTCGTCACCTACATCTACAAGAGTCTGGTTGGTGTTTAAACACCATCCCAGAACGTGGGAGTGAGTGATCAACTCAGTGGAGCTATAGAGAAAAGGTTAACATGTGATCAATTCAATCAAACAATAATGATAAAGCAATAAAATCAAGCATCCCTAAGTACTTTGGTTAATTCAACCATGATATGTATTAATGATACATGCCCTCGCCTGCACTCCCTCTTATGACAACATCTAACGATCGTGGCGTGCAACACTCCCGCTGTGCTCTACACCAACGCCAACGGCACATGTAGTACGATGTTATGAACGTGATTACCAAGTTCTTTTAGTCCTTTTCATACAGTAGGATTGGGAAGCTAAGGTACAGCCCTTTATATCCTTGACCCAAATAGTGATCTATCTAGAGTCGTCAATCCTAGTTAATCATATACGATAGGCAATGTAAGACCTGTGTCCTAGTCTGTACCATTCCGTAAGCTTCCGCGATTCTCCCAGTCAAATTCTGACAACTCTCGACCCGTATCCGACGTTTACACGTGATCCTAAGACGGGTCCCCCATACCAAAGTCGGCTCGATCTGAAACTTGTACCTTAGTGACTACGCCGTCACCACGGTTCTAACGCTGCGACTCGCGCACCAAACTGATACCCATGCTAGAAGTTGTGGATCCGCGTTCATTCCGAAGAAACGCCTCGTGTTGTGAATTTTGAGGGAATCTCTACGATATGTCTCATCAATCAATGTCAAGTACACACCATGCCCTAGGTATAACCAACCCATCCCTCTTTCCCCACAAGTCAACTCTCTCTCTCCACCTCACCATTCCCCTTTACAAATTTTCAAACTCACCCATACCTCTTTTACAAATATTTCAAACTAAACCATACATTTCATCCCCTTCCTTACATCATCCCATCCCTTTTATTATTTTCTCTCTCTCATTCTATCTCTTCACTCCTAACAACAAAGCATCAAATGTCCAAGCCTTCCCAAGATTCTCTCAAGCTAAGTGTGGCCCACCCTCTCATCTCTCATCCACACCATCAAAATTTTATCATCAACCATTAAACGTTGAGCATAGGAGCTAAGGAGGCTAAGGGACTAAGAAGGAGGCTAGTAAGGTGGGTGATCCATCGTTTATTTTAACTTTAAGGGCCCACTTGTTGTGGGACCCACTTGATGTATGTGTTGTATCAATGGAGGGCCCATAGTGGCGGAATCCCTCCTCTCCATCACCGTCTCTCTCATCCTCTTTCTCTCTCTTTCCTTATTTTCTTTTTGATGATGTGGCTGCGTGGCCCACCCGGATAGATTCCACTATGAAGTATGTAACTCATCCATGTCATCCATCGTTGTGGGACCCACCTACTGGATGTGTTTGATCTACACCATCCAACCATTATCGGGCCTAGATGGAAGGAAAATGAAAATATCAGATTGATCTAAATCAGGTGGGCCACGTACATGTGGGACCCACCATAATGTTATGTTTATCCCAGCCGTCCAGCGTCTCTGGACGTTAGACGTGAGGCAGGGGTAGCTAACATGGAGTGCGTGTACTGACATGGGTGAGTACTACCAAGCTAATAAAAATAATAATATAATAATTATATTACACTTTTTGCCAGGCCACTCATGCAAGCCCCACCTTGATGCATGTACTTAATCCAAGCCATCCATCCTCTTCCTCAGATCATTTTAGGCGTTGAGCCGAAAAATCAAGTTAATCCAAGTGTCTTGTGGGTCGTATCTTGGAAAATGGTGGCCTTTACCATTAAAAATTCACTTAATGATCCTATACACCAAAATACCTCAAATATTAGACTCGTTTGGCTTGTCTTAAGCTATAGGAGCGAGTGGACGGTGTGGATTTTGTTGATGCGGGCCCCACTAGTGAAAATCCTTTGCAAAACTCCAAAACAAAAGAAGAAGAAGAAGAAGAAGAAGAAGAAGAAGAAGAAGGGCAGTGCTGACGCTGTTGCTGCAGAACGCACGCAAGCAGTGCCTGCGCCTAACGGACGAGCGGACTAGGCAGGGACCCACGGTCCCAACCGTGGGCCCCACCATGATGTGTTTCGATTATCAACACCATGCATTTGTTGGGTCCCCTCTAACAAGTGGGCCACCCCAAAAATCAGCCATATTTGGAACTCAGGTGGCCCACATCACAGGGAACAGTTGGATTGAACATCTGCCATTGAAACCCTTTTGGGGTCAGAAGTTTTGAAGCAATATGAAATTTATTTTTCCTCCTCAATCCAGGTCCGTGTGACCTTATCCACCAGTTGAGTGGAAAATAAACATTACCGTAGGGCCAGGTCCACGTGACCTTATCAACAGGTTGGGTGGAAAACAAACATTAAAATGGGCCCCCATGATCGTGTGACCCTATCAACAGGTTGGGTGGAAAACAAACATTACGGTGGGCCCCCATGAATGTGTGACCTTGTCAACAAGCTGGATGGAAAATAAACATTATGGTGGGCCCCACATGGGACCCACTTATATATGTATTACAATCAACACCCTCCATTAGTGTGGGCCCCACCATGAGGTATGTACTTCATCTATGTCGTCCATCCCTTCCATCCCTATGGGACCCACCATGATGCGTGTGTTGCACCTAAACCGTCCAACCATTTTAAAATCCTATCTCATGGCTTAAGAATAAAAATGAGGCAGATCTTGGTATCAGGTGGACCACAATGCACGATGAAGATTGAATGACTACCATTGAAATCCTTTGGGTCCCTATGATCAGATTGGATGGGAAATAAATGTTATGGTGAGCCTTAAGAATTTTAATGGTCGAAATCCTTATCAGCACTTATGTTTAAGTGTGGCCCATTTGATATACACGTGGTGTGACCCACTTACCATACTTATGGCCCATTTTTTAGGCCCACCTTGATTTGTATGAGGCTCGTTGTTGAGGCCGCCTTAATAGATATGAGGCCCATATTATGAGGCCCATTATGACGTATGCAAGGCCCATGTGACTAGGCCCAACTTAATGTATTTGTGGCCCGCCTACTGAGGCCCACTTTGATATATATGAGACCCATGGTATGAGGCCCATTTTTCATATTGGAGGCCCATGGGTCAAGGCCCAATGAGATGTACATAAGGCCCATTGTAGTGTGATTTCACCATGATATGTGTTGACTATTATAGCGGGGCATGCCTTGGGAGCAATGATGGTTTGATGTCTGCATTGTAAGAATAATGTTGGTTAAATGTCTGCATTATGACTCTTCCTAGGGCCCCTTTGATAAGCCCATACCTGTAATGTGTAGGCCGTCTAGGCCCATTTTCGTTTTGATCAGAGCTCATCCCCACGTAACATGTTTAGTATAGTTCCATGATTCATAATTATACGCATCATATGTATACCTGATATCAGAAGTGACTGATCATAACATATGCCTTTGGATAAATCGTTTATGGGCTCCCTGATAAGCGGAGTTGCCCTACATGAGCGCGCGGTACGCGTAGGATTATTGCATGTCTGATAGTATGATTCATGCACTTGCACTTGTGTGATTGTGATTATTATAAGCCCTAGTGACATCAGGGCTATAGACTCCACAGACACATCGTGGGTGGCTGGATTGGATATCAAAAATATTGTTACTAAGCATCGGGACGCCATAGATGTCCCTGGGTGAAAATTCCTAAACCCGATGATACCAGAGGATGACTCCAATGTCAAGACTGAGTGGATATATGAGCGCACGAGGGTCAAATACCAAGAGGCTGTATCTCCCACTGTGTCTAGTCAGTTGGAAAGGGGTGTGGCCTTACTCACCTAAGGGTAGGGGCAATACTAGGCTGAGTCTGACCAGCTTGTGAATGGGTCCACTATTGACGTACCGAATAAGTATTGGCAGACTATTGGCCAGGCGAATAGTGAAGTTTCTTACGCTCACTTAGACTGTACGGCTGGGAGAGCGACAGTGCTATTTGGAGTGTACTAAACCCCGGTGATTATCCAGAATGAGAATTGTACTGATATTGATGACTTGTATGAAGATTTGGATGAGGATTAATATGTTTGAGTTGCATCACGCATCGCATGGTCTTGACATGGCTGATAGCATTCATATATTGCACTGCTTAGCCTTGGTACGGCTAATTGTATTCATGTACTCATCAGTATATTTTCGCATTACTCTGACCATACATTGTGAGCATGCTCATATTGTGCACACACTTACACTGCCCTTTAAGCTTTCTATGAGCTTATGCATGATCGAAGCGTGCAGGTGACGTCAGGACGCAGCCGTAGCATAGTAGCAGCGGGAGCGTGCATTCAAACTTCTGGAGTTTCTGCTATTTTCATTATCTTATATTTCCCTTTAGACGCATTATACTCAAAGTTTTTTATCATAGTGGATTTTGTGATGGTGTTCTTGTGGTTATTATTCATGGGTTATACTTATAGTTATACTCATTACAAATCAAATTGATAATTAGAAATCTTCTTTGTAACATCCCAAGATCGGAACCTAGTAAATGGGTGCCGGGAGCCGAGAATGGGTTCTATGGAGGCTGTCGGTGCCGGATTCGGTGATCGAGAATTTTGTAAGCCCGGTTTCTAAGTTTGGGGCATGACAGGTAAGTTCAGGTCACTACCCCAATGCCCTACCAGCTTACAGTCTATTTTTGAAAGCTCGTCACCGACCCGACTAGGGACCATAGCCAAGCTGCACCAGGGTAGGCTTATTTCATACTCGAGGTCACTCCATTAATGCCCTACCAACTGGGAGTCTATTTTTGAAAGCTCGTCACCAACCTGACTGGGGACCACAACCAGGCTATGCCAGTGTAGGCCGACAGCTCGAATATAGTGTCTTATACCACCGTATTCATCTCACGAGTTTGGGTTGTTCATTGGTTACTACGGGAAGGTTCAACAACCTAGTGTAGGCCGACAGCTCAACCACGGTGTCCTATACCACCATGCCTGGCTCATGAGTCTTAGCGGATCGTGGTACTATGGTTGAGATAGGTCTTTACATTGGTAAGGGGTCCCTTAAGTTCAAGCAGTAGTGTCCATACATGGTAAACACACAATAGGCCAATTGGTTTATTAGACGAGTTTGACTAGTACGAGCATACGTTGAATTAATCGACAAGGTATCATTGTTGACGATCCTCGTACGAGTTGGATTTACTGAACGCATCAATTGTGGCAAGACTAGCTCGGCCACTCAAACAGGAATTATTACCGATTGTCTAGACTGCGTCGTAGTCCAAGTCACAGTCAAATGCAATAGGCATTCATATGCACTAGTCAAGATAGCATGTAGCAATCAATTCATATATAAATCTCATTTAAGTATTTTAACAAGCATATAGAGTACATGTTAACATGCATAGACATTTCATTCATATATCACGTGGCAACGAGGTAGATTACATGAAGAAAATTATAATTATAAATAAGGTAATCGAGAATCCTATCTTAATACCCTCATGAAACACATTTCATCAAGCATTTTCTTATTCAAGCATTTTATCAAACACTTAGAATACACATATTAATATACATGTAATAAAATAGTTATTACATATATTATGGCAAATCGTTTCACATAAGAGCTACCACATGCACAACAATATGTATTTACAATCAATAATCATGGTAAGTACAAATCCATATTCCATATTCATTCAAACATTTCAATAAACACATGGAATGCATTATAAACCAACATAGCTTATATATATATATATATATATAACATACGAAAAACCTTGAATCTAAGCACATGTGATAACAATCAAGTCAGTCATAAGTCATTACTGACATTGAAGGCCTTGAAAACTATAACTTAAATATCTATAGTCCGCACCTTTTGCCGATAGACTCGTGACGAACTCAGTTCGAACATTATTTCTTCATCTACAGCACAATGACAACCTATAACATGAAATAGGTTAGCTATTTCATCCTTTACTCTATTTAAAATCCTAAAACAGATTAGGGTTAGGATTTCTTACCAAATTTCAGAATCAGAATCACTGAAATAGAGATGCGAAAGTAGTAGCTAAGCACGTGGAGTAACATGGATCGAATCCTAAAAGAAAACTCCAACTTTCTCTCACACTTTCTCTCTTTCCTTCCCTTTATTTTCTTCTCTCTCCTAGAATTTTAGAAAATTCGTATGGCAAGGGAGAGAGAGGGTTTAAGGCCTTTATATAGGCCTAGAACTGATGGGAATGGCCCCAGGGCCAAGTTATAGTTATAACCACATACAGGCTGTTTCGGTCCAACGGGGCCATTCTGAAGGTCCCTTTTCTGCATGCGGTCAAACTTAAGCTCCCTGACCATGGATTTAGGTCAGGCTAAGTTTTCGATCCTATTGGGTTTGTAAATCAGTCGCGGCGGATCCGTTTCAGTTCAACAGTCACCGGTACTCGTTCAGGGTCACAAGTACTCTAATATGTGTTCGAAATTTCTCCTTATCCAAGGATGTAATTGGGTTAGATTTCCATGGTCTGAATCCTTAGATTTATCTTGTAAGTGAACGACTCAATTCACTTAAGTTTCAGTCCATTTCCTAAAGACATTCATCTTTCTCACACATTTTGCTCCGAGCTCAAGTTGCGCAGTTCTGGGTACTATTAAGACTTGATTTTCGAGGTGGTTGTCAAGTCCAGCAAGGCGGTCATAATCGTATAGTTTCAGGATAATCGAACTTTCGACGGGCGGTCCAGGTCCAATATGGAGTTTCGTGATGCTCCCGAGAGTAACTGAGTTTTGAGATGGATCCTAAGTTTTTAGGTAATGTAGCATTAATGGTTCTACCCAGTTTAGGTCTTACAGATCATATTTAAAGTGATTAGGACTAATTTAATAAGAAATCTAGTTTAGCACTAGTTAATTCTTGCTTAATTCCTATAGGATTTGGTCCTTAATGACTTCCACCTGAGGTGGTACTCGGGTCCTTATATGGATTTTTTCGGGTCGTTACACTAAATCTTCTCAGGTATCGTCAGTATGCAAGTATAAATTTTTAACTGTATTGAGCTTACAATTATATTATAAACGCTAACAATACCAATGTCATTTTATGTATAAATGTAGCCAGATATTATATATATCAGTAAGAGATGCGACTTGCTTGGTTTTAAAAAACGTGGTCTAGTTGCTCGTGGTCAAGTACACGAAGTCAATCCAAATGCAACTATCTATTGCTAACCGTTGGAGGATGGAGCTTTTGTTGTTGTCCTGACTGAGGTTATACAACCTGGCGCTCCTTTATGGAAAGAAGATGGGTTCGCATCTATACTTGGAGAGGCCGGTCTGGGATCATTTGTGCAATGGGGGAAATAGGCTTTGAGAATTCAATAATTTGAATAAATTTGGTACTCTATAATTAAACATGTGTAGTGTGCATGTCTTTTTTAATTAGTTACATTATATGATGTTTGGCTTGTTTGTTTCTTAATTTTGAACTAATTTGGTACTTTTTTTCAAATATTGAATGAATTTTGTACTTTATATTTGAACGTATTTATAGTCTTAGGCTCCATTTGGTCATCACATTAGTATTTATGAAAATATTTATAAAAAAAAATCAAAAGGAGCCTAAGCTCTTTTCTAACTCCGCCAATGCAACTCCTTGCATTGCCGGTCCCAAGCCCGGGTAAAGGAGGAGGGAGAAGGGCTTTAGAATGAGATCGTTAACTATGGTGGAGATCCTGAAAATGCAGTGAGTATCTCTGGTTTTATGGTTTTACTTGTACATTCCTGTATTGATTACTCAAGCATGACGAATATACGCATTCTTTCAAGTGGATGTTGCATGTGGGAGGATTGGAGCTGCATATTTCAGATTCAAGCATCTGGTACGTCTCTTGTCAAGAATGCACATGTGTAGTTCATCAAACAATACATTATCTGATTATAATTACATTTATTTATTACAACAATATGTTCGTGATATCGTGTGCATGATATCTATGCTGTAATTACAGTTATCTATAATAATAATAATTTGTTCATTATAGTGCATTCACAATAGTTATCAATGTGATTATAGTTATTCACTATGTGTGTTTCAAGAGTCATCTGCACTTTGGAAGTATACAATGGAAGGTAAGGAAAACCCTTGAGTTTCCTTCTTTGAATCATGAAAAGGTATTGTATTTGTGAATGTGAATGAAAATAAACAACTTATAATATATATATATATATATATATATATATATATATATATATATATATATATATATATATATATATATATATATATATATATATATATATATATATATATATATATATATATATGTTATTAATGGAGGATACCTTGATTAGGGGGACATGAAATTCTGGTAGCTTATGGTATGGTGCCCCAATATTGGTTGTATGTTACTAGTATGTAGTAGATAATACTAAGTTCAATATTTTTTATATGTGGCTAAAATTTTTATCTCAGTTACTTATAACCTAAACTTAAACCTATAACCTAAACCTAAAACCTAAACCTAAACCTAAAACCTAAATGTATTCTCAAATCCCTAAACCTAAACCTACACATAATCCTAATCTCAACTCCCTAACCTATAACCTAAACCTAAACCTATAACCTAAACCTAAACCTAAACCTAAACCTATAACCTTAACATAAACCAAAACTTATAACCTAAACCTTAACCTATAACCTATAACTTATAACCTAAACTTATAAACTATAACCTAACCCTAACCTAAACCTAAACCTATAACCTAAAACCTAAACCTAAACCTAAAACCTAAATGTATTCTCAAATCCCTAAACCTAAACCTACACCTAATCCTAATCTCAACTCCCTAACCTAAACCTAAACCTAAACTTGAAAACCCAAACCTAAACCCAATCCTGAACCCGAACCCAATTTCCTAAACCTAAACCTTAACCTATTCTCAATTCCCAAGAGCTATAACCTATAACCTAAACCTAAACTTTAATTTAAACCTATAACCTAAACCTAAACCTAAGCCTATAACCTTAACATAAACCTATAACCTATAACCTAAACTTATAACCTATAACCTAACCCTAACCTAAACCTAAAACCTAAAACTAAACCTAAAACCTAAATGTATTCTCAAATCCTTAAACCTAAACCTACACCTAATCCTAATCTCAACTCCCTAACCTAAACCTAAACCTAAACTTGAAAACCCAAACCTAAACCCGATCCTGAACCCGAACCCGATTTCCTAAAACTAAACCTTAAACTATTTTCAATTCCCAAAAGCTATTACCTATAACATATAACCTATAAGCTAAACCTAAACCTATAACCTATAACCTTAACCTAAACCAAAACCTATAACCTAAACCTATAACCTATAACCTATAACCTATAACCTAAACTTATAACATATAACCTAACCTTAACCTAAACCTAAAACCTAAACCTAAACCTATAACCTAAAACCTAAACCTAAACCTAAAACTTATATGTATTCTCAAATCCCTAAACCTAAACTTACACCTAATCCTAATCTCAACTTCCTAACCTAAACCTAAACCTAAACTTGGAAACCCAAACTTAAACATGATTCCAAACTCGAACCCGATTTCCTAAACCTAATCCTTAACTTATTCTCAATTCCCAAAGCTATAACCTATAACCTATAACCTATAACCTAAACCTAAACCTATAACCTAAACCTAAACCTAAACCTATAACCTTAACTTAAACCAAAACCTATAACCTATAACCTATAACCTATAACCTAAACTTATAACCTGTAACCTAACCTTAACCTAAACCTAAAACCTAAACCTAAACCTAAAACCTAAATGTATTCTCAAATTCTTAAAACTAAACCTACACCTAATCCTAATCTCAACTCCCTAACCTAAACTTGGAAACCCAAACCTAAACCCGATCCCGAACTTGAACCCGATTTCCTAAATTTAAGCCTTAACCTATTCTCAATTCCCAAAAGCTATAACCTATAACTTAAACCTAAACCTTAACCTAAACCTATAACCTAAACTGATAACCTTAACCTAAACCAAAACCTATAACCTAAACCTTAACCTATAACCTAAACTAATAACCTATAACTTAACCTTAACCTAGACCTAAAACCTAAACCTAAACCTAAAACCTAAAACCTAAACCTAAACCTAAACCTAAAACCTAAATGTATTCTTAAATCCCTAAACCTAAACCTACACCTAATCCTAATCTTAGCTCCCTAACCTAAACCTAAACCTAAACTTGAAAACCCAAACCTAAACCCGATCCCAAACCCAAACCCAATTTTCTAAACCTTAACCTAAACCTATTCTCAATTCTCAAAAGTTATAACCTATAACATATAACATATAACCTAAATCTAAACCTTAACCTAAACCTATAACCTTAACCTAAACCTAAAACCTAAACCTAAACCTACAACCTAAATGTATTCTCAAATCCTTAAACCTAAACCTACACCTAATCCTAATCTCAACTCCTTAACCTAAACATAAGCTTGAAAACCCAAACCTAAACCCGATCCCGAACCCAAACCCGATTTCCTAAACCTAAACCTTAACCTATTCTCAATTACCAAAAGCTATAACCTATAACCTAAACGTAAACCCTTAACCAAAACCTAAACCTAAACCAAAACCTATAACCTATAACCTAACCTTAACCTAAATCTAAACCTAAAACCTAAATGTATTGTCAAATCCCTACACCTAATCCTAATCTCAACTCATTAACCTAAACCTAAACCTAAACCTAAATTTGAAAGCCCAAACTTAAACCCAATCCCGAACCTGAACCTGATTTCCTAAACCTAAACCTTAACCTATTCTCAATTCCCTGAACCTATAACTTATAAACTATAACCTAAACCTAAACCTAACCTAAACCTATAACCTAAACCTATAACCTTAACCTAAACCTAAAACCTAAACCTAAACCTATAACCTTACCCTAAACCTAAAACCTAAATGTATTCTTAAATCCTTAAACCTAAACCTACACCTAATCCTAATCTCAACTCCTTAACCTAAACCTAAACTTGAAAACCCAATCCTGAACCTGAACCCGATTTCCTAAACCTAAACCTTAACCTATTCTCAATTCCCTAAAGTTATAACCTATAACCTATAACCTAAACCTAAACCTATAACCTTAACCTAAACCTAAAACCTAAATGTATTCTCAAATCCCTAAACCTAAACATATAACCTACAACATTAACATAAACTTATAACCTAAACCTATAACCTACAACATTAACCTAAACTTATAACCTAGAAACTATCTAGAACTCGAGGCATTGCCACTAATCACTGGCATGTCCTACTTGCAATTGACAAGCAAATGGAGATTTTCTTTTCATGATGGTCAGCTCTGCTTGCACATTTTTTAGGTCATAGATAATTGTGATAGGTATCTGTTCCACTTGAAAAGTGGGTACTTGTGGCTACCGATGGTCCTCCTTGGGGAAATCGTCCATACGTTTATTTCGGCCTTACGAACCATACGTTTATTTCGGCCTTACGAACCATATGGGGAAAAAAAAAGTGATTATACATGATGCACTTCTTTCACTTTGTCTTTCTTTCTCCCAATGGTCATTCTGATTTATGAATGCCATAACTATTTGTAGGATGATGGAATATACGAAGCTGTTGTAAGAAGTGACTTTGTCATTACTAGAGTTGCATTTCGAGACAACTCTTCAAAGTAATATATAAATGACCGTAGAAGTAATTTTACAGAGGTCACTAAGAAATTGAAAGGAAAATGAGTGGACTTGGACAACAATTAATTTTTAATTCTTCAGGTGGATGATGGGCTGATGGCTGAAAAAGGCCTATTTACTTATGAAAAAAATATCATACCGTTAAAATATATCTTCTCTTTTAATTCTTTATCATTGAAATTTCAAGGTGAAGTCGAGCAAATTTCTCTAATAAAGCCAAAGATTTGTATTTTCAGCATTCTTGTAATTGTAATTGTAATTGATTGAATGAAGGATTGTAATTGAATGAATGAATGATTATAATTGATTGTATTTGAATGAATGAATGATTGTAATTGATTGTAATGGAATGAATGAATGATTATGCAGGTGGTAATTAAATGAACAAATGATTATATATATTTTTTTTAATGTACGAAATAGCTATGGATATTGACTGTAGCCGGTAATCTGACAGTTGTAGCCATTATTAAATTTGTCAAATTGCTATGGACATTTAGCTACAAATAATATCCATAGTTGTTTGTAGTTTTCGCTATGAATTATATCTGTAGCTGTTGTGATTTATAGCTACAGATTAAATCTGTAGTCATAGGTTCAAGACACATTGTTACGACACCTACGACTACAGTCGTGCTACGGACTAAAACCGTAGTCATAGGTTTATGGCTACGGCTTTTATCCATAGCTTCTGTCCAATTTTTTGGTAGTGATATCTTTTCGTCTGGCTCGGAGTTACTTAGAAACACCACCAATGTCTCCCAACTGTCAGCCAACAAACTAAGTAATAGCAAAGCCTTCAATTCATCATCCAATACCATCTTCATAGCGAATAGCTGGTTCACTATATTGCTGACCTCATTCATGTGCTCGGCCACAGAGCCACTATCCTTGAACTTGAGATTCACAAGTGGCCTTATCAGAAAAATCTTATTACCAGCTGTCTTCCTCTCATACAGCCCTTATAATTTCAGTCATAGGCTAGCGGCTAAGGTCTCCGCAGACACATGGTGGAACAAAGAATCATTCAACCATTGTCTAATAAACCCCACCGCCTTCTAGTCCAACTTCTTCCAATCATCATCAGACATATCCTTGAATTTTACTGATATGCATAAAATTGGAAAATATAGGTCCTTGCAATAAAGTGATCCTCCATCTTAGCCTTCCATATGGTCCAGTTAGAACCATTGAGGCTGATCATCCTTGATGAGCCACCTTCCATAATTCCAAACCGATCTTACCCGTTCAATAAACCTAACTCTGATACCACTTTATTGGGGGCCTTGCACAAAACCTTAGGATCTAGCCTCTCAAAATAAACCAGAATTATGGGATAATAAAGCAATGAAATAAATCAAAGCATAAACCACACACCACACAAGAAATTTTTACATGAAAAATCCTCAAAGAGGTAAAAACCACGGGACCACGTCCAGATCGACAATCTACTATTAAGCAGAACGTTACAACCTTCTTCACTTACGTAGGAGTGGATAAACAATAAGAGAATAAAAGAAAAATGAAGAGATCTTACCGATTACGAGGACGTGGAAGCGTTGAGATATAGTAGATCATATCTATGAGCATAACCTCCCTTCTATAAGCTTCCTCTCTCTCTTTCTCTCTCTCACACACCTTTAATAGCCCTAAACCCTTTCGTAAACCCTTACGAAGCTCTAGGAAACCCTCGTGAATTGCCTAAAAAGGCCCTAAGCACCCCTATTTATAGTTTAGGAAACTCCCTTCCGCATCCTGTTGCGGCCTCAGATTTCCATAGTCCGCTCAAGATCTGGACTCAAATTTGCGTAAGCTCGACTGGTCGAGTAGTGTCCTCAACCGGTCGAGCGGCCCACTAGACCAGTCAAGCACCTCCCTCGACTAGTCGATCACCTCGAAGAAAAACATCAGATGGTTACTTGACTTTGAGTCGAGCCCCACTCGACTGGTCGAGTAACACTCACGATCGGTCGAGCAGCATAGTGAAACACTCCGAATTTTCAACCCGTTGCACTGTCTCTCCCCTAAACTGAGGAGGAAAACCCCATCATCCAGCACCTCCTACATTCCAAATCAGGATAAGGTTGAAATAACGGTGACCATTAATGGTGAATCGGATCCCACCTTCCTTGCATGGAACCTACAATAGAATTCTTACCTTTTTTTTGTAACAAATGCTTGTATATATGTATTAAGCTTTCAAATACAATCCTCTTTTCTGCCTTTAATAGTAAATCCGAGCTGTACAAAATATGGGTCGTACCACAAAGATCTTCCAGGGTGAAAATTGGGATTGCTGACTCATTACAGGCTCCACTTTTGAAATCAATGGACAACCGATGGTTTTGTTTTACTAGATTTTTCATTGAGGGTTTGGTTGTTCTGATTTTAACCATAGTTGAACTTTGTGGTGTGGACCGCCTTTTGTATGGCTCAGATTTTCTACAAAATCGACACGTTGGCAGGACATGATGTGCAATGTTGTATCTGAATATCTGTCCACAAATAGGTGTTATACAATGCATGCATTTGAGCGAGCGGGGATTGAGTACTAGTAAACTTTGTGGGGCCACCATGATGCGTCTTATCCGCATCGTTCATACATTTTTTCGAATCATTTTAGGGTGTGACGCAAGAATTGAAGCATACCTGTGGTGTTGTCCACTTGAGTTTGGATATGCTTCAATTTTAAGCTCTTGCTATAAAATGAACCAATAATATGGATGGACAGCATGGATAAGACACATACATCACGGTGGGCCTGGAATGAGTTATTCAATGTAGCATATATGATTTTGGGTAGGAGAAGCTACTTTAGCCATCCAACAGTTGAAAGTCCATTTGCCAAGTTGCCTACGCCAAATTTGTGAGATTCCATGTATCAACAGTTGAAAGTCCATTTTAATTTCATTTTTTTTTATTTATAGTAACTTTTAGTTCGATCATAACTCTTGATTCTTTGAGTTGCATGAGTCGTCCACAACATGAAAAGGGGTTAGAAAACTCCTAAAATAATGTGATTAGGACAAATTGTATTTAGCCAAAAACCATGAAGCCTAATAGAAATCATGACGGTTTATAAATAGTATACTATTTATAGTAAGTCATATGTTTTTAGGGAGTTTGAGTTGGAGTTTGATTCTAAAACTTTTTTCTAATTTTGGTATCAATATTTAAAGGATTGTAAATTCGTTTTTATCATAAATTAATCTATTTTCGAATTTATTAGAACTTATTTCTATTTTTTATTTTTCCTCGTGGATTTAAAGAATCTCTATGAGTAAAGAGAAGCTCTGTGAATTCTGAGTAGTTATCCCCTTGAGGACGACCTCATCACATCCATCCCTGTGTCGGTGATCACCTGATAAATGGCTTAGTTCTCTTGAATATGTTTACATTAACACTAATGACCCACCTAATCAAAACAAGATCTTGAAAATTAAAAATATTTTGATGAGCTTAATATGGTTTAAGATATGAAATTTTTTTATACTATGATTTACAAGTTCATATTATCACTAGGTGAACCATTAAACACATGCAAGAAAGAAATAGTGTACTAACCTGCGATAGGTCACAGGCACAATCCCGGCTTTGTACTCAGCTATCTGAAGAAATGCAGGTTGGGCGAGATCGAAGTGAGCCTGGGTCGGATTGCACCACCCTCCATTGTTGCTGGGAAGGTAGTAGTTGGGCGGGCAAAAGTTGGTTGCAGTTATGAAAAGAGATGGGCCACCCGCCTTGCACCATTGTCCTGCATTGATGCACTTAATCTCATAGCATGCCCCACATGACTTCCCTTCGTTGAACAATGCCGCTGTTTGCACGCCATAACCTTGGCTGATTAGATTTCCATAGCCGCATGCACCTCCTGCAATAATAATAAATCTATTGGATCAGCAACATGCTTTTCTTATTCTTTTTGTTCATTCACAGCAGGCTGAATTTTGGGTTTTTTTTTTTCATTATTTTTGGTGCAGCCAAACGCATAGTGAATAAATATTGATTTTTTGGTTTTTTTTTTTTTTTAAACTCCTACACCGCACACCCACACCACATGGACACTCGATCCCTGTCGAAACAAAGTCAAAGATTTTTCAAACTAGTTTAGAAATTGTGGTACATTGCTTGCAAGGATTAGTTGAGAAGATCAGAAATGGTGTAAATGGTTACATTGGGTTTTTAGAAGCACTTATAAAAGAAGTAGCGATGTGATTTAAAGTGTTGCGAGACTATTTTATAAGATAGCTATATGGTTGAGTATATCACATGTGATGAAGCTTTAGAGAGAATATTAAGAATATAAATTAAGTATTGCATAGCTGTGATCATTGAGAAAGATGGATACATAGGAAGGAAAGGAAAAGTAAGAATAATTATAAGGGCATCCAAAGTGTTTAAGAGGAATCCAATTAATGAATAAAATGATGGATAGTACATTGAGAATGTTGGATGGCCCAAAACAATTATATAATAAGGAAGCATTAATAATTACGATGGAAGGACCTAAAAAGAAGATGAGAGGAAGTTCCACTTTAATGTTTATTTGTGGCTAGGGAAATGTATACGGTTGAGACCTCCCTGGGATCCACTTTGATGTTTATATGCCATCCAGACCGTTCATAAGTTCATTTCTACTCCAAAATATTAGTCTGATCAAACTTACGTGGCTTCAAAAATGTTTCAACAGTGGACATTCATCTTCACTCTTTCCTGATATGTGGTCCACTTGAATTTTGGATCCGCTTCATATTTTGCCTCATGTCCTAACATGAGCTGGAAAAAGGGATGGACGGGATGGATTTCTCAAAAACATCACATAGGACCCACCTAACTTCGGAGCGCAGGTACTGTGACAGGGTGTTGCAGGCAGTCGCCGTCCCTAACAAACCACAGCGGGCCCACAAGCTGAGTTGTAGAAAGAGTTGGGAGCAGCAGTGTTAGGAAGGGTTGCGACCACCACCATTGAAGTGATTATCTCAACGGAGCACATTCACATGCCGTCGTGAAAGAGCAAGGCTGCTATTGTGTGGTTTTTTCACGATGGTTAGATTTCCTTTGAGATTTTTCCACCATTTTTTAAATTCCATGAAGTCGGCTGACATTCTCATCAATCTAGACCATTCAATTTGTGAACAAAAGATGTTTGATATTAAAATTCCAACCGAATATCACATTGTAAAGATATTTTGGGCCATCCTCCAACCGCAATAGGCTCTAGGGTTTGGATGGTCTGGATTGATAGACACACAGCTCGTGTGCAATGGTTTACTCACCACCATTTAAGAATCAGTGGAAAACTCATATTCTACTGTCACAATTTAGTGGTTGAGATTTGAGTATTCATCCACTGTACACATGGCCTACAGATCGGTCAATCTAGACTGTCCAAGTCGTAGACTCCATTGTGGATTGAGAAACAGCAGTGGAAAAGACATTGTTAAGACGATCCTAACCGTCCATCAGTATCATTGTATTAAATCAGATTACTAAGATCGTCCAAGCATGGTTTTCGGACTATTTTCCAATATGCGATGACTGCCATGCATGTAGGGCACGAGTACAGTGGATAGGGAATTATAGATACTGATGTAGAGCGGGTGGCGGACAGTTTCATGGCCAAGATGGATCAGAGAAGGCCTAGTCGACGACGAAAGTGATCCGGACCGTTGGACCTTAGATTAGACATATCTCGCAATTCGGAATGCGTTATCTGACATAAAATATATGATTTTGGAGTAGAATGAACTACTTTAGTCAACCAACCCTGCTACGCCAGGTTGCGCAGCCCGGATTTATGAGAAACCCTCTGATCGATGATCGTTTCCTATTTTATTTTCGTTTTTACTATAAATAGTAAGTTTTAATTTTATTATAATTCTTCATCTGTTAGGCTTTAGGAGTTATGTCCAACATAAAAAGTGTTTAGGATAATTAGAAAAATGGTTTGGTGAAGCCAAATAGGACACTTACTATTTTTGGCCGAAACTCTTACGCAGTAGTAAACATCATGACCATCTATAAATATTTAGTTTACTATTTATAGTAAGTCGCAGAGAAGGCCTAGTCGACGACGAAAGTGATCCGGACCGTTGGACCTTAGATTAGACATATCTCGCAATTCGGAATGCGTTATCTAACGTAAAATATATGATTTTCGGGTAGAATGAACTACTTTAGCCAACCAACCCTGCTACGCCAGGTTGCGCAGCCCGGATTTATGAGAAACCCTCTGATCGATGATCGTTTCCTATTTTATTTTCGTTTTTACTATAAATAGTAAGTTTTAATTTTATTATAATTCTTCATCTGTTAGGCTTTAAGAGTTATGTCCAACATAAAAAGTGTTTAGGATAATTAGAAAAATGGTTTGGTGAAGCCAAATAGGACACTTACTATTTTTGGCCGAAACTCTTACGCAGTAGTAAACATCATGACCATCTATAAATATTTAGTTTACTATTTATAGTAAGTCGCAGATTCTAAGAGTTTTAGTTATAATTTGATTCTGATTTCTTTCCTATTGTTTGGTACCTTTATTTAAAGGGTTATGAACTTGTTTTTATTCATTCATCAATTAATTTTGAATTTTATTAGTATTTATTTCTATTCTCTTATTTTCTTTTCTCATGAATTTGAGAAGTCTCCGTGAGAAGTCCAAAGAAGCTCCGTGATTTTGGAGAAGTTATCCCTGTGAAAGATGATGATCAACCTCATGACGTACATAGGCACCTAAATATTATACACCTGGCATATATTATATCAAATTAAATCGACAAAGTTATGGAATTCCAGTGTCTCTAAGTCAGAGTCCCAACATAAGATTGGTTGAAGAATCCTGACCTCCGATTCGTCGACACTTCTTGGTTGAAATATAACCGTTAGATATATTTCATTTTAACTGTCCAATAAATGGCCACCAATCCAATAATCAGACCATCAGAAAGTTCTGTCGGCTGGCTTACAGGATACATGCATCTGCACCCTATGGTTTGGTGATGCAAACCGTTTAGGTGATGGGGCCCACAATAGATGAGGGTTGTCCAGAAACTTTCTCAGAATGGAAGATCTAACCTTTTGATCCATAGACAATTTCAATCGAAGGTCTGTTTGTTTTTCGGCCGTTGACTGAACGGTTGGAATCTTCCAATCTGGGTGATTTTCAAGAAAGGCCCCATCCACGGTGGGACCCATCAGATCAAACATATAGATCACCAACCATAGACCTACGTGTACAGAATCCTATCTGTCAGATGAATTATACGGTCCTCAACCTAGGATCAACAGTTTAATCCTGCCATCAGCTCATGTGCATGGTTCAGCAATCCAGACCGTTGGTTTACTGACCATTTGCAAAAAAAAATTAAAAAATAATAATAATAATAATAATAATAATAATAAAAGAACTGCTTGATAGGAAAATCCTAACTTCTCAATTAATCTACATTGAACTGAAAAGATCCCAAAGTTGGTTTCTAAGATTATCCCATCAGAAAATTTTATGAGCATGGTCCATCCATGACGGGGCACAACAAACGAATGGTTTAGATCACTGAACCATGATCCCACCTTTGAAAAATAAAAACACCATGCATGTCCTCGAGTCAAGAATCATAAAATCACGGTTTTTCGACTCGGACGAGTCAACCGCAACTCAAAACAAAACGTATCGGTCCGAGTCCGCTTCATCTCCAATCCATGCATCCAACCCTCCTTCGGTAAAAGGGGACGCGGATTTCCTGCGAAAGCCTTATGTTTATCAGAAATCCAATCCGTCCATCCGTTTTTCGAGCTCATTATACGACAAATGACCAAAAATGAGGAGGATCAAAAACTCAAGTGAGCCATACGAGATGAAACAGTGGGAAAGGAATGAATACTGTTGAAACTTTCTAGCCTCCACCTTGATGTTTATATTCCATCCAAACCGTTTATAATGTCATTATCACTGAACACAGAGAATTTAAACCGATACGAAACTTGTGTGGCCATATAAATGTTTCAACGGTAGTCACTAAATCCCCGCTATTTCCTCTCGTGTGGCCCATTTAAGTTTAGTATACATTTTATTTTTGGGCGCGTGTACTAAAATAATCTCCAAAAACGAATGGACGGAGTGGCTTTCTCAAAAACATGGCAGTGGGCCCACATAGAATCCTTGTACCGGAATCATGAAATCCACATCCCCTTACCCCACCACAAGGACCCAATCAATTAGAGACGTCCATTTCGGGTCCATCACATCTTATCAACTTACCCATGGTCCCAGATGCATCGCTTCCACCGTAGAATGTAGCATGGGCCATGTTCCATGGCCCAGGCTTAAACTTGTGATGATGACGCTTGAATTTGCGTACGAAGCTCCGCTACGATCTCGATGTGCTTTGCCGTTGCGCATCGACGTGGGCCAGTGCAAGAAGCATTAGTAGCACCGACAGCGATAAGAGCATGTGGGAAGGTGATGACGCCATTGTACACGTGCGAGAGATCTTCTTGTTTTGGTGACGAAGATCTTGTTTCTTTCGACTCTATATATATGTGTATTGTAGGTGTTAGATAGAGAGCTAGATTTTTGGTTTGGTTGGTTAGGTTGTAACACTTCCGTTCTGGTTCATGAATGGTGGGCCAGGAGTGAATATAGGGCGGAGATTATAACGGCTTCTTGTTTGCCTCTTTCTATCCGATGCCAAAGCTACAAAATGCACTTCTTCGTTTTTTAATGGGCGTGGCCCACTACAGAAGGAACCAGGTTCGAGCCTAATAAATAAGGTAACGGTTTTTAATAAGTTGGGCTGGGCTTGATTGTCTATTGGGCCTTTAGGAAGACTTGGTCCACCAAAACTGCACCCTATAGATTCGGTGTTCGTGGTTGCATAATTGTACTTGGTGTTCGTGGTTGCATAATGGTACTTGGAGAATACAATCAAAGAAATCTTAGCCGTTGATTAGGGGAACGGATTGGCTACTACCCCTGCCACCACCCCTGTGGCTGGTGGTCAGTGATTTGTGGGCCCCAACATGCTGTATGTGTTTCATCCATGCCGTTCATCCATTTTTACAGATCATTTTATGGCTTGATCACAAAAAATGAGAGAGATATAAATCTCAGGTGGAGCACACCACAGGAAAACAATAGTGATTGGATATTCACCATTAAAATTATCATAAGGCCCACCGTACTGTTTGTTTGACATCCAATCTGTTAATTAGGTCATACAGACCTAGATGAAGGGAAAACAGCAAAGATCAGCTTGATCCAAAACTTTTATGGCCCCCAAAAAGTTTTTAACGGTCAACGTTCATTCAACATTGTTTCATATAGTGTGGTCCACTTGAGATTAGAATACACCTCATTTTTTATCTCATACCCTAAAATGATCTTTGAAAATAGATGGACGTCATGGATGAAACACATACATCATGGTGGGGCCCACAGAGCACCGACCATTAGCCATTGGCTGGTGAAAGGGGGAGTACCCAATCCATTTTCGCTGATTGGGTCCAGTGCACTTGACCTAAAATGATCTATAACTGTATAGTCAATATATAATAAAATGGACAGTTAATATAAGTTTATAAATATGAACAATTGATCTTCTGCACTTTGTCTCCTCAATTTTCTTCGTTCTTCACTTGGTCACCTTAATTGATAGTATCGAAGTGTTTCTGCACTTTGTCTCCTCGATTTTCTTCATCCTTCAGCCCTCCTTCATTTCGTTGCAGGGATCTTTGGCGGGGATTTGCTCTTATATAGGGTGGAATGGTAGTGAATCGACTGCAACGAAATAGATTCTTCCTCATCTCCCTAGAGCAAGGTAACCAACTTAAATATATCTACGCTTTGTTTAGTTGCAAGATCTGTTTTCTTGCTCTGATATATCAATCATCTTCGGCCGTGTTTCAGCCCACAAGGTTCAAGAAGATTTATCAAACACAGTGAGTTCTTTTCTACCAAGTTGTATATCCTATGCCTATCGACAGTTTAAATTCTATATAATGAGTAAGGGGATTTCACTATATATCAATCAAATCTGAAAATCATTATTAGTACTTTGCATATAATCAAAGTAATTTAGGAATTTGCAATGGAAGTAGAAACCTGACTAATCTCCTAAATTTTTTCTTTTAAAGTCTATCTTATCTCTGCTAGCCACAGAAATGGCCATTGGTGTATCTTGGAGAGGTTTGTACATAGCTACGACAGTTTCTCACATTTCATAGCCTTTCTCACTAGCTTGTGAAATTTTTGATGCTTGTCAGCCTCGCTCAGCTTAACCTAAAAAGAGCTAATCAGGTATGTGGGTCCATGTGCCCATTTTTTTGTTTGTATCAGCGGTAGATCTCTTTGTTATATTTATTAATACTAAATGTGTATGGGGCCTTATATTTAACCGAATCACTGTCTATTTTCTAGGTATTACGTTAATCTCTTCTTCGATGATTACAGGATCCGTACTGATCTGTCCATTATTATAACTCGTTGAAGGGAAAAGAATAAGATAGATTTACATCTTCATTGTAAAATCAGAAAGTTAGAAAAGTAGATTGTAGATCAGAGACCATATATCTACTGGACCATACAATGGAGATTTAAACAGTTAGCTAAAACAGATGTTTCTAAACATTCGAGTCGCGTAGCTAAAAATGGATGGTAGAATGCAAAGAGAGTACAATTTAAAAGATATAGGTGAGAGAAGGAACTACCTACGATTTTACCATGAGTGTGAATTTTGAATCATGACGCATCTAGGCAGATGGAAGTAGGTATTGATCCACCTTTTATCCTTCAATCACTCTATCAAAGACACCCATTTAAGAGTTCTGACATGTTTACTTGTTCCATCTTACTCTAGATGGGTCATGCGTCAAAATCTTCATGATGGATGAGTCTAACCTGCAATTTAGAACTTTTGCTCATGGATGGTGAGCTAGTCTCCAAAAATTTTCATACCATTCATAATACAATTATAAAAGTCCTTTAATTGAAAATATTGGGTGATCATATCCATCAAGTTAATATATAGTAAGGAAAAAGTTAGATACATGTGATTTCATTAAATTAATTCCATTCTTTTAAAATGGAGAAATGCTACAATGTTCTCAAGGACCATGAGTTACGAAGCGAATAGTTGGTTGGGATACCTATATAGCCCAATACATTAATCTAAATCATCAGCACGCCAAGGGAATGATGAGCGAGCGAGGTTAATCAACTCTATTATCCATACTAATTACAGAGATAGTGTTGCGCAGTTGAGGATAACTCATGATGCATTTTTTCTCCTTTATAATAATGTACGTAGAAAAGAAAAATCTCCGCAATAGTCATAATGTTAATATGGAAGAAAAGCTTGTAATTTTCCTATACACGGTAGGACATAATGTGCGTAATCGGGTCATAAGTTAGGCGAAACTGTTAATTGTCACTTCCACAAGGTCTTAGATGCAATTGTCTCACTCTACCCTGAGTATATTAAACAGGGTGGCCCAAAAGTATCTCGTGATATTCAAGGAAATCCGTATTGGGCTGTATACTTTCAAGTAACATTATCTAATTAGGACTCTTTCCACATTGAAGCATTAGTCTACTTAGATTCATTATGACTTTCCAATATATATGGACAACATTTATTTAGGATTGCGTGGGGGCGATCGACGGTACTCACATTCCTACTCACGTAAAAGCATCCCAACTTGTAAGCTTCTGCAACAAAAAAGGATTCTTATTTCAAAATATACCTGCCGCTTGTTCACTTGATGTGAACATTCTATACATTTTAACAGGTTAAGAGGGTTCAGATGTCATGTTCCTACACAATGCTCTGACATGTACCAATGATCCTCTAACTGTCCCACATAGTATTCATTGTCACTCCTTCGTTTGCATCATTCTGCAATTGTTCCTAATTATGATTATGAAACACACTCTAAACATATTTGTTTATGAATATTGTAGGTTAATACTACATTATGGATGCGGGGTATGGACATTCGCTAGGTTTTATGGCCTCGTACCATGATGTTCAATACCACCTTTAAGAATATTAAACTGGTAAAGCACCCGTAAACATGAAGAAGTTATTCAACTATCGACACGCGCAGTTGTGAAATGCAATTGAGTGTTGATTCAGAGTAATGAAAGGTTGGTTCCTAATATTGAAAACTGTGGTGCAATACCCTTTCGAACCTCAGATGAAATTTGTAGTAGCTTGTTATGTGCTACATAATCTTATATGATGCTCGCATGAGTTTAATGAAGATCTGCATAATATTGGTATACATGTTGGGGACGTAGAGACCAACCCAACACCGTATGAGGTGCCAACACTTGACAAGAAGTAGTGGTTAGTGCAAGTGACTTAGGAAGAAAAAGACACGTGAATGAGAGTGCGAGATGATATTGCGGAACGAATGTGGGTTGATGCCCAAAACAATTATAAGAACAGATAGGCGTACTCTACTTAACGTTATATTATGTAATTTTTGAATAATATGACTGGTTTTTTACTTCTTGTTTTTCAAATCGTGCGTGGGTTTAGTACATGTCTTAGAAGGGTTTTCAGATGTATTTGGTCCTGAATCACTATTTTGAATATACATGTCTACTACTTATCCTTCATTTTTATATTATCTCATATTGTAACTTCAACTTGTTATATTCATAGGTACGATGTCGGACATGTGGACAAGTCCAGCACGGACATCGTCACAATCGCTAGTAAAAAGTCTAGTTTAACCAACTCGCTTTTCCCCCCGTAAGAAGCCTGTTAGGTTCTTCATTAAGCCTTCATCCTGAACACTTAAAATCAAATGGATTAGACCGATGGACCAATTATTGTTCAATACATTGCTTAAGAAAATTGCATTAGGACACAAAACTAATAATGGATTCAAGAGAGAAATGTATCAGGTTGTGACTGAAGAGGTGACGAATCGTACATTCATCAACGTGAATTGGCAAAATGTGCAAAATCGTATGAGGTATCATAAGAGAGAATATAATGATGTGAAGGATATACTTGCTACAAGCAAATTTGGCTGGGATAACGAGCAACTGTTCATAACCGCCCCAGTTAAAGTTTAGGAATAATATTTGTGGGTACATCATTATCACAAAACTGTAATTACTGTAACTCTAACTTATTTTGGTGATCACTTTGCATGTAAGAACGCTGTGTTATAGTTCCTGCTTTCTAATTGTAACGTCCTAGAAAAATTCGTACAAAGATCCGACTACCGCCTTAAGTAGAAATCACTTAGGATTAAATCTTTTAGAAATTGAACAAGAATTAACTAGCGCTAAACTAGATTACCTATGAAATTAGCACCAATCACTTTAAATACGATCTGTAAGACACAAAACTTGTAGAATTATTAACGCTACAATACCCTAAAACCTAGGATCCATCTCTAAACCCAGTTGCTCTCGGGAGCATTCAGAAACTCCGTATCAGACCTGGACCACACGTCGAAAGTCCGATAGCGATAAACTTAGACAAATATGACCGCCTTGTTGGACTTGACAACCAACTCAAAAATTAAGTCTAGACAGTATCCCATGACGATTTACTCGAGTCCGGAGCGAAGTGTGTGAGAAAAGTGAATGTTTTTAGAAATTAAATCCAAATTTAAGTAATCTGAGTCGTGTCACTTGCAGGCCAATTATAAGCATTCTGACCATCAAAATTTGACTCAAATTCACCCTCAGATTAAGGAAAATGTCTCACACATGCCAATATACTTGTGGCCCTGATCGAGTATCAGTGACCGTTGAACTAAAATTGGTCCGCCATGTTTGATCTGTAAACCCGATCGGACTGAAAACTTAGCTCGAACAAGATCCAAAATCTGTGAGCTTAAGTCCGACCGCATTCAACAAAGAGACCTCTAAAAATGCTCTGTTGGATTAGAATAAGCCCGATTTAGATATAACCTAAGTATACCATGGCCCTGTACTATTTTCGTCAGTTCTGGGCCTATATAAGGGTCTTAAACCCTCTCTCTCATAATCCACAGGAAATCCAAAATCCTAGCTAAGAAAAAGAGAGAGTAAAGAGAGAGATAGTAAGAGAGAAGTTGGTGATTCATCCTGAGATTCTTCCCAGCTACACTACGTGCCTAATACACCTATTTGTATCGCTATACGGGCGATACCAATTTCATATTGGGTAAGAAATCCTAACCCTAATCCATTTTAGGGCTTTCAAATAATTTAAGTGATGATGTAGCTAACCTACTTCGTGTTTTAGGTTGCAAATCTGTTGTTGACGAAGACTAAATGTTTAAATCATATTCGTTACTCATTTACCGGCGTAAGGTGCGGACTATATACGTTTGAGTTATAGTTTTCAAGACTTTCAATGTTAGATAATGATTTATTATTGACATGAGTGTCATTACACATGCCAAATGCACTATCTATTTTGTTTTACGTATATGTATAAACTATGTTGTGAATAGAGTATTTCATGTATTTGTTGAAATGTTTGTATGCATTTGAAATCTGATGTTGTGATTGGCATGATTAATTGTCATAGGTACATGGTTGTTATATATGCGATAACTCCCTGGCAAAAGGATTTGTCCTAATGCGTAATATGGCCAACATACGTGATGTATGTTGAAAAGTGTAGTCTAAGTGTTTGTGAAAATATCTGAATGAGTTAATAGTTAGTAAAGTGTGATTTATAAGGGAGTTGAGATATGAATCCCAACTACTTTAACTGTGTGTATAATTTTCTCCATGAACTATGTAGCCTACTTATTCATGTTTAACTATGTGTATGATTTCTTCTGTATAGCCTACTTATTCATGTTTAACTGTGTATGATTTCCTCTATGAACTGTATAGCCTACTTATTCACGTTTAACTACGTGTATGATTTCCTCCATGTACTGTGTATTCATGTTTAAGTTATATTCCATAACATGTTCATATGATTGTAGGATTTGACTTAAATATTCATTATTGTGTTGTACGTGGTTGGGACTATATCACAGTCCAGGTAATCGGTAACAGTTCTTGAACTGGTGGCTGAGGTTATTTTCGCCACGCATGATGTGTTCGATGAATCTGAGCCGTATTTGGGATGTCGACAGTGGTTAGGCCACAAGGAGTGCTTATACATTTCATGTCGATCAACTCAACATGCGCTCATCCTAGTCGAGCTTGTCAATTAACCCAATTGACCCGATGTATGTTCACCATGTTTGGATGCTACTGCTTGAATCTAAGGTATCAAACTCACCAGTGAAACCCTGTTAACCTTAGTACGTCGATCTGCTGAGATTTATGAGCCCGACATGGTGGTATGAGACATCGTGGTCGAGTTGTTAGCCTACGCTGGGGCGAAGAGCCTCCCCGTAGTGACCAATGAGCAACCCAGACTCGTGAGCCAAATATGGTGGTATGAAATATTGTATTCGTACTGTCGGCCTACTCTGATTGGTGACGAGCCCTTTGTAGTGACCTCGAGCAAACCCTGAAACTGCATTAAGGAGACGAGCCTTATTGTAGCATATAGGGTATAACTAGGCCTGTATTGATTGGTGACGAACCCTTTACAGCGACCTAGAACCGTAACATCATATGAGGTTTACTAGGACTGACGACCCTAGAATGGATCATTGTTTGGGAATTGATATAAGGGAGGTACCTTAGCCTCTCAATCCTGCTGTATGAAAAAGAAAAATAAGAACTCGGTAATCATGTATATGCATCGCATTGCATGTGCCGTTTGGCATTGGGCAGAGTACTGAGGAAGTGACTGACATGCGCGACCGTAAGATGAAGATCGCAAAGGGAGTGCAAGCGAGGGCATGCATCATTCCTTCATACATTCCTGCATTAATCAGAGTACTTAGGGATGTTTGATTATATTGCCTTATCATTAATGCGTGATTGAATTGATAACATTTTAACCTTTGCTGTATAGTTTCACTAAGTTGATTACTTACTCTCACGTTCTGGGACAGTGCTTAAACACCAACCAGACTCTGTCTTAGATGCAAATGTTGATGCATCCTGTGAGGAAGAGCCAGAGTTCGAGGATGACGAGGAAGCATTCTCATGTATGCAGTATTTAGGCGGGTTCACTTAGACCGTTCTTAATCATCGGGGCTTCAGGGTTCATGCTTTGTAGATGACTCACATTTTGACATTTGTATTTTGAAACAATACTTGTAACTATTGACCTGGCAGAGCATACATATTTCGGGGACATATACTAGTTTATATATTCATTTCAATCTTCCGCTTACATACTACAACTGTCCCTGGATTATGTTTTGCTGATTTGGCTTAATCTACTTCATGTTTTATGCACTAATACAGACAACATACATTTATCATTAAAAATGTTACATAAGTGATTTTTGGAACTCGGGAGCTGAGTTATGCTCGACCCCCGATTTTCAAGGCGTTACCCTAATATATTACTAGCACTATTTGGTGCAATCTCATCCGCGAACTGAAAGACTTTGGGAGAAGAGAATCGAGAGAATTAATGATCTATCAGTGATAGTCGGCTCGGATCAAGCTACGAGCCATTACATACAAGGGAATAGGAATATGGCAGCGTCATCATCTCGTATACAACGAGATTTGAGCGAAGCATAAACTAACCTAGAAAACGATATAGAAGATACTTTGGATTTATCTAAAGAAAATCTTGAGGACTCGATTGGCAATTATAATATTCCTTCTGACAGTCTGTCCCGCAAAAATCGCTCATTTCGCAACACTACAAATGTAACACCCTAGATTTTCGCCAACCTGGGGTTAGACGTCCTTAGGCAACGGGTCAACCATAACACCTTTGTAACCCCTCTGAAACCAATTCCAAAACTAAAGAAATCATTTAGAACCAAATTCTTTAGAAACTTAACGTGAATTGGCCAGCGCTACACTAGATCTCCAGCAAAATTAGCACCAACCACTTTAAAAACGATTTGTAAGACCCAAATCCTATGGAATCATTAACGCTACCTTACCCTGAAATCTAGGATCAAACTCTAAACCAGTTTGCTCTCAGGAATCCTTTGAAACTTCGTATTGGATCTAAACCGCACGTCGAAAGTCCGATATTCACAATTTCAGACCATTAGGACCGCTTAGCTAGACTTAACAATCATTTCAAAAATCAAGCCCAACCGATGTTCTGAGGCTATTTCATTGAGCCTGGAGTGAAGAGAGTGAGAAAAGAAAAAAGATTTAGAAAATTAATTCAAAATCTGGCACATGACGTTGCGCGTTATTATTAAGCGTTCTGACCGTCAGAATTTAGCCAAATTTCACCCTCGGATCAGGAAAAATTTCTCTTTCATGTCATGAAACTTGTAGGCCTGATTTAGGTCCGATGACCGCTGAACTGAAACTGGTCCGCCACGTGCGATCTGCGAACTCTACCAGGCTGAAAACTTGGTGTGGACAACATCCAGTGATCATGAGCTTAAGTCCAACCCGTTCGGCCAGGGGACCTCCCGAAACGCTCTTTTGGATCCAAACAGCCCCGATTTGGTTATAACTCAAGTAAACTTTGTTCCCAAGTCTATTTAGGTTAGTTTGTAGCCTATATAAGGGCCTTAAACCCTCTTATATCTCTCCCATCCGAATTTACTAGAAACCCTAGATAGAGAGAGAGAGAGAGAAAGTGAGAGAGTTGTGGGAGAGATTTCCCGCCACTTGCTACAACTGCTACCCGTGCTCATTCACCGCGTTCAAATCACTTTCTCGGTGATTCCAACACACATCTAGGTAAGAAAAACCCTAACCACTTGTTGTTTTAGGATTTCTTCGATTCAAATAGCGAAGTAGCTTATATATATCTTGTGCATTAGGTCGCCTTTACGCCGTTGACGAAGACTTATCATCTGAATCAACTCCGTTCGCACTTTCTGGTTTAAGGTGAGGATTTTAGACGCTTTGATTGACTGATTTCAAAGCTTTCAATGTTGTTTAATAGTAGATTATCGACGGCAACGCCGTTTGACATGTACAACATGTTGTCCGTTTTTCGTTTCGTAAACGTACGATGATTATGAGATTTAGGGTATTTTGGTCATTAATAGGAAATACCGTATACATCTGTATTTTGCTGAAATGCTGGACATGTGATTTTGGCATGTTATGATATTACATGTATCTGTATAATCTGTTTGGTGGAGAGATTCGCCCTAATGTGCACTTTGAGTCGACATACGCTATGTAGACTAAAGTGTGTAGACTAAGTGTTTGTATAAATGTTTGTATTAGTATGTATTGAGTAAATGATATTGTGAATTAGTTTTGAGATTGAATTCTCAATCAATATGCTAATGTGTATGACTTCCACCATGTTGGCTATATGAATTGTTCTCATTATATATATGGAATGCATGTGTTGAATCATTTGCTTAAGTTATGTGTTATAACATGTGTCAACATGCTTACATTATTGTATTTCATTTCTATTACTCTCATATGATTACTGATGTTGATATTCAAGTGTTTTGGGCTATGACCTAGTCCAGGCAATCGATAATGGATTGAATTCGTGGTTAGCCTCTATTTGCCACGAAGGACGCGTCGATGAACGCGAGTCGTGTTTCGAGTTGGCGGCAGTGGTTAGGCCACACGAAGTATTTTATGCACTTCATGTCGTTTAGCTTGAGATGCGCTCGTACTAGTCGAACCCGTCAAGTAACTCGACTGGCCACTGTATGTTCACCATGTATGTGTCATAACTGCTTGAACCTATGGTACTGAGCTTACCATTGAAAACCCTGTTAACCATGGTACCTTGATCCATAAAGACTCATGAGCCGGGCATGGTGGTATGGGACACCGTGGTCGAGCTGTCGGCCTACGTTGGGACCACAAACCTCCCCGTAGTGACCAGTGAGCACCTTGACTCGTGAGCATATTATGGTGGTATGGGACACTATATTCTCGCTGTCGGCCTACACTGATCAGGTGACGAGCCCTTTGTAGTGACCGCGAGCGTATTCTGAGTCTACGTGAGGGGCGACCCTTACGTAGTGACAAGAGTACAACTAGGCCTGTATTGATAAGGTGATGGGGGAGAGGAGCAACGAGTGCGTGCAACAGCCCTGGCAGCCCTTGCAGCGACCTAGAAAATATATCATCGTCTGAGACGACTAGGAGTGACGACCCTAGACAGGATCCGTGTTGAGATTGATATAAGCAAGGTACCTTAGTTTCCCAATCTTGCTGTATGAAAAAGACTAATAACAATCCGGTAATCATTATCCATATCGCACTGCATGTGCCTGGAAGATGTGGAGCACTGCGAGAAGAAAGCATGCCGTGGACGCAGATGGTGCCGCATGAGGGAGTATGTCGGTGAGGGCATCCATCATATCATTTCATGCTTGCATTAACAACAGTATCTAGGAATGTTTGATTACTTGCATTACTATTATCGCGTGATTGATTTGATAACATGTTAATCTTTGTTTTATGATTCCACAGAGTTAGCTACTCACTCCCACGTTGCAGGATGGTGTTCCGGACACCCACCAGTCCCTATTTTAGTTTTAGTTGAGGACGCTGCTTGTGAAGCGGAGCTGGACTTGTATGATGCTGAGGAGGTCTCCTCTTCCATATTTTGATCGACGGGATTACAGGGAGGTTGATTAGATGCCATGACACTTGTCATTTTATATTTTTTAAGTACTCATGTATATTCTTTTCTTTCTATTTTGGAGTATACATGTATTTAGTTAACCTAGTAACATGTTCACACTTTGGAGACTTACAATCATTTATATAATTTATGTATCTATCACATTCTTCTGCTTGCTAATTTAACTGTCTCTGGAGTATGATATGCTGTTTTGGTTTAATCCACCTCATGTTTTATGTACTGTTACCGGCGACATTCATCCATTATTGAAAATGTTGCATAAGTGATGTTCTAGAACTTGGAAGTTGAGTTTCTACCTGACCTCCGATTTTCGGGATGTTATAACAAATTGTACATCTAATTCTAAAACAATTGCTCTAGGAATAGTAAAAAAAAAAAAAAAAAGATGTGAGCTGCTTGTCCCTGCAATGTACTTGGGATGTCTCTAAAGAATATAGCCGATGCAATGCGTGATTTTGGACTTGGGAATGAGGTAAGTCGAATAAAGTATTAGATATTCTCAAAGAGATATCGGGCCTGACCAACGCTGAGTTCATCAATATCAGTCAGATCTTCAATAGGGACAAGAGGCTTGCATCCTTCTTTATAAGTCTGCAACCAGAATGGCGAGTTGAATAGTTGAAAAAAACTCTAAATGATTCAGAGGGAAGCATAGCTGTTGGGTCAGGTTGATGGATACTGCTTACTTTTCGATGACATATGGACACAATGTTAGGTACTATTTTTTTCAGATGAGTTAGGAACTTATAACATATAGCATGCCTTTTATATTTGGTAGTATGATTGTGTTTTGGATATGTAATAATTTAACACTATTTATGGTGTGACATGTTATGTACCATTTTTTTTATTGTATTCAAGGATGCATACTTTCAAAATATGATTTTCTAATGATTTGGATGTCTTATTTTTATAACGTGCGTAATTCGTATATATGTTAGTCTATATTTCTGCAAGCGGTATGATGAACTCTATTCAGGTAAAAATTTTCATTCAACCTTAGATCGAGAAGAAAAGAGGTTATAAAGACTGTGTGTCAATGATGGTACCATTTCGTGATTTGAGGTAAATCTGGTAATCATATTAGAGTATTTTACTACAAAAAAAAAAAAATGACCAAAGTATTTCCCCGATGGCTTTTAGCCGTCGGCGAATTACAATAGCCTGCCCGCAAATATACTTGTCAACATTCAATCAGTATAAGTATCAGTATATCTACCCGATATTTGTATCTAGATCATTTTTTTGGATGAAACCATAAAATGATCTTTAAAAACGGATGGATGGTGTGGATAAAGTACCTACATCATGGTGGGGCCCACAGCACTGGCCACTAGCCACCCGTCTAGTAGCAGCATTAGTAAAATGGAAGCGGTTTGGCTGGCGGAAACGGATCGGCTACATCCCTGCCCCTAGCCCGTGCCTGGTGGTCCGTACTCTATGAGACCCACCATAATTTATGTGTCTCATCCATGCTGTTTATCCATTTTAACACATCATTTTAGGTCTTTGGACCAAACATGAGAGGTATATACATCTCAGATGGACCACATCACATGAAAACAATAGTGATTAGATATCCATCATTAAAATCCTCCTAAGGCCCACTGTAGTGTTTATTTGACATCCAATCTATTAATTAGGTCATACGGATATGGATGAAGGGAAAAATAAAAAATAAAGATCAGAATCATCCTCAACTTTTATGGCCCCGAAAAAGTTTTTAATGGTTGATGTTCATTCAACATGGTTTCATGTAATGTGGTTAACTTGAGATTGGGATATACCTAATTTTTAGGCTCATACCATAAAATTATTTATAAAAATATATGGACAGCATGGATGAAACACATACATTATAGTGGGTCCCACAAAGCACCGGCCACTAGCCACTTGCACCACGCTTGCAATCCGCGTACGGAGATTTGGCTGGTGACGGGTTGAGTAGCTAAACTGCTACTGAAGTGACGTACTCACTGTGATTTATGTTTTGCATACAGGCCGTCCATCCATCTGAGGGATCATTTTAGCGTAAGATCCAAAGAATGAGTAACATCCAAAGCTCACCACAGAAAATAGAGGGGAGAGTGATATCACCGTTAAAAACTTATAAAGGCTGCAAAAGTTTTCGATCAAGCTGATATTTGTGCTTTCCATCTTTGTTAACTTTTCAACAGATTGGATTTCAGAAAAACATCATGGTGGGCCTCAGGAAGGTTTCAACTGTGGTCATCAATATTCCCAATGTTTTCTGTGGTGGGGTCCACTAAAGCTTTGGATCTGCCTAATTCGTTGGCTCATGTCTTAAAATGATATCTCCAAAAGGACGGACGTCGTGGATACAAAACATACATAGTAGTGGGTCCACATACCTTGGTGACGTCACTTCAGTACGCGGCAGTGGATTCGCTCGGGAACCACACACCAGCTATATAGCTGGTGTAGATACGAGTCGTGCAGGCGCAAGCTCCTCGAGCTCCGAGTCATACGGACGGTTCAAATGAGATCAAAGTTACGTGCCCCACAATGTTGTATTTATTATATCCTCCCCGTTCAACCATTTTTCAAGATCATTTTAGATCATTAGAAAAAAAAAAAAAAGTGAATCATATCCAAATCTAAAATCAACTCTAAGATAATGATTTTCACCGTTAAAAATTCATCATTTATTTTCCAACCAATCTATCATTAGGCTCAAAATTATATAGACGAAGAGGAAAAACAAATTTCATATTGATCCAAAACTTCCGTGACCCGAAAAGGGTTTTAATTGTAGACATTCAATTCCCCCCTGTTTTTTACGGTGTGGTCCACTTGATTTTTATATCTATCATATTTTTCAACTCAAGCCTTAAGACGAGCTCACCAAATGGTTGAACGGTTTGGATATAAAAAATACCTCATGATGGGATCCACGGGACCCTGTGGACATCGATACACCAGCTAGCTGGTGTGTTACACCAGCCAATCCGCTTCCGCAATCCGCACCCATTCAAGATTAGGACTACGTGCTGTGTTAATTAGTACAATCTTATTGTCCTGAGTAAAATCAGTTGTGACCACCTTGAATGTATGTGGTCTATTCACGCCGTCCACTGGTTTTTCCATCTAACATGGGACGTGGATTGTGTCCTACCCTTCCGTTCGGGCAGGTCTCTGAGGGGGCTACAGTGATGTAATTGTTTCATTTATGCTGTTAATCATTTTTCTCATATCATTTTAAGATATGATCCAAAAACAAGAAGCAAGTTCACAGCTTGAGTGGACCACAAATGGGGGATTAAACGCTCACCATTAAAAACTTCTTGGTAGCTAGAGAAGTTTCGGATGAAGCTGATATTTGTTTTTTCGCTTCATCCACGTCTACATGACCTTAGGAATAGGTTGTATGGTAAAAAAAAAAAAAAGTCACAGCGGCCCTTAGAAAGGTTTCAATGGTGAGTGTCATTATCACTGCAGCTTCCTTTGGTGTGGTCCATTGGAGCTGTGAACTATCATATCTTAAAATGATATGAGAAGAACGATTAACCGCGTGGATAAAATAATTACATCACTGTGGTCCCCACGAAGCCTTGCCCAGAAGGATTACCATCCGGGCAAGGGTAGGACGCAATCTGCATCCCCTAATTTGAGGGATTAAACCCAAAATTGGAGTACATCCAAAGATCAAGTGGATCAAACAACCGGAAAAACAGTGGGGAGAATGATTTCCGCATTTAAACCTTTCCAGGACCCACGAGATGTTTATTTGTCATCCAACCTATTCATAAGATCATATATACATGGACGAAAGTAAAACACAAATATATACTTGATCTAAAACTTATGTGGCCCCCTAGGAAATTTTCAACGCAGACGTTCAATTCAACTGTTTCCAATGGGGTGGTCCATTTAAACATTGGATATGCCTCATTTTTTGTCTAATTCTTAAAATTATTTGATAAAATGGATGGATGGAGAGGAGAAAATACATAAATCATGGTGCGACTCAAAGAGTTTACTTAGTATGCTCACCGTAGCTCGTTAGTCACTTTGCAATCCACTTCCACCCATTCCCATTCCCATTCCCGTCACTCCGATACCCCAAGGGCCTATTTGTTTTTTAAAAGAAATGTTAAATACACGATAAACAGTAATTCCCCCTGTTTCACTTGTTTGAAAATTTATAGGAAATTGTATCGTTGAAATTGGTTCAAAAGAGATAACTTTAATTTTTGCACGCACGATAATGCATATAATATATCCATTCCGTCCATTCGTTTTATTAGAATATTTTGAAGTAGAAGACAAAAAATAAAGTAGATCCAATACTCAAGTGTCCCACGTCAAAAGAAACAGAGGCCCCACAAAGTTTTTAACGGTCAGTATTAATTTCCTTTTTCGTATGACGTGGTCCACTTGAGTTTTAGATATACCTCATTTTTTTACTCATGCTATAAATTCAGCTAAAATAGTGGATGAATGGTGTGGATAAGCAAAATTCATCACAGTGGGACCCACTGATATTTTGTATTATTCTTGATTTTTGTGTCAAAAAGTAAGCAGTCATATCAGGTATGATATAAATGCACAAGGAAATAATCATTATTTTTTTACACAGTATTTACCATTTCACCCGAAATCAAACACGCCCTCTCTCTCTCTCTCTCTCTCTCTCTCTCTCTCTCTCTCTCTCTCTCTCTCTCTCTCCAGATCGATTAGGTTTCGATTCATCTGAAAAAGAGAGAGAAAGGAAGAGTTGGGCAAGGACTCCATTAAGCCCCTCGACGCTTGCTGCCTCTGCCTCAAGCCCTTCATCGACCCTCTCTACTGCCAGAAAGGCCATGTCTTCTATAAGGAATGCATTCTCGAATGCCTCCTCTCTCAAAAGAAGGACATCTAAAGGTTAGAACAATCTCTCTTGAATGCCTCCTCTTCCAAACTTGTTATTTGTAGCAACAGGTGTGTTGGACGTAGGCCAGTAAGGCCCACTGGTGAGCAATCACTAGTGGGTGGGTCCCATAAGTTTAGGCTTCTTCCGACCTTTTTCCTTTTCTGTTATATTTCAAATTCAACTTTGAATTTGATTTATGATAGGAGATAGGGATAAGACCAGATGATATGGTCTCATCTAATCTCATCCGATCGCTCATTCTTTTCATATATAAAGGATGAGACTCTCTCTCCCGTGACGCATCATAAATAATACCAAGAGTATACGGAGAGAGATATAGTGTGCATAGTAGTTTGTTAATTTTGGCTTGTCCTTTAAACGATCTAATCCATAGATCGTAATCCGGGACCACTTTATACCGTATGATCAGATATGTGAATGGATCCATCTGCTCTAGTAGTAGATAGGCGGGCCGTTGGAGTGTCAATCTTCTGCTTTGTGGGGGTTTCAAAACTCATATAGACCATCAGATCTTGAGGGCTCACCTTCTGCGCTTCCCTACAGTGGTATCAGAGCATTCAACAGCGGATCTCTGATTATTATCATCTAAAAAGGTAAGTGGCCCATCCTTTCTTTTTTGAATTGGAATCCATGTTTGATTTTAAGTTGTACGTCAAAAAAAAATAGTTCTGTATTAACGTCCATCCATTCATCGTGCTTTTTTTAGGCTTGAGAAGAAAAATAGAATTCAGATAACAATGGTGCACTTGATGTATATGAAAGCTAAATCATTTGATTAGCTGTCATGCTTGATTTATGGCCACAGCATAATATATCAACGGTAGATTTTCATATGAATGATTAAGATCTTTCTCTTGTTCCCCGTATCAATGGAGTGGGCCCATCATGTATACCAAAATTTTAACCATCGGTTAAATATATAAGGTTCACATGTGGCCCAATTGATTTTTGGAATGGATAATTTCTTAGCCATTAATGCTTGAACTATAAATGATCTACTAGCACTTTATCTTTGGATATGATTCTTTCTTTTGTAAGCATGCCTTAAAATAAGCAGTCAAAACGGATGGACGGCATGGATGTATACATTCTGCTACTTTACGTAAATTGTCGTATTGAAGTTCATATGTGTACATCTCACCCAATATAAAACAATATTTGTTGTATTGAACTACATCACTAAAACATAACTGTTGGTGAAAACGTATCTCTCCTTTTACATCAGCAGTTGTAGTATTCCAATACACCACTAAAACGTCTAGTTCCTCTAAACCATCAAGTACTCTTGTGCTGATCGTGTATGGCCCGTCTGATGGTCATTTTGGCCACATAATCTTCATGTTCGATGTCATCCAACACGTGTGACAAGTTGGCACGTTTTGACACTTAAGGTACTGCTTTTCGAAGGGTCCATGTAGGACTAGCAAACCCACTCCACATCCACTAGATATTTTCAGCCATCTCGTACACGTATCTGTGAGTCAATTGTAAAAAGGTGGGCTCAGAATGGAAAAAGATGGATTACACGGGTTGGGTGGCAGTATGTCCCTCCATGGATTAAGTGTGTCAAATATCAAATTGAGAGGACAATCTCAACCTCATGATTTTTAGTCTACAGATGGGACAGTTAAGAAAAATACAAAACCAACCCATGTACACATGTTGGATGATGTGTACATGTACACGTTTTAGTTGCTCTGAGAGATAGCTTCTGCTATATATATAGCTACTATATGTATATAACATGTACATATAGCCGTCAAACGCATATTTCGCTATTTCAGAGGAACAAAAGACCTAATGTTGTGTTATGAAGGTACAAGCCTCGAGCTCAAAGAATATTCCGATGCTGCTTGGGGTAATGACGCCGACAAGGGAAAGTCTACTTCAGGGTATGTATTCTTACTCGGAGGAGGAGATATCTCATGGTCGAGTAAGAAACAGACATCCACAGCTCTTTCATTTATGGAGGCCGAGTACATTTCATGTTGTGCTACAATTCAGGAGTGTGTATAGGTTCACAGATTTCTATCGAGTCTGGGTATTGTACCGAGTGTTCGTCAGCATATATCGCTGAAGATAAACAATACTTCTGCTATTGACTTAGCAAAGGACCCTAAACACCACCAGAAATCTAAACACATTGAGATCAAGTATCATTACATCCGTGATCAAGTGAGAGATAAGAAGGTCGTCCTCAGCTATATTCCTACTAAGGAGATGATAACTGATCCCATGACGAAATCTATAGCTAGAGATCTATTTCAGGTTCACGTCAGGCAGATGAGATGGAGGAAAGCTTGACTGATGTACTTATTTTTGTAGTACCTTTGATCTTTCATTAATAAATAATATATTTCATTTATTCAGTATTGAACACTAATATAAACTAGGTAAGTAGATCATCAACATTACCTTGAGATCTTGTAGGATTTCTATTTTTGTCGGCAAGCCGGTCACCCACTCGCACGGGTCAACCAACCTTAAATGTACAAGATGTTGAGAATGTGAAGCCACATCTGGGCCGCCTTCGACCGGTCGTATGACATGCTCGACCGGTCGAAGGGGCCTGTTCGACCGGTCGTAGACCGGCTCAATTCAAAGTCCAGCGAGTCCTGTTTTTCATGTTTTAGATCCTTCGACCAGTCGTAGGGACTATTCGACCAATCGTAGTACGATCAGTCGTAGCTCTCCTTCAACCAGTCGTAGGTTACGCAGATTCGTTTCTGAATCTAATGCAGACTGCAGATTTTGGTGTCGCCTTTCGCAAGGGTGCAGAAGAGAAGTTACCTAAACTATAAATAGGGGTTCGTAGGATTTTTATAGTCAGAATAAAAGTTATTCTAAAGTGTGGGTTAAGGGATTTCTATGTGCTTCCAAGGGAGAGGTTAGTATTTTGCCTTGTAACCTTTATTTTTCTTCATAGTGAAAGTTTACATCCGTGATTTTTTACCCTAGTTTGGAGTTTTTCCACGTATATCTTGTCTTGTGGTTTGTTTGGATTACTTTGATATGTTTCTAGTTTATATTTCTTTTTGTTTATCGTTTGTGGGTGAGACCTGAGATTGTATCTAGGCCCACTGCGTTGATGGCGTGCTACGCAACAACTGGTATCAGAGCTATTGGTTTAGTTCTATTGGGAGCATAGCGGAAGATAAAAAAACTAGAATTGAGAAGTTTGATAGTTCAAACTTTTCATTCTGAAAGATGCAAATGGAGGATTATCTCTATCAGAAGGACCTCTATATTCTTCTAGAAGGAAAAGAGAAGAAACCAGAAAAGATTACAGATGATGAATGATTTTTACTGGATAGGAAGGCTTTAGGAACAATCCGACTCTCTTTGTCTAAGACCGTCACCTTTAATATATCCAAGATGAAAACAACAAAAGAATTAATAGAAGCCCTAGCCACCATATATGAAAAACCCTCTGCATCCAACAAAGTTCATCTCATGAAACAGCTATTCAACATGAAGATGTTAGATGGTGGGAGCGTGGCTGAACATCTAAACGAGTTCAATACAGTCACGAGCCAGTTGGAATCCGTTGGCATCATTTTTTAGGACGAGGTCAGGGCAGTATTGATCTTATCCAGTCTGCCAGACAGTTGGGATAGTTTGGTGATTGCTGTAAGCAATTCTTCAGGGTCGACAAAGCTGAAATTTAATGACGTGGCCGCTCTAATTCTCAGCGAAGAATCTAGAAGGAAGGCATCAGGAGTTTTAGGGGATTCAGGGAATGTTCTAAACATTAAAGGAAGAGGAAGTTCGCTGAACAAATGAGTCAATAAACACAGGCATTCTAAGTCGAAGAAGAAGTCCAAGAGACTGAAAGACAAAGACGAGTGTTGGCATTGTGGAAAGAAGGGACATATGAAACGTGATTGTAGGGCGCTCAAGAAACAAGAAGGAAGCTCTTAAGGTGTGAAGGATTCAGTGAATCTATCTGAGGAGAGCGACATAGAGGCATTGATCTTGTCTCTTAATGTGAGGAATGAGTTTTGGGTTATAAACTCACGTGCTTCGTTTCATGTCACTTCATGTAAGAAAGTTCTGCGTGATTATGTGTCAGGTGACTTTGGAAGAGCCTACCTAGGTGATGATGAGCCATGCAATATAGTTGGAAAGGGGGACGTTCAAGTCAATCAGAAAGACGGAACGGTTTTGAAATTGAAGAATGTCAAACATGTACCAAGTTTGAGAAGGAATCTGATCTCAGTGGGGCAGTTGGCCGACACAGGTTATGTGACGACATTCACCAGTGATTCTTGGAAGATCATAAAAGGTGCCTTGGTGATATCTCGAGGTAAAAAGAAAGATACTTTGTATGTGACTTTAGGATCGTATATTTCACTCGCAGTCGCATTAACTGGAGTAAATGGGCAGTTATGACATCAGAGGTTGGGATATATGAGTGAGAAAGGGATGAAAGTGTTATTGTCAAAAGGGAAACTACCAAGGCTGAAGTCTATTGACTTGGAATTCTGCGAGGACTGCGTGTATGGCAAGCAGAAGAGGGTAAGCTTCAAGAAGACAGGACGCGCTCCAAATACACATCTATTGGAGCTTATACACACTGATGTGTGGGGACCGGCACAGGTATCATCTCTTGGTGGCTCAAGTTATTTTATTTCCTTTATTGATGATACTAGTAGAAAACTGTGAGTTTATTTCTTAAAACATAAATCTGATGTATTTGATGCATTTAAGAAGTGAAAAGTTATGGTAGAAAACGAGATAGGTAAAACAGTAAAGTGTCTCAGATCTGATAATGGGAGAGAATATTATGATAAGAGGTTTGAGGAGTATTGTGCAGCAAGTGCAATAAAACATCAGAAAACGATTCCAGGAATACCGCAGCAGAATGGTGTGGTTAAGCGCATTAACAGGACCATTCTTGAGCGCGCCAAGAGCATGAGATTGCATGCAGGGTTGCCCAAGACCTTTTATGTAGATGCTGTGAATACTACTGTATATCTTATCAATAGAAGTCCCTCAGCACCATTGGATGGTGAGCTACCAGAAGAAACATGGACTGGGAAAGAAGTGAACCTTACACATCTCAGAGTGTTTGGTTGCACTTCATATGTTTACATTGATGTAGAGTACAGAAACATGCTGGATGCGAAGTCCAGGAGGTACACGTTTATAGGCTACGGGCAGGATGATTTTGGCTACAGGTTTTTGGATACAGAAAATAGAAAAATCATCAAAGGCAAGGACGTAGTCTTCAATGAAAAAGTGATGCATAAGGACAGTGTGTAGGAAAATAAGGCCAAGGAAAAGGAATTCGTAGAGTTGGAAGAGTTACCGGACATGGGTGTTACAGCGCCACAAGATGATCATGAACAGGAGCATTATGAGGTAGAGTCAAAGACACCAGTTTTGAGGAGGTCTACTCAAGAGAGGAGACCCACGGTCTGATACTCACCCTCCTTACATTATCTACTACTGACAGATAATGGTAAGCCAGAATGTTTTGAAGATGCATTACAGTCAGATACACTGCTTAAGTGGAGGCAGGCCATAGATGAGGAGATGGACTCTCTTGAGTCTAATCGTACATAGGAGCTAGTCACTCTACCTAAGGGTAAGAAAGCTCTTCATAACAAGTGGGTTTACAGACTGAAGGAGGAGCATGATGGTTCGAAACGGTACAAAGCCAGATTGGTTATGAAAGGGTTTTAACAAAAGGTAGGTATCGATTTCACTGAAATATTTTCACTAGTAATGAAAATGTCTATAATTCGCATGGTCTTGAGTATAGTGGCTACAGAGGACTTACATCTAGAGCAGCTAGATGTTAAGACAGTCTTTCTTCATAGGGACCTTTAAGAAGAGATATATATGCATCAGCCGACAGGATACGTGGCACTAGGAAAGGAGAATAAGGTGTGCAAACTGAAGCAGAGTCTATATGACATGAAGCAGGCCCCGAGGAAGTGGTTCAAGAAGTTCAATAGTTTCATGTCGGGAAACGATTTTAGGAGATGTCATACAGACCATTGTTGTTATTTGAAGAAGTTTGATACATCGTACATCATCCTTCTTCTATACGTTGATGATATGCTTGTGGTCGGTTCAAGCATGAAGGACATCTCAGATCTCAATAGACACTGTCTAGAGAATTTACCATGAAGGATTTAGGAGCTGCAAAATAAATCCTAGGCATGAGGATAAAACGTGACAGGAAAAATAAGAAACTGGTTTTGTCACAGGCAAAGTACATAGCAAAGGTACTTGATCGATTTTGTCACGCCCCGAACTCAGAAACCGGGCTCACAAAATTTTTGATCGCCGAATCCGGCGCCGACAGCCTCCATAGTACCTCATTCTCAGCTCCCGACACCCATATACCAGGTTCCGATCCTGGAATACTACAAGGAGAATTTTAAACATTTATTTAATTTGTAATGAGCATAACCACAAGCATAACCCACGAACATTAACCACAAGAACATCATCACAAAATCCACTATGATCAAAAACTTTAAATACAATGCGTAGGAAAGGAAAATACAAGATAATGACAATAATAAAAAAACTCCAGAAGTTCGGCTGCACGCTCCAACGACGGCAAGACTAAGGCTGCGTCCTAGTGTCACCTACACGCATCAATCGTGCATAAGCTTATAGAAAGTTTAGAGGGTGGTGTAAGTATGTGCGCAATACAAGCGTGCTCAGAATGCAAGATCAAAGTAATGCGGAATCATGCTGATGAATACATGTATGCAATCAGCCGTACCAAGGCTATACGGTGCAAGATATGAATGCTATCGATCATGTTAAGACCATGCGATGCAAGATGTAACTCAAGCATGCTATTCCTCATCATATATCAGTACAGTTCTCATTCAGGATAATCACCGGGGTTCAGTACACTCCAAATGGCACTGCCGCTCTCCTAGCCACACAGTCCAAGTGAGCGTAAGAAATCTCACTATCCGCCTGGCCAATAGTCTGTTAATACCTATCTAGCACGTCAATAGCGGACCCATTCACGAACTGGTCAAACTCAGCCTAGTATTGCCCCCTACCCTCGGGCGAGTAAGGCCACACCCCTTTCCAACCGACCATGACACAGTGGGAGACGTAGGCTCCTAGTATTCGGCCCTCGTGCACTTATATATTCACTCGGTATCGAGGTTGGAATCATCCTCTAGTACCATCGAATTTAGAAATTTTCACCTAAGGACATCTATAGCGCCCGTATGCTAGAACCAAACATTTTTAGTATCTAATCCAGCCACCCACGATGTGTCTGTGGAGGCTTTGGCCCTAATATCGCTAGGGCATGCAATAATCATGATCACACAAATGCAAGTGCATGAATCACCCTTCCAAACATGTAATAATCCTGCGTACGCCGTGCACTCATGTAGGGTAACTTTGCCTATCAGGGAGCCCATAAACAATCTGCCCGAAGGCATATGCTATGCTCAGTCACTCATCATATCAGACATACATATGATGCGTATGATCATGAATCATGGATCTATTCTAAACATGTCATAGGGTGATGGGCTTGTGCATAATGGATATGGGCCTAGACGGCCTACTCACTACAAATATGGGCTTATCAGTGGGCCTTAGGGAGAGTGACAATGCGGACATTTAACCAACATTATCCTTACAATGTGGACGTTGAACCATTATTTCTCCCAAGGCATAGCCCGCTACACGGGTCAGCACATAAACCATGGAGGAATCACGCTGGCCTCATGTAAATCCGATTTGGGCCTCGACCCATGGGCCTCCAATGCATCAAATGGGTCTCGACAATGGGCCACATAACATGGGCCTCATATCTATTAGGGCGAGCCTCAACTACGGGCCTTATACAAATCAAGATGGGCCTCAAATGAGATGGACAACATGGATATAGAACATATGGACGGAATCGATGAAATACAAGTATCATGGTGGGATCGCTCTCATATCGTGGTGGCCACCAAAATGTTTATTTTTCACTCATCCCGTGATCGGTTCACACGGCCATGGAGCCCACAAAAATGTTTAGTTTCCATACAACCTGTTGATACGGTTACATGACCATGGGGCCCCATCATAATATTTATTTTCCATCCAATCTATTCATAAAGTCACATGGACTAAGGGAGCTCACCATAATATTTATTTTCCATCCAACCTATTCATAAGGTCAAGTGGACCATGGGCCCACTGAAATGCTTATTTTGACATCCAACCTGCTCATATGATCACATGGGTCAGGGCCCACCGTGATGTTCATTTGCCACCCAATCTGTTTATAGGGCCACACGGTCATGGGAGGGGCCCACAGTGATATGTACTTGACATTCAACTGTTAATAGGGTCACGCGTACGTGGAGCCCACTGTAATGTTTATTTGTCACACAACCTAATCACGTGCTCACGCGGTCAGGGGGACCACTGTGATGTTGTCCACAAATCTAGTCCACTCATTATGTGTGTCCCACCTGGCTGAAGATTCAGACCAAGTTTCAGCCACATCCAAATTTCAGGTAGGCCCCACCGTGATGATTTTATGTGTCTTAGACATGTCTTCACATGATTTTAGATGGTATAGCCCGTCTGAGTTCCGTACACGACTGATTTTTGGAGGGAAAGTTGTCCCAAAGGGGACCTATCAAATGCACGGTGTTGATGGCCGAACACATCATAGTGGGGCCCACAACTGGGACCCGTGGGTCAGCCCAGACCGGCCCCTCGCCTAGTGCAGGCGCTGCCTGCGCTGTCTGCAGCAGCAGCGTCTGACGCTGCTGCCTCTCTCTCCTTTTTTTTTATTTTGAAATTTTGATTTTCTTGCAAAATCACCTTGGTGGAGCCCGCATCAGGTAAATCCGTCCCGCCCATTGATCACCGTTGCTCAATACAAACTTATCAAGCCCATTATTGGGTATATTTCGGCAAATAAAAGGCATCATGGCGGGTTTTAACGGTATACACTACTATTTTCTATGGTATGGCCCGCTTGATCATCAGATTGATCTCATTTTTCGGTTCAACGCCTCAAATGGGCTGAGAAAAAGGATGGACGGCTTGGATTGAGTACTTACATCAAGGTGGGGCCTGCATTAGTGGCCCACCATTTCTTTCTTTTCTTTTCTTTTCTTTTTTATTAGCTTGCAAGTACACACCCATGTCAGTGCACAGACTCCATGTTATCCACACCCGGCTAGCGTCCAGGGATGCTGGACAGCATGGATAGACACATTCATTGTGGTGGGTCCCACATGCATGTGGCCCACACATCAAGGTGGGACCCACATGAACGTGGCCCAACTAATATTTGTGTTTTCCTTCCATCCGGGCCCGCTAATGGGCTAGATGGCGTGGATCCACTTCATTCCTCCGACGGGTCCTACATCAAATATGAGATTCATGGTGCGCCACACTCACCCCTTCATCATCATCACCAATCAAAGAAAGAGAGAGAGAGAGAGAGAGAGAGAGAGAGAGAGAGAGAGACGGTGATAGAGGGACAACAGACGGTGATGGTGGGGCCCCGCCGCTATGGGCCCCACATAATACAAATCATACATCAAAAATGGGTCCCACCAACAAGTGGTCCCTAAAAAGAATTCAACGGTGGATCACCCACCTCTTGCACTCCTCCTTGCTCCCTTAGGCTTGTATGCTCCTTTGCTTGACTTTTGACGGTGCTTGATGGAATTTGGACGGTGGGGATGAGAGATGAGAGGGTAGGGGAAAGTGGGCCACACTTCTTGTTTGGGAGGGGGAGAGAGTTTGGACGTATGGAGTTTAAGTTGCCTGGGAAATTTGAGAAGTGAGAGAGAAAATGAGGTGATGGGATGATGTATGATGGGGATGGGTGGAGTGATGTGTTATAAGAAGGGATGGGTGGAGAGAGAGCTGAAGTGATGTGAGGGTTGACTTTGGGCTTGCTTGTGTAAGAGAAAAGTATGGGTTGTACTTAGGTATGGAGTGACTTGACTTGTACTTGACATGAGTGATTGATTGATTGATGGGACATCTCGTAGAGATTCCCTCGTAATTCGTAACGCGCGGTGTTTTCTTCGAATTGAACGCAAGCCTGCATCTTTTACCCTAGGTATCGGGTCGGTGCACGAGTCACGGCGTTAGAACCGCGGCGACGGCGCAGTCGCTATGATACAAGTTTCGGTTCGAACTGGCTTCGGTATACAGGACTTAGCTCAGGATTGCGGGCAAACGTCGGAAACAGGTTGAGGATTATCGAAATTCGACCGGAAGGACCGCGGAAGAATACGAAACGGTACGGTATAAAATACGGGTCTTACAGATTCAATATGGGAGGTGCTAAACCGGTTAGCACTCCATTAGCTAACCACTTCAAGCTATCTAAGGAGCAAGGGGCAAAGACGCAGGAGTAACGGGATTACATAGCCAAATTTCCATACGCGTCAGCTATTGGGAGTCTCATGTATGCTATGGTGAGCACGAGGCCAGACTTTGCTCAAGCAATGGGAGTTGTTAGCAAGTTCATGAACAACTACAGAAAGGAACATTGGAAAGCTGTGAAGTGGATCCTCAGATACCTGGTGGGTACTAAGGATGTAGGGTTGTGCTATGGTGGATCGAAAATCAAGCTACAAGGCTACGTGGATTCAGAATTGATAGGAGATATCGACAGTAAAAGAAGCACTACAGGTTATATGTTTACTCTGGGTAGTGCCGCAATCAGTTGGGTCTCTCAGTTACAGAAGATAGTATCTATCAGTATGATAAAAGCAGAATATGTTGTGGCTACATAAGCATGCAAGGAGATGGTGTAGATATAAGGTTTTATGGAAGAGTTGGGTAAGAAGTAAGTAGATTGTAAGCTATACAGTGACAGTCAAAGTGCAATACACTTGGTTAAAAATTCAACCTTTCATTCAAGGACCAAGCATATTGCCATCAGATATCACTTCATTCGTTCATTACTGGAAGATGGATTGATTGTTCTGGAGAAGATTCATATAAGTGAGAATTCTACGGATATGCTGACCAAGGCAGTCACAAGGGAGAAGCTGAAGCTCTGTTTAGCTTTGATTGGGCTTCAAGCTTGAAGACGAGGAGGTGGTGCACTCCGAATGAAGAAGACAAATATTTTTTGACGATGTGTCTCCAAGTGGGAGATTGTTGAGAATGTGGAGCCATATCCGGGCTGCCTTCGACCGGTCGTAGGGGCATGCTTGACCGGTCGTAGGGGCCTGTTCGACCGGTCATGGACCGGCTCGACTCAAAGTCCAGCGAGTCATGTTTTTCATGTTTTGGGTCCTTCGACCAGTCATAGGGACTGTTCAACCGGTCATAGTACGACCAGTCGTAGCTCTCCTTCGACTAGTCATAGGTTACGCAGATTCGTTTCTGAATCTGATGCGGACTGCAGATTTTGGTGTCGCCTTTTGCAAGGGTGCGGAAGGGAAGTTATCTAAACTATAAATAGGGGTTCATAGGATTTTTCTAGTCAGAATAAAAGTTATTCTAAGGTGTGGGCTAAGAAATTTCTATGTGCTTCTAAGGGAGAGGTTAGTATTTTGCCTTGTAATCTTTATTTTTCTTCATAGTGAAAGTTTGCATCCATGGTTTTTTACCCTAGTTTGAAGTTTTTTCACGTATATCTTGTCTTGTAGTTTGTTTGAACTGCTTTGATCTGTTTCTAGTTTATATTTCTTTTTATTTATCGTTTGTGGGTGAGACCTGAGATTGGATCTAGGCCCACTGCGTTATTGGTGTGCTGCGCAACACAAGAGAGGTACATTTGGGGTCATGTTTATACATTAAGGTATGAACTTCTCTTTATTTTGAATAATAAATAATGAGGATATGAGTGAGTCGTATCCACCTACAATCTTATAAAGATTAAAGATGAGACTGATAAAATTGAATCGTATAATCGCACCATTCTGTTACATGCGATCAATGTTATAGCCTGAATTTAAAGTCAGGTTATGAGGTTATGAGATGAGTCGTACCTCATGTATAATGACCTGTGTATTGTAGACCTGACATTCTCCTAGTATTGTCTACTTTACGACGTGGATTGTAGCCACATGCTGGACCTTTTACCTACACATTGCTTTGATTCGATCTAATCATTACAACATGCGAGGAGCCAATCCCGTAGGTGACTCTTTGTGTCCTTAACTACCCTCCTTTTGTGTATATGAGGATGAGATTGAGTGTTGCTACTTTAATGTACTATAACGAAAGGTCCTTGATTGGTCAGACTCAATTATGCTAGGAAAGCAGCTTGATTGATTCCAAATTACACATCTGCATGGGGAAGATCCCGTGACAGCTACACCAAATTTTTAGAACTGTAAATACACACTTAAAGACTTATCCGCCGGCAGTATCGAGTTATTTTTATTAGACTTTTGCAAACAATATTTTTAAAAAAAGTGTGTGTGTGTGTGTGTGTGTGTGTGTGTGTGTATAGATTGCTTTAAATTGGTTTTAGTCGAAGTTTATGAAAAATCAAGTTTTCAGAATAACTCAATAAGTTGGATAAGTGCGTATATTGGCCGAGTACTCCAGATCGGGAGTTAACTCTATCCGGTGTGGTCATGCGGACTAGGACAGGCATTGCAAAGCTTGGGTTATTGAGTACTAGTTAGGTGGTCACTTAGTACTTAAGCACCTATGAGAAGATTACGGTGATCCAGCTGGTCTCACGCCTCTGATTCTTTTGATCGCGATATTTGGTCTTTAATTATTATTAGGAGAGTTAAATGGATAAAATTTTGTGTCTATCCCACAATGTGATTGAGTGGGAGATGTTAAATGTAGGCCAGTAGGGCCCACTAGTGAGCAATCACTAGTGGGTGGGTCCCACAAGTTTAGGCTTCTTCCGGCCTTTTTCCTTTTCTGTTATATTTCAAATTTAACTTTGAATTTGATTTATGATAGGAGATAAGGATAAGACCGGATGATATGGTCTCATCTAATCTCATCCGATCTCTCATTCCTTTCCTATATAAAGGATGAGACTCTCTCTCCCATGACGCATCATAAGTAATACCGAGAGTATACGGAGAGCAATATAGTGTGCCCAGTAGTGTGTCCATTTTGGCTTGTCCTTAGGATGATCTAATCCATAGATCGCAATCTGGGATCACTTTATACCGTAGGATTAAAGGTGTGAATAGATCCATCTGCTCCAGTAGTAGATAGGCGGGCCGTTGGAGCATCAATCTTCTACTTTGTGGGGGTTCCAAAACTCGTGTAGACCGTCAGATCTTGAGGGCTCACCTTCCGCGCTTCCCTACAAGGTGTGCATCATGTTCCTTATTTTTCTGTATAGATTTCAGAAGTTATATGGTGTATGGGGACCATTTCAGGTGATCTAGACTATTGATATGGTGGGCATTCTAGTGGATGGACCATATGTGGAAAGCCTTGAGGATTGGTAGAGATGATTTCCTTATTTTATAGAGTTCTCTTTAATGAGTTTGTAAGAATGCCTAGTAGATGTTTGTGGAAATGCCAAGGAGAAGGCTGGTAGCCCTGGGATGTACCACCTTGATTAAATTTTGTTCTCTTTGAATTGGATTAGTTCGGATTCGATTGAAAATTTCTTTTTGGCTTCATGTCCGTTTGTTTGCATGATGCGAATTGCTTGCAATTTTTTTTTTTTATTTTTTATTTAGTATGTTGGTTGATTTATGAAATATTTGATAAGAGGTTAAATAAAAGGCTAAAAAAAATTCTATAAAGCATGTAATAACCATTATAACTGACACAGTCAATGGAAATGCCCTTTAAATTATTGTGTGGCCCTCTTGATTGGACCGGCACATGCAGACAACTCATTGGGAATCACAGGCACACATGCCAAAGTGGCACGTGCATGAGATTTGGGCTATTCATGAATAGGGACCCAACATCAACATGGGCTGCCCCAAAAATCAGGCAGTCCACTCATGGTGGATCTTACATGTACCTTGAATGTGGGCTATGTATGGCCCACTGGATGGTAGACCAGCCTGGAGTTTGGACAAGCACCATGGTTGGATACACCCGATGAGCTCTGGACGAGTGCCATGCGGGCATGTCTGACTGTGTCTCCCGATGTGCAAGACAGGTTCATGTTCCTCTTTTGTGAGAATAGCTTTGATTTTTTTAGAAGATGAAAACCCACTCAGTTTTAGAAGAGGATTTTCAAGTATGAAATTTCTCTCAAAGAAAAAAACTTGTAGCAATAGAAAAATGGGCCAAATGTTGCATGCTGGTGCAACATTCAGGCCATTTGTCAGGTGGGACCCACAAAGAACATCCCTAGGAGAACATTGACTTATTAATCATCAGGTGGGCCACATATTGGCAAGAAAAATCTCTGCCTTGAGAAAAATGCCTAACAACAAACATGTTGATATGATGATCAGCATCCCCAATGTTACAACAAGATCTCCAACTGCATACATCTGGAAAATGCACAAACTGAAGCTATTCCATGTCACTTCCTCACCGGCATTCACATATGAAGATTAATAAAGAAGAATGGCTTTGTTTATCCGAGATTTGAAAATACCAATCCAGTTGGCTTTCTATCCAAATGACCACTAGATTGCAAAGTAGATGGTAGATCGTACGGATGTTATTGTTGAAAGATGTAAATTAAAATTCTGGTTTAGTTTTCATTTCATATTTCAAATAGATTTTCAAGTGCTTGTGTATCTTATTCCATGTTGATATTTACATTCAAGTTGACTTCTTTTCAAAGTGACGCAAAGAAGTTGTATAAACAACTTACGCATTTAAAATCAAGACCTATGCAAAAATTTCAACGTAATGGTTTCCTTTGACTTTTTGGACGAAAGGTTGATATTGTAGATCACACTAAGAAGAGGTTACAAGATTTGAAAGAGAATGTTAGAATGCAACAATCTGATGTTTCATTGGTAGGAGAGGTAATGTTCTGTTTTCCTTTACTTAATGAGCCCAATTTCATGTGTATAATGGTTGTGTTGGATATATTGCTCAAGTTGCAGTTGGTATCCTCATTGTATGATCTGTCCCTTCTTTATCCTTGTGACCTTGATTCAAGGTGATGACCTGTAAGCATTGATTGCACTCTAGGTACTAGTGGTCAATCAAATGCTAGATAAACACCCAATGAGTCTTGCTCCTTTTGGTCTACTACCCCGAGATATTTTCTCCCTAATTCACAAGATCTTGGAGGTACTTCTCATCTGAGTTTACAGCATATGAGCAAGCTGGTTTTCATCGTGTGCTTCTTTAAGAGCTGTCTTATCCTCTTAATTTCAGAAAACTGTGACCAAGGAATCAGTTCTTATTTCTAATGAATGTTTGAGACTTCTATTTCAGAAATCTGGTTTAACTGGTTTTCTTTAAAAAAACTATGGTTACGGAGGATTTTCTCTAGCAAAATTTCCAATTTCAGTTTAATTTCAGGAACTCATCAAATTATATTAATCTCATTAACTGTTCAATTTCAGGACCTTGTTGAGTTAAGAGCAATGCTATGAGGCTGGTTTCTCACCTTGCTTAGATTCCATCCTCTGCAGTTCAATTCAGAGAAGTTTTATTAGCAATGCCAGCGACACGCAAGCAGCAACTTCAGGTACGCTTAAGGACAACTACTTTGAATTGGTAGTATGCAGCGTGTGCAATTTTGACTAACATGGACATATAACATGGGTTGCATTCTTGCATGCAATACGTGCCTGTACAACCACATGCTGAGTGGAACCCTGCTTTTTCCCCCAGTCCAGCCAGACATTGTGTGGTTGGTAGCTGTGATATCCCTTTCCATTCAGAGTAATCATAGGGTCCTGAAACGTATCTAATTTACAGTTTGCTGAGGCTCCCAATTTCAAACATGTTGAGCTCATAGTTTGGCGATGAGAACATTGATCTGATGAACCCACCTTGGATTGGGGATCCCCCAAAAAATTTACTAGATTGGAAGTTACTATCCCCCCAGTATGGACCGCTATGAACAGGAGATTTCCCAAAACTCTCTTTTGTTTTTCTGCTTTCGGCACTTGGTTTATTTTTACATTTCTTGACTGTCAACACAGATATTAATCAAAGGGTTAGCTTCCGATGCGAGAGATATTTTGGGGTATCCACCTACCGTGGTGGGCCTCATCATATCAATTGTTTGAATAAATGAACCCCGGGCCCCACTTTATGGCATTTGGGCTGATCTTTTGAGAACATTATACACGTCCTGATGCATCAGGGCCTGATTATTCCTTGAAAGTAGAACAGAGAATCACTTAATTGTACTAGATATAGTCTTCAAGTCGAATTGGTTGGACCACAAGGAATGGTCCACCCACTTGAATAACTTCCAACATTAAGTGCATGTGAAATAAATTGTCATCCTTAAATATTAAAATAATAATAATAATAATAAATTTAAATAAAAAAAATTTAACGAATGTGAAATCCAACCCATCACCAAGAGGATCACCTGAAAAAATTAGTCCTATCCATCAGATGGGCCACACCATAGAAAACAATGCCTGGCCATGATAAATAGCATCATGCAATGTGGTCCACTTGATTAGTGTATATGGCTTGTTCATTATAAGTCCAACCTATTGAACGGGTTGGATGTATCACACACATGAAAGGTTGAAGTTATCCCCACTGGGTGATCCATAATTTATTGTCCAACTGTTTGGACTTTAGACCATCTCTTAGTTTTTATTTTCCTTCACATAAGACAAGGATGCTAATGTTCATTTCTTTTTTCATTTTTCTTTTTTCTTTTTTTTTTCTTTTTTTTTTTATAACATACGCACACCCCCACACACTCACGCTGGTGGAATTTCACCACCTATGGGTACTCGAACCCTTGATCGGGAGTTGAAACTCCTGAGAGTCTACCACCCGAGCAGGAGTAAGGACCTGCTAATGTTCATTTCATTTTCCATGTTAATAAAGATAATGGCAATTATATTTTGAAATCTATGAATCTTCTACTAACAGAACAATTTACAGGTATATTGCTGTTGGAGATGAACCATTACTCCAAAGCTATGGAGAACAGTTCAACCCCTTTATCGTTGGCACAACAACAAATATCCAGTTGGCGCAGCAACAACTACCAGCACATTTGAGACTATCATAACACGCGATAGTCCTAGAACAGATTGCCCAGTTAATGATGCATTGCTTAATCGTCATCCGAACCATATGAACTGATTTTATTATTATTATTATTACTACGTTGGAGTAATATTCTTATGATATTTGTATGGTAATTTGCAGTTACATTGCTGGACCCAACGAAACTGGGAGAAGGCGATGCAAATGAATCAGCAAAGCTAAGCGAATTTCAACAGGAATTGGTGCAAATGGCTGCCACTTTGAATGGGGATCACAGTAGAGATATCTGATTGTAGTTGAGGGATCCTGTTATTGGTATGAATGCCTTTTGTGTTCTATGAGTTGGTTCCTCATTTCCATCGCTTTCACCTGATCTGAAACATAAAAATTTCAACAGCACTTCACCTTAGGAAAGACGAATAATAAAATGAGCAAGTTTTGTTTCTTTTTTACTTTGAAACTATCAATGCATTGACTCTGCTGGTCAAAGTTTTCTTCGATTCGTAGTTATTTTTAATGACTTACATGGACGACATTTTATATTATTCTTTTCAGGAGTATATTAAGACAGACTGAAATATATCTAATCCAAATATTTGGAATTTGGATGATATATCTGATTTTGATTTCTTCTTTTTCTTTTGTGTAGACTTACCTTATCAAATAAGTTGGTTCGTTTAGGGATTTTGATGTAGAGCGGGTCGCGGACAATTTCATGGCCAAGATGGATCAGAAAAGGCACGGTCGGCGACAGAAGTGATCCGGACCATCGGACCTTAGATCGGGCGTATCTCACAATCCGGAATGAGTTATCCGACGTAAAATATATGATTTTGGGGTAGAACGAGCTACTTTAGCCAACCAACCCCGCTACGCCGGGTTGCGCAGCCCGTATTTGTGAGAAACCCCCTGATCGACGGTCGTTTCCTAGTTTTAATTTTGTTTTTACTATAAATAGTAAGTTTTAGTTTGAGTATAACTTTTCATCCGTTGGGCTTTAGGAGTTGTGTCCAACATGAAAAGTGCTTAGGATAATTAGGAGAACGGTTTGGTGAAGCCAAATAGGACACTTACTATTTTTGGCCGAAAACCTTGCGCACTAGTAGACATCATGACCGTCTATAAATAGTAAGTTTACTATTTATAATAAGTTGCGGATTATAGGAGTTTTAGTTGTAGTTTGAGTCTGATTTCTTTCTTATTGCTTGGTTCCCTTATTTAAAGGGTTGTGAACTCGATTTTGGAAATTTATCAATTAATTTTGAATTTATTAGAATTTATTTCTATCTTCCTGCTTTCTTTCCTCGTGGATTCGAGAAGTCTCTGTGAGGAGTCCAGAGAAGCTCCGTGGATTCGGAGTAGTTATCCTTGAGGAAGACGGTGATCGACCTCATCACGTTCATCCTTGCATCAATTTGGTATCAGAGAGAGGTTTTCCCTCGGGCCGATGGCAAACAACGAAGGTATGAATCAAAATCCTGTGGACGGTGATCCAGGGATTCGTTATCTTTCGGAAAGAATGGAAGCTTTCCATCGGGAGAGTCAGTTGACCATGTAAGGGCTGCAGGCAACCCTCGACCGTCTTGCGAATGCGTTACTTCCGCCCCGAGCCCTAGGCGGTGCTCCACCACCTATGGTCACCCCACCACCCGTGGTTGTTGTACGACGTGACCCTGATTATCGCAGAGTACTACCAGCGGCAAACCTAGGGCTACACCAGATGACTCTAGTTCCAGTGATGAGGACATTAATGAGGATTTTGACCGACGGCCAATCCATGGAGGCGATCGTCTAGATCGTGCTGAAAAAGACTATCGAGGTAAGGCTGAACTTCCTAGTTTTAACGGTTTATTACATATCGAAGATTTTCTAGATTGGCTAGCCGAAGTAGAGAGATATTTCGATTATATGAATGTGTCAGATCATAAAAGGGTGAAATTGGTAGCGTTTAAATTAAAATCTGGTGCTTCTGCATGGTGGGAACAATTGCAACTCTCACGAGCCCGTCAGAACAAGGCGTCCATCGCATCATGGCCTCGGATGAGACATCTTCTTCGTTCACGATTTCTCCCCAGTGATTATGAGCAGATATTATTCCAGCAATACCAGAATTGCCGACAAGAAAATCGAACTGTTACAGATTACACTGAAGAATTCCAGTGGTTGGCTACACGAAACGATTTGTTAGAATCTGAGTCACAGAAAGTGGCACGATTTATAGGTGGGTTGCTACCGGTAATTCAGGATCGAGTTCAGATGTACCCAGTCGAGACCGTAGATGAAGCAGTTCAATTGGCAGGAAGGGCAGAAACACAGCTTGCAAGAGCTCCTGCTCGTCTCTATCCTTCAAATCGACCCCCTATGACAGGTCTCACACAGGATCCAGTGCTGGCTTAAGGAAAAGATCCGGTAGGAGAACGTCCTCAGCCTCCTCCACCCACGAACCGTGATACGGGGAGCGGACCATCCAGACCTCAACGGGCAGCACCTACAACAGCGGGCCCTTGTAGGATTTCGAATCCTTATGCTCAGCCAAGGCTGAACGGTTGTTACCGCTGTGGCCAACCAGGCCACTTATCAAACACTTGTCCTCAACGTCCGGCAGCACACTTGACTATAAACGAAGGGGGCACTGAAGATGAGGCCACAGAAGAAGATCATGGCTTTGATGAATATGAACAAACTACTGAAGAAATAGCAGGTGACGATGAAGTGACAGGCGAGGATCGTGGCGAATCACTCGTTGTGAGGCGACTACTGTATACCCCACGAAAGGAATTACATCCGCAGCGGCACAATATATTTCGTACTCGGTGCACTGTCAACGGAAAGGTCTGTGATGTGATCATAGACAGTGGTAGCAGCGAGAACATCGTCTCAAGAGTGATGGTGGATAAGTTGCAGCTACCAACGATGAAACATCCTTCCCCGTACTCAATTGGCTGGATAAAAAAAGTGAACGATACCAAGGTAACTGAACAATGCACTATCTCATTTTCAATTGGTAAACATTATAAGGATCAGATACTTTGTGACGTGGTTGACATGGAAGCCTGCCATATGCTACTCGGTCGACCCTGGCAGTCGGACCGTGATGCGACCCATCGGGGGTGAGACAATGTTTACATATTCGTCAAGGATAGTCAAAAAATAATCCTTACCCCTATGGCACCAGAGAACCACCCTAAAGCCTCTAAAGTGGAGGGGAGTTCTCTCTTGACCATTCGAGATTTCATGGAGGAGTCCAAGGAAACCGGCGAGGTATATGCCATAGTGGTGAAGGGCGAGAAAGAGGAACCCTCAAACATCCCTCCAAGCTTAAGACTGTTACTAAATGAATTTAAAGAAGTCTGGCCTGAAGATTTACCTGATGGATTGCCCCCCATGAGAGACATCCAACATCACATAAACCTCGTCCCTGGGGCTAGCCTGCCCAATCGCCCTCATTATCGGATGAGTCCGAAGGAGTGTGAGATACTTCAGGGGCAAGTGGAGGAATTGATCCGTAAGGGTCTATTGAGAGAAAGCATGAGCTCATGTGCTGTACCAGCATTATTAATGTCAAAAAAAGATGGAAGCTGGTGCATGTGTGTCGACAGCCGAGCAATGAACAAAATTATTATTAAATATCGGTTTCCAATACCACAGTTGGATGACATGCTCGATATGTTAGGAGGGGCTAAAGTGTTTTCTAAACTCGATCTAAAGAGCGGGTACCATCAGATTTGTATTCGACCCGGTGATGAATGGAAAACGGCATTCAAGATAAAGGAAGGGTTGTTAGATCGAGTACCATCAGATTTGTATTCGACCCGGTGATGAATGAAAAACGGCATTCAAGATAAAGGAAGGGTTGTTTGAGTGGTTGGTCATGCCTTTCGGCCTATCGAACGCACCAAGTACTTTTATGCGTTTGATGAATCAAGTTCTAAAACCGTTCACTGGCCGATTTGTGGTAGTATATTTTGATGACATATTGATATATAGCCAGGATGAGGCGGAGTACAAGAAACATCTCAGGCAGGTGCTGCAGGTCCTACAAGATAACAAGTTGTACCTCAACTTGAAAAAGTGTAGTTTTTTAACTAACAGCCTGTTGTTTTTAGGATTCGTTGTAACGTCCACAGGCATTCGGGTGGACGATGAAAAGGTGCGAGCTATTAGGGAATGGCCGGTCCCGACAAACATTCATGAAGTGAGGAGTTTTCACGGATTGGCGACTTTCTATCATCGATTTGTGTGAGATTTTAGCACCATAGTCGCGCCAATAACAGACTGCATGAAAAAAGGGCCATTCCAGTGGACCGATAAAGCTGACAAGAGCTTTCATAAGATCAAGCATCGTTTGTCTACAACACCGGTCTTGGTGCTTCCTAATTTCGATAAATTGTTTGAGGTGGAGTGTGACGCTTCATATGTCGAAATAGGAGGAGTATTATCACAGGAAGGCAGGCCGGTAGCCTTCTATAGCGAGAAGCTCAGTGAAGCCCGAAAGAAGTGGTCGACTTACGAGCTTAAGTTGTACGCAGTTGTTCAGGTGTTGCGACATTGGCGGCATTATCTGATTCAAAGGGAGTTTGTTCTGTACACCGACCATCAGGCATTAAAGTTTATTAATAGTCAGACTAACGTGAATCGTGTGCATGCTAGATGGGTTACATTTTTACAGGAATTTACGTTTGTTCTGAAGTATAAGTCAGATCAGCAGAATAAGGTGGCTGATGCAATTAGTCGTCGTGCATCACTACTTGTTATGGTGAGCAATGAGGTGGTCGGCTTTGACTGTCTCAAGGAGCTATATGCCGAGGATGAAGACTTCAAAGATTCTTGGTTGAAGTGCCAAGAAGGTCACCCCAGTGACTTTCATATACAGGATGGTTTTCTCTTTAAAGAAAATGGATTGTGCATCCCCCAAAGTTCTCTAAGGGAGCAGATTATTCAGGAACTACATGGAGGTGGCCTCGGTGGACACCTTGGGCGAGACAAGACGCGAGCTCTTGTGGAAGAGCGGTATTACTGGCCGCAATTAGTACGTGGTGTGGGAAGAGCCGTACAACGTTGTCATATTTGTCAGACCTCCAAGGGACAATCTCAGAATACGGGCCTCTACACCTCATTACCTGTGCCTGACGGTCCTTGGGAGGATTTATCAATGGACTTCGTGCTTGGTCTTCCACGAACACGACGCGGCATGGATTCGGTGTTCGTAGTGGTCGATCGTTTCTCCAAGATGGCGCACTTTATCCCATGCAAGAAGACCCTTGATGCAACACATGTGGTGAATTTATTCTTCAGGGAGGTTGTACGGCTACACAGGGTCCCTAAGACTATTACTTCTTATCGTGACACGAAGTTCATTAGCCACTTTTGACGGACTTTGTGGACTTGATTCGATACACGACTTCAATTCAGCAGTGCTTACCACCCACAGACTGATGGGCAGACCGAAGTTGTGAATCGCACTTTGGGAAACCTCCTTCGATGTATTTCAGGAGAGAAACCGAAGCAGTGGGATTTGGCCTTGTCTCAAGCGGAGTTTGCATTCAACAACATGGTGAACCGCTCGACAGGAAAATCCCCATTCCAGGTTATTTACGGATGAGTACCTCGCCACACACTAGACTTGGTCTCTCTGCCCAAGCTACCAGGCATGAGTATTGCAGTAGAACATATGGCAGACAGGATCATGGGTATTCATGCGGAGGTGCAAACTAAGCTACATGCCTCGAACGAAAAGTACAAGGAACAAGCGAACAAGCATCGTCGACAAAAGGTGTTCGAGGTGGGCGACCAGGTAATGGTCTATTTGCGAAAAGAAAGATTTTCGACCGGGATGTACAATAAGCTGAAGAATAAGAAGATTGGAGTGGTACCGATCATCCGAAAGATCAATGACAATGCTTATGTTGTTGATCTTCTAGATGACACGGCGATCTCACGGACTTTCAACGTTGCGGACCTGACCGAGTATCATGAACTAGCGCAGGAGGAGAACTCGAGGACAAGTTCTTTTCAAGTGGAGGGGACTGATATAGAGCGGGTCGCGGACAATTTCATGGCCAAGATGGATCAGAAAAGGCACGGTCGGCGACAGAAGTGATCCGGACCATCGGACCTTAGATCGGGCGTATCTCACAATCCGGAATGAGTTATCCGACGTAAAATATATGATTTTGGGGTAGAACGAGCTACTTTAGCCAACCAACCCCGCTATGCCGGGTTGCGCAGCCTGGATTTGCGAGAAACCCCCTGATCGACGGTCATTTCCTAGTTTTAATTTTATTTTTACTATAAATAGTAAGTTTTAGTTTGAGTATAAATTTTCATCCGTTGGGCTTTAGGAGTTGTGTCCAACATGAAAAGTGCTTAGGATAATTAGGAGAACGGTTTGGTGAAGCCAAATAGGACACTTACTATTTTTGGCCGAAAACCTTGCGCACTAGTAGACATCATGACCGTCTATAAATAGTAAGTTTACTATTTATAGTAAGTTGCGAATTCTAGGAGTTTTAGTTGTAGTTTGAGTCTGATTTCTTTCTTATTGCTTGGTTCCCTTATTTAAAGGGTTGTGAACTCGATTTTGGGAATTCATCAATTAATTTTAAATTTATTAGAATTTATTTCTATCTTCCTGCGTTCTTTCCTCGTGGATTCGAGAAGTCTCTGTGAGGAGTCCAGAGAAGCTCCGTGGATTCGGAGTAGTTATCCTTGAGGAAGACGGTGATCGACCTCATCACGTTCATCCCTGCGTCAGATTTGGAGAAATGAGTATATCTAGTTTTGGATGTGTGTTGATTAGGCAATTAATTTTCATTATTATTTTTTTTTTAATTAATAAGAAACACCGACGGCTTTAGCCGTCGAACTTAGCTGTCGGAAAAGCTGACGGTTTTAGCCGCCACCTTTAGCCATCAAAAACGCCGATGTCTAAAACCGTCGCCCTCAGCTGCTGGAAATGCCGACAGTTTTAGCCATCGACCACGCAAATCCGTCGGCGAGCAACGCCGGTGCCCCTTCCCGACGAACCGTTAGACGGCTTATAGCCGTCGGGGAAGGTCATTGTCAACAGTTTTTAGTTGTTGGTGTTGCCCTTTTTTTTGGTAGTATTCACTTGAATATGTATGCATATTGTACCTTGCCTTAATATTTCCATTCTGAACTTATAGACACTAATGGGTAAAAAGAAATATTACATCGTGCTAGTCGGCCACCAACTGGGCATATACTTATCTTGGGAGGAGGCACACTTACAAGTCGAAAGATTCAGCAGATGTAAACATCGCTCTTTCAAGACTTAGGAAGGGGCAACTCAATGGTGGAATGATAACTGGGATAATATGAATTTCCCAACTGTAGGTCAGCCCATAGGATGTGAAACTTGTGATGGATAGGTCGCTAGGTGTTGTAATGAGGTAGTGACATCAACATCTACCTCATATATCTGGAGTAGGACCCCAACTATGATGTTTGAGGGCATGTGAACAGACGATAGCTCCAAATTGTTTGCGGATAAGACAGCCGCGATGTTTGTTTGGATCCTAGTTCTTATGTTAGCTTTGTGTAACGTCTCAAATTTTCACTATTTGGAATTTTCAAAATTTTCACTATAATTAGCTCACATTGTCACTAACTGGCCCTTAATACTCAAGGTTAGCCTATACACAGGTAATACTAATAAAGAACCAAACAAATCCGATTAATCAACCACAGGAAGCCAACGAATCCGCTGATCACTTAAACATCAGGCTTAGCCTCGTGATTTGTTCACGTAAGACCTATTTCTTTCCGACCTATCATTGACTAATCAAGACAATCGTAACTAAATAAAGACATACCAAAAGCTGAGACAAGTAGGGGTTAGATCTTCATTAACAAACTAAATTAATTCAGTTACTCTTTTAGCCTAAGAACCAACGGTTTAGGGTTATTAAGATCGAATCACCGTTTTCGCTGATTATATATTGGCCACATTAAAAACTTAACTAATTCACCCCCTAATCATCGCACAAAAGAAATCTCACTATCCAATTTATTCTAAAAATGCTTCAATTATCTAAACAAGTTCTAGACTGCACATTAGTAGGCCACTAAACCCAATGTTATAGAAATATGTTCATCTAAGTGGGCTTGACGTCCATCGCGGGACATCGAGCTGAGATAGCGTCTTGAATCATTCAACTTGGACTCGCAAAGCGAGTGCTTGAATTATGTGAATACCATATGTGAAAATATGTAACTTAAGTGAAACTAGCCACTTTATTCTTTTATGAAGTTGTAGCTTTTGGACTGTCGATTTATGGCCAAAGTCGAGGTACAGACTAAAGATATTTCTCCACACATATCCGTATAGTCATGACCCCGATTAATCATCGGTGACCGTTGATTTACGTTAAGGCCTTCACGGTTAATCTGTATGCCCAACCATCGTATCTTTCTATCTAAATAGAGATCACATTGTTGGACACCTAATCCATGGCTTAGATTGACCCATATGCCTTCCGTTAGGTCTCATTAGTGGGAAACAACCTCCCTTAGGGTTAGAATAATGAATAAATGGTCATTAGGGCCATTTGGACCTCATCTGACACTATAAATACTCATCTATTTCACACCCCCTCTCCCCATAAGAATTTTACATTAGAAAAGGAGAAGAGAAAGAGGAGAAAGGCAAAGAGGGATAGAGAAAGCGAGAGAGAGAGAGAGAGAGAGAGAGAGAGAGAGAGCTTGGGGTGTCACGTCCTAAACTTGAAAATTGGACTCAAAAAATTCTCGATCGTAGAATCTGGCATTGACAGCCTCCGCAGTATCCCATTCTTGGCTCCCAACACCCATATGTCAGATTCCGATCCTAAGATCTTATAATGAGGATTTTTCAGTATGATTTTTTTTGAATAATTAATCTGTTTATGCGGTTACACATTTTGTATATAGTATCAACGCATATCGAAGAGACAAACCTATTCGACATGTCGTACATAATATCGTGCGCCAGCTTAACAATAATGAAGGAAACAATACAAAACTCCAACAGCTCTTGAATAAATTCTGAAAAGTGTAAGTCATACATATGAGCAAACCACAGCTCATGAGTTGTTGAGGGTTAAATATTGCATAACAGACCCTAGTTATTGTCTGGATTTACGAACATGGTACTGTTTAACGGCCCAATTTAATTATGTTTGTGATGCAAGGTGTATTTACGAGCTTGGACTGAAATAGGGTACTTAAAGCATAGAATTAATGCTCAAAATTTACCAAAGCATGGGACGGACCCCAGGAGACCAAGATCAATGGATTTGCTTGCCACAGATCCAAGAAAATTGAGAAATTGAAGCTCAAGTAGGCCGAAAGGTATCCAAAATGCAAGATCACAGGGTTTCCACCATCCGTTCAGCTTGAAACTCCATACGTGGCCTGAGGACCATAAATGAACCATACACATCAAATTTAAGTCATTATATCCTTGTGTAAGTGGCCCAATGGACACATAAGCCCCTAAAACCCTGATTTGAGGCCCACCTGCTATCCGGATACGCTTCAACTTTGGTCCCCATGGTTAAAATGAGATGTGGAACAAGATGGACGTTGTGGATTTCACATATACATCAAGGAGGGGCCACTTTGCAGGTCAGGAGTGCACCGCCGACTGTTCACGCGTGGTGCACTGAACCAACACATGGGGTCAAACCACGTTTGACCGCAATTTGTAGCCTACAACAGAGAATGCTTTGTTTCAAAAAAATGGACGGCTGTGATCTTGTAGTGGGCCACCATTTAAAGTCGTCAGGCCGATCTGGACCGTTCAGTAGACTCCAACGGCCAGCTAATGCAGACCTAGGAGAGAGAATTTGAAGAGAGCAGCATGATCAGTTTTTCACTGTGCAAACGTAATTGGGACGGTTTACTGAAAACTCGGTGGGCCACACCAAATCTAATACAAAAACTCGAACAGTTTTTTGATGTGAATCCATTGAACGGAGTGGATCTCTTCTCTAAAGATGATCAAGGGCCATCCGAGCATCCTAGCGTAACTCCATACGCACATACGTGCGTAACGGATGACTGATTGCCACGGGCCATACGGCTTTCTTAATCATGATCGGTCGGCCAATCCAGACCGTCCAGAGGAATCTCGGGATATGGACGGTTCTAGCCATGATGTCAGATGGGTAGGATACATGATCAGCCGCCCAAGATGATTCGTCGAAACCAAGTGTCCATACGGATTTCTCCGCATGAAATAGGGAGTCCAACTCCATTGCAAACAGATTGCGTATGGAGAGTCGGTTTGTCTGACCTTAGCCACTGCCCACACCTACTCTATGAAAGGAACGTGGATACATACAGAGAAGGCATCCAGGGAGCTCAGCTTGAACGTAAAGAGAAGAGACAGAGAGAGCGGGGTGCATCTGGTTCTTTTTTCCTTCTTCCTTTTCTTCCCCGTTTAGTTATGTTTAATTAAGAGATTATCCTAATCATGTCTATGTGTGGCTAAACCTCTTAGTTAGGGCTAAGAGGTGAAGCTTGTAGCGTGATGGGAGACTTTGTGCTTTTACCTTTTGTTTAGACTGAATGGATCTTGATTTAATTTTATTATGGGAATGTTTCAGTTTTTTCAATGTCTAGTAACACCCCGAAAATCGGGGGTCGGGTAGAAACCCAACTTCCGAGTTCCAGAACGACACTTATGCAACATAGATAAGGATAAATGCATGTTGTCTGTAGAATGGCATTAAACAAGATTGAGACTAAGCCAAAACAGCATATCATACTCCATAGACAATTAAATTAGCAAGCGGAAGACTGATAAATACATAAAATATATAATTGATTGTAAGTCCCCAGAGTGTGAACATGTTACCAGGTTAATTAAATACATGTATACTCCAAAAAAGGAAAGAAAAGAATATACATGAGTGCTCCAAAAATATAAAATGACAAGTATCATGGCGTCTAATCAACCTCCCTGTAATCTCGTCGATCAAAACACGCATAAAGGAGGGATCCTCCTCATCATCATCAAGTCCGGCTCCACCTCGCAGGCTGCGCCATCATCTGCAATTACAAAAGGGTCTGGTAGTGTCCGGAACACCGTCCCGTAACGTGGGAGTGAGTAATTAACTCAGTGAAATCATAGAGCAAAGATTAGCATATTATCAAATCAATCACGCGATAATAGTAAAGCAAATAATCAAACATTCCTAGATACTGTTATTAATGCAAGCATGAGATGACATGAAGGATGCCCTCACTAACATTCTCCCTCATACGGCACCATCTTACGCCCGCGGCATACTTTCTTCCCACAGTGCTCCACATCTTCCAGTCACATGCAATGCGATGTGGATAATGATTACCGAGTTGTTATTAGTCCTTTTCATACAGCAGGATTGGGAAACTAGGGTACCTTCCTTATATCAATCCCAACACAGATCCTGTCTAGGGTCGTCATTCCTAGTAATCTCATACGATGTTATATATATAGGTCGCTGCAAGGGCTGTCAGGGCTGTTACTCGCACTCGTTGCACCACTCCCCCATCACCTTATCAATACAGGCCTATTTATCCTTAAGACTGCATCAGGACTCGTCGCCCCCATGCGGTGTCAGGATAAACTCAAGGTCACTACAAAGGGCTCGTCACCTGATCAGTATAGACCAACAGCAAGAATATAGTGTCCCATACCACCATAATCTGCTCAGAGTAGGGTGCTCACTGGTCACTACGGGAAGGTTTGTGGCCCCAGCATAGGCTGACAGCTCGACCACGGTGTCCCATACCACCATGCCCGGCTCATGAGTCTTTATGGATCAAGGTACCATGGTTAACAGGGTTTTCAATGGTAAGTTCAGTACCCTAGGTTCAAGCAGTTATGACTCATACATGGTGAACATACAAAGGCCAGACGAGTTACTTGACGGGCTCGACTAGTACGAGTGCATTTCAAGCTGAGCGAAATGAAGTGTATAAAACACTTCGCATGGCCTAACCACTGCCGCCAACCCAAAACACGACTCGCGTTCATCGACGCGTCCTTCGTGGCAAATAGAAGCCAACCACAAATTTACTCCGTTACCGACTGCCTGAACTAAATCATAGCCCCAAGCATTCGTAATCCATATCAGTAATCACATGAGAGCAACAGAAATGAAATACAACCATACAAGCATGTTAACACATGGTATAGCATACAAAGTAAGCAAATCAACCAACACATGTATTCTATGCATATAAGGAAATCAATTCATATAGCCAACATGGTGGTATCATATACGTCAGCATATTGATTGAGAATTCAATCTCAAAACTAATTCACAACACAATTTACTCAATACATACTAATACAAACATTTATACAAACACTTAGTTTACACACTTTAGCCTACATAGCGTATGTCGACTCAAAATGCGTATAAGGGCGAATCTCTTTGCCAAACAGATCATGCACGCATTTCTAATATCATAATACGACAAATAAACATGACAATTATTTTTGCAAAATACGGACGTATACAGTATTTTCTATAAATGCCTAAAATACCCTAAATCTCATATTTACCGTACGTTTACAAGACGAAAAACGGACAGTATGTTGTATATGTCAAACGGCGTTGCCGTCAATAATCTACTATTAAACAACAGTGAAAGCTTTGAAATCAGTCAATCAAAGCGTCTAAGATCCTTACCTTTTGCCGTAGTCGTGTATCGATTCGAATAAAACGTCAATGCTTCGTCAACGGCGATCTGGCGTCCTAATGTACAAGATACATAAGCTATGTTGCTGTTTGAATCGAAAGAACCCTAAATCAGCAAGTAGTTAGGGTTTTTCTTACCTAGGAGTGCGTTGAAATCACCGGGAGGGTGATGCAGGCAGGTGGATGTGGCACGAGGAGCAGCAGGGAAGACTCCCAGGAGAAAGCTCCAACTTCTCTCTCACTTTCTCTCTCTTTTCTCTCTTCTCTCCCCAAATTCGTATGGAATGAAAGAGCAAGGGTTTAAACCCTTTTTATAAGCCCAAACATGACCAAAATAGACTTGGGGCCAAGCTATACTTATTTTGTAACCAAAGTGGGCTTGTTCTGATCCAACGAAGCATTTCTGGAGGTCCTGTGACTGAATGTTGTCGGACTTAAGCTCCCTGACATTGCATCTAGGGCAAACAGAGTTTTCAGTCCAATCGGATTTCCAGATCGACCGTGGTGAACCAGTTTCAGTTCAATGGTTATGGGAACTCGATCGGAGCTACAAGTACTATGACATGAAAGAAAAATTTTTCCTGATCCGAGGGTGAAATTTGATTGAATTCTAACGGTCAGAACACTTAGAAAAAGCGCACAATCGAACGTGCCAGATTTCATAAATTATATTTATTTCTCACACTCTTCACTCTGGACCCAGTAAAATAGCGTCAGGACATCAGTTGGACTTGATTTTCGAGATGAACGTCAAGTCCAACTAGGCGGTCAGGATTATCTAAGTTCGGGGTAATCGGACTTCCGATGTGCGGTCCAGAGCCAATACAAAGTTTTCAAGGTGCACCAAAGAGCAATCGGGAATAGAGTTTGATCCCAGGCTTTACGGTATTATAGCGTCATCTATCTATACATTTTGACTCTAGCAAATCGTATTGAAAGTGATTAGTACGAATTTCACAGGTCATCTAGTGCAGCGCTAGGTGATTCTCATTAGATTTTTAAAGGAAGTAGCCTATAATGATCTCTGTTTGAGATGAAATTTGGAGGGTGGAGCGAGAGTGTTTAGAAGCGGAAGAAGGAAGAGTTTGGAGGGGTGGTTTTTATCAAAAATCAGGAGTTTGGAGTAAAAGGAGAGCTTGGAGGGTCACTTTGTGAAGGAAGTACTTGATTGGGGTGTTTTTAACGAACAGCCCGTATACCAGGGAGCTACCCTAGCTCCCAAACACCTTCAGCCTAAAGCCCGGACCCAACCGAGGAGTTTGACTAGCGATGCATCGCGGAACCGGTGATGCCATCGCCGACCAAACTCACATCCGGCGATGGCCGCCCTATGGGGCTGGTTCCCCCTGCCCCCTAGGTCCCAAAAATATGTGGGGCCCACCTTGGATCATTGTGGATTAGCGTGGGTGGGCCCACGACTCCGTTCGAGGTATTTCGAGGCCACTTTACAAACCGAAATGAATTTCTATGGCATATAGCATATGATTTTGGGGTAGGAGACGCTAATCTATCCAACCAACCTATTTATTTTGTTAAATTCCAAAATTTTAAGAGTCGAAACCCGTTTTACTCATTTATTTACTATTCACGATAATTTTTAGCTTCGATATTGTTCTTTATCATTAATACCCTAGGATCGGTGTTCTTTACTATTTAAACTTAAGGAGCCGTGTCTAATATGAAAGTACTTAGAGAAATTTGAAGATTGAGATAGTGAAAGGTGAGTTTTGAAGGAAATGGGTTGAAGAGTGATTTCTTTAGCTTTGGGATTGAGCTCTGAAAGTGATAAGGTTGACCCATTGCCTAAGGACGTCTAACTCCAGGTTGACAAAAATTCGGGGTGTTACAATCTATCCCCCTTGAAATAAAATTTGATCCCCGAAATTGGCTAAGGGTAATGAGTCTCTAAAGAGACTTTCGTATTGACATCCTAAGGAAGGTTCAAGTCCTATTTACCGACCTAACATTACATATAACCTGAATCAACTGTTTCGATCCTCGGCCAGTGGGGAAGAGGCTAACCACGCTTCCGCTGCACTACTCTGATCTAATGATTGCATTAGCTGACTTAACTAGATTGGGCTCAAAATATTCTACCCCCCTTAAAACGTAGTCTACTTAAGGTTCAAGAATCTATGCATCGATCCATATATCGAAACAAGGTGTAAATTAGGGGCTATCCATGACATAAAATGGAAAATAACTTCTCGCTACATTGGTCTTCCCTTGCTAATGATGCGTTCTATGGCATTGGTATCTATGGTGATAGAGATGAGCCTACTCTCTATTGTGGTTAAGTTCAAGGGCAGGTAGGAGTTGGTGGCAAGATATCTAATTTTCTACTGGCTATAGGTCCTTGCCATTTCTCAAAGACAAAACAATAACTTTTGGTTGTATGTGGTCGAGCCAACACGGAAGAAAAATTATGTAGTGGGTCTGAGCCGGATACATAGACTTTCTTCCTAGAACAGAAAATTTACCGTATCAGTTCTTAATCCTAGACAATGTCGATCTTCTACTTGATTAGAGCATTGGATTTATTGGCAACTATCAGGATTCAGAAGTCAATTCAAACCGTGAATACATCGCTAATATACAATTCCTTTACTCCGCATTCCTGATTGCAATAAATCCTTAGGAAGGAAATTCTAAGGGGAATTCGAAGGGGCGTGCTGGTTTATTCTAAGTTCAATCTGAGAGATTTATAAGTTTTCCCTAAGAGTGAATGGTTCTAAGTTAAAATAACTTTCCTAAGGGTTATAACAGAAGTTTATAAGTATTAAGGGAATCTATCGAAGGATTGAGGTTCTACTCCAACCAAATCAAGTCAACTAACTAAGTCTAAGTCTATTATTCTATTACCTTAGCATAATTAGCCTTTTACATTCCTTATATTCTAAAGTTTATGGTCATACGCTAAGTGATTTCATACCCTTCCTAATTCAAGAAATTTATTTGATAGCTTAGGGCCAGAAGTTGTCTAGTTAAATTTGAGTTGCCCAAACCTAAACGTAGCTGCGCTCGAGCACTACACATATGCTCATACCAACTAAGGAGGTCCTAGGGTTTACATCATTAATTTATTAGATTTCCTATACTGTCAGATCTTTCTAAATCTAGGAATACCAACTCTAGGTCCAAAATTCTAAGGGCATGTTTGGGCTAGTGGTATGAAGTTGTATTAAATGGATAGCGTTGCTAATCCCACCTCGAGATTAGGAAACGTCATGTTTGGTAGGAGGGTGGGAGGGGATTAAAATCGATTCATAGACTTTGGAAAATGAGTCTTGAGTTGGGAAGTAGGAGATGGGATTTTCAAATCCCAAGATGAAGAATTTCTTAGTGTAATTCAAAAGGAAAATTTCGAGATTTACTTCTAATCATATACATTCTAAACATGGTTTTAAAAATCTTGGGATACACCTAATCTAGGGGCAATACCTTACACCTTCATCTATTCTTCGGTAGTAAATCTCGCCCGTCGGTGAAACGTGGGATTCTAATATGGTATATAGATTCCATCGCCCCCTTCCTAAGTCAGAGTGTGTCAGTGTGCATCGTGTTACCATAACCCAGGTCCGGTTTAATCCAAATCATGCTCTGATACCAACTATAACACCCCAAAAATTGGGGGTCGAGTAGAAACCCAACTCCCGAGTTTCAGAACGTCACTTATGCAACATAGATAAGGATAAATGCATGTTGTCTGTAGAATGGCATTAAACAAGATTGAGACTAAGCCAAAACAGCATATCATACTCCAGAGACAGTTAAATTAGCAAGCGGAATACTGATAAATACATAAAATATATAATTGATTGTAAGTCTCCAGAGTGTGAACATGTTACCAGGTTAATTAAATACATGTATACTTCAAAAAAGGAAAGAAAAGAATATACATGAGTGCTCCAAAAATATAAAATGACAAGTGTCATGGAGTCTAATCAACCTTCCTGTAATCCCGTCAATCAGGACACGCATAAAGGAGGGATCCTCCTCATCATCATCAAGTCCGGCTCTACCTCGCAGGTCGCGCCATCATCTGTAATTACAAAAGGGTCTGGTGGTGTCCGGAACACCGTCCCATAACATGGGAGTGAGTAATTAACTCAGTGGAATCATAGAGCAAAGATTAGCATATTATCAAATCAATCACGCGATAATAGTAAAGAAAATAATCAAACATTCCTAGATACTGTTATTAATGCAAGCATGAGATGACATGATGGATGCCCTCACCGACATTCTCCCTTATACGGCACCATCTTACGCCCGCGGTATGCTTTCTTCCCACAGTGCTCCACATCTTCCAGGCACATGCAATGCGATGTGGATAATGATTACCGAGTTGTTATTAGTCCTTTTCATATAGCAGGATTGGGAAACTAGGGTACCTTCCTTATATCAATCCCAACACAGATCCTGTCTAGGGTCGCCATTCCTAGTAATCTCATACGATGTTATATTTGTAGGTCGCTTGTAACACCCCAGATTTTGGCCAATCTGGGATTTGACGTCCTTAGGCAGTGGGTTAATTAAAACACCTGGAAAATCGTTCAGAACCCAATTTCATAGCCAAAGAAACCACTTATGATTAATTCCTTTAGAAATTAAGCGTAAGTTAGCTAGCGCAACGTTAGAGTAGCTGGGAAACAGTCTCTGATCACTTTAAATACGTTCTACAAGATCCAAATCGAGTAGAACGTATGACTCTATAATACTCTATAACCTCGGATCAAACTCTAAGCAGGTTTGTTCTCTAGACCACCTTAAAATTTTGTATTGGATCTAGACCGCGCGTCAAAAGTTCGATGCCTACTATCTTAGACCGTTAGGACCGCCTAGCTGGACTTAACAATCATTTCGAAAATCAAGTCCAACCGATAATCACAAGCTATTTCATTGAGCCCGGACTGAAGAGAGTGCGAATAGGGACAGAATTGGAATTTGAAATTCAAATCTGGCACACGACTTGACGTGTCAGTATTAAGCATTCTGACCTTCAAAATTCAGTCAAATTATACCCTCGGATTAGAAAAAATTTCTATTTCATATCATGAGATTTGCAGGCCTGATGTACGTGCGGTGACCGCTGAACTGAAACTGGACCGCCACGTGCGATCTGCGAACCCTGCCGGACTGAAAACTTGATGTATGCTAGATCCAGTATGCATGAGCTTAAGTCCGACCATATTCAGCCAGGGGACCACCAGAAATGTCCTTTTAGACTGAAACAGCCCCGATTTGGTTACTCCTCAAGTGAAACTTGTTCCCGAGCCTATTTCAGGCAAGTTTGGGCTTATAAAAAGGGATGAAATCCTCACTCCTCTCTCCCATCGGAATTTGTAAAAAATCCCTAGATTGGGAGAGAGAAAAGGTGAGAGTTTATGAGAGAAGGTGGGAGAGAATTCCCTGCTGCTTGTGCCACGTGCTGCAAGTGGTTAAGCCACGTGCTCTAATCACCTGGCCGATGATTCATCCACTTTTTTAGGTATGAAATAACCCTAGAAAGTTGCTGATTTGAGGTTTACTAGGATTCATAGCTTGTTAGCTAACGTAACTCGTGAATTAGGTTCTTTTATCGCTGTAGACGAAGCGTATACGCTCCATTCGAATTTACACATCCATAAGAGACAAGGTGCGGATTTTAGACGCTTTGATTGACTGTTTCCAACGCTTTCAATGTCGTTTAATAGTAGATTATCGACGGCAACGCCGTTTAACATGTACAACATGCTGTCCGTTTCCTGTTTCGTAAACCGACGGAGAATATGAGATTTAGGGCATTTTAGTCATTTGTAGGAAGTACTGATTTCATTCATATTTTGCTGATGTGATTGACATGATTTGTTGTCGCATTAGGAATGCGTGCATAATTAGTTTGGTGAAGAGATTCGCCTAAATGCGCACTTCGGGTCGACATACTATATGTAGACTTAAGTGTGCAGTGTAAGTGTTTGTATTAATGCTTGTATTAGTATGTATTGAATGAAATGATGTTATGGATTAGTTTGAGATTGGTTTCTCAATTGATATGCTGATGTGAATGATTTCTTACATGTTAGCCATATGTATAATTTTATTATATGAATGAAATGCATGTGCTTGATGATTCACGTAAGGTGTATGTTATAACATGTGCTTGGTGATTTCATTATGATTTAGTTTGAGATTGAATTCTCAATTAATTTGCTGATGGAAATGATTTCCTATATGTTGGAGATATGCATAATTTCATTATATGTGTGAAAGGCATGTATCAGGTGATTTGCTTAAGTTGTATGTTACATGCATAATTTCATTATATGTGTGAAAGGCATGTATCAGGTGATTTGCTTAAGTTGTATGTTACAACATGTGTTAACATGCTCATATGGTGGTATTTTATTTCCAATTCTTTCATATGCTTTGCTGATGTGATTCCACATGTTTGGGACTGTACTTAGTCCAGGCAGTCGGTAACCGAGCGAATTCGTGGTTGGCTTATCTTTGCCACGAACGACACGTCGATGAACGCGAGCCGTGTTTTGGAGTTGGCGGCAGTGGTTAGGCCACACGAAGTATTTTACGCACTTCATGTCGTTCAACTTGAGATGCGATCGTGCTAGTCGAGCCCGTCAAGTAACCCGACTGGCCATTGTATGTTCACCCTGCATGAGTCATAACTGCTTGAACCTAGGGTACTGAACTTACCATTGTAAACCCTGTTAACCATGGTACCTTGATCCATAAAGACTCATGAGCCGGGCATGGTGGTATGGGACACCGTGGTCGAGCTGTCGGCCTACGCTGAGGCCACAAACCTCCCCGTAGTGACCAGTGAGCACCTAGTCTCGTGAGCAGATTATGGTGGTATGGGACACTATATTCTTTCTGTCGGCCTACATTGATAAGGTGATGGGAGAGCGGTGTAACGAGTACGAGCAACAGCCCTGGCAGCCCTTTGCAGTGACCGAGAGCGTATTCTGAGTCTACGGGAGGCGACGACCCTTCCGTAGCAGTAGAGTACAGTAGGCCTGTATTGATAAGGTGATGGGGGAGCGGTGCAACGAGTGCGAGCAACATCCCTGGCAGCCCTTGCAGCGACCTACAAAATATACATCATATGAGATTACTAGGAGTGACGACCCTAGACAGGATCTGTGTTGGGATTGATATAAGGGAGGTACCTTAGTTTCCCAATCTTGCTGTTTGAATGGACTAATAACAACTCGAAAATCATATCACCATTACATTGCATGTGCCTGAAAGATGTGGAGCACTTTAAGGAGTGTGGCATGCCGCGGTCGTAAGATGGTGCCGTATGAGGGAGATCGCCGGTGAGGGCATACTTCACGTCATGTCATATTGCATTAACAACAGTATTAGGATTGCTTGATTTATTGCTTTACTATTATTGCATGATTGATTTGAGAACATGTTAATCCTTGCTCTATTATTCCACTGAGTTAGCTACTCACTCCCACGTTACGGGATGGTGTTCCTGGACACCCACCAGACCTTTTTGTGATTGCAAATGATGGCGCGGCCTGCGAGGCGGAGCCGAACTTGATGATGTTGATGATGAGGAGGATCCCTCCTTTATGCGTATTCTGATTGACGGGATTACAGGGAGGTTGATTAGATACCTTGACACTTGTCATTTTATATTTTCAAAGCACTCATGTATATTCCTTTTGTTTACTTTTGGAGTATACATGTATGTATATAACTTGGTAACATGTTCACACTCTGGAGACATACAACGGTTTATATATGTTATACCTACTATCACAGTCTTCCGCTTGTGACTTTAACTGTCTCTGGAGTATGATATGTTGTTCTGGCTTAATCTCACTCATGTTTAATACATTATCACAGACAACATTCAATCATACATATCCATGTTGCATAAATAACATTTTGGAACTCGGGAGTTGGGTTTTTGCTCGACCCCCCCGATTTTTGGGATGTTACATCGCTGCAAGGGCTGTCAGGGCTGTTGCTATCACTCGTTGCACCGCTCCCCCATCACCTTATCAATACATGCCTATTTATCCTTAAGACTGCATCAGGAATCGTCGCCCCCATGCGGTGTCAGGATAAACTCAAGTTCACTACAAAGGGCTCGTCACCTGATCAGTGTAGACCGACAGTAAGAATATAGTGTCTCATACCACCATAATCTGCTCAGAGTAGGGTGCTCACTGGTCACTACGGGAAAGTTTGTGGCCCCAACGTAGGCCGACAGCTCAACCACGGTGTCCCATACCACCATGCCCGGCTCATGAGTCTTTATGGATCAAGGTACCATGGTTAACAGGGTTTTCAATGATAAGTTCAGTACCATAGGTTCAGGCAGTTATGACTCATACATGGTGAACATACAAAGGCCAGTCGGGTTACTTGACGGGCTCGACTAGTACAAGCGCATTTCAAGCTGAGCGACATGAAGTGCATAAAACACTTGCATGGCCTAACCACTGCTGCCAACCCAAAACACGACTCGCGTTCATCGACGCGTCCTTCGTGACAAATAGAAACCAACCACGAATTTGATCCGTTACCGACTGCCTAGACTAAGTCATAGCCCCAAGCATTCGTAATCCATATCAGTAATCATATGAGAGCAACAGAAGTGAAATACAACCATACAAGCATGTTAACACATGGTATAGCATACAAAGTAAGCAAATCAACCAACACATGTATTCTATGCATATAAGGAAATCAATTCATATAGCCAACATGGTGGTATCATATACGTCAGCATATTGATTGAGAATTCAATCTCAAAACTAATTCACAACACAATTTAGTCAATACAAACTAATACAAACATTTATACAAACACTTAGTTTACACACTTTAGCCTACATAGCGTATGTCGACTCAAAATGCGCATAAGGGTGAATCTCTTCGCCAAACAGATCATGCACGCATTTCTAATATCATAATATGATAAATAAATATGATAATCGTTTTTACAAAATACAGACGTATACAGTATTTTCTATAAATGCCTAAAATACCTTAAATCTCATATTTACCGTAGGTTTACGAAACAGAAAACGGAGAGCATGTTGTACATGTCAAACGGTGTTGCCGTCAATAATCTACTATTAAATGACAGTGAAAGCTTTGAAATCAGTCAATCAAAGCGTCTAAGATCCGCACCTTTTGCCGTAGACATGTATCGATTCGAATAGAACGTCAATGCTTCGTCAACAGCGATCAGGCGTCCTAATGCATAAGATACATCAGCTATGTTGCTGTTTGAATCGAAAGAACCCTAAATCAGCAAGTAGTTAGGGTTTTTCTTACCTAGGAGTGCGTTGGAATCACCGGGAGGGTGATGCATGCAGGTGGATGTGGCACGAGGAGCAGCAGGGAAGACTCCCAGGAGAAAGCTCCAACTTCTCCCTCGCTTTCTCTCTCTTTTCTCTCTTCTCTCCCCAAATTCGTATGGAATGAAAGAGCAAGGGTTTAAACCCTTTTTATAAGCCCAAACATGACCAAAATAGACTTGGGGCCAAGGTATACTTATTTTGTAACCAAAGTGGGCTTGTTCTGATCCAACGGAGCATTTTTGGAGGTCCTGTGACTGAATGTTGTCAGAATTAAGCTCCCTGACATTGGATCTAGGGCAGGCAGAGTTTTCAGTCCGATCGGATTTCCAGATCGACCGTGGCAGACCAGTTTCAGCTCAACGGTTATGGGAAATCGATCGGAGCTACAAGTACTATGACATGAAAGCAAAATTTTTTCTGATCCGAGGGTGACATTTGATTGAATTCTGACGGTCAGAACGCTTAGAAAAAGTGCACAAGCGAACGTGCCAGATTTCATAAATTATATTTATTTCTCACACTCTTCACTCTGGACCCAGTAAAATAGCGTCAGGACATCAGTTGGACTTGATTTTCGAGATGAACGTCAAGTCCAACTAGGCGGTCAGGATTGTCTAAGTTCGGGGTAATCGGACTTTCGATGTGCAGTCCAGAGACGATACAAAGTTTCCAAGGTGCTCCAGAGAGCAATCGAGAATAGAGTTTGATCCCAGGCTTTACGGTATTGTAGCGTCACCTATCCTATACGTTTTGACTCTACCAAATCATATTGAAAGTGATTGGTATGAATTTCACAGGTCGTCTAGTGCAGCGCTAGGTGATTCTCATTAGATTTCTAAATGAAGTAGCCTATAATGATCTCTGTTTGAGATGAAATTTGGAGGGTGGAGCGAGGGTGTTTGGAAACGGAAGAAAGAAGAGTTTGGAGGGGTGATTTTTACCAAAAATCAGGCGTTTGGAGTAAAAGAAAAGCTTGGAGGGTCACTTTATGAAGGAAGTACTTGATTAGGGTATTTTTAACGAACGACCCACATACTAGGGAGCTACCCTAGCCCCCAAACACCTTCAGCCTCAAGACCGGACCTAACCGAGGAGTTTGACCGGTGATGCATCACGGAACCGGCGATGCCATCGCCGACCAAACTCACATCCGGTGATGTCTGCCCTATGGGCTGGTTCCCCCTGCCCCTTAAGTCTCAAAAATATGTGGGGCCCACCTTGGATCATTGTGGATTAGCGTGGGTGGGCCCATGACTCCGTTCGAGGCGTTTCGGGGCCACTTTATAAACCAGAATGAATTTTTATGGCATATAGCATATGATTTTGGGGTAGGAGATACCAATCTATCCAACTAACCTATCTATTTTATTAGATTCCAAAATTTTAAGGATCGAAACCTATTTTACTCATTTATTTACTATTTATGGTAATTTTTAGCTTCGATATTGTTCTTCATCATTAATACCCTAGGATCGGTGTTCTTTACTACTTAAACTTGAGGAGTCGTGTCTAATATGAAAGTACTTGGAGAAATTTGAAGAATGAGATAGTGAAAGGTGAGTTTTGAAGGAAATGGGTTGAAGAGTGATTTCTTTGGCTTTCGAATTGAGCTCTAAAAGTGATAAGGTTGACCCATTGCCTGAGGACGTCTAACTCTAGGTTGGCAAAAATTTGGGGTGTTACAGGTCTGTTGTGACTGAAATTACAATGGGTCTGCAATAGCTTTGAGCATGTTCCTTTCCTAATGTTGATTATGACGTCAGGAAGTCCTGTTGTTCACCATCATCTCCTGGGCATGGTTGGATGTTGAAACCCTTCCTAACCTTCATATATCTGTTGATTGGTTGTTAATTAGCTTAATTTTGTTGTTTACTTTGTCTCCTGGGCATGGTTTGGTGACGGAATCCATTCTGATTCATGTACCTTTCGTCTCTTAAAAACTATATCAAAAGAAGGTCAATTTGATTTTCATGGTTACACCCTTCAACTGGATGAAGATGGGACTCTAAGTCTAGTTGAGTTTTTGAAGCAGGCATAAGATCTCCCTGATCTCTACAAGTGGATCCTCTGAATCCCTAGTTTCCTTCCTCTGAATTCTCTAAGTTCTAGATAAATATTTCATCATTATTCCCTCAATTACATTTGATTTAGATTTCACATTAGTCTAGTTCTAGTTCTATTTAGTTTCAGATTACGTACAGGTTCCCGTCCCTTGGGATTCGACCTCGGTCTCACCGAGTTTATTACTACATCGCAACCCTATACTTGGGGAGTGAATAAGTTTTTGGCATCGTTTTCGGGGACTAAGAGTTACATTTTTTAAAATTAATTAGTCTTAGGATTAGTTTAAGATTAGGTTTTAACTTTATGTTTATTTTTTTTATGATTGTAGAAACTAACTTGCTTCCTGTTTTGTAGTATTTTTGATAGGTTTTCTCAATTAGTAACTTTGTCCTAATTTCTTTACTTTCTCTATTCTCTAGATTAGGTCTTATCTTCTAGAAACTAACTTGATTTGTTTCGTTTTGCAAGTTCTTAACTTAGGACTTCGAATTTGATAACTTTGTTCCATCTTTCCTCTTTATTTCTAGATTGGCATTTCTATTCTTCCTCTTAGGTCTAGGTTTAGAGTCGAAATTGAGGGCTGTAAGTGTTTCATGCCGAAGTGGGTTCGTGATAACACTCGACGTCTCTTGACTGAAGGAGGATTAGTTGAGGGGCTGACTGTCCATCGCAGGACTAGACATCGCTTGAGATCTCCAAAGTTAATTGAAGTAATGGCTGCAAATCAACTCCCTCCACCTAGGGTGGAGGACACTCAGGATAAGAATGAGGTGCAACAAGTACCCCCGCTGTAAGACCCGTATCATAATCCATACTGTTCCGTCGCTTCCCGTGATCCTTCTCGTCAAATTTCAGCAATCCGCGACCTGTAATCGACTTTGCGCACGATCGTAAGTCGTATCCTATACATTTGAGCCGGCTTAATCCGAGACTTGTATCATTACGACCGCACCGTCGCCGCGGTTCTAACACTGTAACTCACGCACCGATCCGATACCCAGACGATGAGATGCGGGCCCGCGTTCAGTTCGAGCAAAAACACCGCGCGTTGCAAATCCTAAGGGAATCTCTACAATATGTCACATCAATCCCATCAATCAATCCCATTAATCACCTCTTATGTCAAGTACACACACCCATGCTTCCTTTCTCCACAAGTCAAGCAACCACCAAAGTCAACTAACACATCACCTCACCCATCACTCACATCCATCAACCATCACCCCATCACTCCTCCTTACATCCCATCTCCCTCTCTCTTTTCTCACACCACTCCCAAGTAAGGAGAGAGACTCCAACGTCCAAGCCTTCCCATGGAGAGAAAATGACCTTGTGTGGCCCACTTCCCATCTCAAATCTCTCATCTTAGCCATCCATTTCCCATCTCCACCATCAAAGTGAAGCTCTAGAAGATAGGCGTTCCAATGGGCCGAGTAGATCATAAGGTGGGTGCTTCCATAGGGTAGTTTACTTGTTTTATGATGGGCCAATTGAGGCCCACCGATCAATGGTGTGGATCTCACTTGGGACCATAAGATGTGGCCGATGGCCCATCTTGATCATCAAATCATTCCATGATGGGGCCATTCTCCATGGACCCCATCATGATGTTTACTTTCCTTGTATTAAAGAGGTCATCTAGACCGTCCATTTTTAGTGGAGAGGGATCTCCACCGTTGATCTTTTATTTGGATGGCCCATATGCAATGGGACCCATTGATGTATGATTGGATGGTTGAAACGGAGGGCCCATAGTGCCGGGGTTCCTCCATCACGCGTGTCCCACTCTATCTGCCTCTCCCTCTCTTTTCATTATTTACCTTTTTGTGTGTGATGTAATGGCCATGTGGCCCACTTGGATGGACCCCACCACTAGGTATGTATTGACCCAAGCCATCTAAAAGTAGGGCCCATCTTATATGTGTTACACCCACACCACCTACCATTTGGTGGCCCACCTAAAATAGGGCCCACCTTGTGCGTGTTCTAGGCCACACCGTCCAGCGTCCAGGGACGCTGGACGTGATTGGAAAACATAAATATTATCTTGGTTCCAAGCAAATGGGATGGCCCACTTGTATAGGCCCCACCTCGATATATGTATCCAATCCCAGCTGTCCATCCTCTTCCCTGACCCATTTTAGGCGTTGAGCCAAAAAATGAGGTTGATCAAAGTATTTGGTGGGCCATAGCATCAAAAACTATACCATCACTATTGAAATTTACCTAGATCCTTTTTACACGTTGAAAATGGGCCGATATTGGTCTTGATGGGTTTGTTTTGTGCTTGGGAATACAATGGACGGAGTGGATGCACTTCGAGCGGGCCCCGTATATGAAAAATCACAGAAAAAGGTTTTTCCAAAAATAAAAAAAAATAACATAAGTAAAGCAGCAGCAGAGCTGCTGCCGTCAGAGCCGCAGGCGCTGCCTGCGGCCTTGCAATGGGCGGCCGGACAGCAACCCACGGCCCCTGTCGTGGGCCCCACATGATGTATATTTTGTATCCACGCCGTCCATAAGGTGGCCCACCCTCTGAGGTGGGCCCTCTCCAAAAACAAGGCACATCCAAAGCTCAGGTGGCCCACACCATGAGAAACAGTGTGAATTGAATTCTACCATTGAAACCCTTTTTTGGGGTCCACAGAAATTTTGGATCAAGCTGAAATTTATTTTTTTCATCCTCACCCAGGTCCCTGTGACCTTATAAATGGGTTGGATGGATTATAAACATTATAGTGGGCCCCACATGGGAAGCCCACAGTGATAAATGTGTTATATTGCCACCGTCCAGACTCCACTGTGATGTATGTGACTATCCACACTGTCCACCGTTTGGACAGTGGGACCTACCATGATTTATGGGTCCTATCCACCATGGTGCATGTGATGCATCCAAACCGTTCATTTATTTGGTAAAAATCATTTCATGACATGGACAAAAAAATAAAAATAAAAAAAAAATGAGGTAGATCTATGTTTCAAATGGGCCCACCTTGGTGTGTGTTTAGGGCCCACAATTTACTTAATTATGGCCATTCATTGAGGCCTACTTTGATACATATCTAAAGCCTATGGGACTAAGCCCATTTGACATATGCAAAGTCCAGGGGACTAAGCACATTTGATACATAAAGAGCCCATGGGATCAAGCCCATTTGATGTGCATGGGGCGCAAATGGAGTGGCCCATTTGATATATTTAAAGCTCGTGTGTGTAGACCCATCTGACATATTTAAGGCCCAAGTTGTGAGGCCACTTTGATGTATTTCAAGGCCCATGGATCATGGACCATTGCAATGTACATAAGGCTCATTGGTGAGGCCCATTAATGCAACCCATTTGATGAATGTGAGGCCCATGTAATATGACCCATTTGATATATCTAAGGCCCATGGATCGAGGCCTAACGGATGTCCTTAGGGTCCATTGCAATTTACGTTTCTCATGATTCATGAAATGATATTTATGGCAGGTCGTGCCTAGGGAACAATGTTGGTTTGACGTCCACATTGTATGTACAATGTTGGTTAAATGTCCTCATTGTAACTCTCCTTAGGGCCCATTGATAGGCCCACACTCGTTACTATTCATTGCTTTATAACATGCTTAGTATAATCCCATGACTCATGCCCATACGCGTCATATGTGATTTGAGTAGTGACTGATCATAGCATATGCCATTAGGCAGACCACCTATGGGACCCGTTATGAGACGGAGTGCCCCACATGATCGTGCAGTACGCGCTGGATTTCTACATGATTTGACCGCGTGATTCATGCACCTCGCATATGTGTGACTTGATCACTGCACGCCCTAGCGACATCAGGGTCGTGGCTCCACAGGTATATCGTGGATGGCCGTATTAGATGCCGGAAATATTTATTCTAGTACTGTGGGCACTTAGGATGTCCTTGGATGAAAGTCCCAGAACCTTTTTGGTACCAGGAGATGCTCCAACGTTTAGATCGAGTGGATACATGAGCGTCCGAGTACCGAATACCAGTAGGCCGCGTCTCCCACTATGTCGTGGTCGGTTAGAAGGGGGTGTGGCCTTATCCACCTGAGTGAGGGGGCTATAAGCTAGGCTGAGTTTGACCAGCTCACAAATGAGTCCGCTATCGACGAGCCGGGTAGGTATTGGCAGACTACTGGTCAGGCGGATAGTGAGGTCTATTCCGCTTGCTTGACTGTGCAGCTAGGGAGGTGGCAGTCACTGCGAAGTGTATTAGACCCCGGTGATATCCAGAGAGGAACTGTACTGATATGTGTACATGATGAGTACCGACTTGCTTGGATTACATTTCGCATATGACATTCGGCTATGTAGGCCTTGCATTGCATCGGTGTGACCGATGGCATTCATATCTCACATCATGCCTTGCATTACATAGCCTTGGTATATTCATGGACTTACCGCATACTTCCGCATTACCTGATCTTGTACACTCGGCGTTTGCCCTCCGCACACACCACCCTCTAACCTTTTGTAAGCTTATGCACGACAGTTGTGTGCAGGTAGCGTTGGACAGCAGCAGCGCTGAGGCAGGAGTGCATATCAGGATCTTTTGGAGCTTTTTGATCACCTTGTATTTCCCTTTCCGCATTGTACTTAAAGTTTTTGATATAGTGGATATGTGGTGATGTTGTTTTGTGACTTCGTTATGCTTGTGGTTATGCTCCATTATAAAAAAAAAAAAATTATTCTGAAAATCCTCCTTGTAGGATCCCAGGATCGGAATCTGGAAATTGATTGTCAGGAGCCGAGAATGGGGCACTACGGAGGCTGTCGGTACCGAATTCGGCAATCGGGATTCATGTGAATCCGATTTTCAGGTTTGGGGCATGACACCCGCCTTGTACTTTACAAGATTATATACAACCGGCGGGGGTGAGTACGCCCTCATGCATGATTTTTTCTGAAAATACAAGACATGGACATCAAGCTAGAGGTTATCCAACTCCTTCATAAATTCCATGGGCTTGAATCAGAAAGTCCATACTTACATCTGAAACAGTTCAATGAGATTATAGCCACCTTATACTTTCCCAATGTATCTGAGGATACAGTCAAGCTGAAACTCTTTCCCTTTTCCTTGAAAGAGAAGGCTAAGACGTGGTTACATTCACTACATCCTAGATCCATTAGTACATAGAATGATATGTAGAGGGAATTCATTAAAAAAAATTCACATCATAAAACTATTATCCTTAAAAAAGCAATCATAAACTTCGCCCAAAAGGAGGATAAAACATTCTTCCAATGTTGGAAAAGGTTTAAGGATCTTGTCAGTTCATGCCCACAACACGGCTTTGAAACATGGCGCATTACAAACTTTTTCTATGATGAACTGACATCTTCCATATGTCAATTGATCGAGACAATGTGTAATGGAGAATTCATGAATAAAGATGTCAATGAGGTATGGGATTACCTTGATAGACTTGACGAAAACGCACAATCATGGGACCATTACCAAAAATTGAACACCACGTATAGGCCGACTCAATCTAAGGAGAAAGGTGGATTATATCTCCTGAAAGAAGAGGATGATCTCAATTATAAAGTGACTAATCTCATAAGAAAGTTCGAGGCCATGGAAAGAAAGAAGGATGAGGTTAATGAAATTGTTTGCGGCATCTGTGATTGCAACATTCACACCATTAAAAATTATCCTGCAATACCTGCCTTTCGAGGAATGTTGAATGAACAAGTTAATGCCGTAAATAACTATCAAAGACCTTTTAATGGACCTAGCTCTAATACATACATTCCTTGTTAGAAAAATCATCCAAAATTTTAGTTGGAGGAATGGACAAACTGCTACCCCTCAAGGTTTCTTTAATCAAACTTCACAATAACAACAAGAGAAACCTCAAGAGGATCCAATTTTAAAACATTTTGAAAAGCACGATCTTTTCAATGAGGGTATGCTACAAGCCTTGCAAGACCTTAACAAAACAATAGAAGGACTTAAGGCTGAAAACATGATTGGAATAAGGGGAGCCTCCTAGCTAACCGCTTCTCAATCCAAAGATGTAATATGAAGTTGGTAACCCAAGCTCTTCAAATTAAATGGAGCATGCTAAATCCATCACCACTCTTAGGAGTGGAAATATTATTGATAAAATCCTTCCGGTTAGGCCCGAAAAGCCTCAAGAATCTGAAGAGGACAACAATGATGGATCTAGTGATGCCCCACAAAAATTAGAACCAAAACTTCTAGAGAAGCTAGTTGCTCCATTTTTCCAACGGTTAGTTGCACCAAAACCTCTCTCTAACTCTCAGGATATTCTAGAAGTGTTAAATAAGTAAAAGTTAACATTCTTCTACTTAATACCGTGAAACAAATACCTTCATATGTCAAATTCTTAAAAGACGTATGCACGACCAAAAGATGGCAGAGTATTCAAAAGAAAATCTTCTTGACTGAGAAAGTGAGTTTCATCCTAAAGCAAGACGTAGAACAGAAATATAAGGATCTTGATAGCCCAACCATATCATGTATGATCAATAACTACCGCATTGAGCATGCACTTCTTAATTTAGGAGTGAGCATCAATCTAATTCCCTACTCGGTATATAAATAACTAGGGTTTAGTGAATTGAAACCCTCCTTAACAACATTATAATTTGTTGATCGTTTTGTTCATGTACCAAGAGGGATAATTGAGGATGTGTTAGTTCAGGTTGAAAGATTCTACTACCCTGTAGATTTCATCATCCTAGATATTGAACCCGTCAATAATGGAAGCACTCAGATTCCTGTCATCATTGGTCGCCCATTCCTTGCCACTTCAAATGCAATTATCAATTACAGGAATGGAGTCATGAGCATGCCTTTTGAGAATATGACATTGGAGTCAAACATCTTTTTCAATAACGACAAAAAATTAGAGGATGATGATGATTTCTATGACATTAACATGATTGATTCTTTCGTGGAAGATAGAATGCCTCTGACCTATCCTTTGACCCTCTAAAGACGTGCCAGTATACTCCCATAACTTGGATGATGACATGATTAGGGAGATGTGTGCCTTGCTTGATACTTACTTGATATCCTAAATTATGTGTACATGAATTTTACATAATTTTACAATGTCTAGTGAAACCATACACACAAGTCAGTAGCTGCTCCCCCTAACAGCATTCTCCCCTATCTTGATACAGCTACTCCCCCTAACACCTGTATCACAATTCAAGTAGATATACAATTTTTCTTTCGGGGTGTTTGAATTGTTCTCCCCCTTTTTGTCAGTCATTGGCAAAGGTATAGCAGTTGATATTGACTGAAGTTAAAGCAACTTGGGAGAATCAACATTCAAAAAGCATACATATATAAAGTATAGATGTATATGATCAAAACCATTTAAGCAAACATCATTTTTAAAAACTATGTATGCATAGTAGTCCGAATAGAGCAGTGATATAAGCAAATAGAATAATGATTAAAAACATCACATGCATTCTACAGATCATAGACTAGATAAACTAGGGGAGCTTTAAAACATAATCATGGAAGTAAAAATGTGAATTATATCTAGCCATATCTAACAATATCCAATGCACATACTATCCTAGACTAGCAGTAGTATAACAGAAAATAAACAAGCCCATTCACAGGAACCCAAAATCAGAGTATATTTCTTACTCAGAGGATATCACACCAAAAAAAAGCTTTTCAAACTTTATAAGTTAGTAATGCATCACACACATATATATATGAGCTAAGGGCATTCAAAAGATATTTATGCCCTAAGCATTTCAGGGAGACTCTATGTATGTGATGCATTGGTCAGACTATAAACAATCAAAAAACCTTTACTGCGTTGGTAAGACATTCAGAATTTGTTGTGTAGCATGTTGAAGAGTTGCCAACATGGTTTTGATTTTCATAAGACAGACTTCACAGTCATCTAGCTGTTTCATCATGTAAGATTGTCTATCAAGAAGATCCTGTATAATGTCTCGTTCTGTGACAGCTTGAATGATTTTAACAGAGGAGGGGCTAGGCACAGGATTATCCTTGCCAGAGGATGGATCAATTCTTTCACCACGAAACACGTTATCAATGATATGAATGTTGCAGATGTCTTCGTAGTTGAACCAGGCACACGGGCATGGGAGAACATTAGTAGGAGGCAGCCCAAATTGACGCAAAATTTTAGACATAAGACACGGAAAGGGAAGTGTAGTGATGGATTCTTCTGTAGATGCACGGATTAACTGTTGTAAGATGAGAGTGGGTAGACACACTGGAATACCTAGATGAACATCATACAAAATATAGAGAATGTATGGAGAAAGTTTGTTGCCAGAAACTTCATAGGGATAGACATTCGTGCTAAAGATGTTGTGAAGATCTTATATGCAAGATTGAGATACTTGACATGAACATTCTCTGCATTTCTAGGGATCGTAACTCTATTACATAATGTTCAAGTAACTTCTCCCCATACACCAAGACCATTCATGTTTTGTTCTGATACAGGTATCCTAGTGACTTCTACCCCAATCAGACGACTTATCAGTCTGAGAGTGATGTGCTCAGTTTAATTTATGGCAATGACTAAAATGAGTGGAGGATTATTTTTAATGTTGTAGATGAGGTTCAGAAAATGATCCACAAGATGATGTTGAAATCCTCCTCCAAAATTCACGATATTATGCCACCCAATCAGTTCTAAGAGATTGATGATCCCAAAGGGTTCTATACACTTCCTATGAACGGCTCATACTGCCATAATTTCTAAGTTAGAAAATGAAGATGAGACAGTTGCATTCTTCTTACCTTTCTTGCCCTCAGTTGAGGTACTTTGTGGAAGAATTAGATCTTTGTCTTTAGACATCCTAAAGTGAAAGAAGATTTGGATTCTTATAAGAGAAACCGTTCTGAAAGATAGAAAAACCAAGTTGAGATCAACAAATGAAACTCTTTTTCTGTTCTTTCGATATTTACTAAGTAATAACCTTCGATATCATCAATCATAGGTTCGATGATATCGATATACCCTGATTTAAATTTTTAATGACGAGTTCTAGGGAAAACCAACCATCCCGACGTTTCAGCTACTTGAGAGGTCGTCGATGACATCAATCCTTGGTCGATTTAATCGAAAATCCATATGATTTGTCGATAGTCATAGCAAAGGTGAATGTTTTCAATTGTCAGCATTCAGACAACCCTTCATGTATACTTTTAGTATATCTATGAATTAACAGTATACACAACAAAATTTTGTACAAGCATTGTACAAATCAAAATTATAAATATTAGAATGTTTATATACAAAAAGATTGAGGTGAGAGACCTCAGATGTATCATTAGGAGCTCATCAAAAGTTACATTATTTCAGCAAATATCCAGATTTTGATGCATGACCTGGACTTCTTTTTCTATGGTCAGTATTTCTAGGCATGGGGATCATCCTTTCCTTTACCTTTGATGACATAACAGTGGTTATTTGTGCGAGAACCCTTCATCACTGATTTTCCTGAGAGGTCCAAGATTTTACATTTTTCTTTATTTAATGCAACCACATGCTCATTGTCACATATTTGAGAAATGCTTAGAAAATTATGTGTTAATCTTTTTATGCAAAAGGCATTCTCATTTTTGAACAATTGTATTCCTTTAATAATTCCTTGTCTAATTACCTTAGCGGTGCTTCCGTCTCCATAGGTGACTATCCCATTATTAAGATCTGATTAATTTGTAAGAATGTCTTGAACATCCACTATCTAGGTACCACTTAGTTTCATTGCCTGTTATATAATTTTAACGAGTGATAAGGTAATTTTTCTTTTCTTTCAGTACCTATTTCGTGATAAGATTTTTAATTATGGTAGATTTTGTTTTCTTGTTTAATTTGACCACTTGATTCAATTGCTCTTTATTAGTCATTTTAGGTGGTGGTAGATGTGAATTTCTTTTATCCATATTCCTAGGTTGACTCCAGACATTTTGCACTTCTCTGGTTGGTTTAAATTTTCCAATATGATTCTGACCAGAGCTATATTGAGTCTTCCTAAGAGACAAGTATTCAACCTTATAATGACCCGAATCACCACATAAATGACACAATGGAGTAGTTCTTATATTGCTACCTGAAGCAACAGATTTTTCAGTTGTTAATGCTGCATTTCTAGTCTTTGTTTTATCTTATCCTAAGCTGCTCTTGTCCTTTCCAGGTTTTCCCATACCTAAGAGTTTTTCTAACTTCTCACCACTCTGAAAAAACTTATAGTTTAGCTTAGAGATTTTTCTGAATTTTTCTAAATCAAACAGGAGTGTATGATTTTCATTTTGTAGGAGCATGTTTTTGTCTTTTAATTACTCAACTTGTTTATTTAGTTTTTCAAATTCTGATTTAAAGAAGGTGTTAATTCCTTCAAGTCTATCATTATCTGAGTGATATTGTTGTAAATCATTAATTAGGTGTGTATTAATTTCTAAATTTTTATCCAAATCTTTTTGCAGCAATTCCTTTTTGTTCTCAGATATTTCAAGTCTTTTAATAACTTCGATGTACATTTGATTATAAGCATATTTTAGTTTATTTTGTTCTTCTTCTTCTTCTTCCTTTTCAGTTTCTTCATTATCTGATGGAAATAATTCAGTGGCTTATGGTTCTTTTTCGTTCCCAGTTTCTCTGGGAATGATTGGAGTAGTGGAGATCATAAGGATTTTCAAGGATTTTTGGTCACCATCGCTCTCTGAGTCACTAGATTCTGAGTCTAACTGTTCTGTATCATCCCATGTGGTAGTCATTGCCTTACCCTTAGTTTTTCTGTTCAAGCATTCAGTAGACAGGTGTCCAAACTTCTGATAGGCATAACATTATGGTTCTTTGGTCTTTTTACCAAATTTACCTGTAGAAGGTTTATTGTCCATCTTTCTTCCTATAAGTGGAAGGCCACGATTTTTCTGAAAGAACTTTCTGAATCGTTGAGCCAACAAAGCCACTTCCAAATCTTCATCTTCTCTTTCACTTTCAATGTCCTCATTTATTGTTTTCTTTGATGTTTTGAGGATAGTATTTTTCAATTTTCGAGTTTGTTTGAAGTGTAGTTCAAATGTTTGTAGGGAACCTACCAGTTCTTCTACTTTCATTTCGTCAATGTAGGAACATTCTTCAATGGTTGTTACTTTAGGATTAAACCATTCCAGTAGGGATTTAGAATTTTCCGACAGATTTTAAGTACTGTAAATTTCTCTCCTAATCCACCCATGGAGTTGCAAATGATATTCAACTTTGTGAAAAACTCCATAAAGGTCGCATGCTCTTCCATTCTGAGACTTTCAAACTGTGAAGTTAGGAGTTACATTTTAAATCTCTTCATAGTGCATGTTCCTTCATGGGTTGTTTCCAACAAATCTCGTGTTTCCTTGAATGTCCCACACATACTGATTTGATTAAAAGTATCTTGGGACACAACACAGTAGATAGCATTCATAACTTTGGATTCAGCAGTTTAGTTTTCTTTATCGAATGTTGTCAACTTTTCTTTAGATTTCGATTTGGTGATAGTTGTGTCATTATCAAGTACTATTTGTTCAGATGGTGGCACATATTCTCTTTCAACTATATCCCAAACATCATAATCCAAGGATCTCAAAAAGTAGTGCATTCTAGCCTTCTAGTATGCATAATTTGATCCATCAAATACTGGAAGTCTAGAGACCGATGAGCCCTCTCCTTTGGCCATATTTCCAACTTCAGTTAAGATCACTCTCTAGGCGGTGAAGCCCTTAATGAGAGACCCGCTCTGATACCAATTGAAATTGTGGTAAAGACAGCTTTCGTTGAAATAGGAATATGCTAATATGTCCTAGAGGGGGGTGAATAGGACTTTTTAATAATTTTATGATAATTTAAAATCCTATCACACTAATCCTAATAGTAAGCATATATTAAGATTACTCAAGAGTAACTCTACTGGCTTCCAAGCCCAGTAGAGGATCCAATCATAAACTATTTGAGAGATGAACAATATGCAAACTAGTTTATGATGGATATGACTGTGTGTGTGTGAGGTGTGATGTCAAATAATTAGATATAAGAATATTAAAGGAAATCACATAAATAAAAGAATAGCAATCTCAAATATAGTCATTTTTATAATGGTTCGACTACTTATCTACTCCACTCCTAGTAACCACACTCAACCCTTTGAGTGTACCGAATTTCACCAAGGAGGTTTCCTACAGTTCACCCCAAACCTAAGGTTTTAAATCAAGTTCACCTTTAACCTTTATAACCTACACCTAGGCTGACTATTTATGCTCTCACAAGCAAGGGTCAACACATTGCACTCACTTTTAAGCACACTGGCCAATGATCTTCCATAAGACCCTAACTGTTTATGCTCTCTAAAGAGCAAGGGTCAACACAACGCACCCACTACGTACAGTCTCACCGGAGGCCTCCTAGAGGACTTGCAAGGGTGAGAAACACTTTAGACCCAATCCTACAAAGGAATGATCACAAGGGTCCTCTGGACTCTGATAACTTACAGATAAGCAGATGAGTCCCTTTTAGCTTGTTGTTGAAGATCTCCTCCTTTGTTGATGAAGAGTATTCTGCTTTCTTGAACCGTAACTCATAAGATATATCAATGCATGGTGACGGGTTGGGTCAAGGTTATGATGGAATCCTACTTTCAAATATTTTCCTATAAAGGAGATAGAGTGATTTCAATCATCTATACATTCAATGCATCCCAACTTAATGATTTGTCATTAAGGCGGTAGCTGGAGGATCCTTGAATGCAGAAGTTCATTCCCCAATCCACTCTATTGAATATCAATGATGAGGGTGGATTGGAGGATGAACTCCCAGAGAAAGGGCTTTGGGTAAATGATCTAAGGTTAAACACTCAAAAGCACACTTTTCTTTCTCTACCAGCAACTAAAGACAAGCTCTCTATATATAGGAAAAAAGTTCTAATGGATATAAAATGGTCACATTTATGACAGAGTTCGATATCATTAAGCAGGGTCGATATCATCGAGCGTATACTCTCGATTGCATCGACTGGCTGCACCATGACACAAACTCAAATGTCATACGCTTTTGAAACTTTTTGCTAGCTGGTCGAGGGAATCGAAACACACGTCGATGCCATCGGATTTTGAACTCCGATATTATCAATACGAGGATCGATTCCTCGACATTTGAAAATGAGAGAGACTTGTTTTAAAATTTTTCAGGTCAAAAAACATGATCGAGGTACACTCGATATCATCAAAATTTGAATATCGATGATATCGAAGGTCGTGTCGATGCATCGATAAATCCAAAGATTTTTTCAATGAGCTTGCTAGACAATTTATGTCCTTTCTCAATGTAATCGATCTGACCTCGATATCATTGATATTTGAATCGATTCTATCGAGTGACCCTCGATCCAAGATAAAAGCCACCTGAAAAATGTTGTTGAAAAAACTGTGTCCAAGACTGATATCAACGATGGCCTTCCAAAATCAACGGTTTCTGAATTCCGAGGATATCGAGGGGTACATCGATATAGGGAAGGTCTAAATGATTTTCTTATAAAAAATAGGGACACAAATACTCTGTTGTTGAGTATATTGAGTTTATTTCGATAAACTCGAGTTTCAAATAATGACGATATCGATAGGAGTATCGATACATAGATAATTCTGTCTAGAAGAAAATGTGGTTGCTGGACATCTTTGGTCCTCATTTCGATGGTGTCGATTGATCATCGAGGACATCAACAGCACTTCTCGATTTTATCAAACTTGATATCAATAAATCGACAGAGGTAGAAAACTTAGGGATTTTTTAATTTTGTAAAAAAGTTTTCTAACCCAAAAACCCTATGATATTCTAACCAATTTTAAGGGTTTTATTTACCTAGTATTTTGGGACATGGGATGTGAGGCTTAGATTTACCTGTGACGAGTTTGGGCACGCATTTGGTTAAGGCAGACAACTGATTGATCTTCTTATGGAGCTTTCCTGTCTAGTTGACTCAACACACACTAATTGACAAACCAGGGCACTTTCAGTCCATGCCTCTAACTGATCCTGTTTATCAGGATTGATCTCCTAGACTGATGGAGGTATAGGTAGGTTTATCACTTTCATAGGACTAGGATAGTTTGCTTTATGTTGTTCTAGGATAGACGATTTTATGTCATTAACTTAGTTTGCTTGATACGTTGTTTTAAGATAGTTGACTTTCGTGTTTCACTCTTGTACTGACCCGCTCTCTCGCTGATATCTTTGGAAAAGCCTCTTAATTCTTTCGTCTAAGTACTATCTTTCCATCACTCCTCTTTTACCATCGTTGTACCATGTGGATTGTATGCTTATTTCTTTTACATTGAGGATAATGTAGATTTTAGGTTGGGGATGGGAGATTAGGTTACCTAATCAGTGTTTTCTTGGTCTTGAGCAGAAATTTGTGAAAATTTTTTTAGAATTTCTTATAAATTCGATGTGATTTTGACGGTCGTCTTTGATTTATAATTATAAGATACATGATGTTGGTAATTTATGACTCTTGGATTGAGTTATCTATTAGATTTCACAATTAAGTTTGAATTGTTAATCCATGATTAGAAGTTTTAAACATTGATTGAGTCAGGATTTCACAGGACACATCTCGCTTACAAATTAAGATTTCAGTAAGATATTGAATTGTAACTTGGTGACATTAAGTAGGGAAGGAACCAACCTGGGGAATTTTTCCATCATGTTCAATAAGAAGAATATAGAAAAAGAAAAAGAAGTTAAAAAAATAAAGAAAGAAAAAAAAGAATACCCAGCTAAAAAACAGTTGATATTAGGAACGGGTTGGGTGTACGATCTTCACCATAAGTTTGCTCCCTATAGGTGAAGATTCGATTCCCCTCCCCATTGATGGAAAAATTAAAGGCTGGAAGAATGAAAAAGAAGAACTGTAAGGCAAGTTCTGATTTAGGTTTTGGTTGCCCTGAATGCTCTTTTCATCAATGTTATCATGGAAATTGACGATTGGATCTCTTAATGATGGTAAGCCGGGTTTACGCTATACACCCATGGAACTCAATGTTTAGAATTTTTTCTAATTTATGGGTTAATACATTGAACTTGATTATGAAGTTTACCGTGCGCTTGAGTCCCGGAGAAAGTAATGCCCAACATTCATGAACCTTAGAATTCTGGGATCTAGATAGTTTTCAAAAATCACTAAAAAAATTTGAAAGGGCCTAGCTATATGCCCTAGAGGGGGGGTGAATAGGGCAATGCCAAATAAAAATTATAACAGCGGAATAATAAAATAAATAAAGCACAATGTTGAATTTAAAGTAGCCTAAATAAAGAGATTGATACTTTATCAGTTCTAAGGAAAACCTTACACCAAAAACCAAAGGTTTAAGGTAGGACAACCTTATTTCTAGAACGTCCTTTGTATCACAAACCAATGAGGAATAAAAAGCAAGAAAATCAAAATAACTTGCAGAAAATAAATCCTAAATTATTACAACATTCATCCACACTTGCTTGAAGTGATTACAACATTCATCCACAAACACTCTCCACAAAATAGAAAGAATAAAAGAATGAAAGAGTAAAACACATCCACAACACAACGATATATAGTGGTTCACCTGTGTGTACACCAACTGTTATCCAACAACCACACAGAATGCTACTCCACTCCTAATATCCTCACACAGGGGATATTAGCATGCACTATCAAAATAGGTTTCACAGGTTCACCTAAAACCTTCATAATTGTGTCTTTGATCTCGGGCTTACACAATCCAAAAACCTCATAATCTGAGTTTTCTGGCTCTCCTCAGAAAACCAATATAATGAGATTTTTCTGGCAAATCTCAAACAAAACCAAAGAAAGTAAATTACAAAAATGTAAAATACCTGAATCACCTTTTGAAGAAGCCCGGTAGAACCAATCGGAGTAGAAGTTCGATTCAACGTTCAAAGTCCAATACTCACTTTAAGAATGGTTCTAAGTCTAATTGATTTTAATTCAAAAGGGCTAGTTCTATTTGATTTTGAATCCAAGAAGAAGGAATATCAAAAATTCCTCTTTTCTAATAAGATTGGAATGTAGATCAAAATTAAATAAAAATAAGCTAGCAAAAGGAATATTAAATAAGCACAAAGTAGCTTAAAATAAACACAAACTTATCTCAGAGAATAGCCTAAAGATTGCTTGAATTGAATTGAATTGAATTGCTAAACTCTGAAGTTCGTGGTCTATTTATAGGCTAAAAAATCCTGTCTACGACTGGTCTTAGGATCCTAGGACTGGTCGTAGCTCCAAATATTTTCAAAGATTTCGACAGGATTGGATTTTTTGTTCCACGACCGGTCCTGAGCGGTCTACGACCGGTCGTGGGCCACCTATGACTGGTCATGGGTCACCTACGACCAGTCGTAGGACTCCAAAATTGGTTGCTGGAGTTTGAGTCGTAGGGCTACGAACGGTCAAAGTATGAGTCGTAGAACTCACAGGACTGGTCATAGGATGTCCAGGACTGGTCGTAGGACAGCCAAAAAGATCCAAAAATCTTCAACAACCTAGGACTGGTTCTGAAAAACTTAAGACTGGTCGTAGCAGAGCTAGGACTGGTCTTGAAGTCCCTAGGACTAGTCTTCGAACACTCCAAATAAGCATATTAAAATACATGAGTTATGTATCCAGAATGACTTACTGTAAAGCCCATCTTAAGGTCAATCTAAGGTCAAACAAACCTTAAAAGTGAGATGGACTTGAAAGTCTGAACACTCAGATGACCCTTAAGAAAAGCTTGAGAATATACAAATCTTGTAGTAGGCCTTCTTGAAGTTGATCTTGACTTGACAAAGTCTTCTAATATACTTGAACTTGATTGAATTTTGAACATGCAAGCTTGAACACTTCAATACTTGAATTCTTCATCCATATCTTGAAAACTTTCTTCATTTAAGATCTTGTCTTGAAATACGATGACTTGATTGCAATGAATAGTCTTCAATCATAAAACACAAGATATACAAGACATAGATATAGGTTTTGGCACCACAAAATTTGACAACCAAAGGGATATGAAATCATAGCACTTACAAAATTCTCCTATAATTCTCAACATATTTTTCGCATACTTTCCTTGGGACTAGTAAGATGTTGTTGTGTTGAGGGTCAAATCTTGCATACCAGATCCCAGTTATTGCCTGGATTTACGAACATAGTACTTTGTAACGGCCCAATTTAATCGCATTTGTGATCCAAGGTGTATTTACGAGCTTGGACTGAAACAGGATTTTTAAAGCACAGATTTAATGATCAAAATTCACCAAAGCATGGGATGGACCCCAGGATACCATGATCGACGGATTTCTAGGCCAGAGATCCAAGAAAATCGAGACACTGAAGCTCAAGTAGCCCAAAAGATGTCCAAAATGTAAGATCACAGGGTTCTCACCATCCGTTTAGCTCAAAACTCCATACGTGGCCTGAGGACCATAAATGAACCATACACATCAAATTTGAACCATTAGATCCTTGAGGAAGTAGCCCAACGGACACATAAGCCCCTAAAACCTGATTTGGGGCCCACTTGCTGTCCGGATATGCTTCAACTTCGATCCCCATGGTTAAAATGAGATGGGAAACAAGATGAACGGTGTGGATTTCACATATACATCAAGGAGGGGGCACTTTGTGGGTCAGGAGTGCACCGCCGACTGTGCAAGCGTGTGGTGCACTAAACCAATACATGGGGTCAAACCATGTTTAACCCAATTTGCCGCCCGCAACAGAGAATTCTCTATTTCAACAAAACGGACGGCTGTGATCTTCTAGTGGGCCACCATTTGAAGTCATCAGGCTGATCTGGACCGTTCAGCAGACTCCAACGGCCAGCTAATGCAGACCTAGGAGAGCGAATTTAAAGAGAGCAGCATGATCAGTTTTTCACTGTGCAAACGCAATTCAGATGGTTTACTGAAAAATTCGTGGGCCACACCAAATCTAATACAAAAATGCCCATAATCGAATGGTTTTTTGACGTGAGTCCATTAGACAGAGTGGATCTCTCCTCTAGAGATGATCAAGGGCCATCCAAGCATCCCAGCGTAACTCCATATGCACATACGTGTGTAATGGATGACCGACCGTCGTGGGCCATATGGCTTTCTTGATCGTGATCGGCCGGCCAATCTGAATCGTCCAGAGGAATCTCATAATAGGGACAATTCCATCTATGATGTCAAATCGGTAAGATAGACGATCGGCCGCCTGAGACAATTCGTCGAACGCAAGTGTCCATACTACTTTCTCAACACGAAACAGCGAGTCTAGCGCCGTAGCAAACAGATTGCCTATGGAGAGTCGGTTCGTCCGACCCTAGCCACCGCTCTATAAAAGGAACGTGGATACATACAGAGAAGGCATTCCGGGAGCTCGGCTTGAACGTAAAGAGAAGAGATAGAGAGAGTGGGGTGCATCTAGTTCTTCTTTCCTTCTTTTTCTTTCCGGTTTGGTTATGTTTAATTAAGAGATTAGCCTAATTAAGATATTAGCCTAAGAGGTGAAGCTTGTAGCATGATAGGAGACTGTGTGCTTGTGCATTTTTTTTAGACTAAATGGATCTGGATTTAATTTTATTATGAGAATGTTTTCATTTTTTTAATGGTCTGTTGTGACTGAAATTACAATGGGTCTGCGATAGCTTTGAGCATGTTCCTTTCCTTATGTTGATTATGAAGTTAGGAAGCCATGTTGTTCACCATCGTTTCCTAGGCATGGTTGGATGACGGAACCCTTCTTAACCTTCATATATCTGTTGATTGGTTGTTAATTAGTTTAATTTTGTTGTTTACTTTTTCTCCTAGCTATGGTTTGGTGACAGAATCCATTCTAATTCATATACCTTTCTTATCTTAAAAACTATATCAAAAGAAGTTCAGTTTGATTTTCATGGTTACACCGTTCAACTGGATGAAGATGGGACTCTAAGTCTAGTTGAGTTCTTGAAGAAAGCATATGACCTCCCTAATCTCTATAAGTAGATCCTATAAATCCCTAGTTTCCTTCCTCTGAGTTCTCTTGGTTATAGATAAATATTTCATCATTATTCCCTCAATTACATTTGATTTAGATTTCATCTTAGTATAGTTCTAGTTCTATTTAGTTTCAGTTTACGTACAGGTTCCAGTCCTTTGGGATTCGACTTTGGTCTTATCAAGTTTATTACTACATCACAACCCTATACTTGGGGAGTGAACATGAGTCTACTACTTGCCGAGAGTAAAATACATCTTATAAGGGCACTCCCATAAAGACATCCAAAACAACCATAGACATTTTATCAACTAATCATGTTATCATATGTGAGTAGGTTATCAATCAAGCATGTCGTATAACTATACAAGTTATCATGAACATGACATCAATAATAGGTATGTCACTCAACAAGCGACCATGAATCATTAAAATAGCCAATCATCATGAACAAGATAATCAAATTTCATTTTTTACTATATGAAATATGATGGAAAGGCAATGGCAAGGATGACGTGTAATCGTTCGAGTACAAGGGCATAATAAACCAAATGTCATATAATGAGGATGCAATGCAATATGCAAATCCTAACAAATCCATGAATATGTGGTACAAGGTCCTGCCTTCACTGTGTGAACAGTAGCTTGCCAACAATTGGTAGCTCGCCCAGGCCCGCTAGGCCCCACCCACATCAGCGTCCGCCTACATGTGTCTGCCCACATGTGACCACAGTGATGGGGCACCATAATATGTCATATGCAGAGGATGTAATGCAGTATGCAATGCAAAAGAAATGATAAGGTTAGAGTGTATAGTCAGGATGATAGTATGTGGTATCGTAAGTTGTGGGGTTCATCATAAGGGACTTTTATCCAAATCAATCACATACTTAAATTTGGATAACTAGACTCAATGTGGTAAACTCTTGATCTAAGGTTGGTCGCGCGCCCCAACCAAAATCCAGGCTATTACGAAGGTACACATAATGATTTGCTTACGCACCACCAGCCCGAGTGGATAGTGAATGAATGAATGAATTATTCAAATGCTGAGTAAGCAACTCTTACTCAGTAAGTTCACATATCAGTACCGTACATCTCTAGGATCATATCCGGAGTTTAGTACAATGCTGTCAACCATACCAAGGCTATGCGATGCAAGGCCTACATAGCCAATGTCATATACAAGGTGCAATCACAAGTCATGTCAGTCCTCATCTGAATCCGCATATCAGTATAATTCCTCTCTAGACGATCACCGGGGTCTAGTACGCTCCAAATGACACTGCCCCTCCGCATGCACATAGTCCAAGTGAGCGTAGGAGACCTCACTATCCGTCTGTCCAATAGTCTGCCAATACCTATCCGACACGTCGATAGCAGACCCATTTACAAGCTAGTCAGACTCAGCCTAGCATTGCCCCTTACCCTCGGGTGAGTAAGGCCACACCCCCTTTTAACCGACCACGACATAGTGGGAGACGCGGCCTAATGGTATTCAGCATTCATGCGCTCATACATCCACTCGGTCTCGACATTGGAGCATCCTCTTAGTACCATAAGGGTTTAAGAACTTTCATCCAAGGACATGTATGACGCCCCATGTAGAACTAAAACATTTTCGATGTACAATCCTGCCATTCACGATATGCCTATGGAGGCCTCAACCCTGATGTCGTTCGGGCAAACAAAAATTATATCACACAAATGCAAGATGCATGAATCATACAATCCAGTCATGCATCAGTCCTGCGCGTACCGCGCACTCATGTGGGATAACTCCATCTCTTAGGGAGTCCCGAAAATAACCAACCCAATAGCATATGTTATGGTCAATCACTCCTCATAACAAGAATGTAAATGATGTGTATGGGCATGAATTATGGTGTATACCATGCATGATTATCAATCATAACAATGGTTGACCTCACACAATCACAATGGGCCTCATACATGGCAATGGACCTCATCTAGTCACAATAGGCCTCATATAATCCCAACGGGCCTCGCACAATGGGCCTAATACAATCACAACAGGCCTCATATAATCACAATGGGCCTCATACCATCACAATGGGCATCCTACAATGATAATGGGCCTTATACAATCACAATGGGCCTCCTATAATCATAATGGGCCTCGCAGAATGGGCCTCATATAATCACAATGGGCCTCATACAATGGGCCTCGTACAATCACAATGGGCCTACATATCACAATAGTCCTACATATCACAATAGGCCTACTTATCACAACGGTCCTACATATCATAACGGGCCTACATATCATGGCCACAAGATGGGTTCCAAGGTTTGAGTAGTACTATACAGTATGGTGGAAAGCATTATTCTTAATGAGGGTGTAACACCCTGAAAATTGAGGGTTATGTATACACTCGACTCCCAAGTTCCCGGGTGTCACTTATAACCAATTTTACTGTTTTGCATTTAATCTGGTTTAATGAGTAGTATAGAATTACTTGAAACATGAATCACACTTCACAACTAGTCTACTGGAATGGAAATGACTAAATGTATACAAGTCCAAAAATACATCAATGAGTCGCACAAGGCATTGCCCAGCAAAACTATAAAAGAATGATAAGTTAGTGCGCTGAGTCCACCACTCAGCAATCCAAAATTCATCTGCTAGACTTATGGTGAACCGCCCATCAGCTAGAAGTAGGACAACTCATCCTCTTCTTCGATGCTCCCGTCGCATGGCTCGTAGAACTCAGCACCACCTGTAGCTACTGAAGAATCTGGTTGGTGCTTCAAAACACCATCCCAAGCGAGAGTAAGTGATCAACTCAGTGGGTGCTATTAGTCTTAAGTTACAACAAGCATCAATTATGATGCAAGGCCTCGTAACAATAATCCCTCGTGCAACTTCGTCTAACGATCGCGCATGACCAACACTCCCTCATTATGACCTCAACTGTCAAGTCGCCAACCAAACTAATGCAGTGCGATTGTGATCGTGTTAGCCGAGTTTTTAATTAATTTTGTTCATCCGACAGATTGGAAAAACTAGTACACCCCACGGTATCAATGTCCTTAACTAGTTGCAAGGCCAAGGCCCCTCAATGTGCAAGGTCAGGACCCCGCGATCCTTGATCCCATTAGGTTCCCCATCCCCGATTTCAAGCACATGGGGAGTGCTGAGAAGTGGGATCGCTCGCGGTCACGGCAGGGAAGCTCGTCACCCCAACAAAGGCCGATAGCTCGAACACAGTGTCCCTTTCCACCATGTCCAACTCTCGAGACAATGAATCACTTTCAATGGTTATCAATGGGCTTCAGTGGGTGAAGTGTATTCTATGTTCCATTCCGGTATGGGTAGACATGGTTAACACACATGGTTGGTCAGTACGTGGATTAGACTGTGCGAGTCCAGGCGAGTACATGACGGACGACATAAGATACAAGCGACCCATGTAGTCCAATTATCGTCGCTCATTCTCATCCGCGCAAATCCACTAGTCTAGCCTCAGGAAAGTCCTACCAACAAGACCACCTTCTCTCACCTCAGTTTCCTGACCAACCTAGGATATTGATGGTATTCAATAACACTTCAACAAATCAAATTTCATCATCTAACATAAGTGATATAATACACTTATACATTAAACATATAAATTTAGATTTTTCTATAACTGCAACTACTAATAATAACACAAAATAAATATGTATGTGTGGTGTGTGAGGTTAACGAAGAGACTAAGAATTGTATGTATATCTCATAGCACAAAAATACAACAAGGGTTAATGTATCATACATGCTACAAAGAAACATTATACAAGAATCAAGTATGAGATGAATCATACAATCACCACGTTCATGCCCAATCATGTGAGGAAAAACAACAATACATAATCATTTCATGTCATTGGGAGGATCTATCATATAAGGTCTTGGCTAGGTTCTCTTTAAATTATTCAAATACATCATCCAAACATTCATAATCATTAAGTTCACACTAAAATTGGTGCTAGGACACCTAAGAATAATAGTCCGCACCTATGGATTATTAAGATTTTGGAAAATGACCTAGAAGTGTCGAGCTCGGGGTCGATTGGCCGGAATCCTGAGGCAATGCATTTGCATGTTAGGATTTCATGCAAATCCCATCTCAACATGAGGGGTTTCTAAAAGATGAAGGATTACCTAACCAATTGGTGGAGAGTGGTTCTTACAGTTGTGGGTGAGGGATTTCTTAAGGAAGAGGTAAAGAGTTGCAAGACTTGAACTCCTTTGGGCCCCAACTTCAACTATAACCCACCTTCTCTCCCTCCTTCTCTCACACCTTTTCCTCTCTTCTCTCTTTACTCTCTCCTCTCTCTTTTGTTGTTGGAGTAGTGGCAGGAGTGTGTGAGAAAGAGCCTTAGGGCTTTATTTCCTAGGTTTAGGCCAAATGGCCTTAAGTTCCAACAATTTCCTATAATGGCCCTATGGGGATCCTTTTTAGCTTTGGGGCAGCCCTGTCACTCCTCTTGGCCACCAAATTTGGCGTGTAGGTGTCTCATGGCCCGATGAGGGGCTGTGTAAAATTTGAAGACAAATAGACGCGGGATTTTATCGTACGGTTCTGATCTTTAAATGGCCCTTTGGGGCCTATTCTGGCGATTGGGGTAGTTCTGATGCCCCCCTAGCTACCAAATTTATACGACAGGTGCCCCATAGCTCAATGAAATGTCACGCAAAGTTTGAAGGCAAACAGACGTGGGATTTTACTACTAAGGTCTGATTTGCGATCAACAGTCACCGTTTCACAATCGGGTTCCAGACTTTATGGACGGGAATAGAAAAATATTTTAGGCCTTCACCGTAAACGTAGAAGAAATTTGATGGCTGCAAAGCCTAATATCTCAGTTTCATTTAAAAGTGTTAGATTTAAGTTCTAGCCTTTGGGTCAAGGCAGGAGCGAGTTGCGCGCGGCGAGTACCATTAAGACGGTATGGATAATTAATTTCTATGCATCTACTGAGTCTGTGGTCTGCAATGGACCACAAGCCCAATGAGATCTATGGTTTCTCTAATTTTTAAATTTTCTAACCTTCCTTGGCAGTTGCACAGCACGCACAGGCTGTTTTCAAGTAACAACAGGCTATCTGGCTTGACAGCCCACTCTCGATCCGATCATAACCAGACTGGTCCACCTTAATGGGATAATTTGGGTTAATTTGTTGGTGGTACCCCACATACGAGTGGTTTAAGTGAATGGTCATGCGGTAAATCCTACGTAGATACCTCAGGACACTGTTCTGGTTGGACAGTGCGTTACAATCTACCCCCCTTAAAAATAAATTTTTTCCTTAAAATTTGTACATGTTCGTATTATTGAAGCAGACTTGGGTAATGCTTGTAGACTACTGCTTCCGTCTTCTAAGTGGCCTCCTCTTCATCATGGTGGGTCCATAATACCTTGACCAATGAGATGATCTTGTTACGTAGGACTTGCTTCTTCCTATCCAGTATTCGAGTGGGTCGGAGAATGTATGTGGCATTTTTCTTGAGCTTCATATGTTACCACTTGATGATGTGCAAAGGATTGGGGACGTACTTCTTCAACATTGAGACATAAAAGACGTTATGCACTCTGACGAGCGGCGTGGGTAGGGCCAGACGATAAGCAACTGAGCCCACGCGGTCTAGGATATGGAAAGGCCTAATGAATCATGGCGTGAGCTTTCCCTTTTTGTTGAAGCATTCAACTCCCTTCATTGGCAAAATTTTGAGAAATACATGGTCCCAACTTCAAATTTCAAGTCTCTCCACCTAGTGTTGGCATAGCTCTTCTGTCTACTTTGGGCCGTCAAGAGGCGACGCCGAATATTTCTAATCTTCTTAATCGTAATTCATACCAAATCAAGCCCTAGCAAGATCTTCTCGCCAATTTCTTCCCAATAATGTGGGGCTCGGCACAGACGCCCATACCTCATAAGGTATCATGCCAATGCTAGCCTAGAAGCTATTATTATAGGAGAACTCGGCATAGGGGAGGCAGTCATCCCAACTCTCCTGAAAGTCCAGTACATAAGCGCGCAACATGTCTTCCAATATCTGATTCACCCACTTAGTTTGTCCATTGGTCTGCAGGTGGAAGGCGATGCTAAATTTCAACTTTACTCCCATAGCTTCTTGGATGCGTGTCCAGAAAATCGACGTAAATCAAGTCTCCCGGTCGGACATAATTTTCAATGGAATGCCATGAAGTCATACTATCTCCTTGATATACAAGTTGGCTAAATCATCAACGAAGCTAGAAGTTTTTATCGGAAGGAAGTGGGCTAATTTGGCCCACAATCACCCATATTGAGTCATGCCCCTTTCTAGTCTTAGATAACCCGAAGATAAAATCCATTAATATGAAGTCTCATTTCTATTCTGCTAAGAGCATGGGCTACAAATGCCCCGCTGCTCGGCGGTGCTAGGCCTTGACCTGTTGACAAGTGAGGCATCAGGACACATACTCTGTTATTTCCTTTTTCATGTTGTCCCACCAATAGTTTCACCTTAGATCTCGGTATATCTTGGTACTACCCGGGTGCATTGCCAATTTGGAGTTATGGACGGCATTAAGAACTTCTTCTCGTAGTCCATGGAGATTTAGGATACAAAGTCGACCTCGGTACTGCAATCCTCCATCAAAACTAACTCTCCACTCAGACTCCACATTGTTCCCCACTCTTTCTTTCATCTTTTTCAGCAATTCATCGCCTTCCTAAGCTTCAATGATTTTACTGATAATCAGTGGCTAGACATGAATGTGGGTTGTGACCTCATATGGTTCCTTCATAGTTAGTTTCATGTCGAAGTCCCGTCTAAACTCCACCATGTTTCACTCTCTCACCATAACGGGGCCACAAATTCGAGTGTCCTCTTGCTGCTCAAGGCGTCCGCCACCAGATTGGCCCTGTTAGGATGATATGAGACTTCAAACTTGAAGTCCTTAAATATTTCTATCCAGCGACGCTGTCTCATGTTTAAATCTTTTTGAGTGAAAATGTATTTGAAACTCTTATGATCATAGAAGAACTCGAACACCATAGAGATAATGTCTCCATATCTTCAAAGCAAAAAACTACCGCCGCTAGTTCGAGGTCTTGAGTAGGGTAGTTCTCCTCATGCTTCCTTAGCTATCGAGAAGCGTAAGCAATTGTCATGTCTTTCTACATGAGTACGCAACCCAAGCCCACACGAGAGGCATCAGTATAAACGGTGTATTTGACCCCTTACTCAGGTAACACAAGCACCGGCGCCGATGTTAGTTTATCCTTCAATTCTTAGAAGGCCACCTCTGCTTTCTCATTCCATGAGAACTTGATGTCCTTCCGTGTAAGCTGGGACAATGTTCGTGCTATTTTTGAAAAATCTTTAATGAACCTTCGGTAGTAGCCTGCAAGACCGAGAAAACTCCTTACTTCTGTAACTGAATTTGGTTACTTTCAATCTTGTAGGGCTGCCACCTTAGCGAGATCCGTGGATATTCTTTCCTTGGACACCACATGTCCTAGAAATTTGACCTCCTCCTTCCAGAAGGCTCATTTCTTGAATTGTGCAAACAGCTAATTTTTCTTAAGGATTTCAAGGACTGCTCACAAATGTTCTTCATGCTCTTCACAACTCCTTGAATACACCAATATGTCATCGATGAATATGATGACGAATCTATATAAGAACGGCTTGAAGACTCTGTTCATGATTTCCATGAATACCGTTGTAGCATTAGTGAGTCCAAACGGCATAACTAGGAACTCATAATGGCCAAAGTAGGTTCTAAAGGCCATTTTCTGCACATCCTTATCCCTAACTCGCAACTGATGGTACCCTGATTGTAGATCAATCTTTGAAAAGTATTAAGCACCTCTTAATTGGTCGAACAAATCGTCAATTCTGGGCAACAGGTATTTATTTCGGACTGTGACTTAGTTCAATCTCCTGTAGTCTACGCATAATTGCAATGTGCCATCTTTCTTTTTCACAAATAAGACCGGAGCTCCCCATAACGAGACGCTGGGTTGGATGAAGCCTGACTCTAACAATTTGTTGATTTGAGCCCTAAGCTCTTCCATCTCACATGGGGGCATACAGTAAGTTAGCAAGGAAATGGGTGTGGCATCCGGAGTCAAATCGATCATGAAGTCTATCTCACATCGAGGAGGAAGTCCAGGTATGGCTTTGAACACATCGATGAAATCTTGGACCACGAGAGTGCATATTAGCGAGGGTCCATTATAACCTTCTTACAATGAAGCATAACACAAAATTCTACGTTCATGGCCGACCTAAACCGAGAATGTGAAGAAAGTGTCGTCGCCCTCATATATTTTCACTGATATAGTGTCACAATTGATTTTTTCCTTCATCATTGTCAACCAGTCCATACCCAGGATGACGTCGTAATGGAAAATCTTGGTTACTATCAAGTCCACGAGTACCACCTTATTTTCCAAGTATATGGGGCAGTCACGACACATCTTCATCGCTTTTAAGAAAGTCCTGGCAGCGGCAATGATTTTCACTCCTACGATGACAGTGAGGCATAACTCTAGATGCTTGATAGTTGCATGTGATATGAGAGAAGTAGTGGATCTAGTGTCCACCAAAAGAAATATGGGAGTATCTTGTATGTGGGCTGTCACCTTAAAGCCCATAAGAGTGGGGGTGACTGCATCTTGGCCCTCTGCCGCTAATGCATGAATTCGAGCTTGTTACTGAAAGTTCGGTCACTGCATAGGCCTTTGTGGCGGCCTAACTTGAGGTGCAAGAGGGCGACAGAATTGCTTGTCCGGTCCTATCACCCTCAACGGAGGAATCTGCATGGCTTGCTGTGGGGGCCTATTAATACGTTGAGGGGGCATAAAGCCATGGTGTCTCATCCTTGAAAAATAGAAGGGCTCTGAGTGGCCCACCCTCTTGAAGTATCACATACGCGGTTAGGTCATGTGGAAGGGATTGGGGTGACTGCAAGCTTAGGAGGAGAATTTGGCACAGCCTTTTCTCAGAACAGGATGAGGATTGTCCCTCCATCCTGCTTCATGGGCCCAGCTATGAACGAGTCCGTGAGACTCTCTCCTCATCTTGTTTCGCCTGTATGACATCTCTATCAGTTCGGCATATATTCTTATATTTGCACAACACATCTTCAAGTGAATGTCACTCCCCAAGCCCTCAGTAAATCGCCGCATTTTAGTTGCTACGTCTGCAACTATTTGGAAAGCATATCGCGATAATTCAGTAAAGCAGTTTTTGTATTGTGCTACGGACATCCCTCCTTATTGGAGGCGTAAGAATTCATTCTCTCTCTCTCATGCAGGTACGTCTGCGGGAGGTATTTTTAATTAATGCGGGTCTCAAATGCTTCCCACATCCATATGTGGTTCTCAGGAACGGTCCTAAGAACACTCTCTCACCATAAGTGAGCCTCCTTCTCGAAGAGGTAAGTGATGAGTTCAACACTCTCTGCTTCAGAACAATGAAGAGGCCGAAGCAACTTAGTGACTCAGTTAAGCAAGTATTCAGCTTCCTCTAGGCGGTGGGTGTCAGCGAAAGTAGGTAGCCTAAACCTCTGAAACTGCTCAAATAGATTGCTTATGGTGACTGCAGGCGTGGCCATGCCGGGTTACTCCGGTTGTTGCATTCCCATATTGTGGGTCATGGCTCCCATCATAGTGACTAACATTTGTTGTTATTATTGCATAAGAAGCAATATCTGAACCATTTGGTCCATAGCCGGTATTGTGGGAGGTGCGAATGTTGTAGCTTGTGTTGGTGGTACTTCCAGGACCACTTCCTGGGTAGTACTACCCATGTTGTGGGAACCGGTCACCCCTTGGGGGCCTTATTGATCATCGAAAGTTAAGCGGTCCCTCTTGATCAGGCCGCCATGAGGTAGGTGAGCAAAATGACCATCACCCCGTGAGCGAATTTCTTGGAAAGACATTCCTCAGAGGGTTCAACACTAGGACATCATCCATACAAAGGTCAAACGTATATATATAAGGCTTATAGATTCCATTTGTGAGCATAGGAAATTATACATATAAGCATTCATAAGGCGACAAGAAAATATCAAGGCAATCCATACATTCACATTGAATTCAAAATACCATTAGCATGCCAGTTACATCCTACAATATAGATTACATGTATCACTAGACACCCCAAACATAAAGGAAATACAGTCTAATCAAAGTAAAGTTTTAACTATCCTTCAATACATGGAAATAGTCCTAACTGACTCAAAACAACTACTAATTATTCATAAAGTTAAGCTACTATTCTTTTAGGTCGGACAAGGACGGGGGTGCTTCCTCCTCTTTGCTGTAGCAAATCAAGGTCTTTATGGCTCTATATGTTCCATTTCTCCTGTTCTGCATGATGGCTTGCTTGGTTTTCCTCCATCTTAGTCATTCTAGAGTCGAGAACATCCAAGCGCTCACGTACGTATGGAACAGCCGGTGGCCCTCCACTGGCTTCTTCAGCTCCTTCAGTCTCTTAAGCTTCATCCTCACCCTCATCCTCATCACTTCCATCGCCTTCCTCTTCTTCTTCATCAGGATCCCTAAATTCCTCAATGTGGGTCTATCGCTGCTTGGGGTCTATCCCCATATTATTTAACATGTCATCACCCAATAGCCGCGTCAGTATAGGATTCTCATCTTATCCACCCACACCGTATTGTCGATCCAACTGATAGACCAGGTGACCAAAAGGGAGGCATGCGTTCTTTCGAGTCGCCCTTGCGGCCCTCACGATTTGGTGGAGTACTACGCTGGGGATGCACACATTTTCCCCCTGTCCCGCTTGATACAAAAACTTCACCAGATAGCGTGAGCACTCGATGCGGTTCTTCAACTTTGGGTACACATTATAGGTACAGATGCGGTGAAGTAATTGGTACTCTATGGTCAAGGCTGACACGTTTAGGCCGACATCTCGCCTCCAATGGGCAACCTGTCCACACAAAAAGTGGGTCCGTTCATCGCGGCATCAACTCATATCCAAATTCTCCTCATCAATCTGTACCTCCCCTAGTGGCACTCCAAGCACATCGAAAATTTTCTCCACCCCGAAATGGAACCTCTTGCTACCCACTATGACATCAATGCCCAAGGGTGTAAATTTAAGGTTTCTAATTTGAGTGTAGAATGCCCTAGCTTGTCCCTCATCGGCCTGGGCACCTCCATAGAATATGGGACCCCATTCCTTTTTCCATAAGTCGATCAAGTAGAGTAAAATTACCAAACAGATGCTCCTCCATGAAGGCTTCAAAGGCGACCTTGTGCTTACAAAAATTTCTCATATCTTCAACGAGCGGTTGTAAGGCTTGAATTGCGAGCTCCCTTTGGGGGTCATTCCTTCTCTTAGATCGGCCTTCTGAGCTTGACTTCCCCTTTGGATCAGCCTTCTTCTTACTACGCCTTTCTCGGCTCGGCCCTGCCTCACTAGGAGCCGATCTCTTCTTCCCCATGAGGGAAAGAACCACCAGAATGAAGAAGGAGGCAATGGTTGCTAAGAATGTCATTTTCCTCGACTAGGATGGATTGTGTGTGGAAAATCTAGTTGGATCATTGGCGGGGAAGATTCTAGGAATGGTTTTGAGAAATGCTTGAGAATGGGTTTAGGAATGGGTTTGAGAAAAGTGGTTAAGAGTGGGTTTGGGAAAATGGGTTTGAAGTGGATGTTGATGGATGGGTTTGGGTTGGAGATGAGGAAGCAGAGGTGGGTTAGTTGAAGGGGAAGATTTTGAGAATGGGTTTGAAGAAATGGGAATTGAGAAAGGATTTGAAAATGAGTTGTCAAGAAGGGTTTCGGAGAAAGATGGAGTGAGATGGGTTAGGGAGATGGGTAATATGAAGAAGAAGAAGGTGGGTTTGGGATTTGATTTTGAGAATGGGAGAGGGAGAGGTCTTTCTAGGGGTTTAGGAGGGATGGGGTGTGGTGGAAATGAGGTTAAGGGACTCTAAATATCCCTAGATAGTAAGAGGAGTGGGCCCCACACATGTGTATATTGCAAAAGGGGGAGGGCTAACCATTGGAGGTCTGGGGGGGGCACGCCGGCTGGGCGGGGTCTCGCTAACTCGCTGGACACCCGAGAAAGGGCCACGCCGGCTGGGTGGGGTTAGAGCTGGGCATCGAACCAAGTCGATTCGGATTTGGCCCAACCCGACCAGGTCCGGATTTTACATGTCCCAACCCGAACTTGGACAGAACCGGGACCAAGTCTGAGTCATCTGACTCGGTCAGACCTGAACATGTGCTGGTCTGAACCGATCCGAATCCGACTTGATCAGGAAAACTGAGTCGGATCGGATGGTGCAAGGTTCGGATCTGATTGTTGAACAATAAACATTCGGTGGCCCCAGGAAACTTTTAATGGTGGTCATTCAACAACCACTGTGCAATAGAGAGATGAACAACATGGATACCTGTCAAAACAGATGAACGGCATGGATACCTGTCAAAACAGATGTCGAGTCCAAGCCACTCCAAGAAGTCCCAAAAATTCTCCATTTCACTAAAGTCGATCCCTTCTCCACTCAAAATCTAATCGACATTGAAAATAAAAATAACATCAATTATATAAACCGATATTCACAATCCCCACCAAAAAAAAAAAATGTTTTGCAAGAAGAAGATCAGACTGAAACCATTAAAAATTTAAAAAATAAAAAATAAAAAAAATAAAAAAAATCTAACTATAGAAACTCAAAAATAAATAAATCCAAAACCAACTAAAAAAAATTCAGATGGATGCCTATAGAAACATAAACTAACAAGTCGAACTGGAAAGATTAAAAATAAATAAAAAATTAAAACTCATGTGGGTACACCAGCAGATGAGTGGACATGCAGTGAACTCACGGTGTGCGAAACACGAAGGACAGACAGTTTGGATCTTTCACACGTATGGTGCATCAGCATGTGTGCCGAGAGGCCTCTTTGTCCATATCAGTCGCGTGAGTCACGTTAGTATCTTTGTTTCAGGATTAGGCTACAAAAATCCCAACGCCTCTACCACCAGTTCTTCCATGGCACCTCCTCACAAGCCTTTGAACGGTACCTCTCTCTCTCTCTCTCTCTCTCTCTCTCTCTCTCTCTCTCTCTCTCTCTCGGACGGGAGAGTTTTGGAAAAAAAATGGATAGGGTAAAAAGAGTTTTAGGTTTTGGGTTAAAAAAAGGGTATTTATAGGTGTAACCTCCGAGTCGGGTCTGTTCGGGTATTCGGATCAGCTCTGTCCGGATACAACGCTATCTGAACATAACTCAAAATTAAATCAGATCTGGCCAATCAGAATCGATCAGACCCGATCAGACCATCGGTTCTGTTCGGAACGGTACCGAGTCGGGTCTGGTCGGGTCGGATCCATTGGATCAGGCCCAAGTTTCCCACCTCTAGGTGGGGTCCCACGGACGAGTTGGGTGGTTGGGCGGGGTTGTGTGGACAAGCGGGGTCGTGTAGACGATCGGGGTGTCTCCGACCCACTGTTTCCCAGGCAAGGTCCACTTGAGTTGTGGTTTCCCGGGCACGGTTAAGACCCCCGAGAGGTGTCATGTATAATTTTAGGGTAGGAGAAGCCGATCTACGCAGTGGGCCTAGTTAATTCACGTGATTCCTCCCGATTGGTGGTCAAAATCCAATTTATCTATATTTTCACCATTTTCGGTAAATTTTTGTTCACCCCTAAATCTTTATCCCTGAATGGGTCGGATCTATCAAGTTTGGCCTAATATTAGCTCATTTAGTCTAGGATGATGATTTCAACCATCTAATCATTCAGTTCAGGTTCGTTCCTATCAATGGGCTGAGGTACCGTAAGACTCTTGGACCCATTTCCTAGCATCACTACTCTCTCTCTCGCTTCCCAATCTTAACTCCTTGGAAGTCTTACCTTCCGTCTAAGATTGTCGGTTTAGGGACTGGGGTGGTTCCTAGCATTTCTGTGTCTCTATTATGTTTCCTCTCAAGTCAACGGACATGTTAGTGAGTTCATGGTCCACGGGCCAATTAATTCTAAACCATTTCTCTGATACCAACTTGTAATGTCCTGAAAATTGAGGGTCGTGTATACACTTGACTCTCGAGATCTCGAGTGTCACTTATAACCAATTTTACTATTTTGTGTTTAATCCAGTTTAATAAGTAGTATAGAATTACATGAAATAAGAATCACACTTTACAACTAGTCTACTGAATGGAAATGACCAAAAATATACAAGTTCAAAAATATATCAATGGGTCGCACAAGGCGTTGCCCAGTAAAAATATAAAAGAATGATAAGTCCAAAAGAATAGTGCGCTGAGTCCACCACTCAGTGATCCAAAATCCGTTTGCTGGACCTATGATGAACCGCCCATTAACTGAAAGTATGACGCTCATCCTCTTCTTCGATGCTCGCACTGCATGGCTCGTCGAACTCAACATCACTTACAGCTACTGAAGAGTCTGGTTGCTGTTTTAAAACACCATCCCAGAGTGGGAGTGAGTGATCCACCCAGTGGGTGCTATTAGTCTTAAGTTATAACAAGCATTAATTATATTATGAATTTAATGAAAGACATACATGCATCAATCTCTAACTAGTCTTGTTAATGCATATACATGTATTATGATATGATGCATGGCCTCGTAACAATACTCCCTCATTCGACTTCGTCTAACGATCGCGCATGACCAACACTCCCTCATTACGACCTCAACTTCCGAGTCACCAACCTAACTAGTGCAGTGCGATCGTGATCGTGTTAGTCGAGTTTTTAATTAATTCCGTTCATCCAATAAATTGTAAAAACTGGTACACCCTACGGTATCAATGCCCTCAACTAATTGCAAGGCCAAAGCCCCTCAACATGCGAGGCTAGGACCCCACGATCCTTGATCTCATCGGGTTCCCCATCCCAAATTTCAAGAACATATGGAATGCTGAGAAGTGGGATCACTAGCGGTTATGCAGGGAGACTCTTCACCTTGATGTAGGCCGACAACTCGAACATAGTATCCCATTCCACCATGCCTGGCTCTCGAGACGGTGGATCAGTTTCAATGGTTATTAATGGGCTTCAGTGGGCGAAGGGTGTTTCAAGTTCCATTTAGGCGTGGGCAGACATGGTTAACACACATGGTTGGTCAGTACGTGGACTAGACTGTACGAGTCCAGGCAAGTACGTGACGGATGACATCGGGTACAAGTGACCCATGTAGTCCAACTACTATCGCCCATTCGCATCCGCCCAAATCCGTTGGTCTAGCCTCAGGCAAGTCCTACCAACGAGACCACCTTCTCTCACCTCAGTTTCCTGACCAACCTAGGGATTTAATGGTATTCAATAACACTTCAACAAATCAGATTTTATCATCTAACACAAGTGATGTGATGCACTCATACATCAAACATATAAATTTAAATTTTTCTACAATTGCAACTACTAACAATAACACGAAATAAATGTGTATGTGTGGTGTGTGAGGTTAACGAAGAGACCAAGAATTGTATGTATATCTCATAGCACAAAAATACAATAAGAGTTAATGTATCATACATGCTACAAGGAAACATTATACAAGAATCAAATATGAGTTGAATTATGCAATCACCAAGTTCGTGCCCAATCATGTAAGGAACAACAACAATACATAATCATTTCATGTCATTGGGAAGATCTATCATATAAGGTCTTGGCTAGGTTCTTTCTAGATTATTCAAATACATCACCTAAAAATTCATAATCATTAAGTTCACACTAAAATTGGTGCTAGGACACCTAAGAATAATAGTCTGCACCTATGGATTGTTGAGATCTTGGGAAACGACCTAAAAGTGTCGAACTCATGGTCGATTGGCCGGAATCCTGAGGTAATGCATTTGCATGTTAGGATTTCATGCAAAACCTCTCTCAACATAAGGGGTTTCTAAAAAGATAAGGGATTACCTACCCAATCGGCAGAGAGTGGTTCTTGCTGTTATGGGTGAGGGATTTCTTGAAGAAGAGGTGAGTTGTAAGACTCGAACTCCCTTGGGCCCCAACTTCAACTATAACTCACCTTCTCTCACACCTTTCTCTCTCTTCTTTCTTTACTCTCTCCTCTCTATTTTGTTGTTGGAGTAGTGGCGGGAGATTCTGAGAAAGAGCCTTATGGCTTTATTTCCTAGGTTTGGGCCAAATGGCCTTAAGTTCCAACAATTTCCTTCAATGGCCTTGTGGGGGCCCCTTTTAGGTTTGGAGCAGCCTTGTCACCCCATTGGCCACCAAAGTTGACGTGTAGTTATCTCATGGCCCGATGAGGGGCTGTGCAGAATTTGAATACAAACGGACGTGGGGTTTTATCGTATGGTTCCGATCTTTAAATGGCCCTATGGGGCCCATTCTAGCGATTGGGGCAGTTTTGATGCCCCCCTAGCCACCAAATTTTTACAAGAGGTGCCCCATAACCTGATGAAGGGCCGTGCAAAGTTTGAAGGCAAATGGATGGGGGGTTTTACTGCAAAGGTCCGATTTGCGATCAACGGTCACCGTTTCACGATCGGGTTCCAGACTTTGTGGACGGCGTAGAAAAATATTTTAAGCCTTCACCATAAATGTAGAAGAAATTTGATTGTTGCAAAGCCTAATATCTCAGTTTCATTTAAAAGTGCAAGATTTAAGTTCTAGCCTTTAAGTCAAGGCGGGGGCGAGTTGCGTACAGCAAGTGCCGTTAGGACGGCACGGATAATTAATTTCTAGGCATCTACTGAGTCTGTGGTTTATGATGGACCACAAGCCCAGTGAGATCTGCAGTTTCTCCAATTTTTAAATTTTTCTAACCTTCTTTAGCTATTGCACGCCACGCACAGGCTGTTGCCAAGTAACAACAGGCTATCTGCCTTAACGGCCCACACTCGGTCCGATCATAACTAAATTGGTCCACCTTAATGGGCTAACTTGGGTTAATTTGTTGGTGGTACCGTACACACGAGCGGTTTAAGTAAACTGCCCTGCGGCAAATCCTACGTGGACACTTCAGGACACTTTTCTGGTTGGACAGGGCGTTACAGAGGACCCAATAAGGGAAAAATAGAAATGGGCTTAACAATGGGCTCTAGAGAGTTTACAACGTGGACATTTAAGCATCATTACTCCTAAAGTGCAGCCCGCCTTAGATTTTAACTTACAATGGGGAATGGGCTTAGCAATGGACCCTAAAGAGTTTACAATGTGGACATTTAAGCATCATTTTCTCCTAGAATGCGGCCCGCTATAAAGACTATCTCACAATGGGGCCCATGGCCCTTAAACTAGCTAGAAAATTCGATGGGCATCATAAATATTATCATATACATCATGGTGGGATCAACATCATAATTGGGCCTTGCATAAGAGTCTCATATATCACAATGGGCCTCATCACATGGGCCTCACATACATCCCAATGGCTCTCATCACATCACAATGGGCCTCATCACATCACAATGGGCCTCATCCCATAGGCCTCATATACATCACAATGGGCCTCATCACATAAGCCTTATATACATCACGATAGACCTCATCCCGTAAGCCTCATATACATTACAATAAGTCTCATCATAGGGGACTTATATACATCGTAATGGGCCTCATCATATAGGCCTTATACACATCACAATGGGCCTCGTACAAGGGCCTCACATACGTCACATTGGGCCTTATCACATGGACCTCATATACATCACAGTATACCTCATACAAGGGCCTCACATACATCTCATTGGGCCTCATCACATGAAAGGTAAGGCCTATACAAGATAGCCCATACTAGATAGCTCACTTAAGGTTTTGAGCTCAACAACGCTTGAGAGATATTTTTCAAAATTTAGATACTGAATTAAATGCTTTGGGAAGGTGGTGGACCTCACTGACGTGGCCCCACATAAATTTTACATCGAACAAATTTTTGTGCAATGTTGGTTTTCGGTCATTTTAGAGTTAGATTCATTATCATGTGGGGCCTACATATGGTGAAAGAGAATAACCACCTGGTAGCTCTATGTATGGGCTTTACAAATTATAAGGCAAGCTTCATTGGTTAGGTGAGTACAATTTACGGTGATGACATTCGAGACTTGACCCAATTCTCAATCTTGGGTGACTATCAATGGATTCACTACTTTGACCGAGCAGAAGATAAGGATCTACTAAGATTACGAAGGGATGCAACAAACTTTCTACCTTGGTCTGGTAGAGAATCGACGTATCGGGTTTAAGCCCACTGCAACCGTCTATCCGGGTTAAATTTCTCTCTTACAGTATGGCAATGACTCTATCCATATGCTACTCGGAAAACCAAATCTATGACATTGCTAAGATGGAACATACTGCTACTCAGAAAACCTAATCTATGACATTGCAAAGATGGTATATGCTTATGCACTCAATAGTATACAGGGATTGGATGGTTATTACACTTTCTGCTGTGCTATTATAATGTTTTCGACTTCCATACTCGATTACCATATGAAGTTATTATTTGTAGTTTCTGATATCAATTATCGATCGTCCTAATTCTTGTCTAATATTTGGGTTGATGCAATTGTATTTATGCAATCTAAGGTCTAGTCGTTTATACAGCAAACACTTAAAATCAGGTTTTAACCTCTACATGTATTAACATGACACAGGGAAATTAGGGTGCAGCCACTGTGAGCTCTGGTGAGAACATTCTTGTAAGATACGGTGGACCACATCACGCTTCGCTGATATCAGTTTGAGCATAGCTGCTGACTAGCTTCTGTTTTGGTAAGATACATTGTTTTTATCAGTTTGGTAAAGTAGGAGCATAGCTGCTGACTAGCTTTTCAATTCATCACGCTTCCTGATAAGGTAAGATATTCTGTACTATTATATTTTTGGTACGAATATCATCCAATTTCATGAACTGTCGGTTCCTCATGTCAGGTAGCATATAACAATGTCAGTGTTGGATGAAGCAGATGCTATATGTAGGCATTTCAACCAAGAGTTGGGAAGCATTGTGGAATTGAGGGGAGGTTCACTAACTCTCAAGTTGAAGACTGAATCTACTCATTTCCCGCATATGCAACATACATCATGTGCCTATTCATACTCATTTGTATACCGGTACAAAATGCAATCTCTGATTTCATGTTCACAACAAGAGGAATTTGGATGTATGTAACCTAAGCTAGGAGGTATTTGAATGATTGGAATATTTCTTTCATGCAGCTGGTTGCATTGGGGTAGGTAAGTTACAGCGGAAAGGAGATCCAGAAATTTGGTTGGGACTGTCTGAGATCTTCACCAAACCTCTAGCACCATCGCCGTTTACAAAAAGAACAGTCCAACAAGGCAATGTTGATGTGCTATGCATACAGTCCACACCAATAGACTATAATTTGTGCAATTGATATTCACTTAATTGCTGGACCAAACCGGCTGAAATAGGGAAATTATGTATATGCAGGAACCAAACAGGGGCTGCAGGTAAATTGTAAACAATCCAGCTGCAAAACAAACGTGTCAATCCAATGCATCCAATCATATCCTGTATATAGAGGATTCTCCAAACACTCCAACCAGGGTACGTGGACACAATCCACCACTATCCATCTGGGAATCTCTCATGAATCCCGGACAGTGAGTTGCCTCCAAACACATGTGCGTACATTACCTGTTTAAAGTCAGGTTCGTAGATAACCACCGAGGGAAGTAACAAATAGAGCTGAAAGTTGGGCGGGTTCAACCCGGCCGACCTGTGACCGACCTGATATTGAAAGGGTTGCGACCACCAGCATTGAAGTGATGACCTCCACCCGGCATTACATGGGCCTCACTGAAAGTAGGTGGGCCACTAGGCATTCAAATCCAACGGCTACGGTTGCTTGTTAGTCATACATGCTGCTAAAGCGTACCACACAGAATGGGGACAATCACATGCTGTCGTGAAAGAGCAAGAGTACTACTGTGGTTTTTAAACGATGGTTAGATTCCTTTGAGATTTTTCCATCATTTTTTAAATTCCATAAAGTCAGCTAACATTGTAATTAATCTAGACCATCCAATTTGTGAAAAAAGAATGTTTGATATTAAAATTTCAACCGAATATCAGATTGTTAAGATATTTTGGGCCATCCTCCAACCGCGATAGGCTTCAGGGTTTGGACGGTCTGGATTGATAGACACACAGCTCCTGTGCAATGGTTTAGTCACCACCATTTAAGAATCAGTGGAAAACGCATATTCTACTGCCACAATTTAGAGGTTGAGATTTGAGTACTCATCCACTGTACACTTGGCCTACAGATCGGTCAATCTAGACTGTCCAAGTCGTAGACCCCATTGTGGATTAAGAAACAGCAGTGGAAAAGACATTGTTAAGATGATCCTAACCGTCCATCAGAAGCTGTCATTGTGTTAAATCAGATTATTAAGATTGTCCAAGTATGATTTTCGGACTATTATCCAATATGCGATGACTCAACGGTCTAGGCTGTCTGGACTGTCATGTATGTCGGCCACGAGTACAGTGGATCGGGAGTTATAGATACTCAGACAGTGTATGACACTTGGTACGCAGGCACCTAAATATTATACACGTGGCATATATTATATCAAATTAAATCGACAAATTTATGGAATTCGAATGTCTCTAAGTCACAGTGCCAACGTAAGAGTGGTTGAATAATCCTAACCTTCGATTAGTGGACACTTCTTTATTGAAATATAACCGTTGGATATATTTCATTATAACCGTCCAATAAACGGCCACCAATCCGATAATCAGATCAAATAAGGTCTAGTCGTTTATACAGCAAACACTTAAAATCAGGTTTTCACTTCTACAAATACTAACATGAGACACACACAGAAATTCGGGTGCCGCCGCTGTGAGTTCAGGTGAGAATATTCTCGTAAGATACGGTGGATTTCGTAACGCTTCGATGATATCAGTTTGAGCATAGCTGCTGACTCGCTTCTGTTTTGGTAAGATATATTGATTTTATCAGTTTGGTAAAGTAAGAGCATAGCTGCTGACTAGCTTTTCAATTCGTCACTCTTCCTTGTAAAGAAAGATATTCTTTATTATTATATTTTTTGTACAAATATCATCCAATTTGATCATGAACTGTCGGTTCCTCATATTAGGTAGCATGTAACAATGTCAGTGTTAAATGAAGCAGACGCTATATGTAGGCATTTCAACCGAGAGTTAGGAAGCATTACGGAATTGAGGTGAGGTTCCCTAACTCTCAAGTTGAAGACTGAATATACTTATTTACCACATACGCAACGTACATCATATGCCTATTCATGCTCATTTGTATACCGGTGCAAAATGCAGTCTCTGATCATTTCATGTTCACAACAAGAACCTAGGAGGTACTTGAATGGTTGGACTATTTCTTTCATGCAGCTGGTTGCATTAGGGTAGGTAAGTTACAGCAGAAAGGACTTTCAGAAATTTGGTTGGGACTGTCTAAGGTCTTTGCCAAACCTCTAGCATGGTCACCATTTACAAAAACAACAGTCCAAGAAGGTGACATTCATGAGCTATGGGTACACTAGTCCACACCCAGTAGACTATTATTTGTATAATCGATATTCACTTGCTGGACCAAACCGGCTGAAACATGGAAATTATGTGTGCTAGGAACCAAACAGGGGCTGCATGTAAATTGTAAACAATCCAGCTGCATGACGAATGTGTCAATCCAATACTTCGAATCACATCATGCATGTACGGGCTTCTCCAAACGCTCCCACCAGGGTACGTGGACACAATCCACCACTATCCAAATGGTCCAATCCGGGAATCTCTCAAAAATCCCAGACAGTGAGGTGCCTCCAAACACGTGGGTAATTACCTATTTTAAGTCGGTTTGTAAACAACCACCGACGGAAGTAATAAATAGGGCTGAAAGTTGGACGGGTTTAACCGGACCGACCTGAGATTGGGTTGGGCTTGGGCAAGATGTATCGGGTTCAGTGTCAAGCTTGGGCTATACAAACACATACCGATAAAACTTGGGTTGGGCTTGGGTTGAGGTCTTGGGTTGACCGACTCAACCCGAACCCAATCGATATAAAAGTTCCTTATAAGTTATAATTGAGTGTGGATAGCCTCCGTTGAAGGCATAGGAAATTCCAAAGTTGTAGGGTTTCATTGGTCCACATCATTTCCAATGACTCAAGCTAATGAGATATGCAAAATCTCTCCCAAATAGATTATGCGCCACACAACACAACTTTTAAATTAAGTAGACCTATATTTTAACTTGTTTGTTTAGGACAAATGAACTTCTTTACAATAAATAATTATATATATAATTAATAAAATAATAGGTATAAAAAATAAGAATGTATTGAAAATATAAAAAACTAATATAATAACAAAAATATTAGCATATATCCACCTGGCTAACCCGACCGAGCCCACTTGGGTTGGCGTTGGGTTGAGAATTTTCAATCCGAGCTTGGGTTAGGGTTGAGGTATAGGAACATTGGGTTAGGCTAGGGTCGAGCATCAACCCAACCCAACTCAACCCGCCCAACTTTAAGCTGTAGTAATAAATGAAGTACATCCAATTCCATCCCACATGAATCCATCTACTTCCATGTGCCAAACTGGCCCCTTTAATATGAACGGTCCAAGATCATTTGCATAAAATAGGTTCAATTTACAATTTGATCAATCTTTTCAACTCTTACTTGAAATTCTTGCCAACAAATGTCTGGCCATGTTGCCAATCACGTGGGGCGATGTGCCAAGAAGTGGAGGACCGTTTATCACTTGTGATGACTCTAAAGGATAGAGATTGGCCCATCAAGTCAGCATCAATCTGCCAGTTTTGACCCCAGTTGCGTTTCATAGGTGTCCACTTCAATTTGTTCCCTTTGATTAGGACCTTGTGGACGTCTCCAGCACCTCCCACATTCCAAATCAGGACAAGGTTGAAATAACGGTGACCATTGATTGTGAATCGGATCCCACCTTCCTTCTTGCATGGAACCCTGCGACAGAATTCTTACCTTTTTTAAGTAACAAATGCTTGCATATATGTATGTAACCTTTCAATTATACAATCCTCTTTTCTGCCTTTAATAGTAAATCCGAGCTGTACAAAATACGGGTCGTACCACAAAGATCTTCCAGGGCGAAAACTGGGATTGCTGACTTATTCCAGGCTCCACTTTTGAAATCAATGGACAACCGATGGTTTTATTTTACTAGATTTTTCATTGAGGATTTGGTTGTTCTGATTTTAACCATAGTTGAACTTTGTGGTGTGGACCGCCTTTTGTATAGCTCAGATTTTCTACGAAATCGACACGTTGGCAGGACATGATGTGCAATGTTGTATCTGAATATCTGTCAACAAGTAGGTGTTATACAATGCATGCATTTGAGCGAGCGGGGATTGAGTACTAGTAAACTTTGTGGGGCCACCATGATGCCTCTTATCCGCATCGTTCATACATTTTTCGAATCATTTTAGGGTGTGAGGCCGGAATTGAAGCATACCTGTGGTGTTGTCCACTTGAGCTTGAATATGCTTCAATTTTAGGCTCTTGCTATAAAATGAATCATTAATATGGATGGACAGCATGAATAAGACACATACATCACGGTGGGCCTGGAATGAGTTATTCAACGTAGCATATATGATTTTGGGTAGGAGAAGCTACTTTAGCCATCCAACAGTTGAAAGTTCATTTACCAAGTTGCCTACGCCAAATTTGTAAGATTCCACGTATCAACAGTTGAAAGTCCATTTTAATTTCATTTTTTTCTATTCATAGTAAGTTTTAGTTAGATCATAACTCTTGATTCTTTAAGTTGCATGAGTCATCCACAACATGAAAAGGGCTTAGAAAACTCAGGAAATAATGTGATTAGGACAAATTGTATTTAGCCAAAAACTATGAAGTCTAATAGAAATCATGACGGTTTATAAATAGTATACTATTTATAGCAAGTCATATTTTTTTAGGGAGTTTGAGTTGGAGTTTGATTCTAAAACTTCTTTGTAATTTTGGTATCACTATTTAAAGGGTTGTAAATATGTTTTTATAATAAATCAATTTATTTTCAAATTTATTAGAACTTATTTCTATTTTTTATTTTTCCTCGATTTAAAGAATCTCTATGAGTAAAGAGAAGCTCCGTGAATTCTGAGTAGTTATCCCCTTGAGGACGACCTCATCACATCCATCCCTGTGTCGTTGATCACCTGATAAATGGCTTAGTTCTCTTGAATATGTTTACATTAACACTAATGACCCACCTAATCAAAACAAGATCTTGAAAATTAAAAGTATTTTGATGAGCTTGATATGGTTTAAGTCATGAAATTTTTTTATACTATGATTTACAAGTTCATATTATCATGTAAGAAAGAAATAGTGTACTAACCTGCGATAGGTCACGGGCACAATCCCGGCTTTGTACTCAGCTATCCGAAGAAATGCAGGTTGGGCGAGATCGAAGTGAGCCTGGGGCGGATTGCACCACCCTCCATTGTTGCTGGGAAGGTAGTAGTTGGGCGGGCAAAAGTTGGTTGCAGTTATGAAAAGAGACGGTCCACCCGCCTTGCACCATTGTCCTGCATTGATGCACTTGATCTCATAGCATGACCCACATGACTTCCCTTCGTTGAACAATGCCGTACTCACTGCCGCTGTTTGCACGCCATAACCTTGGCTGATTAGATTTCCATAGCCGCATGCACCTCCTGCAATAATAATAAATTTATTGGATCAGCAACATGCTTTTCTTTTTCTTTTCTTTTTGTTCATTCACAGCAGGCTGAATTTTGGTTTTTTTAAAAAAGAAAATTATTTATTTTATTTTATTTTCATTATATCTGGTGCAGCCAAACGCATAGTAAATAAATATTGATATTTTTTTTATTTTATTTTTTTAACACCTACACCACACACTCACACCACATGGGCACTCGGATCCCATGATTTCAATGATTTCAGTGTTCAAACAAAGTCAAAGACTTTTCAAACTAGTTTAGAAATCGTGGTACATTGCTTGCAAGGATTGGTTAGAGAAGATTAGAAATGGTGTAAATGGTTACAATGGGTTTTTAGAAGCACTTATAAATGAAGTAGAGATGTGATTTAAAGTGTTGTGAGACTATTTTATAAGATACCTATATGATTGAGTATATCACATGTGGTGAAGCTTTAGATAGATGTTAAGAATATAAATTAAGTGTTGCATAGATGAGATCATTGAGAAAGATGGATATATAGGAAGGTAAGGAAAAGTAAGAATAATATATAATAAGGGCATCCAAAGTGTTTAAGAGGAATCCAATTATTAATGAAAAAAATGATGGACAGTACACTGAGAATGTTGGATGGTCCAAAACAATTTTATAATAAGGAAGCATTAATAATTAAGATAGAACTAAAAAAGAAGATGAGAGGTAGATCCACTTTAATGTTTATTTGCGGCTAGGGAAATGCATAGGGTTGAAACCTCCCTGGGATCCACTTAGATGTTTATATGCCATCCAGACTGTATATAAGTTCATTTCCACTCTAAAATATTAGTCTGATCAAACTTATGTGGCTTCAAAAATGTTTAGGCGATGGACTCATCTTAACTGTTTCTTGTTGTGTGGCCGCTTGAATTTTGGATCTGTTTTATTTTTTATCTCATGTCCTAACATGAGCTGGAAAAGGGGATGGACGGGGTAGATTTCTCAAAAACATCACGTAGGACCCACCTAACTTCCGAGCGCAGGAACTTGTTGCGACAGGGTGTCGCAGGCAGTCGGCGTCCCTAACAAACCACAGCGGGGCCCACAAGCTGAGTTGTAGAAAGAGTTGGGAGCAGCACTGTTAGGAAGGGTTGCGACCACCAGCATTGAAGTGATTATCTCAACCGAGCATTACATGGACCCCACTGAAAGTATGTAGGTGGGCCACCAGACACATTCACATGCCGTCGTCAAAGAGCAAGACTACTACTGTGTGGTTTTTTCACGATGGTTAGATTTCCTTTGAGATTTTTCCATCATCTTTTAAATTCCATAAAGTCGGCTAACAATCTCATCGATCTAGACCATTCAATCTGTGAAGAATAAATGTTTGATATTAAAATTTCAACCGAATATCATATTGTTAAGATATTTTGGGCCATCCTCCAACCGCAATAGCCTCTAGGTTTTGGATGGTCGGGATTGATAGACACACAGCTCGTATGCAATGGTTTAGTCACCACCATTTAAGAATCAGTGGAAAACTCATATTCTAGTGCCACAATTTAGTGGTTGAGATTTGAGTATTCATCCACTGTACACATGGCCTACAGATCGGTCAATCTAGACTGTCCAAGTCGTAGACCCCATTATGGATTGAGAAACAGCAGTGGAAAAGACATTGTTCAGACGATCCTAACCGTCCATCAGTAACCGTCATCGTTTTAAATCAGATTACTAAGATAAGATCGTCCAAGTATGATTTTCGGACTATTTTCCAATATGCGATGATTGTCATGCATGTCGGCCACGAGTACAGTGGATCGGGAATTATAGATACTCAGCCAGTGTATGACACTTGGTACGCAGGCACCTAAACATTATACACGTGGCATGTATTATATCAAATTAAATCGACAAAGTTATGGAATTCCAGTGTCTCTAAGTCAGAGTCCCAACATAAGATTGGTTGAAGAATCCTGACCTGCGATTCGTGGACACTTCTTTGTTGAAATATAACCGTTAGATACATTTCATTTTAACTGTCCAATAAATGGCCACCAATCCAATTATCATACAATCAAAAAGTTATGTCGGCTGGCTTACAGGATACATGCATCTGCACCCTATGGTTTGGTGATGCAAACCCTTTAGGTGATGGGGCCCACAATAGATGAGGGTTGTTCAGAAACTTTCTCAGAATGGAAGATCTAACCTTTTGATCCATAGACAATTTCAATCGAAGGTCTGTTTGTTTTTCGGCCGTTGACAGAACGGTTGGAATCTTCCTATCTGGATGATTTTCAAGAAGGCCCCATCCACAGTGGGACCCATCAGATCAAACATTTAGATCACCAACCATAGATCCACGTGTATAGAATCTTATCCGTCAGATGAATTATACGGTCCTCAACCTAGGATCAATAGTTTAATCCTGCCATCAGCTCATGTGCATGGCTCAGCAATCCAGACCGTTGGTCTACTGGAACACATTAATATGGACCATTTGCAAAAAAAAAAAAAAAAACTGTTTGATAGGAAAATCTTAACTTCTCAATTAATCTACATTGAACTGAAAAGATCCCAAGGTTGGTTTCTAAGATTATCCCATCTGAAAATTTTATGAGCATGGTCCATCCATGATGGGGCACAACAAACGAATGGTTTAGATCACTGAACCATGATCCCACCTTTGAAGAATAAAATCACCATGCATGTCCTCGAGTCAAGAATCATAAAATCATGGTTTTTCGACTCGGACGAGTCAACTCCAACTCAGAACAAAACGTATCGGTCCGAGTCGGCTGCATCTACCATCCGGGAGGCGGATTTCCTGCGAATAGCATGAAGTTCCTGCGCATGGATTCTGGGTGGGGCCACTGTTATGTTTGTGAGAAATCCAATCCGTCCATCCATTTTTCGAGCTCATGTTAAGACATATGACCAAAATTTAGAAGGATCAAAAACTCAAGTGAACCATACGAGATGAAACAGTGGGAAAGTAATGAATACAGTTGAAACCTTCCTAGCCTCCACCTTGATGTTTATATTCCATCCAAACCATTTATGATGTCGTTTTCACTGAGATGAACTGAAAACACAAAAAATTTAAACCGATAAAAACTTGGGTGGCCATATAAATGTTTCAACGGTGGTCACTAAATCCCCACTATTTCCTCTCGTGTGGCCCATTTAAGTTTAGTATATATTTTATTTTTGGTCGCATGTACTAAAATAATCTCAAAAAACGGATGGACGGAGTGGCTTTCTCAAAAACACGGCAGTAGGCCAACCCAGAATCCTTGTACAAGAACCACGAAATCCGCATCCCCTTACCCCACCACAAGGACCCAATCAATTAAGAGACGTCCATTTCATTTTCAGGTCCATCACATCTAATCAACTTACCCATGGTCCCAGATGCATCGCTCCCACCGTAGAACGTAGCATGGGCCATGTTCCATGGCCCAGGTTTAAACTTAGGATGATGACGCTTGAATTTTCGTACGAAGCTCCGCTTCCATCTCGACGTGCTTTGCCGTTGCGCGTCGACGTTGGGCAGTGCAAGAAGCATCAGTAGCACCGACAGCGATAAGAGCATGTGGGAAGGTGATGAAGCCATTGTACACGTGCGAGAGAACTTCTTGTTCTGGTGATGAGAATCTTGTTTCTTTCGACTCTATATATATGTGTGTGTATTGTAGGTGTTAGATAGAGAGCTAGATTTTTGGTTTGTTTGGTTAGGTTTTAACACTTCCGTTCTGGTTCATGAATGGTGGGCCACGAGTGAATATAGGGTGGAGATTATAACGGCTTCTTGTTTGCCTCTTTCTATCCGAAGCCAACGCCACAAAATGCGTTTCTTCGGTTTTTAATGGGCCTGGCCCACTACACAAGGAACCAGGTTCGAGGTTCGAGCCTAATAAATAAGGTAACGGATTTTTATAAGTTGGGCTGGTCTTGATTGTCTATTGGGCCTTTAGGATGACTCGGTCCACCAAAACTTCACCCTATAGATTCGGTGTTCATGGTTGCATAATGGTACTTGTTATTCGTGGTTGCATACTGGTACTTGGAGAATACAATCAAAGAAATCTTAGCCGTTGATTAGGGGAACGGATCGGCTACTACCCCTGCCACCAGCCCTGTGGCTGGTGGCCGGTGATTTTTGGGCCCCAACATGATGTATGTGTTTCATCCATGCCGTTCATCCATTTTTACAGATCATTTTATGGCTTGATCACAAAAAATGAGAGAGATATAAATCTCAGGTGGACCACACCACAGGAAAACAATAGTGATTGGATATTCACCATTAAAATTGTCATAAGGCCCACCGTACTGTTTGTTTGACATCCAATCTGTTAATTAGGTCATACAGACATAGATGAAGGGAAAACAGCAAAGATCAGCTTGATCCAAAACTTTTATTGCCCTCAAAAAGCTTTTAATGGTCTACATTCATTCAACACTGTTTCTTGTAGTGTGGTCCACTTGAGATTGGGATATACCTCATTTTCTTATTACATACTAAAATGATCTATAAAAATATATGGACGTCATGGATGAAACACATACATCATCGTGGGGCCCACAGAGCACCGACCATCAGCCATTGGCTGGTGGTTTCAGTTGATTAGGTCCAGCGCACATGACCTACCATACGAAAGTCATACCTACGGGTGGTTCTATAACTGTGTAGTCAGGATATAATAAAATGGACGGTCAAGATAAGTTTACAAACATGTCCAATCAGCGGTTAGAGTCGATAGTCGGGGCACCGTAGGGACGCAGCTTGCGTCCTACCCCGTCTCCAGCTGGGAACGGGCAGCAACTTCGGGTGGCCACCGTGATGTATGGGTCTTATCCACACTGTCCATCCATTTTTTAGTATCATTTTAGTGTATAAAATTAAAAATGAGGCAGATCAAAGGCTCAAGTGGACCACACCATAGGAAGCAGCGGTGATAATGATTCTCACCGTTGAAAATTTTCTAGGGCCGACCGTGATGTTTATTTGCCATCCAACCTATTCATAAAGTGAAGTAGACCTGTATGAAGAGAAAACACCAATATCATCTCCATCCAAAACTTTTGCGGTCCCCAAGAAGTTTTCAATGGTAAGAGTTTAATCCCCATTTTGTAGTCCAGTTGAACCTTGGATCTGCCTTAATTTTTTCTCATAAGTTAAAATGATACAAAAAAAAATATATATGGACGGTGTGGATAAGATCCATACATTAAGGTGGCCACTCAAAGCTTCCGACCGTTCCCAGCTGGAGACGGGCGGGGTTAGGACGCAATCCACGTCCGCACCGTAGATAGTTATGGTCTTAAAAAATGCTTTCCATGCATGGATTGCCAAAAAAACCAAGGATGGCTATAAAAAAACCAAAGCCATCCTACGGATGGGCCAGATCATCTGATCAGTTTCTTATCCATGAAGCGTGTTGGAGTCCTTCAAAGTGGCACTCTTTATGTTAACCGTTGGACATTATTTATTGTAGACCGTCAATTTGAATGGGATCGATGTAAATTTTCATCGCGGCCCATAGTTTAGTGGTCCAACCTGTTGATGTGACCCACCTTAGATGGCCCATGTACCAAAAAATTTAAGCCGTCAATTGTCACCAGCATATAGACGATTAAGAAAGAAATATGTCAATGGTCCATATTGAAATACGCGCGAATGGGAAGATATTTAAATCAAGGAATTTCTGGTACATGGGGAATCCATGGTGGGGCCTACCGTACCAACGCATTCGATCAGACTAAAACATAGACCCTGCTTCTACAAGATAAAAACCAGAGCAAACTTCATTTATTCTTGGGTTACGTGGGAATTATATGATGGAAAAAATTCTCGGTGGACCCATCTATCGATAATCTAAACCGTGGATGTGGTTGGAGTCATCATGAAAGACAATAACGTAATGTATGCCTTATCAGATAACCGTAGCCATCTTATAGAAGTGGACAATTGTAACCTGCAACCAATGGCCCACATTTAATGTGAAAAAATAAAACGTCTGGGAGTTGAAGTTGGAAAATAAGCAATGTTATAGCCTATTTGTTAAATCTGAAATCCGAAGTCTGAATTTAAAGTCAAAAAACTAATAATGAATCTATAATAGCTTGTTTATTAACTAATGTCTAAAATGTTTGGATTATATTAAATTTACAATGCTTATATGAAATAATTGTGATTGAATCCCTACCTTTAAAAACATCATGAATTTCATGATGAATTGTTTGTTTGTCATCCAACCTATTGAAAATGTCAAAAACAGCTAGATGAATAGATGACATAAATATCAACATGATCCAAAGCTTTTGTGGCCTAAAATAATTTTTAAATGGTCAATCACCAATGTTTCTTATACAAAGGTTCATCTAAGATTTAAAGCTAATTTACTTTTTGGATCACGCGTAAAATAAACTTTCAATATAGATATATGGACGGTATGGATGTAGTCACATATATCACAATAGGCTTCAGGTGTGAGCTAGATGTCATGAAAAGCCTTTCCGATAAAGTCCACTGCTAGAAATCTAGGTGGGGCCAACCGTGATGCTTGTGTGAAATCCACCCCGTCCATCCATTTTGTGAGATCATTTTATGACATAGTGCTAAAAATGAATCGTATCCAATACTTAAATGGGCTGAAAATGTGAGGATTGGATGTCCGGCCACAGAAGTTTTCAATCATGCTAATATTTGTTGTTTGAGTTCATCTCACTAGGAATGACATTATGAACCATATTGATGGCATGTAAACATCACAGTCGACCCCAAGGAGGTTTCAACGATAAGAATTTTCCTACCCACCTTTTCCTTTAGTGCGGCCCACTTAAGTCTTGTATCCTCCTCATTTTTTATCTCGAGTCGTAAAATAATCTCAAAACACAGATGGACAGATTAGATTTATCACAAACATAATGGTAGGATCCACCTAAGATTTCGGTGCGTAGGAATTTCTTGCTAAAGGCATTTGCACATAATTCGCACCTTAAATTTGGGAGGGGATTGTGTACTACCCCACCAAGATCTACCTAAATATGTACAATTAAGAGCTTTATAAGGCCTACCATGATATATATGTTTTATTTATACCGTCCATTCATTTTTTCATACTATTTTAAAAATTAAGACAAAAAATAAGATAAATATAAGACTTAAGTGGGCCACACTACAAGAAAGTGGGAATTGGGTGCCTATCATTGAAAACTTCTTAAGGCCACATAAGGCTCTAATCAAACTAATTTTTGTATTTTTCCTTCATCCAAGTCCGTATGACCTTATAAAGAGATTCGATGGCAAATAAGATTCAAGGTGGACATCAGGAAGGTTTTAACGGTAGTCGTTCTTGTCCCACTACTTTATGTGGTGTGGTTAACTTGAGCTTTGGATGTGCATCTTTTTTCATATCATACTTTAGAATGATATAAAAAAGTTGATAAATGGATTGGATCTAATACATAAATCATGGTTGGCTCAGAGAAGTGCCCCATATTAAAAGTTGGGATGTGTATAATGCAAGGGAGAAAATCTATATTGCAAAGTACAATTTTGGATTTAAAAAAATAATAATAATAATGAGCGTATTCTTGATTCCCTATTAACCTAGACTACTATCACAAAAAAAATTCAACATAAAATGGTAGAGCACTTTCCTTCTTCCACATTAACAAACATCACATGGAATATTTTCTAAATTCCGTGTTAAGTGTAAAAATTCAGCGTTAACAAACACTACTAAACATGGAATATTTTTCAAATTCCGTGTTAAGTACAAAAAATCAGCATTAACAAAAATGTCCTTAATGAGCTTTACATCTGGCAGACTGATGATGATGATAAACAAAAGAAGGGGGGGGATGTGTGGTGCATATGTAACATCTAATCCATTCAACAAATTTTCTCCACTATAACGTGCACTCAACAAAAATTTTAGGCTGATCCAGTCATTAGGAGGGTCACGTCATTTAAAAACAATGCACAAGCATCTAAATCCCTCTAAAATTCAAGCCTTGAAGGTCCACATGTTGTGTATATGACATCTAGCCCTTCAAATAAGTGCACTCACGGTGACCAAAATATGTAGGAAAATAATTAATGGAAGAAATCAAAATCAAATAAATGGAAATAATATATATATATATATATATATATAAACTTCAAACTAGGCTTGAATCACGAATCAAATACATTCCTCTCGTTGGTATGAGATCGTTGTCGGTTACTAATGCACTGCTTGTTGGGGGCCTTGCACAAAACCTTAGGATCGAGCCCTTCAGAACAAACCAAAATTATGGGATAATAATAGCAATGAAAACAATCAAAGCACAATCACATACAACATGAGATTTTTACGTGGAAAACCCTCAAAGAGGTAAAAACCACGGGACCTCGTCCAGATCAATAATCCACTATGAAAGCAGAACGTTTACAACCTTCTTCACTCACGCAGGAGCGGATAAACAATAAGAGTAATAAAAGAAAACAGAGGGATCTCATCGATCACGAGGACGTAGAAGCGCTAAGACGACGGCTCCCTTCTACAAGCTTCTTCTCTCTCTTTTCTCTCTCTCTCTCTCACCTTTGATAACTCTTTTGTATTTTTCTCATACCCTAGAAAAACCCTAGAGACCCCTTTTTATAGTTTTAGGAAACTCCTTTCCACATCCCAGTTGCGAAAAGATTCAAATCCGCAATTTCGTGCAAAAACTGCGTAACCTACGACTAGTCATAACTCTCCTACGACTGGTCGTAGACAACCTATGACTGGTCGTAGCTCTCCTACGACTAGTCGTAAACCTCGGAGAAAAAACAGCACAAACAAAAAAAACAGTACAAACTCGCTAGACTTTGAGTCGTGCTAGGGCTCGAACTTACGACCGGTCGAGCGCCTCCCATGACCAGTCGAAGACCTCCTACAACCGGTCAAGCAACACGATGAATTACTTCGATTTTTCACCCGTTGCTCCATCTCTCTTCTGATCTGAGGAGGAAAATCCCATCAAAACTCTCTTTTTCCGACTTAGGAGTAATTCACCCTCTTCAAGCCAGTCTGGTTTCTGCAAACCTCAAACTTACCCTTGAACAAAGCCTTGGTCATCATGTCTGACCCATTATCGTTCGTGTGGACTTTCTCAAGCTGTAACAGCTTCTGTTCCAAAGTATCCCTGATCCAGTGATACTGAATCTCTATCTGCTTCGACTTGGAGCGCTGACTTGGATTCTTACTCAAGTGTATAACACTCTGACTATCGCAATAGACCACGTGCTCCTCCTGCTTCAGGCTAAGTTCCTGTAGGAACCTCTTCATCCAAAGCATCTCTTTACATGCTTCTGTGACTGCAATGTACTCGGCCTCTATTGTCAACAATGCTACAACCTTTTGTAGCTTGCTCTGCCAAAAAACTGCTCCCCTTGCAAACGTAAACACGAACCCCGATGTAGACTTCCTAGAGTCTATGTCGTCTGCCATATCTGCATCTGTGTAGCCCTCTAGCATAGGTTTACCGTCACCATAGCATAGGCTCAACCTAGATGAACCTCTTAGATACTGCAGTATCCACTTCACCGCTGCCCAATGTTCTTTACCAGGATTGACAAGATACCGGCTGACAACATCAACCGCATATGCTATGTCTGGGCGTGTACACACCATAGCATACATCAAACTTCCTACAGTTGACGCATAGGGTATCTTCTGCATCTCTTCCACCTCTGCCTTCGTCTTAGGACACTATCTGTCACTCAATTTGAAGTGACCATTCAGTGGAGTACTGACCGACTTCGCTACATTCATATTGAACCGCTATAGGACTTTCTCAATATACCGCTCTTGTGACAGCCAAAGCTTCCCACTGCTTCTGTCACGGGTTATCTTCATTCCTACAATTTGTTTAACCGGGCCCAAGTCTTTCATCGCAAAAGACTTGCCAAACTCCTGTTTTAGCCTGTCGATCTTCTTGATGTCCTTTTCCATGATGAGCATGCCATCAACGTATAAGAGCAGAACTATGAAATCACCATCTGAGAACTTGCGCGTGAACACACAGTGATCTGACTCCGTTCTGTCATACCCATGTTGTAACATGAACGAATTGAACTTCTTGTACCATTGTCGAGGAGCTTGTTTGAGCCCATACAAGCTTTTCCTCAGCCTACACACTATATGCTCCTTGCCCTTGACTTCGAACCCCTCTGGTTGGTGCATGTAGATCTCTTCTTCCAAGTCACCATGGAGAAAAGCAGTTTTAACGTCCAACTGCTCTATCTCCATATCCATGCTAGCCGCCAACCCTAGCAACACCTGTATGGATGTCATCTTCACCACTGGTGAGAATATCTCCTCGAAGTCTATGCCTTTCCTCTGACCGAACCCTTTTACCACAAGTCTGGCCTTGAACCTCGTCTGTGAATTCTTCTGCTCAACCTTCTTTCTGAACACCCACTTGTTGCTCAGAGCTTTCTTGCCCTTAAGCAATTTCACCATGTCATAGGTGTGGTTCTTATACAAAGATTTTATCTCCTCTTGCATAGCTTTCAACCACTCCTCCTTATGCTTATCGGCTATGGCCTCAGAATAATCTTCTGGCTCTTCCCCATCAGTCAGGATAATGTACTCATGTGGTGAGTACCTCTTGGACGACTGTCTGTCCCTAGATGACCTCCTCACCTGTGGCTCAATAGGTGGATCAAGTGGGGGCTGCTCCCCCGGTCTATCTTCTGTAGGAACCCCCTCATCCTCTGCACCTCGCTGTACTCCCCCGTCATCAAGCACCACGGGAGGAATAACCGGATCCATGTCCTCTAGCTCACCTAAACTAGGCTAATTCTTCTCTGACTTACCAATGTCTTCAATACACTGATCTTCAAAGAAACTCACATCTCTGCTCCTGACGAGCTTCTTCTCGGTTGGATCCCACAATCTGTAACCGAACTTTTCATCACCGTACCCTAAGAACACACACTGCCTAATCTTCATATCGAGCTTGGACCTCTCATCCTTCGGTACGTGAACGGATGCCCTGCATCCAAACACCCTGAGATGATTGTACGATGGATCCTGTCCAGTCCACACCTTCTCAAGTACTTCTCCATTCAATGGGGCTGATGAAGACCTATTTATCAAATACACCGCCGTGTGCATTGCTTCTCTCCAGAACGTCTTGGGCAACTTCGCATGGGATAACATGCATCTGATTCTCTCAATAATGGTGCGATTCATTCGCTTAGGTACACCATTATGTTGGGGGGTCTTGAGAACCGTCTGTTCATGCCGTTTACCCAGGGACTTATAGTACTCGTGAAAGTCGCCAATGTATTCACCACCATTATCAGTGCGGATGCACTTCAATGACCTACCTGTCTCTCTCTTGACCATAGCATGAAATAACTTAAACACACCAAAGACCTTGTCCTTGGATTTTAAAGCATAAGCTCAAACCCTCCTAAATGCATCATCTATAAAAGTAACAAAATACAATGCCCCACCCAAAGTTTTTGTCCTCGTAGGACCACACACATCAGAATAAACTAAATTTAATGCATACACTTTATTAACATAAGAAGCAGTTTTAACAAATGAAACTCTATGTTGTTTCCCTGATAAACAATCAAGACAGGTTTTGAAAGGTGTACCTGTCACGTCTGGAATGAGCCGCTTCTTTGCTAGTAGTTAATGCCCTTTTTCACTCATGTGGCCTAGACGCCTATGTCACATGTCAATAGCTGAATCTTCCGCTGTGTTCAACCCATCCTTACATACACTGACACTTACCTTGTACAGGATGTAACACTTCTTTCCTCTAGCTGCGATCAACGAACCCTTAATGAGCTTCCAGCGCCCACCAACAAACCGGCTTTCATAACCATCATCATCCAACCTTCCCGTCGACATCAAGTTGAAGCGAAGGTCTGGGATATGCCTCACATCCCTGAGAACCAATGTGCAACCCACATCAGTCTTCACACAAATATCACCGACCCTACGATCTTCGATATGCTAAAATTTTCTATCTTCACGGTCCTATAGTCACCTGACTTGTAGCTTGTGAAGAAATTTCTGCGTGGAGTCGCATGAAAAGAAGCTCCTAAGTCAATCACTCAGTCGGTGTCCTAACCAGTAGTTGTGAGACAAACATCATGATTTGTGTAAAGAATAATAACAACGTCACCATCTGAAACGACCGCAGTAGAATCAGATTCATCTTCCTTCTCCTTTCCTTTTCCTTTCTTGTCATTTTTAGCCTTACGATATTCATGCTTATAGTGGCCCTTCTTGTCACAATTCCAGCATCTAACATCTTTTCTGTTACTCGACTTGCCTCTTGATTTATCTTAGGTCTTCCCGCTCTTCCCGTTCTTTTCTCTCCCCCGTTCCTGTGTCACAAGTGCATCTTGCTAAGTAGACCCCTGAGACTTCCTCCTTGTCTCTTCATTGAAGAGACGGCTTTCCATGGATATCTTTCGGTCTGGCGCGGAGTTACTTAGAGACATCACCAATGTCTCCCAACTGTCAGGCAATGAACTAAGCAATAGTAAAGCCTGCAATTCATTATCCAGGACCATCTTCATAGAGGAGAGCTGGTTCACTATATTACTGACCTCATTCATGTGCTCGGCCACAGAACTACCATCCTTGAACTTGAGATTTACAAGTCGCCTTATCAGAAAAATTTTATTACCGGCTATCTTCCTCTCATACAGCCCTTGTAGTTTCAGTCATATGCTAGCGGCTGAGGTTTCCGTAAACATATAGTGGAATACAGAATCATCCAGCCATTGTCTAATAAACCTCACCGCTTTCCAGTCCAACTTCTTCCAATCATCATCAGACATATCTTTGGATTTTGCTGATATGCCTAAAATTGGAAAATATAGATCCTTGCAATAAATCAAGTCCTCCATCTTAGCCTTCCATATGGTCCAGTTAGAACCATTGAGGTTGATCATCCTTGATGAGCCACATTCCATAATTCCAAACCGATCATACCCATTCAATGAACTTAGCGCTCTAATACCACTTTGTTGGGGGCCTTGCACAAAACCTTAGGATCTAGCCCTCCAGAACAAACCAGAATTATGGGATAATAATAGCAATGAAAACAATCAAAGCACAATCACACACCACACAGGAGATTTTTACGTGGAAAACCCTCAAAGAGGTAAAAACCACGGGACCTCGTCAAGATCAACAATCCACTATAAAAGTAGAACGTTTACAACCTTCTTCACTCACGCAGGAGCGGATAAACAATAAGAGTAATAAAAGAAAAGAGAGAGATCTCACCAATCACGAGAACGTAGAAGCGCTGAGACGACGGCTCCCTTTCACAAACTTTCTTTCTTTTCTCTCTCTCTCTTTTCTCTCTCTCTCTCACCTTTGATAACCCTCTTTTATTTTTCTCATACCTTAGAAAAACCCTAGAGACCCCTTTTTATAGTTTTAGGAAACTTCTTTCCGCATCCCAGTTACGAAAGAACTCAAATCTGCAATTTCGTGCAAAAACTGCGTAACCTACGACTAGTCATAGCTCTCCTACGACTGCTCGTAGCTTTCGGAGAAAAAACAACACAAACTCACTGGACTTTGAATCGTGCTAGGGCTCGAACCTACGGCCGGTCGAGCGCCTCCCACGACCGGTCGAAGACCTCCTACGACCGGTCGAGCAACGCGGTGAATTACTCTAATTTTTCACCCGTTGCTCCATCTCTCCTCTAATCTGAGGAGGAAAATCCCATCACTGCTTCCAGTATACGACAAGCTTTGATGGCTCTGCATGCCACAATCATGAAGAAGCCATAGCAACAACTCAATATATGGTTTACATTTCTATCAAACCTTTGTGTATTATGAACGAACAACTCACTTTAAACACTTACAGGAAGAGAACAAAAGATAATTTCAACAAATGGTTTGTATGTCTAAAAAGAGGAATGCATTGTATATTTAATCCTAGATTTACACAGGATTTTATAGTGAATAAAAGGCTATGCATGTTTGCATAGGAGCGTTTCTGAATAGACGATTGCCTAACTGTTCAAAACAGTCATATCTTTGTAAAGCCGCGTGACTTAACTTTAATCAGCTAAATTAACCGTTACTCACGGCTTAAAGACACAACAGTCAGATAGGCTTACACGGACCCCATGTATAGAAAGAAAGCATGCGCATGCATTATCCACCATACACTCCCAATGCCCGACACAAAGATGTTATTATAATCCCGTCCATTGGATTTGAATAAGGGACAAACGTGTAGATTGGACGGATGGTCGGTGTTTGCCAGCATGAGAATGAGGTCAAGCTAGGGAAATATTTTTTGGACCATTCTCAAATTCCAATATTAGAAAATGACAATGTGACTATTAATGGATTTAATAAGATTATTTTAATTATAATTATAGGAAGGGAACCGACCCCAACAAAGTAAAGAAGGTTCAGCAGTCCCACTCACTCTCCACCGTCCATTTCTATCGGCCGTTTTGATTTAGACTGTTTGGACTTCTAGCTGGAGAATAAACGAGCCGTGGAGAGAATTTGAAGATGGGGAACGGTACACGCAAGGTAGGCAACCATACAGGAAGGATATCCTATACATCTAGTTGGTGTTTTCCTATGGTGCAGATGAGTTGTAGTGAACATGTGAATAGCCTAATTAGAAATCTAGACCGTTGATTTGCTCCAACCCGTTGATCATGGATTACTAAGCTAAAGCCACACGTATTACAAATAAAGAGGTGTGTTGATAAGCAGCTCATTCGGATGCCACTGCACGTACTAGAGTGGCATGCCACACAAGCATGAGATCCAAGCCGTCTATCGGGTGGGTTAAACCATGTAGATCCCCTGGACAAAAAATCAGGCTGATCCGTTCTTCAGGTGAGATGAAATATTAGAAACAGGCGGATGGCTTGGAAAGACTTGCCCCAAGGTTTTCATCCATCCATTTCTTTGTCGAAATCATGGGCCCACTTGATGATTTGATCAGCTTTATTTTTTATGCGGGTGAATCAAAAGTATAAACTCACCTAATTGACGACTCGGATCTCACACATGTGCACATTGATAACTCGAGAGATGCCTTTATTAGGGGTGTACACGAACCGTTCTAGCTCCGTTAGCTTGCTCGACTCGACTGGATAAACTTGATTTGGCTCGGTTTGAAGTTGAGTTCGAGCTGAGTCGAGCTGTTTTTTTAAACTCGAATATGAGTTCGAGCCAAGTTCGAGTAGACCCCACTTGACTCGACTCGGATCATATTGAACTCGAATTGAATTTGGACCGAACTAGTTCGATGCTTCAATTACTTTACCATTGGTGTTGCCCACCAAGTGTTTGATAAAATGACTCAACCAAGCATGGCCAAAGGTGAGGAAGGTATATGCATGAAACAAATATTTTTTTTCTTAATTTTTATGTTGCATAGAAGGTATTTAATAAAATACTTGTAAAACTATTGCTTATGTTTCACATATAGAGAGATTTTGAAGGTGTAGTTTAGATGTTTGTGAAAATGCTTCAATGGTAAACTTAGCTTGATCTTCGCTCAAACTTAACCTAAGCTGGCCCGAGCTGCTAATCGAACTGAGCTGAGCTGGCCAGTCAAGTTCAAGGATCGAGCTAAGCAAATTCGAGCTGAAGTCAGCTAGTGGCCAAGCCAAGTCTAACTAAGGCTAGCTTGACTTGGTTCAACTTGATATATGCCCCTAGCCTTTATACCCACGAATGTGGGCTTAGCAAACCTCTATAATCATGACCGTACAATCAATGGCTTAGAGAATGGACATTCCAGATGAGTTATAAAGAAAGGAAAAAAAGATCACATCACTAAACTAGATGGACCATCATGTAGACCTATCTCCAGAAACACTCTAATCCATCGATTCTAACCATCTGATCGGTATCCTCGAAAATAGATGGTTAGATGGTTATGGTGCAAGCTAGTTGTACGTCCAAGAGCCACATGATTTGATCTTATTAGATCGTACGTTGTCTTTCAGTACTCATTATAATTTTGAGAATATTTTGGTAATTGAGTGTTTAGCCTTTTGCCGTTAGAGCCATTAGTGTTGTATTAAGATTGCATCAATCTTAGGTTCTTCACTGAACTTGTGGGGCCCATGTCTGATGTTGCTAACAATTCATGATTTTATCCACTGGGTCCATTCTTAGTGGGCCATTGTCTGAAAATCAGATGGTCCTAGCTATTTTACCAATGGTCCTCAAAGATGGTTAAAATGGAGAATATCAACCATCTATATATACTTATATAAAATGCTGGTAGCTTTAGGACATTTTTGCCTCTGATATAGTTGTTGGATGGTAAAACCATCATGAAATATAGTTGTTTGGAAAGGAACGGTTCATATTCCATTTATAATAAGCTTTTAAACGGCGTAGATTTCACCTACGACAAATATTGCATTGTAGCTATGGTTCTAGACCTCGCCATTCATGAGAGGCTCAACAGATGTGGGATGAGCCCATACTTCCTGAATTGAAAGATCCTAGCCATCAAATTACTGGAATTTTCTTACACGACTATTTTTGTGTTGTTTTTTCAACCATCTATGTGTTTGGCATTGATCAAAGGATTAGGACCTAATCTTTTATTCCAATATATATTTCATGAAAGCATCGAAATTAGGACCATAATATCAACGGTCTAGATCACTGAATCATGAACTGCATTTGTACAAATAGAAGCATCAGTACGTTATCTAATTAGGACAAGATGGAAGCTTGTAATTCCCCTCATAAGGTGCTAACACTGGGCTTTGGGATCTTCCAAATGTTTGAGATTTTGGGGTCATTTTTCGCCAATGATGATGGAAGAAAACACACCAATGGTCTGGATTACAGAAGCATGGCCCCCAGAATCAAAGACTCGGATTTGGTAGTGACCCCTCCACTACCAAGCATTCGTACTGGTTGGTGCTCTTGGGTCCCACCATGATGTATGTTTTATCCATGCCGTCCATACATTTTTCATATCATTTCAGGGAATGAGTCCAAAAATGAGGTAGATCTAAATTTCAGGTGGACCACACCATAAGAAACAGTGGAGATTGAATGCCTACCATTAAAAATTTTCTAGGGCTCACTGTAATGTTTATTTACCATCCAGACTGTTGATTAGGTCATACAGATACTGTTGATTAGGTCATACAGATCTAGATGAAAGGAAAACACAAATATCAGCTTGATGTAAATCTTTCGTGGCCCTCAAGAAGTTTTTAATGGCGGGTGTTCACTCACTACTGTTTCCTGGTTTCCTCTGGTGTGGTCCACTTGAGACTTTAATCTGCTTCATTTTTGGGCCCATGGCCTAAAATGGTCTGAAAAAATGGATGGATGGAATGGATAAAACATATACATGATGGTGGGGGCCTACAGAACTTTTCCTGCACTGTCCAGCACCTAGGTTGTACTGGATGCGTCGAGTCCCGAAAACCATCCGTCCTACTCATTTGGGGGCCAAATGTAAATGTTGAATGCAGAGTTTCAGAATCGTCTTTTCCTGACCGGTTGCTTTTGTTTTTGTCCATATTCGTTGGTCAAGTTAATATCCACGAAGTTAAGACAGACTTGCTTTTACAGGAAAACCTCCTTTTATAAAAGTTATTTCAAAGGGATTCCTAAGAAATGCAATATGAAAATGTGGAAGGAGGCAGTTAAAGAAGTGAATATGGCACACTTTTATGAAATTCAGGCATTTCTTTAGATGGGACACGGTCAGTGTGTCCTATCCTATTAATCAGGGCCATTAATTCTCATTACATGAGCGGATTAGGTGGGACCCATCCTCACCCAAGATGGTGCGGCCCTTACTGTGGGGCCCACCGTGATATTGACATATAAATTATATATCCATGGTATCCATCTGTTTTTCCAAATCATTTTAGGGATATTATCTAAAAACTGAAGTAGATTCAATTATTGGCGTCTGCTTCACCCCATAGTTAGATTTGCTTCATTTTTAGGATTATGCTCTGAAATGATATGAAAAATTGGATAGATAAGGGCCCGAAGGTAACGGCCATACCATCTTGAGTGAGTCCAGGGTTTCACTTAACCCACTTCCTATGTTAGCCACAGTCACACTTGGGGAAAATAGAGGGCTAGAAAACTGCTGGTGTCATGTATTTAACGTACACATGGCTCCTCCTGGCCAGTGCTTTTTAAAGGGAGAAATTACATTACTGCCCTTTTACTTTTTCTTTATCAAAATGGATGATCAAAGTTACAGTGCCCACATGGCATTTATCTCGCATTCAACCTGCCCAATAGATGGGCACATACATTATTATTAGATGAGCTAAAAATAAGGTAAAAATCCAATTAAAGGGTGGGTTAATCCATAAAAAATAATGTACATATTCAAAATATTCTACTTCAAATGAAGTTCATATGTTGATATAATTGTTTTGAAATTTGTTAGTTGTACTGATTTGTGTATCTTATTTGTCAATTAAGCGAGTCCATTGTATTATGTAGTTGATTAAGCCTTGAAAGTTGAAGGCCAAAGGCACAAGTGAAGGTGAAGTATCGAAGAGCAAAGAATATGTATATAATGTGTTTGGTGACCTTAACCCTTAACCCAAAACAATCGAGACATCTAGATGATCTTAAATCTAGTAGATAAATCTTATATATATATATATATATATATATATATATATATATATATATATATATAAACATTTAGCCTTTAAAGCCTTAATTGAACATATTTAGATTGACTTTAGATTTCCTTTGTTGTAAAACAAACTGAATATTTTCATGATACCTTTGGTTATACAGAATCATCCTTTGATTCCATTGAAAGTACTCAAAACAGGACAACAACAAAGCTCTAAAATTCATATAATTCAACTCCAGTTAAAGGATGCTTTGGCTAGTTTCAGTGTGATTGAAGACCAAATTAAGTCTGACCGAAGGTATCAAAAAATGTCCAGCAACTTTAGTGATTTTTTCACTATATAATTCGATGCAATTGAAGCCAATTTCTGTTAGATTGTAGACTAGCTGTTATAAAACCATTGCAACACATTTTCTATAAATCAGGTAAACAGATTTTTGTGGATATGATGGATTGTACCATTTTAGATACCTTAGTGCATTACCAGCTCTACCAAACCTCCTAGGTTCTATTTCATTGAGATTCATATCTTCTTTTTAGTAATTATTCACTTTAATGAACATTTCATACTCTATAAGAAAATTATAATCGCAAGCCTTTTCTAGATTTTAGACACAATTTTTATTAGCAAATCCTAGTGTCTATCAACCTCTAAAGTATCCATCAAAGTATTCACCAGATTCTTGTAAAGAATCTATATGAGATGCCGTCAATCTTTACCTCTATGCTTATCGGTTTGTAAATTAATTTATTAAAGGTATTGATGTGCTCATCGAGATCTGACCCTTTTTCTATCTCTAGATTATAGAGTTGTCTCTTTAGATATAGATGGTTTGAGAGAGACTTTGTCATGCACAAACTCTCCACCTTTGTCTATGGCCTCGTGGTGGTCGTTTGATCAAGGACATTATCTGTCAAATATAATTGGATCTATGTAATCGCCCTTTAATCAAGTTCTTTTCATTCTTCATTATTCATAAATTCAGGACACTTTGTTCTTTCAAAGAGTGCATGTTACAACTATTACTAAGCTAGAAGGCCTTTCATTTTCAACTTTCATAGTTCAAAGTTATTATTCACAGTAAACTTCTCTATCTCATACTTCACATTTGATCCTTTCATCATTATATTTCAAATTCAAACTCAAAATCCTAACGTACATTGATACTATTTGTTGGGGTGCGTGAAGAAAACCTTAAAGTAAAATCACATAATAATAAATAAAACGCAAACAAAACATTGATAAATAATACGTAATTTTATATGAAAAAATTTTTATAATAAAAAAACACAGCACAAAGCGACAAGTAATCCATTATAAAAACTATTTCAAGAGACTAAATCATCTTTTAGATGCGAAAACCCAATAGAAAACCCTTTTCAAAACCTAGCTCTCATTAGAAAAAAATTTTCGTTATCTTAATCTCATGTTACAAACTCTTATATAAAGTTACACCCAAATTAAGAAACAAATGGTGCAATTACGTAAAACCATATGTGCCATTGATCTTACCATCGATCAATCGACATCGATCAACAACCCTTCGATCAATCGAGTTCCATGTTCGATCAATCAAACATGATCAAAAGTGTTCAAAGAGCCAACATAATATTTCAAAATTATCTCAATTGATTGAGCATCCATGTTCAATCTACTGAACATGTCTAAAACTATCCAAACAAATAATTAAGAAATTTAGGATTTGCTCGATTGATCAATGCTAGAGTTCAATCAATCAAACTCCCTACTTTTCACCGGATTGAATGCACAAATTTCAACACAATTGGGCAACATGCAACCCTCGTGGAATAGCTTGTTCTAGAAGGACTTGTAAAGGAAATGCCTCGAATGTGATGATAAGTAATTTATAAAAGTTAGAGCATTCATGTACACCTTAAAGGACCACACAAAAGTTAACATCCATTGATTTGTGGAGAGCCAAACTATTGAATATCTGCAATATCCTAGCTTGCTGAAAATGTCGTCTCCATAATGAAAATCTATAGGTAGAAAATTAGACCAATCTGTTAGTTAGGTAGACCACATATGTACATTGAGCCAATCAATTCAACATGCATTGTTTTCTACTCTTTTCTACCACATGGCTCGCTTGATGAATGAAATTGCCTGATTTTTTAGGCCAACCTTTACATCGACCCATTCAACTCAACAGATGGTAACTTTGCCATTCATTGAAATGAATGTGAACATTTCTCATTCGCACAACACTATCATAAATACTCTTGAGTGTGAAGCTTGATACGCAGGCATCAATAACTTAAACACATGGAGTGCCTCCAATTAAATTCCCCAAATTTCATGGCCCACCGTAGATAAGCAAATTTAACATTCTTGACCTTTTGATCGACGGCTGTTTTTCATTTCGTACATCTATTAAAAGGGCAGCAGTAGGCCAGATAGGAAAGTCAATCGGCACGATTTTATGTTTAAAAGTAATCTAAAGTGGGGCCCACAGTTTAAATGGTTGATATTGGGTCATCCGTGGACGGCACACGCACTCTACCGATGCATTAAAAAGTAATTCTCAGCATGCCTTCAAAAGTAGGAACGACAATATAAAGCAACACGCTTGCCGTACAACAATCGAGACGAGACACTTTTTGTGGGTACAGGTGATGGTGGGCGTTGGGGCTACGTTCCGGTCCAGTATCAGCCTGGCAACCCATGTTCTAAAGGAGGCTAGTTTCTCTGGAGTCATTGTAGAGTAATATTATTTCATGAGTTGTGGGACCCACCGGAGAATGTTTATGGCATCCAATCTGTACAACAGGGATTGCCTGCCATTAAATTTGGACCCTTTAGGAATTAAAGCTAATCCAATGATCGCATGGGGTCATCACATGGATTTTGAGAGGTCTACTTTAATGGTTGTTTGTTTCTTTTCTTTTGTGATGAGGCTTATCATGTTGTTTATATGACATCCCACCATTACGTGAGCTCATTTTAGGGCATGATTAAAATAAAAATATATATATAAATGAAGCTCATTCAATTTCAAGTGGACCACACACCACAGAAACAATGGTCATTAAATGCCCACCATTAAAACCTTCCTACAGCCCACCTGTAATGTTTATTTACCATCTAACTTGTTGATAAGGCAACTTCATAGAAAACATAAATATCACTTTTATCTAAAACTTTTATTACCAACAAAAGGTTTTAATGTCCCATGACTAATGTTTCCTGTAGTGCGGTTCATGTGGAATTTGGATCCGTTCATTTTTTAAATAATGTCCAACTGTGTAAAGCTCACCTTGGATGTATTTTTTTATTTATATCAATGTTGTTAATCTGTTCTTTCATTTTATTTTAATATGCTATCCTAAATCTTAAAGAAGATTCAAATCTCAGGTAGGATATGCCATTAGAAAACAATGATAATTATCATTAAAAACTTTGTACGAGTCACCTAAAACTTGGATATATAGATTTTTGTATTTTCCCTTCACCAAGGTCTTGTTGAGATTATAAACAGGTTGGATCGAAAATAAATATCACAAAAACCTTATAATGAGTCATTTTGAATTTTTAATGGTGAGGCACTCAATCACCACTTTTTCCTGTGGTGTGGTCCACCTGAGATTTGGATCTCCTTTATTTCTTGAAATAAGTCCTAAAATGGGCTGGAAAAACAGATGGACGGTGTGGATATAAAACACATCATCAAGGTGGGCCCCACGGTAAGGGTAACACCTAATCCTCTCCACTGGAGAGGAACCAGCCTCCTGATACAGTGAGACGGCAAAAGCATCAAGGGCTATGGACGATCTACGGCCTGGCTATGTACAGTGTTCCCGGGCCCACCTCCCTTCAAGCGGCATGAGCTAGGCTGTTGATCTAAAAGGACCCGAGTGGAATATCCATGCCCCAATAGACATTCCAGAGCGGAAGATCATGTCCGATCTCTGGCCTTTTTTTAGTTGCATTCTTATTTTCCATCCGTTAATTTAAAGGATCCTTACTTACCGAAGCTTTAATATCTTTCTCATTTGATAGACTTTTGTGGAATACTCAATCCATAGTAGGGCCCATCAATTCAATGAATGTGATCCCATGATCGTCCATTCCACTCGTAGTAACTCAGGGCCCTAGTACTCCATACATTTTGTTGGATAATATGTTGAATTAAATAGACTATAAAATCGAGAACCAAAAAGGAAAATAAATTTAGAGAAAGAAAAACTTATTGAATTGAGTTGAGGCGTGACTGAGTCACTCGGCTTGAAATCGAATTTGCTCCCCTTGGACAGCGTCCCAAGTGCAACAGGTTTCCAGAGCAATCGACCTCCAGGATACAACGACTATGACCCGGTCCCAGCGGTGCACTCACTGTACACGGGCTCGAACCACTTGCAGTTTAATCCGAAAGTGCTGAGTTGACTCAGCAATGAACTCAGTAACAATGGTAAAACCGTATCAGAGAGAGTTTTATAAGACAGTATTTTTTCGTATTTTGAAACTGGAATCGGAAGTCTTTATATAGACTCCGAAATGGTGCATAAACACCCTTTACAAAAGGTTATGTCCGTTGGGTTTTAACCCAACAGGGGCGACCATCCGGAAGGGAAGCATCTCTTTGGTTTAAAACGAAAAGGCGCAAGTGCGAGTACACTCTCACACATACAGTCCTGCGAGTACCCATACACACACACCCATGCGAGTACACTTACACCGCACCCGCACCCGCGCCCAGCCCGGCCCGTCCCGTCGCGTCGCGCACGCGGACACGGACTCGGACTCGGCTCAGCTCGGCACGGCACGGCTCGGTTCGGCCCGCGCGCGCGCGTGTGTGGTTAATGGCATAGATTAGAGCTATTGGCATAGCCCCCCACAGGACCAAATTCACATGGCCCCTGAAAGGGGCTCAAGCCCTAAGCAAAAAGTCTATCATATAAACAAGAGAATTTCTCTTGTCAAATCTGATGTGGGACAAAACCAACACCTCAAAAACACCAAAATTTAAATGTGGAGGGAAAATACAGAAATTTGAAAATTTAAAAATTTAATATTATTTTAAAATAAATACAATAATCCCCCACATGTTTTAAAATAAAATGCTTTCGGATTAAAGCGAAATAGTTGTGCAATGGTGCCGGTGTCACTATAGACTTGAACCGACATTAGAGTAAGCAAGACAGGTCTACAGGAATCAGGTGACACCATAGTCTTGAACCTGAATCCTTTTAATGTAGATCGTAAGTACATGCCACTCACACAACTCTTCCTCTGCAAGTGATTCTTTGGTTCGGTACGTTTCGGCCATACACCATTACCTGAATTTCATGAGTGCTCTAGAGAATTCGCCTAGATTCTCATAGGAAGCGGCCTCCACCTCCACACCCATATAGGTGAATTCCATCAAGTGTATGAAGCAACTGTATACACCACCAAATATATGGCTATGGATCCATTAAGAGTTCTAAAAACTCATCCTTCTGCGTTGTTGCTCGCACTGTACACCATAGAAGGGGCTCATATAACTCAGTACAATCGTCTACCTCATGTCTTGTTGTTTACCCATTGAACCTATCTCATGGGATCTCCACTTGTATAGGTTGGGTTACCGACACTGGCAGCTCATATATTAGGCTCAGCCCCATTCCCTTCGATGTATCATTGACAAGCTTTTTAGATAGTCCTTTAGTCAGAGGATCTGCTAGATTCTTTTCTAACCTCACAAAGTCAATAGATATGACTCCATCACGTAACATATGTTTCACTATGTTGTGTCTGAGTCTAATATGTCTGCTTTTTCCATTATATATTTTACTTTTTGCTTTCGCTATAGCTGCTTGACAGTCACAATGAATAGACACGGCCGATACAGGCTTTGGCCACAATGGTATATCAGTTAAGATATTTCTAAGTCATTCAGCTTCTGATCCAGCCTTTTGTAAGGCAATAAACTCGGATTTCGTAGTCGACCGAGTAATACATGTCTGCTTGGTGGACTTCCAAGAAACTACTCCTCCACCCAAAGTGAAGACATATCCACTAGTGGATTTTGTCTCATTTGAATCACTGATTCAGTTAGCATCACTATATCCTTCTAATACAGTAGGATAACCATTATAATGTAAACCATATGTCATATTACCTTTTAGGTATCGCAAAATTCTAGACAATGCATTCCAATGTTCTTTTTCAGGGTTATGTGTATATCTACTTAGCCTTCCTGCTGCAAAAGCTATATCAGGTCTAGTGCAGTTTGTTAGATACATGAGGCTACCAATTATTTTGAAATATTTCAATTGAGACACACTATTTTCTGTATTCTTCATGAGAGTCACACTATAATCATAAGGAGTACTGACAGGTAAACAGTCAAAATGGTTAAACTTTCTCAATATCTTCTCAATGTAATGAGATTGTGATAATATAATAACACCATTTTTCCTGGTTACTTCAATACCCAAGATTACACTTGCCTCTCCTAAGTCTTTCATGTCAAACTTAGATGACAAGAATTTCTTAGTTGCATTAACTAATTTAATATTAGTTTCAAAAATAAGCATGTCATCAACATAAAGACATATAATAACATAATCATTTTCAGAAATTTTACTATATACACATCTATCTACATCATTTATATGATAACCATTTGATTTTAAAACACAATCAAATTTTTCATGCCATTGTTTAGGAGCCTGTCTTAAACCATATAGTGATTTAATTAGTAAACATACTTTATTTTCTTTACCTAATATCTTATAACCCTCAGGTTGCTCCATATATATTTCTTCTTTTAAGTCTCCATTTAGGAAAGCCGTCTTAACAACCATCTGGTGTACCACTAGTTTATATATGGAAGCTATCGCTATTAAGACTCTAATAGTTGTAATCCTAGTTACAGGGGAATATGTATCAAAATAATCTATTCCTTCATTTTGTTTAAAGTCTTTCGCTACCAACTTAGCCTTAAACTTATCGATAGTTCCATCTGGTTTTAGTTTCTTTCTAAACACCCATTTGCAGCCTATTGGTTTGTTACCAGGTGGTAGATCTAAAAGTTCCCAAGTATTATTAGATATAATAGATTCTAACTCATCATTTATTGCTTCCTTCCAAAATGTTGCATCTGGAGAGTTAATAGCTTCTATATAAGTCGTAGGATCATCTTATACTAAGAATGTGAAAAAACCATCTCCTAGGTTAGTTTCTCTTCTAACTCTAATACTTTTTCTTGGTTGTATCTCTTCTACTACTTTTTCATAATCATTTTTACTAGTAGACGTAATATCTGATTCATTAACTTTTTCTATTCCTATATATTTAGATTTCATAGGAAATACGTTCTCAAAGAACTCTGCATCCCTAGCTTCTATAATTGTATTAGGATCTAGAATATTATCCTTAGTTTTTAAAACTAGAAACGTATAGGCCGCACTGTTTTGTGCATACCCTATAAATACACTATCGGTCATTTTAGGACCTAATTTTCTTTTCTTAGTTTCAGGCAATCCTACTTTAACAAGACACCCCCACACTTTAATATATTTATAACTAGGAATATGATTCTTCCAAAGTTCATATGGTGTTTGTTCAGAAGATTTAGATGGAATCCTGTTTAGGATATAACAAGCGGACAGAATTGCTTCTCCCCACATATTTGAGGGTAAGCCTGAACTATTTAACATGGCATTCATCATTTCTTTTAAAGTTCTCTTCTTACGTTCTACTATTTCATTTTGTTCTGGTGTATAAGGAGCTGTAGTTTCGTGAATTATTCCATTCTTTTCACATAATTCTCTAAATTGAGAAGATTCAAATTCACCTCCTCTATCTGTTCTAAGTCTTTTAATTTTTATATTTAATTGATTTTCAACTTCAATTTTGTATTTATAAAAAGCATCTAAGGCTTCATCTTTGTTCCTTAATAGATATACTCTAGTGAACCTAGAGTAGTCATCTACAAAAGTTATATAATATCTTTTTCCTCCTCTAGACATGTGATTTCTAAAATCACCTAAATCACTATGTATCAACTCTAATAGAACAGATGATATTTCTATTTGTTTAAAGGGTTTTCTAATAAATTTTGATTCTACACATGTTTCACATTTTTCAAACTCTTCATTAGATATATTAGGTAATAAACCTAATCTTTTCATTTTCTTTAAAGATGTCACATTCACATGACCTAATCTATTATGTCATATATAAAAAGGTTCAACGATATAAACAGAACTAGATGTTTTCTTATTATCATTGGATACATTTACAATGAATAAACCATCGCTACAGTACCCCTTACCAACAAAGGTTCCATTTTTAGTCATTACAAGCTTATCTGAATCAAATACTAATTTGACACCAGCCTTATTGAGGAGCGAACCAGAGACCAAGTTTCTTCTAATGTCAGGCACATGGAGGACATCATTTAACATTAGAGTCTTTCCAGAAGTGAGTTTCAGAAGTACTTTCCCTTTCCCTACAACTAGAGACGTTCTAGCATTTCCCATGAACACCTGTTCATCATCTCCTGATACTTGGTAAGAGGTAAGCATGTTATGATCCTTGCACACGTGTCTAGTTGCACCAGTATCTAGCACCCACTCGAAGTTGTTTACAAGGAAGACTTCTGACACCACAGCCACTACTATGTCAGACTCATTGCCTGTTTCTGTAAGATTAGCTTGCGGCTTATCTTTATTTTTCTTAAGCCTGCAGGTTTTAACATGATGCCCAGGCTTTCCACAATTGTAGCAGTTTCCCTTTTTCTTGAATTGATTGTTTGCATTCTTCTTTTTGAGCCTGCATTCATTTGCATAATGTCCAGGTTTGCCACAGTTATGACAGTTGCCCTTTTTCTTATTATTTGTCCGACTTGATTCCACAAGATTCACTTTTGAATCTATCTCATTTTTATTTCCTTTTTGGTCCCTGATTCTATTGGCCTCCTCTATTCGTATGTGTACGATAGTGGTTTCTAAAGAAACACAGTTCTTCTTATGTTTCATTCTATTTTTATATTCTTTCCAGGAGGGCGGTAACTTTTCTATTAACGCTCCTGACAGAAACACCTCATCCAACTTAATTCCTTCTGTCGATAGTTCGTGAATTAGACTTTGAAAGTCATGAATCTGATTTGTGATAGATTTATCGTCTGTCATTTCATAGTGAAGGAAATTAGCAATTGCATGTTTCTTAGCGCCTTCATCTTCTAATATGTATTTCTTTTCTAAAGCAATCCATATGTCTTTAGCAGAGACGTAAGAAGCATACACATCATATAATTCGTTGGATAAAGAGTTTAGAATATAATTTTTGCAATTATTTTCATCTGTTACTTCATTTTGATTTGTTAGATCTATAGTAAATGATTCAGATAAAATGTATGAAACTTTTAGGGTGGTAAGAGCGAACATCAATTTCTGTTTCCACCGTTTAAAGGATTGTGCAGCGAACGGTTCGATTTTGGCTAACTCAGTAGAAGCATTTACTGTTACTGTAGCCATAGTATATGTAATTCAACAAAATTCGATTTCAAGATTGTTGGATAATATGTTGAATTAAATAGACTATAAAATCGAGAACCAAAAAGGAAAATAAATTTAGAGAAAGAAAAACTTATTGAATTGAGTCGAGGCGTGACTGAGTCACTCGGCTTGAAATCGAATTTGCTCCCCTTGGACAGCGTCCCAAGTGCAACAGGTTTCCAGAGCAATCGACCTCCAGGATACAACGACTATGACCCGGTCCCAGCGGTGCACTCACTGTACACGGGCTCGAACCACTTGTAATTTAATCCGAAAGTGCTGAGTTGACTCAGCAATGAACTCAATAACAATGGTAAAACCGTATCAGAGAGAGTTTTATAAGACAATATTTTTTCGTATTTTGAAACTGGAATCGGAAGTCTTTATATAGACTCTGAAATGGTGCATAAGGCGACCATCCGGAAGGGAAGTATCTCTCTAGTTTAAAACGAAAAGGCGCAAGTGCGAATACACTCTCGCACATACAGTCATGCGAGTACTCATACACACACACCCACGCGAGTACACTTACACCGCACCCGCACCCAGCCCAGCCCGTCCCGCACGCGGACATGGACTCGGCTCGGCTCGGCACGGCACGGTTCGGCTCGGCGCGCATGCGCGTGTATGGTTAATGACATATATTAGAGCTATTGGCATAACCCCCCACAGGACCAAATTCACATGCCCCCTGAAAGGGGCTCAAGCCCTAGGTAAAAAGTCTATCATATAAACAAGAGAATTTCTCTTGTCAAATCCGATGTGGGACAAAACCAATACCTCAAAAACATCAAAATTTAAATGTGGAGGGAAAATACCGAAATTTAAAAATTTAAAAATTTAATATTATTTTAAAATAAATACAACACATTGATCCTGAGTCACACTAGCAGATGATTAGACAAACGTGGAATATCCTACAAATGCCTCGAGATGGATTTTGCATTGAAGGGCCCACCTAAACAGCATAAAATACATCTACGATAACGACGTTCCATGGCCATTTTTGGACACCGGTTATTCATCTGCTGTAGACGTGGTATGACTGCATCGTAATCCAGACCATCGAAATCAGGGGACCATCATCGATGAGCAAACCCCAATATTCATACCGATGCAATGATCTCAACTGTCCAATTTTGCCCACTGAATTTGAACATGCGAATATTTTTATTTTTAAGCGTCCATTTCACACGGTCAGGATTGTTCGATCAGTGTCATTTTATTTATTTATTTGATGATCCATCTATAGTGGCCCACCGATAATATGGACCAACGTGCATGTATGTCAGGTTTACGATAGAAAAGGCACCACCATATAAAAAGTTGAAGGGCCTGGTGGCGCACTATCATATCTATGCCTGCATATAAAATGTAAGGTGGATTGTAGGGCACGTGGCCCGCAGCTTTACACATGGATTTTTGGGAGGTGGGCCTATTTTTCAGTAATCCAGGTGGTTGGTCTGTGTAGGCCCACCATGGATGGAGAATGTTCGAAATTCTCGTATAATTGTATTTCTCTTCTTGGCCGTATATCTGTAGGCATCAAAGAGATGGGTTGATTTTGGACCATCAAAGACATACTTCAAGATAGAGTCCATCTACATAGGGAATCAACAAACCAATGGTATGGATTACTCAAAACATGGGCCCACATCATCCTGTCACCCCTACAGTGGAGAGATGGCCTACCTTATTCGAGTTCATCTGGATCTACCGTATCATCTCCCTTGATTGAGTCTTCGTCTTTAACGACCTATATATTTAAATGTACGGAGGTGATTTGGAACCCACACCTGTTAATCAAACCGCATGTCCACCTTCCTTTCCCATCTCTCTTTTTTACACCGACCGTGGAAAAAAGATCAGTACTCTCACAACTATGGAAATCCATAAACCATCCACACTGCTTCTACACACATAACACGTATGTACACCTCAATTTAAACCGTCCAAAGTAAGAAAAAAAATTTAGAAATTTCTTAATTATATTCATAGGCATCAAATTGATGATTTTGATAAAAATCTAGAACTTATATTCAACGATAAACTTTCAAATAATTAGAGGTGAGATGATCCAATCAATCTGATCTTACAACTATGCTGAATATATGGTTTCTGTCCCACTATTTGGACGGTATGGATTGAGATACATCTATGACACCTACACATACGCCATTTGTATGAGTATAGATCATCATATTTCAAATAATTAGAGGTAAGGATGATCCAATCAATCTGATCTTACAACGATACTGAATATATGGTTTCTGTCCTACTATTTGGACGCTATGGATTGAGGTACATCTATGATACCTATAAATACGCCATTTGCATGAGTATATATCATCATACCTTTCCAGAGTATGAAATCTCTTCTCACGCACTGGGTCAACCCGTGCCCGCCAGCATTTGTCGTACGTGCGATAACAGGAACGGGTGAGCGACATTTCCAATTAATTTTAGAGAATTGATGTCGACACCGTCCATTCTAATAAATGCGACTTTTTCTCCTACCTTTGATATACTCAAAGTACACATGTGGACTATTTTATTACCAAAAAGTTAAAAAGGTTGGGTGACTTTGCGAATCGGGAATGCGTAGGTCGGGAACTGACAGTGAACTCGAAAGATTGTATCACTGACCTCACACGTGGAAGAAAAGAGAAGCGTGCAGTATCAAAGACACCTGACGTCAGTTCTGGAGATATGACGTTACAAGAATGAGCCAAAATGATATTTGGATGGGACATACGTGTACACAAACTGTTAATTTATTTTTTCTATTTGTATTAGTTACCATATGATATGATGGACGAATTTCTACAATTGCATGTAAATAGTGGGGATCGTCGGATGAACGGATCCGATCCCCACATGCGTCTCTCATTGACCCGTGTGTAGAGAATATCTAAAGAAGTACACTCGCGCGAGTGCCTTTGTATTCCTGTCCGAAATAGTGAAGTCAGGGAATTAACTGAAGCGAAATACATAAAAAAACAAAAGCGATTTGCGCGACAATAGATCGAAGTGGTAAATCTGAGTGCACGTACGAAATTAAGAACCGTATGTAAATCCAGTCCATTCACTAGGTGGGACTCAATATAAATATTCTCTGATCCCATCGTACGGATGTTCTCCCCTTCGGGTGGGAAGAAAATACAAGCCGAATTCAGACTTTTGGTCATATTCCCTGGTAAAGACTAGCCTTCCCACATTCATGATGCGTTAATTATCCTGTTTCATGATATATATGATTTTGAAGTCGTTTCCCACCTGATGAACGGATCCGATCTTGACAGGAATGCCAGAGTTGGAACTGGTGCCGTGATTCACCTCTTCCGTTCTTTAACCTCTCATTCTCTCCTCGCGCGAGTCGCCCAAGGCTCTCTGTTGGAGACCCAGTACTGTAGTCCGCGGAATACTAAAATGAATTCATAGTCCCCTTGTTGGGACATGCGTATGAGCCATCTGCAGCGTTCGAAACGTACGTAGATCAATACATGAGTAGGCAATGAGGAAAGTAAGACAGTTACATGTGAAATATGGACAGATAAAATCATAGGATGACAAACGGTTGATGTTGATGTTCATTTTAAAATGGCTAGGATCAACTTCAAAGGAAAAAAGGGACCGTCCATGCATTATCCTGGTGGGTCCTACGTCCTGAAGTTTTACCTTTCAGTGATCCACATGGTCCTGCTGTCAGAATTTGATTTCATTTCGGTAGCCCTGCCTTTTCAGTTCATTAAAATTAAAAAAAAAAAAAAAAAGAAAAAAAAAAAGGAAGAAAGAATGTCAGTCAGTGCTGGTAGGCCACTATATCTGAAAGCGCTCTAGTTAAGAGGAGTGAAATCGGCCCATCTGGACCATCAGTTAGCGTCACCACATATTCCTTGACCACCATCCGAAATCATCAATTGATCAATCTGGGCCATCAATTAGGGTCATACATATTCCTTGACCACCATACGAAAATCTTCCTTTTCGGATGATACTACAATCCAATCAATAGGCTATTAAATGGACGGCCAGTATCATTTACCTGGAAATATTTTCAGTCAGCACTTTTATACAATCTATTGGTTAGGGCCCATGATGGATTATCGTTCAAAAGAATCATCTCCATCAGCAACCTCAACAATTCCATCATCGCTCGGTTTTTTTAGTGACCCCTCCAGTACCCACCTCGGGAGTGGTCGGTGCTGGAATAGCTCTGTGGGCCACACCCTGATGTATGTGTTTTATCCACTCCGTCCATCAGTTTTTTCAGATCATTTTATTGCTCGAACAGAAGAATGAGGCAGATCCAAATCTTATTTGCACCACACTACGCTACATGAAATATTGGGATTGAACTTCCACCATTGAAGACTTTCTACAGCCCACTGTAATGTTTATTTGTCATCCGCAATGTTTATTTGCCATCCAGCCTGTTGGTTAGGTCACACAGACCTGATGAGGGGAAAACACAAATATCAGCTTGATCCAAAACTTTTGTGGCCCACAATGTTTTAATGGTGGGCTTTCAATCATGCGGTTTCCCATGATGTGATCCACCAGAGATTTGAATCTGCCTAATTTTTGTCCTCAACCACTAAAATGATCTTTTAAAATGAATGGACGGCTTAGATAAAACAAATAAATCATTGTGGGCCCACATATATTTTCCAACACCAACTAGTGCTAATGTGGAGTTTTTTCCCACTGTATGACCCACTTACGGCCCATTCACCTTACTAAGCCCATTTATTCTTACATTCCAAGAATAAACCCCTACTGTGTGGATAGCTTTGCATAGGTTGAAAATGCCCCTGCTTTATCAATTTCACTTCATTCTCTCCCTTACACTCAAATACACGTTCAAACTCATCTTTGTCATCCCTATTCTTTCTTTTCACTCATTTTCTTCATTAAATTTCCATAGAATCTTCATCCTACTATCACATTACATCTTCCATGTTCCATTCTATTGAAGGCTACCTGCATTTATTTTTTGAGAAGACATGAATGCATTGATAAACGTGAAATCTTGTAGGCTTTTCTCCGAAGAATGTGTTTCACATCAACGCATTCTTATTCTTCTTCTCAAACATGAATTTCACTGATATGACGACTGTGTGAGGTAAGGACATTTAAATTCTTAAGAAATTACTTAAAAGTTCGTGGTCAATTTCATGCACTGCTAAGTCATTGTCGACGTGGTTATCCAATAAACTTCAAGAAGTTCGCAATCAATTTGACAAAGTTTCATGGTCAATTTCACTTAATTCCCGGTCAATTTACTAAATTGATCGGCCAACTTCATGCAATACTTGGTCAATTTCACGCATTTTACCGTCAACTTTAAGAAGTGAATGGTCAATTTGACAATGTTTTGCCGTAAATGTAATGAATTTCTCTGTCAATTTCATGCACTTCTCAGTAAATTTCACACATTTATCCATCATTTTCACTCAAATATGTCCTACTCATCGGTCATTTCACTCAATTTGCGGTCAAGTTCACTCACATCATGGTCAAGTTCACTCACTTCGCGGTCAATTTCACTCACTTCACGATCATTTTCAATCAATTTGCGCTTAAGTTCACTCACTCTGCGATCCTTTTCAATCACTGCAGGACCGAGAAGTGAGTGAAATTCATCGCGAAGTGAGTGAACCTACCTTAGAAGTGAGCGAAATTCATCGTGAAGTGAGTGAACCTATCCTAGAAGTGAGTGAAATTGACCGCGAAGTGAGTGAAAATCATCACGAACTATGTGGCATACAGCCTTGCAATTGAGAACTTTGAAAATTTGATCGATAAGTCGGTCATATTCGAGCTAGTGTAATGGTGGATTTCCTACTACTTGATCAAATCTACCTTATATATGTGAATATTAAATGAGTTATATCATTATATTTGGCTTCGATCATCATCCTATGAGCATATGGTGGGGAGTTAGTAAGCGAAAACAATCGATACACGTACAAGGGTGGAGACTCGAAACTTCTGCTGTGGGCGTTGACATTACATATGTTGAGCTTCTATAAAAAATGTACAGGATTAAGATTAGAGCTGAGGATTATGATATTAGGCTGAAAGTATTATATTCTTACACAAACGAATTAGTCCCTCCAACTGTAATTAAAGACGACGAAGATGTGAGAATGTTTTTGGCAACACAGTTGAAGCATCCGAATCACTACATCCCTTTATTCATCAAGACAATGTAGCACGTTAATGAGGCAATACTCGAAGACTCAGTGGCTTATAGTAGTTTCGAACATGACGCCCCAGTAGTAGGAAGTTTGGGTGAGGAATATGTCTTGAAATATAAATATATGGCATCACCTTCACAGGTTCCCCTAAGCAACACTCCAGTACCCGAGCCGGCTCAAACATCAAACTTCATGATAAGTCAAGTGAGAGCGTCAGCTGACGTTAAGCTCAGAAATAAATATACGACATCACCTTCATTTACAAGAGTAGATTTTTCCTCAACATCTAATGCCAAAAACGTAAGTGGAAACGACATTCCATTGCCCGAGCAGGCTTGAATATCGGACTTCACCATCGGCCTTACTATTGTGCCTTTCGAGGATGCTAGTTTCACCAATGCAGATCTGTTATTATATTCATATCCACTTGATGACCTGATTGATATAGTCGTTGGTCAAACGTTTAAGGACAAGAGCCGATATAAGTATGTTTTGAGCCAATTTGCAATTCGCAACAACTTTCAATACAAAATCCAGTATTCCACATCCAAGAAATTCACTGTGGCGTGTACGGAAGATAAGTGTGATTGAAGGGTACACACATCTAGGGTGAATAATGCGGGGATATTCAAGATTAAGAATTACATGTCCATACATACATGTGGAATGTCATGGATGAAGAGTGATCATCGGCAAGCAAGCAGTAAGCTAGCCAGTGAACTGGTTGTCAATCGCATTGAGCAACGGCTGGAATTAAGACCGATGGACATTATATAGGTAATGCAATAAAAGTATAATATTCTTATAACTATAAGAAGGCATGACACGCTAAAGAAATTACAATCAATCACGTAATGGACTCTTATGAAGACTCTTACAAAGAACTCCTGATGTACTTGCATAAGTTGAGGATGGCGAACCCAGGGACAGTAACTGCCCTGCTTATGGATCCACAAACGACGAGGTTCGAGAGATATTTTGTTGCGCTCGAACAGTGCGCTAGAAGTTTTCAAAGATCTCCGCGAAGGGTCTTGGCCATTGACGGGACGCATCTAAAAGGTAAGTACAAGGGTGTTATGTTCGTTGCTATGACTTTGGATGACAATAATCATATCTTTCCAGTCGCTTTTGGTATCAAAGAATCAGAGAACAACAGTACTTGGAACTGGTTTCTTACCTACCTCAATTATTCATTAGGGGATCTACCTGGTCTTGTGATCATATCAGAGCGGCATAAAAGTCTAAAGAAATAAGTTCCTCATGTCTTCCAAGCAGCAATCCATGGCTACTGTGCTTACCATATATACCGAAACTTGATAGACACATTCAAAGACAAGTCATTAGCAATCTACTACTGGCAAGCTGTAAAGATTTGTAGGAGGGCTGAGTTCGAAAAGTTAATGCATGATATCAAACTTGTCAACCCCCTAGTACATGCATGACTGATGGAAATAGGGATTGAAAATGGACATCTTCGTACTTCATAGGAAAAAGATTCAATTTAGTCACTATAAACATAGCTGAGTGTGTTAATACTCTATTTAAAGAAGCACGAGAATATCTCGTGACTATGCTGATCAAAACAGTCAAAATAAAAATTCAAGAGATGTTCTATAAGAGAAGAGAATCAACATCATCATTCGTTGGACCGTTGACACTGTGGGCCGAGAAACAATTAAAGGATCTCATACCGAAAGCACGAGATGTTTGTTACCATGCAATTTCTAGGGATGAATACTATGTTGTGGGAGAGTACAATGATACTGTCAAGCTCGGTGAGCTTTCATGTACATGTCGCGAGTTTGAAGTAAAGGGATTCCCTTGTTTTCACATTCTTTCAACATGTATAAACTTTAACCTTCATCATTATGAGTACTCCTCTCCATTGTACACGGCGAGGAATTACCAGATCACGTATGAAGATTTCGTATACCCAGTAGAGTATAAGAGCTAATGGGAACTTTCATTTGGATTCAAGGAGTATTGTGCGAGTATGAAACCCCCGCTACAAAGGAGGGCAGCTGGAAGACCAAAGAAGGCACGGATCCTTTCCTGTGGAGGAGAACGAAAAACAGTAAAGTGTAGACGTTGCAAACAAATAGGGCATAAACGCTAGAGTTGCAAATTTCCAATACCTCTAGAATAATGTAATTTATAATGCATTTTTTATAATACGACTGTGAATGTTATATATTGAATACATTTGTTGCTTTCTTTGAAATTACAAATTTCTTACCACTACGATTCAAACTTTGAATAAATATTAATGATTGGCCAGATACTATATGAAAATCCATGTCTTAGAGGGAATTCAGGAACCTGCTACTATTATGCTTAGAATCCGAGTTATAAAAAGTAGATTTGGGTGGTGTAAGTAGGATTGCATTAAAATCAGCTATAATAGATCTGGAACTCTTATCCGATATCCTTGTCGGCATAACCTGATCTATGTTACAAGTTCAAGTTTTTAACTAAGGCCACTTTCAGTCAATAAGACACTCATTTCACGATCAATTCCCTTCACTTCACGATCATTTCTATTCATTTCACAGTCAATTCCCTTCACTTCACGGTCAATTCCATTCATTTCACCATCATTTCCATGCATTTCACGGTCAATTCCCTTCATTTCATGATCAATTCCATGCATTTCACAGTCATTCCCGGTGATTCCCCTTCACTTCACGGTCAATTCCATGCATTTCACAGTCAATTCCCTTCACTTCGTGGTCATTTCCATTCATTTCACAGTCAATCCCCTTCACTTCACGGTCAATTCTGGCGATTTCCCTTCACTTTACGGTCAATTCCCTTCACTTTACGGTCAATTCTATTCACTTCGCTATTAATTCAGTCACTTCTCAATAAGGGAGTGAAGGGAATTATCCTGGAATGAAGGGGAGTAGCCAATGGTACGCATTCAACTATAAAAACCCACCAACTATTTGGATAAGGCTTTCTAGCTGGAGAAAGTCATAGGACATGACCGACCTGCAATGGTGCAAATCCATGTAATGGGTCTTGTTGATTTTCACTCCATATTGTGCACCCACATTGTGTTAAATAAATTCATCATAAGGACATTCAGTACATAAGTTGCAAAGAATACAATATTCATGCATTTTAGGTAACCCATAAAGATTTTCCGTAAGGCTATTTTCATTCGACTAGACATTTAGTATATAAGTTGCAAAGAAACATGTGAAATGCACGAGAATACTACCTAATATATGCAGAAGTACGAAGTGACTATCATGAGGAAGCTAGCTAATACATACAGACATACGAAGTGAGGGAGTCCATATCCATCACAACTCCCTACTGTGATACAGAGTCTAGCAAGAGAGGGGGAGCTCTCTCCTTTTGTATACAACACAACACCGTCTTTATTGTTCGATGCATACTCCGCATCTTACGCTTCAGGTAGTGTTGGTCTTTCTTAAGCTCTGATTTACTAGCCTCGATTGCCCCTAAACGCTCATCTAAATTCGGATGTGCATTGGGCACCTCACCTGTATCATCACCCTCTTCTTTTTCTTCAGCTTGATCCTCTTCTTCTTCTTCTTTAGCTATCTCGTCTCTAATTTTCTTCAACCGCCTTGCTTCTTGTTTAGGGCCACATTGCATGCGATTTAAGGTGTCTTCGGTTATTACTCTTTTTAGATGTGAGGGGTAGATGCCCTAAACCCATTAACTCAGGCTATCTTACAAATTAGGTGGCCAAATGGGAGGGAGAGATTACCTCTTCTTGTTCTCGCAGCCTTCATTATATGGTAAAGGATAATGGAGGGCAGACATACATTCTCCCCACGCCCTATCTTGTACATTATCTCTGCATGGTAGATAGAAACCTTCGTGCTATTTTTCGCTCTCAGATATAAATTATGTGTGAAAATATAGTGCAACATTCTTTAAATTAGAATTATTTCTTTGTTTCTAAAACTACTATCTCTCCTCCACTCAACGAGGTGGCCACACAAACTCATGCTCAGATCCCTCATGTGCTGCGATGTATTCAAGTCCTTTGTGTTCGCAGGGATATGTACCGTTCCCAGCGACACGCCAAGTATGTTTGCAATGTGTTGTACGTGGATGGGCCACACCGCGTCTCCAAGTGAAATGTTAAATCTGAATGGGTTAAGACTTGCGTTAACAATTCGAGAGTAGAAAAACCTTACATCATTCTCACTGGCTCGAGACTTGCCTTTAAAAATAGCTCTTCAATCATCATGCAAGAGTCGATCTAACATGTCATTTTCCATAAATAGTCGGATCCCCACCGTGACTTCGAAGACCATTTTCTGATCGCGATATCGACCCACATCCAATGGTGTAACGTCTCGAAAAAATCCGTACAAAGACTTGAGTGCCACCTCAGACAGAAATCACTAAGGACCAAATCCTTTAGAAATTAGACAAGAATTAACTAAGTGTTAAACTAAATTATCTGTGAAATTAGCTCTAACCACTTTAAATACGAATTGTAAGACCCAAAACTAGCAGAATCGCTAACGCTACATTACCTAAAAACCTAGAATTCATCTCAAAACCCAGTTACTCTCAGGAGCATCATGAAACTCCGTATTGGACTTGGACTGCGTGTTGAAAGTCTGATTACCTCAAAACTATACAGTTATGACCGCCTTGTTGGACTTGACAACCATATCGGAAATCAAGTCTTAATAGTACTCAGAAACGCACAACTTCAGCCCGGAGCGAAGTGTGTGAGAAACGTGAATATCTTTAGAAAATGAACTGAAACTTAAGTGAATTGAGTCGTTCGCTTACAGACCAAATCTAAAGATTTAAACCGTCAGATTCTGACCCAATTACACCCATAGATCAGGGCAAAATTTTAACACATGTTAATGTACTTGTGGCCCTAATCGAGATCGGTGATCGTTGAACTAAAACAGGTCTCCCACGGCCGATCCACTGATCCGATCAAAATGAGATCTTAACCTGACCTAGATTCAATGTCAAGGAGCTTACTCCCGACCATATATAGAAAAAGGGCTTCCATATGTGCTCCGTTGGACCAAAACGGTCACTCCTTTGCAATAACCTAAGTATATCATAGCCCTGGGGCCATTTCCATCAGTTCTGGGCCTATATAAGGTCCTTTACCCACCACTCTCTCATTTCATACGAATTACAAACCCTACGAGAGAGAAGAGAGCAAAAAGAGAAAGAAAGAGAAAGTGAGAGATAAATCAGGAGAGAGTTCCTGAGATTCAATCCTACTACTCCACGTGCTTAACCACCACTTCCGTATCACCATACTGGAGATTCTAATCCTGTTCTTGGGTAAGAAATTGTAATCCTAATCTTTTTTAGGAATTCAAATAGAGCAAATAGTGAAATAGCTGACCTATTTCATGCTCTAGGTTGTCATTGTGCTGTAGACAAAGACTTAGTGTACAAGTTAAGTTTGATACTTGTTTACTGGTGAAAGGTTTGGACTATAAATGTTTAGGTTATAGTTTTCAAGGTTTTCAATGTCGGTAATGATTTATGATTAACTTGATTGCTCTCACATGTGCCTAGTTTGATGATTTCTATATATTTCATATATATGTAAACTACGTTGATTTTAATACATTCCAAGTGTTCGTTGAAATGTTTGAATGAATATGAAATTATGATTTGTGATTGTCATGATTACTGATTGTAAATACATGATTGTCGTATGCGTGGAAACTCCTTTGTGAAAGGATTTGCTAATATATGTGTTTTTAGCTAATTTATTACATGTATGTAATATGTGTAGTTTAAGTGTTTGATAAAAAGCCTGAATGAGAAAATGTTTGATGTCATGTATGTAATGAGGGTGTTGAGATATGATTCTCATTTCTCTTATTTATAATTATATTTTCTTTCATGTAACCTATCTTACTACTATGTAATTTATGAATGAAATGTCTATGTATGATAACATGTGTAGTATGCGCTTGTTAAACTGTTTAAATAAGAGTTATATTTAGTTTTAATTGTCACATGCTATCTTTGGCTATTGCATGTGAATAATGTTGTTTGAGTGCGTTTAGGGCTACAATGTAGTTCAGGCGATCGGTAATAGTTTACTATCGGTGGCCGAACTATTTTGGCTACGACAAATAAGTTCGAGAAATCCAAGTCATACGCTACTTGTCGACAGTGGTTAGGCCATGTAGAGTGCTTACGCACTCCATGTCGATCAACTCGACGTACGCTCGCACCAGAGCTTGTCAAACAACCCGATTCGCCTAATGTATGTTCACCATGTATGGACGCTACTACTTGAATCTAAAGTACCAACTTACCAGTAAAAAAGTTCGTTTAACCTTGGTACCTCGATCTGCTAAAACTCATGAGCTAGGCATGATGGTATGGGACACCGTGGTCATGCTGTCAGCCTACGCTGGGGCGATGAGCCTCCCCGTAGTGTCCAGTGAGTAATCCAGACTTGTGAGTCGAATATAGTGGTATGGGACACTGTATTCAAGTTGTTGGCCTACGATCAGGTGACGAGCCCTTAGTCACCTCAAGTATACACTAGATCTACGTTGAGGTGACGAGTCTTTCCGTAGTAAACTAGAGTATAAACCAGACCTGCACTGAGGTGACGAGCCTCTCCGTAGTGATCCAGGAACTGCCTATCGTATGTGACTACTAGGATTGACGACCCTAGATAGATCAATGTTTGGGTCAATGATATAATTGGAGGTACCTTAGCTTTCCAATACTGCTGTATGAAGAGGTATAATTAAGAACTGGATTAATCACGCACATGCACCGCATTACATATGCCTTTGGCATTGGAGTTGAGTACAGCGGGAGTGTTGCATGCCGTGATCGAGAGATGATGTCATAGAGGGAGTGCAGGCAAGGGCATACATCATTATCGCATATCATCTTTACATTAACAAGAGTACTTAGGACATGAGTGTTGTACTGTTTTATCATTACTGCTTAACTGAATTGATAACATGTTAACCTTTGCCTTATAGCTCCACTGAGTTAATCACTCACTCCCACGTTCTGGGATGGTATTTTAAACACTAACCAGACCCTTTTGTAGTTGCAGATGATGACGATGCTTGCGAAGCAGAGCTGAACTTTTATGATGACGAGGAGTTCTCCTATATGCAGCTATCAGGTGGGTCTATGTAGACTGTGTTCTGATCGACGGGATTACAGGGATGCTGAGTAGATGTCATTACACCTGTTATTTTACATTTTGGAACACCTATATATATTCATTTTATCCATTTTGGGAGTATACATGTATATATTTGACCTGGTAATATGTTCACACTCTGGAGACTTACAACGGTCTATATATTTTATATATCTATCACAGTCTTCCGCTTGCGTAATTTAACTGTCTTTGGAGTATGATTTGTTATTTTGGTGTAATCTCATTCATATTTAAGGCATTAATACAAACATCATTTACTCATCATAATTTACGTTGCATAAGTGATGTGTTGGAACTCGGGAGTTGGGCTCCTTCTCGATTCCCGATTTTCAGGGCGTTACAAATGGCCAAGCATTCTGATCGTGGGCCCTCTTCATCCTCCTCTCACAACGTGGTGATGAAGAACTCATTGCATCAACATTGTCCCTCCTGACATTTCTTCGAACAGGTGATGATGATGGACTCGCCTCATTCTCAGCGGCCCACCTCACCCTTCTTGCGGTCCGTGGAGACAATGGACCCGCTTGAACCACTCTCTTCTTCCCCATTAGAGAAATATCATGGAGATGGAAAATATCGAGGAAAAGAATGCAATAATTCTCATGAGGATGATGAGTTTGGAAGATGGGAAGATGGTTGTGTAAATAAGGTTTGGAAGATGAAGAAAGATGTGTTTGAAAGATGAGAAGATGGTCGTGTAAATAAGAAGAGAGGTGTTTGGAAGATGAAGAGAAAGGTGTTTGGAAGATAAGAAGATGGTAGAAGATGAGAAGATGGTAGAGGGTTTAGAAAAAGATAGGGTTTTAGGAAGGGAGATGAAGAAAGGAATAGGAGTTTGGGCGGCAGTGCCGCCGTACGCTAGACGTAATGCCGCCCGGGGTGTGGTAGTGCCGCCTGGGGAATAATTTTTTTAACTATTTGGAGTGGTGGGCCTCACACTTAATGTACAAGGTTATTGGTGGGCCCCGTAGGCTGACATATTTTTCAATGCTATCATATGTTTACAAACACATTTAGCATATCTGGTTGCTCCAAGGTTCCCATTTTTTGACATATAGGCTGCTTCATTTGATTGATTCAGCATATCAAAGTTCATGTAAGCCTTTGTGAACTAATATTTCATCATCATCATTATCATAATCAAAGCCTTATACTAACTAATGGAGTTGCCTACACTAATCTTGTTCTGTCATTCCACGTTATTATTAACAATAAAATATTTTTCACTATTATCTACAGTGTACAGATGCATTAAGCTTATCAGGTATTACAAGGTTCCCCATTGTTTGACAAGATGATAGTGTTTGTGCCCTAAATCGACACATTTCATGTCTAAATTACATAAGTTTTCTACGATCTATAACTGTAACGCATTTTACCATTATGGGTTTCATTTGGCTGGAAAGTCCAACATCTTATTTGCCATGAATCTTTTGATGTGTATCCTTGCCTCCTTCCCATTTGTGGCACAAAATTTCTCAAATGTTTGCTTGCATGCACAGCGAGGTCATTATTGTATTTAGTTGGTCGATAGTAGATTAGATATCATTTCCCAAAAGATCTCTCCTCTTGAAGTTGTTTCCATTTTTCCATGGTTTTAGGCTTCATTGCTACTTAGGGCCACCTCCTGCTCTTGATTTTGGGAACCTTGCTTTATTAAATTTGAGGCGCTTATCCAATTCATGATTTGCGTTGCTTTTTTAGTTTTCTCTCCTGAGAATTATGCTCCTATATCTAAGTTCACAAAATTTTCTTGTCTTTTATCAGGCTTGCCAGATGTTCAAATCAATCTAGGTAAAGTAACTAGTAAATATTGGCATAACTGCAAATAGGCATAGACAATTTCATTAGTCCCATCATTGACATTTTTGCACATTGATCTGAGGTATGGACTTTTAGGTCTTGAAAGATTTGACTATCTTGTTTTAAAATGTTAAATCCAAGTATCCATGAAATGCATGGAATTGACTGTGAAGTGAAGGGGAATCACTGGAATTGACCGTGAAATGCATGGAATTGACTGTGAAGTGAAGTGAATTGACCGTGAAATGAATGGAAATGACCATGAAGTGAAGGGAATTGACCATCAAATGCATGGAATTGACCGTGAAGTGAAGGAAATTGACCGTGAAATGAATGAAAATGACCGTGAAGTGAAGGAAATTGACCGTGAAATGCATGGAAATGATCGTGAAGTGAAGGGGAATTGTCAGGATTAATCGTGAAATGCATGGAATTGACCGTGAAGTGAAGGGAATTGACCGTGAAATGAATGTAAATGACCGCGAAATGAAGGAAATTGATCATAAAATGCATGTAATTGACCGTGAAGTGAAGGGGAATCATTGGGATTGACCGTAAAATGCATGGATTTGACTGTGAAGTGAAGGGAATTAACCGCAGAATAGATGAAATTATCTAATACAAAAACGAATCACCATTCATAATGAAATCACTATTAAGAAGACATCTTTTGCTATTAATTTATGAGAAAATATACAAAACATCATGTACATCATTTCACCTTGAATGTTTTACAAGACATCATTTACAACGTTTCACAAAATTTTTTAATTGCTCTCATGCCTAAGACAAATATATCATATTTTGTGGACATTCAGGCAATCATAGGGTAATGAGTTCGTAAAGCTGAGAGTGAATTTCTGCAAGTTTGTCCCTGACAAAATTTGATCGCTGCACAAAATGTCGATATATTTCATGACAAAATTATCACCATCATATCCGTTCTTCTACTTTGATATAGAAGTCTCTTCTTTGACTGTTCAAGCCTTCCCATCCAATGCAGACATGTCTCATGTAGCATGTAATAATATAGGCAAGCACTACTTCATTAGCTCGATATGTTCTTTATATCGACTGAGTGCCCTCGAATATAAACTATCGAGTATGACGATTTCTTACTCTTGAGGGTGGATGACCATAAGGTACCAATGACTGTTGGCGTGGTTGACTGGTACGTATGTCTATCCATGTTTAAGAAAATAAGATATCATTATAAAAATTATAGAAATGAGTACACCCAGCGTTGAGAACTTGTAATGACATCATTACCTATTTATACTGTCACATGGGCTTTTGCCCTTCTAGAGGTTTAACAATGCCGTTCACGATGAGTTTCTCTACTTGTAATAATGAACACGCTTTGTCGCTGCCAATGTCCCAATACATTCTCAATGTCAACATTTGTAAGTCAAGACATAACTATTACAAACAACATACCAAATTAGAACATATATCATATAATCAAATAATATAATAACCATGATCCAATTCATACAGTTTACCAGAAAAAATGTGGGGCAGAACTTGCAGTCTTGAGTATATAAAGTAGGAAATGAATTGTACCTTTTCTCCAAGAAATTAACGTACTTGTCAATAGGCTAATTAATAAATATGGTGAATTAAGGTCTAGTCTAATATAAGAGTTGAATACACATAGATGTATGTGTGTGAATTACTTACCATGCTATCAACCCATGCATCTTTCTCCTATATGGTCCGAAACCAAATAAATGCTGTTAAATTTTTATTTGCGTTGGTCCAACTATTCAATTCATGTAGTTCGTCTTCTGATATTACCCTAAATGGATCAATCTTGGCTTGAAAAGGTATCAAAGAAGTACACAATTCTCTTAGTTTCTCATAGTTGGCGGCATTACTTGGAGTTATTTGAATGGCAGAAATGTAAGTGAATGGAGAACGCTTGTAGACAGACGGCTTCACTACCCTCTTAGTTCTCCTCCTATAGACTGGATTGGATCGTAGTGATTTCTCACATATATCAACGTCTAACGCATCCGAGTGTTGAACATCCACCTCTCTATTCCCCTGGTCCTTACCTTCCAATTCTTCATCTTCCTTCTCCTTCTCTAACTCCTCCTTCCAAATTACATCTTCTCTAAAAGAAATGCCTCCATCTGCTTCTTCAACTCCACCTTACCCTTCTCTAACTCTTCTTTCTCCTTCTTCAATACCTCATTCTTCATCCTTAGTTCTTCTTTCTCCCTCATTAGCATTTCCCTCTCCATCTTCAAAACCGCCCTCTCATTCAACTCTTCCTTCTTTAACCTCAAGGCTTTTTTCTCTTTTAACATTAGTTTCATCTCTTTGAGTGCTACTTCTCTCTCACTCTCCATCGATTCTTCTCTCTCTTTTAGCATGCGTTCTCTCTCATCGAATTGTTTTTCCTTTTTCTTCAACTCTTTCCTATCTCTCTCCAACTGAAGCCTCTCTGCCTCCAACTCGTCCTTATCCTCCCTCGACTCCCTGGTCAATTGCAATCTCGCTCCTTCTCCCTCTCCCTCATCACTACTCTCTTTCCCTCCCCCTTCTTCTCCCCCTTCCTCTCCCTACAAAATGAAGCAATGTATGTATCAAATATGTAACATGTCAAAGTAAATATAAAATATTAACATAAAAGAAGACTTTTATGACATCTTACGTCAGATCTATCATGGACCAAACAATTGGTCTCTGTTTTCATCTCCTTAATGGTGGGTTCTAAGATAAGAACTATCTTAGTCTGCAAGAAAACACCATTCATGTTCATGCACAGAAACATATATATAGTTCAATGAGTGATCACTTAGCTTCATAAAAATTGACTTACATTTTCATTCTCTCGTATTTGATGAATCTTGTTATACCTCCAACCCTTCCATCCCCGATATTATATAAATCTTAAAATTTGGGAGGGAACGTATGAAATAATACATTCTCGGAGAGCCGATACTCTCTCAAGGGCCTATATTTGTTACAATGAAATGACAAGATGATCTTATATAAATATAGTTTTGTATAAAATAGATAAGGAAAGAATCCTTACATGTAGGGGAAATATGCAGCTAGTGACATTGTACTGAAACCCATGCGATGTCATCAAGGCACTCTCGATCCCTTCCGCCATCATCTAGAAGGCCAAACTACCCTAAGGGTAGATATTAAAGTCTTCCAACAAGTTCACAAGGTCGATATACTCTGTACAACACATAATATTTGTGTTGGTTCCCCTAACAAACCATTCTACACATAATATTAGGGCTACCTTCATGACATCTTCATGCTTATTGCTATCAACTATCTTTTTAAACACTTCTTGTACATGTTTCTTTATGATAGGATATTCCTTGAAGTATTTCTCTCTTATTGACTTCTTTGAACGATGGATATTGGGTATGGAGAGGTCACCAGTCTTCAACCCTATTATTACGGTGAAGTCCATCTTGAAAATTTTTACACGATTCCCTTATATCTCGAATACGAGATTACCTCTATATCTCTTAATAAGTGAGTGAAAAAATACTCCTATAAACTTAAATGATGAAATGTGCAATAAAAATAAGAATGAAGTCTACCTAAATATATTTAATCTACTGTTATTCTTCTCCAAATCACTCTTCACACTATTAAACCACTATGTCAATGAACATCTGTATGACAAGGTGGGGGTCGACTCGCCAAATCCTTTATGCAAGGGTATGTCATCTACAAGGATGAATTGAAAATTATATCAATGATAACATTCAATATTTAATGAAGCATAATGTGAAAGTTGACTTGTTGTGGTGAAAAATTATAAAGTATGGTGTGAGTTTGCCGAGTCGGCAGTCAGTTTTTGGCAAATTCCAAATGAAAGTACAAGACTTACGAGTGAATTTTCACAAGTTTTGGGCCTGTTTCACTCATCTATCAGTCAATTTCATGAAGTTGTAGGTAAATTTATACAAGGTTGTCGATAAAAAAGATGTCAATATTAAGTAGTTATCAGTCATTTTGACGAATTCCAAGTCAAAGTGGTCGACTCATAGGTGACATTACAAAAATCTACGGCCAATTTTACTCAGTTATGGGTCAATTTTTTGAGTTATATGTTGCATTTTGGCTTGAGAATGTTGTGAAATTGACCGTGAGTAAAGTTGACTGAGGATTGAAATTGACTGTGAAGTGAAGGGAATTGACCGTGAAATGCATGGAATTGACCGTGAAGTGAAAGGAATTGACCGTGAAATGAATGGAAATGAAAGTGAAGTGAAGTGAATTGACCGTGAAATGCATGGAATTAATCGTGAAGTGAAAAGGAATCACCGGAATTGACCGTGAAGTGAAGGAAATTGACTGTGAAATGCATGGAATTAACTGTGAAGTGAAGGGAATTGACCGTGAAATGAATGGAAATGACTGTGAAGGGAAGGGAATTGACTGTGAAATGCATGGAATTGACCATGAAGTGAATAGAATTGATCATGAAGTGAAGGGAATTGACCGTGAAATGCATGGAATTGACCATGAAGTGAAGGGAATTGACTGTGAAATGTATGGAATTGACCGTGAAGTGAAGGAAATTGACCGTGAAATGAATAAAAATGATCGTGAAGTGAAGGGAATTGACCATAAAATGTACAAAATTGACCGTGAAGTGAAGGGGAATCACCGGAATTGACCATGAAATGCATGGAATTGACCGTGAAATGAATGGAAATAACTGTAAAGTGAAGGGAATTGATTGTGTAGTGAAGGGGAATTACTGGAATTGACTATGAAATGCATGGAATTGACCGTAAAGGGAAGGGAATTGACCATGAAATGAATGGAAATGACCATGAAGTGAAGGGGAATCGCCGGAATTGACCGTGAAATGCATGAAATTAACCATGAAGTGAAGGGAATTGGCCATGAAATGAATGGAAATGATCGTGAAGTGAAGGGAATTGACTGTGAAATACATGAAATTGACTTTGAAGTGAAGGGAATTGACGGTGAAATGAATGAAAATGATCATGAAGTGAAGGGATTTGACTGTGAAGTGAGTTATATGTTTCTTGCAGTTATGAGTGGAATTTCATTTAATCCTTAGTCAATTCCATTTAAATTATGGTCATTTTAACTCTGTTCATGGACATGAAATGTATGGAATTGACCGTGAAATGCATGGAATCATCGGAATTGACCATGAAATGCATGGAATTGACCGTGAAATGAATGAAAATAACCGTGAAGTGAAGGGAATTGACCGTGAAGTGAAGGGAATTGATTGTGAAGTGAAGGGAAATTGCTGGAATTAACTATGAAATGCATGAAATTGACCGTGAAGTGAAGGGAATTGACCATAAAATGAATGGAAATGACCATGAAGTGAAGGGGAATCGCCGGAATTGACCGTGAAATGCATGAAATTAACCATGAAGTGAAGGGAATTGACCATGAAATGAATGGAAATGATCGTGAAGTGAAGGGAATTGACTGTGAAGTGAAGGGAATTGACCGTGAAATGAATGAAAATGATCATGAAGTGAAGGGAATTGACCGTGAAGTGAGTTATATGTTTCTTGCAGTTATGAGTGGAATTTCACTTAGTCCTCAGTCAATTCCTTTCAAATTATGGTCATTTTAACTCTATTCATGGTCATGAAATGCATGGAATTAACCATGAAATGCATGGAATCACTGGAATTGACCATGAAATGCATGGATTTGACCGTGAAATGAATGGAAATAACCGTGAAGTGAAGGTAATTGACTATGAAGTGAAGGGAATTGATTGTGAAGTGAAGGGGAATTGCTGGAATTGACTATGAAATGCATGGAATTGACTGTGAAGTGAAGGGAATTGACCATGAAGTGAAGGGGAATCGTCGGAATTGACCGTGAAATGCATGAAATTAACCATAAAGTGAAGGGAATTGACCATGAAATGAATGGAAATGATCGTGAAGTGAAGGGAATTGACTGTGAAATGCATGGAATTGACTGTAAAGTGAAGGGAATTGACCGTGAAATGAATGAAAATGATCATGAAGTGAAGGGAATTGACCGTGAAGTGAGTTATACGTTTCTTGCGGTTATGAGTGGAATTTCACATAGTCCTCAGTCAATTTCATTCAAATTATGGTCATTTTAACTCTGTTCACGGTCATTTTAATTCAGTTCGCTATTAATTTAACTCAATTCGAAGTTATTTTAACTCAGTTCGGGGTCATTTTAACTTAGTTCACAGTCATTTTAACTAAGTTCGCGGTCAATTAAATTGAATTCGCATTCATTTTAACTCAGTTCGGGGTCAATTTAACACAGTGGGTCCTCATCAATAACTCAATGGGTCTTCAGTCTATTAACTCAGTTGGTGCTCGGAGTCTTTCACTTGATCTTTATTTAGTTTCACATCTCATTTCGTTCTTTGTTTCAAAAACCCTCAATGTGGGCCATTTGAGCATTGAATTTGCTCATTTATCGAGACATGACATACCATTTAATGTTTAAAAACAAAGAAAATAGATTGTGGACCGTGCGCATATATAGTATAATATATAGTGGGGTCCACAAAAAGAAAGTAGTATTTCCAACATGCCTGTTGTTTGAAGCTTCTTAGATGGGGGGACCATTTTCGCTTATCTTCGGTTCACAAAAGTGGAAAATGACGTGTGTAAGATGTGTATTCTTGACCAGATAAAGGTATACTAAAAATGAGGCTTTTACTCTTAGGGTGGACAGTCAAAAAATGAGAAAGAAGAAAGCAATAAAAGGAGAATTTTACTACTAGGGTGGACAGTCACAGAGGGGAAGAAGTAATTAGAAAATGAGATTCTTCAGCTAGGATGAAAGATTAAGGAGAGGAAACAAGAAAAAACTCTCAAAGGTGTGTCTCATAAAAGCAGGGGCATTTTCAACATGTGAAAAACTATCCCTACAATAGGGGCTTATTCTTGGAAGTTAAGAATAAGTGGGCCTAGAAAGGCACGTGGGCCATAAGTGAGTTGTAAAGAGGGAAAAAAGCTATGCTAATGTGAGTATACCGAATCCGAGTCCCCGTAAAACGGGCGGATAATAAAAAAAACACCACCATAACAATGAATTGGATCATCATATCATTTTGAGAATTCTATGATAGCCCAAGAAATATTTGATGGATCTAATGGACAGTCTGGATCGATCGATAGGAATCTCCGGTGTCCCAATGCAACAAGAAGCACTATAACATGTGGTGTGGGGGAACATACAAGATCGTGTATGTGATGGTGTGTATGTGAGCCCTGTATACGTGGGAGGGGTCAGAACTTTCATAAGATTCGATTTTGAAATTAAGGTTCTCTGGCTCAAAAATAAGGTTCTCTCTCACCCTTTTGTGCAGCCACCAACCACAACAACACCACTCTCATCTCCTCTCTCTTTCTCCTTTCCTAGAAAGGTATTTTTCTTTCTACATCTGTGTTTCAATATTTTTATTTTTGTTGGATGTATGAGCTACTTCTCTCTGATGGCTTCTTTGGCTATCTAACCATGTTATCTTCATCTGATTACCTAAAAACCCAACTGATTTAGATTTAGAATTCTGGTTCCTAAATGGGTTTTTGGATATATATGCCATAACAAGAAAAATCCGTTAATTCTAGCTGTAGAAGTCTCCCTCGCTTACATGGGTTTTTGAAATTTTATGCTATTACTAGAAAAACCCATTAGTTCTAGCTGTACAAATCTTCCTCCTTTACCTGGGTGTTTGGAGTGTTATGCTATAAATAGAAAAATCAATCAATTCTAGCTGTAGAAGTCTCCCGCCCTTACATGGGTTTTTTGATATTTATTTATTTATTCTATACCAAGAAAACCCATGTAATTTAGATTTAGAATTCTCCCTCCCACATGGGTTTTTGGAGTATTTTTATGCTATATGTTTTATCTCTTTCCCTCTCCCTCTCTCTCTCTCTGTTTTTTTTTTTTTTTTTTTAATGAGATTTATGCTATTGTATCCTTGAATCTTCCCATACTTTTTTTTTTGGGTAAAAATTTAGGCTGGTCAATTACATAATTGGTTCTGTCATTTTCCTGCTTCCTTACCTAAGAGCTAGAGAATCCCATTCCCCCTGGTCTCAGTTACATTTGCCTTATCTGTCTAAAATATTTCCTCTCCTTACAAGGATAAAAAAAAAAAAAAAAAAAACTTTGCCCACCCACACTAAGGGAGTGTTTGGATGCAATAATGAATTGATTGCAGCAGTTGGTCTAAGGTGATTGAAATGAGCAGATTGTGATTACCCTCCCTTTGCATCCATATCGGGGGTCTATGCTCCAAACTGCAATTGCGTTACTTTCAAAATGGAAATGAAAGGAATGTAACTGCAGTCTGAGGGGTACTGTGTCATTATGAATATATGAGAATCTTCTTGATTAACTGAATCCTCACAACTCAATTCCTTTGTGCATCCAAGCACAGCCTGAGTAGCAATCATATATCCACCCATTTGGCTATCCCATTTCTGCTGACAATCCAGAACATGATTTTGGTATATGTCATGTAATGGATGATTAAAATATGCTTTCTCTAAAAAGATTTAATTAGCATAAGACCTACATGGATGGGTGAATTTACCTTAGCTCTTTGAATTTTATGAGTCCTTTCTCTTGAGTCTCGACACAGAGATTGGGTCTATTCATATGGTTGTTGCATCAGAATCATTGATGGTGAAGGAATATGAGAAACTCTGTTTACAATGTGGGCATGATGAGATGAGTTGCTTAACTCACGATGCGTAATATGTGGGAAGCGGTTGGCTTTTGATTTTATGCCATGAGTGTTTATATGATATCAGTCTCCCTTTGTGTGATTAACCTGCTTGCAATGTGGCAAAATATGCCAATACAATCTTCCACACTATAGTTGCACGAAGCATGAAGCAAAGTGGCAAGAGATTTGGGTGTGGAGCAGGGAGGCGTCTGTTTCAAAATGTTATCAAGAATAAAAAGCTAGGAAGCAGGAGTGGCACCTTGTTAGAAGGATCAAAGATCATGCAACTAAGTTCCACAATTCCATCTTCCATGTTGACTTGTATGATTTGTTGATGCCCTCGATTTAGTTGCATCATGGTGTGTTGTGAAGGCCGTAAAGGCCATTACGTAAAGGTAATGGTGGCACAACCGTTACATGTTACGGGTCATAAAGGCTGTAATCGCCCTTAGAGAAAAAATGACTCGTAAAGGCTGTTATAGCCCCCATGATGGCCTGTTACACCCCCCATAAAGTCTGTAAAGGCCCCGTAATGGTCCATTATGGGGCTGATACAGGTTTTTTGGGATTTGTTTTCAATTAAAAAAAGTGACCGTAACGGCTGTTACACCCCGTATTGTAAAGGTAACAGTGGTGGCTGTTACAACCACTGTTATTGTTACGGAATACTTTGGTTGCATGCTTAGAGGTAGGATTGGTGGACTTTTTACATCATGATGTTCTCCTTGAGTGACACTTGCTTACTACTTGTTGGCTTTTATGAGGTTGTTTTTGAACCAAAAGGAGTACTTATTTATTTATTTATTATTATTATTTTTTACTATGAGTAACCAAAAGAATGAATTTTCCTTTTCCAATAGATTCAAGCTAGGATTAACATCTTGAGAAATTCAAACTCTCACCTTGGACCAACTACAGTTTAAAGTCTTGCTCTTGCTCCATGCCCATTAAAAATAAAAACGCAGATTCTTGCTCCATAAGCTTTTGTGGTGAATTTTAAAGTGGTGAAGCACTTTTTTCATTTATTTATTTTCAAAGAGTATTTTCTATCAAAATCAACATACTATTACTGGAGTACTTTTCCATTGTCTTCTCCTCACGTGAGCCAATCTTTTGTGCTAATTGGAAGAATTTAGATTCCTTGGGAAAATATATTTCCTTGATTTGGTTCGATATTTCCTTGCTGTAACCACGGACACTTAGCTGGCAACCCAATATGGATAATGAAGTTTGATGGGGTGAGTAACCCTTGAGAAACCCATAAGATCCTAACTCCAATTGACTTTTTAATCTTGTAAGATATAGGATTGTTTGAACTCTGAAAGGCGTATGGAAATGTCACCATTCATATACCCCTATCTCATTCACTTCCAAGAAAGAGGCCCATGTCCAGCCCCTCGTTGATAGTTGTTTTCATTCAACCTTATGGATAACATTTGAAACCATGTTTTCAAGCATTACCTACGGGCTAATGGTTCTGACATCCATGAACCCTTAAACATTTTTGCCAAAGGAATTGGGATGTATGATGAAAATAACAGAAATAGGAAGCACCAGCCAGCAGGGTGATGTGGCAGATCAAGAAAAATGGCAGAAGGATGGATCTACTCACCTATTCGAGGACAATGAATGGTTCTCCTCTATCAATACATTGGAGAAATTAACGAGGTGAAAAACTTTTGGAACCTTAGTTGCAGGATCCTGCTAATTGGGTGCTGGTCCCACTATGAATTGCGTTTCGGACTCTCGCTCCTGTTCACTTTTGTTTCCCATTTGTACTTGTTTACATTTTGAAATAGATGCTTCCTTGCTCCTGCACCTGAATTTGTTGCGGCTTTGCTTCACACTTCGTGCAACTATAGCTGGAACCCTTAGAGACCATAATAACATAAGATTAATGGGTAGGGATGAATTAGAGGAAAAGTTAACAGTCATGAATGTGTATTAGTGTTGCATAGCTGGATGGTCCTGACTTTCATGATAGCAGTTCCAACTGTACTTCAGTGTATTAGCTATTTGTGCTCTACCAACAATATGCAACCTTGCCGTAGCTGTGTACAACCAAGTCGGATCTTCTCTTGGTTTTTTGATATGTAACTAAAAACCTCATTGAGGAAAGAGAAGGATACAACTGTTTAATCCCATTAGAAGAACAACTGTCCATTAAGGCAATGGATATGACATTCCGGTATTATGAGCTAGTCTAGAGACGCCTTCATTATCAGGAGCATCTGAAGAGGGTTAGCCTCCCTCACAACTGCTAAAAAGCACTCTAAAAAGATGTGGCTAACATCCTTCAAAATAAATAAATAAATAAAGGAGGTAAAAAGAAGAAGATACAACTCTTTGAGGTTAATCTCATACCCAATAGACATGCTTCCACAGAATGGGACAATTGCTGACCACACAAGCAGTGGTGATCTTCGAATGACCTTTGCGATTAATGGGCAGTAATGAGTCAAAGAAAGATTAGGGCCAACTTCATTCACCATTAACTCCACATAACTGGAGTTGTTGGTTCCTGGAAAATTTTGTGTTCCTTGGAGTTATTCAACTAAATATGGCTGCTGTAGCTTATCTAGTGTGTGTTAATGTATTGCTTTTGTCATGATTAACCATACCACGGAAGTGGCAGATGCAGTGCATGTACAGAGAGAGGGCACAGTGGTCGTTTCCGCGTTTTTCTTTGTTGTGACCCCCTCGAGCTTTTGTTCTACTCGTGTCCCACTGGAGCTTTTGTTCCACTTGTTTTTGCACTGTGGTCGACCCATTTCCACGTTTTTCTTTGTTGTGACCCACTCTAGCTTTTGTTCTACTTGTGTCCCACTTGAGCTTTTGTTCCACTTGTTTTTGCACTGACATACTGACATGAGCAGGCTAACAGATGGTATGGATTTTACATAGTCATCCTGGTGGACCCCACAGAAAGAGAGGGAGGGAGGGCTCATGGTATCAACTGTGGGCGACCCATTTCCACATTTTTCTGTGCTGTGGCCCACTCAAGCTTTTGTTCTACTCTTTTTTGGGCTGATGTCCTGACATGAGCAGGCTAATAAATGCATGGTATGGATTTTACATAGTCATCACAGTGAGCCCCACAGAACCTTTGTTGCACACTCTCCCTGCTACTTCAGTCCATGTGGGCTGAACAGAAAGTGGAGTTCGAGTGGGCTACTTGCATCAAAGAATTGAAAAGATGCAAGTAAAAATCTAAGCTGTTGCAAGCTTTATGCGGGTGAATTCTGAACTGTAAGCCAGACAAAAGCCACATTTTCCAGTTCCCAAAACACCCCTATGAAATTAATTGCGGGGGCAAAAATGTCCAAAAGCTGCTCGCATTGTATGCATATGGTATAGATAAAGTAAATGGTAGTTTTTGGTGTTCTTGTCTATAATAACATTCATATACCTTGAGATGCTCTTGCACTTCTCACATGTCTCACTCTCTTATTTGGAATATCAATTATTTTCACCACATGGCCAATAAACTTATCTAAATTCTTGTTCAGAATTTATTGTTTCATTTCATTTTTCTGTAATTGTTCTCCTGTTACTACTATTTCTGTTTTGTGGCTAATGGCATGTAGTTTGGGTGCCATTACACAAGAGAAGTTCTTGGCATTTCAATCTGTTCCTTCTTTTTTATTTGGTCAGATCCAGTCACCAAGGAATGCACAAGTTCCAGACGGTCATTGCAGATCCCAGACCGAGCATTTGTATCATATCCTGTTTTGTCTTATGGCATCGATGAACGCCTGAAGTTCATCATTTGTTAAGGGACTGGATCCTTCTGGACATTATGCATGTCTGGCCCTGTGGCCCTTGATGATGTGAGTGGAGCACTTTCTTGTCCCGAAACAGCTAGATACTCTCGTGATGCTAGGTGCTTCAGTGACAAAGAAAACTCGCTCACATTGGCTAATGGGCAACTTGCTCACTTACCTACGGAAACCAGTGGCTTTAGAGTTGGGACACTTCTACTTCCCAATGGGGAATCATATTCCGGGACATTATTGGGTAACATGCCAGAAGGCTCGGGGAGGTACGTATGGTCAGATGGTTGCATCTATGAGGGTGAGTGGAGAAGAGGGATGAGACATGGCATTGGCAAGATTACATGGCTTTCCGGAGCTGTTTATGAGGGTGAATTTTCAGGTGGGTATATCAGTGGTGCTGGCACTTATATCGGGGCCGATAATGTGATTTACAAGGGACGGTGGCGGCTGAACGTCAAACATGGGTTGGGATGCCAGACCTATGCTAACGGAGATGTCTTTGAAGGTTCTTGGATTCAGGGAGTGATAGAAGGGCACGGCAAGTATGTATGGGCCAATGGGAATGTGTATGCTGGTGACATGAAAGGAGGAAAAATGTCTGGAAAAGGGACTCTTACTTGGACAAATGGGGACTCTTTTGAAGGAAGCTGGTTGAATGGGTTGATGCATGGTTTTGGAGTGTATACATGGGATGATGGTGGCTGTTATGTTGGGACTTGGACCCGAGGCCTGAAGGATGGGAAAGGAGCCTTTTATCCAAATGGAGACAGGCTTCCCGCTGTGCAGGAGCTTTATCTCAATGCTTTGAGAAAGCGGGGATTGCTACCAGATTTGAGAAAACAGAACCATAGGTCGCACATCCGCCATTGCTCTTCAATGGACATGGGGAATGTCAAGGTCCACGAGGCCCATGGATCGAGTCGAGTCTCATCTAATAAGCTCCCAAAAGGCAACCTGATCAATCTGGAGCAATCTCGCAACAGAAACGTCTCTTTGGAAAGACGCTGGAGTCTCGAGGTAGCTATTGAAAAGGTGATTGCACGTGATTCGTCACTGAATTCCGGAGAATCTATCCTGGAAGGTGATGAAAAGGGGGCCAGCACGAATGCTCCGATTCTGGAACGTGAGTACATGCAAGGTGTACTGATCAGTGAGCTCGTAATAAACAACAGTTTTTCATCTTTGTCAAGAAGGGCGAGAAAGCGACAGAGGAAACTTGTGAAGGATATAAAAAGGCCAGGTGAAGCAATTATCAAAGGTCACAGAAGCTATGATCTAATGCTCAGCTTGCAGCTCGGAATCAGGTAATATTCAGTTTTGTGATTAGGAAGTAATGCATATTTCTATACTTATGTGATTATATCCATGCTGCTTTTACTTTAGTGGGGTGCGTGTGGTTGCATGAAATTTCATCACCAAAATAGCACGAATTTTCATGATTAATCAGTCCAATTTGGTGGAAACTATCGCGAAATTTCATGATATTTGGTGCAATAAAACACACCCTTTACTTTTTTGACAAGTCCTAATTTATTTTGAGTCTTTGGCAAATTTTGTTTCACGGTCACTCAATGATTGTTTATTTTTAGCCTTCAATACCACGAATATGTGCTTTCAAGTTGTTTGTTCAATAGTTTATAGGCCTCTTAGATGATGAGTTCTCCCTTTCATTGATGATCTTTTCCCAGGTACTGTCTTCTGTTTTATGATTATTCAACTGGTTGAGCAAGTAATATTGTGTAATCCCCGTTGCTATCGCTCTCGTCCCCACTCTTCTGAGTCGATGGGCCGTTTCTAGTTGACTTTTTGGGCTGGGTTTCTCTAGTGTATGGCCTGTTGGCCTGGGTTGGGCTGTGTGATTTTTTTTCCCTCTATTTCCTCTGGTTCGTGGCATAAGTTTGTGTCCTTTTGAATAAATGCTTATCATTACCTTAAATTTTTTTATTACCAATCAAAAAGAAGAAAGATACCTGAATAACGATGATAATATGAACATATGAGATGAAATTCTTATGACAGCAACAAACCCTGAAATATGAGCGGTGGTCAGTGTCAACATTTTCATTTGGCTTTAAACTGGTAGAAAATCATAAAAAATCACTAAATATATCTTACAAATGCATGTAATACATATAAATATATCTATATACAGGCATATTGGTATGTTCACCTACAAGCTGTATGCATGGTAACTTGCCATGCATGTCTTTTAGAATGTTCACGTCTAACACATTGCATGGTAACTTGCCATGCTTACTAGCTGTCTGTCTCTAGTTATGTGTGTGTGTCTACCTATTTTCTATATTTGCACGTATGAAACCAAGGGCAACTAAAAAAATGGCCAAGTTTTTTAACTGTCCATTTGTTTTTTGTCCACTTTGGCACACCCGAAGAGCGAAAAGCCTGATTCTTGGGTCAGGGCACATAGATGGTGGAACCAATCTGATGGATGGCTTGGATCTCACACATACATGCCATTTTTGCCAGTCTGGCAGTGTGTAGAGGGGCTAGGATCTACAGGAATGTGGAGTTAGCATACCTCTATATCTGTACATGTTGACCTCAATTTTACGCATCCAAGAAACAATTCCATTTGGCTTACTTGGGTTTGTTTTCCCCTCAATAACGCTGTTAGCCAATGTAATTGCCATTCAGATCACGTCTTGTGTTTCATAAAATAAAGAACCATACAAAGACCCATTTTATGGGGGAAGGTGCTGAATATTTCACCAAGCTTCCAGATTTTGTATGCAAGTACTAATCATAACCCAAGACGAGGAAACTTATGTTTTACAAGTCATATCAGTACTGTGGATTTGTGTCACAAACACCACTAAGGTAATTGTACGGAGATTGGATTCTTGTTTAAAAAAAGTTGTAATGGACAGACGGATAGGAGTTTGGAGTTGGTCTGAAAAACTTCATACACCTTCCATGTTTTTTGGTTGTCCTATTTATACCTTTTTTGTTATATTTTACTTATTTAAACATAATCTTTTCTTCTATGCTTATATACTAAATCTTGCATGCTCTTTTTGTTAGATTAAGATAGTTGGCTGTATGGGGTGGCATCTTGTTTGTTGGAGTCATAATTTCTTTACGCTTCAAGTTTGAATAACAATTACCAAGACATCAGTAAGTTAATATATTTATCAATGGCCGTTGGGAAAGATTCAGGATTTCCTTTTTAGTTGGAAGCATGCATTGCCAGCCCTTGACTATTTAGGTTAAGTGGAGTGTTGAATGTGTCTCCAACCATCTCAAGTCTATTCGGTTATTCTTTTTTCCATGGCTTTATTTCAAATAATTAATTCTTAGTTCTAACTGATGATATCTTATAATTCCTCTCTTTGTTTTGCACTTTTTAATAAATTCCATTACTGAGAAAAAGAGAATTGTTAGGGCAATATAATCTTTTATAAATACACTGATTGTTTAGATTTACTGCTGAATGGTGAACATGAGATACATGCTTTTTTTTTTTTTTCCTCACAGTTTATAGTGCTTGAGTTGTTTCTTCGACAAGTATCTAATTGCAAGTAAGGCTTACCACAAAAATAAAATTTTTTATTTTATTTTATTTTATTCATGTTAGGTGTTTGGTTTCATGATCATCCCAAGTCCTTGTTGGCAGTAGAAAAAATATACAATGTTGCAAAGTCAATGGAATTGACTTACCTTTTAACTCCAACCAATAATTAACAAACGTAACCGTAACATGTGCCCAACTCAATGTCTAACAGTCTAACAAAGATCATGACTGAAGTTCAGCATTTTTTTTTCTCCTGTGCTCATGACATCATGTGTGCAATGTCGAGAGAGTAATTATTTGCTGGATCCTTCTAACTAGGTGCTGTTCCTGCTCTGAATCACGCTTTGTACTCGCACTCATGCTTAGCCATTCATACTGGGCAACATTTTGAAACAAGCGCTTCTCACTCCTGCACCCTAATATGTTATTACTTTGCTTCATGCAACTATATGTTTACTAAACCCATGCCCGTATTCTTTTATATAGACTATAGGGGTAAGAAATATTGTAGTCCATAAAGTACAAATTAAATTCCTATTATTATTTTTTATCCCACTTTGTATCCTGCCTATTCAAGGGTGAAGTCTTATTTGGTCTTTACTCGTGTATCTCTCATCACTTTTGGATCATTCTGTTCTTCCAAAACACCTTTAATTGTTTCTTTTCATTATGTACCTGTACCCTTCCAACCCATTCTCCAATCGAGATTAGGTATTTCTTGGAACTCTTTTATATGTATCAATGTTGTTTAATTTGTGTCATTAGTCAATTTGATCACAAGAAATTGTTTCATTTTGCTAGCATACAACCTTTAACCTAGATGCACTTACTGTTAGTCCATGGAACTGTTATTATTAAATAGTTCTCTTTCACTTAGTTGATTTCTTGAATTCCTACCTTCCTATGGTTAGGCCTTTTGTTTTACCCCCAAGCTTTTTTACTTTATTCCCTCGGTCGATAATTCACGAGAATGGGGAGATTGAGCAGGATGCTGCCCATGGAATTCAAGATGGGTGGAAGGAATGGGGATGTTTCTCTGGAGTTTTATGTGATTGATGTATACCCCTCAAAATGAAAGGGAAATTTTATAGGATAGCTATAAGACCAGCCATGCTTTATGGCACAAAATGTTAGGATGATTGTAGCTGAAATGAGGATGTTCAGCTGGATGAGGGGCAAGTTGAGGAAGGATACAGTTAAAAATGAACACATTCAAGGGAACTTAGAAGTAGCACCAATAGTTAATAAGATGAGAAAGTAGACTTGGATGGTTTGGTCATGTGCAATGGGGACCAAGAACTGTGCCTGTTAGAAGGAGCAAGTTGGTACAAGTTGAAGGCTCCAAAAGGGCAAGGGGAGGGCTAGAAAGGACATGGGTGAAGGTAGTAAGAAAAGACATGAAGGCCTATAGTCTAACTGGAGTTATAGCCCATGACAAGAGTAGAATGATGGAAAAGGATTTATGTAGCTGACCCCAATTAGCTGGGATAAGGCTTAGATGATGTCATGATGATGATGATTTTTAAAAATTCTTTTACATGTACTGATACTGATGCCCTGGACACTGGATGATGATGATGATTTAAAAAAAAATTCTTTTTATGATTTCATTCTAAATTTGTTTCGCCCTATCAAGAGAAAATTTCTCAAGTTGGTTCAGTCTTTAGTTAGTTGATGACATGGTTTTCTTTTTAATTTCTTTTGTTTATTTATTTATTAATTATTATTATTATTATTATTTTTGTTGCCTTAGTTCTGTCATTGTAAAGGAGGCCTCAAACCTTATGGCATAATTCTTTTCAGTAGAAATACAAATATTACTAGAGATGTGAGCCTTGATGCTGTTGAAAGTTGCTTCTAAACTTGTTACTGAGCATATTTAGTATGTGTTTTGTTACAGATATACTGTGGGTAAAATTACACCAATACAGAGACGTGAAGTCCGTTCATCAGACTTTGGCCCCCGAGCAAGCTTTTGGATGAATTTTCCGAAAGAAGGTTCCCAATTGACACCTCCTCACCAGTCTGAAGATTTCAAGTGGAAAGACTATTGTCCAATGGTTTTCAGGTTATGGTTTTACCCCATTCTGTAGTAATTGCTAAATTACACCCACCCACCCACCCATATGTATGTATGCATGTGTGTGTATTTAGGGTTTTGCTAATGTCCCCAAAGCTTTTTAACGACACACGGGACATCCAATCATTGATCGGGACACTTCATTCAATAGTACCATTGGAAGCTATCCATGGTGAAAGAATCACATCAATTGGATGATCCTAACCCTTTGAATGGGTTTAATTTGTTGCAACCGTCCAATGTTTATGAGCCATATATCACATGGTTAGAATGATCAAACCAAAGTGCTGCTTTGGAATCATAAGCAATAGAAAGTGGAATCTCTCTAATTGTTGTTTCAAGATGATGAGTGGACCTATTTTGTTACTCTGCTTAATCTTGACTGTCCATTTTCCATGCCATTGGTTGGATGTTTAGGATCATTGGATCGGTGTGACTTTTTCATCATGGCTTTGTCCTAGTTATATGAATGGATGAATGGTTCTAACCCATAATAGGTCATCCCTTGTGTCATTTAAAATCTTCGGGTCGTTGCTAACTTCCCCATGAAGGTAGGGACAGTAGCAAAACCCCCATATATATATATATATATATATATATATATTTGCATGTAGTGCTTGGCCTGTTTGATTGATTCATATAAATTGACATGAGCTGCTTCCATGTTTTCATTGTGGAGTTATATTCAGACTTCATGATTGCAAATTTATCATAATATTCTGCAAATGTGTTTTTACACATCTTGCTGTTATCCTATAACTTTTTGCAGCTAGATGCCTGGAATATAACTCTTTTTCTAAATGGTAGATTCTTATTTTTCCATCTTAAATCAAATTGTTGTAGCTTACTTTCTTTTCATTTTTAACTTGCATATAAAAAAATGGAGAAAAGCTAGACATATCTTAGTTCAATTATTCAAGAGTGCAATTAAGTGGCCTAGGCGGTTAATCTGATGTGGCATCACGAAGTCCTACATTATCACTATTAAAAGAAAAGATTCCATCTTGAATTGATTTTCCTAGTTCGATGCCATCTATGTAAACCTATTTATTAAAATTCTCAATCTATTTCTTTTCAATGCTTGGAGATCCCATTGCTTAATATTGCTCAGAATTAGCTTTGGTCCATCTTCTTTGTTGGTCATTGGAATCTTTTAATGCAAAATCACTTTTCCTTTTCTTTCTGTTTTGGTTAAATGGGAGAAAATATACATACCCATATTCTGTTTGGACATATGGACAACCCTAGCTTTTCAAGTTCCTACTTCTTCTTTCTCGCCCCCACACCCCCCCCCCTCTCTTTTTTTTTGGTGTTATTTTGTGTTAGTGAAGTGGGCCAAGTAGCAGCATCATCATCTAATCCGTATCCCAATTAAATGGAGTCGGGTACATGAATCCTATTCCGCCATTCTACTCTATCAAGGGTTATACCTTCAGTTAGAATATAGGTCGTCAATTCTTTTCATACTACCTCTATCCACGTCCTTTTCGCCCTTCCACCTTGCCTTTTTGGAGCTTCAACTTGTGCCCACTCCCTCCTAACTGTCGTAGTTCTTGTTCTCCTTTGCACATGACCAAACCAAAGACTACTGTTCCTCATCTTGTTACCTATTGGTGCTACTCCTAGGTCCCTTCGAATGGGTTCATTTCTAATTCTATCCTTGTCTTGCCACTCATCCATCTCCATCTCAATATCCTCATTTCAGCTACACCTCATCCTATGAACATGTTGTTCCTCAACATTCTGTTCCATGAAACAATGGCCAAGTAGTCTATCGTAAGAAATATTTCTGATGAGTTATTATCCTATCAATTTCATTTCTTGAAGAATGTGAGCTAGGCGAATGAATGCTTCACTAATAACTTTAATTTGTTCATTGTTTCGAGTTCTTTCTAATGTTAAGTTGCTGTGTGTACAAGTGCTACAGAATTGAGACGTTTCAATCTAGTCACATCCTAAGTTTTCTTAGAAACGTGTGATGTTTATGTGCTGTTACTGTGCTATGAAAATGCCACAATTGTCCTCGTAACATGTTGCTGCCATGTTACCTAATAAAGAAGTGTAGACATGCAACGGTTAGTGTTTATCTTTTAATCTTCTTTAGATGGAATCTGCAGGAAAATTTACACCATGCATGGCAAGATTAAGGATCTGATATTTATTTCTTTTTCAAAATTAGCTAACTCAAGTTCATTCTTGCAGAAACTTGCGAGAGATGTTTAAGATTGATGCAGCAGATTACATGATATCTATTTGTGGAAATGATGCACTTAGGGAGCTTTCTTCCCCTGGGAAGAGTGGTAGTGTCTTTTTTCTGTCTCAAGATGACCGGTTCATGATTAAGACTCTTCGAAAATCAGAAGTACAGGTGATTCCCATCTCTTTTTAGATTCTATACGAAGGTAAACCAAGTATAAACTTCATGATCGATTACTATGGTAGCAGGCATTTCTGATGATACACACTAAGTATAAACTTTATGATCGATTACTATGGTGGCAGGCATTTCTGTTGTTGTATCATCATCATTATTAATTTATCACCATATCCTCGTCCCAGCTATTTAGTGTCCCAGCTAACTTGTTGATTGTAATCAAACTTTGTAATATGCTATTAGATAATGCTTGAATGTAAACAACCTATTTAATAGTCTATTACATTACGGCTGTGGGGGTTTTGTGCTCTCATTGCCTTCCCCCAGCCCGCATAAAGGAGTGTTGCATTGGGTTGACAGCCTTCAAACTTATGCTGTAACTTTCATCATGAATCTGAACAATGCCAATAATTTGGGATACAGCTTAGAAGAGGACGACTAGTCACTTAGCATTCATTTCTATTTAAGGTGCCATCCTTTGTAAGCACACGGACCTTTTTTTCTTCTCACCACCTCAAGCAAAGTCTGTTTAGGTCTCCCTAATCCTCCTTTCTTGTAACAATGATATATTTGTAAACCATGTAAGTAATGTTGTGGATGATTTGGCTGAAAAAGGGCTCTAGTCTCCAAGAAAGGTTTTACATATCAGTTTTGCACAAAGTTTCGCATTGTTGAGAAATGGAAATTTTGAGGATAATATTGTGAAATGTTTCAATATATTGTAAAGTTCTGCGAAACTTTAGGGAAATGGTGGAATTTGCTAGTGAAACTTTAAGAGATGCTAAAAGACACATGACTGCACACTAGGAACTGCCACAATTCCATTGTTTAGGGGACAAAACTATGCATTATCTGTCATAAATGATGCAATTATATCAACAATTAGTTCATATAATTCAAATGTCACACAATACCATCAGTAAAGAGCAAACAATACAACCAAAAACTATAAATAATCAAAATGTACATTGTTCTTAGACTCACATGGAGTTATGAGGCAGCTTTAGGTTGTCATCCCGATCCTAATTGGGTGTTAATAATACTGTTGCTCCACATAACTACATTGATGTGCCTAGCCCAGCTCATGAGGTGATGATACCAGGCCATGTACTCTCGAACATATCAATGGTACTCATCCTCAGATATAACACTAGTAGACCTATTGATGGATACTGAGCAGGCATTGTAAGTGTCACAAAGATTGGATCCTTAATCTTGCTCCGGTGGTAGACTCTCAGGAGTTTCAACACCCGGTCAAGGTTCGAGTATCCATAGGTGGTGAAATCCCACTACAGCGTGAGTGTGTGGGGGTGTGTGTGCATGTGAAAAAAAAATGTCACAAAGATTGCTCCTAGTGGCACTGGTTGTGGCTGTGGTTGGGTTGGACATCTTCGTACCCATATCCATATCTTGATACATCTATCCTATATCTGTCAAGGTATTCAATATCGGTTACGTATTGGCCGTAACGGCAAATTCTTAATGGTAACGGTTGATACCGTTACGTGATACGGCTCCGAAACAGGGCATCTCTATTTTTTGGGTCTGTAATGGCCGTTAAAAGCTATAACGGCCATTACGGTATCGTAACAACTATTACGGGCCACAACCCTAAAGAAAATGGGAAAAAATGAAAAAAAAAAACATACTTATTTTCTTCTTCTTCTTCTTCTTCTTCTTCTTTTTGGGCTGCTGCGGCTGCGGCGGCAACAATTGCTGTGGCCCTTCTTCTTTCTTCCCGTTCCTCTCTCTCTCTCTCTCTCTCTCTCTCTCTCCTTCCCCTCCTTTCAGTTCCCTCTCTCTTCTTTCCCTCTTTTCTTTTTAGTTTTCCCTCGCTACGAATGGACTGCAGCCACACACGTAAATTTTTTTTGATACTCTGCGGTGCACACAGCACAGTGCACTTGCACTGTTTTGTTATGTGGGGCCCACCTTGATTTATGTGTAGTATATCCATTGTTGTCATGTGTGATCGCATATGCGCATATCCATATGCAGATTGCATATGCAATCATGGCATATGTGATTTGGTACATATGCAATCGCATATGTTGCATATGCGAAAATATGTGATCGCATACAGCATATGCAATCGCATATTGGCCATGGCACATTGAATTTTTATTTTTTGCAAAAAAAACAACATTTTGCCTATAAAAAGGCTTCCAAATCTCCTCCATTTGCAATGTTCTCACTCCAAAACTCTCTTACTCTATTTTTCTTTGACATTTCTTAATTACAAGTGGTCATAGTCTCCCTCTCTCTTGTATTTCCTACTTCCAAGTGATCTTAATCTCTCTCTCTCTCTCACATTCCCTCTCTCTTGGAAGTTGGAAAATCAAGATTCAAGTACTTTTAAGTTCCAAGGAAGATAGCTTGTTGATTTTCTACCATAATAAATAAATAGCTTGTTGATTTTGTTGTTACTTCTTGTTAACTATATTGTTAAATTGGATGATTTGATGTTTAATTCATTGTTTAATTTATTTTATCTCTCTCAAATGTATTTTAAATATGTAAAAGTAGTTATCTGTTAACTTAGAAAAGTTCTCCTCAGTTTCTTAAATTTTTTTTTGAAAATTTCCCCTATATATATATATATTAATTTTTCAAAAAATAAAAAATAAAAAAAAATATGCGATCGCATATGCGATTCGACAACAATTTATATCCATGTCGTCCATCAATTTTTCAGATTCATTTTAGGGCACAATCCTTGAAATGAAGGGATCCAAATCTCAATTGGACCACACAGTTGGGATTGAAAGCCCACCGTTAAAATCTTCGTAGGGCCTACTATAATGTTTATTTTCCATCGAACCTGTTGATAAGGTCACATAGACCTTGACCTTGATGAAGGGAGAACACAAATAACATCTTGATCCCAAAAAAAATGTCTTAAGAAAATTTTAATGGTGACAATTAAATCCTTATTTTGCGGTCCACCTAAGATTTGGATCAACCTCATTTTTTGGACCATTCCCTAAAATAAGTTGGCAAAAAGGATGGACCACATGGATATACAACAAATGCATTGAGGTGGGCCCCACTTTTGAAGGGATACTCACTAGTGGTCCACCGAAGATTTAGATCTACCTGAATTTTTGGACCATGCCTTAAAATGAGTTGGAAAAACAGATTTACGGCATGGATATACAAATACATCGAGGTAGCCCGCCTAGCCCACTAGTGGTCCACCTGAGATCTGGATTTACCTTATTTTTTTTTCTAATGCCTTTAAATGAGTTGCCAAAACGGATGGATGACATAGATATACAATGCATAATCGAGTGGACCCTAGTACATGGCCCTAAAAATTTATTCATGAGGTATATATCAACTCAAAATTAACCAATTAAATTTTGGGACCATTGTTGCTAAGTCACAAACCCAAAACCAAATTGTTTGAACAATTTTCACCATTAGTTTGCAGACACTTGTTTTTTGAAATAAGACCATTTGATATTTTTCATTTTTCACTGTCCAATAAATGCCTACCAATCCATTAATGGGATAAGTGCCAATAGATTGCATTAATTTGAGGCTAGTTTGGGGCATCAAATGGTCCCCAAATCAGCCCCGAATCGACAACACTATTTACCCCAATTTAATTTTATTTTTTAAAAGATCTATGGGGGGAAATGATATCAAATTGTTACGTATATGAATTGCATAATAGGATACAAAAGTCCCTAAACTCTATATATTGAAATAAAATGTATGTGAGTCACGAAGTATGCAATGCACTAGTACTATAAATAAAAGGAAAACTTGAAAATATAAGATGTTTTGGTATTACATTCATTATAGTAAATTTATGTGGATATTATATAGTTAGAAGACTAAATATAAAAGGTTTGCAGTTAATTCCAGATTGTCAGGTTCATTAATCCATCAGATAGCCCGATATAGCATTCTCACCAAAGATTGGACCGTTACATCACCATAAACATGTTCAAAATTATAAATGAATGCATATTTGGAATATTTAGAATATTCCGAATTTAATGAATATTTTTACAGATTTTTCTGACAAATTTTATTTTATTTTATTTTTATTTTTATTTATTTATTTATTTTTTTTGACCGTTACACACCCCATATCGGCCGATATGGGGCGTATCCATATCGGTAACGGTGGGGACCGTTACGCCCACCGTTACCGCAACAGAACACCTTGGTATCATTAGGCTAACTCATGACCATAGTCAAGTTGGATAATTGCAGATGGTGTCATTGTTGGAGTCGCTCATCCCATGACCATGCGAGCCATATCCATAAGGTGGTATGGAAGTTAAGCTCTCCCGTCCATAGCTAACATCTATGGACTTAAGGTTCTGTGCAATAGCCTCCTCAATGCGCCAGCTGTTTCTTATGATGTGAGAATTGTTGTCTCTCCCGCTCGTGTAAATGCTATTATAATATTTTTTTAAAAATATATACTTGTAGTTATTTAAAAATTCAAGCACCCTGGCCAATATGTAGATTGGCGTACGTTCGTCCACTTAATATTTTTTCTACCCTTCTATAATAATAAAGGGTAAAACTGAAGAAATTTGGATATCCCAATTTCTTTTGTTTTCACCCTGGCGACATGAATTTCTTTGCAGTAATCCATATCGATGAATCAAAGTCATGCGTTGACATAGATTTCAATTTATTCAATTGCTAGTTCGTTGAAAAAAATGAATAACCAACAAAGTCATGTTTTTCTCACAAACTACTCAAGGCATTTTGGGCGCAACACTAGGTGCATACCTAGGCATTTTGGGCCACTCGTGCCCTGCATCATCCTAGCATCGTGTGCCTAATGCCATGTCCGCTCAGGTGCCGCCTGCATAATGTTGTGAGGTACCCTTATAGGTACCTCATTTTTTTAAAAAATTTTTGTTTTATTTTTATTTTTATTTTTTGTGCTTGTATTTTTTGACACCCATTAAGGGTTGAAAGGCATCTTCAAAACCCCCTTTGAGCACATTTTCCCCATTTGTTTTAGGTCAAAGTTTTGATTTATGAAAAATACTTATTCTTCCAAATTTCTTAGATATTTTCTAAATCTATGGGATCTTTTGCTTGACTGCTTTCTTCTATTAGTATTTTAAGCACTTCATTCTACTTCTTAAATGCAATTTCATTTTATTTATTTATTTATCTATTATTATTTTTATATATCTCTTTTTGTACAAGAAATAGAAAAGACAAATTGGGGATTTTAGGGGAATTGGAAATTCAAGGTTAGGGGATTTGGGGTTACTGAAAATTTGAATTTTTAGGGCTTGTAAACTTTAGGAATTTGATCAAAATTATGGTTTTGAGTTGCTGAATTTGGGGTGGTAGTTGAAATTGGGAAATTTATGGTTAGGATTTGGGAAATTGGAAAATTTTGGTTAATTAGAGAGTTTAGGAAAATTCGGGAATATGAGGTTTTGAGCTAAGTGTTGTTGGAGATTTTATGAGATTAGGATTTTGCGGTTTGGGAAATTCGGGAGGTCAAAATTCCAGTGTTCTATGGATTCATTGGAATGTTTGAATGGATGTAAGTTTTTGGAAGTAGTATCTAACTATCATTTTGTTAAAATATATAATAACATTACAATTGATTTTACTTGATTGTCTTACAATTAGTTTAGAGCCGAAACTCTTAAATCAATATTTATCTATTGTATAGTATATATTGTATAAAATAATTATTTTTTTGAAAACATATTGCACCTAGGAATCCAGGCGTGTGCCTAGGCATTTCGGGCATTTCATGGGTAGTTTCACTTAGGTTGTGGCTAGTGCCTTTAACTACTCTTTTCTCAATTTTGGGATTCCAACCCAAAACCCTCTCTTATCAAAATTTCTCTACCAAATTCATGTTTGGATGCAAAACAGCTCAAGTGGAGAGGTTAAAACAAAGTGGCAAAGGACTGAACAAAAGAATTTAGGAAAAAAATTTTTTCTTTGGATTTTTGGCGATTTACGGTAGTTTCGATGGATAGATTGATGCATTGTACACTTATAAGATAAGGACTGCAGATATATCGTAATATTTTCAATATTTTTGGTATTGGGATATATCATTAGATCTCAATGATAATTTGTAAAAATATGTATTACAGAGGGTTTTGTTCCTTGAGGTGCAAAACCTGAAATATTGGCCAATATATTGGATTTTTGGATGAATATAGTTTCCTTTTCTTTTATGAAATGGTAGTTAATCTTCAATAAAAGAAAAAGAAGTGATATGTGTGTACATGTGCATGCACACTATATCTTCTCCAAAACCTTGTCCTAGCTATTTGGGGTTGGTATATACACACTGTATATACTCACACAAATGTATACACGGTCACAACCATTTTCATAAATTGTGTCTGAATAGAGTGCTTTAACCAAGCATGATGCAGTTATGCAATGAACTTGACACTATGTTTTCATGTGTATTTAGATAACCATCATCGTCATCATTGTAGTCCTAGCTATTGGGGGTGGTTGATGATTTTTTAAAATTTCTAATTTATTGATATTTTCAATATTTTAAGATAAATAGAAAAATTCTTTCCACAACTAGCTTCCGCATGTACCTTCATCTGCAAAATCTAACTGTAGATCTGACCACAAACACACGATGGCCCACTTTCGTCCATAATAATGGTTATATATGAAAGCGCACCTTATAGGTATTCATGGGACACGAATACACAACCCACCATATGGTGGTTCAACAACGATGAGAGAAGATATGTGTAGATCAGCCCTCAAATGCTTTGACAATCCACCTTAAACGTAATAGAAGAAGAACAAAAAGGGGAAAAAAAAAAAAAACGTGAAGCTAAAAGGGAGAAATAAATCCTGGATCAACTATGCTCTGGTACCATGTAAACTTAATTGATAAGAAGAAGAGAGGAGAAAGAGAAAGAGAGAATGGAAGAAGAAAAAGAGAAGGGTTAGGGTTTGGAATACCCCACACGTTCCCATCCCTTCTTTTTATATTAAACTTTATGAATAAGACGAGTACGTCCTTTAAATAACAAAAGAAAAATTGCCGCCTATATCCTTTAATAATACAAGCAAGAATACCTACTATGTCCTAAACCTTCAATAATAAAAAATATAATAAAATGGAAATGGGTGGACTGTGTTGTGGTATGGCCCATAACTGTTAATAGTATATTACTGCCAGTGTTGTCAAAATCCTATGATTTAGGATTTACGATATACGATTTTAGTTGAATCTTAAGCAAAATGATTGGAATCCCAACCTTGAATCCCTTTTCGTATGAATCCTACGATTATATAATTTGAATTCTACGATTTACAATTCAAATCCTGATTTATGATTCAAATTATACTTGTTCTCATTTATTTTAAGCTTCACTTGGCTTTCATTTTATGTTTTTAAATTGGTGGGAGCTTTAAGAATCGTTTAGAAAAGGTAAATTATTTTATTTGTTCTTTATAAGAGATTAAATGATATATGTTATCTTCAACATTAAATCATGTAGTTTTTTTTGTGATTTCTTACTTCTTAACTAGTCGAAACACCACACTGATGTATGACTTGCCATAATATTATTATGGATGGTTACAATCATGCTAACTTATATGTATTATGGAAAGATATTTCAAAATCAAATAATCTTTTTTCGTTGGTCTACAGTATGAAAGGCCGCTTTTCCACCGTGATTCTACATTGTAGAAAGGTAATAAGAACATAAATTATTAAATGTCCTCGTATATATTTTTTTAAGGGAAATTTCCTGAAAGAAAAAAAAGAACAAAGATAAAGAAAAAGAATAAGATTCCTTTAACACTTCATGGCATGGTAGTACTCAGTGCACATTGATGGCAAAAGGAAGATTGATTAGTTTCAAAAAAAATTCTGATTTGTTTATGTTTTTCAAAGAAATTACAAATTTTAAGAAAATACAAAAAAATATGACAATTTATGAATTACGATATGATTTGCAATTCGATATGATTCAACCCCTAGTATGATTTGCGATACGATAACAATTTTGACAACATTGGTTACTGCTACTTTGATGGTATATTTCTAAACAAGGTTTTTAGTATCGATGATATCGGCCGATATATCCTACGATAAATCTTGTATGCCACTCGAGCAATATAAAATGCACATGTAGGTGTTGATATATCTTACCTATTCGATCCAATGAGTATTTTCGATTTTCGATCCTTTTTTTTTTTTTTTTGTAAATCATGTTAAATTAATGTCAAATGGTTACAAATTCACGATTCTTCATGTTTTGCATGAAAAGTCATGGATTGGGAGCTTTGGTTTCCTGATTTAGGGGAGATGTGGGATGAGTCACGAAAAATTGGAAAAATTAAAAAATTTCCAATTTCTCGCAAATTGGTTGCAATCGTTGTGTCCAAACACAAAATCAAACATGTATGTAACTTGATCTAGTGACTCTTGGTAATTTGAGGATTTTTCGAAAAAAATATTTTAATTTAAAATATTAAAAAAAAATTTATTTTCGAAATTTCACTTCAATCAACAGACAATTAGCTCCCATTTTAGAGTATTCAGGAGTGTTTGATGAAATCATCATCACATAAACTCTAATTTTGGAATTTGGGTGAAAATGGGCCAATTTCCGGAAAATTGGGGAATATTTGAAAAATTTCAAAATTTCTCAAATCGGAGAGGACGAGTACTAGCGTTATGTTAGAGAGTATTTTCACTGGTATCTACTAATATGACCTGGGCATAATATTGTTGGTTTGTGGAGCAACAGTACTATGCGCAGTCCCGTTGAGATGGAGATGATGATTTTGAGCCATCACGTAGCTCTGTGGGTTTGAGCTATAGGCACACACATTATTAATAAGTATATTTCTAGTTTTCTACTTTTGCTTTTGAATGTATTGTTTGTGTTTCCATACATGTCTTCTTAAATTTTAAAAATATGAATTGACTTTGAACATACTTGCATCAGTTCAATTAGACAACTATAGATTAGGATCCCATTCAAAGGAAACCTATTATATGCACTTGTTTTTTGTGATGTTTTGATTTCTAAGTATGTATTGATGTCTTTTTTTTTTTTAACAATTCCTGGAGTTCCATTGAAAAATTTGACCGATTTCTCAATGTTTTCCCATGTTTCCCAACAACGATGATACAATTGATATATCCTATGCGATAACCGATGTATATCCGTATCTCAAGTGTGCGATACATTACGCCATAACAATACGGAAAACATTGTTTTAAAATCTTTTGTACTTGGTGATGATTGCTATAACTTTTAATAGGTTAGGTCTAAATCATTTTTGTTATGATTTCGTTTGGGAAGCCAAAGCTACGAATTTCCCCAATACATCTACCTTGCGCGGGCATCGCAAATTCTGTTTTGACATTCTTTTGTTTTTCAAAGAAAGAATGCTCATAATTTTAACCCCATTAATAGAGATAAAAACTACACTAAATATGGGATTCCTTCTGTACTGATCACTTGTAGAGCTGATTTGTGGTTCAAATTCAGTTATCATTGACATAGTGTTAGCTCTTGTTTCACTTGTTTTAATCTGCTTGTAGACCTAATGAAAACTAATCGGGCAGTACTTATTATTCATGATCCTACCTATGTGATTTTTTTTTAAAGGCGATCCCACCTTGGTGATTCATGTATCTGTTTAAAAGGCCCTTTTTAACTGTTTGAACTGGAAACAATTGGGAGTAGATATCAATGCTGTAATTTCATTCAAGTATTATGAACAATTGTAGTCTTACTGACCATGGGTCTAAATTTGTAGGTTCTTTTGAGGATGCTTCCAAACTATCACCATCATGTCCGCACATATGACAATACACTTGTTACAAAATTTTTTGGTCTTCACAGGATCAAACCTTCAAGTGGTCAAAAGGTAATAGACGAAGTCAAGTACAGTTTGGGTGGGGAGATCTCTACCATCTATTTAACGTTGAATACTAGCTCTCAGCTATTACGTTTTGTTTCATGCATTTCCATTTGCATCTTCTGAAAATATGTTACTTTTGGGAATGCTTAAGTTGAAATGACTCGCAAAAAGCTGGTAATAATTTTAAACTCTTGACTATGCAGTTTCGGTTTGTAGTAATGGGCAACATGTTTTGTACTGAATTGAGGATACATAGAAGATTTGATTTGAAAGGATCATCGCTGGGGCGTTCTACTGACAAGGTTGAAATCGATGAGAACACTACACTTAAAGATTTGGATCTAAACTACTGCTTATATTTGGAACCTTCTTGGCGAGAGGCTCTTCTGACGTAAGGGATTTTTCTTAGCAATTCTTATCCCCTTTCTGGTTTGTACCTTTTTGAAGTGCATTTCACTATTTCTTTATATGAGATGTATCAGAACACACTGAAACTGCAACTTAGATATTATTGTCTATTAAGAGTATGTTTTTTCTCTTTTGGCATACATGAACTGGAAATTTTTACGTAAGCTTTCTCATATTTCAATCCAGGGTTATGGGTCATATCTTTCATGTCTTTGGTTACTGTTAGAACCCAAATATCCTTTCCTTGTTCTCTTCAACTGAATGGAAGAAACAGTTATCTGTTGAAGGATATTACTGCTCTTATTTTTTGGCTGGAAATTCCTAAATCAATTTGGTCACCTGTAGTTCATCATCATATTACTTGATTGATCGTTCGCCTACTTGTTCTTTAGGTAACAGGGCGCACTCTAAGTGTTATTAAACCAACCTTCCTCTTTTTTCTATCTATCCTTGTGTTTCTGCTGTAGAAGCATCTGTGAAGTGCACTTCTCAACAACTGAGCTCGGCACGGGTACAAATGTTAGTCCTAACATACACAAAACATATGTACAAGGATTTAGTCGTCTTTCACAAGTGAGATGCTGAGGAAGAAGGGAATATTATGTGGAACAAATGGTGCAGAACGCTGGACAATTAAGGAACCAACATGTTCATAGGATAAGTGTAGCTAAAATAAAGATGCTGAGATGGATGAGCAGCAAGAAGAGGAAGGATAGAATTAGAAATGAATGCATATGGGGAAACTTAGGAGTAACCCAGTAGGTAATAAGATGGGGGAAAGTAGACTTGGATTTTTTGGTCATGTGCAATGAAACCAAGAACTGCGCTGGTTAGAAATAGTGAGTTGGTATCAGTTTAAGGCTCCAAAAGGGCAAGGGGAAGGTCCAAAAGGACATGGATGGAGGTAGTAAGAAAAGTAATGCAGGGGCATTTTCACACCGGGTTCGAGTGGGGTAGCCCATGGGATGCAGGGATACACACGGGGTGGGTGGCCCATGTGATTTGGGGCCCATGAGCCCACGAGGGGGGTTCGGCCGAGGTCCTAACCATGAGATGTTGGCCTGAGCTATTAGATAAAGGGATTAATTCGCCATATTCTAACAATTTGAGCTTTTAGAGCAAGTGGTTAATTGTCCTACATCAAATTGGTATCAGAGTGGGAGGTCTCATGTTTGAGACTCCTCACCGGGGGTGATTAATGCAGAGACATTTTCACATCGGGCTCGAGTGAGGTAGCCCTTTGGATGCGGGGACACACTCGGGGTGGGTGACCCATGTGATTTGAGGCCGATGGAGGAGGTCTTGTGTTCGAGACTCCTCGCCGGAGGTAATTAATGCACATTTCACACCGGGCTTGAGTGGGGTAGCCCATGGGATGCAGGGACACACTTGGGGTGGGCGGCCTATGTGATTTGGGGCCCACGAGCCCACGAAGGGGGTTCGGCTGAGGTCCTAACCCATGAGATGTGGGGCTTGGGCTATGAGATAAAGGGATTAATTCGCCATACTCTAACAGTTCGAGCTTTTAGAGCAAGTGGTTAATTGTCCTGCATCAAAAAGACTTGGTGACCTATGGTCTAACTGAAGGTATGGCCCTTGATAGTGGAATGATGGAACATGATTCATGTACGCAACCCCGATTAATTGGGATAAGGCTCAGATGATGATATGATATGATGATGATTTATTCTTTGTGCATTCTTTTCCTCACTACATAATGAATGCTGTGAAGGGTGCCATGTCTTTGAATAGTGGTTTTGGAGTGTAACTTGCCTGGAGACTGAAACTGGTATGACTCACCCTTGTTCTTTTTCAGTTTCATTTCAGTCCTGTCACATTGCCCATTGTAACCGATACGTCTTGGGCAAATCCGAATCGTGTTGGACAATGTTTTGAACCATGAGAGTAACCAAAGGATCTATATTTTTCTTCCCATTTCCAAATGAGGTAGCTTCTATTCCTCGAGTCCCACTATTGTGAACCCATAGCAACCTGCTGCGCTATTGCAGCAGAGACCTTTGCAAGGACTCCAACTTAGGTCTTACCCTGGGAGAGTAGGCTTCATAACCAGTTACACTTGAAATTGTTAATTGTACGTGCATTTAATTATTCTATGTTAGTGATTAGGATATTTAGTTTGAGGAAGCCTCACATCCAACTGATTGGACTATAAGTTATGTTCCACCTAGTGGATAAGTAAAACCTTTCATGTGTGTATTACGTCCAACCTGTCCAATAGGTTGGCTCCATAATGAGGATAACCTTGTGCAAAAATCAGCCACATCTAACATTGATTGGACTGCAATTTTATTTCGCTAATTATTATTGACTAGACATTGTTTTCTCTATGTGGCTCACCTGATGAGTAGATGGGGCTGATTTTTGCACTAGGTGCTCCCCATGATAGAGCCAACCTAGTGGAAGGATTGGATCTTGAATGCACTTAATAGGTTGGAAGTTATCTGCTGGGTGGACCGTAACTTGTGGTCCAACTGGTTGGACTTGGAGACTAGCTCCTCATTTAGTTCTCAGTTATGTAACATAATTTTGAGTAGTGAATTATCACCCCAAAATGATTAGTAATGAAAACAGTGCTTTCTCCTCTTATGTTGTGAAATGGTACAAGAGTTTCACCAACCTAGGGTTTGTGCAGTAAGAGTATCTTCTCCTCTAGAAGACATTCGCAAATCCTTTGCTAAAAAAATGAAGAGATTTGCATTTTGTTCAACACATTGTATATCTAGCCCATCTCTTGTAAATTTATTGTAATTACTTATGTTGATGTTGAAATCTGAACGTCCACCTTGGATTGCTAGTGGACCTGCAAAACAGGGCAACAACGGAGACCTTGGCTACCACAGGGGACCCTCCGATGCCAAAGTTAGTGCAGGAAAACTGGGTTAGGTAGAACGTAGGGTTTTGGGTGCGTATTTGTGCGTACCTTTCACCGTAGGCAAGGTTCTTATTTATAGTGGCTGGGTGACAGTGGCGTAGATGGTTATCTCCTTACTTGGTTGGTGCGTATTGTAGAGGGAATATCCCTCCGAGCGTGTTGCGGTTATCTTTCAAGATCCTCGGTAGAGATCTCAGAGATATCTCGAATCTCTTCGATAAGATCTCAGAGTGATCGGGATCCGAGAAGATCGGGGTAGGTGGCCGAGGCCATCCTACAGATCAGAGGGTCGAGGCCGATCTTCTAGAGTTGAACTGTCAACCGTGGTTGAGCCTTCCTTCGAGGTAGGTTGGGTCGATCCTCACGGTAGTTCGTTAGTTAAGATAGGCAAGGGACTGACCAGAGCTGAGCCCTACGTTAGATGGTCGGTTCCTTGAGCCGTTCGCAGAGGTCATGCTCGGAGGTTGGAACCGAACTGTTTTCCTTGAATTGCTTTCATGTTATTCCTAATATTGGTCGCTCCTGGTCAGTTCATTTTCGCCCATAACAGTAGCCCCCCTGCTTCCGAGCGTCCTTTGTTAGCTCGAGAAGTACATACGTGTGGACTGACTAACGCAATGCCTCGGGCTCGGGAGGTCAGGCGGTCGATTAGGTTTATCATCATTGTAGGAGAGAAATATGGCTGGCGAAAGATTCGAGGAGGATTAGTAATGATCGTGGGGGCGCACTATAGGAGGCGTGTGCTGAAGCGGCGCCTCTTCGACTCTCTACCAATCTCGTGCGGACACGTGTCTTTGCCTCAGAGGTCGGGTCGGCCAGTAAATAGTCTGTCGCCACGTGGATTGAGGCGTGAGCTGTAACGCCTCTTCGGCTGCGGCATTAAATGCGGGATATTAATGTTGGCGGCCGAGGTTTCTATAAAAGAGGAAGTTTCAGAAATCCTTTTCATTTTCTTCCTTTACTGTAGCTGCCCCTCTTCCTGACTACTAGAGCAAGTGATTTCTGGTAAGTTGGGTTTTTGCTATTCCGGCGTCTTCCTCTTCTCCGATCGCATTTACTTCTTTTTCTTGTCTTTCTTGGCCAACATGTCCAACATTTTGGATGACTGGGTAGAGCCAATGGCTTTCGAGGGGGACTCTGAGCCGGAGAGTACACACTCTGTTTGGAACTCCCTCAGGCCTGTCGTCTCCGGTACGGTTGAGTCGAAGTCGGCTCCAGTCGAGAGGGCTACAGCTCAGACCTCCACTGAGCGGCCCATGGATATCGGCTTGTTTGGGTCGCGGTTGAGGGATGCTGACCTAGCTCGGATTAGGTCGGAGTACCAAGTACTAGCCTTCATGGTACTCCGAGCTTCGGAGGTTGGTGAAATCCCAGCTGATCCTTGGGAGGGCAAGGTGGCCATATATTTGGTCGCCTTGTAGTGTGGCCTCTGTATCCCTATCCACCTCATCGTCAGGGAGGTCACATTTCTTTTGAAGCTGGCCTTGGGTCAGATCATCTCCAATGCATGAAGGGCCCTGTTGGGGACTTACATCTTGTGGTTTCATTTTGGGAACACCTTGTTGACTGCTGATGAGTTCTTATATCTGTATCGGGCGAAGACCAGTCCCAAGCATCAAGGGTGGTATTACTTTTCGGCCTAGGCAAATAAGGGCGAGGCCCTTATTATAGACAATTTGTCCTCCAACAAGAATTAGAAGGACAAGTGGTTTTGGGCATCTGGAGAGTGGGAGGCTCTAGTGGCTGATCTAGCTCGGCTTCGACCTTGGGTTCCCACCCGGTTCGCTACCCCAGGTAGGACATACCTCAACCGTAGACTTGTAAATTTCATTTGTTCTATATTCATTTTTTCTAACTGTAGGGATGATCTTTTGTAGGGTTGCCCAAGGATCCTCCACAACTATTCGACTTCCATCGTGGTCTGGTTGATCGCGCGAGGTTAGTGAACGCTGCCGAACGAGCTTGGAAGAATTTGATAACTCCTGAGCTCCTTCATCTATTTGGCCTTGCCTAGACTGTTTCGGGAGGTAATTAGTAGATAACGTAATTTCTTTGGAGTTTGTTGTCTTGCTCGTTCTTGACTGGGTTGTCGTGCAAAAATGGCCGACCGTCCCCTTCCCGCCAAGAGAATCCGACCTCCTGTTGCTGAGGTGGCTCAGAAGAAGTCCTCTGTGAGAGGAGGGCTGTCGCGCCTATAGCAAAGTAGGCGGTCTCCTCTACAGTTGTGGAGGCAAGGTCGGAGCCCTATGTTGAGGGGCCTGTGGCTGAGCAGCCAGTCTTGGCTGCTCCAGATGAGGGTGCTCAGGATGCTTCATCTTCTATGATTCCTCCTTAGCCCATGGCTCTGGAGGTAGTAGATTTGGAGTCTTCTCTGCCTCATGAGGAGATTCCTACCGCTGAGGAGCTTCCCCCCCGGTAGCTGAAGCCCAGGCTAACGAGGGTGTGACCTCAGGCTAGTCGGTAGACGAGGCTGAGGGATCGGGTGTTCTGCCTCTTGGGTACTACATGAGCAGTCTCACCTCATGGATGGCTAAGCATGTCCAGGAGGAGCAAAACAAAACCGATCAACACTCATCCGGTGGCAGTTCTGGGCGATCTGGCGGCGGCCATGTGTTACAAGGTAGACTTCTTAGCTTATTTATATTTCTATTGCCGATGTTTTCTAACAAGTTTTTCTTTTATCTTTTAGCTCGTCCTGACTCTTCTATCCGTTCGACGCTCAATCACGCGAGTAGCTGAGGAGTGCGAGCAGGCGGAGGCCGGCCTCCAGTTGAAGACCATGGAGGTTGAGGCCCGCCGCTAGGCTCTAGAGAAGTTTATGGAGGAATAGGCTTCTCTGAAGATTCTTCTGGAGGAGACCCAAAAGAAGTCTAGGGAGGAGTAGGTCGCTCTGAAGATCTGGCTAGAGGAGGCCCGGAGGAACGAGAGCTCAACGTGGGTTGAGCTAGAGGGGGTGAGGACACGCCTCACCTGGTCTGAGAGGGAAAGGGCCAAGGCGGAGGCCAAGGTCGCGAGGTTGGAGGCAGAACTAGCCGAGGTGATGACCCGCTTGGCGGCTAAGTTAGCCGAGGTTGAAGCGTCCATCCTGTTGGCTTGGGCTACGGCGGTGGAAGAATACAAGGTCTCGAAGGAGATGAACGACGAAGTAGAGGTATACTATAGCCTCGGCTATGAGAAGTGCCTCGAAGAGGTCAATGCGAAGTATCCCGCGCTCGACCTGAGCGGTCTGGATGAAGGAGCTTCCCAAGGCCCCGCTACCAAAGCCGAGCAACTCCTTGCACTCCGAGTGGCTTTTTATGAGCTGAAGAGTTCTTTTGCACTGGAATATTTTTGTGCTCTACTGAGTAGGTCAGCTAGTGTGGTCGGAGGATTTTTGCCTATTGAGATGAGAAATTGGCCTTCCTTGAGGCCGGATATCATGGCGGCCAGGGCTATTTGTTCTGAGCAGTCCTCCACCTGTATTGCTTCTGCATTGAAGCGGATGATGTAATCCTTCAATAGTTCGTCCTCTTTTTGGGTGACAGCGAGGAGATGAGTTGATGGTTTCCTCTGATCTTTCCTGCTGATGAACTGAGTGAGAAAGGCCTTACTGAGCTGTGTGAAAGAACTGATAGATTTCGGCTTCAGCTGCCTATACCACTTCCTCATCTCCCCTGAGAAGGTCAGGGAGAAAGCTCGGCACATTATCGAGCTGGTCGCGCCATGCAACTCTATCCACGCCCTAAAAGATTTTAGATGCTCTGCTGGATCACCAGTTCCTGAATAGGGAGTGATTTACGGCATCCAGAATCTTGGTGGTAGTGGAGATGCCATTATGCAGTCGGTGAATAGCAGCTCTGCTTCTTCCAACATCGCTTCTACTGAGGTCGGGACCCGAGTTCGATATGCTTGTTGAATATCGCCGGTTTGACCTCGTATTTTCCTGAGCTCGGTCTCCCAAGGAACCTCGCTCTCGGCCATTGCTTCAGGGGCTTTCTCGCGCCTTTTGTTCTCTAACATATGGCGTAGGTCGGAGTCAGCGAGCATGGTAGTACCCGTGGTGTGGCTTGGAGCTTGATTATGCTGCTCAGGTTGTTGCCTAGCTCTATATGAGTTATGAGGAACTTGTGGAGGTCGAGATTGTTCGGTAGCCGCAACTGCTTCCATACCACGGTCGAGTGGAGTGTTCTGTCTCTCTAGCATATGCATAATGCGGTCGATATTGTCGGTCAGGATTCCGACTTAGTTTTCCAGGGAGATAAGTAGCCCTCCCCGGTTGCAAAACCTATTTACAGGTGCTGCTAGGGCAGAATCAGCATGTTGCTGAGAGGGTGGAGTGGACCACCTTGGTTTGTAGACTATTCTGCCGGTGCGGAGGGAGTCATGGGTAAGGTAGTCAGAGCTTTCTTCCTACCCTTAGCACCGTAAAGCCTTGATGAGATGGAAACAACTTTGATGTCGTTTCAACAGACGGTGTCAGCTGTTGATGTTGAAATCCGGACGTCCTCCTTGGACCGCTGGTGGACTTGTAAAACAGGGCAACAATGAAGACCCTGGATACCACAGGGGACCCTCCGTTGCCAAAGTCAGTGCAGGCAAACTGGGTCAAGTAGAATGTAGGGTTTCAGGTGTGTATTTGTGCGTACCTTTCACCGTAGGCCAGTGTTCGAAATATCGGTATTGCGTTACGTAACGCACCTTTAGGATGTGGATACGAATCGGTTATCAAATGAGATATTTCAGTTGTATCGCGTAATGTATTGTTGTTGTTAGAAGCACGGGGAAACATTGAGAAATTGGTCGAATTTTTCAATGAAACTTTAGTGATTGTTAAAAAAGACATCAATACACTTATAAATCAAAACATTACAAAAAAAGTGCATATAATAGGTTTTCTTTGTATGGGGTACTAATCTATGTGTTGTTTAATTGAATTGATGCAAACATATTCAAAGTCTATTCATATAATTTATAAATGTAAGAAGTGTGGGAACACAAGAAATATATTTAAAAGCAAAAGAAGAATCACTAGATCAGGTTACATACATGTGTGATTTTATGTTTGGATACAGATTGCAACTGATTTGCGAGAAATTGATTTTTTTTTTTAGAATTTTTCGCAACCTAGCTTATCTCCTCCAAATCTCGAAATTGAAGTTCCCAATCCATGATTTTTCATGCTTTAACAATTTGACACTAACTTAACATGATTTATAGAAGAAAAAGAAAGGGTCGAAAATCGAAAATGCTCATCGGATCGAACATGTGGGACATCGCACTACTCGTGCGTTTCGTATTGCATAGGTGGGATACAAGATATATTGTGGTATATATCAGCAGATATCGTCGATATTTAAAACACTACCGTAGGCAAAGTTCTTATTTATAGTGGCTGGGTGACAATGGCGTAGATGGTTATCTCCCTACTTGGTAGGTGCGTATTGTAGAAGGAATCTCCCTCTGAGCGTGTCGCGGGAAAGATCTCAGAAGATCTCGAATCTCTTCGATAAGATCTCCGAGTGATCAGGATCCGAGAAGATCGGGGTAGATGGCCGATGGCGATCTCAGGGTCAGAAGGCCGAGGCCATCCTACAGATCAGAGGGTTGAGGCCGATTTTTTAGAGTCGAACTGTCGACCCTGGTTGAGCCTTCCTTTGAGGTAGGTCGGGTCGATCCTCACAGTAGTTCGTTGGTTGAGATGGCAAGGGACCGACTACAACTGAGACCAACGTTAGATGGTCAGTTCCCCGAGTCGTTTGCAGAGGTCGTGCTCAGACGTTTGAGCCAAACTATTTTCCTTGAATTTCTTTCATGTTATTCCTCATACTGGTCACTCCTGGTCAGTTCACTTTCACCCATAACAAAACTAGCATTTTCTTCTGGTTTGCTTTAAGGAAAATATATATATATATATATATATATATATATATATATATATATATATATATATATATATATATATATATATATATATATACATATGTGTGTGTGTGTGTGTGTGTGTGTGTGTGTGTGTGTGTGCAGAAATTTAGCAGTTTAGATAGCCAAATTAGTTGGTCTGTTAGATTTTCATCCATTTGGTCTATTTGAGGCAAGTTTGGTCATATCCCGTAAAAGCTGGTCGTTAGTAAAAGAATTGGTTCCCAGCCAGTAGGGATGATGGCGATGTTTTCTGTGCATAACTTTATCACGATACTAGTCAAAAGGCATACTCATTGCTATCAAGCTGAATACAGGTGTTGTGCATTTAGATGTCATGTTTGAAGAACTGCCTCAATGTTATTAAAATAAAAGAAATTTGATGAAATACAGTCATGCATATACCGCCATTAGACAGCCAATAGGGATAGTGTAAAGGCCCACAAAAACAACAATACTAAAAACATACCGTCAAAATAAAAAAAAAACCCCTAAAACATGGGGTCCCTATTTTTTGTGAACATTAACAAAAGTCCCCATTCATCGCCTTTGAGCAGCATATGCATGGTTGCATGCAGTCATTTCTCATCCTCTATAAAGAGCAACAGCCAAATACGTATGCTGGAATATCTCTGTGATACTCCTATTGCTATCTTGGCCGACTTCGATCTTTAGAGGTTATGCTTCATGGATAATTCATCTCTTTGTATGTATTCCTGTAGTAGTTTTTTGTTTAACTTAGTTGTTTCCTATATTTATGCAGGCAGATTGAGATTGATAGTAGATTTTTGGAATCACAACGGATAATGGATTACAGCCTCTTGTTGGGTGTGCATTATCGAGCACCCCAACATCTATGTTCTGTCGTATCTTTCCGTCAAAATATGACAACGGATGGATTGGCAATTGTCGCAGAAGGTAGGTGTCTCATTCAATAACTATTTATGGTTCATTTTTAGCTGTGATGCCTGATGCTGATATGGACACTGATATGAACAGAAAAAAGTCGACTCCCCACATCCTGACATCCTAGACATGGATACGGATATGGGTATTCCATTTGAAGCATGTTATAGTTTATGCATTTTATTTTTTACCATTGTTTTGTCAAATTTAGTAGCATTTTCAAGTCTTTCGGCCATTTAAATTTAGTGTAGTTAATATATATGCATATGGAAAATTATAAGAAATTTGTTAGGAGTTAAAATAAAAATAATAAACCTAATACAACTGGAATCGTTTAAGACATCCTACACGTATTCTTTACCAATATTGGTATATCTTATCTTGTCATTGATATTTGCAGAAGCATATGAACCATGGTACTGAAAATCAGTATCAGATCGGCTATCTGTATCAGCTCGATACGATACGCGATACGGGGCCATATCGGAATCGATTGGACCGTATCAGTCCATATCAGCTGATACAGCCCGTATCAGTGTCAATATAGGGCTGATGCATAAAACCCCAAATTTGATTTTTTTTTTTTCAAAAATTCACTCTTGTCTCCTCTTCCTTTTTTCATTTAAACCATGGAAGAATCTTAAAAACTCATTTTAGGCTAGAGCTAGACATATTTTGGGATAAAAAATGTTTTGAATGGGATTTAACAAATCGAAGCGAAGTAGACCATTATGGTAAAAATCGGAAAGAAGGGTAAACCTTCACTTTCTTTTTTATATTTTCATCTTCTTTTGTTGTATTTTCAATGTAATGGGCCATTGTTTGCCAAATCATGTTTAGTTTGTGTTCAATTAGGGTCCATTTAATTGACCTTCAACGAGTCAAATTGACAGACAACATTCTCATTAAAGAATGGTCCAATACACTATTGAATATATGTTCAAAACACAAAAAAATATAGATTCGTGAATATCTCATTTTTTCTTATTTTTCTGATTTTATATATATATATTTGCTTTAAAAAAATTCTGACCGATACGAGCTGATATGACCCGATTCCGATACGTGATGCTGTATCATATCATTTTTCCGTGGGGCCGATACGGTGGCTGATACCGTCATTCAGAACCATGATATGAACGTGTCCGAATATTGCAGATATCTACTGGAGTAGTTGTATATGTCCAAACCTTGGGCTTCTTTGTTGGGAAATTCATGGAAACACTTGTTCTTTGAGCTATGTGTATGTTTGTATTTACTAATCTACACTTGTAAATGTGATGCACATGGGGGTGAAGATACAGAGAGGCCTTGCTGCATGTAAGCCAACATTGCATTCATGTGCAAAAATCTTGCTTTCATCATATGGGGCCCATGGTGAATTTTCTAGCCCAAAAAATCAAGCTGTTCAACTCATCAGCTGGGGCACACATGAACCATAGAAATTGGTAGGTGAGGAAAGATGAACATCAATCCATTTCTACCTATATGTGAGATCCATGTTATGAATTTGATTCGCCTGATTTTTGGGCCAAGTAGGGGTGGTAATGGGCTGGGTTGGGTTTGGGTCAGGTTAAAAGTTCGAGTCCCAAACCCAAGTTACTAATCCATTTATTAGACAAGTTGAAACTCTCATCCCCAACCCAACCCAAACCATCTATAAATGGGTCAACTAAAATCCCAAGACTACCCGACTCATTTAATTAAAAGATATAAGTAAATAATATAAAATATTATCATTTTGTAAAAATTATAAAAACATCAACAGCATATTTAGAACTCTTAATATAAAATGAACCCTTATCATAACCAAATTACAACCATCATAACTGAGTTTAGAATTTTTAAACTTATATTATATTGGAAGATATAATACATACATACATACATACAAACACACACACATACATATAATTAGCATTAGCAAGGAGGCAAGAGGTGGACCACATTCACGACCCAACATGTCCATCCTAGCAAACCCAAACCCAACCCATTTAATTTCGGGTTGACAAATGCAACCTGAACTCAACCCATATGGGAAATGGATTGACCCAACGCTAACTTTCCAGGTTGGGTTTGGGTCAGGTTGGTAGGTTGGGTCAAAAGTTTTGCCACCCCTGGGACCAAGGCATGTCCACGATGGGCACCACCTTATAACCGCTTGGGTCCAGCGTATGTGCCTTGATGGCACATGTTTCGAGGTATATGTTCCATATTATCACATGTTTATGAGGCATGTGCCATATCCTCACATGTTTGTGAGTCATGAGAGAGGGTGGGTTGCTGCTTACTGGTTAACCATTAGATTAGTAGCCTTGAAAACTGATGAGCAAAATCATGTATTGTATAGTCCACTTACAAATTCTAGTGGTCCATCCAAGAAGACCCTCTTTAGATTTCTCCTCTCAAGTATCACTTAAAACTATCCTAATGTCCGATCTGTGGCCTGGAAAATGGACCATTATAACAGCAAGGGTCAATGTTCTGAAGCTGATGTTCTGGCCAAAGGCGTATCATGATTATCTTTGTATTTGCCTTTGATGGATGGGGCTCAATGATAAACAGGATGCCTGTCAACAAAAAAGGTCAATATTCCATAGTTGATGTTCGAGCCTTTGGTGCAATGATAGATAGAATGGCTTTCAATGTTGAGCTCTTGGGCCCAAGCATATCTTACATATTAAAAAAAAAAGAAGGGAAAAAGATTAGCGCTCCTTGCTTTTTTCCTTTTTAGCAAATCATTGTTGCTTATCAAAAGAAGAAGAAGAAAAATGAAAAAAAAGAAAAAGTCTGAAAGTGACCTGAATTTTCTAGATTTGGGTCGAGTGAGTAAGTCGACCAAACTTAATGAAATCAACCCAACCTGATCCGACCTGACTTCTTGATTTTCCCTAGTTCACACAAATGGGGCCATGGTTCCTTGATTCATAGGATTGAAATGATGATCCTTACCACGGATGACTGAGAACTCAATCTAGATTAGAAGATCCTACCCATTAGTGCCTTGGTCAGTGTTATGACACATTGGACGTACTAGACCTAATTGTGGGGCCCATGTTCAAATGCTTCATTTAACCTCACAAATTGAATGGTTGAAATGAAATTCGGGTGGAAAGCATAGTGAAGGCAAAATGAATGGTACTGTGGTCATGTCTTGCACTCTCTAGTTGCTGCATCATGGAGATTGTTAAAAAGCCTCATAAACAGCATGTTTCTGCAGTGTGCTTGTGAAGTGTGTTTAGTAGAGATAGTTCCTAAGATCTTAAGTTAAAGACATGGAAACTAAAGTTTCTTCTAACAATCTATTGCCAGATGCTCAAGAAGAGGAAATTTCCAACTACCCGCAGGGACTCGTTCTGGTTCCTCGTGGAACTGATGAGAATAGTGTTGTCGTTGGCCCTCATATTAGAGGTAGCAGGCTGCGATCATCTGCCTGTGATGAGGAAGTGGATTTATTACTTCCAGGCACAGCAAGGTAAGCTTCCCTTCCTCTTCTATGAATTACGATCACTGACTTCAAAACGAGACTGTTATCCATGATCTATGCTTCAGTATCGAAGGTAAAAGGCATGCTTCTGCTGTATACAGCCATAGCAAACCATTGGCTTATGGGAAGTTTTGCAATACCCACATGCACTTGTACACACAACCACATCGGAGACATTTGAGCCACAAAGGAGGTAGGCCCCACCATGGTAGATGACTAACACATGTACAATTACGATCACTGACTTCAAAGCGAGACTGTTATCCATGATCTATGCTTCAGTATCGAAGGTAAAAGGCATGCTTCTGCTGTATACAGCCATAGCAAACCATTGGCTTATGGGAAGTTTTGCAATACCCACATGCACTTGTACACACAACCACATCGGAGACATTTGAGCCACAAAGGAGGTAGGCCCCACCATGGTAGATGACCAACACATGTACAATGTATGTGGGTGGGAAGCAATTTGTTTGCCCATTGCTTCGGTTCATTGTTGGACAGCAAATGTGTTGACTGACCTGATTTTTGGTCCAGGTTAGTGACACACTGGGCCCCACCTGATGCGCTGCATGGATGTCTGACATGTGTGGAGTCATATGTGGACTTTTAGTAGAACTGCTGTCATTGGGATTTGGGTGTGCTGTATGCGTAGCTGAAATGGTACTTTGAACAGGCTTCAGATCCAGCTGGGAGTGAACATGCCAGCAAGGGCGGAGCATATTCCGAAAGAAGACAAGACGGAGATATTTCATGAGGTAAATGACGTTGTTCTCTACGTGGGGATTATCGACATTTTGCAGGAGTACAACATGACCAAGAAGATCGAGCACGCCTACAAATCCCTTCAGTTTGATTCGCTGTCCATCTCTGCTGTCGATCCCATGCTCTACTCCCGTCGCTTCTTGGAATTCATTCAAAAGGTGTTCCCGCCAAATCCTTAGAAAGTTAAAATGACAACCCCAACCTTTTCGGTATAGTATATCATCCGTGCACGCGTGCTGCAGCCATTCAGTCTTCCCAAGTAGGCCATTGAAATCATCGAGGATTTCGATGGGAAGATGCAATATAAGCTGCGTGGGGTTTTGCTATGTACACGAATCGGAATAGCTTTCATCTGTTCATATGATGCTTCGAGGTTAAACGGACATGTTACACTGTTTGTATCATTTTGCAGTTCTCTTCATTGTGCCCATTCAAGTGAGTTCCCCCCAACAAAAATAAAACAGAGAATGGGGATACTTGGAAAGATTGGTTGTTGTTGGGTAATCCATCTTTCGCTGATGTATACAATCCTACAGCTAGAATCATCAATTTTTTGCTGGGATGCAGGCCATTCATTTAATGCAATGCCATGGTAGATAGTCCGCCTGGGAATTTCGCTCGGCTTTGATTGGATGACCCTAGCCATGTAATTGGCGGCATCGAAACAGACGGACTGAAAATAACCCAACTGTCTACTTTGGATTAGCAGATTGGTACGTTCCTTTGGTTGTGACCCATCTGTGTGAGGCGTCGAGGATGCACTCCGAAGATTGATATCGTTGCGTGCATTTGTATGTTGATGTCTGACTGCTGTCTGTTTTTCTCGTTCATCTGTGTATAAACATTTTCTTTCTTAAGTAAAGTTTGTAGCTCATCTGCTGGTTCGATCCGGTCTGGATTTTTAATGTGGAAACAGACAAGGAGTTCAATTCGAAAATTGCAAGCATGGAGCATGTTGATGCAGTTTTACAGCAGATCCTCCACAGTAGCCCTTCTTGAACTTGCATAGGTGAAGGTGGAGGCCCTGGTTTGTTCAGGGGACTCTCCGATGCCTAAATCAGGCTTGAAGTTTTTAAAGTGGGGTAAGATCTCCAGAAAAGAGACTAGTTGAGTATTAGGGTTTTTTGTTAATACACCTCGGTGGAATATGTTCGTACATTTATAGGAGAGGGAGGATCTCGTAGCATGGGGATTCTTTCCTGATATCTTGGAGATCTACTAGGATCTTCCTGAGATTGTAGGTTCTCGAGATTGTCAGGATTTGATCTTATCTTCCGAAGATCTAGGGAGAGATCTTTGAATCTCATGAGGATTATTTGAATCTGTAGCTCGGCTCTAGGTCGGATCCCAATGCGGACGCTGAGTTGGAAATGAATGATACCGTCTTGAACGATAGATCGACATTCACCATTTTTGACCCTCAGACGAGTCGGAAGGTTCGTGTGTCCCTCGTCCGGGTGTTTGAGGCCTTTAGACCTTGCCACGGGTATCGTCAATCTATGGCTAATTACTAACAGATCTATGGTCGGTCAGTGACCGATCTATGACTGATTTATAATCGAGCTATGGCCAGTTTGTGACTGATCTAGGATCGATCCGTAATTGACACGTGGCTGATTTATAGGCGATCCATAACCGTCCTTAAGCCGACATATAAATTAGTTGGTATTACAACCACTTATGTGTGCTCGTAAGCTCTGTGTCCTTACAATTGCATAGCTCTCTTGAGAGATTGCCCTGTTTCTGGACATAAAGGCCTTATCAGGCTCGGGTCTTCATGGGCCCATGTTGGTTTAGAAGAGTCGGTCCATTCCATAAGTTGACTTATGCACTTGTAGATTTTTTCCCAACAGTGAGCTCTCCTCGCTTTTTGAACGAAGTTCGAAAAATAAGCTTGGTGAGCTCGACCATGGTTAGGTCGGGTTATGCATGGGCTAGGTCGAGTCTTATTATCATTAATGCTAGGTATGGCGGCCAACACAGCAGTTAAAGCATCGTCAGTTCATAATCATGACGTGTCGTCACGTGGCTCGAGGTCACGTAAGGCATCAAGCAGTCGCTTTGGTGATAATCCAACGAGGTCGCGATGCGTGGCATCGTACTCGATGTTAGAGGTAAGCGGCACATCGGGTTACAACACATGTTGAGTCGGGGTAGCTGATGGGGCGTTGTACGACGCAGAATTAATGGTCGTTTTAAATGGTTGCCACGTGGCTCATCTATATAAGGGGAGCCATAACGCTTAGGGTTCTTCTTCTTTACGTTTTGTTTCTTCCCCCTTTATGCTCTCCTGTTCTCCTGTGTGCATTCCGACGACTATTCTTGTTGCAACCCAGTTGGAATCCTGCCCATCCCAACTCTGGTTTCATTTTTCCATTCAATGTCTGGTTCGATGAGCTTGTAGGAGGGGGTCTCTGGTGGCGAAAGTGGGGAAAGTATTCACTTCAGGGTAATGTCGAACCCACCTTCGCCACTGGTGGTAATGGCGGATGCCACTTTTTGGTATTCATCGACGAGGAGAGTGCTGGAGCGGTCCCCAACACAGATACTGACGCCTGCTACTAGGGTGTTAGATCTATCTCCCAGGCATGAGACGGTGCCTAGGAAGGGGGAAATGAATGCGCCTTCAGCGACCGACCAAGTCGTCGAAGCGCGTGACCCACCTGATGAGGATGGAGCGGGCGAAGAGGATTCGAGGGGGCTAGTGCCCTCGACTTTAACTGAGGAGGAGCTAATCCAGATCAAGCTCGGGTATCACGTCCCCAAGTCTGTGATTCTTAGGCTTCCTTTGGCGGACGTATTCCCGGACCGACCTCCTTAATGGGCAGTGACGACTTTTCAGGTCGCCTTGCAATGCGGCCTGCGACTCCTACTTCAGGAAATTGTTTGGCGTCTTCTGCCCTGTCTCGGCTTAGCCCTGAAACAATTAACTCTGAATGGGTGGAGGGACTTGTTCGGCTATGCAATCTTATGGGCTGAGCTGGAGCAACCCGAGCTATCAGTGGACGAGTTCCTCCACTTGTATCAAGTGAAGACGAACACCCTTCAGCCCAGCTGGTACTACTTCTCCGCATGGTGAAATACTGGCGGAGCCTTGATAATTGATCCCCCCTCCTCCAATAAGCACTAGAGGGATAAGTGGTTCTGGGCCTATGGATGCTGGGAGACGACCGACCTAGAATCGATACAGTCACTCATCCCTTGGGCTTTCTCCGAGCCAGGTTCGTGCTACAACTGTAGTTCGTCCTTCATTGATCATCTTACATTGTTAACTGACCTTATTCACTTGTCTCTTATTGCAGTTGTTCCCAAACATCAACCTTTGCTTGATAGTGGGTCATTGGTTCGTATCAGAGATCTACAGGCCCTCGACAAAGGTTGACGATCTTGGAGTGTCCTCCAACCCAAGCGACTTCTCCAGGCGGGCTTAGATTTGGCCCTTATAGGTACGACCTTGGGTAAGATCTCTAGCTGAGCTTTGTTACTTCGAGAAATTCCTTTGCTTAGAGACTTTTTCTAAAGCATTTGTTTTTATATAGAGATGCCTAAGGTTCAGCCCTACATCCGTCTTCTCTCTAAGGTTCGTGCACCTCCTCGAGATGAGGTGGCGGCCCCGAAGAAGAAGAGGCAGAAGACCTCCTCGAAATCCAAGGGGAAGGTTGGCCCCTCTTGCTCGGTCATCATCAAGGACGAGGGAGAGGGCAGGGAGGTGGAGACCTCCTCTGGGGCAGTGGGGACGGTTGTCCCTGACTGCCCTGCTCCTGTTGGAACTCAAGGTGCTGTGGAGCTTCTTACTAAGGCTCGCCCTTTTGAAGGGGCGAAAGCCGGGGAGAGGCAAGGGAGCTGCCTTCGTCGGACTGTGGAGGAGATCCTTCCTTGGGTCGATCGCCATACGTCTGACGTGGAGTATGTCACTTTGTTTGATTCTTCAACAGAGATGACCTTTGCGCACGTAATGACCACCCTGCTTGGGGTAATTATCTTGTCTGAAGTAAATTATTTTTCTCAGATTGCTCAGACTCATTTTCCTTTTCTTCTACAGTTCACTTCATGTGTGTTGAAGTCACGCACTGAATTTGCTAGGATGGGCAAGCGGGCCGAGTGAGCTGAGTAGAAGGTGGCTCAGTTGGATGTTGAGCTTGAGATCACGAAGACAGCTCTCGAGGCATCTTCCGCTGAGAAGGCTACGATGGCGATGCAGCTAGGAGAGGCCAAGCGTGTGCATGATGAATGTCACGCCGAGCTGCTTGAAGTGAAGACAAAGCTCGACAAGCTGAACGCAGAGACTAAGGGCGTCATTGCCAGGGCTCAGGAGGAGGCCGTCCGTCAATTCGTATCCTATCAGGCATTCATTGATGAAAGAGACACCTTCTTTCGCCAAGGTTACTCCGAGTGTACGAAGGACATGAGGGCTTCCTTCTTCGACCTTGATCTCTCTGCTTTTGACGACGCAGAGTCGAGCTCTGATGAGTTGGGCAATGACGCGGCCCCCGATGTAGCTCCTGAGTCGGTGCCCAAGTCTTGAAGTTAATTTTGCTAAGATGTATTTCCTTCTTTTTTAAAGCTTCAAGCACTTTAAGCACGCTAGGCGTCTGAGCTTTAAGCACCTCAGGCACATCTAGTGTCGTCTTCTTTTTATTTTTCCCTTTTTGAGGATTTTGTTTGTTGTTCGATGTACAAACTTGATTTCGTAATCGATGTAAAGCCGATGTAATCAGACCATTTTGGGTCTTATTAATGAGAAACATTTTTTTATCAATCTTCGTCTGTTTGAGTCGAGCGATCAGAATTGTCCCTTTTATTTTGTTGTTATTGGTCGGATTGAAGCCGAGCTATTGATCAAACATTAACTTGGTGTTGGTCGGAATTTTATCGAGGTTCTTGAGGCTGGGTAGATTGGATCTTGGTCAGATATAGGTCAGATCTTGGTAAGATCCTAATCAGATATAGGTTAGATCTTGATCAGATCTTGGTCGGGCAGAGAACCGGTGATTTTATTAATGTAACTTTGACTAGTACAAAGATGAGCATCGCTTTGGCCCATCTATGGGTAGTAGATCCTTAGATGCTTGACATTCCATGGGTGTAGGAGCAACTGGCTGGTCAGAACCTTTAGTCGGTACGTACCCGGTCGGACGATGCCTGAAACCACGTAGGGCCCTTTCCAGTTTGGGCTCAGGGTCCCCATTCCTACTTCTTTGGTATTTTAGAATACCTTTCGGAGGACTGAATCCCTAACTCGAAACCTTCTGACCTTGACCCGAGCATTGTAAAACCGCGAAACTTGCTGTTGATGGACAATGGTTCGGAGCCGAGCTTGCTCCCTTTGTTCTTCTTGAAGGTCGAGATTGATGGACATAAGCTCATTATCAGCCTCTTCGTCGAACAAGCTCGTTCAGGCTATGGGTAATCTGATTTCTTTGGGGGTAATCGCCTCCGCCCTGTATGCTAGGGAGAATGGGGTCTCCCTAGTAGTTGTCCGGGGTGGTAGTTCGGGAAGCCCATAGAACTTTAGGAAGTTCCTCGGCCCAGGCTCCTTTAGCATTCTCGAGCTTGGTCCAAAGGTGATCTTAATGATCTTGTTGACTGCATCCACTTGCCCATTTGCCTGTGGATGTCATGGAGACAAGTAAACGCTGCGAATCCCAATGTTCTTACACATCTCTTGGTATTACTTGTTGTCGAACTGTATCCCATTATCAGAGATAATAGTCTGAGGTATTCCGAACCTACACACAATATTTTTCCAAACAAAGTCTATAATCTTTTGTTCGGTTATCTTCGCTAATGGTTCAACTTCCGCCTACTTGGTGAAATAATCTACCGCCATTACGGCGAACTTGGTATGACCTTTGCCCGTAGGGAGTGGGCCGATGATGTCAATCCCCCACTGGGCAAATGGCCACGGTCCAGTCATTGGTGTGAGCTCTTCCGACGATTTTCGAGGGACATTCGCAAACCTTTGGCATTTATCGCATCTCTGGACGAGTTACGAGTTTTCAGGCATCATGCTGGATGGTCGGCCAGTAATATGCTTGTCGAATAACTTTGTGTGCTAGTGAGTGTCCTCCCGAGTGATTACCGCAAATCCCTTCGTGGATCTCTCTTAGAACGTATTCAGCTTCCTCTGGCCAGAGACACCTCAAGTAAGGAAGATAAAATCCTTTCTTATAAAGCATGCCATTGAGTATGGTATACCGGACGGCCTTGACTTTCATTCGTTGTGCTTTTGCTCGGTCCATAGGGAGTTGGTTGCTCTCGAGGTACTGGATAATCAAATCCATCCACGTTGGTTCTGAATTGATCGGAAGGATGGGTGTAGGGTCGACCTCATCGACGCTTGGTTTAGCCAAGAACTCGATCGGGATAGATCTGAGGATCTCGTCCTCATCTGCTGTAGCGAGCTTCGCCAGCATGTTGGCTTTGGAATTCTCCGCTCGTGGAATTAAGGTGACGTTGCATTTCTGAAAGCTTTCGATCAATTCGTTGGATTTTTGGAGATAAGTTTTCAGACGGTTTTTTTTTGGCTTGGTAAACGTCAGCAATTTGGTTGATGACCAGTTGTAGTCGCTGAAGATTGTTAGATGTCGAGCCCCCATGTTTGTTGCCAGTTTGAGTCCGATGATCAAGGCTTTGTATTCTATTATATTGTTAGAGGCTTGAAATCTAAATCTCAAGGCATATGGTTAAGAGTCTCTAGGATTACCTCGGCCCCGCTTGCCTTAGAGTTGGATGAGCCATCAACGTACAACTTCCAAATGAGTGGGTCGAAAAATACAGGTGTGTCAGACGGTCCAGCGATATGGTGCTCTGCTAACCTCTCTAGGAGGAACCCTAGCCTAGGTAGGTTGGCTATAGGTCGGTTGTAAGCCCCGTATCCTAGACCGTACCGTTTCATAGACTTTCGCGGTCTTACCGGTCGAATTCCGGTAACCTTCGACCCTTAATCGATATTTACGCGTGACCCTGATTCGTATGCCGTCAACCCGAGTCGACTCAAACCAAGACCATTACCATAGCGATCGCGCCGTCGATGCGGTTCCGATGCCGCGACTCGCGCGCCGAGGCCATACCCTGGTCAGGAGATGTGGGTCAGCATTCGGTGAGAGGAAAATACCATGCGCTGCGAAACTCAAGAGAATCTCTACGAGGTGTCACATCAATCCCAGCAATCAATTAAATCCCATCACATCACATGTCAAGTATATGTCAAGTACACATCATCTTTCACCCATACCCAAGCAACCACAAAAGTTAAAAAGTTCTTACAAAGCCCATGCCTTTCTCACACAAAAGGCCACCAAAGTCAAAAAGTGTCTTACACACCCATCACCCATCACACACTCTCTCTCCCTTTACAAGTCTCTCTCTTTCATTTCTCAAATTACTCTTTCAAGTAACAAAAAAATATCTCATGTATGAGAATTCTCCAAGTCTTCCAAACTCCAAGTGTGGCCCACCTTTCCTACCCCTTCATCTCTCATCTCAACCATCCAAACCTCATCTCGTCCATTGAAATCGAAGCTAAGGAGCTAAAGAACCCATAGGAACAAGAAGATCGAACGGTGGGTGCTAGATAATAGTAGTTTTTCATATTCTTAAGATGGGCCAAGTGAGGCCAACCGATCAATGGTTTGGATCTCATTTGGGACCCTAAGATGTGGCCGATGGCCCACTAGGATCATCATGATCATTCCATGATGGGGCCATTCTCTATAGACCGCATCATGATGTTTTCCTTGCATTAAAAAGGTCATCTAGACCGTCCACATTGGTGGGGAGAGGATCTCCACCGTTGATTTTTGATTTTGATGAATCCATGTGTAGAGGGATCCATTGATGTATGATTTCATATAAGAGAGGGCTCATAGTGGTGGAGCCCTCCATCACACGCGTGTCCCACTCTCTTCCTCTCTCTCTCCCTCTCCTTTTCATTTTTTTGAGATAATGATGTGTTTGTGTGGCCCACTTGGATGGACCCCACCTTAATATATGTCTTCCCATGTCCTCCAATCCCTACTTTGGTGGCCCACATCCATAGTTGGGGCCCACCTCAATGTATGAATTATGTCCAGGGACGCTGGACATTCCCTGGATGTGAGTTAAACACAAATATAAGCTTGGTTCAAGCGTTGGGAGTGGACCATTGGTGTAGGCCCCACCTTGATGTATGGGTACAATCAAGCCGTCCATCCTCTTTCCCATATCATTTTAGGCGTTGAGCTAGAAAATGAGATTGATTGGATCATCTGGTGGGCCATATCTTAGTAAATAGTGATCTCCACCATCTAAAGCTCCCCAGAATCTTTCTATACGCTGAAAAATGTCCAATATTGGACTCATTGGGCTTGTTTTGAGCCACCGAATCTCATGACTGGAGTGGATTCACTTGGAGCGGGCCCCACACTCGAAAAACCTCGAAATCAGAGGTTTTCTAAAAATAAAATAAAATAATGCAGCAACTGCTACTGCTGCCAGCACAGGCAGTGCCTGCAGCGCTGACGCTTGGGCGGGCGGACGCTAGGGGCCCCACATGTGGGCCCCACCATGATGTTCATTTGTCATCCGACCGGTTCATTTGGTGGGCCCCTGCGTGAAGTGGGCCCACTCCAAAAACCAGCCTGATCTAAGACTCAGGTGGCCCGTAACATGGGAAACAGTGGGATTGAACATCTACCCTTGAAATCTTTTTATGGGCCACAGAAGTTTTGAATCAACATGAAATTTGTTTTTCCTCCTCATTCAGACGCCGGTGACCCTATGAACGGTCTGGATGGCAAGTAAACATTACAGTGGGCCCCACATGGGAACCCACAATGATGCATGTATTTTATCCACCCGTCTACGGCTGTGGATGGTGGAACCCACCACGATACATGGGTTTCATTCACGCCGTCCGCCTGGACGGTGGACCATGATGCATGTGTTTTATTCACACTGTCAAATGACAGTGGGGCCCATCGTGATGCATGTGTTGCATCCTGTCCATCCACCCATTTTGGAAGCTCATTCTATGGCTGGAGCTAAAGGATTGAGCCAGATCCTTAGCTCATGTGGACCCCACCCTGATGCATGTGTTGCATCTAGTCCATCCACCCATTTTAAAACTCATTATAATTTACATGAGCTAGAGAATGAGTTAGACCTTTAACTCATATGGACCCCCCACCGTGATACATGTGTTGAGTCCAAACCGTCCATCCACTTGGAAAATTCTTGGGACCCATGGTTTGTGGCCCATCTTGATTTAATTGTGGCCGTCCATTGAGGCCCACCTTGGTATTTATAAGGCCCATGAGATGGGGCTCATATTGTGGTATTTGTGGCCATTGAAGTGGCCCATATGATATGAATATAATGCCCATGGGATTAGACCCATTTTGATGTGTTCTAAGGCCCACGGGATTGGGCCCATTTGATGTTTTTGGGGCCTATGGGTTAAGGCCCATTGAGATGTACTAGGGCCTATGGGTTGAGGCCCATTTGATGTACACATGGGGCCCAATTGGGGTGGGCCATTTGTTACTGTAACGTCTCAGAAAAATCCGTATAGAGACCCGAGTACCACCTCGATCAGAAATCATTTAGGATTAATTCCTTAGAAATTAAGCGTAAGATAACTAGCGCTATGTTAGATTAACTGTGAAATTAATACTGATCGCTTTAAATACGTTTTGCAAGACCCAAAACTTGTGGAATCGTTAACGCTATAACATCCTGAAACCTAGGATCAAACTCTAAACCCGTTTGCTCTCAGGAACCCTTTGAAACTTTGTATTGGATCTAGACCGCGCGTTGAAAGTCCAATATCCACAATCTCAGACCATTATGACCGCTTAGTTGGACTTGACAATCGTTTCGAAAATCAAACCCAATTGATGTTCTGAGGCTATTTCATTGAGCCTAGAGCAAGGAGTGTGAGAAAGAGTGAAATTCCTTGTAAATTAAATGTGATTTAAATAAATCTAGCACATGTCGCTTGCGGGTTAAGTATAAGCATTCAGACCGTTGGAATCTGACCCAAATACACCCTCGGATCAGGGAACATTTCACACTCAGGTCAGTGTACTTGAAATCTCTGATCGAATCTCAGTGACCGCTGAACTGAAACTGGTCTGCCACATTTAGTCCGACCGCATTCAGTCCGAGCCCATTTAGTCCGACCGCATTTAGTCCGACTTAAGCTTATGCATGCTGGATCCTGATCACATTCAGTCCGACCGCATTTAGTCAGGGGACCTCCAGAAATATCCTTTTGGATCGAAAAAGACCCGATTTGGCTATAACCTAAGTATACCTTGGTTTAAAGTCTAAATAGGTGACTTTCTAACCTATTTAAGGACCTTAAACCCTCTCATATCCCTCCCATATGAATTTGCTCAAACCCTAGAAAAGAGAAGAGAGAAAAGAGAGAGATTTTGTGAGAGTTGTGAGGAAAGGTTCCTGTCACTTGATCCTGCTAATACACGTGCTTAGCCACCGTGTTCTAATCACTCTTCCGGTGATTCTGACTTCATTCTAGGTAAGAAAACCTTAAACTTAACCTGTTTTAGGAATTCCATCGATACAAGTAGAGAACTAGTTGACTTATCTTGTAGTATAGGTCGTCATATCGACGTTGACGAAGCGTAGAGTTTCTATTCGATCCTATACGCTTCTACAGTGTAAGGTGAGGATTTTAGATGCTTAGGTTACCTGTTTTCAAAGATTTCAATATCGTTTAATAGTTGATTATCGACAAGGATGCTGTTTGACATGTAGAACATGCTGTCTATTTTCCATTTCGATTACGCACGGAGAATATGAGATTTAGGGTATTTTAGGTATTTATAGGAAATACTGTATACTTCCGTATTTTTCTGATATGATTGCCATGAGTAATTGTCGTGTTATTATACAAGTTATGCGTGTATGATCTGTTTGGTGAAGAGATTCGCCCTAATGCACACTTTGGGTCGACATACGGTATGTAGACAAATCTGTGTAGACTAAGTGTTTGTATAAAAGTATGTATTAGTAAGTACTGAGTAAATGTTGTTGTGGATTAGTTTTGAGATTGGATTCTCAACTAATATGATGATGCACATGATTTCCTCCATGTTTGTTATATTGAATTGATTTCCTTATACATATGAAATGCTTATGTTTGGTTGATTTGCTTATGTTGTATGTTATAACATGTTGTTAACATGCTTGGATTATTTGTGCTTCATTTCTGTCACTCTCATATGATCCTTGATGTATATTACAAGTGTTTGGGGCTATACTCTAGTCCAGGCAGTCGGTAATAGATTCGAAATCGTGGTTGGATTCTATTCCCCACGAAGGACGCGTTGACGAACCCGAGTCGTGCTTTGGTTGACGGCAGTGGTTAGGCCACACGAGGTGTTTTATGCACTTCATGTCGTTCAGCTTGAGATGCGCTCGTACTAGTCGAGCCCGTTAAGTAACCCGACTGACCATTGTATGTTCACCTTGTATTGGTCATAACTGCTTGAACCTAGGGTACTGAACTTACCAGTGAAAATTCTAATAACCATAGTACCTTGATCCATTAAAACTCATGAGTCAGGCATGGTAGTATGGGACACCGTGGTCAAGCTGTCGGCCTACGCTGGGGCCACAAACCTCCCCGTAGTGACCAGTGAGCACCTTTGACTCGTGAGCCGATTGTGGTGGTATGGGATACTACATTCGAACTGTCGGCCTACTCTGATTGGTGACGAGCCCTTTGTAGTGACTTCGAGTGTATTCTGAGTCTATGTGAAGCGACGACCCTTCCGTAGCAACATAAATATAACTAGGCCTGTATTGATAAGGTGATGGGGGAGCGGTACAATGAGTGCGAGCAACAGCCCTGACAGCCCTTGCAGTAACCTAGAAATATATCATCGTATGAGACTACTAGGAGTGACGACCTAGACAGGATCTGTGTTGGGATTGATATAAGGGAAGTACCTTAGTTTCCTAATCCTGCTGTTTGAAAGGACTAATAATAACTCGGTAATCATATCCATATCACACTGCATGTGCCTAGAAGATGTGGAGCACTGAGGGAAGAAAGCATGCCGTGGACGTAAGATGGTGTCGCATGAGGAAGTATGTTGGTGAGGGCATGCATCATTACTGCATCTCATCCTTGCATTAATAATAGTATCTAGGAATGTCTGATTGCTTGCTTTACTATTATCGCGTGATTGATTTGATAACATGCTAATCTTTGCTCTATGATTCCACTGAGTTGATCACTCACTCCCATGTTACGGGACGGTGTTTGCAACACCTATCAGACTTTGTCTTAGATGCAGATAGCGAGGCGATTCAGGAGCTGGAGCCGGACTACTACGAGGACCAGGACGAGTTCTCGTACATGCAGTTTTCTGACGGCTTCGTATAGGTGGCCTAGATCAGCGGGATTTTGCTAGTTGGACTATCGCATGACATTGATTTTTGGTTTGTTATATGTATTTGTGACTCAGAGTTATATTCATACTTTGGAGACAGATCGAGATTGTTTTGTTTTACATACAGTGATATATATATATCTTTCAGTCTTCCGCTTGCATTTTATCACTAGATCTGGAGTATGAATTCCAGTTTGGTAAAATCTCACTCATATTAATGCACTAACTCAGACAACATTTAATTATAAGCATATTTGTTGGATAAGTGATGGTCTGAAACTCAGTAGTTGGGTTTCTACATGACCCCCGATTTTCAGGGCGTTATAGTTACGCATAAGACCCATGAAATTAGGCCCATTTGATGCAATCTAAGGCCCACGGGTTATGAACCATTGCAATGCACATAAGGCCCATTGGTGCGGCCCATTTATGTGGCCCATTTGATGAATAAAAGGCCCATACGATATGACCCATTTGATGTATTTAAGGCCCAATGAGATGTACCTAAGGTCCATTGTAATGTGTGATCCCAACACGGATTATGTAACGATGTTTAAGACGATCGTACCTTGGGAGCAATGTTGGTTTGACGTCCACATTGCGAGTATAATGTTGGTTGGATGTCCACATTACGACTCTTCCTAGGGCCCATTGTTAGACCCGTACTTGTTGTGTATAGACCATCTTGGCCCATCTGCATTGTAAGGATAGTTCATTACTTTATTACATGTTTAGTATGGTTCCATGACTCACGATCATATGCATCATTTGTATGCTTGATATGAGAAGTAACTGATCATAGCATATGCCTTCGGGTTAATTGTTTAGGGGTTCCCGGTTAGGCAGTGTTGCCCCATATGAGCGCACGATATGCGTAGGATTTGCTGCATGATTGGATAGTGTGATTCATGCATTTCACATTGTGTGATATGGTTACTATACGCCCTAGTGACATCAGGACCGTAGCCTCCACAGACATATCGTGGTTGGTAGGATTGGTTACCGCAAATCTCGTTCTACATGGGGTGCTATAGATATCCCTAGGTGAAAGTTTCTAAACCCTTATGGTACCAAGAGGTTTCTTCAACGTCTAGACCGGGTGGGTAGATGAGCGTTGAGTGCTGATTACCAGATGGCTGAGCTCTCCACTGTGTCGTGGTCGATTGGAAGGGGGTGCGGCCTTACCCGCCTGAAAATAGGGGGCAAAGCTAGGCTGAGTCTGACCAGCTCGAGGAATGGGTCCGTTATCGACGAGTCGAGCCCGATATTGACAGACGGATAGTGAGTTCTCTTCCACTTACCTTATTGCGCGCAATAGGGTGGTGATCTGGTTTAGAGTGTATTAGACCCCGGTGATATCTCAGAGTTGAGCGGTATTGATATGTGGACTTAGATGAGGATTGTATGCTTGACTTGCATCTTACATTGCATAGCCCTAGTATGGCCGACATCATTCATGCTTTGCATCACATAGCCTTGGTACGACTTATGGTAATCATGGATCCAGCAGCATATTTCGCATTACTCTGATATTGCATGATCATACTTCTACCCTGCGCACACACTTTCACCACCCTCTAAGCTTTCTATCAGCTTATGCACGACCGTTGCGTGCAGGTGACGTCGGGACGCAGCAACTCTGAGGCAGGAGCGCTTTGCAGATCATCTTGGAGTTTTGTTCATCATCATTGTATTTTCCTTTATGCTCATTGTACTTGTAAGGTTTTTGATCATAGTGGAAATGTAATGGAGTTTTTGGTTGTTGTTTGTGGGTTATGCCTTTGGTTATGCTTATCACGAATCAAACTGATGTTGAAAATCCTCCTCATAGCATCCCAGGATCGGAACCTGGCGAATGGGAGCTGGAAGCCGAGAATGGGGTTCTACGGAGGCTGTCGGCTCCAGATTCGGCGATCAAAAATTTTATGAGCCCGATTTTCGAGTTTGGGGCGTGACATCGGTCTTCGGTCAGCTCTAACTTTGGTGATTGTGTCAGTTCGATGATGAAGTCAGCCACTGCTTGGCCTTTAATCGCAGCTTGTAGCTGGTATTTGATGTTGAACTCGCTCAGCTTGGTCACCCACTTTGTCAGTCGGCTCGAGGCTTTGAGTTTTTGCAAGACTTGATGCAGTGGGTGATCGCTTAGAACGAAGATCGAGTGGGCTTGAAAATATGGCCACAGGCATTGGGAAGATGTGATTAAAGCTAGAGCCAATTTTTCTAAGGTCGGATACCTCGTCTCTGCAGAAACTAATGCTTTGCTGATGTAATAGACCGGTAACTGCTTCTTCTCATGTTCTCTTATTAATGCCAAGCTGACTGCTGTATCGGATACGGCCAGATACAGTAACAGAGACTCGCCTGGCTCGGGTTTGGAGAGTAAAGGCGGCGATCCCACGTATTCCTTGAGCTGTTGGAAAGTTGTCTCATATTCCTTGATCCATTCTATTATTTATCTTCCCTTCAGTTGTTTAAAGAAAGAGGCATTTATTAGTAGATCTGGACATGAAGTGATTGAGAGTAGCTATTCTTCCGGTTAGCCTCTGTATGTCGAGGAGACTGCATGTTAAGGCCTTTATCTTCTCGGGATTGGCCTCGATCCCTCGTTGGCTGACCAAAAATCCAAGGAACTTCCCCGAGCTTACACCGAAAGTGCATTTGCTCGGGTTTAGTTTCATCCGGTATTTGCGGAGAATGAGAAACGTCTCCTCTAGGTCAGCCAGGTGATCTGTGGCTTTTATGCTCTTGATGAGCATGTTGTCGATGTAGACCTCCATGGTTCAGCTTATTTTGCAGGAGAACATCTTTTTGACCAATCTTTGATAGGTCGTTCTTGCATTCTTTAAACCGAAAGGCATCACGCGGTAATAATAAAGACCTTTGTCAAAGACAAAGGTAGTCTTTGATTTATCCACCGGGTGCATTACAATCTGATTATATCTTGAATATACATTCGTAAAGCTAAGCAGTTCATGACCTGTGGTATTTTTGACCAACTGATCGATCTTGGGAAGTGGGAAGCTATCCTTGGGGCAGGCTTTGTTCAGGTCTATATAATCTACATAGACACGTCACTTTCCATTAGCTTTCTTAACCAGTACGACATTGGCCACCCAGTCCGGATAGTATACTTCTTCAATGAAGTTGGCTCTGAGGAGCTTGCCGACTTCTCCTATCACAACATATCTCTCTGGACCGAGGGCGCGTCTCTTCTGTCGAACTAGTTGATAGAACGGGTTATTGTTCAGTCGTTGCGTGATGATGGCGGGATCGATGTCGACATGTCCTCATGGGACCACACGAAAACATCGAGAAAACGTTGAAGGAGGGCTACTAACTTAACTTGCAGAAGAGGCATTAGGGACGACCCAATTTTCACGGTTTTAAAGGGATCGATTCGTCCAGAGGGATTGAAACAAGGTTCTCCATGGGTCGACCTTGTTCCTGAGATTCCTCTTGTGGATCTAGGGACTCAATTGTCATCGTTTCGCGTGGAACTCTCAATGCCGTTACGTAACATTGTCGAGTATCCCGTTGGTTGATGATTCCCACACCATGCTCAGTTGGAAACTTCATGGCAAGGTGGTAGGTCGATGCCACTGCTCGAAGGAGGTATAGTGATGTTCGGCCAATGATGGCGTTGTAGATAGATGACTGGTCGACTATCTTATAGTCGACCATTACGGTGGTCTGACTTTGGTCCTCTCTGGCCGGGAGAGGGAGCTAGATAGATCCTTCGGGCATAACATGTTCGCCAAAAAATCCAATTAGGGTGTCTTCACAGGTCGGAGTGAAGCTCGACCAATGCCCATTTTATCAATGGCCTGGAGGAAGAGGATGTCCGTGGACAACCCTGTATCGATAAGAATCCGAAAGACCTTTCGATTAGCTATGGTTACAGAGATCACCAACGCATCGTTGTGAGGGTGGTGAACACCTCGGGCGTCTTTGTCGGTGAAGGTTATATTGTACTTCTCTATCTTTCTCTCTTTCGAAGGTCGAACAAGGACCATCATCTCCCCCTCAGGGCGACTAATGCTTCTTGCATGTAATTTTCAGGCATTGTTTGATTCGCTTTCGCCTTTTTGACCCTAAAAAATTGTGTAGATCTCCTCAGTTGGTTGGTTGTCGATTGGTTGCTCTTTGGTAATCGTAATATGGCTTCTTTTTTGATTTACGTGCTCATCGAGGTGACCTTTTCGGATGAGCCTTTCAATTTTCTGTTTGAGGTGGTAACAATCGCTCGTGTTAGGCCTATGATCCCGATAAAAATAACAATATTTGTTCTTATTTCTTCGGTCAGAATTTCCTCGTAACTTGTTCGGCTATTGAATGAAGCGTTCATCTTTTAGCTTCATCAGGACCTGCTCTTAAGGTTTGTTGATCAAGGTGTAAGTAGTGAACTTACTGTCAGGTCTTTTGCTCGACCTACGGTCATCGCGAGAATGATCATCCTTTCACTTTTTTTCTTGTGTTGGTTGAGTCCGGTTCTTTCTTCACCTGCTCCTTAGCCACGAAGTTTTTATTTTGGTCGATGCTTCGCAAGATCTAGGACTATTCGGCATTAGCTACTTTTGTGATCGATTCAAGAACTCGGCCAATGTAGTAGGAGGATTCTTCTCGAGAGAAAAAAGAAACGACTTATCTCTCAGCCTAGTCATGATGGCGTTCAGTGTGGTCTTATCTGAGTGCTTCCGAACTTGCAATGCTTTCAGATTGAAGCACTTGATGTAGTCCTTCAAGAGCTCGCCATCTTTCTGAACTATGTTCATAAAGTGGGCTTGTGATGAGGGTCGAATATTACATATCAGACCCCAATTATTGCCTAATTTTATGTACATGATAATGCTTAATGTTATATTTTAATTGTGTTTTTGTTGCAGGATGTAATAAGGAGCGTTGATTGAAAAAGAGTGTTAAAAGTATGGATTTGACGCTTCAAAGTCATTAGAGTAGGGGACGGACTCCAGAGAACTAAGATTGATAGATTTACACGCTCGGGATCCAAGTAAATCAAGCTGTTCACGTTAAAAAGGCCCAAAAATGGTCCATAATGCAAGATCACATGGTTCTCGCCATCCATTTCTCTTGAAACTTCATACACGGGATGAGGGCCATAAATTAACCGTACACGAAAAATTTCAGCCATTGGATCACTATAGAAGTGCCCCAATTGACAGATCAACCCATAAACCGTTGATTTTGGGCCCACCTACAATCTGGATATGCCTCAAATTTGGTCTTAACCCCTTAAATGGGGAGACAAAATGAATGGATGGATTGAATTTCTTAGAAACATCGTAGTGGACCCCACATGTACAACGTGTGTACATAGAGTACACATGCTTGCATCGCACCGGACCACTCAAGTTGGTCAAACTCGGTTTGACCGAGCCTTCTTCACAAAAATAGAAATTTCTAATTTTTCTCCAGTGTCCGCATGGGAAATTGCTGGTGATCGTTGTGGGCCACCATTGTGGTCTAGATGATGAATCTGGACCGTCCATTTGGTTTCCACGGCTCAGCTTACCAAGTCCTAGTTGACGGAATTTGAAGAAATATAAAGGATAGGATTTCAGCCATCTAAACGTTGGATGAACGACAATAGAGAAAATTCATTGGGCCACACTTAACTCAATCTGAAAACATCCATATTTGAATGGTTTTTTTTGGTGATTCCAACGGATGACATGGATCTCCCATTAGAATTCAATCATGGGCCCACAAACACCACTGACTCAATCAATAGTAGCATCTCCTGTCTCTGTCTCCGAAACAGAGGCTGAGGGTGATCTCAATGGGCCATCATCATGGACCAAACGAACAATTTGGACTGTTCATAAGAGTCCCTGGATCCCTCTCATCCACGCCTAGGTGACAGAATTGAAAAAGATAATGAAGATTGGTTTTTCAACCGTTCAAAAGAGGAAGGGATGGTAGAACAGAAAATCATGTGAGCCGCATCAATAGACCGTAAAAACTGTGCATTCTTAACCAAAATTTTGTCCTGAATCCATTGGACGACGTAGATCATGCACCTGAAACCAAGAATGAGCCCCACCAATGTTACAGCGTAAAGCCTATTACACAGGCTCGGTTTCAGCGTCCAAAACTGACATTTTTTGGTCGTTTGAATGATCATGGTCGGTGATCATATGGACAATCCAAACCGTCCATCGTGTAGGACAGCCAAAATCCTCCCAAGGGACGTTAAAACTTTAGAAAGAAAGCAAGGAAGATGGGAATTTTCATAGCTATCTTCCGACTGCAAAGCGCATTGCACTGCTAGCTGCGTAAGCAGCTTTCGTTCGATTTCCACCGACCCTGGCATCTATAAAAGGGCCTGAGATGTCTAAAGCAGGAGAGGGAAGCTTAGGAGAGGGGATCCACACCAGAGGAGAGAGAGAAAGAGAAGAATGAAGAGAGAGAGAGAGAGGAAGAACGAAGAGAGATATTTATGTTTTTTCAATCGTATTTTTTCTTCTTTCTTGTTAAATTTATAGATTGCTAACTTCTTAGCTAGGATTGAGATGAAGCCCTTAATTTGAATGACTTTTGTTATGTGTTGGTCTTACCTGGTTTTGATTGATTTGTTTCTTTTTCTAGTGTACTCAACTGAAAACTTCATACTTCTCCATTCTATGAGCTTAACCAAAGTCTAGATGTGGATGCTGTTTGGAATCTTATCTAGGTGCTTGTGTCTAACCATGAACAGGTTTCCTATAGAGGAAGAAACAGGAATTTACATATCTCCATACCTAACCATGGATGGATAGATGTGATTCATATGCTTTAAGGGATTATACATTCTGTGTGCCCGACCAAGGACATAGAATGTGATTTATTTATTTTTATATCAATCTGAATTAGGGTGAATAAACAGGAAAAATAAGGGTCAGGATAATTAGGGGTGGATTCGAAAGTCTTAGTCTTCTCCTTGATTGAATTTTACTCATTACACTCAGTTATTCTCCATAGATTTGTGTTAGTTCACTTAATAGTTCGCTACACTATTTGCTGGATTAGTTAAGAAGTCTTAAATTTTGAATTGTGACAACTAGTCCTCGTGGGAATGATCTTGTAATATGTACCATATCTACATCTGATTCGTATACTTGCAAGTTTAAAATCATTTAAATCAGGTTGGTTTAAATAAAACATTAGCTGGCGCTTTGAGTCTTTTGTTTCCTCCGATGAAATTAGTGATGAAGGCCTCACTAAGTTCAAAAAATGAATTAATGGACCTCGGTTTTAACTGTTCAAGTTGAGCAGCGTCGGCTAGAGTTAACGAGAAGGCTCAACACATGACTGCATCAGTGGTACTGCGAAGTTCCATATAGGTTCGGAAAGACTCCATGTGCTCCATCGGGTTGGTATTTCTCGTATAGGGTGTGATCTGGTATTTCTCGATCATAAATGGAGATTTAGTCTCTTCTGGGGCAGTCATATTGCCTCGGTAGGTTTGCTTCATGTCCACGATCTGTCACTACAGCCTTTGCAACTCGGTCCTCCAAGGTTCCTCATTATCGGTAGTGGCTTCAACAGGGGCCTTGCTACGCCTCCTCCGATCTATTTCATGCAGCAGGTCAGAGGCTAACAATGGAACGATCCTCGAAAAATGTGATGGAACAGGTTCAGCAAGGGCTTGTTGCAGGCTCAGTTGCGAGGCGGCCCTTGTGACAGAAGGTCGAGGAGGGTTAGTGCATGGTCAAACATAGCTCGACTATCCCTCTCTTTGGTCGGGCTCTTAAACATTTTGGGCTTGCATGTTTTCCATCATTTGCTTTAGATAGCCTAGGTCGGCCCTGATATCTCTTACTTACCTCTCGAGAGTGTCTGCTGACCGTTCCTTCCATGTCTTTATTGACCGCGGCGGCTCGAATCTGAAGTGGCCTGGCATTGTGTGGAGCCTCGGTGGCTCTCCTGTCATTCATGCAGCTTGATGGGTTGTGAAGCCTGAGTGGGCACAGTAGCGATTAGGACAACTACTCGAGGGGATTGAGATTTCTTCTTTCCCTCGCTATTACTGGATTTAGGATGTTCACTGGTAGAACTAGAACGGCTTAACTACGTTCTTCCCACCACGGCGCCAAACTATTGATGTAGTTTTCTGGTAGATCCTCAGAAGTAGCGCTTCTTAAACCTGGACAAGTGAAGGTGAGAGACAAAGGAGGCCTTGGTTTGTTTAGGGGACTCTCCGATGCCTAAGTCAGGCTTGAGGTCTTTAAAGTGGGGTAGGATCTTCAGAAAAGAGACCAGTCGAGTATTAGGGTTTTTCGTGAACGTACCTCAAATGGTGGGAGATGTTCATACATTTATAGGAGAGGTAGGATCCCGTAGCATGGGGATTCTTTCTTGATATCTTGGAGATCTGCAAGATCTTCCTGAGATTATAGGTTGTCGAGATTTTTGGGATTTGATCGTATCTTCTAAAGATCTAGGGAGAGATCTTTGAATCTCACAAGGATTCTTTTAATCTGTAGCTCAGCTCTAGGTCGGATCCTAATGCGGGCGCTAAGTTGGAACTGAATGATACCGTCTTGAGCGACAGATCAACATTCACCAATAATGAGCCTCAGATGAGCTGGATGGTTCGCATGTCCCTCGTCTGGGCATTGTGGCCTTTAGACCTCGCTAGGGTATCATCGATCTATGGTTGATCAATAACCGAGCTATGGTCGGTCAGTGGCCAATCTGTGACCGATCTATGACGGATCTATAACCAAGCTATGGCCAGTCTGTGATCGATCCAGGGTCGATCTGTAATCAACACATGGCTGATTTATAGGCGATCCATAGCCATCCTTTAACCGACCTATAAATCAAGTCGGCATTTCAACCACTTGTGCGAGCTCACAAGCTCTTTGTGTGTCCTTACAATTGCATCGCTCTCCTGAGAGATTACTCTGTTTCTGGACGTAGAGGCCTTATTAGCCTCGGGTCTTCATGGGCCCATGCTGGTTCAGTAGAGTTGGTCCATTCCATAAGTCGACTTATGGACTCGTAGATTTTTCCCCAACAGAGCATATTAAGATTTATGAATGAATTTCATTTTGTGAAGATTTGGTGATAACTGCACTTTTAGTGCTGTTGATGGACACAAGAAATTGGTGTGCTTGATCAAGAATGGTACAACTAGCAGGTATTTGTGCAGGATCAACCATCCATTTGGGAGCACCACAGCATCTGTGGAGCACATCTGAGAGTCATATTGAATGGGAACTTCTTTCTGATAAAACCACCTTTGTAGCTTTTCTCTTAACTATGGAGTGTTGCTATTTTTCTATTAGTTCTTGATCTGTAGGGCAGTAATTGGATGCTTAGGAACATCTGATTGGAGAAATTTTAGGCTGGGCAAGGCCAGAAGGATTATGTAATTAAATTAAAAATATTTGGAGTCCTAACAAATGTTTATTATTATTATTATTATTAAATTTTATACACACACACACACACACACACATATATATATATATATATATATATATATATATATATATATATATATATATATATATATATAGTTAATCTTAGGTAAAATGCAACTGTGATATCATAGTATGTTAGTTAGGCTTATTCTTCCTTCACTGAGTTGACCCATATTGAGTCATTATGAGTCAGTAGCGAGTTAACTCAGTTAACAAGATGGCTTGACTAGTCGTCTTTTCGGGCCTCACTAAGTTTTAGAATGGCAGATGAGTTCGAGTCGTTTGATTTAAATGCCCAGATCATGTGCATTATTGTATTGGCTCCATTTGTGGTTAACCACTGATAACCTTTGGTCCAGTTTGGTTGCTGTGAATCTTACCATAGGCTTTCGGCAGGCAATGGTGCTGATGCCTCATATGAAATAAAACTATCTTTAAATGGTGGGAGTTTTCGTTGACATACTGGCATATTATGATGGGGTTTTCCTCCTCAATTTAGAGGAGAGATAGTGCAGCCGGTTGAAAATCGGAGTGTTTTACCACGCTGTTCGACCAGTCGAGTGTAAAGTGCTTGACTAGTCGAGGGACTGGTTCGACTGGTCGAGTGAACAGGCTCGACCAGTCGAGGGCTCTGCTCGACTAGTCGAGGCTACGCAGATTTAGTTCAGATTTTGTGTGGACTGCGCAAATTAGAGGTGGTTTTGCAAGAGGTGCGAAAGGGAGTTGCCTAAACTATAAATAGGGGTACCTAGGGCTATTCTAGGGTATGCAAGAGGGTTTTCTAAAGCTTTAGAAGGGTTTGCTAAAGGGTTTAAGGATATCAAAGGTGAGAGAGAGAGAGAGAAAGGGAGAGAGGAAGTTTGTGGAAGGGAGATTTCTCAGTCGACGTCTCAGCCCTTCTACGTCCTTGTGATCGGTGAGATCTCTTCATTTTTCTTTTATTCTCTTATTGTTCATCCACTCCTGCGTGAGTGAAGAAGGTTCGGTGTGTGCTTGTGATTGGTTATAATGTTTTACTTCATAGAGGATTGTTGATCTGGACGAGGTCCCATGATTTTTTACCTCTTTGAGAGTTTTCCATGTAAAAATCTAGTGTCGTGTGGTTTGTGCTTTGATTTATTTTATTACTTTATTATCCCATAATTCTGGTATTTTTGGGAGGCTAGATCCTAAGGTTTTATGTAATGGCCCCTAATAAAGTGGTATCAGAGCCAAGTTCATTGAACGAAGTGAGATCTGTTTTGAATTATAGAAGGTGGCTCATCAAGGATGATCAGTGTCAATGGTTTTAACTGGACCATATGGAAGGCTAAGATGGAGGACTTGCTTTATTGTAAGGACTTATATTCTCCAATTCAAGGCATATCGGGAAAGTCAAAGGATATGACAGATGATGATTGAAAGAAATTGGATCGGAAGGTGGAGGGGTTTATTAGACAATGGTTAGACGATTTCGTATTCCACCATGTGTCTATGGAGACTTCAACCGCTAACTTATAGCTACAAGGGTTGTATGAGAGGAAGACAGCCGGTAATAAGATTTTTTAGATACGATGACTTATGAATCTCAAGTTTAAAGATGGTGGTTTTGTGGCCGAGTATATGAATGAGGTCAACAATATATTGAACCAGCTCTCTGCTATGAAGATGGTCCTGGACGATGAATTAAAGGCTCTGCTATTGCTTAACTCACTGCCTGATAGTTAAGAGACATTGGTGGTGTCTCTAAGTAACTCTGCGCCAGATGAAAAGGTATCCATGGAACATGTAACTAACTGTCTCTTCAATGAGGAGACAAGGAGGAAGTCTCAGGGGTCTACTCAGCAAGAGGCCCTTGTGACACAAGAACGGGGGAGAGAAAAGAACAAAAAAGGTGGGAAGACCTGAGATAAATCAAGAGGTAAGTCGAGTACTAGGAAGGATGTTGAATGCTAGAATTGTAGCAAGAAGGGCCACTATTAGAATGAATGTCGTAAGAATAAGAACGACAAGAAAAGAAAAGGAAAGGAGAAGGAAGATGAATCAGATGCTACCGCGGTCACTTCAGATGATGACATTGTAGTTACTTTTTCTGTAGATCATGATGTTTATCTCACGGCTACGAGTCAGGACACCTACTGGGTGATAGACTCGGGAGCCTCGTTTCATGCGACTCCACGCAGGGATTTCTTCACAAGCTACACGTCAGGTGACTTTAGGACTATGAAGATGAGAAATTCTGGCATATCAAAAATCGTAGGGGTCGGTGATATTTGTGTGAAGACCGATGTGAGCTACACATTGGTTCTCAGGGATGTGAGGCACATTCCTGACCTTCGCCTCAACTTGATGTCAACGAGAAGGTTAGATGATGATGATTATGAAAGCCATTTTGCTAGTGGGCACTGGAAGCTCATCAAGGGTTCGTTGATTGTAGCCAGGTGAAAGAAGTATTGCACCCTTTACAAGGTAAGTGTCAGTATATGTAAGGATGAGTTGAACGCAGCGGAAGATTCGGCTATTGATATGTGGCACAGGTGTCTAGGCCACATGAGTGAAAAAGGGCTTTAGGTACTAGCAAAGAAGCGGTTCCTTCTAGACGTGACAGGCATACCTCTTAAAACCTATATTGATTATTTAACAGGAAAATAACATAGTCTTATTCATTAAATATGCTTTTCATGTTAATAAAGTGCATGTATTAGATTTGATTTATTCTGATGTTTGTGGTCCCATGAGGATAAAAAATTTGGGTGGGGCATTGTATTTTGTTACTTTTATAGATGATGCATCTAGGAGGGTTTGGGTTTATGCTTTGAAATCCAAGGATGAGGTCTTTAGTGTGTTTAAATTGTTTCATGCTATGGTCGAGAGAGAGATAGGTAGATCATAGAAGTGCATCCGCACTGACAATGATGGTGAATATATCGGTGACTTTCATAAGTGTTGTAAGTCCCTGGGTATACCGCATGAATAGATAATTCCTAAGACCCCCCCACATAATGGTGTAGCTGAGTGAATGAATTGCACCATTGTTGAGAAAATCAGATGCATGTCATCCCATGCAAAGTTGCCCAAGATGTTCTAGGGAGAAGCAATGCACACGACAGTGTATTTAATAAACAAGTCTCCATCAGCCCCGTTGAAAGGAGTACTCGAGAAGGTGTGGACTGGACAAGATCCATCGTATAGTTATCTCGGGGTGTTTGAATGCAGGGCATTCATTTACGTACCAAAGAACTAGAGGTCCAAGCTCGATATGAAGATCAGAGAGTGTGTGTTCTTGAGGTATGGTGATGAAAATTTTATTTACAGATTGTGAGATCTGACCGAGAAGAAGCACGTCAGGAGTAGAGATGTGGTATTCTTTGAAGATCAGTGTATAGAAGACATTGGTAAGCTAGAGAAGAACCAGCTTAGTTTAGGTGAGCTAGATGATATGGATTCGATTATTCCTCCTATGGTGCCTGATGATGGGGGAGTACGGTAAGGTGCAGAAGACAAGGGAGTTTCTAAAGAAGATGGGTCGGGGGAGCATCCCCCACTTGATCCACCTGTTGAACTATAGGTGAGGAGGTCATCTAGGACAAACATCTATCTAAGAGGTACTCACCGCATGAGTATATTATGCTCACTGATGGGGGAGAGCCAAAAGATTATTCTGAGGCCCTAGTCGACGAGCATAAGGGGAAGTGGTTGAAAGCTATGTGAGAGGAGATGAAATCCTTGCATAAGAACCACACCTATGATATGGTGAAACTTCCTAAGGATAAGAAAGCTCTGAGCAACAAGTGGGTATTAAGAAAGAAGATTGAGTAGAAGAATTCACAGACGAGGTTCAAGGCCAGACTTGGGTTGGCGACTAGCATAGATTTAGAGATAGAGCAGTTAAATATTAAAATCACCTTTCTCCATGGTGACCTGGAAGAAGAGATCTATATGCACCAACCAGAGGGGTTCGAAGTCAAGGGCAAGGAACATATGGTGTGTAGGCTGAGAAAGAGCTTATATGGGCTGAAACAAGCCCCACGACAACGGTACAAGAAGTTTGACTTGTTTATGTTGAAGCATGGGTATGACAGAATGGAATCAGACCACTATGTGTTCACGCATAAGTTCTCAAATGGTGATTTCTTAGTTCTACTTTTATACGTTGATGATAAGATCATCATGCGAAAAGACATCAAGAAGATCGACACGCTGAAACAGGAGTTGGACAAGTCGTTTGCGATGAAAGACTTGGGCCCGACTAAACAGATCCTATGAAAGGAGATAACCCGTGACAGAAGCTGTAACACCCTGAAAATCGGGGGTCGTGTATAAACTCAACTCCCGAGTTCCAGACCGTCACTTATGCAACAAAAATGGTTATGATTCAATGTTGTCTGATTTAAAGCATTCACATGAGTAAAAGTATACCAAAACTGCAATTCATACTTCAGATCCAGTGATAAAAGCAAGCGGAAGACTAAACAATATATATATATCACTGTATGGAAAAACAAAGTAATCTCAGCCGTCTCCAAAGTATGACTACATCTCTGAGTCTCATATACATGTAAATAAACAAAAGAATAAGTTCAAAATAGTCCCACTGAAGTCCCCCTCGATCCAGGTCACCTACGGGAAGCCGTCGTGATACTGCATATACGAGAACTCATCCTGGTCCTCGTCAATCTCCGGCTCCACCTCCTGGATCTCGTCCTCACCTGCAGCTACAACAGGGTCTGGTGGGTGTTGCAAACACCATCCCGTAACGTGGGAATGAGTGATCAACTCAGTGGAATCATAGAGCAAAGATTAGTATGTTCACAATTTAATCACGCGATAATAGTAAAGCAGTAAATCAGACAAATCCTAATACTGTTGTTAATGCAAGATGATATGACGTGATGTATGCCCTCACCGACGATCACCCTCATGCGGCAACATCTTACGACCGCGGCATGCCACACTCCCTAGAGTGCTCCACATCTTCCAGGCACATGCAATGCTATGGTGATATGATTACCAAGTTGTTATTAGTCCATTCAAACAGCAGGATTGGGAAACTAAGGTACTTCCCTTGTATCAATCCCAACACGGATCCTGTCTAGGGTCGTCACTCCTAGTAATCTCATACGATGTACATTTCGTAGGTCACTGCAAGGGCTGCCAGGGCTGTTGCTCGCACTCGTTGCACCGCTCCCCCATCACCTTATCAATACAGGCCTACTGTACTCTACTGCACGGAAGGGTCGTCGCCTCCCGTGGACTCAGAATACGCTCGCGGTCACTACAAAGGGCTCGTCGCCTGATCAGTGTAGGCCGACAGCTAGAATATAGTGTCCCATACCACCATAATCTGCTCACGAGTCAAGGTGCTCACTGGTCACTACGGGGAGGTTTGTGGCCCCAGCGTAGGCCGACAGCTCGACTACGGTGTCCCATACCACCATGCCCGGCTCATGAGTCTTCGTGGATCAAGGTACCACGGTTAATAGGGTTTACAATGGTAAGTTCAGTACCCTAGGTTCAAGCAGTTATGATACATACAAGGTGAACAAACATCGGCCAGTCGGGTTACTTGACGGGCTCGACTAGCGCGATCGCATCTCGAATTGAACGACATGAAGTGCGTAAAACACTTCGCGTGGCCTAACCACTGCCGCCAACTCTCAACACGAATCACATTCATCGACGCGTCGTTCGTGGCTATGACCAGTCAGCCACGAATTCGCTCGGTTACCGACTGCCTGGACTAAGTCAAGTCCCACACATCCATTGAATTACATTAACGCTATATACCAGGGTATTGGAATTGAAACACATCATGTGAGCATGTTAGCACATGTTATAACATTCAACTTAGGCAAATCTTCAAGGCATACTTTCCATGCATATTTAACTTAGGCAAATCTTCAAGGCATCATTTCTATGCATGTGATGCAATCATGCATAAGGTCAACATATAGGAAATCACTTAGGTCAGCATATTAATCATGAAATCAATCTCAAACTACTACATAACATCATTCAATACAATACATACTAATACAAGCATTTATACAAACACATACACTACACCCTTAAGTCCACATATAGTATGTCGACCCAAAGTGCGCAACTTGGCGAATCTCTTCGCCAAACTAATTATGCAAGCATTCCTAACTCTCTAATGCGGCGACAAATCATGTCAATCACGTCAGCAAAATATGCATGGAGACCGTACTTCCTACAAATGACTAAAATGCCCTAAATCTCATATTCTTCGTTAATTTACGAAACAGGAAACGGAAAGCATGTTGTACATGTAAAACGGCGATGCCGTCGATAATCTACTATTAAACGACATTGAAAGCGTTGTAAACCGTCAATCAAAGCGTCTAAAATCCTCACCTAGTCTCTTACGGTCGCGGGATTTTGAACGGAGCGTGTACGCTTCGTCTACGGCTGTAAGAGAACCTGATTCATGGATTACGTTAGCTAACATGCTCAGAATCTATGTAAACCCTAAATCAGCAAGTTTTTGGGGTTTTTCTATACCTGAAAAAGTGGAAAAATCACCAGCCAGGTGATTGGAATGAAGTGTTGAAGCAGCACTGTCAAGGGCTCGGAAGCGGGAAAAATCTCCTCTTCCCTTTCTCTCAAACTCTCTCTCTCTTTTCTAGGGTTTGTGAAATTCGGATGCAAGGAAGGAATGAGGGTTTCAACCCCTTTTATAAGCTTGGAAACGCCGAAAATAGGCTCCGGGACGAAGTTTACTTAATGCCTATCCATTTTGGGGCTGTTTCGGTCCAAAAACTGCTTTCTGGTGGTCCCCTGGTCGATTGCGATCAGACTTAAGCTCATGGGTACCAGATGTATCTCGTATTAAGTTTTCAGTCTGGCAGGGTTCACAGATCGCACGTGGCGGACCAGTTTCAGTTCAGCGGTCACCGCACATAGATCAGGGCTGAAAGTCTCATGATAATAAATAGAAAATTTTCCTGATCCGAGGGTGTAATCTGGATGAATTCTGACGGTCAGAACGCTTAATACTGACGCGTCAAGTCGTGTGCCAGATTTGAATTTGAAATTCCCAATTCGTCCCTATTCGCGGTCGCTTCAGTCCGGGTTCAACGAAATACTCTGTGATTATCGATTTGACTTGATTTTCGAGATGATTGTCAAGTCCAGCTGGGCGGTTCTAACGGTCTAAGATAGGAGGTATCGGACCTTCGACGCGCGGTCTAAACCCAATACAAAAGTTCAATATGGTCCAGCGGACAAACCTGCTTAGAGTTTGATCCAAGGTTATAGAGTATTGTAGAGTTGTCTGTTCTACTCGATTTGGGTCTTGTAGAACGTATTTAAAGTGATCAGGGACGATTTCCCAACTACTCTAGCGTTGCGCTAGCTAACTTACGTTTAATTTCCATGGAAAATATTCCTACGCGATTTCGGGTCAAATCGGTACTCGAATCCAAGTACGGATTTTTCACGGGCGTTACAATCTACCCCCCTTAACAAATAATTTCATCCTCGAAATTTGTACCTGTTCGTACTCCTCGAGAAGCTGTGGGTAGTTCTTTCTGATCTCTGCTTCTGTCTCCCAAGTAGCCTCCTCCTCAGTATGATGCGTCCATAGTACCTTCACAAGGGGAATCACCTTGCTACGCAGTACCTGCTCCTTCCGGTCTAAGATGCGTGTCGGTCACAGGATATAAGTAACATCCTCTCCTAACTGCACCTGCTCCCATCTGATGATATGAGAAGGATCAGCAACGTACTTCTTCAGCATAGAAACATGAAATACGTTGTGGACGCTCGCGAGGGGCGTGGGTAAAGCCAATCGGTAAGCCACCGCTCCCACACGATCGAGGATCTGGAATGGACCAATGAATCGCGGTGCCAGCTTCCCCTTCTTCCCGAACCGAAGGACTCCCTTCATAGGGGAAACTCGCAAAAACACATGATCCCCGACTGTGAACTCTAGTGGTCTCCGTCTCGTATCAGCGTAGCTCTTCTGTCTGCTCTGCGCTGTAAGAAGTCGACGTCGAATAATATCAATCTTCTCTGACGTCGCCTGCACCAACTCTGGGCCGATCAAGGTACGCTCACCGACCTCTAACCAACAATGCGGTGCGCGACAAGGTCGCCCATACAGCGCCTCATAAGGTGCCATGCCGATACTCGCCTGGAAGCTATTGTTGTACGCAAACTCCGCATATGCAAGACAGTCATCCCAACTGTCCTTGAAGTCCAATGCGCAAGCCCGCAACATGTCCTCCAGGATCTGGTTCACTCGCTCCGTCTGTCCGTCCGTCTGTGGGTGGAAGGCAGTACTGAACTTCAACTTCACACCCATAGCCTCCTGAATGCGAGTCCAGAAAATAGAAGTGAACCGCGTGTCTCTGTCCGACACGATCTCCAACGGAACTCCATGCAGATGCACAATCTCTCGGATATACAATCTAGCCAGCTCGTCTGCAGAGTTCGTAACTCTGATCAGTAGGAAGTGCGTCGACTTCGTCAATCGGTCGACGATCACCCAAATGGAATCATGCCCCTTCCTCGTCTTCGGCAACCCAGAAATGAAATCCATGGAAATGAAATCCCACTTCCACTCTGCAATCGGCATAGGCTGCAAAAGTCCAGGTGGTCGGCGATGCTCTGCCTTCACCTGCTGACAAGTGAGACAACGGGACACGAACTCAGCTATGTGGGTCTTCATACCTTCCCACCAATACGTCCTCTTCACGTCACGATACATCTTCGTGCTGCCAGGATGAATCGCGAGTCTAGTAGAATGCGCAGCCTCGAGAATCTCTCGTCTCAAGTCAGGGACATCTGGGACGCATAGGCGGCCACGGTAACGTAAGCCCCCATCCATACCAACTCGCCAGTCGGCGTCAGCATCATCACTGGCCTGCTCTCGAAGCTCAGTAAGATGCGCGTCGTCCCTCTGCGCCTCGATGACTCGGTCATCGATCTGAGATCGCACCTGTACGTGTGCGATGAACTCAAATGGCTCCTCTACGGTGAGTTTCTGCTCAAAGTCTCGCAAAAACTCAACCATATCCCACTCGGCAACCATCAGCGGAGCCGCAAACTCTATCGCCTTCTTGCGGCTCAACGCATCAGGTTTGCCTTCCCAGGATGGTAAGAGACTTCAAACTTGAAGTCCTTCAGCGTCTCCATCCATCGTCGCTGCCTCATATTCAAGTCTCGCTGCGTGAATATGTACTTGAGGCTCTTGTGGTCGCAAAAGAGCTCGAACTCCTCTCCGTAGAGGTAATGTCTCCAGAGTCTCAGTGCGAATATAACGGCTGCCAACTCCAGGTCGTGTGTAGGGTAATTCTCCTCGTGCTTCCTTAATTGTCTCGAGGCATACGAAATCACCCTGTCCCTCTGCATAAGGACACAACCCAAACCAACGCTAGACGCGTCAGTGTATATAGTGTATCTAACCCCTTGCTCTGACAATACTAGCACAGGGGCGGACGTGAGTCTGTCCTTCAGCTCCTGAAAAGCTGACTCCGCCTTATCATTCCAGGCGAACTTCACGTCCTTCTGTGTCAACTGAGATAAGGGTCTCGCGATCTTCGAGAAATCCTGAATGAAGCGCCGATAGTAACCAGCGAGACCCAAGAAACTCCTCACCTCAGTGACAGAACCAGGCTGCTCCCAGTCCTGCACCGCAGCTACCTTAGACAGGTCAACTGCCATGCCATCCTTGGACACCACGTGTCCCAGAAACTTCACCTCCTGCTTCCAGAAGTCGCACTTCTTATACTGTGCGAACAACTGGTGTCGTCTGAGCGTATCAAGGACCAAACGCAAGTGCTCCTCATGCTCCTCTCGACTCCTAGAGTACACCAAAATGTCGTCGATGAAGACAACCACGAATCGATAGAGGAAAGGCCGAAATACCCGGTTCATCAAATCCATGAACACGGCCGGTGCGTTCGTGAGACCGAACGACATCACGAGGAACTCGTAGTGGCCAAAACTGGTCCTGAATGCTGTCTTCTGCACGTCCTCATCTCTGACGCGCAGCTGATGATATCCTGACTGAAGATCAATCTTCGAGAAGTACTGTGCTCCTCTCAACTGATCAAACAAGTCATCGATCCTAGGCAAAGGGTACTTGTTCTTCACCGTGAGCTGGTTCAGCCTGCGATAATCAATGCACAATCGCAGCGAACCATCCTTCTTCTTCACGAACAAGACCGATGCTCCCTAAGGAGACACGCTAGGCCGTATAAAGCCAAGCTCTAGGAGGCCATCAATCTGCGTCCTCAACTCCTCCATCTCACATGGTGCCATGCGATAGGTCGGCAGTGAGACGGGTGTAGAACTAGGAACCAGATCGATAGTGAAATCGATCTCACGTCGGGGCGGCAAACCAGGGATCTTCCTGAACAGATCCCCGAACTCAGAAACAACTGGCGTCTGCTCAAGTACCTGGGCACCAGCGTCGCGTAATAGAGTGGCATAGCTAAGAATGCGGAAAGGAAGATTTACCCGCACTGGAAATGTGAAAGGCGTGCCCTCAGGTTCGTACACCGTCACCACACGAGCCTCGCAGTCAATCTCGGCTCTCGCTGCAGTCAACCAGTCCATGCCAAGAATGACGTCGAGATAAACGAGCGAGGGATCGACGACCAGATCAAGAGTCATCGTCCTGCCTCCCAGATCAACTAAACAACCCTCACACATCTGGGTAACATCCGAATAATCTCCATGAGCTGCAAGGACTCGTACGCTATCCATAGTGATAGTCTGCAACCCAAGACGTCTGACTACGGCACGCGATATCAAAGAAATCGTGGAACCAGTGTCCACCATAACAAGAACGGGAGTACCTCCAATATGGCCCGTGACCTCGAAGGCTGAATGCTGGAAAGTCGGCGTCGTAGCTGCCTCAGCGGTCAGTGCATGAACTCGAGCCTGCTGTGGCTGGTTCGGCCGCTATGTTAAGGGCCGTGGAGGCTGTCGAATCTGCGATACTGTGGGTCTGAAAGAGGGATGCGCAGGAGCTGACCGTATAGGCGGTGCTGATATCGCCTGTGGACGTACACGATTAATCTTCTGCGGCGGCGAGAACCCACTGTCCCGCATCCTCGAAAAGTAACTCTGCGCTAAATGGCCCATCCTCCCACAGTATGTGCATGATAAATCAGGGTTCCGAAACGATGGTACAGGCGCCGTGGTCCTGGTAGGAGGATCAAAGCGAGGCCTCTTGCCCGCGAAGGGCCTGTCTGTCAAATCCGGTCGCGGCCTAGAAGTAGTCGGGCCTCGAGATCGCGCAAGTCGATCCACGTCCTGCTCTGCCCGCATGGACATGTGAACCAACTCCGCATAGGAGGGGAAACTGACACAGCACATCTTCGACCGAATATCCGGTCGCAAGCCCTCCAAAAAGCGCCGTATACGCATCTGCTCATCAGCTAGAATCGTCGGGACGTACCTGCCCAACTCTGTGAACCGATGCTCATACTCGGTAACCGTCATCGCTGCCTGCCTGAGACGGAGAAACTCATTCTCCCTCTCGTGCCTGTAGGTCTGGGGATAATACTTCTCATGGAAGCGGAACTCGAATGCTGCCCATGTCCATACGAAATCTGCAGCAACAGTCCGCAATATACTATCCCACCACATACTGGCCTCTCTCTCAAACAGGAAGGTAGCCAGCTCTACCTGCTCAGCCTCGGTACAGTGTAACATGCGTAGAATCTTCGACACTCGGTCGAGCCAGAACTCAGCCTCCTCGGGTCTGTGAGAACCCGAAAAAGTAGGAGGCCGCAAGCGCTGAAATCGCTCCAGAAGGCCCCGTGTGTCGGCAGGATTCCCCGAAGGGAAAGCAGGCTGCGCAGGGTGTGCTATGCCCTCATCCTGGGCGTAAGTATAGGCATCCTCAGCTGGATGCGCAGGTGGTGCAGGTGGAGTAGATGTAGTCGCACCCCCACCCTGGGCTAAAGTCCCAACTATGGTGGTCAGAAGCTGCTGCTGCTGTAGCATCATAGCCATCATCTGCTCGAACCTATCAGGGGGTGGAGCAGGCTGTGGCGGATGAGGTGCGGAAGTAGATGCGCGCTGTGGCTCTCTAACTGATGGTGTAAATGGCGGTGGTCCATCTGTAGGACCAACAGCAGGCTGAGACGACCGAACCGTCTCAGGAATCGGGCCCACAGCAGGGTCCGGACGAGTGCCAGACTGAGAGGGAGTCTGATCCATCTGCTCTGACAATGAAAGCCGAACCGCACTCCTCGTAGTCTTAGGTGGCATTCCCTATATTCAAAATAGGGCGCAACCTTGTCAGTCTCAATTGCACAAATACACCACAATCATTCACTAAAGAGTCAAAGGCATTCCATGTATTTCAATTAATCAAAAATTGTCACAATACAAGGGATATATCCTTACAAGCATCATGACTAGAATGACATGGAAATTAAGACAGTTAAGCAACAACAACATAAGCAAAGCACTAGCCTCAACAGGCTTACACACATAAAGCGAAAATGGCTAACTACTAATAACAACATCAAAGATAGCGTCACTAGTCGGAGTCTGGTGAAGGAGGAGGAGCACCCTTATCCTGTAAGCAACACAGGATTGCCTTCAAGGTGCGAGTCACCTTGCCAAATTTCTTCTTCGTAACGGCCTTGGCATCAGCGACCTCTGCTCGAAGTTCTTGGATTTCCCTTCGCAAAGCGGTCTGGCTCTCCTCCATCCGAGCAATGCGATCGTCGATAGTAGTCTGCGCAGAAGGAGGAGGGCTCTCATCAGTATCCTGAGCCTCCTCTTCTGCTTCTTCCTGAACCTCTTCCTGAACCTCTGCTCTAGGTTCTTCTTCGCTTTGATCTTCCTCTTCATCAAAGTCATCCCCACTATCCCTTTCAAGTTGATTTTCACGGTATTGCGACCCAATCTTCATCTTAATCATTGTCGACTCATCGATGGTGTGAATCGATACGGGCAATTCGGGTCCAAGTCTATAGGCAAACTCAAGCGCAATCTTGCAAATGAGTCGGCCAAAGGGAAGGGATTCGGATGTTCTCCTCGACCTGGCTATGAGAACTATCTGCCGTAAGATGAAAGTGGCCATACATACGTTCTCTCCCTGGGCCACCAGAAATAAGAAATCGACCATAAGACGTGTGCATTCAATGCGGTTCGTCGACCTAGGATAAACATTGAACGTGCAGATATGATGCAGCAGACGCAAATCCTCAGACATGTACGTCGCCTTGAGGCTATTATTAGGCTGCCATGGAACCAACTTACCGCACATAAACCTAGTGCGGCGATCTCGTTCACGTCTAGTCCTCAAATTCTTCTCACTTGGATGCACATCACCTAGAGGCACATTGAGAAGTCGCGCAATCAACCGGACGTCGATCGTAGCCATCCGATCTCTACCAAAAGGAATTTTGAACTGCAAAGGATCCAAGGTAGGATTCTGGATGCTAGCATAGAAGGCACGAACAGTGCTCACATTAGCACGAGCGCGAGCTTCAAAGATCGGTCCCCAGTGCGCAGCTTCAATGCGTTCGAACAACAGATATTCGCCGAACAACCGTCCATCTACGTCCGCCTCAAATAACACTCTACGATCAGTGTATTCACCATGAGGCATCTCTGATAGAATGGTTCATCGAAGGTGTGCATGGGGATCCAAATCCCGCTTTGTACGGCACTCCAGGACTACAGCTGGACCTGCGGCGGTGCTTGAACTTGCGGCACCACCTCGCGGTCTTCTCGATCGAGCAGGGCGGCTCGGCCCAGCCTCGTCTGTCGCAGTTTTTCTCTTACCCATCAAAGATATGATGGATGATAGTGACAAAAGGCCCAAAATGGCTTCCACAAAAGCCATGGAAAACGTCGAAAATGCGAAGAAATGGCTGCCCAATTTGAAAAAAAGAAATCTAGGCGTCGTAGAGGGATGCTTCAAGCTTCCCAAGGCTGTACTTTCAGGGAAAAATACAAACAAAAAGATGGGATGGAGCACCTCACGATTTCAACTATATTTGAGAGATTTTGGAGCTCCAAATGATGATATCTTCAAGGAAAGAGGCTGCCAACACCCAATAAATGATGGGTGGTGGTCGGTTTTGGCCAAGGAAGGTTGTAGAGGTGGTTTGGGACGCCGGGGTTTGGAATTGGTTGCTGAAAATCGAATCTAGGGCTATGTAAGGGGGCTGTTTGTGAAGGAGAGGTGGGTTTTGGGGGTTTTCGTGATGTGGGAGGTGCATAGGGGTGATGTGGAGGCTATTTAAGGGGGTGCGCCCGAAGGACGGCCCCATCGCTGGTCAACTCTCAAGTTGACCGGTGGGACCCCATGGGTCTGGTCCCCCATGGTCCCAGGGCCCCAAAAAGTCAGGTCCCACCCCCTGGTTCATACTAATTTGGTCTCTATGAGCCCAAACATGTGTTTGGGGCTTTCCGGGTCGATTGCGATCAGACTTAAGCTCATGGGTACCAGATGTACCTCGTATTAAGTTTTCAGTCTCGCAGGGTTCACAGATCGCACGTGGCGGACCAGTTTCAGTTCAGCGGTCACCGCACATAGATCAGGGCTGAAAGTCTCATGATAATAAATAGAAATTTTTCCTGATCCGAGGGTGTAATCTGGATGAATTCTGATGGTCAGAACGCTTAATACTGACGCGTCAAGTCGTGTGCCAGATTTGAATTTGAAATTCCCAATTCGTCCCTATTCGCGGTCGCTTCAGTCCGGGTTCAACGAAATACTCTGTGATTATCGGTTTGACTTGATTTTCGAGATGATTGTCAAGTCCAGCTGGGCGGTATTAACAGTCTAAGAAAGGAGGTATCGGACCTTCGACGCGCGGTCTAAACCCAATACAAAAGTTCAATATGGTCCAGCGGACAAACCTGCTTAGAGTTTGATCCAAGGTTATAGAGTATTGTAGAGTTGTCTGTTCTACTCGATTTGGGTCTTGTAGAACGTATTTAAAGTGATCAGGGACGATTTCCCAACTACTCTAGCGTTGCGCTAGCTAACTTACGTTTAATTTCCATGGAAAATATTCCTACGCGATTTCGGGTCAAATCGGTACTCGAATCCAAGTACGGATTTTTCACGGGCGTTACAGAAGCAGCAGGAAGCTTTGGTTGTCAGAAGATCGGTATATTGAGAAAGTCCTAGAGTGGTTCAATATGAATGCAGCGAAGTCAGTTAGTATTCCACTGGATGGTCACTTCAGATTGAGTGACAAGAAGTGTCCCAAGATGAAGACAAATGTGGATGAAGTGCAGAAGATACCGTATGCGTCAACAGTAGAAAGTTTAATATATGTTATGGGGTGTACATGCCCAAACATAACATATGCGGTTGGTGTTGTCAGCCGGTATCTTACCAATCCTGGTAATGGATATTGTAGTATCTAAGAGTCTCATCCAGGTTGAGCCTGTGCTAGGGTGATGGAAAACCTGTGTTAGAGGTCTACACAGATGCAAATATGGCAGGTGACATAGACTCTAGGAAGTCTACACCGGGGTTCATGTTCATGTTTGCAGGGGGAACGGTCTCTTGGCAGAGTAATCTACGGAAGGTCGTAGCATTTTTGATGATAGAGGCTGAGTACATTGTGGTGACAGAGGGATGTAAAGAGATGCTTTGGATGAAGAGGTTCCTACAGGAACTTAGCCTGAAGTAGGAGCAACATGTGGTCTATTGCGATAGTCAAAGTGCTATACACTTGAGCAAGAATCCAAGTCAGCACTCCAAGTCGAAGCACATAGAGATTCGGTATCACTGGATTAGGGTTACTTTGGAATAGAAGGTGTTACTTCTTGAGAAAGTCCACACAGACGATAATGGGTCAAACACGATGACCAAGACTTTACTCAAGGGTAAGTTTGATGTTTGTAAAAACTAGACTGACTTGAAGAAGGTGAATTCCTCATGAGTCAGAAAGAGAGAGATTTGATGAGATTTTCCTCCTTAGTTCAGAGGAGAGATTGTGCAACCGGTTGAAAATAGGAGTATTTTACTGCGTTGTTCGATCAGTCGAGTGGACTGTTTGACCAGTAGAGTAAACAGTGCTCGACTAGTCAAGGGTCACTTGACTCAAAGTCCAGCGAGCTCAGTGAACAGTAGTCGGCCAGTCAAGGGCTTGGTTCGACCGGTCGAGTTAACAGGCTCGACCAGTTGAGGACTCTACTCGACTAGTCGAGGTCATGCAAATTCAGTCCAGATTTTGTGTAAATTGGAGGTAGTTTCGCAAGAGGTGCGAAAGGGAGTTGCCTAAACTATAAATAGGGGTTCCTTGGGCTATTTTAGGGTATGCAAGAGGGTTTTCTAAAGATTTAGAAGGGTTTGCTAAAGGGTTTAGGGCTATCAAAGGTGAGAGAGAGAGAGAAAGGGAGAGAGAGGAAGCTTGTGGAAGAGAGATTTCTCAGTCGACGTCTCAGCACTTCTACGTCCTCGTGATCGGTGAGATCTCTTCATTTTTCTTTTATTCTATTATTGTTCATCCACTCTTGCATGAGTGAAGAAGGTTTGATCCAAGCGGGGTGTGCTTGTGATCGGTTGTAACGTTCTACTTCATAGTGGATTGTTGATCTGGATGAGATCCCGTGGTTTTTTACCTCTTTGTGGGTTTTCCACATAAAAATCTTTTGCGTCGTATGGTTTATGCTTTGATTTATATCATTACTTTATTAAACCATAATTCTGGTATTTATGTGAGGCTAGATCCTAAGGTTTTGTGTAACGACCCCCAACATATTATGCACTATGAAATGGCATGCATGACATACATGTAGCTTGCATAAAACTGTTTAAATTGTTCGAAATTAGATTGGTTGGATGATCTAGCCTCCTAATTATTGGGCATTTTTTGGAATCACTAATCTCGATTTTAGTTTAATGTAGATCTATTTAATGACCCATTTAAGGGGGTCTTAAATTTGAATGGTTTAGTGGGAATTAAATGTATAGTTGTCCAATTTCTAACTGCGTGTGTATTAACCAAGTTTAGTTGGGCTTGGGCTCAAGGTTCAATTGGATTCATTCTAAAGATTAAGCTTAAGCCCAAGCCCATGAAGACTACAGCTTGGGCTAGTGACCCATTTCGGCAGCCTAGAGAGCCTAGTTTGTGTATCACCCAGAGCAACCCATTTTATCAACTATAAACATTAGAAATGTAAGATTCTTACCACCCATTTGGATTGTAAGTCATTTTGTTTCAACTACTTACACCTCAAGTATCTGGCACGCACACACACACACACACATACACACACACACACACACACACACACACACACACACACACACACATAGCCGAATGCTCATGTAACACCCCGAATTTTGGCCAACCTGGGGTTAGACGTCCTTAGGCAGTGGGTCAACTAAAACACCTGGAAAATCGCTCAGAACCCAATTTCATAGCCAAAGAAATCACTTAGGATTAATTCCTTTAGAAACTAAGCATAAGTTAGCTAGCGCTACGCTGGAGTAGCTGTGAAATAGTCCCTGACCACTTTAAATACGTTCTACAAGACCCAAAACTTGTAGAATCAATGGTGCTATAATACTCTAAAACCTCGGATCAAACTCTAAACCGATTTGTTCTCTGGACCTCTTTGAAACTTTATATTGGATCTAGACCGCGCGTCGAAAGCCCGATACCTACAATCTTAGACTGTTAAAACCGCCTAGCTGGACTTGACAATCATTTTGAAAATCAAGTCTAACTGACATTCACAGGCTATTTCATTGAGCCTGGAGTGAAGAGAGTGAGAATAGGGATAGATTTGGAATTTGAAATTCAAATCTGGCACACGACTTGACGCGTCAGTATTAAGCGTTCTGACCGTCAGAATTCATTCAGATTATACCCTTAGATCAGGAAAAATTTCTATTTTATATCCTGAGACTTGTAGGCCTGATCTACGTGCGGTGACCGTTGAACTGAAACTGGACCGCCACGTGCGATCTACGAATACTACTGGATTGAAAATGGGATGTGAGCGACATCCGATATGCATGAACTTAAGTCCGATCGCGTTCGGCCAGGGGACCACCAGAAATGCCTTTTTGGACTGAAACAGCCCCGATTTGGTTAGGTATCAAGTAAACATTGTTCCCAAGCCTATTTCGGGCAAGAATTAGGTTATAAAAGGGGCTTAAACCCTCACTCCTCTCACCCATCCGAATTTGCTAGAAACCCTAGCAAGGGTGAGAGAGAAAGTGAGAGTTTGTGAGAGAAGGTGGGAGAGTTTTTCCCTGCTGCTACACTACCTGCTGCACGTGGTTAAGCCACGCAATCCAATCACTTTGCCGGTGATTTCGCCACAATTTTAGGTAAGCAAATACCCTAAATACTTGCTGATTTGTTGTTCCCTCATTTCCATAACATGTTAGCTTATGGATCTTGTGTATTAGGTTCCCGATTCGCCGTAGACGAAGCGTATACGCTCCGTTCGAATTGATACGCTTTTAGGAGAAAAGGTGCGGATTTTAGACGCTTTGATTAACTGTTTCCAATGCTTTCAATGTCGTTTAATAGTAGATTATCGAAGGCAACGCCGTTTGACATGTACAACATGCTGTCCGTTTCCTGTTTCGTAATCAGACGAAGAATATGAGATTTACGGCATTTTAGTCATTTGTAGGAAATACTGTTTTCATCCATAATTTGCTGATGTGATTGACATGGCTTCTTGTCGCATTAGGATATTAGGAATGCGTGCATAATTAGTTTGGCGAAGAGATTCGCCTAAATATGCGCTTTGAGTCGACATACTATATGTAGACTTAAGTGTGTAGTTTAAGTGTTTGTATAAATGCTTGTATTAGTATGTATTGAATTAAATGGTGTTATGAATTAGTTTGAGATTGATTTCTCAATTAAGATGCTGATGTAAATGGTTTCCTATATGTTAGCTATATGCATGATTGTTCACTCCCCAAGTGCAGGGTTGTGATGTAGTAATAACTCGGTAAGACCGAGGTCGAATCCCAAGGGACTGAAACTGTACGTATTCTGAAACTAACTAGAACTAGAACTAGGCTAAGATGAAATCTAAACTGAATATAATTTGAGGAATAATGGTGAAAATATTAATCTAAAATTTATAGAAATCAGAGGAAAGGAAACTAGGGATTTAGAGGATCCACTTGTAGAGATCAGGGAGATCTTATGCATGTTTCATGAAAATTAACTGAACTGTCATTGATCTAGTTTTCAAGAGATGAAAGGTATATGAATTAGAATGGATTCCATCACCAAACCATGCCCAAAAGACTATGGCAAACAACAAAATTAAACTAATTACCAACCCATCACATGTATGAAAGTTAGGAAGGGTACCGACATCCAACCATGCCCAGGAGACTATGGTGAACAACAGGGTTTCCTAACATCATATACATGAAATGGAAATAGAAATATTAAAAGCATCGCAGACCCATTGTAATTTCAATCACAACAGACCATTAAAAACTAAAAATATTTCTAAAATAAAATTAAATCAAAATCAGTTCAATATTAAACAAAAGACATAATTAAACGTCTCCCATCACGCTACAAGCTTCACCTCTTAGCCCTAGCTAAGAGGTTTAGCCACACATAATCATAATTAGGCTAACCATAAAATAAAATTAAACCAAAATAAAAAGAAAAAAAAACTAACTCTCTCTCCTCTTTAGCTTCCACGACCAGGACTGCTCCACGTTTCTCCCCTCCAAGCCAAGGATCTTCCTCCCAAGGTCTGAATGAATGCTCTCCACGTCCAAAACCTCCTTATATAGCTGCTGGAGTGGTGAAAATCAGATTTGGAAAGCTATGCATGCCTAGTGAAAGCTTTTTCGCAGCCAAGTTCGGTGCCTCGAAACACGCCACTTTCCTCGCTCAAATTTCAAAGAAACACCGTCCCTCAGTACTTTCTTGGGTCCTCTACATGATAGACGGTTCAGATCTGCCATATGATTAAAGATGGTGGGCCAAAACTGTCTGAAAAAGTTAGTTTTCGTGGATGTATGAAACCTTTCGCACCATTTCGCTGTTGTGATCGGTGGGCCCCACAGAAGCATTTTATGGAAAATTCACCCTGTCCATTGGATTCAGAACGAAATTTCAGTCAAGAATGGGTGGTTTTGAACGTCCATTGACGTGGCTCAGAGAAAAAATCATAAAAGGATCAGTTTTGAACGTTGTAGGGCAGCCCTTTTGTGGCCTCTGTATCTCACACGTGTGCACGCATGGGTGAAAAGTGACAACATGGTTTTGAAGTATTCAATGCCGTTTACACGGTGGACGGTTCGGATTGAGCTTACAGGGCACGTGTAGGGCCCACTAGCTTCCGCAAAACGGCCAGCGGCCGTGCATTACGCTGTGGAGTTTTTTTTTTTGAATTGGAGAAGGAGACGTCGGTCAGCGGCGCTGACCGACTTTGGAAAATCACGTGCACGGCTAGTGCACATGTGCACTATGCACACTCAAGCTAAAGTGGGGTCCACTATGATGTTTTTGTGAAATCTGATCCAACCATGTGATTGGTCTCCTCATTTAAGGCATTGATACCAAATTCGAGGCAATTTCAGATATCAGGTGGGCCCAGAATCGACGGTTTATAAGCTGATCTGTCAATTGGAGCACTTTTATAGTGATCCAAGAGCTAAAATTTGAAATGTACGGTTAATTTATGGCCCTTATCTCATGTATAAAGTTTCGACCCGATCAGATGTCGGGAACCATGTGATCTTGCATTCTGGATGCGTTTCAAGCCACTTGAGCTTCAGTTTCTTAGTTTTCTTAGATTTCTGACCGTGTATATCCATCAATCTTTGTCCTCTGAAGTCCGTCCCATGCTTTGGTGAATTTGGAGCGTTAAATCTATGCATTTAGTATCCTATTTCGATCCAAGCTTGTAAAATCAACCTGCAACATAAACATGATTAAATCAGCCGTTAAACACTATTATGCTCGTAAATCTAAGTAATAAATGGGGTCTAATATGTACTATTTGACCTTCAACAATGATTTCATTATATGTATGAAATGCATCCGTTGGAAGATTTACTTAAGTTGTATGTTATAATATGTGTTAACATGCTCACATGGTTATATTTCATTTCCATTACTCTTACATGATGGCTGATATGAATTCATAATTGTTTGGGACTATACTTAGTCCAGGCAGTCGGCAACCGAGCAAGTTCGTGGTTGGCTTATTTTTACCACGAACGACGCGTCGATGAACGCGAGCCGTGTTTTGGAGTTGGCCGCAGTGGTTAGGCCACACGAGGTGTTTTACGCACTTCATGTCGTTCGACTTGAGATGCGATCGTGCTAGTCGAGCCCGTTAAGTAACCCGACTGGCTGTTGTATGTTCACCCTGTATGAGTCATAACTGCTTGAACCTAGGATACTGAACTTACCACTGTAAATCCTGTCAACCATGGTACCTTGATCCACAAAGACTCATGAGCCGGGCATGGTGGTATGGGACACTGTGGTAGAGCTGTCGGCCTATGCTGGGGTCACAAATCTCCGCGTAGTGACCAGTGAGCACCTATGACTCGTGAGCAGATTATGGTGGTATGGGACACTATATTCTTGCTGTCGGCCAACACTGATCAGGCGACGAGTCCTTTGTAGTGACCGCGAGCGTATTCTGAGTCTACGGGAGGCGACGACCCTTCCGTAGCAGTGAGAATACAGTAGGCCTGTATTGATAAGGGGATGGGGGAGCGGTGCAACGAGTGCGAGCAACAGCCCTGGCAGCCCTTGCAGCGACCTACAAAATATACATCGTATGAGATTACTAGGAGTGACGACCCTAGACAGGATCTGTGTTGGGATTGATATAAGGAAAGTACCTTAGTTTTCCAATCCTGCTGTATGAAATGGACTAATAATAACTCGGTAATCATATCACCATCACATTGCATGTGCCTGGAAGATGTGGAGCACTGTGGGATGATTGCATGCTGTGGGCGTAAGATGGTGTCGTATGAGGGAGATCGTTGGTGAGGGCATCCATCACATCATGTCATATTGCATTAACAACAGTATTAGGATTGTTTGATTTACTGCTTTACTATTATCACATGATTGATTTGAGAACATGTTAATCCTTGCTCTATTATTCCACTGAGTTAGCTACTTACTCCCACGTTATGGGATGGTGTTTTCGGACACCCACCAGTCCCTATTTTGGTTACAGATGATGGCGCTGCTTGAGAAGCGGAGCTGGACTTGAAGATGATGAGGAGGATCCTTCCTTTATGCGTGTTCTGATTGATGGGATTATAGGGAGGTTGATTAGATGCCTTGATACTTGTCATTTTATATTCTTAGAGCACTCATGTATATTCTTTTTGTTTACTTTTGGAGTATACATGTATGTATATAACCTGGTAACATGTTCACACTCTGGAGACATACAACAGTTTATATATGTTATACATATTATCACAGTCTTCCGCTTGTTAATTTAACTGTCTCTGGAGTATGATATGCTGTTCTAGCTTAATCTCACTCATGTTTAATACATTAACACAGAAAACATTCAATCATACAAATTTATGTTGCATAAGTGATGTTCTGGAACTCGGGAGTGGAGTTCTTACTCGACCCCCGATTTTCGGGATGTCACAGATGGTATCAGAGCGTGATTTGGATTAAATCGGGCTTGGGTTATGTACACGTGATGTACGCTGTCACTTCCTTTGACTTAGGTGGGTGCGAGAAAGGTTTAGAAATACTTATAAGAATGTAGATTCACCAATAGGCGAAGTCTATTCATATCGATCGTGCGATCGAGTCCGTAACGCATTTAGGGTCGCGTGAAGTGACCTAAATAGCTCCTAGGTTGTAAGTAGGTGGGATGAGACGTTCTTTGAATAGTTCTAAACTCATAAATGTGAATCCTTGGGCTGTGGGACAAGCACAACCCTTACATTCAATCGCTAGGGCTTAAAAACCTCGTTTCACCTAAATTCTTCAAAATTCTTCCTCTCACCACTCCATTCTTAAATTATTTATTATTATTTTCATGTTAGGTATTGATCCTAATGTGAAAATGATATAAAATCATACTTCGATAAAATTTTATAGTGAATAGTAAAATTTTATGAAAACTGGACATTAGGCCATTCTAAGTTTATAATATTTACTAACTAATGGGCTATATGGATGTATTAGCTCCTTCTACCCCAAAATCATATGCTGCACGATATGGTATTGAATTCAGGTTTACAGATTGGCCCTGAAAAGCTCCGAATGGATGTTTGGGCCTCCCTAGGGTAATCTACAATGAACGAAGGTGGGGCCCACATATTTTTGGGGTCCCTGAGGTAGGGGGGACCCAACCCATGTGGTCCTACTGACCACCTTGCGAGATGGCTGACGATGCCATCGCCGATCCGGCTATGCATCGTCGTTCAGTGGGGCCTACTTGATGTAAATTTCGGGCGCACATGCTGGTTTGGGTAGTACACCCCTCCCATGTATGGTTCGTCCATAGAAAACCCTTAAAAAGGATACTTCCTTCACAACAGCCCCCTTCCCTAGCTCCTTCTCACGTTTTCTTGCTGCCCTCTCTCAAATCGTTGCTCCAAATCCTTTCCAAACCCATTTCTTGTTGAAACCGAATCCACTCCATCACTCCATTGCAGTTTGCAACTCCTCCTCTTACAAATCTCTTCCGTTGGAGCTCCTACAACCCCCAAAACGTGCTGAAATCGTGTGGAGCTCCATTCCCCTTTTTCCTTCTCTTTTCTTTTTAAAAATCCATCCTAGGGGAGCTTGAAGCATCCCTTTACAACACCTAGATCTCCTTTTTTCTGTTTGGGCAGCCATTTCTCTACATTTCCCATATTTTTCATGGCTTTTGTTGAAACCATTTTGGGTCTTTTATCTTTCTCCACCATCCTCTCTTTGATGGGAAAGAGAAAGACCACAGCGGATGAGGCTGGGCCTAGTCGCCTTGCACAATCAAGAAGACCGAGGGGTGACGCCACTAGCTCAAGCGCCGCCGCAAGTCCAAGCACAGCCCGAGAGTTCCATACAAAGCGAGATTTGGATCCCCATGCTCAACTTGGGCGAGTGATATTAGCAGAGATGCCTTACGGTGAATATACTGACCGTAAGGTGTTGTTTGAGGTGGACGTGGAAGGACGACTCTTCGGCGAATTCCTGTTATTCGAGCGCATTGAAGCTGCACATTGGGGTCCGCTATTTGAAGCTCGTGCTCATGCTAATGTGAGCACCGTTCGTGCCTTCTACGCTCGTATCCAGAGTCCTACATTGGAGCCATTGTAGTTCAAGATTCCTTTTGGTAGAGACCGGATGGCTATGATCGATGTTCGGTTGATAGCGCGACTTTTGAACATGTCCCTTGGTGATGTTCATCCCAGTGCGAAGAATTTGAGGAGTAGGCGTGAGCGAGATCGCCGTACCACGTTCCTATGCGGTAGACTGGTTCCATGGCAGCCTAACAATAGCCTCAAGGCATCTCATATGTCTGACAATTTGCACCTGTTGCACCACATTTACACGTTCAACGTGTATCCCAGGTCGACAAATCGTATTGAGTGTATGCACCTTATGGTTGATTTCTTGTATCAGGTGGCCCAGGGAGAAAATGTGTGTATGACCACTTTCGTGTTGCGACAGATTATCCTCATAGCGAAATCAAGAAGAACGTCTGAGTCGCTTCCTTTTGGCCGACTTATATGCAAGATCGCGCTTGAGTTTGCTTACAGACTTGGGCCGGAGTTGATAGTTCCGATTCACTGCATTGATGAGTCTACCATGGTCAAGATGAAGATCGGGTCTCAGTACCGTGAGACTCAGCTTGAGGAGGATAGCAAGGACGATTTTGATGATGAAGAGGATCCAAGTGAGGGAGAACCTAGAGCAGAAGTTGAGGAAGAAGTCCAGGAAGAGGTAGAAGAGGAGGCTCAGGATATAGAAGAGAGCCCTCCTCCTTCTGCTCAGGCTACTGGTGGTGATCGCATTGCCCGAATTGAGGAGAGCCAGGTCGCCTTGCGAAGGGAAGTTCAGAAACTTCGGCTGAGGTCGAGGATACTAAGGCCGTTATGAAGAGGAAATTCAGCAAGGTGACTCGCACCTTGAAGGCGATCCTGTGCTGCTTGCAGGATAAGGGTGCTCCTCCTCCGTCACCCGACTCAGACTAGCGATGAGATCTTTGATGTTGTTGTTAGCAGTTAGTCGTTTCCTGCTTTTGTGTGTAAGCCTGATAAGGCTAGTAGTTTGCTTATGTTGCTGTAGTAGCTGACTAGCTTAGCTCCCATGCATTTCTTGTCATGGTACATGTAAGAATATGTCTCCTATATTGTGGCAATTTTAATTTAATGAAATGCATGGCATTTTTCGTCTTGTTATGTGAATGTTTGTGTTGTAGTTTGGCCTTAATATAGCCGAATTTGGTTAGATGGAATGCATGCCGTTTCGTTCGTTGTAAGGTATTGTCCCTAGTTTAGGTGTATCCTATGGTATCCACTGCCATATTGTAAATCCCGGGATTAAGCCTACAAAATTAGTTTTTATCCCACCCTACCCTCCTACCAAGCATGCCACTTCCAATCCCGATATGGGACTAGGAATGCCGTTCCATTAGGCTGTAGATTACAGATTAGTCTACTAGTTACCTTAAGAAGTGTAAAGCCTGTATATGCTAAGGAATAGTAGGTTAGATTTGGTTGGTATGAGACTCCCTTCCTTGGGTAGATCCTCATAACATTCCTAGGCTCCTTTAGTAATTCTCAGGAAGCTTATGTAACTTAGAACCATTCACTTTTAGGGAAGACTTATAAATCCCTCGGGTCGAACTTAGAATAAACCAACACATCCCTTCGAATTGCCTTCCCCAAGGGCTTATTGCATTCGGGAACGCAGAGTAACGGAACTGCATGTAAGCGATATAAGCACGTAATCATATCACCATCACATTGCATATGCCTGGAAGATGTGGAGCACTGTGGGATGATTGCATGCCGTGGGCGTAAGATGGTGCCGTATGATGGAGATCGTCGGTGAGGGCATCCATCACGTCATGTCATATTGCATTAACAACAGTATTAGGATTGTTTGATTTACTGCTTTACTATTATCGCATGATTGATTTGAGAACATGTTAATCCTTGCTCTATTATTCCACTGAGTTAACTACTTACTCCCACGTTATGGGATGGTATTTTCGGACACCCACCAGTCCCTATTTTGGTTGCAGATGATGGCGCTGCTTGAGAAGCGGAGCTGGACTTGAAGATGATGAGGAGGATCCTTCCTTTATGCGTGTTCTGATTGACGGGATTACAGGGAGGTTGATTAGATGCCTTGACACTTGTCATTTTATTTTCTTAGAGCACTCATGTATATTCTTTTTATTTACTTTTGGAGTATACATGTATGTATATAACCTGGTAACATGTTCACACTCTGGAGACATACAACAGTTTATATATGTTATACATATTATCACAGTCTTCCGCTTGTTAATTTAACTGTCTCTGGAGTATGATATGCTGTTCTAGCTTAATCTCACTCATGTTTAATACATTAACACAGACAACATTCAATCATACACATTTATGTTGCATAAGTGATGTTCTAGAACTCGGGAGTGGAATTCTTACTCGACCCCCGATTTTCGGGATGTTACAGCTCAACTGTGCACCAGTTCGCATAGGTCTCATGCTTAGTTTTTTGAGAATTCATCATATGTGATGTGAATCCAAAATCTGAATGGTCCATGTGAAGCAGCACCTTATGAAACACCCCGGGCTCAATTTTTACTTTGATCCAAAACTTTGGCGGGCCATGAAAAATGAAAAGTTTCCTCCCTTGATTCGCATTTCCTTTTGCTATGGCCCACCAGAATTTTAGATCAGGGTGAAAATTTTTCCCTTTGGGTTTCATGGGATTCCGCATCACATGGACCATTCAGATTAGACGCTCATGACATGTGTACAAAGGTACACACCTGTGTAGGTGTGTAGCTGAGCATGCCTCTCTCTCTTTATATATATGTATATATATATATATGTATATATATATAGGGAAATGGTACTATGAGGTCGAGCGCATGCAACCTCAACATAAGGTCGAGTTGTGTCTTCGCTTGAGCCATTGGATGATAAAAAAATGCACATGTTACGGGATGCTATGACAACTTCTCGGAGAAGCTAATATGATAGGAAGCTAATTAGGGCCCACCATCATGTTTTGAAAAATCCATAGTCCATCTGTTTTTCCATGTCATGTTAGGGAACGAGATAAAAAATGAGGTAGATCCAAAACACAAGTGGGCTGCACGGTAAAAAGCATTGAGGATTGGACGTCCTCTGGTGAACATTTGTGGGGTTACATAAGTTTTAAATTGAGGTAATATTTTTGTATCTTCGGTTAATCCCAGATGTATGACCTTATGAATGGTATAGATGTCATATAAGAATAATGGTGGAGCATAGGAAGGTTTCAACGATAGGCATTTCCATACTCACATTTTCTTATCGTGTGGCCCACTTGAGTTCTTAATCTTTCTCACTATTTTTCCCACATCCTAACATGAATAGATAAAATGTATATACAAAGTGGATTTCTAACAAGCATTATAATGGGCCCACTTATCTTTGTGTAGATAAAATTTATTTTGTAACGACTCAAAAAAATCCGTACAAAGACCCGAGTATCAACTCAGGCAGAAATCCCTCAGGACTAAATCCTTTAGAAACTAGACGAGAAATAACTAAAGTGCTAACCTAGAGTACATATGAAATTAGCATTAATTACTTTAAATACGATCTGTAAGACCCAAAACCTATAGAATTAGTAACGCTGTGTAACCCTAAAATCTAGAATCGAACTTTAAACCCAGTTGCTCTCGGGAGCACATTGAAACTTCGTATCGGACCTGAACCGCACATCGAAAGTCCGATAGTAATGAACTTAGATGATTATGACCGCCTAGTTGGACTTATCACCATAAAAATTAAGTCCAAACGATGTCCTGAGACTGTTTCCTTGAGTCCGGAGTGAAGAGTGTGAAAAAGTGAAGATTTTTAAGAAATTAAATATGAATTTAAGTAATTTAGGTCGTGTCGCTTGTGCGCCATTTATAAGCATTCTAACCGTTAGTTTTTGACCCAAATTCACCCTCGGGTCAGGGTGATGGCCCACACATGTCAAAGTACTTGTGGCCCTGATCGAGTTTCGGTGACCGCTGAACTGAAACTGGTTCGCCACGGTCGATTTGGAAACCCGATTGAATTGAAAACTTAACTTGATCAAGATTCAGTATCTATGAGCTTAAGTCCGACCACATTCAGCAAAGGGACCCCCAGAACTGCTCCGTTGGATCGGAGCAAGGTCAATTTGGTAATAACCTAAGTATACCATGGCCCTAGGACTTTCCGCCAGTTCTGGGCCTATATAAGGGCCTCAAACCCTCTCTCACATATTCCATACGAATTTTAAAAACCTAGCTAAAAAAAAGAAGAAAAAGAGAGAGAAAGTAAGAGAGAAGTTGGTGATTCATCCTAGGATTCTTCCCAGCTTCACTACTTGCCTAATCCATCTATTCGAATCGTTATTTCGGCGATTCCAATTTCATACTTGGGTAAGAAAATCAAACCCTAACCTGTTTTAGGGCTTAGTATAGTTGGAGTGATGAAATACCTAACCTAGTGCGTGCTATAGGTTGCTAATCCGCTGTTGACGAAGGCTTACCATTTAAATCATATTTGTTACACTTCTACGGCATAAGGTGTGGACTATAGATGTATAAATTATGGTTTTCAAAGCTTTCAATGTCAGATAATGATTTATTACTGACATGGATGCTATTACACATGCTAAATACGCTATCTATTCTGTTTTACGAATATGTATAGTCTATGTTGTAAATAGAGTATTCCATGTGTTTGTTAAAATGTTTGTATGCATATGAAATCTGATGTTGTGATTGACATGATTAATTATTGTTAGTATATGCTTTTTATGTATGCGACAACTCCTTAGCAAAAGAATTTGCCCAAATATGCAATATGCCAACATACGTGATGTATGTTGAATAGTGTAGTCTAAGTATTTGTATAAACGCCTGAACGGGTTAGTAATTGGTAAAGTATGATTTTTAAGGGTATTGAGATATGAATCTCAATCACCTTACTTGTGTGTATGATTTCCTCAATGAAATGTTTAGCCTATTTTATTCATATTAATTGTGTGTATGATTTCCTCCATGTACTGTATTCATGTTTAAGTTATATTTCATAACATGCTCATATGAATGTGAAATTTGAATCAAATGTCTATTATTGATATTGTATGTGACTGGGACCATGTTATGGTCTAGGCAATCGGTAACAGGCTTGAATTTGTGGCTGAGATTTATTCACCACGTAAGACGTGTTTGACGAACCCGAGCCGTACTAGACTTGTCGGCAGTGGTTTGGCCACATGGAGTGCTTATGCATTTTATGTCGATCAACTCAATATACGATCGTGCTAGTCGAGCTCGTCAAGTCACCCGATTGACCCGATGTATGTTCACCATGTATAGACGCTCTTGTTTGAATTTACGGTACCAAACTTACTAGTGTAATCCCATCAACCTTGGTACCTCGATCCACTAAGACTCATGAGCCGGACATGGTGGTATGGGACACCGTGGTCGAGCTGTCGGCCTACGCTGGGGTGATGTGCCTCCCCGTAGTGACCAGTGAACAACCTAGACTCGTGAACCGATTATGGTGGTATGAGACACTATATTTGAGCTGTCGGTCCACTCTGATTGGTGACGAGCCCTTTGTAGTGACCTCGAGTATATCTTGAAACTGCATTGGGGCGACGAGCCTTATTGTATTCTATAGGATATAACTAGACCTATATTGATTGGTGACAAGCCCTTTACAGCGATTTAGAACTATAATATCGTATGAAATTGTCTAGGACTGACGACCCTAGAATGGATCATTGTTTAGGTAATGATATAATGGAGGTACCTTAGCTTTCCAATCCTGCTATATGAAAAGTACTAATAATAACTCGGTAATCACTTTCATAACATCGTACTGCATGTGCCCCGGGTTAAAGAGCACAGAGGGAAGACAACATGCCGTGGACGTAAGATGGTGTCGCACGAGGGAGTGTAGGCGAGGGCATGCATCATGAAAATATTTCATCCTTGCATTAATAAGAGTATCTAGGAATGTTTGATATGTTTACTTTATCATTACTACTTAACTGAATTGATAACATATTAATCTTTACTCTATGATTCTACTGAGTTGATCACTCACTCCCACGTTCTGGGATGGTGTTCTGAACACCCACCAGACTTTGTCTTAGCTGCAGATGACGACGTGACTCAAGAGGCGGAGCCTGATTACTATGACGATCAAGATGAGTTCTTGTATATGCAGTTCTCTGACGGTTTCGCTTAGGCCATTATGATCGACGGGGCTACAGGGTTTTTCATTCTAGTTAAAACTATCTCTCCACATTTTTATTTTTTTGAACTAATACATGTATATGGTGACTCAGTGATGTATTCATACTCTGGGGTTCGACAGAGATCCTTTGAACTTATATAGGTTTAGATACATCTTTCAGTCTTCCGCTTGTGTTATATAAATTGATTTGGAGTATGAATTACTATTTTGGTATAATCCCACTCATGTTTAGTGCGCTAATATGAGCAACATTCAATCATCATTATCTATGTTGCATAAGTGATGCGTTGGAACTTGGGAGCTGAGCTTCTACTCGACCCCCAATTTTCAGGGCGTTACATCCTTCCCACCCGATCCAAATTACAAGTGATCAGCGTAGGGAGTATATTAGGTGTAACTCTGGCCTCACCCAAGAAGGTGCGACCCTTATCGTAGGCCCACATTGACATATGAATTCTATATCCACATCGCCCATCTATTTTTATAGACCATTTTAAGCTATGATTTAGAACCTAAAGGAGATCTAATTCTTAGGTGGACCAAACTATAGGAAAAAGTTATGATTGACAATTAATCGACCACTTAAATTTTGGATGAATCTATTTTTTTTTTTGACTTCATCCAGGGTTGTGTAACTTATCAACAGGTTAGATGGGAAATAAACATTATGTAAACTTTACAGTAAGCCATGGGAAGTTTTTAATGGTGTAGTATTCAATCACCACTGTTTCTGATAGTGTGGTCCACCTGAGAAGTGGATCTTCTTTATTTTTGGAATCAAGACCTAAAATTGTCTTCGAAAATAGAAGGACGGTATGGATATACACTACATAGATCAAGTTGGGCCCCATGGTAAGGGACGCACCATCTTAGGTTAGGCTACTGCCGCACCTAATTTGCTCCCTTCCCCATGAAGCGGAATGGCTGGTGTGCCACACGCCACCAACCTTGGTGGTGTGATGCTGTCACCAAGTTTTATGAGCCCCACAATGATATAAGTATTATATCCACACCGTCCATCCATTTAACAAAATCATTTTAGGGTATTAGCATAAAAATTATGTAGATCCAAAGCTTAAGTGGACCATAACATAGAAACTAATAGGGATTAAACGCCTACCATTAAAAACTTCTTGGGTCGCAAAAGTTTTGGATCAAGATGATATTTGTTTGGTCCCTTCATCCAGTTCTGTGTGACATTATGAACAGGTTGGATGGAAAATAAACATCATAATGGGCCATGGAAAGGTTTCAATGGTGTGCATCATTATCCCTATTACTTTCTGTGTTGTGGTCCACTTGAACTCTGTATTTGCCTCAGTTTTACGCTCATGCCTTAAAATTTTCTCTCAAAATGGATAGACGGTGTGGATATAACACATATATCATGGAGGATCCCATAAAATTGGCGCCGACAACAGACCCTTAAGATTGTATAATGCAGATTTAGCTGGTTTTGCCCCTTTTTTAGGACATCATCTCCACAGAATATTTTTATTATTATCATCCAATGGCTCAAGAGAAGACACGACTTGACCTCATGTTAAGGTTCATGTGCTCGACCTCATAGTACCATTTCCCTACACACACACAAGCAGTTGAGCAGACAATGGTAGAAGAAGTTCACAGAGAAGTAGAAAAGAAGAACTCTCTAGCTTGCTAATTAAGCTCTTATAAAAGACTAAATATGAATTCGCTAATCGAACTCTTGTTCTTACAAGCAGAGCGCATATATAAAGATTTACAAATACTATTTAAAAGAAATGTACAAAAATGGTGGGTAAATTCTGTGGGCGAATAGTACCTAGTTTGGCAATTTTTTATTTTACTATATGGTTTTACTATTTGCTATAGTAAAATGCTTCAGTATTATGGTGTTTGTTGCTATAGTAATTTGCAACAATAGCTTTTTTGGAAGTTTGTGATGATTGTGATTCTCTAGTGTTGTCGGTGCTTGGATAACTTTGACTTGAATTTGGCATGATTTTGGTTCGAATTTGGTGTAGTCAGTGCTTGGATGAGTTTGGCTTGATTTTGGCTTCAGAAGAAGACATCAGCTTCTAGGTTATCTTCTTGTGCTACTGTAGAAGATTCTTTTGACTCAAGATACATAGATTCATGACAACTGGATACTTGATCTTAGAGGGCAATGAATGCAGATTTGATTTTAGCTAATTCTTTCTTCAAATTAGCTGCTTCATCAGGCTTTGAAGAAGAAATAACTTCTTTGAAGGTCTTTGACACTTCTTTTTGGACGATTGTTTTGCTTAATTGCTTCAAGAACTATGTCACAATCAAGTTTGTTCCACCATTTGATGTATGTAGTTTGGAAAAGGACTTTGGCATTTTGATATTCAGAATGTAAAACTTCATACTTCCACTTCAGAATCCATGGAAGTCCATGTTTGGCATAGTACATCATTACAGAATGAGCTGGGAACTTTGGATTCTGTAATTTTTCCATTTTGGCATAGTGTGTAAGGAGGGTATTTGGCAAAATTGATGACTGTGTTCCAAACAGTGTCCACCATTGCGCATAAAACCAAGGAGGAATTTCTTTGGTATATGGTCTTGAGAAATTCAAAAACCAAAAATGTCCTTTTTCTAAATTTTGAAAGAGGATAGCATATTTCCATGCTATCATATAGTCCTAATAGGTAAAGGAATGGGACTGTCCATTTGGACTTTGGACATTGCGGTAATGAGAAAGAGATTTTCCACATTCATTTTGGCTGATGATATGAAAAATTTTCATTTTGGAAAATGAATATTCAGATTAGTTTTTATTAGTGCGGTGTTCAAAGATCGCACTGTTTGTTTGGACTAGAATGGCATCATAAAACCTTCTTGAGAGTGTTGGATGTTTTGGATGGAAATGATTTTGGGGTAAGAAGATTTTTGAAATAAGAACATCTTCTGGTAATTTGGTTAGTTTAGGGTTAAAACCCTATGTTTTCCTTTCAACTAATATTCTTCCATATTTTGCAAAGTATTTGATTCTTTCTTCTCAGTATTTCGAGGAAGAAGAGGAAAAAAGGTGTTGGAAATTTCAAGTTCCATTTTTTCTTTTCCTTTGGTTTTGGCCTTATGAAGATGTTTTGGAGGCATTTTTTGGTTCCCCTCTAGGAATTCATGAGAAAGAAAATTAGGCAAAGAATTTGCTTTTTTTTTTTTTGAATAAATTCGATGTTAAAGTAAAAAATGGCCAAAAGATCTTGCCATCTTGCAAAAATTTATTTTGAAGCAAGATGTTTTACATATTTTTTTAAAAACTTCTTTGGCTGCTTGACAATCAACGCGTAAAATTAAATTCTTGGTTTAGAACATCCCTTCAGAATTTTTGAATATAAGAAACCATTGACAAAATTTCTTTTTTTATTGTAGAATAATTTTATTGTGTTTGGTTCCAAGTGCTAAACGTAAAGCGAATAAGTTGTTTTTGAATATTAAAGAAAAGAAAAAACTTTAATGTTTTCTTTAGTTATAAAAAGTGTTGTTTTTTGAATACTATTTCTCTTCTTTCTTTTCGTTCTTTTAATTTTATAGATCTATTTAATTTTAGGCAAATCTTTTTGCAACTGATTTAATTTCTGATTTCATATTTACAAAATAAGAGTTAAGAAGAGGTCTGAGGCTCCCTTGTCGTAATTTCCCTGTTTGCCTTTTGCTCAGGCCTTGTTCGGATACATATTATTGACAAGCCACTCTTCTTAATTTTGTTTTGTAATTATGGATTTCGAAAGAAGATCCGTTTCAGAAAAAACTATTAAAAAATTAGATAGATCTAATTGTAACGCCCTAGATTTCGAGGGTCGAGCAAAGCTCTACTCCCGAGATTCAACACATAACTTATACAACATGAATAATGATGTTTAGATATTGTCCATAACAATGCATTAACATGAGTGGGATTATACTGAAACAACATATCATACTCCAGAGATAATGTAATTAAATAAGCTTAAGTTTGACGTATATGTATTAAAATAAGAAGTTCTCAATCTCCAGAGTATGATAATGTAACAGGGTTTAATATATACAAAATTTGTTGCAAAATAGACAAAATGGGAAAATGTAAGAAGTCCAACTAGACAAGTCTCCCAGTGACCCGACGAAGTAGCTCTAGGTCTACATAGACCCGCCTGAAAGCTGACAGTAGGAGAACTCCTCCTTGTCCATGAAATCCTGTTCCATTGTGTAAACCTCCTCATTATCTGCATCTAAACCAGTGTCTGGTTGGTGTTTTTAAATACCATCCCAGAGTGGGAGTGAGTGATCAACTCAGTGGTACTATAAGGTAAAGGTTAACATGTTATTAATTCAATCAAGCAGTAATGATAAAGCAGCATAACAATCATTCCTAATTACTCTTATTAATGCAGGAATAGAGTACAAGTAATGATGCATGCCCTCACATCAAAGCTCCCTTAATAAACGATGTTGACACCATATCGCATATGACCACTCTGCCTCCTATGCGACTTCCGCGCCTTTAAAGCACATTCTAACTAATGCAGTGCTATGCATGGTCATGTTAGTCCAATAATTAATTTAGTTCATTCATACAACAAATTTGAGAAGCTAGGATACCTCTCTTTATATTATTAACCCGAACCGAAGGATCCATTTGGGTTCGTCACTCATAGTCAAGCACATACGATAGGCAAGTTGTGGGGTCATCAGTCCCGATGGAAAGCAGTCGATAGGAAAGTTCATAATTTTATACTCATGGTCACTACGGGGTGGCTAATCCCTCAGCGTAGGCCAATAGCTCGAACACGATGTCCTATACTATCATACTCGGCTCACGAGTCTGTATTGCTCACTGCTCACTACAGGATGGCTGATCACCTCAGCGTAGGTCGACAGCTCGAACATGGTGTCCCGTACCACCATGCCTGGCTCATGAGTCTTAGCGGATCATAGTATCATGGTTAAAATGGGCCTTTAAATCGATAAGGGGTACCTTAGATTCAAGTAGTGTTGTCCATATATGGTGAACATACAATGGGCCAATCGGTTTATTAGATAAGTTCGATTGGGATAGGCACACACCAACTTAATTGACATGGAGTGCATAAGCACCCCTCGTGGCCTAACCACTGTTGATAATCGTCGAATATATCCGAGGTAGTGAGACTAATTCAGCCACTTGAATGGGGATTATTACCGATTTCCTGGACTACAGCGTAGCCCCAATCCTACTTAGATGTTATAAGTAAACACATGTGATAATCGTTTCAACATTCAACAAACAATCTAAGCAAGTTCCTCATTTTAGCATTTCATCCAACACATTGCTCATGTTCTATACACTTGCATTTTTATCATAAATCACACAGATGAAATTAAAATTTCATGAAGGGAACTAGACATGCATAAAGTGATTAAGAATCCTATATTAATACACTCAATAAATACACTTCATCAACATTTTCTCATTCAGACATTTTATCAAACACCTAAGTTTTACACTTCACCAAATACATAGACTAGATTAGTTATGACATATATTATGGCAAATTCTTTACACAAGGAGATCATCATGCTTTCGATAAACATGAATCCTAGCCTAACAGTCATGGTAAGCACAAATCACAATTGCATGTTCATTCAAACATTTCAACAAACACATGGGATGCATCTTGTATTCAACATAGTTCACACATGTATAATATATTAAAAAAATCATATCTAAGATAATATGACTACAATCAAGTCAGACATAAATCATTAGCTGACATTAAAAACATTGAAAACCATAACCTAAACATTTATTGTTTGCACCTTTCGTTGGAATATTCGATTAGGACGCGTTCGAATTCTACGTTCCCAAAAATGGAACGTCGGACACCTAAACAATGAAATAGGTTAGCTAGTTTGTTGATTACGCTATCTAAATTTTCAAATCAAGATTAGGATTAGGTTTTCTTACCCAAATTGTAGCTGAAATGGATTGTGTAATGAAAAAGGAGAGGTGATTCAATGCGTGGAGTAGCAAGAAAGAATCACAACAATGATCTCCTAAACTCTCTCTTCTCTCCTCACTTTTTTCTCTTCTTTTCTCTCTTTTCTCTCCTAGGGTTAGAGAAATTCGTATGGAATAGAAATGGGGTGGTTTAAGGGCTTTATATAGTCCCAATAGTGATGTAAATGGCCCCAAGGCCATGGTATACTTAGTTTATAACCAAATGGTAACCAAATGGTGTTTTTTTTTTTTTTCAAACAAGGCACATAGGGAGGCCCACTTCTCACCTACATCACAGTGTAAGTTCCTTGACAATGGATCTATGCCAGGATGTGATTTCAGTGCGATTGGATAGGCCGATCGACCGTAGAGGACTTATGTCAAATCAACAGTCGAACTTGCTCGATCGGGGCCACGATATACAAATATGAGTATGGAAATTTTCTTTTTCCTAGGTAAAGTTTGGTCAGAAACTGGCTGTCCGAAATCTTCAATTTCACCTGTGAGTGAATGGCCTAATTTACTTAAGTTTCAATACATTTTCTAAAGATATTCGCGTTTCTCACACACTTTACTTAGGGCTCAAGTTGTGCATTTTTGGACACAATCTAAGCTTGATTCCTACGATGATTTGTCAAGACCAGTAGGGTGGATATAATCCTATAGTTTCGCAGTCATCGGACTTTCGACATGCGGTCCAGGTCTGATACGAATTTTTGATGTACTCCGGAGAGCGACAAGCTCACGGGATTTCGTCTAGGTTTTTTAGTAGTGTTGAGTTAGCAGTATTGATGGTTTTGGGTCTTGCCATTTGTGTAAATGGTGGTTTGAGCTAAATCCACCAATTAATTCAGTTTAGTACTTAATCTTCATCTAAATTTCTACAGAATACGGTCCTTAGGGATTTCTGCCTGAGGTGGTACTCGGGTCTTTGTATGGATTTTTCTGAGGTGTTACACTAAGAGTTCTGCAAGCAAAAGTTCTCATAAATCAACATCCAAAAGTGTTAAATCTAAAATAACCAAATGGTTTTCAACCTAAAGTAATTTTGATTTTACAAAATCTTCTATATAATCAACAAGTATTGCCAAAACTGCAGATGCTGAAACCATGTCAATAAAAAATCACGATGGAATTAGATTTTCTGATATTGAGCAATCTCTCCAAAATTGGCATATTCCAAAAGTTCCCACTGAAGAAATTTATCAAGAAGGTTCTTTCCAAAATGATGAATCTCTTGAAATAGATTTCATCATAAAAATCGTAGAACAAACAAATAATGGATCTATTTTCTACTCGAGAACTTTTTTAATACTCTCACAAGTACAATTATGTACATGTTGGACTTGTCCAAGTAGCTATAAAACCCTTAACTCGATTAGGTTTATAAGCTTCTGTTCTCGTCTCTCTCAGAGATAGACGATTTCGACAATTCCAAGATTCTTTAATTGGATTAGTTGAGGCTAGTCGTAGTGATGATCCAGATTTTTTTCAATTGCATTCTAAACTTTTTTGTCTCATTAACAGATACCCATTTGTTTAAATTCCTTTGTTTGGGAGTTTATACAAAAGGTTTTGATATGTTTCCCAGATGTGAAAATATTGCGGTAACCTACCGTATATATTACAAGTTAATGAAAACAGTTACACCCGGAACAACATATGATGGCCAAATTAAAGGTTTAGCTACCTTGTTAATGACAAACCTTGCACATAATGTCATAACTCTAAAAAGAATAAAATGGGAAGATGTCAATCTTTCCGGCTAGAATCTCGAAGATGCTCAAGAAAAACTTTTAAATAAGAATACAGAACCCGAAATTATTAAAACAAATAAAGATGAATATGTAGATATTTTATTTGGCAAATATAACCAAACTGAATCAAGTTCTACTCAAATTGTGCCAAATTCTTTAAATCCTCCAAAAGTTATTCATACGCATATTTTCAGTCCTAGATATCAAAGACAAGAAGATGATTATAATCCTTTTGAGAGCGACTTCCTGTAGATCAATATGATCTCAACAACCTGCCAAAATCAACCAAATTCCTTTACAATAGATATCGAATATCTAAAAAAGGATTTCTAAAAACACTCATTAACAAAACGTTATTTCAAAAATATTTCCAAACAAATAAGAAAGGATCTTAAAGATAAATGGTATCTTCAAATGAACCAAACAAAGATTACCATTCCTTTTTCACCTGGTTTAAAGACGTTAGTGAAATACAATCAGACAGTCCAAAAGAAATTTTAATGCTTCGAGATGTCACTCAAAAATGGGGATCTCAAATAGGAGATCAATTAGCTAAACATTTCCCCCTTTCCAACTAATTAAAATATCTGGCACAGTAGCCTCTCCAATAAAATTGTCAAAAAATTGAGTGCAGATTGAATAATAAGTCTAAAAGATCTAGCTCCCATAGTTGAACAGAACAATTATACTAATACCTTTCTCCATACTTTTCGGACAACAAATGATTTTTCAATATAATCCACTACCCTCTTCTTTTTCTTCACCCCAAAGAAAAACTTCTGCTTTCTTTTTGCCAAAAGAACCAATTAAACTAGCCTTTCCAAATCCAAATATAGTTTGTACTGATTTTGTAGTTGAACTAGCCAAAGAACTAGAAAAGGCAAAAAACCCATCTGTTAATGTTCTTACCAAAGATCCAAACTCAGATGATATTTCTAATGAAATTCAAAATCTACATACATCCTTTGATATTTTTGATAAAGAAGAATCAAAACCTGAGTCACATGAGTTAGACTTAGAATCAGAAAATTCAGATATCGAGAGAGCCAAAAATCAGTTCCTCGAAATACAGTAACCTCAAGTCTAAAGTATAGTCAAACCAACAAAACACTATTATCGAAGACCTACTGTTGATCTTCAGATAGAAGAACCATAAACCTTTTCTCGCCTTCATTTTGATGGAAATCATCTTTATGAATGGAACATATATGGAATGACAAAATACCAAATACTCTAAGTTTGCAATCAAATGTTATTTTACCAAAATGCTTGTATTGTCTATCACCATACAATTCTCAATATAACAATGGCCATAACTCAAGGATTAACTGGTCAATTTTTGGTTGGTGGGTAGATTACCTTTCCCAAAATTAGTGTGATGAAATATTCAATGCTATCAAACTTGATGCCAAAGGAATTCCAATTCTTGATGAACATGGAAGAGAAATTGGTGACCAAGTCACTATTCTTCTTATTAATATTATTTAGCATTTTGTTAGTCCAATCGATGATTTGTCTGAGAAAAATAAAGAACAATTAATGAATCTACGATGTAGAACACTCATAGATTTTCATTGGTATAAAGATGTTTTCCTATCCAAACTTCATAAAATTACGTCTTTGCAGAAAAATTTATTTTAGGACTTCCTCCAATCTTTGCAGAAAAGGTAAAATCCAAAAATGAAAGATTCAAACTTTTGAATTTTAAATTACAATTGTTATACCTTTGGTGAGTTAATTTAATTTATTTAAATAAAGATAGCACTAAACAATCCCACAAAGCAGAAGTGAATAATAACCTCAAATGTGCAAGTATTGAGAGGTTGATACAGATGTTGTTCTAAGGACAACCTTACACCAAAAACCAATGGCTTAAACCAATACAGAGGAATAAAGAATAAAAATAGCAAAGAAAATAACTAAGTTATTATAGCATTCACACACTTGCATAAAAGATATTACAATATTCTCCACAAATGCTTAAATGGAAATTATAATATTCACACAATACCACAATCAACCATCCACTACAAGACTAGAAATTATAGTGGTTCACTTGTGTGTACACTGATTGTTTAGAGAAACAGCCACACAACTACTCAACTCCCAATATCCTCAAACAGTGGATATTGGCGTTCACTATGAAATAGGTTTTTTAAGGTTCACCTAAAACCTTCACAATTGTGTCTTTCAAGTGGGCTTACACAATTCAAAAACTTCACACTCTGAGTTTTCTAGATTACCTCAAAAAAACTAAAAGGAAAGAGATTTTTCCTGGAATAATCTAAAAAGCTAAAAATAGATTTACAGAAATATAAAATATTATCCGGATATTCTCCTTTGATGAAGCCCGGTAGAACCAATTCGGAGTAAATGTTCAATGTAGATGTTCAATGTACACACTCACTTATTAAAAGGTTCTAAGTTCTAAATGATTTTTATATTAAATCACCTTAGGCTAGCTTGATTTGATTTTGATTCCAAGAAAGGAAAAAACTTAAATACCTTCTTCAAATAAGATTGGAATGTAGAATCTCAAAATTAAATGCAAAAAGATAAATTAAAGAGATTATTAAATGAGCACTAAATAGCTTAAGAATATCACAAACTTATCTCTTAGAGTGGTGTCTTGATTTTTCTTGAATGATCTATTAAACTTTGAAAATCGTGCTCTATTTATAAGTGCATAAATTGTTCACTCGACTGTCCCAAAGGTCAGATTGACTAGTTGAAGGAGCAACGAACTTTTAAAATTTTGGGCAAGATAAGATAAGGTCGTTCCACGACTGGTCTAGTGGCTTGCTCGATTGGTTGAGTGGCCTGCACGACCGGTCGAGCCCTGCTCTCGACTGGTCGTGTGGAACTAAAAATGGTTGCTGGACTTTGAGTCGAGCCTGCTCGACTGGTTGAGCACTGTTCACTCGACTGGTCGAGCAGTCTCCAGGACTGGTCGAGGGTCCGATAAAAAATTTTAAAAATTAGTAACAAACCTTGGACTGGTTGAGGGGTTGAGCCAGTACTAGGACTAGTCGAACATAGGCTAAACTAGTCGAGAAACTGTCTATAAAATTGTCTAGTGACCTAATTTAAGTATGCAATCAATATGGTCAATCTAGAGTCAATCGTACCTTATAAGTAACATTTGGACATTGTGTCATCATTCGCTATGGTTGATAGTTGATCTTGAAGTACATGAAGCTCAATATCTTGACTTACTTTAAATCTTGAACTTAAAGTACTTTGAAGCTTGAGCTTGAAGTACTTGTGAGTTGAATTTCACCTTGAGCTTTGAGTTCCAAAGTAAAACACTTTTTCTTGCATAGGTTGAAGCTTGATCTATCACTTGATGTTGAACTAGAACTTGTGTAAGAATCTCTTGTTCTTATACATGTGCTGCTTGAATTTTGAATTGGAACATCTTGAACTTGTACAAGAATTGCATGATCTTGAATATGAAGATGAGCTACACAAGATACATATTCCAAGAGATTTTAGCACTACAAAATTTGACAATCATAGGAGATAGAAAACATAGCACTTACAATCTCCCCCTTTGTCAAATTTATGATAAAACACACTACATTAAAATAAGATAAGCATAATACGCATAATAAAGAATCATGCACCAGTTACAACCTGGTCAAATCAATACACACCAATACTCTCATCAATACTTATCAATACTCCCCCTTAATACCATACTGTAAAAAAAAAAAAAATACCTATCCACATTCTCCACAGTTTTTTTCACATTCATCAATCCAAATTCTTCCCCTTTTTGTCACAATATGACAAACGAAAGAATTGATAAATGATAATGAAAGTAAATAGAAGAGTAATGAGGAATAAGAGAAGATATGAGTAAGATAATGAAAGGGCCTAGCTATATGCCCCTATTGATGTGACAAAGATATTTTCGCATGTACTTAAATCACATATCGGGGGCTATATATGTTATCAACCTTCTCCTCCAATGCACAAAGGCGTGCATCATAACTAGATGGATCGTAATCAGGATTATTTGGTGAATCAGATTCTATCTCATCAAAAATATCATCATATTAACATCTTGTTGAGGAAGATCACTAGCTTCCCCTTCATTTTTGGCTTCACCACCATCACCTCCAACACCACCAATACCACCTTCATCTACTTGGCCAGGAAGCAAATCCAACTTCATCTTATTAAGATTGAAATTGTTGAAAATAAGATGATGAATTGGTGCCTCATTAATAGGTTTATCGACAAGCATGTGAGTAGCTAAAACAGTCATAAAATAACCAAACGGAATATCACTATGACCCGGATGGAGACGAAACTGTATAATAAAATAACAAATCAAAGAAGGAAGACAGACCATGGTACCAAAAGCAATAGAATGCAACACACGAACCATGAAAGAAGTCAACTCAGTTTTATTATCGGACCGAGGATACACATTGGAAATGAAGAAACGATGTAACACTCTGTATCTAGGTAACAAATACTTTGAAGGGAGCGCATTCCCTTTGTGTGTCCATTGTACATCAATTTTGCATAAATCTTGTATTAACATGCATTTTTCTGATTCAGATGGTTTGTCGTATAAAGTTTGAATTGGTATACCTTCATCATTAATAGGTATATCCATAATACCTGATATCAAATGACGGTCTACTTCAAATTTTCCATCTCTAGTATCAATTGAAAAAGTTAAATTATCAAGAGAAAATTCTGAGATGCATGCTACCATTGATTGGGCAATGGACTGGTATGCAGGCCCACCCCAAAGCAAAATGTTAGTCTAGCCAACAGATTCAAGGAGAGGGACAATACCATATGGAGCAATGTGATTAAGATCAGCGGTATGCTCAACGATAATATTACGGACACGTAAATCTCGTACATCTTGAGAATCATCTTCGGGTGACCGAAGGTGCCGTTTTGTTATCGGTGTAGATCTAGATGAAGATGGACCACAAGATGTTTCTTTTTTCCTCTAGCATCCATATTTAAGAAGATATACAAAGAGCAAGCGAAATGCACAAAAGAAAGGATGAGTTTTCTCTAGATCAGCAAATTGAGAGGAAACTCTTGAAAAATCCAACAAGAGATGAAATCTAGCTACACAATGATCAAATCAAAGCATAGAGAGCATGAATCTTCAAGAAAAATGATGAAATATGACTCACCTTGAAGAAAAATAAGAAATCCTATGACTGGTCGAGTCACGACTCGTCGTAGGTCGGAGTGGAATGAAGAAGGGGATTTCTCCAAATTATATCATATTCACGAGCTCCACGATCGGTCGAGTGCGGTTCACGACCGGTCGTACCACGACTGGTCGTGTACATCCACGACCGGTCGAGTATCGACCAAAAATACATTTTTTATGTAAAAAATTAAAATTTAAACAAATATAATATGAAATATAATACACTATGATACATGCAAGCAAGAATATTCAATGTAAAATGCACATACCAAGATCAAATTTCAATTTATTAAACTTGCTTTTGTCGAGCATTTTTGTAAATATATCAACAAGTTGATTTTCAGCTGGTATATATTCCAAGGAGATAACTTTTTTCTCAACCAACTCACGAATATAATGATACCTAATGTCAATGTGCTTAGTACGTGAATGCTGTATTGGATTTTTGGAAATATTTATAGCATTGGAATTATCACAATGTAAGATCATTGAATCTTGATTAATTCCATAATCGCTTAGCATGCGTTTCATCCAAACTAGTTGAGTACATGCATATCCAGCTGCAATATACTCAGCCTCAGTAGTGGAGAGTGATATTGAGCTTTGCTTCTTGCTGAACCAAGAAACTAAATAATTTTCAATGTAAGGACAACCACCACTGGTTGATTTTCTATCATCGATCTTACCGGCCCAATCAGCATCCGAGTACCCGGCTAATTGAACACTAGTATCAAAAGGATACCAAAGACCCAAATTTATAGTACTTGTGACATATCTAATAATCCGTTTAACAGTAATAAGATGTGATTCCTTAGGATTAGATTGATATCTCGCACAAATTCCAACACTTCACGCAATATCAGGTCTACTTGCAGTAAGATACAACAAACTACCAATCATACTACGATATAGTTTAGGATCTATATCTTTGCCTATAGAGTCTTTTGAGAGTCTTAACGTTGTACTCATAGGAGTATCAAAGTTCTTACCATTCTCAAATCCAAACCTTTTAACCAAGTTTGAAGCATATTTGGTCTAGAAAATGAAAATTCCATCAGGTTGTTGTTTTACTTGCAACCCTAGGAAATAGTTAAGTTCGCCAACCATGCTCATTTTGAACCTTGATTTCATTAACTCTGAAAACTTAATAGACATGTTAGAACAATTTGATCATAAATAATATCATCAACATATATTTGAACCATCAAAATATCATTGTTATTCTTCTTAACAAAGAGCGTCTTATCGACACTTCCTACTTGAAAGCTATAACTAAGTAAGAATTTAGTCAATTTCTCATACCATGCCCTGGGTGCTTGTTTTAAACCATAGAGAGCCTTTTTGAGACAAAATACATGGTCAGACAACTTGGGGTCTTCAAACCCTGAAGGTTGTTAAACATACACCTCTTCATGTAAATCGTCATTCAAGAAGGCACTCTTTACATCCATCTGATAAATCTTAAATTTTCTAAAGCATGCGATGAAAATAAAAAGTCTGATTGATTCAAGGCGAGCGACTGGAGCAAAGGTTTCATCGTAATCGATGCCTTCAATCTGAGTGTACCCTTGTACAACCAGTCTAGCCTTATTTCGTATTATATTTCTAAGCTCATCAGACTTATTTTTAAAGATTCATTTTGTTCCAATAATGTGTTTATCTTTAGGTCTAGGAACAAGATACCAGACATCATTACGAACAAATTGATTAAGTTCATCCTGCATAGCAATAATCCAATTTTCGTCAGAAAGTGCTTCTTTCACGTTGACCGGTTCTATTTGGGATGTAAAATAAACATAATTACATATGTTCTCAAGTTGTTTCCGAGTACGAATTCCAGTGAGAGGGTTTCCAAGTATTTAATTGGTTGGATGATCCTTGACAGTCCTTGGTTCAGATTCTTTTTGACTTGATGAGGTATCTTGATTGTCGATAATAAGAGCTTCATCATCATCTGAACTCGGAGCTGGTGTATTCAAATGATCATCAATGACCACATTGATGGACTCTTAAATCACACTAGTTCTCTTATTTAGAACTCTATAAGCTCGACTGTTCAAAGAATAACCAAGAAAAATACCTTCATCACTCTTCGTATCATACTTTCCCAAATTTTCACGATCTCGTAAAATATAACACTTGCTGCCAAAAACCCGAAAGTATTTGACAGTAGGTTTCTTTTCAAACCATAATTCATAAGCAGTCTTATTATCAGATTTACTGGTATAAACCCGATTAATAATATAACATGCGGTATTAACTGCTTCAGCCCAAAGATTTCTAGAGAGCTTCATGCTATTCAACATAACATTAGCCATATCCTGAAGCACTCTATTTTTTCTTTCAACTATACCATTTTGTTGCGGTGTTTTGGGTGCAGAGAATTCATGTGATATTCCCTGATCGCTACAGAATTTCTCAAAACTACTGTTTTCAAATTTGGATCCATGATCACTGCGGATCTTACTAACATGAGAACCTTTCTCATTTTGGATTTGTTTGATGACTTTTTCACTTCATCTAGGGTTTCGATTTTATCTTTTAAGAATGATACCCAAGTGAATCTGGTATAGTCATCTACGATAACCAAGATGTATTTTTTGCCTCCTCGACTCTCCGATCTGGTTGGTCCAATAAGATCCATATGGAGAAGCTCGAGTGGTCTAGATGTGGTATTGGAGTTCACTTTCTTGTGAGAGCTCCTAGTCTGTTTGCCCAAATGGCATTCACCACATATTTTGTCTACTTTTTACAATTTGAGTAGACCTCTAATTAGTTCTCTTTTGCTCAATCTAAATAAGTTCCGATAGTGTACATGTCCAAGGCGTTTATGCCATAATTCAGTCTCATCGGTATGGACCATGTAACATGACTGAGTAATTGAGCTTGCATCACTAACGACGTATCAGTTTTCAGAAGTTCTGCGACCAGTTAATATAACAGAACCCTTTTTATTAAGAATCTCACAACCTTGATTAAAAAACTTCACACTATGGTTGTTATCGCATATCTGAGAAATGCCAAGTAGGTTGTGTTTCAAGCCATCAACATACAAAACATTCTTAAATAAGGGAAGGTTATAAAGCTGAACCGTACCTTGGCCAATGATCTTACAATTGCTTCCATCACCAAATGTGACTAATCCGTCAGTCATATCTTTTAGATCGGTGAATAAATCTTTGTCACCTGTCATATGCCTAGAGCAACCACTATCTAGGTACCACTTTGAATGGCTTGTAGCTTTGAAAGCAGTGTGGGCAACCAAACTAGCAACTTTAGGAACCCATTTCAGAACAGTTTTGGATTTAGGAGTATAGATGGTCTTTTTCTGTCTGTTGTTATAGGAGAGACCTATAGAGTTAGATTTTAATAGCTCCTTGAGAAGATCAATTATTTTTTCAGCCAAAGGATTTCAATTTTGAAAATTATAGTTGACATGGCTACCTGTCGATTTTTGAAAAGTCCTTGAATTTTTAGAAAAATCTTGATAAGTATTATTTTCTTTTGAGATTGAAGACTCTCCTTTTACAAATTTAGGAGCAATGTTCTTTTGTTTAGGAGATGTATTCTTATCATAGCCCAACCCAGATCGATCGCCACATTTTCTTAATCTGGACAATAATTTTTCCAATTTAGGATCACCATGGGCATATCTCCATGTGTCTTTCAAACTCTAAAGAGAAGCTACCTCATTTTTGAGTTTCTCATTTTCGGATCTCAAATCTTCAATTTTAGAGGTTTTGAAATCTAAATCACCTTTGGTCTTTTCAAAAGAATCAGAAATATGAGACTTTTCTAAAACAAGAGACTCATAATCTTCCTTAAGCTTAGAAAATTTTTCTTTTTGTAATTTAAGCTTGACAACAATTTTACAACTCTCCTTATACAGGGCATTATAAGCATCCTGAAGGTCATCTTCATTATCGCAATCACTATTCAGATTTTCTTCACTAGATATATCATTATTATCTGAAAAGTTGATCTTGGCTAGAGTCATAAGGGCTTTAACATCTTCGCCCGACTTGGTTTCAGAATCTTCTGATTTAGAAGAGGATTTAGAATCAGACGATTCATCCCAAGTAGCCATCATGCTTTTCTTTTTTGATTTGTCCTTTTTAGGACATTTGTTAGCTAAGTGCCCATACTCTTGACAGTTGTGACATTGAATATCTTTTAAGGATTTTCGAGTTCTAGGTTTATATCGTCTCTTATCATTTGACTTTTGAAAATCAACTTTTTTCTTGCTTTTGAAAATTTTGTAAAACTTTTTTGCTAAAAGCACCATATCATCTTCGGAATTTTCTAAATCCGAAGTGCTCTCTTGTGAAATATTTTTAGATGATTTGAGAGCAATTAATTTTCCTTTAGGAGCTTTAAAGGATAACTTATAGGTTTGAAGTGAACCAACTCGTTCCTCTGCCCTCATGGTATCCGTATCACGAAGTTCCTGAATCGAAGTCACTTTAGAATTGAACCGTTCAAGAAGTGAGCGTAGTATATTTGCGCACACTTTACTTTCTGGGATTCTATCACCAAGACCCCACATTGAGTTCACAATGTCATTTAATCTAGTATAGAAGTCCATAAGCATCTTATTCTCCTCCATATGAATTTCTTCAAATTTAGTTGTGAGGAGTTGGACTTTAGATTTTTTGACAATAGATGTACCCTCGTGTGTCATTTCTAATACATCCCATGCTTGTTTTGCATTTTCACAAGAGATGATTCTTTTGAATTCATCTGGGGATAATGCACAAGTAATTGCATTTAGTGCTTTTGCATTGGCACTACTTTCACTTTTCTGAAGTGTGGTCTAAAGAGAATAAGCCGTTACTTTCATTAATTTTGAACCAACGACATTAGTTACTTCAGTGATAGGAGGGTTCCATTCATTCATTGTGGCCAGCCACACACTTTCATCCAAGGATTTGAGGAAGATCCTCATCCTAGCTTTCCAATAAGCATATTTTGTGTCATTAAAGGGTGGTGGCCTAGTGACTGATAGGCTATCAAAATTTGACATCTTAATATAGCTTAGATCGTTAGCTCAGGAAATAAATCCAATAAATAAACAATAAGCACGAGCTATTAGGCTCTGATACCACTTGAAAGGGCCTAGCTATATGCCCTAGAGGGGGGGTGAATAGGATAATGCCAAATAAAACTTGTAATAGCGGAATAATAAAAGAAATAAAGCACAATGCTGAATTTAAAATAATCTCAATAGCCTAAAATAAAGAGAATGATACTTTATCAGTTCTAAGGACAACCTTACACCAAAAACCAAAGGTTTAAGGTAGGACAACCGTATTTCTAGAACGTCCTTTGTATCACAAATCAATGAGGAATAAAAAGTAAGGAAATCAAAATAACTTGCAGAAATAAATCCTAAGTTATTACAACATTCATCCACACTTGCTTGAAATAAAATGATTACAACATTCATCCAGAAACACAAACCACAAAACTGAATGAATAAAGGAATAAAAGAATAAAGCACATCCACAACACAATGATATATAGTGGTTCTCCTGTGTGTACACCAACTGTTATCTAACAGCCACACAGAATGCTACTACACTCCTAATATCCTCACACAGGGGATATTAGCATGCACTATTAAAATAGGTTTCACAGGTTCACTTAAAACCTTCACAATTGTGTCTTTGATCTCGGGCTTACACAATCCAAAAACCCCCACAATCTGAGTTTTCTGGCTCTCCTCAGATAACCAATACAATGAGATTTTTCTGGCAAATCTCAAACAAAACCAAAGAAAGTAAATTACAAAAATGTAAAATACCTGAATCACCTTTTGAAGTAGCTCGGTAGAACCAATTGGAGTAAAAGTTCGATTCAACATTCAAAGTCCAATACTCACTTTAAGAATGGTTCTAAGTCTAATTGATTTTAAATCAAAAGGGCTAGTTCTATTTAATTTTGAATCCAAGAAGAGGGAATATCAGAAATTTCCCTTTTCTAATAAGATTGGAATGTAGATCAAAATCAAATAAAAAATAAGCTAACAAAAGAAATATTAAATAAGCACAAAGTAGCTTAAAACAAACACAAACTTATCTCAGAGTATAGCCTAAAGATTGCTTGAATAGAGTTGAATTGAATTGCTAAAACTCTGAAGTTCGTGCTCTATTTATAGCTTAAAAAATCCTGTCTACGACTGGTCTTAGGATCCTAGGACTGGTCGTAGCTTCAAAGATTTTTAAAGATTTTCACGGGATAAGATTTTGCTGTTCCACGACCGGTCCTGGGTGGTCTACGACCGGTCGTGAGCCACCTACGACCTCACGACCGGTCGTGGGTCACCTACGACCGGTCGTAGGACCCCTAATTTAGTTGCTGGAATTTGAGTCGTAGGGCTACGACTGGTCGAAGGATGAGTCGTAGAACTCACAGGACTGGTCGTAGGATGTCCAGGACTGGTCGTAGGATAACTAGAAAGATTCAAAAATCTTCAAAAACCTATGACTGGTCCTGAAAAACTTAAGACTGGTCGTAGCAGAGCTAGGACTGGTCTTGAAGTCCCTAAGACTGGTCTTAGAACAGCCCAAACAAGCATATTAAAATAATGAATTATGTATCCAGAATGATGTACAGTAAAGCCCATCCTAAGGTCAATCTAAGGTCAAACAAACCTTAAAAGTGAGATGGACATTGAAAGTCTGTACACTCAGATGACCCTTAAGAAAAGCTTGAGAATATACAAAACTTGTAGTAGGCCTTCTTGAGCTTGATCTTGACTTGACAAGGTCTTCTACTATACTTGAACTTGATTGAATCTTGAACATGCAAACTTGAAGACTTCAAATCTTGAATTCTTCATCCATGACTTGAAAACTTTCTTCATTTAAGTTCTTGTCTTGAAATGTGATGTCTTGAAGTAAAGAATAGTCTCAAACATGAAACACAAGATATACAAGACATAGATATAGGTTTTGGCTCCACAAAATTTGACAACCAAAGGGATATGAAATCATAGCACTTACAGATAACCAGTTAACGAAGTCCATAATAATAAGCAAGCATGTCCATGCACATAAAACAAGAGAAATTCAAGTATTTTAAAAGTTATTACATATCAAATACTCAAAAACTAATCCGAACCAGAAGAAGGAGCAGGTATGGAAGGTTCAATTTGATGAAGTCCCTTGTTAATGCGCCTGAGATATTTACGCATATATTTTAATTGCATTTCATGGGACACATTCATAGTTTTAACCTTCTCCTCAAGTGAGCACAAACGCGTATCAAAATTAGATGACTGATAATCAGGATCAGTAGTAGAATCAGATTCAATTTCATCAAAGAGGTCATCCATATTAATATTAACTGGAGGCAAATCACCCTCCTCTTCATTTGCTTCGACAGCTCCACTAGCAGCCACATCACTTGGCCTGGGGCTAACTTTAAATTTATCTTGTTAATGTTAGAATTATTGAAGGGTAGATGGTGAATGGGAGCTTCTCCAACAAGCATAGCCACTAAACTATGGGTGGCTAAAATATTCATAAGATAAGTAAAGGGTATGTCACTATGACTTGGGTGGAGACGAAACTGAATCATGCTATAACAAATCAGAGAAGGAAGATATACAGAGACTCCAGAAATGATATAATGAAGAATACGAACCATGAATGTAGTTAGTTCAGTTTTATTACCAGATCGGGGATGAACATTTGAAATGAAAATCCTATGAAGAATTCTGTATCTGGGTAACATAAACTTGGAGACGAGTGCATTCCCAGTATTCCATTCCGCATCCATATTATATAAATCTCTAGTGAGCATTCACTTCTCAGATTTAGAAGGTTTGGCCATAAGAGAACTAATGAGAATAATTTCGTCATTGACAAGTATATCCATTAATCCAGAAATGAGATGACGGTCCACATCAATTGGAGCTTCTCTAATTGTAATAGTAAATGCCAGATTTTTAGAAGAAAAGTTAGTAATGCAAGCATACATAGCCTGCACAATGGAGAGGTATGCCGGTCCAGCCCAATGAAGTATGTTATCCCATCCCACAGATTGAAGGAGAGGAACAACATTAAATGACGCCAAATGATTAGGATTAACAGTCTGTTCTGCTATCACATTACACAATCGAATATCACATACATACTTGGGATCATCCTCGGGTGACCGAAGATGGCGCACCGTGATAGGATCGGAACGAGATGAAGAGGGAGCACGAGATCCTTTTTCCTTGGTTCTTGCCTCCATTGTAATAAAGAAATCTAGGAATAAAGAGATTGCAAAAGAGGCAAGAAGGGTTTTTAATAGATCAGATATTTTAATAGAAAACTCCCAAAATAATTATAAAATATGAAATAAACCACACAAATGAAGAAAAGGAAGTGCAAATGACTTAAATCTAGAAGAAAAATGAAAATAATGCACTAACCATAGAGGAAATGAAGATGGGTTTGACCAGTCGAGGTAGGGCTCATTGGAGAAGAAGACCCAAATGAAGAAAAAGTAATTTTTTCCCAAATAAAATGTCAAACTCGTGTTTCACGACGGGTCGAGTACATACTCGACCGGTCGTGCCATGACTGGTTGAGTATGTACTCGACTGGTTGTGCACCTCATAAAATTTATAATTTTTCATAAAATTTAAATTTTAAAAATTTTAACATAATAACTATATACATTATGATACAAAAAGACATAAATCATTAGTTTATATTGCACATACCAAGATCAAGTTTCAATTTTTCAAACCCGCTTTAATCGAGCGGTTTTGTGAATATGTCTGCAAGTTGAGTCTCGGTCAAAATACAATCCAAAGAAATTGTCTTATCTTCTACTAATTCATGAATATAATGATATCTAATATCAACATGCTTGGTTCGTGAATGCTGAATTGGATTTTTAGAGATATTAATTGTGATTTAATTATCACACTATAAAACCATAGATTCTTGTGCAATTTCGTAATCTCTTAACATTTTTTCATCCACACAAGCTGAGTGCATGCATTACCAGCAGTAATATATTTAGCCTCAACTGTTGAGAGCGATATGAAACTTTATTTCTTACTTAGCTAAGAAACTAAACAGTTCCCTGCATAGAAACAACCACCATTGGTTGATTTACGATTATCAATGTTACCAGCCCAATCAACATTCATGTAACCAGCTAATTGCACACTAGTAACATGTGGATACTAGAGACCAAGATTTGTTGAACTAGTGACATATCGCAAAATACGCTTAACAGTAATTAGATGTGATTCTTTAGGGTTAGATTGATATCTAGCATAAATTCTTACGCTAAATGCAATATCAGGTCGACTCGCAGTTAAATAAAGTAAACTACCTATCACACTGTGATATAACTTAGGATCCACACTTTTACCTGTTGAATCCTTAGAGAGTTTTATAGTAGTACTCATTGGAGTATCAAAATTTTTCTCACTCTCAAATTTGAACTTTTTAACTAAGTTCAGAGCATATTCGGTTTGAGAGATAAAGAAACCATCTGGTAGCTGTTTGACTTGTAACCCTAGGAAATAGTTTAGTTCTCCAACCATGCTCATTTAAAATTTAGACTTGATAAGATTTGCAAACTCAATAGTCATGTTAGCACAGGTAGATCCATAGATAATATCATCAACATAGATTTTCACTATTAGTATGTGATCATTATTTTTCTTTACAAACAATGCCTCATCAACACTTTCCATTATAAAGTTATGACATTGTAGAAACTAAGTTAACTTTTTATACCATGCCCTGGGAGCTTGTTTTAAACCGTAGAGTGCCTTTTTTAGGTGATAGACATGATTAACATGCTTATGGTCCTTAAAACCCGATGGTTGTTCAACATACACTTCTTCATGCAAATCACAATTTAAGAATGCACTCTTTACATCCATTTGGTATATTTTGAACTTTTTAAAGCACGTAATGGATATAAATAGTTTGATTGATTCACGACAAGCTACTGGGACAAAGGTCTCATCATAATCAATGCCTTCAATTTGAGTGTACCCTTATACAACCAGCCTAGCCTTGTTTCTAATAATATTACCAAGTTCATCATACTTATTTTTAAAAATCCATTTTGTTCTGATAATGTGTACATTTTACCTTGACCATGACATTTTGAAACTCCTACCCTTGTACAACTAGCCTAGCCTTGTTTCTGATTAGACTTCTACACTACCTGCCTTGACCATGACATTTTGCAATCTTCATATACTCATTGAATTTTTAATAAGAAAATAATTGTAAGACCCAGAATCCTGCGGGTTGACTGTATGCTTTGTTTTTGGTGCTGGCATATATTCGATGGATCAAATTAATGAATTTTAATCGTGACCTAATTTTAGTACCACAATACCCCGAGACTTATACCCTAGCAACCATGCATGTGCTACGATTATAACGCCGCATGACACACCCCATCAGGATCCCTCGATTAGGTGTCATGCCGTAAACTCAGAAACCGGGCTCACAAAATTTTTAATCATTGAATCCAGCACCAACAACCTCCGTAGTACCCCCTTCTTGGCTGTCGGCACTCATATACTAGGCTTTGTTCTTGAGATCTTACAAGGAGGATTTTCAATCATAATTTTATTTCATAAGAAGCATAACCATAAACATAACCCACAACAACAACTAATAACATCACCACATATCCACTATAATAAAAAACTTGAGTACAAGGAAAGAAGGGAAATACAATAATGGATAACAAAAAGGCTCTGGAAGCTCAACTGCATGCCCCTGATCCTGCTTAGTTACGTCCTAGTGTCACCTACACGTAACGATCCTGCATAAGCTTATAGAAAGCTTCGAGGGTGGTGTAAGTGTTTGCGCAAGGTAGAAATGTAAGTATGAAATATCAGAGTAATGCAAGAATATTGGTAAGTCTATGAATGATATCAGTCATACTAAGGCTATGTAATATAATGCAAGGCCTACATAACCAATGCCATATGCAAGATGTAGCTTAACTATACCAATCCTTATCTAAATCCACATATTAATCCGGCTCATCTCTGGAGCATTATATATAAGTATAGTTCTCTCTAGATAATCACCAGGGTCTAGTACACTCTACGTCAGCTTTCTGCCCCATCTAAGTGCACAACTGGGTAAGTGGAAGAGACCTCACTATCCGCCTGCCAATATCGGGCCTGGCTTGTCGATAGCAGACCCGTTCCTCAAGCTGGTCAAACTCAACCTAATATTGCCCCCTCACTTAGGTGGGTAGGATCGTACCCCCTTCCAACTGACCATGACACAGTGGGAGACACGACCTACTGATACACGCCCTTTATGCGCTCATGCATCCACTTCGTCTTGATGTTGGAGCATCCTCCTGGTACCATAAAGGTTCAGAGACTTTCACCCATGGACATCATTGTGCCTAGTGCTTAAAACTAAGTAATTTTAGTATCCAATCCTGCCATCCACAATATGCTTGTGCAGGTCATAACCCTAATGTCGCTAGGGTACATAGTAACCATATCACATAATACATGATGCATGAGTCATACAATCTACTCATGCATCAATCCTGTGCATAATACATACTCATGTAGGGCCACTCTGTCTATCAGGGAGTCCCATAAACAATCCGCCCAATGACATATGCTATGATCAATCACTTCCCATAACAAGCATGTGAATGATGCATATGGGCATGTATCATAATGTTATGCTAACACATACTCAGTGATAATCGGCCTATATATGTGGTGGGGTCCATAAAAGGACATCAGATCCATAACATGAAGGTCAGTCCTCAACCGTGGATATACCAAATCTGACGTCACAGATCCTACCATCTACGGTAATGATATATTCCCCTCATGACAAGGATGGGCCTAGGGAAAAGGAATGGGCTTCCTCGCCCATTCCGACACATAACAAACTAGGCTTCCCAATGGGCCCGATATGCACAAGGTGCGCTCTATGACCCTGGACAAGTCTACAAGGCATGATGAAAAACACCAATAATAATGGGGGCCCAACGGTTTGGGGTAAGCCCAATGAAGTGGGTCATGTTAATATCAATGAGGGCCTAATGGATTACGATAGCCCAATAAGGTGAGATGGATCATACTAATAATAGTGGGGGCCCATCAATTTGGGTTAACTCATTAAGAGAAGATGAGAATGGGCGTAACAACGGGCCCTAGGGAGGATCACAATGTGGACATCTAACCACCATTGCTCTTACAATGTAGAATTTAACCATCATTGCACCTAATGCTAGGCCCATTTAGAATCTATTTAATAATGGGGTCCATGATCTATATACTAACTAGGAAAATAGATGGGCGTCATAAACATTATTCATCATGGTGGAATCATACATCATAATTGGGCTTCAACACATAGGCCTCATATGCACCACAATGAGCCTCATTGCAAGGGCATTATGTACATCACAATGGGCCTCACATAGGGGCCTTATATACACCACCGTGGGCCTCATCACATGGGCCTCACATACATCACATTGGGCCTCACTCATGGGCCTCAAACATCACATTGGGCCTCACTCATGGGCCTCACATACATCACATTGGGCCTCACTCATGGGCCTCATATACATCACATTGGGCCTCACTCATGAGCCTCTTGTGCATCACATTGGGCCTCACTCATGGGCCTCATGAGGCAACCCATGATTCAGTAAAAATGGAGGCACAAATATATAACATACACATTAAGGTGGGCCCTGCACATGCAGTAGGTGGGCCTGCACATTCCAGATGAGTCCCACCAAATGGACAACATAGATATACAAATCATATAATTTAGTGGGCCTTTTGCCTAGAACGGTGAGGATGAAACACACACAACATTGTGGCCCCACGTCCAGTGGACTGACAGCGTGGATGAAACATGTACAACATGGTGGGCCCACGTCCAGTGGACTGGATGGAGTGGCTAAAACACTTACATCAATGCAGGCCTCACCACCTACACGTGCAACACGTACAGGGTGGTCCCACGTCCTGATGTGGATGGTGTGGATTACATACCTCATGGTGGGCCCCGCACGTCCAACAAATGAACGGTGTGGATTTACATCATATGGACCCCACGTCCCAGCCTATGGATAGTGTGGTAAAACCACATACATCATGGAGTCCCACATGGGACCCATAGTCTGGACAGACGACTTGGATATAAAACATGTACATCACATGGGTCTCACCATCCAGTAGTGGACGGTGGACAACATGGATGAAACGCATCATCAAAGGTATGTCCACACATGTGGACCACCAGAGCTTTGAATAAAGCTGATATTTGTGCTTTCCCGATCGTCTAGGCCTACTGGATATCCAGTGGACGGATGACCTGAATAAAATGCTCCATCAAGGTGGCCCACGTCCATGCCCTGTACGGACGGCTTGGATTAAATACTACAAGTGGGTCCCACGTGAGTGGCCCACCATGGTTTGGATCGAGCTAGTATTTGGGTTTTCCATCCAAATAACTAACAAATAGGCCTGGGAAAAATTCTGGACAGCAGCATGGTGCTGCATGTTACAGCCCATAAGACTTTTTGAACGGTGGATTTTTATCGCATATATCAAGATGGGGTCCACCTAGATGGGCCACACACATCTAGATCAAGCTCATATTTGTAGTTTCCTTATAGACAAAAACAGGACAGTAAGGTGGGCCAGCCTGCATCCAGATTTCTGGACAACAGGGCTGTCTCACCTTGCTGGACGGTCTGGATGTGCTGTGCACATTAGGTGGGCCACACACATATCATCATCATCATAAAATAAGAAAGGGAGAGAGAGAAAGAGAGAAGAAGAGAATGGTGGTGGTGGGAGGAGCTCCACCACTATGAGCTCCCCTCATGCATGCACATGTACATCAAGTGGGCCTTACATAGATGGCCATACATCAGAAATTCTGGTGGGGAAATCCCATTTCCACCACATGGATCAGGGCTTAGGTGGCCATATCAAGTGCATAACATAGAAAGTTCATGGTGTGATCTATGGAGAATGGTCTCACCATGGATAGATACATGCAAGATGTGATAAGCCTTAGGCTACATAAAGGGATCAAGATGGGATCCCCACCATTGATTGGTGGGTTCCACTTTCCCCAAGCTAAAAAAATAAAGATCCATGTAAGAATGAGTCTTAGGAAGCACCCACCCAAACTTCTTCTTCTTCCCTTATGCTCCAATGCTCCTATGAAGCTCTTTTAATGGTGGAGATTGACTTTTGATGGTTGGATTGGTGGGGAAATAGGTGGAAGAGGGTAGGACTATGGGAGGTTGCTTGGATGTTCCAAGCTCTCCCTTACAATGGAGGATGAGAAAATGAGGAAGAAAGATGGAAGGAGAGAGATAAGAGAGAGGTGGAATAATGGGTTTGTAACGCTATGATTAGTTTGGGGAAGAGAGGGCATCATTACATGTAAGAGGTGTAAGGTAATGATGACTCGTGGGGAAGAGATGCCATCATTACGTAGTAAGCATGGGATGATGACATCACCCTCATGATTGCCTATGAAATGGTGCCATATGGGATAGGTGGGTCCTGCAATGTGCGGTCCACAACCATTATAATGTGCGGGCCACATCTTATGATCTAAGCGTCGCATTAATGCATGAAACACGGCGTTGGAATCACGGCGATGATGCGGTCACAATGGCGTATCTCGCGCACAAATACTAACTACAGGTCATGGTTTACCGAAATTCAACCGGGAGGACAACGAGATTCTACAGAACAGAATGGTCACTAGGACACAGGCCTGACATTAGGAATTGTAGTTTTAGCACAATCTGAGGTGGACCTCGCAATGTATGAGCAGCTTGTGCCCCATTTTCATAAATTTTAATGTTGCTAATCAATCAATCAATCGATCCATCAATTAAGCCATCAATCAAACCATCCATCATTCATGTCACTCTCTCTCCCCATTAGTCAAACAGCCTATGCCTTGCTCATACAACTCATGCTAAGCCATCATTCTTTCATTCCCTTTTCTTTCCATTTTACCCCTCCCTCTTTTCATAATTCTCTATCTACTTAAAAAGCTCTACCAGAAAAACTCCCAAACTCCTCTCATTTCCCTAAAATCTTCCTAGTAAATGTGAGTGAGAACAAAGAGCGAAAAGAGATTAGAGTACAAAGAAAAGATTAAAGAGTAATTAGAGGGAGGGAGATTAAGAGAAAAGAGAGAGTGTTTAAGAGAGATTAGGAGAGAAATTGAGGGTAATTTTGAGGGTTAGAGGAGTCTAGGAGGAGCTAGGACCATCCAAGTCATCCGATCGACAATCTAGCCCAATCTGACCATCCATCGTCATTGTGAGTGCATGGGAGGATCAAGACCCTCCATTTCTTTGTGTTTTTTCTATTTTGTTGGGACTTCGAGGGTGGGATGCACCTTGATCATGTATTGAGTATGTGGTGGACCCCATAGTGGCGGGGGCCCACCCCGATGGTTGGATCCTCTTCCATTGCTTCTTCTTTCCATTCTCTCTCTCTCTCTCTTTCTTTTCTTACTTTTGATGGTGTTGTGGGGCCCACAAGTGGGCCATGTTGTTGGAAAGCATGCCTTGTATGCTATCATAGCATGGACCACCTTGTGTGGCCCACCATGATGTTTATTTTCCATTAATCTATTAAGTAGAGATTGCACATATTTGGATGGCGGGAATACACTAAAAATCAAACTGATGCAAAACTCCTTAGCCCACCATGTGTTGAACAGTTTGATGCATGGAGTAGATTTGTCAAGGTGGACCCCACCACCCCTAAAAACAACTGAGAAAGAGGGAAGGGTAGTAACCACGGTTGCTAGATGGAAGCAATGGTTCTACCTAGAGGACTGACATCCCCACTCGTGTGACCCACGTTAATGTATCTGTCCCATCCACTCTATTCGTATGCTTCATTAGACCATTTTGGCCATTGAGCCCAAGTTCCAAGCTGACCACATCCCAGGTAGGACACACTGTGTGAAGAATAGGGGGCTGTTAAGCCTGCACCACTAACGCTTTTGTATGGGAGTTGTGGGGTGAGTTTCAACTCATGGGACCCACTATGATTAGAGGTGGGCATCGAGTCAAGTTAGACTGAGTTAGGTCCAACTTGACTTGACCCAGTTTTGCCAACTCCCTGACTCGAACTCGATCCGACTTAGGACCGAGTCCAGCAGGCCTGACTCGATCTGAACCGAATCTTAGCTGGGGTGACCCGAACTGAATCCGACTTAGTCAAAGAAATCAAGTTGGATCGAGTTGGCTATGATTCGAATTGGGTCAATGGGTCATTGACTCATTTTAATGTTGGGTTGGGTCCAATTACAAATAATCACAAAATAGTGTTGGGTTCTTATGGTGGGTTGAGCAAAAAGGAATTTAGGTGGGGTTAGGGTTAGAAATGTTAGGCCGAATTTTCAAGTTGGGTCCTATACTCTTATTGAGGTTGGATTAAGCTCAAGTTGACCTCGAGTCCACCCAACACACTCGAGTTACAACCCTAACTATGGCGCGTGTGGGGAGCGTAATGTGAATATAGGTCTTTTTTGTGTATTGACACTGTCACACAAGTGCCATATGTTAGGCACTTGAAGATTGATAGTGGTACACATACAAATATAGAGAGCTTTAACTAAAACTATTACACATCTACACACTTGGCATGTAATGGGTCATTCAACTGTTATTTGGAAGATTCAAAGTAAGATTTTCAATTTGGGAGATTTCATGAAGCATCATCCATGGCGAGATGGATGATATCAATACGTTGGACCTTTTAGCTAGGCCATTCAACTGTTAAAATATCACAGATCCAACTTCCAAAGTAAATAAACTACGTCCATAAAATGAACAAAGTAAATAAACTCCGTCAAAAATCAAAAGTAAATAAACCTAACACGCACATATAGACAAATAAAACTTTCATTCATTTAATAACCTCTATATGATGAATGCCTTTGTGGCATGTAACAAGAAGAACTTTGTCTGCAATAGTAACCCCTCCTCCACCTCCACCTTCATCACCAGAATCATCCATTGGTTCTCTTTTTACAGCTTCAACTGTAGGAGAACTCTAGGTTGACTCCAATTTGGAGGTGTCCAAAAGTTGGTCGTTTACCTTTGCTTAATCGGATGGTGGAGATGCCTTCCTATCGTCCTCATTCATAAATGTAATAAGTTTTTTCAGCCACTTTTTATGATCCGATTTGTACGAGATTCCTAACCGCCTATAAAATGTTATGAGACTTTTAAAAAATTTTGATGATTTACTCGTACTTGCTTTAGCATCATGATGTCTCGGAACGAGTGGATGTTGTTGTTTGGTCCTAGATGCCATTTTCAAGATTTCTTTTATGGTCTCTTTATAATCTTGTTCTTTTTGTTCCCTTAAAATTTTCTCTTGTTATTCTTCTCTACTAACTGTAGAGGGCCTGAAGGCAGTTCCTCTACTTAACCTTTCTTCATTTATAATAGACTTACTTTTATATATTCTGTGGTTGGTTGTATTAGTTGTAATTGTAGGGGGAGGGTTGTATAAAGTCTTTTTATTTGAGTAAAAAATGACTTGAAATAAATCTCAAACTTTCTGAGGAGTTTTGCTACATGGTGCAACATCTCCTACCCGACAAGCCCAATGTAATTTCAGCTGATTTGTTTTGTTTACAAATTATTTTCCACACAACTTGCATTATAACTTTATCTTTCCATCTTGGGTGTAGACTTAGACTCTATAATCCCAAATATTTACCGATGTATCATCTTTCAATGACAAATCTACAAGAAAAATATTTGGTTAGGTTAAGGCAACAAAAAAAAATAAGTTATAGTGATGAATGAATGCAATTAGCCAGTCATATAATATGAGATTTAAGCAACATTAACTAATTGAATAGTATAAATGAAAATATAGAAATATCCATCCACCCATAAAATATTACAATTTAAGCCTATAAAAAATAATTACAAATATCCTGTTTTAACTTGTAAGCAAATGCAAGAGAAATAGAAGGCTGCGTCTTACCCTGCAGTTCATGCAATTGTTACAGGTACTATCTTATCTTGCTTGTCACTCTCATCTTTCTCGAACTCCTCATTAACAGAGTTCCCTTTCCCCCATATCAGACGCAACCAATCCTGTGTACAAATGAGTGCTTCAACTGATTCTAGTGTAAGTGAGCTTTGATACTTGTTCACGACCCTACTCCCCGTACTGAAAGAAGATTCTGAAGCCACGATTGAAATTAAAATTGATAATTTGTCTCATACCATTAATGTGAGTAGATGGTATTATGAATCATGAGATTTTATCTTCCACTAGTTCAAAACATCAAATTCTTCACCTTTGTATTTTACGAGTGGCTCCTTGAAATAGTTTTCAAGTTCTGATTGGGTTGTTTGCATTTAAGTCTCAACAATGGGTTGTGATTGACAGGTCATTGAGTAGGGGTCGAGATTGTTATCAATAATGGGTTGTGATTGATATGGACTTGATTAAGGGTTGAGATTGTCATCCACAATGGGTTGAGATTGACAGGTTGTTGGGTAAGGGTCGAGACTTTCATCCACAATGGGTTGGAAAAAGACATGGAGTTGAGTAAGGGTGGTCAAGATTGTCATCCACAATGGATTGTGATATTCATCCATAATTGGTTGAGATTAGATAAGTTTCGGTATATATACTTGATGTCAACCCCGACCCTTAGTGGATGATAATCGCGAGCTTTAAGTGTTACTTCCTGCCAACCTCGAGTAATGGATGACAACCCCACATATATCATTCTACGACGTTAATATATACAATATTGAATGATCAAACATCATTTTCACATTAATATAACCATTGTCAAACAATAATAGAGGGCCAATATTTCCTAAAGTCTTAAATACATAAAAAAATTCTGTCAGCCTACAGGGAGGAAGGTGCATCAATGCCAATTGTGATATATTTTCTTATATATCGAGCATCTAACTATTGGTTCATCTTCTCCTTAAAATGTAATTTGAATGTTTTTCGGTCTTCCAGCAAATCTTCTCATTCATGTGCATTTAATATTCTCACATAATGCTTTTACTTCATTTAAGATGTTTCATTGAGTCTTGTCAAGCACTAGGTAAACCAACTTTAGGTATGTTCTTTGGTAAAATTCTTTCATATAGTATGGGGAGCAATATTTGTAAATATTGAGCTGATACTTATTGTAAGCCATTATTACATGCACACAAGATAACAACATATAACTGAAGTCATCGCACGAACATTTCATCTCTCTTTGCTTCACTACGTCAATAATGCCCCTCAACGTCACTTGGAACTCATCTGTAGAAATCGTAGTACGTCATGTCTTTCACACTTCCAAGTGATAAAGTTCACTCAGTCTTTTTTCTGCCTAAGTAGTCAAAGTTCTCTTACATGTCGATGCCTCATCTCGTTTACAGAGGAAGAACTGTTAGATTTTAGTTGTTACTGCTTTAAGAAGTTTTTTCACGGGGTACTCTCATGCATCTACGAAAAGTGCATTCATGCGCTTAATGATGTTGGTGGTTACGATGTTATATCTTTTGGTGGGAAAGAATACAAATGCCTATCTTTCCTTATATATACCATTAAGAAACTGATATGCGGCAGGGTTTGACATTTGAATGCATCGCATCATATCCCCAAAAGTAGATGTCCTGCATGTCTTAACAACACCCTAAAAATAATCCTTCACTTAATTATCCGAATACACCTTCATATTTTTCAAAATATGATGTGCACAATATCCATGGATTACATAAGGGAAGATTGTAGGGACTTCATAGACCAACCCTTTATGACCATTTGACATAATAACAAGTCTTAAAAGGATCCCTATTACTTGGTATATATTGTGAAGTAACCACCTCCAACTACTATTATTTTTTGATTTTTCGATTTCGTATGCTACTGGGAGCACATGATTACTTCCATCGAGTGTCATAGCCAAGAAGAGAATGCCCTTGTACTTTCCTATCAAATGTGCTACATCAACACAAAATCTTTTGAACATGCAGCTAAAACTTTGGATGCATTGTCCAATTATAATGAAGTTTCTTTCGAAAATGCTTGTTTCTTTATTCACTTGTAAATCTGTCACAGTCCCTAAATTTATCTTTTTCAACTCATGAACATATGCTAAAAGATTATTATAAGACTCTTCGTAAGATCCATTGATTTCTTCTTTTACAATTTCCTTACCTTTTAACACTTTCTTGTAGCTAATTTTAATCTCGTATGTCTAATTCATTTAATGTTGATTTTTTTTTGGCATGAAGGTCAGTTTAGAACTTATGCGACTAATGTTAAATTCACTACTTAATCAGACTGGTGGCTTGGCAATGATCTTTTCATTTTATTGTTGAAGTTACTGTATTATGTCCACTCTCCTTGATAGTAGCATCACAATGGCATATTGTCTCAAACGACATGCTACATGTGCTTGGAGTTGTGTCTCTTTTTTTTGAGCATCTCTATGCCATTCACTATCGATGTATGTATCCTCCAACTACAACTTTCTATAATGCATTTAATCGTATATTTCTGCTTGTTTGATTTAAGGACTTTATACTAGAATTTGTGGCATATCACATACTTTCTAAGAAAATTCTATAATTGGTATTTGTCCTTAAATATTTGTTCGAAAAATATTTTATTAGGTTCATCCACCATTTCTGAATATCATTGATAATCTACATTAACAAAAGCTGCATCAGCTATAGGTATATCAAATAGAATGATATCAGATGAAGCAACGATAGTATCCAGTGGAGATCGTATTTAATGAGTTGATGATTTAGGAATATCTCGATATTCTTCATTGACTGCTAAATGTAAATTTAAGTTTATAGGTTGTGAATTGAATTGAACTGAGGGATCGAGACATGTAACATTGGTGAAAGGGATGGGGATATCACAATTTTCAACTCTTCCATCTTAACGTTGATCATTGGTCGAAGGGCCAGAAATATTTGTATCGTACTCATTACCCAGAAATTGAAACAATGATATATCATAATCATCAAGTAATCAATCATGGGATGTAGCATTCCTTGAAGGGCCAGATATATTATAATTGTTGAGGTATTAATCACGTCATGTTTCATTCCTTGAAGGGCCAGGTATATTGTAATCATCGAGTCGTCAATTACAACATGTTTCATTCAATGAAGAGACAGGTATATCACAATCATTAAGTCATCGATCATGACATGTATCATTCATTGAAGGGCCATGTATATTGTAATCATCGAGTCCTCGATCATTATTGAAAGATGCATATCAGGGGACCATATGTTTGAATGTAATGTAAAGTGTGCACTCCTTTGTTGCACAAGAGTTGTACGCCTCACTTTCTCTATATATAGTGGTATCTGAGTAGGTAGACTCTATCCGTAAAAGAGCATATAGACCTTGAGATTTTCATTATCTTTGATTGTATGTGCAGGAAATAATCCATGTACTACCTCACCATACACAACCTTCATTCTCAAATTAAATTCATTTGGTCTTGTCTTCATAAATTGATGCATTTTATTTTAGAGCTCCTGATACATAATATCATACCTCACAACAACCTCTTTCGAGTCCCCAACCACGTACGAGAAAGTCCTCTAATCGTATATCCCCTCCTATCATGATAGATTAGGATGGGCCGACGAGCCATAATATTCTAATATGGGTTAAACTGCAATAAAAATAGATAGGTACAGATTGCTAAAGGTGAAGAGTCTTTTGGTCGCCAAGGGATTTCTCGAGTGCAGCAGTCGTATAAACGATGGTTCTTCTACTCATAGGTCTCTCGATACTGAGATGCCCACTGTTGTCTGGGGACGTATTGATCGTTTGTTCTACGTAGACTTCCTGAACTGACTTCTACCTTCGGTTGAGGTAGATCCCTAAAGTTGGCTGTAATCGTGTTTATCTCCATGCTAGCTAGGAATAAACCGGTATCAATCATCATGACTTCTTTTCATTTTTTCAAAAATTTTAGCAATTCGCGGTTGATGTATTTTTGGATAAGATTCCTAAAAATAATGCTCTTGTCAGTGGAATGGAAATGAGATCCGTGCCATTTATAATAGTCAACCATATTGAGTTCCTCGACTGAAGATATCTTGTGATTAATAAGGACTTTGATGAACTTTGTTTTTAACTTGTAGTCAAAAATTTTCTCAGCTTAAGTAATATCAAAGGTGTATACTTTCTGAGTCTTTTGGGCTATTGGGGTAGCTAATTCTGCCTTAACAATGTCGAGCATACTAGTGGTTTCTTAGCCATTACTTCAGTGATTGCAATTTCGTAATTAGGATTGTTGTAATACATTTCAATTGATGAATTTGCTTGTTGAGCCCCTTCTTGAAGCAATTCTTCATATTGGGAGATCTTCTTGGTGAGGTTGCATAAATCAGCAAACTCCGTGCTTACAAACTTTTTATAAACTTGTATTCAAAGCCATCTTGTGGAAGTTGTACGAATTCAGCTTCGGTCATGACCACCTCACAGTGGCTCTTCACTTGCTTAAACTGTATAATGTAGCTTTCGCAGGATTCGCTAAGCAAATATCGGAACCATGCGAGATTAGCCATGGTTATGTCCTTATTCTTGGAAAAGAATTGAGCATGAAACCTTTCTTCCAATTTTTTCCAGTTATTATTGAATCCGATAATAAATTGGAATACCATGTGAAAGTTGTGGCAGTTAGCAAGTGACCAAACAACTACAATTAATAATAATTACTATTGGCTAATTCACCACATTGCATGGTAAATCGGCTAACATGTTCGATAGTTGATTGACCGTGCTCCTCTGAGAATAGGGAAAAATATAAACGGTAATTTCTCGGCAATGGCTGTTACCGATCCACCTATTTTGGGTATGGTTTATGATAAGTAGGGATAACATTGTTGCCCAACACCTAGCCTACAACCTCCTACAGAACTTGCAGTATCTGGTCATGATCAATCCATGGAGTTTCCATGGTTGGCGGATGATCTAGACCAAATTTATTAAAATTCTCTTGAAACCTAAGACCTTGGGGAGGGTAAAATCCCATTTTTGGTCCTTGATTTCTATTATCATAATTCCTATCTTCCTAATCCGGTCATCTGACCTTTACAGGAGGTGGCATATTTCTGACCTCTTGAGTAGTAGGTGGTGTATTATGCTGCAATGGTGGTGTCGGTGTGAAAGGGGCAATATTACTAACCAAATTGCCATTATTTTACTTCCTAGGTTGCATTCGTTTCGTCAGAATGGCTAATAATTGTTGCATGACCTCGATTTGACTTGCCATATAATGGTTAGTGTTTTTAGCCTATTGAAGGAGCTGTTTCACTTGAATCCTCATGTTCTCCTGTACCATCTGGATGCTTGTATGGACATTCCTTAATACCATTGATACATCGTCCAGAAGAATAAGGTGAGTCGTCGATGGCCCTGCTTGGTTTTTGGGGTTATTATTCAACTTAATTTCACTTTGAGGCCCTTAAACCTGCATATCATCCCCTAGGGGAGGTGTGGTTGATGTTGTGGGTTCATTCCCAATGATCTTGTTGAGTGTCAAATATTACATATTTTTTCTTATTTATATCTTGGTTTTATGAACATGATAATGCTTAATGTTGTGTTTTATACACGTTTATGTTGCAAGGAGAATCTGAGAGCTTTGATTGAAAAGAATGTTAAAAGCATGGATTTGATGCTCAAGAATCACCAAAGAAAAGGATAGATCTTAGGAGACCAAGATCGAAGAATTCACAGTCTAAAGATTCAAGGAAACTAATTGAGGAATGAAGAAAATCGAAGATTTAATGTGAATTTGCATGATTCTCGACTAGCCTAAGGTCTGGCTCGACCAACGATGACTCTGGCTCGACTAGTTTAAGAAATTTCAACTTGAACTCCAGCAACATCATCTTTTAAATTCATGCAATCCTCGACCAGTCAAAGATGACCTCCGACTTGTTGAAGATTGCCTTTGACTCATCTAAATTTACATAGATTTTGCGCAGACTGCATAAATTTGAGGCAGTTTTCAGATTTTTTCAACTCGGTACGAATGTTGGAGTTCCTCAATTATAAATAGAAATTCTTAGGATACTACAAAGAACCTTTTAGGGTTTAAGGAGTGGAGCAAAAGGGTGGAGGGTCATCTGAAAGTTTTTTTTCTTCCTTAGTTTATTTTTATGCTTTTCTTAAGAGCTCTTAGTCCAATCATGTCTATGGTTGGTTGAATCTCTTACCTAGGGCTAAGAGGTGAAGCTTGTAGAGTGATTGAGATGTTTACTTTACTTTGATTCTTATTTATGTTGAAATTCATTGAATTCTAATTTGATTTTAAGGAATATTTTCAGTTTTATATGGTTTGTTCCGACTTAAATTACAATAGACATTGCGATAGCTTTGAATATCTTCTTATCTTATCTGAAATGGTTGGATTGGTAAATCCTGTTGTTTGCCACAGTCTCTTGGGCATGGTTAGGGGATGGAATCCCTTCCAATCTTCACAATCCTCTTCTATTGAGGTTAGATCAATGAGAAGTTCAGAGATTTTCCAATTGGATAAGATAAGACTCCGATTCCAATTGAAACTCTTGAATCAAGTAAAGTAGCATCCCAATAGCTACAAGTGGATCCTTGGTACCCTAGTTCCAACCTTTAAATTCACAAGTTTCAATTACAAAATTATAATTATTCTTTCAAATAATTTATGATTTAGTTTTAGGTGTTCTTTTTGTTTTGCTTGTTGTTACTTTCAGAATACGCATGAGTTTAGTCCTTGTGGATTCAGCCTCATTCTCAGTGAGATTATTACTACATCGTGACCCTACAGTTGGGGTTGTGAACAAGTTGTTGGTGCCGTTGCCGGGGACTACGGTTGCATTTTTCTGAATTTAATTAGTTTTTGAATTAGGTTAAGATTAGGATTGACTTCTATTTTGTTTCTAGATTAGGAATTTTTTTGAACTTATTTTTAGAAACTTTGTTCTTTGTTTTGTAGGATCCTAACCTAGCGTCTCCTATTTGGTAACTTCATTCTAAGTCTCTCCTCTTACTTCTTATTTGTTGTAGTTTTCAATTCTTAGATTTTACGTCAGATTCTGAACTTGAAAGTCGAGAGTGTTTCATGCCCGAGTGGGTCTGTGATAATACTCTGTCTCTTAAATGAAGGAGGATTAGTCGAAGGGTTGCCTATCTATCACCGAATTAGACACTACCTGAGATCTTCAGAGTTGATAGAAGTGATGACTGCCAATCAACTTGAAAATTAACCTCAACCTCCAGTTGAGGAAGCCCAAGATGAAAATGAGGTGCATCATGCAACCCCGCCTCATACTTTACGAGATTTCTTACAGCCGGCGGGGGTGAGAACACCTTCCTGTATGATTGTTCTTGAAAATACAAGAAATATGGATATCAAGCCAGGGGTGATCTAACTCCTTTCAAAGTTCCATGGACTTGAATTTGAAATTCTATATTTACACATGAAAGAATTTGACGAGATCATAGCCACTTTATACTTTTCCAACGTGTCTGAGGACATAGTCAGGCTGAAACTCTTTTCCTTCTCCTTAAAAGAAAAGGCTAAGACATGGTTGTATTCACTACTCCATGATCTATTAGTAGATGGAATGACATGACAAGGGAGTTCATAAAGAAATTCTTCCCATACCACAAAATGAACATCATCAGAAAGTCAATCATGAACTTCGTCCAAAAGGAAGATGAAATATTCTTTCAATGTTGGGAGCGGTTCAAGGATCTTGTTAGTTCATGCACACAACACAGTTTTGAAACATGGCGCATAACAAGTTTCTTCCATAAAGGACTGACATCTTCCATGCGCCAATTCATTGAGATGATGTGCAATGGGGAATTCATGAACAAAGATATCGATGATGTGTGGGATTACTTTAACAAACTCGTTGAAACCTCACAATCATGCGACATCTCCTCAAGACCTAGCAACATTTCCAAGCCTACTCAATCAAAGGAGAAGGGTGGAATATATATTCTGAAAGAGAAAGATGATATAAATGCTAAAGTGGCTAACCTCACAAGGAAGATAGAGGCCCTGAAACTTAAAAAGGATAAGGCTAAGGAAACTGTTTGCGGTATTTGTACTAGCAATGTACATACAACTGAAAATTACCTAACCATACTTACTTCTTAAGAGGTATTGAATGAGCAATCGAATGCTGTGCACAATTACCGAAGACCTTTTAGTGGACTCATCTCAAATACATACAATCTTAGTTGGAGGAACCATCCCAATTTCAGTTGGAGGAATGGGCAAACAACAAACCCTCAAGGGGCTTTATCTCAACTTTTAAACCAAAAGAAGCCTTGGGGGATTCATTTTAAAAAACATTAAAAATTAGGAGCTTTTCAATCAAAATACATTACAAGATTTCCAAGACCTTAACAAATCCATTCAAAGGATTGGGACACACTTAGTGATTGGGGAGAAAGGGATGCTTCCAGCCCAACCTCTCTCCAATCCAAAGCCACAATGTGAAATTAGTGACTTAAGCTCCTTAAATCAAATGGAGCAAGCCAACTCTATCACCACTCTCAGGAGTCGAAAGTCAATTGACAAAACTATTCCGGTAATGGCTGAAAAGTCTAAGGACCCAGAAATAGATGAGAATGATAGATCTAGCATTGCTCCACATAGGTTAGAATAAGAACCTCAAAATAAACCAATTGCTTCATTCCCCTAGTGGTTGATTACACCAAAACCTCTAGCTAACTCGTAGGATATTTGTCATGCCCCAGACTCAGTAACCAGACTCACAAGGAACCCGATAACGGGTTCAGACGCAACAACCTTCATAATATCCCATTCTCGGCTCCTGAGGCAGGTTCCGATCTTGAGATCTTACAAAGATGGTTTCCATAACAGTATAATCTTTCCAATAAGAGCATACCCAAGATTACAGTAAGTATATCTGAGAATAACAAGGGGTACACATCACAAAATCCACTAAGAAATTGAACTTTAACAAGCTTACATTAGGTCCGAAAGGACATATATAAGATAATGGGAAAAGAGAGAAAAGTCAGCAACACTGGAGTCCTTAAGCTCAGATCTACTCCAGCTTTGCCGCTATGACGCCTTTCTAGGATCTCCTTCACGCATCAATCATGCATAAGTTTATAGAAGAAGCTTAGAGAGTGGTGTAAGTGTGTGATAATGGTACATAGAAGAATAACAGGAGGTACAGAGAAAGAAACATGCTCAATGAGAATATCACTAGCCTTACCAAGGTATATCATGAATGCGATGCAATGAGTACTAGATGCTATACCAAGGCAATGCATGAAGGGGCTTACATAGCCAATGCAATGCGATGTAAATAATGCCAGTGCTCATATCCAAATCACATGTCAAGTACATTTCCAATCATAAGAAAATCACCGGGGTCCATTACATTACTGAATGACTGCCGCTCTACAGACCCTACACATTTAAATGAGTGTAAGAGATTTCACTACCTGTCTGTGGATAGCCAATCACCAGTAAGGCCTGATGGTAGTAAGCCCATTTATGAGCTGGTTAGACTCAGCCTAGCAACGACTCCTCACACCAGGGAGGTAAGGCCACACCTCTATCCAACCGACTACATGATAGTGGGAGTCGCGGCCTAACGGTATAAGGCCCTCGTGCGCTCATATTTTTTACTTGGTCATAGCGTTGGAGTAGATCCTTAGTACCATGGAAGTTTTAAGAATTTTATACATAGACATCCTATGCACCTGGTATGCTCAAGTAATATTTTCAGTGTCCACACATATGGCCATCCATGAATGTCCTTGTGGAGGTAAGGCCTTGATGAAGCAAGGGCGGTATCATCATGAAATGCGATGCCAATGCATGGGTAATATATACAGATCGTGCATTAGCTTCAGACACTCATTGTGCATAAGGGGAGAAACTCTGCCCCTTTATAACCACCATACAATGCAATCAATTCACACAAATGCTACATATGGGTCACAACGACACAAATGTGCTGCTTGTAAAATGTATTCCACCTTCTTAAGGAGGAACAATGACAAGATCTATGGACAAGTACTCTAAGGAGAAATGAAGTTCTCTTAGTGGGGGGGGGGGGGGGGAAGTTATCAAGGTCTAAGGTGGGCCTTATGGGCCTACCTTATGGCCACTAAGGAGGACATCCAACCTCAATTGGGTCCCAAAAGGTAGCCCACTACGTATATAAAATACGGTCTAAGGCCCAAGCAATACATGGCCTGATGGGCTATACATGAGCTCAACTCATAGACAGTTTGGTGGGCCCTCAAGCAAGGTTTGGACCCAACCATCATAAGTCCACATATTGTGGAGGGCCCATGGGTGGCCTAGTAGTTCATTCACATGGGCCATTTTGCACTTAACATAAGCGAGTTGGGCCTCACATCCTAGCCCAAGTATTGGGTTAATTTAGTGGGCAGCCAAAAGGCCCAACTACTTGCGTACTATAGCCCTTAAACCCATCACAATAGGTAGAAGAGTATTGGCCCAAAGCTCAGTGGGCTTACTAAAAAGATCTAGTCGACAAGGCCTAAGGAATTAGTTAACTAATCACACACAACATTTCAATAAAACTTAACTTGGGTGGGCCTCAGCTGGGACCTAATCACACCCCAAAATGCTGTAGAGAAAGGGTAAGCTAACTAATCTAAGTCCTTCTAACATCTGGTGGGCCTTGCTGCCCCAATTTCATTTATGGGTGGCAACATTGGGCCCATTGCCAAATTCCAGCCAACCCAAATTTCTGGGTTGGTTGGAGTCCAACAATAAAGGTAATTCTTAGTATATTTAATCCCTGATTGCTCACACACATCACTGTGGGCCCCACCAAATGAGAGAGGATATGCAACACATATATCAAGTGGGCCAGGTCGATGGAATGCAAGCCCAAGAGTAGCTTGAGGCAGGGATGTCCCATGTGTAGGTAGCTCTATGGGCACGTGGTATCTGGCCCAAAAATCCACCCAATGGGCCCCAATTGAATACTAAAAGAAAGGAGAGGATGATCAATCCCCTAAGGACCTCACATGGATGGATGGTGGGATGTACAACACACCAAGGTGGGCCCACAAAGCAGGCTGGATGGCCAGCCTATGCTGGACGCCTCAGCTTGGGCATCCCTGCCTGGTGGGTCACTCCTGGCCGCACCACGGTCAGCTCAAATGTTCGTTGGTTCTGAAATTTTGTAGGATGACACTTCCATGGGTTGGATATAACTTTAAAAAATATCGTGGTTTTTGGATAACTATAAATATTTTAATTAATTTATAGAAATCAGTCTATCCAAAAACTCGGACTGACCTGGACGTCCCAATGTGGTGGGCCGGTCCAACCCTTTTTACGATGTACACTGGGGTCCATTGGCCCCAAAAATTTATAGGTGGGTCTTACCATGCGTGCGTCACTTCTTTACAAAATTTTAGGATTTTTGGATAACTAGAAATATTTTAATTCATTTTAAGAAAATGATTTGTCCTGAGATTCTTCCTGATCTGGATACCACAATATAGTGGGCTGGTTCAACTATTGCCATGGTGTGTATAGGTGTCCATTGGTCCTAAAATTTTTTAGGTGTATCCCACTATAGATGGGAAATTCCCCTAAAAAAGTTTAGAATTTTTGAGGTAGTATGAGTATTTTATTTAATTCAAACAAATTATGGACAACAAGGTCCAGAAATAATTCCTGCTGAAACATTGCTGCTGCCCCAGACTTGTGCACCCCATTAGAGTGGGCCCAGGTCTGCCAAAATTTGGGGAAATATAGGGCCAACATACTTGTACAAGTATACAACATGGTGGGGTCCACAAAGGTGGCCCACCATTTCAGAAACAAGCTGATATTTATATTTCTACAACATGCAGAGTGGTTGGAGAGTCTAGAAAATCTGGACCGACCAACCTTCTTGGCCCACCTTTTTGGTTGATCGATTAAGGGCGGATGGAGGTGGGATTCAACACAAATCAAGGTGGGATCTACACCTCTAAGAATCATCTATCAATGGAGGTGAAACTTTCCTTTTATCAGTCCACAATCATGACCCAAAAACCATCTAGCAACTGTTCAAAAAATTTATGGATAGTAACATATATATATGAGATGAACTGAGCATGGGAACAAAAATAAGATCAATCACCCCATGAAATTAGTGTTGTGGTCCACCTCAGTGGGCTCCACAAATATCCAGACCAATTCCCCTTCATAAAACCCATTGCATGCATCTGATATGGAGCAATTAAGGTGCCAACATCTAAGGAATGGATAGACATGAGCATCCACCTTGCTTGGACGGTCTGGATATTCCATGGCCCTTAAGTGGGCCACACACTTCAGAAATAAAAGATAAAATAAGTGAAAAATGAAGGTCCGGCCACAAGAGAGAATCTTCGCTACTATTGAGGTCCTCCTTTCATCATAACACATTCATGTCATCCATTAGAGCATATAAATCTAGATCTAGCACATGCATGGAGTTATGAATCAATCAAATGGTGGGGATACCTTTTCCATAAAAATCTATGGTATAGATGACCCCTAAAAGACATGCATCAAAGGAAAAAAATGCCATGATGGGGTCCATGGTGAATGGCCCCATCCATAGAACATGCATGCAAAGAAATGGGCCATTGGCCTCAATCATGGAAATATGGGGGACCTCCATCATCACTTGATGGGCCCCACAAGTTCTTAAGGATGAGATGAGGGAGAAAATATCACAAGAAAATTAGAAAATCTTAAGCTAAGTGCACCCACCATAATGGATCTTCAAGATTCTCCTATCTCTAAGCTCCTTAAGCTCCAAGGGTTATAGATCTATGGTTGAGATTACTTTTCAAAGGTTAGATTGAGAGGTTTTTGAGAGAAAATGGGATGAAGTTGCTGGAATATGGAGGAGAGGTGAAATGATAGAAATGAGAGGGGAGAGAGGAGAGAGAGGAAGGATTCGTCGGAGAGTCATCATTGCTCTCTCTCCTTAGTTAAAGAAAGTAATCATAACATATGGTGAAAATAACAAAGTTGTTAGGCTTAGACTAGGCTTGGCGGTGTTTAGAGTTTGTGGTGTTCAATCCATGCAATTGTGTAGTGTGTGTGGTGTGCATGAGAAATTGTGCCATGGAGATGGCTCATGTACAAAAAGTGGGCCATATGATAAAATTTCATAACTTTTGATTTGTAGGTTGGATGGATGCATAAGAAACGTCGTTGGAACAAGAACAACAATACGATTAAGATGGTAGGTTTATGGTCGATCCAAGTCAGGTATATATAACCGGACTCAAGGATGACTGCAAACACAATCTGAGGGTCGCGGGTCACCTAAATTTGACTGGTAGGACCGCGGGACCAAAATGGATGGAATGCATACTTACACACATGCTTGTACACATGAAAACTAGGGTCAGATTTCACAATCCTCCCCACCAACAAAGAAATTTTATCTTTAAAATTAACAAAACTGGAACAACAAAATGCATAAACATCATCATATATATACCTCAATCATCAAACACAAGAGAAGGCAATGCAAGCAATACAAGAAATCGATCATCGAATAAATGGGGATAACGCTCTCTAATCTCGGTCTCACATTCCCAAGGTGCCTCGGCCTTTAAATAATGACCCCATTGCAACTTCACCAAGGGAATGACATTGGTCCTGAGGACCTGCTTCTTTCGATCAAGAATACGAATCGGCTGCTCGATGTAGAAAGCATCCTCACGGACCTCGAGTGGCTGCCAATAAATCATGGGAATACTTTCTGACCCATATTTCTGTAACATAGAAACATGAAACACATCGTGGATCACGGACAACTCAGGAAGTAAGGCAAGCCTATAGGCTATAACGCTTACACACTCGGTAATCTTAAAAGGTCCAATGAATCTCTGGGCAAGCTTACCCTTCACACTAAAATGAACCATGCCCTTCATAGGCTAGACCTTGAGATATATCATGTCCCAGACTATGAACTCGAGGTGTCAACACCGACGATCAGTAAAACTCTTCTACCAGCTCTGAGCTGTGTGCATCCTCTGCTTAATAACATCAATAGCCTCTGACATATGCAGCACAAGCTCAGGACCTAAGAGACTACGCTCTCCTACCTTGGTCCAAAAACTAGGAGATATGCACAGTCTACCATAAAGTGCCTTAAAAGGAGCCATGCCGATAGTCACCTGATAGATGTTGTTGTACGCGAACTCGGCGAGGCGCATATGCTCATTGTAGCTGGCCACAAAGTCGATCACACAAGCTCTGAGCATATCCTCAAGGATCTGGTTGACCCTTTCGGTCTGCCCATCCGTCTATGGATGATAAGTGGTGCTGAGACACAAAGTGACCCCCAACACCTGCTAGAAAATCCTCCAAAACTGAGACATAAATCTGGAGTCTTGGTTTGAAACGATCAAAACTGAAATGCCGTGCAGTCTCACTATCTCCTCAATGAAAACCTTTCCAAGCTGGTCCATAGACCAGGAAGCACGTACTGGAATGAAATGAGCTGACTTCGTCAGACGATCAATGATAACCAAGATGGTATTATGACCGCGATGAGTCCTAGGCAAACCTGCGATGAAATCCATCGATACGTGCTCCCACTTCTACTTTGGAACGCTCAACGACTGCAAGAGACCAGGGGATCTTTAATGATCGGCCTTAACACGCTGACATGTGTCACACTCAGCCACAAAGGAATGGAAAGCGCCAGAATCAAACAAAACATGGGCAACGTAAGCAAAAATAAGAAGAATACCCTCAACGACTCCACCGGTCGATGACTGCGGGTCTTGGCCTAGCTCTTGCTGTGCAGAATAAAAGCGAGCCTGAGCTGGTAGGGGAAGTAAATCGGAAGACTATTCCTGACTGTCTGGAATAGGAGTACTCTTGTCATGCCCCAGACTCAGCAACTGGGTTTACAAGGAACCCGATAGTCGGTTTTGGCCGTAATAGCCTCCGTTATGCCCCATTCTCAGCTCCTGAAGCAGTTTCGATCCTGGGATCCTATAAGGAGGATTTTCATGTTAGTATAATCATTACTAATATGAGCATACACAAGATTACAACAGGTACATTTGAGAATAACGAGGGGTAATCACAAAATTCACTAAGAATTTGAACTTCTACAAGTATCCATAAGGTCCAAAAGGACATATATAAGATAATAGAAGAAGGAGAGGAAAGGAAAGTCTGCAACATTGGGTCCAAAAACTTAGCTCTAATTCATGCTCTGCCACTTTACGACACTTGCCTAGGATCTCCTGCAGGCATCAATCGTGCATAAGCTTATAAAAGCTTAGAGGGTGGTGAAGGTGTGTGATAATAGTGCACAGAAGAATAATAGGGGATATAAGAAGGAAACATGATCAAAGCCAACACCACCAACCTTACCAGGGTGTCACGAATGTAAGAAGCTATACTAAGGTAGTATAATAATGCAAGAAGCCATACCAAGGTTTTATAATGCAATGAGTATTGTAATGTAATAAGTACTATAATGCCATGAGTACTGTAATAAAATGATTATTGTAATGCGATGAGTATTGTAATGGAATGAGTATTGTAATGTGATGAGTACTGGGTGCCATGTCAAGGCTTAATATGAATACTATGTAATATGAGGCTTACACAGCCGATGTAAATGCAATACGAAGTAATGCCAGTGTTCATATCCAATCCACATATCAAGTACATTTCTATCATAAGAAAATCACTGAGGTCCATTACACTGCTGGATTACTGTCGCTCTATAGACCCCACACAGTCAAACGAGCATAAGAGACCTCACTACTCACCTTTAGACAGCCAATCACCAGTAAGGCTTGACGGTAGAAGACCCATTCATGAGCTAGTCAGACTCAACCTAACAATGCCTCCTTACATCAAGCGAGTAAGGCCACACCCTTATCCAACCAACTACACGATAGTGGGAGTCACAGCCTAATGGTATAAGGCCCTCATGCGCTCATATATTCCATTCGATCATAGCGTTGGAGCAGATCCTTGGTACCATAAAAATTTTGAGAATTCACCTATGGGCATCCTATGCACTCGGCATGCTCAAGTAACATTTCTGCTGTCCAAACATGGCTATCCACGATGTATCTGTGGAGGCTACAACCCTGATGAAGTAAGAGAGATAATGCTCATATGTTATGCAATGCCAGATGCGTGAATCACACAATCAACCATGGATCAATTCCAAGCATCCAACATGCTCAAGAGGGAATACTACGTCCCTTGGAGAAGGTAATATGAAATGTCCAATGACACAATATGACCACACACACACAGTGTCAACCTAGCATATAATGATATACATGGGTCATGAGGGTGAATTTAATCACACTATATGCTGATATACATTGTATATTACATTCCTCCTATCCAAGAATGAATCAAGACTAGGTACTTAGATAATATCCTTAAGGAATCCAACTTCTAGTGGGGGCCCATTTACTTAGGATAGCCCACGAGGCTAAGTATATAAGCTATGGGTCTAAGTAATATAGAAATGAGCCTAGCAAGGGTTTAAGATGATTATCTAATCACTCTTAAATACAACCGGGCTTAAAGGGGTCCATAATGGAGACATTTAGCGGCCATTCCCCAAAAAGGCATATCAACTATGAACTATATGAATAGAAGGCCCATTGTCTATATTAAAGATAAAAATAAAGGTAACCACATACATATATTCCTCATAATAGGCCATAAAATGATATAATACCACTTTTAACAACATGGGCCCCAAGAGGGGAATTAAGGCCTAAGGCTCAATTTCTAAAGGCCATAGAATCCATGCATTAAGTTAGACTTGGTGAGCAGACCGCGTACACAATATACGGCCCAAAAATAAGTTGAATTTTGGATGAAATAGGCCTAACTATATTAGCCCAATAACTAGCAATTTAAGTGGGTAACCAAGGGCCCAATACTATCCTTATCTTAGCCCACAAGTCCATCAAAATGGTGGAAGTCGGCCCAATATATGGCTGGGCCAAGTTGGTAGTCCCAACCCACTTTGGGCCCATGGGATGCCCCAAAAATCTGATCTAAGATGGGGTCCTCATGTGATCACTAAAAGTGACCCAAAAGAATGCACAGATTAAGCCCAAAGATTATAAGAAAATATAAGCATGTAACACGTACACAAGTTCTCAATATGATGGGCCCCACAGCTGAATAAAGTTTTAACCATAAAATTGTACATCTAAGGCCCTTTGAGAAACTTTTGGCCCGTTTGACTTCTTAGACCTACTAAGGTCCAGAAATTAGTTAATTATGTGAAAAATAATCTCGTGAAGGCCAACTATACTCACTGGGGGACCCCACCAGATGGAAAGTGTGTATGTATATCATGAAAAGATCAACTGGACCTGCTACTGGATTGTGAGTCCAGTAGAAACCCAAGGCAGAGAGTGCCTTTTAGATCAAGCGATCTAAGGCTTAGATGGCCTGGACTAAACATGCATTAAGGTAGGTTCTACATACATTCACATTGAGCCTTAAATAAATGGCCTAGGGTCTATGGTGGGCCTTTAAATATCCATAGAAGAATCCATGGGCCTACCTTAGGACCACTTAGGAGGACATCCAACCTCAACTAGTTCCTAAGAGATAGCCCGCTTCTAACCAAATACAAATCAAGGCCCAAGGCCTAAACCAATCCATGGCCTAGTGGGCTATACACTAAGCCTAACACTTAGGCAATATGGTGGGCCCTCAAGCAAGGTTTGGGCCCAACCATAAAGATCATAAATCCATATATTGTGGTGGGCTTCACAGGTAGCCTAATAGTTCATCCTCATGGGAAAATTTTATATTTTTACACAAGTGAGTTGGGCCCCACTTTTTGGCCCTAGTACAGGGTCAACTTAGTGGGTAGCCAAGGGCCCAACTACTTGCATATTATAACCCCTAAATCCATCACAATAAATAGGAGAGTATAGGCCCAAAGGTCGGTGGGCCTATTAAAAGGATCTAGTCCACAAGGCCTAAAGAATTAGTTAACTAATCATAGGCAACATTGTAATACAACTCAACTTGGGTGGGCCTCAGCTGGGACCTAATCACACCCTAAAATGCTATAGAGAAACAGTAAGCTAACTAACCAAAGTGCTCCACACATCTAGTGAGCCATGTTGCCCCAATTCATTTATAGGTGGCAACATTGGGCCCATTGCCAGATTCCAACCCACCCAAATTTCTTGGTTGGTTAGAGTCTAACAATAAAAGTATTTCTTAGTATATTTAATCCCTAATAACACACACATATCATTGTGGGCCCCACAAAATGAGAGAGGATATGCAACACATATATCAAGTGGGCTAGGCCATTGGAATGCAGGCCCAGCAGTATCCTAAGGCATGGATGTCCCATGTGTAGGTAGATCTATGGGCCCAGGGTATCTGGCCCCAAAAATTTGCCCAATGGTCCCCAATTGAATACCATAAAAAAGGGGAGGATGATCAATCCCCTAAGGGCCTCACATGGATGAATGGTGGGATATATAATACATCAAGGTGGGCCCACGAAGCAGGCTGGACGCCCCATCCTGTTGGGCTACTCTCGACCGTACCACGGTTAGCTTAATAGTCCGTTGGGTCTAAAATTTTGTAGGGTGATACTTACATGGGTGGGCCACACTGTCACAAAATTTTGTGATTTTTTGATAATAAAAAGTATTTTAATTAATTTATAAAAGTCAGTCTGTCCAGAAAATCAGACTAACCTGGATGTCCCAACGTGGTGGGATGGTCCAACCCTTTCCACGGTGTGCACAAGGGTCCATTGGCCCTAAAAATTTATAGGTGGGTCCTACCATGAGTGGGCCAGCTCTTTAAAAAATTTTAATATTTTTGGACAACTAAAAATATTTTAATTAATTTTAAGAAAATAATCTATCCTAATATTCTGCCTGATCTAGACATAATAATATAGTGGTCCAGTTCAGCTATTTCTATGGTGTGTACAGGTGTCTATTGGTCCTGACATTTTTTAGGTGTGTCCCACTATAGATGGGCCATCCCTATATAAAATTTTAGAATTTTTGAGGTAGTATAATTATTTTATTTAATTCAAACAAATTATGGACAGCTAGGTCTAGAAATAATTCATGCCGAAACATTGCTGCTACCACTGACTTGTGCACCCCATTAGAGTGGGCCCAGGTCTGCCAAAATTTAAGAAAATGTAGGGCCAACATCCTTGTACAAGTATACAATAAGGTGGGGTCCATAAAGGTGGCTCACCGTCTCAGAAACAAGCTGATATTTATGTTTCTACAACATGCAGAGTGGCTGGATAGTCCAGCAAATCTAGACTGACCAACCTTTTTGGCCCACCTTTTTGGGTGATCAATTAAGGGAAGATGGAGGTGGGATTCAACACACATCAAGGTGGGGTCCACACATCCAAGAATCATTTATCAATTGGGGTGAAACACCCCTCTTATCAGTCTATAATCTTGACCCAAAAACCATCGAGCAACTGTCCAGAAAATTTTTGGGCAACAACATATATATGAAATAAACTGGGCATGGGAACCAATATAAGGGGAATCAACCCATGAAATCAGTGTTGTGGTCCACCTCAGTGGGCCCCACAAACATCCAGACCAACTCCCCTTCACAAATCCCATTGCTTACATCTGATATGGAGCAATTAAAGTGCCAACTTCCAAGGAATGGACAACCATGGGCGTCCCTCTTGCTTAGACAGTTTGGATATTTCAGGGCCCCCAAGTGGGTCACGGACTTTAGAAATGAAAGATAGAATAAGAGAAAAATGAAGGTCCAGCCACAAGAGAGGATCTCTGCCACTATTGAGGTCCTCCCTTCATCAGAATACATTCATGTCATCCATTAGATTATATATAATCTAGATCTGGCACATGCATGGAGTTAGGAATCAATCAAATGGTGGGGATGCCTTTTCCATCAAAATTTATGGTCTAGATGACCCCTAAAAGACATGCATCAAAGGAAAAAAGTGTCATGATGGGGTCCATGGAGAATAGAACTCGATGACTAGTTCTGACCGCAACAGCCTCCATAGTACCCCATTCTCAGATCTTGAGGCAGGTTCCCATCCTAAGATCCTACAAGGAGGGTTTTCATAGCAGTATAATCATTCTAATATGAGCATACCCAAGATTATAGCAAGTATATCTAAGAACAACAAGGGGCTCACATCAAAAAATCCACTAAGAATTTGAACTTTAACAAGCTTACATCAGGTCTGAAAGGACATACATAAGATAATGGGAAAAGAGAGAAAAGTCAACAACAGTGGAGTCCTCAAGCTCAACTTTACTCCACGCTCTGTCGCTATGATGCTTGCCTAGGATCTTTTTCACGCATTAATCGTGGATAAGCTTATAGAAGCTTAGAGGGTGGTATAAGTGCGTGATAATGGTGCACAGAAGAATAGCAGGAGGTACAGAGAAAGAAACATGCTCAAATAGAATATCACTAGCCTTACCAAGGGTTATCATGAATGCAATGCAATGAGTACTATACACCATACTAAGGCAATTCATGAAAGGGCTTACACAGCCAATGTTAATGCGATGCAAGTAATGCCAGTGCTCATATCCAAACCACATGTCAAGTACATTTCTAATCATAAGAAAATCACCGGGGTCCATTACATTATTGAATGATTGCCACTTTATAGACCCCGCACAGTCAAACGACCATAAGAGACCTCACTACCTGCCTGTGGACAGCCAATCAGCAGTAAGGCCTGACGGTAGAGAATCTATTTACGAGCTGGTCAGACTTGGCTTATCAATGCCTCCTTACACCAGGCAGGTAGGGCCACACCCCTATCCAATGACCACATGATAGTGAGAGTTGTTGCCTAACGATATATAGCCCTCGTGCGCTCATAGTTTTCACTCGGTCACAGTGTTGGAGCATATCCTTGGTACCATGGAAGTTTTAAAAATTTCTTCCATGGACATCCTATGCACCCGGTATGCTCAAGTAATATTTTTAGTTTCTACACATATGACCATCCATGAATGTCCTTGTGGAGGCAAGGCCCTGATGAAGTATGGGCGGTATCATCATGAAATGCGATGCCAATGCATGAGTCATACATACAGATCATGCATTAGCTTCAGGCGCTCAGTGTGCACAAGGGGAGAAACTCCGCCCCTCTATAGCCACCATACAATGCAATCAATTCACACAAATGATGCATATGGGTCACAATGATGTAAATGTTTTACCTGTTGAATGTATTCCTCCCTCCCAAGGAGGGACAATGACAAGATATATGGATAAGTACTCTAAGGAGAAATGAAGTTCTCTTAGTGTTGGGGGGGGGGGGGGGGGGGGGGGGGGGGGGGTAACAATTGGAATAACTAACAAGCTAGGGGACTCCTAAGGTCTCAAAAAGGAAATGGGCCTTCAACCAACTATAAGGGCCTTATGGGCCTACCTTAGGGTCACCAAGGAGGACATCTAACCTTAACTGGGCCCCAAAAGGTAGCCCATTACGCATATAAAATAAGGTCTAAGGCCTAAGCAATACTTGGCCTGATGGGCTTTGCACGAGCCCAACTCATAGACAATATGGTGGGCCCTCAAGCAAGATTTGGGCCCAACCATCATAAGTCCACATATTGTGGAGGGCCTCATGGGTGGCCTAGTAGTTCATTCACATAGGCCATTTTGCACTTAACACAAGCAAGTTGGGCCTGACATCCTAGCCCAAGTATAGGGTCAATTTAGTGGGTATCCAAAAGGCTCAACTACTTGCGTACTATAGTCCTTTAACCCATCACAATTGGTAGAAGAGTATAGGCCCAAAGGTCAGTGGGCCTACTAAAAAGATCTAGTCCACAAGGCTTAAGGAATTAGTTAACTAATCACATGCAACATTTCAATAAAACTCAACTTGGGTGGGCCTCAGATGAGACCTAATCACACCCCAAAATGCTATAGAGAAAGGGTAAGCTAACTGATCTAAGTCATCCTCACATCTGGTGGGCCATGCTACCCTAATTCATTTATGGGTGGCAACATTGGGCCCATTGCCAAATTCCAGTCCACCCAAATTTTTGGGTTGATTGGAGTCCAACAATAAAAGTATTTCTTAGTATATTTAATCCTTGATGGCCCACACACATCACTGTGGGCCCCACTAGATGAGAGAGGATATGCAACACATATATCAAGTGGGATAAGCCATTGGAATGCAGGCCTAGTAGTAGCCTAAGGTAGGGATGTCCTATGTGTAGGCAACTCTATAGGCCCGGGGTATCTGGCCCAAAAATCCATCCAATGGGCCATAATTGAATAGTTTAAAAAAGGGGCGGATGATCAATCCCCTAAGGACCCCACATGGATGGATGGTGGGATGTAAAACACATCTAGGTGGGCCCATGAAGCAGGCTGGATGGCTTGCCTAGGCTAGACGCCCCAGCCTGGGCGTCCATACCTAGTGGGCCACTCCCGGCTGTACCACGGTCAACTCAAATGTCCGTTGGGTTTAAAATTTTGTAGGGTGTCACTTCCATGGGTGGGTCACACCTTCAAAAAATTAATTAATTTTTAGATAACTATAAGTATTTTAATTAATTTATAAAAATTAATTTTTCTAGAAAATTGGACTGACCTGGACGTCCCAACATGGTGGGCCGGTCCAGCCCTTACCATGGTGTACAGAGGGGTCCATTGGCCCTAAAAATTTGTAGGTGGGTCTTACCATGAGTGAGCCACCTTTTTAAAATTTTTTAAGAATTTTGGACAACTAGAAATATTTTAATTCATTTTTTGAAAAACAATTTGTCCGAAAATTCTGCCTGATTTGTACATCACAATGTAGTGGGTCAGTTCAGCTATTTTCATGGTGTGCCCCGGTGTCCATTGGCCCTGAAAGTTTGTAGGTGTGTCCCACTATAGATGGGCCATCCCCCTACAAAATTTTAAAATTTTTGAGGTAGTATAAGTATTTTATTTAATTCAAACAAATTATGGATAACAAGGTTCAGAAATAATTCCTGCTGAAACATTGCTGTTGCCCTGGACTTGTGCACCCCATTAGAGTGGGCCCAGGTCTACCAAAATTTAGGAAAATATAGGGCCAACATCCCTGTATAAGTATACAACAAGGTGGGATCCATAAAAGTGGCCCACCATTTTAGAAACAAGCTGATATTTATGTTTCTACAACATGCAGAGTGGCTGGACAGTCCAGAAAATCTGGACCGACCGACCGTCTTGGCCCACCTTTTTGGATGATCAATTAAGGGTGGATGGATGTGGGATTCAACACACATCAAGGTGGGGTACTCACCTCTAAGAATCATTTATCAATGAGGGTGAAACATCACTCTTATCAGTCCATAATCCTGTCTCAAAAACCATCTAGCAACTCTCCAAAAAATTTCTGAACAACAACATATATATGAAATGAACTATGCATGAGAACAAAAATAAGGGAAATTAACTTATAAAATCAGTGTTGTGGTCCACCTCAGTGGGCCTTACAAACATCCAGACCAATTCTCCTTAAAACCCATTGCATGTATCTGATATGGAGCAATTAAGGTGCTAACGTCTAAGGAATAGACAACCATGGGCGTCCACCTTGCTTGGACGGTCTGGATATTCCAGGGCCCCCAAGTGGGTCACACACTTCAGAAATGAAAGATAGAATAAGGAAAAAAATGAAGTTCCAACCACAAGAGAGGATCTCTGCTACTATTGAGGTCCTCCCTTCATCATAACACATCCATGTCATCCATTAGATCATATATAATCTAGATTTAGCACATGCATGGAGTTAGGAATCAATCAAATGGTGAGGATTCCTTTTTCATCAAAATCTATGGTCTAGATGAACCCTAAAAGGCTTGCATCAAAGGAAAAAATGCCATAATTGGGGTCCATGGAGAATGACCCCATCCATGGAACATGGATGCAAAGAAATGGGCCATTGGCCTCAATCATGGAAACATGGGGGACCTCCATCATCACTTGATGTGCCCCACAAGTTCCTAATGATGGGATGAAGTAGAATCTATCACAAGAAAATAAAAAATTCTTAAGCAAAGTGCACCCACCTTAATGGATCTTCAAGATTCTTTTATCTCCAAGCTCCTTAAGCTCTAAGGGTTATAGATATATGGTTGAGATTACTTTTCAAAGGTTAGATTGGGTGGTTTTTAAGAGTAAATGGGCTGGAGTTGCTGGAATATGGAGGAGAGGTGAAATGAGAGAAATGAGAGGGGAGAGAGAGAGAGGAAGGGTTCGTACGAGAGTTATCGTTGCTTTCCCTCGGTTAGAGAAAGTAATCATAACATATGGTGAAAATAAAAAAGTTGCTAGGCTTGGTAGTATTTAGAGTGGGTGGTGTTCAATCCATGCAAGGTGTGCATTGGAAGTTATGCGATGTCCATGTAAAAAAAGTGGACCATATGATGAAACGTTCATAACTTTTGACCCATAGGTCGGATGGATGCACAAGAAACCACAATGACGATACGATCGAGATGGCATAGGTCTAGGGTCGATCCTAGTCGGGTCTATGTGATTAGACTTAAGGATGACCGTAAACATAATCCGAGGGTCGTCGATCTCCAAAATTTGATCGATAGGACCGCGGGATCAAAACGGATGGAATGCATACTTACACATAAGCATGCACACATGAAAACTAGATTTAGATCTCACAATATTCTAGAGGTGTTGAAACAAGCGAAGGTTAACATCCCTCTTGTAACGTCTCAGAAAAATTCATATAAAGACTCGAGTATCACCTCAGGCAGAAATCACTAAGGACCGAATCCTTTAAAAATTAGATAAAAATTAATTAAGTACTAAATTAATTTAGCCAGTGAATCAGCTCGAAGCACTTTCAATAAGAACTACAAGACCCAAAACTAATAGGATCGCTAAAGTTAAATTACCTAGAAACCTAGGATCCATCTCGAAACCCAGTTGCTCTCGGGAGCACATTGAAACTCTGTATTGGACATGGACCGCACGTCGAAAGTCTGATTACTGTGAAACTATATGGTTATGACTTTCTTACTGGGCTTGACAACCATCTCAGAAATCAAGTCCAAATAGTATCCTGAAACGCACAACTTAAGCCTGGAGCGAAGTGTGTGAGAAACGCGAATATCTTTAGAAAATGAAGTAAAACTTAGGTGATTTGGGCCGTTCACTTGCAGGCCAAATTTAAGGTTTCAGACCGTCATATTTTGACCCAACTACACCCTCAAATCAGAAAAATTTCCCTACACATGTCAGTGTACTTGTGACCCTGATTGAGTGGCGATAGCTGTTGAACTGAAACAGGTCCTCCGCAGTCGATCCATAAATCCAATTAGACTGAAATCTTAACCTAGCTTAGATCCAATGTCAGGAAACTTTCCCCAAACCGTATGTTGGAAATGGGCCTCTAGATAAGATCCGTTAGACCGAAACAACCACTCTTTGGCTATAACTTAAGTATACCATGGCCCTGGGGCCATGTACACCAGTTCTGGGTTTGTATAAGGACCTAAACCCACCCCTCTCTCATTCCATACGAAATTTAAAACCCTAGGAGTGAGGAGAAGAGAGGGAGAGAGAGTGAGAGATCGTTACTGAGATTCGATCCCACCACTCCATGTTCTGAATTATCCTAACTTTATCGCTACACCGGTAAATCCAAATCTATTTTTGGATAAGAAATCCTAACTCTAATCTATTTTAGGAATTTAAATAGAGGAATTGGTGAAATAGCTAACCTTTTTCATTGATTAGGCAGCCATTGTGCCGTGGACAAAGACGTAGTGTTCGAACTGATTTCAATACGAGTTTATTGATGGAAGGTGTGGACTATAAACATCTAAGTTATGGTTTTCAAGGCTTTTAATGTTTGTAATGGTTTATGACTAACCAGATTGCTACCATATACCCTTAGATATGATGGTTTCCATATATTACATGTATATGAACCAAGTTAAATATAGTGCATTCCATGTGTTTGTCAAAATGTTTGAATGAATATGGGATTATGATTTATGCTTGCCATGTCTATTGATTAAGAATACATGATTGTTGCATGTGTAACAAATCCTTTGCGAAAGGATTTGTCATAATATATGTTATAATTACTTTATTACATGTATGTTGTTATGTGTAGTCTAAGTGTTTGATAAAATGCCCGAATGAGTAAATGCTTATTGAAACGTATTTAATAAGGGTATTGAGTTGGGAATCTCAATTACCTTATCTACAGTTACAGTTTCCTTCATGTAACCTATCTTACTACTACATGCTTTATGGATGAAATGCTCATGTATGATAATATGTGTGCTATGCATTTGTTAAAAATGCTCAAATGAGATTTATATTTGAATTGTTTGTCACATGCTACAGATGAATGTCTATTATATTTGAATATGATTGAGACTACTACATAGTCCAGGCAATCGGTAATGATTCCCGAATTAGTGGCCGAGGTCATTTCGCCACACAAGACACATTCGAGGAATCTGAGTCATACGCTGCTTGTTGACAGTGGTTAGGCCACGCGGAGTGCTTACGTGCTCCATGTCGATTAATTCAACGTACACTCGTACTATTCGAGCTTGTCAAGTAAGCCGATTGGCCCATTGTATGCTCACCATGTATGGACGTTACTGCTTGAATCTAAGGAACCACTTACCAGTGAAAAGCTCGTTTAACCTTGGTACCTCGATCCTCCAAGACTCATGAGCCAGACATGGTGGTATGGGACACCGTGGTTGAGTTGTCGGCCTACGCTGGGATGACCAGCCTCTCCATCGTATTAATTGAGCAAACCAAACTTGTGAGCTAAATACGGTGGTATGGGACACTGTATTCTAGCTATCGGGCTACGATCAGGTGACGAACCTCTCGTAGTGACCTCGAGTATACACTAGAACTGTGATAGGGTGACAAGCCTTTCTGTAGTGACCTTGAGTATAAACTAGGCCTGCGCTGAGGTGAAGAGCCTCTCTGTACCAACCTGAAACTGCATATCGTATGTGATTAACTAGGATTGACGACCCTAGATGGATCAATGTTTGGGTCAATGATATAAGGAGAGGTACCTTAGTTTCCCATACCTTCCGTATGAATAAGTCTAATTAAGAACTTGGCTAATCATGCACATGCATCGCATTGCATGTGCCTTTGGAGTTGGTGTTGAGCACAGCGGGAGTGTTGCATGTGCGACCGTGAGATGATGTCACAGAGGGAGTGTAGGCAAGGGTATACATCATTATCGCATCTCATTCTTTCATTAACAAGAGTACTTAGGACATGATTGTTGTACTTCCTTATCATTACTGCTTAATCAAATTGATAACATGTTAACCTCTACCTTATAGCTCCACTAAGTTGATCACTCACTCTCACTCTAGAATGGTGTTTTAAAACACCAACCAGACTCTATTGTAGTTTCAGATGATGGCAAGGCATACGAGACAAAGCCTGCCTTCTATGATGATGAGGAGGAGTTATCCTATTTACAACTCTCTGGCGGGTCTATGTAGACTTGGAGTTGCACCATGGGGCTACAGGGATATGGACTATATAACATTACACTTTATCATTTTGTAAATTTTGGTATTATACATGTAACTATTTAACCAGGTGACGTTCATACTTTGGGGAGTTACAGTTACTTATATGCTTATATGTATTTATAACAGTCTTCCGCTTGCGTAATTTAACTATTTTTGGAGTATGATATGCTGATTTGGTATAATCCCATTCATGTTTAATGCATTAATACAGACAACATTTAATCATCATTATCTACGAAGACTGTGATATAAATCTCATAATAGCGAGATAGATTATATGAAGGAAACAACAACTATAAATTAGGTTATTGAGAATCTCATCTCAATGCCGTCATTAAATGCATTTCAACAAGCATTTTCTCATTTAGACATTTGATTAAACACTTAGACTATACATATCCACATACATGTAATAAAGTAGTTATAACATATATTATAGCAAATCCTTTCACAAGGGATTTGCTACACATACAACAATCATATATTCTCACTCAATAATCATGGCAAGCACATATCATAATTCCATATTCTTTCAAACATTTCAACAAACACATGGAATGCATAGTTAATACACATAGTTCATACACATGTAATATATGAAAAACATCGTGTCTAAGAGCATATGGTAGCAATAAAGTCAGTCATAAACCATTACTGACATTGAAAGCCTTAAAAATAATAACCTAAACATTTATAGTCCACACCTTCCGTCGATAGACTCGTATTGAGCTCAGTTTGAATAATACGTTTTTGTCTACGGCACACCAGCTACCTATAGCATGAAATAGGTTAGCTATCTCATCATTTCCTCTATTAGGATCCCTAAAACAGATTTGGGTTAAGAATTCTTACCCAAGAACGGAGTCCAAATCGCCGGTATAGCGATACAGGTAGGATGATTTATCACGTGGAGTGGTGGGATCGAATCCCAGCAACGATCTCTTAGTCTCTCTCTCTTCTCCTCACTCTTTCCTTCTCTTTTTCTCTATTCCCTCTCCTCAGGTTTGGAACTTCATATGAAATGAGAGAGGAGTGGGTTTAGGTCTTTATATAGGCCCAGAACTGGTGAAAATGGTCCTAGGGCCATGGTATACTTAGGTTATAGCCAAAGAGTGGCTGTTTCAGTCCAATGGGGCTCATCTAGATGCCCATTTCCTGCATACGGTCTGAGAAAATTTCCTTGACATTGGATCTAGGCCAGGTTAAGATTTCGGTCCGATCGGATCAGTGGATCGATCGTAGAGGACCTGTTTCAGTTCAACGGTCACCGTTACTCGATCAGGGCCACAAGTACACTGACATGTGTTGGAAATTTTCCCTGATACAAGGGTGTAGTTGGTTAGAATCTGACGGTTTGAAACCTTAAAATTGGCCTGCAAGTGAACTACTCAATTCACATAAGTTTTAGTTCATTTCCTAAAGATATTCGTGTTTCTCACACACTTCGCTCCGGGCTAAAGTTGTACGTTTTGGGACAGTGTTTGGACTTGATGTCTGAGATGTTTGTCAGGCCCAGTATGGTGGTCATAAGCATATATTTTTACAGTGATCAGACATTCGACGCATGGTCCAGGTCTGATATGGAGTTTTGTGATGCTTTCGAGAGCAACTAGATTTTGAGATGGATCCTAGGTTTCTAGGTAATGTAGCGTTAGCGATCCTATTAGTTTTGGGTCTTATAGTTTGTATAAAAAGTGGTTGAAGCTAATCTACCAATTAATTCAGTTTAGTACCTAATTAATTTTCATCTAATTTCTAAAGAATTCGATCCTTAGCGATTTCTGCCTGAGGTGATACTCGGGTCCTTGTACGGATTTTTTTGAGATGTTACATTTTCATTTTCCACACTTCTTTCTCTCATGGGGAAGAAGAGGGCTCCCACGGATGAAGTCGGGCCTAGCCGCCTTACCTGTTTAAGGAGGCAAAAAGGCGCAGAGGATAACACAAGCGTCGATTGGGAAATAAGGATGAAGCGGGAGCTCGATCCCCAACTTCCTCTCGAAAGAGCTCTATTGGCAGATATGACACATGGATGGTTTCAAGGCCGCAGGGTTCTCTGTGAAGCACACGAGGACAAGAAACTATTTGATCTTTATTCGGTGTTGGATCTCCTGTTGGACGCCGGGTGGGGTCCCATATTTGAGGGCAAGTCTCGTGTGAATGAGGGCATTGTCCGAGCCTTCTACGCCTATATACGAGAGCCACTATTGGAGCCTCTATAGTTCTCTAACCCCATGGGAAGGCTGGAAGCCATTGTCAATATGAACTTGATAGCCCGAGTCATGGGGATGCTGCGTAGGGAGGTTCATGCTAACGAGAAGAGTCTCAGGAGTGTGTGTGAAAGAGATCAATATACGTGATTTCTTTGTGGCCAACTGGTCCACTGGAATCGAGGCAATTACCTCTTAGCGACCAGGATGACTCATGACTTCCACCTGCTCCAGCACATCTTCATGCACAATGTGTATCCTAGGTGTAACAATTGCAATGAATGCACACGTCAGTTGGTAGACTTCCTATACAGGGCTGGGCATGGAGACCAGCTATGCTTGCTTACGTATGTACTACTATAGATGGTTCAGACCGCACGCTCTCCTAGGACAAACATTTCACTCTGATTCGGCCGACTCATATCCAAGCTTGTACACGAATTCGGCTACAGACTTGTCTCATAAAGGCTTACGCCGATCCATTTCATCGACGACACTACTCTCAACAACATGGGTATTGGAGTACGACAACGTCAAGCCCATCTCGATGTGAGTGAGGATGAGACGGAAAGTGAAGAGGAAGAAAGCGATGAAGAAGGAGATATGAATGAAATAGAGGAAGTGGAAGGGCGGGAAGAGGAAGAAGAGGACGCCCAAGACTCTGATGGGGGCTCTACTCCTACACATGAGCCCCACCGTGATTGGGCTGCTTTAGAGGCCCGCTTGGCTCAACTTCAGAAGGGCCACGTCGCCCTGCAACAGGAGGTCAGTGAGACCCGGGCCAAGCTTGAAGAGAATAGGGCCCATATGAAATAAAAATTCAAGAAGGTGTCTGGGATTTTGAAGACTATCCTGTGCTGTGTATAGGACAAGGGTGCTCCTCCTCCATCACCAGATTCTGACGACTAGTCCCATGTGGTAGTCGTCTTTAGGTTTTCTTTGCTTTCCTATTTTCTATATTATAGCCTTTATATACTTAGTAATATCATAGAGTGGTTGGTATGCTTTAATGTTTGAAACTTTTCTTAGATTATCTTACATGCATCTTCTATCGTGATTCATGAACTACTACATCTCATGTATTGTGACAATTTTGGTTAAATGAAATGCATGTAGCTCATTTATTTATGAGATGTGCAGAATGCGTGAGAAATTGAGTGTGGTATGCTAAATCTTACATGGGTTACACCCTATGTTATATATAGGGAATGCCACCTAAGGCCATACGGAGTATGACACATAAGCTTCTCCTCAAAATCTTACACAAATTCTACCATATTCCACTCCTCTATCATTAACAGAGTCGCAAATGCTATCGTCTTCTTGTGGCACAATGTGTCTCCCACAAGGTTAGACTTGCCAGGATGGTAGGAGACCTCGAACTTGAAGTCTTTCAAGGTTTCCATTCATCGTCGCTGCCGCATATTCAAGTCCCTCTGTGTGATTATATATTTGTGGCTCTTGTGGTTGTAAAAAAATGTGAACTCCTTTCCATAGAGGTAATGTCTCTAGAGCTTCAATGCAAAGATAATGGCCATTAACTCTAGGTCATGCGTAGGATAGTTTTCCTTGTGTTTCCTCAACTGTCGCGATGCATAAGCGATCACCCTTTCCTTCTGCATAAGGATACAACCCAAACCAACACGAGACGCGTTGGTGTATATCGTATACTTGACCCCTTACTTTGGCAATACTAGCACAGGGGCAGACGTCAACTTGTCCTTCAGTTCCTGGAAAGCTACTTCTACCTTCTCATTCCAGGCAAACCTGAGATCCTTCTGAGTCATTAAGACAACGGTCTGGCAATCTTCAAAAAATCCCTGATGAATCGACGGTAGTAACCAATAAGTCTGAGAAAACTCCTCACCTCTGTAATGAAACCAGGCTGCTCCCAGTCCCGAACTACTGCCACCTTGGCCAGGTCAACAGTTATCCCTTCCTTATACACCACATGTCTAGGAACTTGACCTCTTCCTTACAAAAGTCACACTTCTTATACTGAGCAAACAACTGGTTCTTTCTGAGAGTATCAAAGACTGCTTCTAGGTGCTCCTCGTGATCTGCTCGACTTTTGAAGTATATCAGAATGTCTTCTATGAATACGATGATGAATTGATACTAATATGTTCGAAACACCTGGTTCATAAGGTCCTTGAACATGGTGGGTGCATTTGTGAGTCCAAACAACATCGCAAGGAACTCGCAGTGACTAAAGCTGGTTCTGAACGATGTCTTTTGCACATCTTCATCCCTGACGCGTAACTGGTGATATCCTGACTATAAGTCAATCTTCAAGAAATACTGTGCCCCTTTCAACTGATCAAACAGATCATCTATATTGGGCAAGGGATAATTATTCTTCACTGTCACTTAGTTTAGTCTGCGATAATCAATAAACATTCGCAGTGATCCATCCTTCTTCATCACAAACAACACGGGTGCTCCCCAAGGAGATACACTCAGTTATACGAAACCTGATTCTAACAGGCCATCAATCTGTTTCCTCAATTCCTCCATTTCATATGGAGGCATGTGATACGTGGGTAATGAAATGGGTGTCGTACCAGGCACAAGGTCGATAGTAAAGTCGATCTCGCACCTAGGAGGTAATCAAGGTATCGTCTTGAACACTTCCTAGAAGTCCTGAACCATGGGCATGTTTTCAAGTGTCAGACCCCTATGATCCTTCAATAGGGAAGTAAAATAAAGAACACGAAAGGGACAACTGACCTTAACGAGGAAAGTAAAGGCTGTGTTTTTAAACCCGTGTGCCGTCACCAGTTGGGTCTCGCATTCAATTTCGGCCTTCATTTTCGTGAGCCAATCCATTCCGAGGATGACATCGTAATGGTATATAGTGGTGACGATTAGGTTAATGCTTATCGTCCTACTTCCTAAATCTATCAAGCAACCCTCACATAACTTAGTGACACCTGTAATAGTTCCTGCCGCTGCGACAACTCTCACCCCAACCATAGGGGTCATACTCGTCATAAGCGCTTAACCGTAGAACATGTTATCATAGAAATAGTGTACCCAGAGTTCACCAATAAGAAGACTTATGTACCTTGGATGTGGGCATTGACCTCAAAGGCTAAAGGTACTGTAGCTGCTGAGTAAGACGCTTCAGCTATAAGTGCATGTACTTGCGCCTGTTAGGAGCAGTTCGGTTGCTATGCCATAGGCCATTGAGGCGACCTAAATCGAGGTGCAAGTGACCTGTAAGAAGGCTGTGTAGGTAGTACAGAATGTAGAGGTGGAGCCGAGATAACTGGTGACATCTGAGGAGGCATAAAGCGATTGTCCCTCATCCTAGTGAAACAGTAAGTGTCAGCATGGCCCGACCTCTTGCAGTAGGTGCACCATATATCAGGTCGGTGGAGCCGTAAGCCGAGGAGGAGAATCTGCTTGCGGCCTCTTGCCGAGGAACGGTCTCCTCAGTAAGTCTGGTCGAGGCCTCTAACCCATGGGCATGCGCGTACGGGATAGCCTATCCCTGTCCTGCTCAGCTTACAGAGACATGTCCATAAGCTTAACATAATTAAGTATGCTAGCGCAACACATCTTCGAGCGTATCTCAAGTCGCAGACCCTCAGAAAATCACTGAATTTGCATTAACTGGTCTGCTAATATCAAGCGAGCATATCTGGCCAACTCCGTGAACCTATTCTCATATTTTGCCACTGTTATCCCTCCCTATTGGAGGTGAAGGAACTCTCCCTCCTTCTCATTACGGTAGGTGAGAGGGAAATACTTCCCGTGGAAGTGCGTCTCACAAGCCTCCCACGTCCTTACGTAACTAGGAGTAATGGTCATAAGGATGCTGTCCCGCTAGAGATTGCCCTCCTTATCAAACTTATAGATGAGCAACTCTACCTGCTTTGCCTCAGTGCAGTGAAGTGGCTTTAGCATCTTAGAGATGCTGTCAAGCCAATACTTGGCCTCCTCGGGTCTGTGAGTACCCGAAAACGTAGGAGGTCGAAAGCGCTGAAATCGCTCAAACAATCCACTAGCACCACATTTCCAGCAGGGTGCACAGGTGGTGCCGGTGGAGTCACGCTCATGTTCTGGGTAAGGGCCCCGCAATAGTGGTCCAAATCTGCTACTAATGCTACATAAGGAGAATCATCTGCTCTAACCTATCAGGAGGAGGAGCCTGGTGCATGTGGGGCATCAACAAGGACACACAGTTCTTCTCAGGAACCGGTGGTGCAAAGGAGTCGGACCATTTGTGGGGCCAGTGGACGGCTGAGAATCCAACATAATGTCATGAGTTGGGCCCAAACTGGGGTCCATATGGCTATCGCTTAGGGGAGGTGTCCCATAAATAGAGTCGCCAAGTGTAAGACGTGTCATACTCTATGTGGCTTTAGGTGACATTCCCTATATACAACATACAGTGCTACCCGTGTAAGATTTAGCATACAACACTCAATTTCTCAAGTATTCTACACATCTCATAAACAAAGGAAGCTACATGCATTTCATTTCACCAAAATTGTCACAATACATGAGATATAGTACTACATGAATCATAACTGTCAATGCATGTGAGTTAATATAGTAAAATTTCCACACCAACTGCTCTAACATACTACTAAGCAAAGCTGTTACATAGAAGGTAAGGAAACAAAGGCTGTTATAGTCCATACCTTCCTCTGGTAGACTCGAATTGAGCTTAGTTTTAACAATATGTCTTTGTCTACGGCACAACAGCTACCTATAACATGAAATAGGTTAGATATTTCATCATTTTCTCTATTTGGATCCCTAAAATAGATTAGGGTTAGGATTTCTTACCCAATAATAGAGTTAAAATCATCAGTACAGTGATACGGGTAGGATGATTTGGCACGTGGAGTGGTGGGATTGAATCCCAGCAACGATCTCTCACACTCTCTCTTCTCCTCACTCTTTCCTTCTTTTTTTCTCTCTTCTCTATCCTAGGGTTTGAAATTTCATATGGAATGAGAGGGGTGGGTTTAGGTCCTTATATAGGCCCAAAACTGGTGAAAATGGCCTCATGGCCATAATATACTTGGGTTATAACTAAAGAGTGGCTGTTTCGGTCCAATGGAGCTCATATGGAGGCCCTTTTCCTACATACAGTCTAGGAAAAGTTTCTGACATTAGATCTAGGCCAGGTTAAGATTTTGGTCTGATCGGATCAATGGATTGACCGCGGAGGACCTGTTTTAGTTTAACGGTTACCGTTACTCAATCAGGGCCACAAGTACACTGACATGTGTTGAAAATTTTTCCTAATCTGAGAGTGAAGTTGGGTCAAAATTTGATGGCTTAAAATCTTAAAATTGGCCTATAAGTGAATGACTCAATTGACATAAGTTTTAACTTATTTCCTAAAGATATTCACGTTTCTCACACACTTCGCTTCGGGCTCAAGTTGTGCATTTTGGGATACCGTTTGGACTTGATTTCAGAGATGGTTGTCAAGCCCAGTAAGCCAGTCATAAGCGTATAGTTTTATGATAATCAGACTTTCAAGACATGGTCCAGGTCCGATACGGAGTTTTGTGATACTTTCGTGAGCAACTAGGTTTTGATATGGATCCTAAGTTTCTAGGTACTGTAGTTTTATCGATCCTATTAGTTTTGAGTCTTACAATTTGTATAGAAAGCTGTTCAAGCTAATCTACCAATTAATTTAGCTTAGTACTTAATTAATTTTCATCTAATTTCTAAAGAATTCAATCCTTAGTGATTCCTGCCTAAGGTGATACTTGGGTCTTTGTACGGATTTTTTCGAGATGTTACATTTTCATTTTTCACACTTCTTTCTCTCATGGGGAAGAAGAGGGCTCCCACGGATGAAGTCGGGCCTAGCCTCCCTACCCATTCAAGGAGGCAGAAAGGCACCGAGGATAACATAAGCATCGATCGGGAAATAAGGATGAAGCGGGAGCTCGATTCCCATCTTCCTCTCGAAAGAGCGCTATTGGCAGATATGACAGATGGAAGGTTTTAAGGTAATAAGGTTCTCTTTAAAGCACACGTGGACTAGAAACTATCTGGGCTTTATTCGGCGATGGATCCCCTGTTGGACGCCAGGTGGGGTCCCATATTTGAGGGCAAGTCTCGTGCGAATGAGGGCACTGTCCGAGCCTTCTATGCCCATATACGAGAGCCACTACTGGAGCCTCTATAGTTCTCTATCCCCATGGGAAGGCAGGAAGCCATTGTCAATGTGGACTTGATAGCCCGAGTCATGGGGATGCCATGTGGGGAGGTTCATGGTAACGAGATGAATCTCAGGAGTGTGCTTGAAAGATATCGACGTACGCAATTTCTTTTTGGCCGACTGGTCCACTAGAATCGAGGCAACTACCTCTCAACGACTAGGATGACTCATGCCTTTCACCTGCTTCGCCACATCTTCACGCACATTGTGTATCCTAGGTGGAACAATAGCAGCGAATGCACACGTCTGATGGTAGACTTCCTATACAAGGCTGAGCAAGGGGACAAGTTGTGCCTTTGTATGTATGTACTACTATAGATACTTTAGAACACATGCTCTCCTAGGACAGACATTTCACTCCCATTCGACTGACTCATATCCAAGCTTGCACGTGAATTTGGCTATAGACTTGGCTTAAAAAGGCTTGCGCCGATCCATTTCATCGATGATACTACTCTCAACAATATGGGTATTGGAGTACGACAACGTCAAGCCCACCTAGATGAGAGTGAGGATGAGATGGAAAGTGAAGAGGAAGAAAGCGATGAAGAGGGAGATGGGAATGAAATAGAGGAAGAGGAAGGGTAGGAAGAGGAAGAAGAGGAGGGCCAAGATTGTGATGGAGGCTCTCGTCCTGCTACACATGAGCCCCACCATGATCGGCTGCTTTAGAGGCCCACTTGGCTCAACTTGAGGAGGGCCAGGTCACCTTGCAACAGGAGGTTAGTGAGACCCGGGCCAAGCTTGAAGAGAATTGGGTCTTCTTGAAATAAAAATTCAAGAAGGTGTCTCGCACTTTGAAGGCTATCTTGTGCTGTGTACAGGAAAATGGTGCTCCTCCTCCATTATCAGATTCTGATGACTAGTCCCATGTTATAGGCATCTTTGGATTTTCTTTACTTTCCTGTTTTCTATGTTATAGCCTTTATAGGCTTAGTAATATCATAGAGTGGTTGGTATGCTTTAGTGTTTGAAACTTTGCTTAGATTATCTTGTATGCATCTTCTGTCATGATCCATGTAATACTACGTCTCATGTATTGTGACAATTTTGGTTAAATGAAATGCATATAACTCCTTTATTTATAAGATGTGTAGAATGCATGAGAAATTGAGTGTTGTATGCTAAATCTTACACGGGTTACACCCTATCTTGTATATAGGGAATGTCACCTAAGGCCACACGGAGTACTGCACGTAAGCTTCTGCTGAAAATCTCGCACAAATTCTACCATATTCCACTCCTCTTTCATTAACGGAATCGCAAATGCTATCGTCTTCTTGCGGCTCAACGCGTCTCCCACAAGGTTAGCCTTGCCAGGAAGGTAGGAGACCTCGAACATGAAGTCTTTCAAGGTTTCCATCCATCACCGCTGCCTCATATTTAAGTCCCTCTGTGTGAATATGTATCTGAGGCTCTCGTGGTTGGAAAAGAGCTCGAACTCCTCTCCATAATGGTAATGTCTCTAGATCTTCAATGCAAAGATGACGACTGCTAGCTCTAGGTCATGCGTAGGATAATTTTCCTCGTGTTTCCTCAACTGTCGTGATGCATAGGCGATCATCCTGTCTTTCTGCATAAGGACACAACCCAAACTAACATGAGATGCGTTGTTGTATATCGTATACTTGACCCCTTGCTTTGGCAATACTAGTACAGGGGTGGACGTCAACTTGTCCTTCAGTTCCTAGATAATTGCTTCTGCCTTCACATTCCAAGCAAACTTGAGATCCTTTCGAGTCAGCTGAGACAATGGTCTGCATATCTTGAAAAAATCCCTGATGAATCGACGGTAGTAATCAGTAAGTCCCAGAAAACTTCTCACCTTTGTAACTAAACCAATCTGCTCCCAGCCCTGAACTGCTACCACCTTGGCCAGGTCCACAGCTATCCCTTCCTTGGACATCACATGTCCCAGGAACATGACCTCTTCCTTTCAGAAGTCACACTTCTTATACTCAGGAAATAACTGGTTCTTTCTGAGAGTATTAAAGACTGCTCGCAGGTGCTCCTCGTGATCTGCCTGACTCTTAGAATATATCAGAATGTCATCTATGAATATGATGATAAATCGGTATAGATATAGATGAAACACAGCGGGTGCATTTGTGAGTCCAAAGGACATCATAAGGAACTCGTAGTGCCCAAAGCTGGTTTTGAACGATGTCTTCTGCACGTCTTCATCCCTGACGCGCAACTGGTAATATCCTGACTATAAGTCAATCTTCGAGAAATACTACGCCCCTTTCAACTGATCAAATAGATCATCAATCCTGGGCAAAGGATACTTATTCTTCACTGTCACTTGGTTCAGCTTGCGATAATCAATACACAATCGCAGTGATCCATCTTCTTCTCAAACAACATGGGTGCTCCCTAAGGAGATACACTCGATCGTATGAAACCTGATTCTAACAGGCCGTCAATCTGTCTCCTCATTTTCTCCATTTCACATGGAGGCATGCGATACGTGGGTAATGAAATGTGTGTCGCACCAGGCACAAGGTCGATAGTAAAGTCGATCTCGCACCGGGGAGGTAATCCAGGTATCGTCTTAAACACTTCCTAAAAGTCTTGGACCACGAGCGTATTTTCAACTGTCGAACCGCTATGATCCTTCAATAGGGAGCATAATAAAGAACCCAGAAGGAGCAACTGACCTAAACGGGGAAAGTGAAGGCTGTATTTTCTGGCCCATGTGCCTTCACCAGTCGGGTCTCGCAGTCGATCTCAACCTTCATTTTCGTGAGCCAATCCATACCGAGGATGACGTCGTAATGGTATATAGTGGTGATGATCAGGTCAATGCGTATCATCCTCTTCATAAATCTATCAAGTAACTCTCACAAACTTAGTGACATCTATAAAAGTTCCTGCTACTGTGATAACTCTCACCCCAACCATAGGGGTCGTACTGTCACGCCCCAAACCCGAAAATCGAATTCACAGGAATTTCGATCCTCGAATCCGGTGCCGACAGCCTCCGTAGTACCCCATTCTCAGCTCTTAGCATTCATATGCTAGATTTTCGATCCTGGGATCGTATAAGGAGGATTATTATTTTTTGTACATTTAACTAGTAATAAGCATAACCACAAGTTTACCCAAATCATAAAGGCAACATCATCATCACATATCCACTAATATAATCATTTGAATACAATGCTGAAAGGGAAATATATATGTCAAAATCAAAGCTCCAGAAAACAGCTGCACGCTCCAAGCTCAATGCTGCTGCAACCTAACTTCACCTGCACGCATCTATCGTGCATAAGCTTATAGAAAGCTTAGAGGGTGGTGTAAGTGTGTGCACGAGATAAGTGCCAAGTATTTAATATAATATCATAATCATACAATACCGGAAAACTATGAATCCATAAACCATACAATGACTGAATAAGAAGAAACACTGATAAGAGCAGGAATTATCAGCGTAAACAGAAATACTGATAAGATTATAATTATGCGATAACAGAATAAGCGGAAGTATGAACAAGTCCATAAGTTAATCAATATCAGAATACGCAATATAGGACAGCTATGCAAATGATGAGTCATAGATAATCAAATGTCGAATGACAAGGATATAATGGAATACACAATTCGAAAGAACTAACAAATATCATCACTCTCATCTAAGTCACAGGAATACAGAAACATAACAACCCACAATGCCACACGCCGAAGATGTAATGAAATATGCAATATATGGTGCTAATGGAATGACTATGCTGGAGTGTGATGTTGGGATGATAGTACGCAGTATCGCAGGCTACGGGGTCCACCACAAGGAACCTCTATCCAAACCAGTCCCATACCTAAATTTGGATAGTCTGACTCAACATGGTAAACTCTTGATCGCAGGTTAGTCGCGCGCCCAACAAAAATCCTTTCCATAACGAAGATACACAACAATTAGTTGTGCACCACCAGCCCGAGTGGATAGTGAATGGATGAATGAATGAGTATGCAACTCCTGCTCAGTAGCCTGTCAGCACTGTAGCCTGCCAACCGTTGGTAGCTCGCCCAGTGTGGTAGCTCGCTCAGGCGTCATCCCTGCCCACATCACACCCACCCACATCAGCATCCGCCCACGTGTGCCCACCCACATGCACAATAGTGACGGGGTGTTCAGCCCTCACCACGGTGTGTACAGGGGTCTATTGCCCCTGAAATTTGGTAGGTGGTTTCTAACATAAGTGGATCACACTTCTAAAAAATTTTAAAATTTTTAGACATCTGTAAATATTTTAATTCATTTACATAAATCAATCTGTCCTGAAAATCAGACTGATCTGGACACCATATTATAATGGGCCGGTCCCGCCATCACCATGGTGTGTACAGGCGTCCATTGGCTCCAAAATTTTATAGGTGAGTCCTACCATAAGTAGGCCACCCCCCTGAAAATTTTTATAATTTTTAAACACCCATAGGTATTTTAATAAATTTTAAAAATTCAACTATCCATGGTGGAATGTTGCTGGAACAGTGCATAAAATCCAGACTGTTCACCTCACTTGGACCACACCTTTGGGACCTCAATGAAGGTCAGTTGGGGCTGAAATTTGGGAGACATCAAGATGAGATCCTCACCTTTCAGAAAAGTATATTTAATAGGTATGAATAGTCCCCCAAACAGTCACAAAATTTGGACCAAAAACAACTAGAAACTGTCCAGAAAATTCTGGACAACAACATGTACTTAGATAAAATTTATTATATAAGTTAAATAAAAAGGGAAATACATTAATGAGCCACACACATCAAGAAGTAAAATGAGGAAAAATAGAGATAGAAGGACAATCCGGCCATAGGGAAAGGGGCTCTGCCACTATTGAGCCCTCCCAAGATCAATCACACTCGCACATCATACCTAGATATACATTTACAATATGGATCTTACACATGCATGGCCTATAATTAAAATGCATGGTGAGGATGCCATCCCCACTATGGTTATAAGATCTAGATGACCCAAACATAATATAATATGAAATAAAACTAGCATGATGGGGCCCATAGAGAAAGGCCCCATGCATGGATCATGCATGCATAAGGTAGGCCATTAGGCCACAACCATGGGATTGTGTGGGATCTCCACCATTGATTGGTGGGTCCTACACTTTCCTCATGAAAGAACGAAAACATCTAGGCTATAGAAATCAAATTTTTTACATCTAGAGGAGCACCCACCGTTCGATCTTCTTGCTCCTATGAGTTCCTTAGCACCTTAGCTTTGATTTTAATGGAGGAGATGGGGAATGGATGGTTAGAATGGGAGATCATGGGGTATGAAAGTGGACCACACTTAAAGTTTTGAAAGAGAGGGAGAGGCTTGGAGAATTCTCATACGTATGGGATTTTTCTCCTTAGATTTTTTTGAGTTTGAAAATGAGAAAGAGAGGGAGAGAGAGTTGTAAAGGGAGAGAGAGATGGGTGATGGATGTGGTGAGTGATGGGTGTAAGAAAATCTTAACTTTTATGGCCATTTGTGTAAGAAAAACATGGGTGGTGTAAGAACTTTTTGACTTTGAGGGCTTTTGGTGTAAGAGAGGTATGGGCTTGTAAGAGATTCTTGACTTTTGTAGTTGCTTGGGAATGGGTGAAAGGCGATGTGTACTTGACATGTACTTGACATGTGATGGATTGATGGATTGATAGATTGATGAGATTGATGTGACACCTCGTAGAGATTCTCTTGGGTTTCGTAACGCGCGGCATTTTCTTTGCACCGAACGTTGGTCCACATCTCTTGACCAGGGTATCGCCTCGGCGCACAAGTCGTGGCATCGGAACCGCAGCGACGGCGCGGTCACTATGGTAAAGGTCTTGGGTTGAGTCGATACGGGTTGACGGCATACGAATCAGGGTCGCACACAAATATTGGTTAAGGGTCGAAGGTTTCCAGAATTCGATCGGTAAGACCGTGAAAGTCTATGGAATGGTATAGTCTAGGATACAAGGCTTACACGTACTCAGTCCTAGGCGCTTGACCATAGAACATGATATCATCAAAATAGTGGACCCAGTCTACCAATAAGAAGACTAGTGTACCTTGGATGTGGGCAGTGACCTCGAAGGCTAATGGTACTATAGCTACTGAGTAAGACACTTCAGCTGTAAGCGCATATACTCGTGCCTGTTGGGTACGGTTCAGTTGCTGTGTCATAGGCTGTTGAGGCGGCCTAAATCGAGGTGCAAGTGGCATGTAAGAGGGATGTATAGGTAGTACAAATTGTAAAGGTGGGGCCAAGATAGCTGGTGGCATCTAACGGTAGGCATAAAGTGGTTGTCTCTCATCATAGTGAAACAATAGGTGTTAGCTTGGCCTGACCTCTTGCAGTAGGTGCACTATATATCAAGTCGCCTCGGCTGTGTCGGTGGAGCCGTAAGCCGAGGATGAGAATTTGCTCGCGGCCTCTTATCGAGGAATGATCTGCTTGGTAAGTCAAGTCAAGGCCTCTGACCCATGGCCACGCGTGTACGGGATAGCCTATCCCCATTCTGCTCAGCTTGCAGAGACATGTCCACTAGCTCAGCATAATTGAGTATGTTAACGCAACACATCTTTGAGTGTATCTCATGTCGCAGACCCTCAAAAAATTATCGCATTCACATCAGCTAGTCTGCTAATATCAAGGGATCATATCTAGCCAGCTCCGTGAACCTATTCTCATATTCTACCACTGTCATCCCTCCCTATCGTAGGCGAAGGAACTCTCCCTCCTTATCATTATGGTAGGTAAGAGGGAAATACTGCCCATGAAAGCGCGTCTTAAAAGCCTCCCACGTCCATACGTAACCAGGTGCAATGGTCCTAAGGACGCTGTCCCACCAGAGACTGGCCTCTTTCTCAAACATGTAGGTGACCAACTCTACCTGCCCGTCCTCAGTGCATTGTAGTGGCTTTAGCATCTTAGAGATACGGTCAAGCCAATACTTGGCCTCCTCAGGTCTATGAGTACCCATAAACATAGGAGGTCGGAAGTGCTGAAATTGATCAAACAAGCCACTAGCACTCATGTTTCCAGCAGGGTGCACAGGTGGTGCAGGTGGAGTCGCACTCATGTTCTGGGAACGGGCCCCACCAATAGTGGTCCAAATCTACTGCTGCTGCTGCATAAGGAGCATCATCTGCTCCAGGCTATTATGAGGAGGAGCTTGGTGCATGTGGGGCGTCAACGAGGACGCACAGTTCTGCTCAAAAATCGGTGGTGCAAAAGGAGTCGGCCCATTTTTGGGGCCAGTGGCCAGCTGAGAATCCGGTATAGTGTCGTTAGTCGGGCCTAAACTAGGGTTCTTATGGCTATTTCTTAGGGGAGGTACCCCGTCAATCGAGTTGCCAAGTGTAAGACATGACGTACTCTGTGTGACTTTAGGTGGCATTCCCTATATACAGCATAAGGTTCAACTTGTGTAAGATTTAGCATACAACACTCAATTTATCAAGCATTCTACACATCTCATAAACAAAGGAAGCTGCATGCATTTCATTTAACAAAAATTGTCACAATGCATGAGATATAGTACTACATGAATCATGACTGTCAATGTATGTCAGTTAATATAATAAAAGTTCCACACCAACTGCTCTAACACACTACTAAGCAAGGCTATTACATAGAAGGTAAGGAAACAAAGGAAACCCAAAGATGACTACATGATGTGACTAGTCGTCTGACTTAGGTGATGGTGGAGGGGCGCCATTGTCTTGCATGCAGTACAAGATGACTTTCAGGATGCGTGATATCTTCTTGTATTTCTTCTTTAAATAGGCCTAACTCTCCTTGACCTCTTATTTCAGGGCGGCCTATTTTTCTTTAATCTAAGTCAAGTGGGCTTCTAAAGCAGCTCGAACATGATGGTGCTCCTGTGTAGTAGGTGGAGAGTGAAAGGGCCTAGCTATATGCCCTAGAGGGGGGGTGAATGGGGCAATGCCAAATAAAACTTATAACAACGGAATAAACAAAGAAATAAAACACAATACTGAATATAAAATAATCTCAATAGCCTAAAATAAAGAGAATGATACTTTATCAGTTTTAAGGACAACCTTACACCAAAAATCAAAGGTTTAAGGTAGGACAACCTTATTTCTAGAACGTCCTTTGTATCAAAAATCAATGAGGAATAAAAAGCAAGGAAATCAAAATAACTTGCAGAAATAAATTATAAAAATGTAAAATACCTGAATCACCTTTTGAAGAAGCCCGGTAGAACCAATCAGAGTAGAAGTTCGATTCAATGTTCAAAGTCCAATACTCACTTTAAGAATGGTTATAAGTCTAATTGATTTTAAATCAAAAGGGCTAGTTCTATTTGATTTTGAATCCAAGAAGAAGGAATATCAGAAATTCCCCTTTTCTAATAAGATTGGAATGTAGATCAAAATCAAATAAAAATAAGCTAGAAAAAGGAATATTAAATAAGCACAAAGTGGCTTAAAATAAACACAAACTTATCTCAGAGAATAGCCTAAAGATTTGAAAAGAGTTGAATTGAATTGGTAAAACTATGAAGTTCGTGCACTATTTATAGCCTGAAAAATCCCGTCTACGACTGGTCTTAGGATCCTAGGACTGGTCGTAGCTTCAAAGATTTTTAAAGATTTCTGCGAGATTGGATTTTTTGCTCCACGACCGGTCTTGGGAGGTCTACGACCGGTCGTGGGCCACCTACGACTGGTCATGGGACACCTACGACCGGTAGTAGGACCCCAAAATTTCTTGCTGGAGTTTGATTTGTAGGGCTACGACCGGTCGAAGGATGAGTCGTAAAACTCACAGGACTGGTCGTAAGATGTCCAGGACTGGTCGTAGGATAGCTAGAAAGATCCAAAAATCTTCAACAACCTAGGACTGGTCCTGAAAAACTTAAGACTGGTCATAGCAGAGTTAGGACTGGTCTTGAAGTCCCTAGGACTGGTCTTAGAACAGCCTAAACAAGCATATTGAAATATATGAGTTATGTATCCAGAATGACCTATTGTAAAGCCCATCCTAAGGTCAATCTAAGGTCAAACAAACCTTAAAAGTGAGAATATACAAATCTTGTAATAGGCCTTCTTGAGCTTGAACTTGACTTGACAAAGTCTTCTAATATACTTGAACTTGATTGAATCTTAAACATGCAAACTTGAAGACTTCAATACTTGAATTCTTCATCCATGACTTGAAAACTTCTTCATTTAATATCTTGTCTTGAAATGCGATGTCTTGATTGCAATGAATAGTCTTCAAACATAAAATACAAGATATACAAGACATAGATATAGGTTTTGCACTACAAAATTTGACAACCAAAGGGATATGAAATCATAGCACTTACAGAGAGCCCCCATCAGAGTCCTGGGCCTCCTCTTCTTCCGCTTCCTCTTCCTCACTTCCTCTATTTTATTTCTGTCTCCTTCTTCATCACTCTCTTCCTCTTCACTTCCCATTTTATCCTCACTTTCATCGAGTCAGGCTTGACGTTGTCATGACCCAATACCCATGTTGTTGAGAGTAATGTCATTAATGAAATGGATTGGCGCAAGATGTTTTGAGCCAAGTCTGTAGCCAAATTCACGAGCAAGGTTGCATATAAGTCAACCGAATGAGAGTGAAATGTCTGTCCTAGGAGAGCATGCGGTCTAGAATATCTATAGTAGTACATACATAGGTAGACACAACTTGTCTCTTTGCCCAGCTCAGTACAGAAAGTCTACCATCAGACGCATGTATTCACTGCTATTGCTCCATCTAGGATACACATTATACGTGAAGGTGTGGTGGAGCCGACGGAATCAAGATCATCTCGGACGCCATGATCAGGCGAAGGAACTCTCCCTCCTCATTACGGTAGGTGAGAGGGAAATACTTCCTGTGGAAGCGTGTCTCAAAAGCCTCCCACGTCCATACGTAACCGGGAGCAACAGTCCTGAGGACGCTGTCCCACCAGAGACTGGCCTCCTTCTCAAACATGTAGGCAATTAACCCTACTTTCTCTTCCTCAGTGCAGTGCAGTAGCTTCAGCATCTTAGAGGTGTTCAAGCCAATACTCGGCCTCCTCTGGTCTTTGAGTACCAACAAACATAGGAGGTCAGAAGCACTGAAATTTCTCAAATAAGCCACTAACACAAACGTTTCTAGCAGGGTGCACAAATGGTGTAGGTGGAGTCGCGCTCATGTTCTGGGCAAGGGCCCCAGCAATAATGGTCCAAATTTTCTACTGCTACTGTATAAGGAGCATCATTTGCTCCAGCCTATCAAGAGGAGGAGCCTGGTGCATGTAGGGCATCGATGAGGATGCATGGTTCTGCTTGGGAACCAGTGGTGCAAAAGGAGTCAGCCCATTTGTGGGGCCAGTGGCGAGCTGAGAATCTGGTATAGTGTAATTAGTCAGGTCCAAAAAGGGGTCTGTATGTCTATCGCTTAGGGGAGGTGCCCCGTCAATCAACTCACCAAGTGTAAGACATGCTGTACTCTATGTGGCTTTAGGTGGAATTCCCTATATACAACATAGGGTGTAACCCGTGTAAGATTTAACATACAAAAATCAATTTCTCAAGCATTCTACATATCTTATAAACAAAGGAAGCTGCATGCATTTCATTTAACCAAAATTGTTACAATGCATGAGATATAGTACTATATGAATCATGACTGTCAATGCATGTAAGTTACTACAATAAAATTTCCACACTAACTGCTCTAACATACTACTAAGCAAGGCTGTTACATAGAAGGTAAAGAAATAAAGGAAACCCAAAGATAACTACTTGATGTGACTAGTCGTCTGACTCAGCGATGGTGGAGGGACGCCCTTGTCCTACATGCAGTATAGGATGAATTTTAGGGAGCATGATATCTTCTTGTATTTCTTCTTTAAATAGGCCTGACTCTCCTTGACCTCCTGTCTCAGGGAGGCCTGATTTTCTTCTATCTAAGTTAAGCGAGTTTCTAAAGTAGCCTGATCATGATGGTGCTCCTGTGTAGTAGGTGGAGAGCCCCCATCAGTGTCCTGGGCCTTCTCTTCTTCCTCTTCCTCACTTCCTTCCTCTATTTCATTTCCATCTCCTTCTTCATTGCTCTCTTCTTCTTCACTTCCCGTTTCATCGTCACTTTCATCGAGACAGGCTTGACGTTATCATGGCCCAATACCCATGTTGTTGAGAGTAGTGTCATTGATGAAATGGATTGGCACAAAATATTCTAAGCTAAGTCTGTAGCCGAATTCACGAGCAAGCTTGCATATAAGTCGGCTGAATGGGAGTGAAATGTCTGTTATAGGAGAGTGTATAGTCTGGACTATCTGTAGAGTACATACGTAGGTAGACACAGCTTGTCTCTTTGCCCAGCTCAGTATAAAAATTCTACCACTAGACGTGTGCATTCGCTACAATTGCTCCATCTGGGATACACATTATATGTAAAGATGTGGTAGAGCAGGCGGAAGTGATGAGTCATCTCAGAGCCAGGAGGTGGCGGAAGTCATGAGTCATCTCGGACGCCATGAGTAGGGGAAGGAACTCTCTCTCCTTCTCATTACGGTAGGTGAGAGGGAAATACTTCCCATGGAAGCTCATCTCAAAAGCCTCCCACATCCTTATGTAACCAGGAGCAATGGTCCTAAGGACGCTGTCCCACCAGAGACTAGCCTCCTTCTCAAATATGTAGGTGACTAACCCTACCTACTCTTCCTCAGTGCAATGTATTGGCTTCAACATCGTAGAGATGCAGTCAAGACAATACTCAGCCTTCTCGGGTCTGTGAGTACCCATAAACGTAGGAGGTTGGAAGTGCTGAAATCACTCAAGCAAGCTACTAGCACCTACGTTTCTAGCAGGGTGCACAGGTGGTGCAGGTGGAGTTACGCTCATGTTCTGGGCAAGGGCCCCAGTAATAGTGGTCCAAATCTGCTGTTGCTACTGTATAAGGAGCATCATCTGCTCTAGCCTATCAGGAGGAGGAGCCTGGTGCACATGGGGCATCGACGAGAATGCACGGTTCTGCTCGGGAATCGATGGTGCAAAAGAAGTCGGCTCATTTATGGGGCTACACCTACACCACCTATGCATCTTGCTGGAAATGTGGGTGGTAGTGGCTTAGTTGAGCGATTTCAGCGCTTTCGACTTCCTACATTTACTGGTACTCACAGACCCGAGGAGGCCGAGTATTGGCTTGACCGTATCTCTAAGATGCTGAAGCCACTGCACTGTACTGAGGCAGAGCAGGTAGAGCTGGTCACCTACATGTTTGAGAAGGAGGCCAGTCTCTGGTGGGATAGTGTCCTTAGGACCGTTGCTCCTGGTTATGTGTGGTCGTGTGAGGCTTTTGAGACTCGCTTCCACAGGAAGTAGTTCCTTCTCACCTACTGTAATGAGAAGGAGGGAGAGTTCTTTGACCTCCGATTGGGAGGAATGACAGTAGCAGAGTACGAGAATAGGTTCACGGAGCTGGCCAAATATGCTCCTTTGATCCTAGCCAACGAGCCGATGAAGATGCAACAATTTTCTAAGGGTTTACGGCTAGAGATCCACTCGAAGATGTGTTGCACTAACATTAATAACTATGCTGAGCTAGTGAGCATGTCCCCGCGAGCTGAGCAGGATAGGGATAGGCTATCCTGCACACGTGTACCTATAGTTCCTAGGCCTCGACCAGATTTACCGAGCAGGCTGTTCCTTGGCAAGAGGCCACGTGCAGATTCTCTTCCTTGGCTTACAGATCCACCAATACAGTCAAGGTGACCGAATATATGGTGTATCTATTGCAAGAGGTTGGGCCATGCTAACACCTATTATTTCACCAAGATTAAGGATAACGACTTTATGCCTCTTTAGAAGATCAACCGGTAGATGCCACCGGCCATCTCGGCTCCACCTCTCCATTCTGTACCGCCCGTATAGACCTCTTACATGCCACTTGCACCTCAATTTAGGTCATCTCAATGGCTTACAACACCACAACCGAACTGTTCTCAACAGGCACGAGTACATGCGCTTATAGCTGAAACGTCTGATTGAGCAGCTACAGTGCATTTAGCCTTTGAGTTCATTGGCTACATCCAAGGTACACCCATATTTCTATTGGTAGACACTGGGTCCACTATCTTGATGGTATCGTGTTCTACAGTCTAGCGCTTAGGGCTGAATACGACCCCTATGGTTGGGGTGAGAGTTATTGCAACAACAAGCACTTTTACAGATGCCACTAAGTTGTATGAGGGTTTCTTGATAGATTTAGGGAGCAGGACGATACGCATTGACCTGATTGTCACCATGATATATCACTACGATGTCATCCTTTGCATGGATTAACTTACGAAAATGAAGGCCAAGATCGACTGTGAGACCCGACTAGTGACGGCATACGGGCCCAAAAATACAGCCTTAACTTTCTCTGTTCAGGTCAATTGCCCCTTTCGGTTCTTTGTTATGCTGCCCTATTGAAGGAACACAGCGGTCCGACACTTGAAAACACGCACGTAGTCTAAGACTTATCGAAAGTGTTTAAGACGATACTTGGATTACCTCCCTGGCGTGAGATCTGAAAATGCCCTTGCTAGTGCCCTTGTTTGTCAATTAGCATGTGTGTTGAGTCAGTTGGACTGCAGAGCCTCACAGGAAGATCAATTCAAGTGTCTGCCTCAAACGGATGTGTAGAAGCTCGCTAAAGGAAAATCTAAGCCTCACATCCCATGACCCAAAACACCAGGTGAATAAAACCCTTAAAAACAAGTTAGACATTATAGGGTTTTTAGTGAGAAAACTTTTTCAAAAATTAGAAAATCTCTAAGTTTTCTTGCTCTGTCGATTGTAGCGATACATGTCTCGATATGATCGACCTGCACTGTCGATGTCCTCGGAAGCTCAATCGATAAAATCAAATGAGCGCTTAAAGTGTCCAGTAACCACATATTCATTTAGACGAAATTACCGATATATCAATATACGTATCGTTATTATCGATAATTAGATCTCGAGTCAATCGAAGGAGACTCGATAATATAGACAGGCAGATCGGGCACCCCTATTTTTTCTTAAGAATATCATATATGCTTCGATATATCAAAGCCATCATCGATACCATCGGAGTTCAAATCTCGATCATATCGGCAGTCTCTCAATGATATCGTTCATGGGAGCGAAGTTGTTCAACAACATTTTTTAGGGGGTTTTCAATTCTGATCGGGGGTCACTCAATAAAATTGATATTCAAATATCGATGGTATTGAGGCCGGATCAATTGCACAGAAAATGGACATAAATCGTCCAGCAAGCTCACTGATAAAATCCTTAAATTTTTTGATGCATCAACACGACCTTTGATATCATCGGTATTCAAATTTCGATGATATCGAGTATCCCCCAATCATATCTGATGACCTAAAATTTTTTTAGCAAGTCTCTCACATTTTTAAATGCTGAGAAATTAACACTTGCATCGATAAAATTAGAGTTCAAAATCCGATGGCTTCGAATGAGTCTCCATCCCCTCGACCAGCTTGCAGAAAGTTTTCCAAAAGCGTATGACATTGAGTTTGTGTCATCGAGCGGACCATCGATATAATTGAGAGTATACGCTTAATGTTATCGACTCCGCTCGATGATATCAAACTCTATCATAAATGTGACCATTTTATATCCGTTAGAACCTTTCGCCTATATAAAGGGAGCTTAGCTTTAGTTACTGATAGAGAAAGAAGAGAGTGCTTTTGAGTGTTTAAACCTTATATCATTTAACCTAAGCCCTTTCTCTCAAGGGAGTTCATCCTCCAATCCACCCTCAACATTGATATTCAAATAGAGTGGATTGGGGAATGAACTTTCGCATTCAAGGATTCTCTAGCTACTACCTTAATGGAAAATCATTAAGCTTGGATGCTTTAAATGCATAGATGATTGGAATCGCTCTATCTTCCTAATAGGAAAACATTTAGAGAGTAGGATTCCCTCATAAACTTGATCCAACCCAACGCCATATATTGGTACATCATTTGTGTTGCGGACCAAGGGAGCAGAAGATTCTTCATCAACAAGGAGGAGATCTTCGTCATCGTGCTGAATGAGACTCATCAACTTATCTGTGAGTATCTAGAGTCCAGAGGACCCTTTGATCATTCCTTTGTAGGATTGGGTATAAGGTATTTCTCACCCTTTAAAGTCCTTAAGGAGGCCTCCGGCAGGAGTGTACATGGTGGGTGTGTTGTGTGGACCCTTGTTCTATGGAGAGCATAAACATCTTGTTGAAGGTGAACCAGTCAAAATCTTAGGTTTGAGGTGAACCGCTATGAAACCTCGGGTTAGAGATAAACCAAGTAAAACCTCCGTTAGGGTCTTCTAGAAGATCCTTGACCAGTGTGCCTAAAAGTGGGTGTGATGTGTTGACCCTTGCTCGTAAGAGCATAAACAGTCAGCCTTAGTATAGGTTTTAAAGGTTGAAGGTGAACCTGATTTAAAATCTTAGGTTAGAGGTGAACCACTATGAAACCTCCTTAGTGAAATCCGGTACACTCAAGGGTTGAGTGCGGTTACTGGGACTGGAGTAGACAAGTAGTCGAACCACTATAAAAATGACTGTGTTTACGATTGTTATTCTTCTGTGTGATTTATGTCAATGCCTTCATATCTATTTATTTAATCACACCTCACACACATACACAGTCATATCCATTATAAACTAAGTTATATATTGTTGTCCTTTGAATAGTTTGTGATTGGATCCTCTACCAGGATTGGAAGTCAGTAGAGTTACATTCGAGTAATCCTGATAATTACATATTTATAAGGATTAGTGTAACAGGATTTTTAAATACATTGTAAGAACTTTAAAGAGTCCTATTCACCCCCCTCTAGGACATATTGACATATTCTTACTTCAACTAAAGCGGTCTTCTCTGCTATTTCAAGATCAACTTTACTAACGACCTTGTGCCTGGTGTGACACCCATTTCATTACCCATGTATCGCATGTGTCCATGTGAAATGGAGGAATTGAGGAGTTAAATTGATGATTTGTTGGATTCAAGTATCATACGACCAAGTGTATCTCCTTGGGGAGCACCCATGTTGTTTGTGAAGAAGAAGAATGGATCACTGCAATTGTGTATTGATTATCGCACGCTGAACCAAGTGACAGTAAAAAATAAGTATCCTTTATTCGGAATAGATGATGTGTTCGATTAGTTGAAAGGGGTGCAGTATTTCTCAAAGATTAACTTACAATCAAGGTATCACCAGTTGCACGTCAGGGCTTTCAGGACCAGTTTTGGGCACTACGAGTTTCTTATGATGTCGTTTGGACTCACAAACGCACCAGCCGTGTTCATGGATATGATGAACCGGGTGTTTAGACCGTATCTGTATCGATTCGTGATCATATTTATAGATGACATCCTGATACACTCTAAGAGTCGGGCAAATCATGAGGAGCACCTACGAGCAATCTTTGATACTCTCAGGAAGAACCAGTTGTTTACCCAGTACAAGAAGTGTGACTTTTGAAAGGAAGATGTCAAATTCTTAGGACATGTGGTGTCCAAGGAAGGGATAACTGTGAACCTCACCAAGGTGGTAGCAATTCAGGACTGGGAGCAGCTAGGTTTGGTTACAGAGGTGAGGAGTTTTTTGAGACTTTCTGGTTACTACTGTCAATTCATTAGGGACTTTTCCAAGATAGCTAGATCGTTATCTCAGCTCACTCGAAAGGATCTTAAGTTTTCCTAGAATGAGAAGGTAGAAGCAACCTTTTAGGAACTGAAGGATAAGTTGACGTTCGCACTCGTGCTAGTATTGCCAGAGCAAGGGGTCAAATATACGATATAAACCGATGCGTCTTATATTGGTTTGGGCTATGTTCTGATGCAGAAGGATAGAGTTATTACCTATGCATTGCGACAGTTGAGGAAACACGAGAAAAATTACCCTACGCATGACTTGGAGTTAGCGACTGTCATCTTTGCATTAAAGCTTTGGAGACATTACCTTTATGGAGAGTAGTTCGAGCTCTTTTGCGACCACAAGAGCCTCGAATACATATTCATGCAGAGGGACTTGAATATAAGGCAGCGACGCTGGATGGAAACCTTAAAGGACTTTAAGTTAGCGGTCTCCTACCATCCTGACAAGGCTAACCTTGTGGCAGATGCGTTGAGCCACAAGAAGACGATAGCATTTGTGGCTTCATTGATGATAGAGGAGTGGAATATGGTAGAATTTGTGCGAGACTTTGAGCAGAAGCTTAAGGTAGATGAGTCGTTCAAGAGCGTCGCACATATTCGTGTATAGCCACTCGGCTCAGAAGGAAGATGAAGGGTTGGCAGAGTTGAGGAAGTGAGCTAGTGATGATGAAGACTCTGAATGGAGAGTTGGTACAGATGGGGGTTAACGTTATTGAGGCCGCCTATGCGTCTCGAATCTTCATGACTTGAGAAAAGAAGTTCTCGAAGCTACTCATAATTCGAGAATGGCGATGCATCCTACTAGTACGAAGATGTATCGAGACATGAAGAGGTCGTACTAGTGGGGCAACATGAAGGCCTACATAGCAAATTATGTGTCCCGTTGTCTCACATGCTAGCAAGTCAAGGCAGAACATTGCCGACCTCTTAGTTTACTTCAGCCCATGCCCATAGCTGAATGGAAATGGAATTTCATTTCTATGGACTTCATTTCATGGTTGTCAAAGATGAGGAGGGACATGACTCCATTTAGGTGATCGTGGACCAGTTGACGAAACCAGCTCATTTTCTTCCTATTGGAGTTTCAAACTCAACAGACGATTTGGCTAGGTTGTACATCAAGGAGATTGTACGCCTGCATGGGATTCCTATGGAGATCATGTTGGATCGATAGTGCAATTCACATCTATCTTTTGGATGCGTATCCAGGAAGCAATGGGTGTGAAACTGAAGTTCAGTACCACATTCCACCCATAGACAGATGGGTACACAGAACGAGTGATTTAGGTGTTAGAAGATATGTTGCGAGCTTGCGTGCTTGATTTCAAGGACAATTGGGATGACTATCTTCCTTATGTAGAGTTTTCTTATAACAATAGCTTTCACGTGAGTATTGACATGGCTCCCTATGAGGCACTATATGGGCATCCGTGTCGAGCATCGCATTGCTGGGAAGAGGTTGGCGAGAAGAGTTTGATTGGCCTAGAGTTAGTGTAGGCGACCTTAGAGAAGATTGACATTATTAGGAGTCAACTTCTTTTAGCACAGAGCAGATAGAAGAGTTACGCCGATATGAGGCGGTGACTCTTAGAGTTTGAAGTCGGGGACCATGTATTTCTTAAGGTTTTCTCAATAAAGGGAGTCCTCCAGTTTGGAAAGAAAGAAAAACTCACGTCGAGATTCATTAGCCCATTCCAGATACTAGATCGAGTGGGTGTGGTAGTGTACCGCCTTGCTTTGCCCACACCACTTGCAAGTGTGCACAATGTATTACATATATCAATGCTGAAGAAATACGTTCCTGACCTTTTCCACATTATCAATTAGGAGCACGTACAGTTGAGTGAGGACGCTACTTATGTACTGCAACTGACTTGTATCTTAGACAGGAAGGAACAGGTACTGCGCAGTAAGGTGATTCCGCTTGTGAAGGTATTGTGGACGCATCACACTGAGGAAGAGGCTACTTGGGAAACAGAAGCTGAGGTCCATAAGAACTACCTCAGATTCTCAAGGAGTATGAAAAAGTACTAATTTCGAGGATGAAATTTTTTCTTTAAGGGGGGTAGATTGTAACGTCTCGAAAAAATTCGTACAAAGATCCGAGTATCACCTCAAGCAGAAATCACTAAGGACAGAATCCTTTAGAAATTAGATGAAAATTAATTAAGTACTTAGTCTGCTAATTAGCTCAAAGAACTTTCTATATGAACTGTAAGACCCAAAACTAATAGGATTGCTAATACTACATTACCTAGAAACCTAGGATCCATCTCAAAACCCAGTTGCTCTCGAGAGCACATTGAAGCTTTGTATTGGACCTGAACCGCACGCCGAAAGTTCGATTACTGCGAAACTATATGGTTGGCTTGACAACCATCTTGTAAATCAAGTCCAAATAGTATCCCCAAACGCACAACTTGAGCTTGGAGCGAAGTGTGTGAGGAATGCGAATATCTTTAGAAAATGAACTAAAACTTAAGTGATTTGGGCCGTTTACTTACAGGCCAAATTTAAGGTTTCAGACCTTCAGATTCTGACCTAACTACACCCTCAGATTAGGAAAAATTTTCTACACATGTCAGTGTACTTGTGACCCTGATTGAGTGGCAATAGCCGTTGACTGAAACAGGTCCTCCGTGATCGATCCATAAATTTGATTGGACTAAAATCTTAACTTGGCCTAGATCCAATGTTAGGAAACTTTCTCCAGACCGTATTCAGGAAATGGGCCTCTAAATGAGCTCCGTTGGACCAAAACAACCACTTTTTGGTTATAACCTAAGTATACCATGACCCTGAGGCCATTCACACCAGTTCTGGGCCTATATAAGGACCTAAACCCACCCCTCTCTCATTCCACATAAAATTTCAAACCCTAGGAGAGAGAAGTGAGAAAAAGAGAAGGAAAGAGTGAGGAGAAGAGAGAGAGAGTGAGAGATCGTTGCTGGGATTCGATCCCACCTCTTCACGTGCCGAATCATCCTACTTGTATCGCTACACCGGCAAATCCAAATCAATTTTTAGGTGAGAAATCCTAACCTTAATTTGTTTTAGGGATTTAAATAGAGAAATTGGTGAAATAGCTAACCTATTTCATTGATTAGGCAACCGTTGTGCCGTATACAAAGACGTAGTGTTCGAACTGATTTTGATACGAGTTTATTGACGGAAGGTATGAACTATAAACATTTAGGTTATGGTTTTCAAGGCTTTCAATGCCAGTAATGGTTTATGACTGACTTAATTGCTACCATACACCCTTAGATACAATGCTTTCCATATATTATATGTATATGAACCATGTTGAATATAGTGCATTTTATGTGTTTGTCAAAATGTTTGAATGAAAACGAGATTATGATTTATGCTTACCATGTCTATTGATTAAGAATACATGATTGTTGCATGTGTGACAAATCCTTTGTGAAAGGATTTGCCATAATATATGTTATAATTACTTTATTACATGTATGTTGATATGTGTAGTTTAAGTGTTTGATAAAATGTTTGAATGAGTAAATTCTTATTGAAATGTATTTAACGAGGGTGTTGAGATGAGAATCTCAATTACCTTATTTATAGTTATAGTTTCCTTTATGTAACCTATCTTAGTACTACATACTTTATGGATGAAATGCCCATGTATGACAATATGTATGCTATGTGTTTGTTAAAATGCTCAAATGAGATTTATATTTGAATTGTTTGTCACATGCTATTTGACTACCAAAAATGAATGTCTATTGTGTTTGAATATGATTGGGACTACTGCATAGTCCAGGCAATCAATAATGATTCTCGAATTAGTGGACGAGGTTGTTTTACCACATATGACATGTTTTAGGAATCTGAGTCATACGCTGCTTGTCGACAGTGGTTAGGCCACGTGGAGTGCTTACATGCTCCATGTCAATTAAGTCAACGTATGCTCATACTAGTTGAGCTTGTCAAGTAACTCGATTGGCCCATTATATGTTCACCATATATGGACGCTACTACTTGAATCTAAGGTACCACTTACCAGTGAAAAGCCCGTTTAACCTTGTTACCTCAATCCACCAAGACTCATGAGCCGGACATGGTAGTATGGGACACCGTGGTCGAGCTGTCGGCCTATCCTGGGGTGACGAGCCTCCCCGTAGTGTCCATTGAGCAAACCAAACTCATGAGCCGAATACGGTGGTATGAGACAATGTATTCAAGCTGTCGGTCTACAATCAGGTGACGAGCCTCTTGTAGTGACCTCGAGTATACACTAGGACTACGCTAAAGTGACGAGCCTTTCCATAGTGACCTTGAGCATAAACTAGGCCTGCACTGAGGTGACAAGCCTCTCCATACCGACCTGAAACTTCCTATCGTATGTGATGAACTAGGATCAATGTGTAGGTCAATGATATAAGGGGAGGTACCATATCTTCCCAAACCTGCTGTATGAATAAGTCTAATTAAGAACTTGGCTAATCACGCACATGCATCATATTACATGTGCCTTTGGCGTTAGTGTTGAGCATAGTGGGAGTGTTGCATGTGCGACCATGAGATGATGTCTCAGAGGGAGTGTAGGCGAGGGCATACATCATTATCGCATCTCATTCTTACATTAACAAGATGTTGTACTGGCTTATGATTATTGCTTGATCGAATTGATAACATGTTAACCTTTACCTTATAGCTCCACTGAGTTAATCACTCACTCCCATGTTGGGACGGTGTTTTAAAACACCAACTAGACTCTGTTGTAGTTTCAGATAACGGCGAGGCATATGAGACGGAGCCTGCCTTTTATGATGATGAAGAGAAGTTCTCCTATCTGCAACTCTCTGGCGGGTCTACGTAGACCTGGGGTTACGCCACTGGGGCTATAGGGATATTGATTAGATAACATTATACTTTATCATTTTATGAATTTTGGTATTATACATGTAATTATTTAACTTGGAGATTTTCATACTTTGGGGACTTACAATCACTTATATGCTTTATATGTATTTATCACAGTCTTTCGCTTGCGTAATTTAACTGTCTCTGGAGTATGATAAGCTGATTTGGTATAGCCTCATTTATGTTTAATGCACTAATACGGACAACATTTAATCATCATTATTTATGTTGCAATAGTGATGTGTTGGAACTTGGGAGTTGGGCTCCTGTTCGACTCCCGATTTTCAGGGCGTTACTCCTCTTCTGGATGCTATGAAACAAATTCCTTTATATACTAAATTTCTGAAAGACTTTTGCACGACTAAGAGGCGGCAAAGTATTAAAAAGAAAATTTTCTTAATTGAAAAGTGAGTGTCATCCTTAAGCAAAGTGTGCCATAAAAATACAAAGATCTTGGTAGCCCAACTATTACTTGTATAATTGGGAATCACCAAATTGAGAATGCACTTCTTGACTTGGGGACGAGTGTAAATTTGATCCCTTACTTGGTTTATGAACAACTTCATCTAGATGAATTAAAAACCCACTCAAACCACATTACAACTTACTAATCGCTCAGTTCATGTACTGAAGCGGATGATTGAGGATGTATTGGTCTAGGTTGACAAATTCTACTATCCGGTAGATTTTATTATCCTGGATACTCAGCCCATTGTAAATATGAGCACTCAAATTTGTCATGCCCCAAACTCAAAAACTGGACTCACAGAATTTCTAATTACTGAAGTCGGTGTCGACAGCCTTTGTAGTACCTCATTCTTGGCTCTCAGCGCCCATATGCCAGATTTTGATCCTTGGATCCTACAAGGAGGATTTTCTAATGTACATTTATCTTGTAAGTAGCATAACCACAAGTTTACCCAAATCACAAAGGCAACATCATCATCACATATCTACTAATATAAACAGCTGGTTACATTGCTGAAGGGAAAATACATATATCGATAATCAAAAGATCCAGATGATAGTTGCACACTATAAGCTCAACACTACTACGACCTAACGGCACCTGCACGCATCTATCATGCATAAGCATATAGAAAGCTTATAGGGTGGTATAGGTGTGTGCGCAAGGTAAATGCCAAGTATGCAATATCAGAGCAATGCGAAAATATGCTGATAAGTTCATAAATACCATCCGCCTTATCCAAGCTATACGATGCAAAAACATAATAAGCCAATATCATATACTGAGGAAGTAATGTATTTCAGCTATGCAATGTGGAGACATAGTAAGCCAAATATCATATACTGAGGATGCAATGCAATATACAAATCCTGACGAGTCCATGAATACTATCAGCCATATCTAGGCCATGCATCAAATCTGTGGGTATCGCGATCAGGTGAGGGAAACTCCGTCTTACAAGGAGTCCCATAAACATCTCAGCCCAATGACACATGCTTTAATCAATCTTTCCTCACAACATGCATACGAATGATGGGGTCTACAGAAAGATAACGGATCTATTCCAAATATCAAGATAGGCTCTAAACAGTGGATATACCAAACCTAGTACTGCATATCCTTCTGTCTACGACAAGGGATGATATAGAATGCTTTGCTAAAGTTCACTGATTTAAAGCACGTTACGACAGTTAAGGAAGGAATCCAACTTATAGCCACCACAACATCGGACGATGCTTCTGATGTGGGATAATGTTATGCCTTCACTGTGTGCACAGTAGCTTGCCAATCACTGGTAGCTCACCCAGGCCCTTAGGCCCTGCCCACATTAGTGTCCGTCCATGTGTGATCGCCTACATGTGAAACAGTGATAAAGCGTCACAATATCCCCCATCGAGGGCAGAGCCAAGTTTAAGAACAATAAGTGGGCTTCCTTACCCTCTCTATCACACAATAAACTGGACTTCCCTATGGGCCCAAAATATACACAAGGTGGGATCCAAGGTATGGGTGATTCTATAAGGCATGGTCTAAGGCACTATCATCAATGGGGGCCCAACAGTTTGGGTAGCCCAATAAGAGAAGATGGAAATGGGCTTAATAATGGGATTTAGGGAGGTTTACAATGTGAACATTTAACCACCATTGTACCTAGAGTATGAGCCACTATAAAATCTAACTTACAATGGGGAAAGGGCCTCATACACTCACAATGGGCCTCATACAATCACAATGGGCCTTATATAATCATAAAGCACCTAATACAATTATAAGGGGCCTCATATAATCACAATGGACCACATACATTCTTAACGGGCCTAATATACATTACAATGGGCCTCTTACATGGGTTAATAGACATCATAATGGGCCTAATATACATCACAATGGGCCTCACACATGGGCTTAATATACATTATAATGGGCCTTTCACACGGGCCTAATATACACCACAATGGGCCGCATCTCATGGGCCTCATATACATATGAGCCTCACATATGGGTAGTTTGGATCAAAAAAGTACATGAAGTGGGGCCAACGTCCCATGTGGAATGTATGGATATACAACATGTGGGCCTCGTGGATGCATGGTGTAGATTTAACACATATATCATGGTGGGCCACGGAAAGACAGTGTGTATATAAAATACATAAAACAAGGTGGACCCCACCCATCCGATGAATGGACGATAAAGGTAAAAAATAAATTCATCATGGTGTGCACCACATAGCAGGAATGAAACAAACAAATCATGCACGCCCCACTCAGCACATCGTCCAAATGGACGGTGTGGATACAAAATACATAAATTAAGGTGGGTCTGAAAAGGCAGAGCTATACGTCCTAGAGGGGGGGGAGTGTTGAATAGGACTATGCTAAATTTAAAAATAAATACGAAATTGAAAGAAAGATAGCACAATCAAATAATAAAGAAGCACAAGTAAATATCAACCTCAAATGTACTAGTCTTGAGAGGTTGATACAAACATAGTTTTAAGGACAACCTAACACCAAAAACCAAAGGCTTATGGCAGAATAATCTTATTAGAACGTTTGTAAGTATCAAAAACCTAAACCTATAAACAGGCAAAGGAAATAGTAAATGAAATAAATTAAGTTATTACAACATTTCCACAAGTGCATAAAATAAATTACACCATTCACCACAAATGCTTAAAATAAATTATAACATTCACACACATAACACATTCAATCATCCACCACAACTTTAGAAATTATAGTGGTTCGCTTGTGTGTACACCAACTATTAGGAAACATCCACAAAAGTACTCCACTCTTAATATCCACTCCCTCGGGATATTAGCGTTCACTATGAAAAATGGTTTTCCAAGGTTCACCTTAAAACCTTCACAATTCTGTCTTCGATTAAGCTTACATAATTCCCAAAACCCCACACTATGAGATTTTCTGGATTAACACAGACAAACTAAAAAAAAATTTTTCTGGCACAACCCTAAAAGCCAAAAAAGATAAATAAAATTGTAAATGATACTTATCTGGAAATTTTTCTTTGAAGAATCCTAGTAGAACCGATCCGATGTAGACGAAGATGTTCAATGTCCAGTCTCACAGATGAAAAGGTTCTAGTTCTAAATAATTTTTAATTAAATTAACTTGGGCTAGCTTGATTTGATTTTGATCTCAAGAAAGGGAAAAACTCAAATCCCTTCTTAATATAAGATTGGAATAAAGATCATAAAATTAAATTATAAAATCTAATTAAAGAGAATATAAAATGAGTACAAAATAGCTTTATAAATTCACAAACTTATCTCTTAGAGTGGTGTCTTGATTTCACTTTAATGAATAAATAAACTCTAAAATTTGTGCTCTATTTATAGGTGAAAATACTATTCACTCAACTGGTCTAAGGGTTGGTTCAACTGGTCGAAAGACCAATAAAATTTTAATTTTTCTGGCACGATAAGATAAGGTCGTTACTTGACTGGTCGTGTGGGACCAGAAAACCTTGCTGGACTTTGAGTCAAGCTTGCACGACCGGTAGAGTACTATTCACTCGACTTGTCGAGTAATCTTTAAGACTGGTCGAGAGTCCAATAGAAAATTCTAAAAAATAACAACAAACCTTGGATTGGTCGAAAAAACTCTTAGACTTGTCGAGCTAGTACTTGGACTAGTCGAAAAAGGTCTAAGACTAGGTGAGAAAATGACTTATAAACAAAAGAAACGACCTACATAAAATATGCAATGAATATGATACAACCTAAGGTCAATCTAAGGTCATTCAAACCTGTTTGTGAGTTGGAACACTTGAAACACCATTTGCTTCAAAATCGTTAATACTTGTGATATGTGAAGCTTGAGTTTGATTTCATAAACTTGAGCTTGGGTCATGCTTGAGTTCTTGAGTCTTTAACTTACTGTAGTTGAACATCAAACTTGAATTTGAGTTCTTGAATTTGAGCTTGAAACCATGAATTTCAATAGTCTTGACTTCAACTTGAAGATATAGGCAAGTTCGATGAAGATCCAGAGAACTTAAAAATGTACGAACCTGATTACTTTAACTCAAAGCATGATACAAATACTAAATGGTTTGGCACAACAAAATATGACAATACTACAGGTACTAGATTTTCACAATAGCATTTAAAAACTTCCCCTTTATCAAATTTTTGACAAAACCAAATAAAGAATCATGCACCAGTCATGCACTTATAAGGAATCATGCATCGGTTATATATGCACAATAAAGAATCTATTTGAGTAACAAATGATCAACAGACACATCTCCCCCTTATTCCATTACTTCTCCTCAATCTAGGAGAGGTGATTTACAGAACTTGTAAAAAATATACTACACTACACTCCATATTCCACAATCATATCTCTACAATTTTTACCCCTTTTTTGTCACAATGAGACAAAGGAAGGACATATAAAGATAAGAGAAATAAATGAGATAAGATAAGAAATATCACTATGATAATTAAAATATCAACTTAATGCACAATATCATGTCTATATACTAAAAGGTAAAAGTATGTCCAAGAAATATCCCAACACATAAAGAGTAGAAAGTATTAATACATGTCCAGAATAAGAGAAAAAACTAATCAGATCCAGATGAAGGAGTAGGAATAGATGGATCTATCTGATGTAGTCCCTTATTGATGCGCCTAAGATATTTATGCATCTATTTAAATTAATTTTCCTGGGACACATGCAGACCCTCTACCTTCTCCTCAAGGGATCGCAATCGCTCATCAAAGTTAGAAGACTAAAAGTCAGGATCAGTCGTAGAATCTGACTCATTAATCTCATCAAATAAGTCATCCATATTAACATCATCAGGAGGTAAAACATCCTCCTCTTCAGTTACTTCAACATCTCCTCTAGCACCCACATCAACTTGGCTAGGAGCCAACCTCAGATTCATCTTATTTATGTTCAAGTTGTTGAAGAGAAGATGGTTAATGGGAGCTTCTCCAACAGGCATAGCCATGAGACTATAGGTGGTTAAAGCAGTCATAAGATAGGAAAATGGAATATCATTATGACTCAGATGGAGACAAAACTGAATAATGATGTAACAAATAAGAGATGAAGGACATACAAGAACACCAGTAACAATAGATTGAAGGATGCGAGCCATGAAAGAAGTAAGCTCAATCTTGTTACCAGACCTAGTATATACATTAGAAATGTAAATACAATAGAGAATCTTATATCTAGGTAATATATATTTGGAACTGAGCGCGACACCTTAGTTCCAATTAGCATCCATGTTGCATAACACTCTAGTTAACATCCATTTTTCACACTCAGAAGGTCTTTCCACTAGATTAGAAATAGGAATACTTTCATCATTAATTGGAAGATCCATCAATCCAGATATTAAATGACGGTCCACATCAATAGGACCTTCTCTGGTTGTAATAGTAAAAGTCAAATTCTCAGTAGAGAAGTCACTTATGTAAGAAAACATGTCTTGCACAATGGAATGATATGCCGGACCGGTCCAATTTAAAATGTTAGACCAACCTACAGCTTGAAGCAGGGGAACAATACTGAAATGTTCCAAATGATTAGAGTTGACTGTCCATTCAACAATTATATTGTGTAGACGAATATCCCGCACATATTCGGGATATTTTTTGGGTGACCGAATATGGCGCACCGTGATTGAAGTGGAATGAGAAGAAGAGGGACCATGAGAGGCTCTCTTCTTATTTATACTTTCCATGGCACAAGGAATATAAGAAATAAAGACAATGTAAGAAACAAAAGATGAGTTTCAAGAAAATCGGATTTTTAGGTAGAAAACCCAATAAACTACCATAAACCTTGAAATGAACTACAAAAGCAAGGAAATTGAAGAGTAAAGAACTTAAATTCATAAGGAAAATGAAAAAGATGCACTAACCATGAAGGAATCGAAGCTAGGTTCGACCGGTCATGGTAGGGCTGGTTGGGGAAGATGAAATAAATGAAGAAAAAATATTTTTTGCATAATAAAAACCTCTAAACCCGAGCGGCTCGACTGGTCAAGTTCATAGTCGACTAGTCGTGCCATGACTAGTCGAGTGTGTATTCGACTAGTTGTGTACCTCAAAAATTCTGCAATTTTTCATATTTTTAAAATTTAAAACTTTACATAAATAAATAAAATTAAAACATACAATATAGTACAAATAAACATTTACAATTTAGATCATATTGTACATACCCATTTAGCAAACCTGTTTATATCAAACTGTTTTGTAAATATGTCTGCAAGTTGATTTTCAGTCTGAGTATAATCCATAGAAATAATCTTATCTTCTACTAATTCACGAATATAATGATCCCTAATGTCAATATGCTTAGTTTATGAATGCTAATTGGATTTTTAGAAATGTTAATTGCGATAGAATTGTCACAATACAATACTATACCATAGAATCTTGCACAAATCCGTAATCAATAAACATTTTCTTCGTCCGCACAAGTTGGGTGCATGTATTACCGGCTGCAATATACTCAGCCTCAGCTGTGAAAAGTGATACGAAACTCTGTTTCTTACTATGCCGTGAAACTAGACACTTCCTGACATAAAAACATCCACCGCTGGTAGACTTGCAGTCATCAATATTACCAGCCTAATCAATATCCGAATAACTGACTAATTTAACATTAATATCATGAGGATACCAAAGACCAAGTTTGGATGAACTTGTGAAATATCTCAAAATGCACTTTATAGAATCAGGTGGGACTCTTTAGGGTCCGATTGATATCTAGCACAGATTTCTACGTTGAATGTAATATCAGGTTAGCTTACAGTTAAATATAATAAACTACCTATCATACTACGATACAACTTAGGATCTACACTTTTACGTGTCGAATCCTTAGAGAGTTTAAGTGTCGTACTCATAGGAGTATAAAAATTTTTACCGCACTCAAAGCCAAATTTTTAAACCAAATTTAGAGAGTATTTAGTTTGAGAGATAAAGAACCTATCAGGAAGTTGTTTTACTTCCTAAAAAATAGTTTAGTTGTCCAACCATGCTTGTAACATCCCGAAAATTGGGGGGTCGAGTAAAAACCCAACTCCCGAGTTTCAAAATATTATTTATGCAACATAGATATGTATGATTGAATGTTGTCTATATTAATTTATTAAACATGAGTGGGATTAATCCAAAACATCATATCATACTCTAGAGACCGTAAAATTAGCAAGCGAAAGACTCTGATAGTATGTATAACATACATAAACTGTTGTATGTCTCCAGAGCGTGAATATGTTACCAGGTTATATACATACATGTATACTCCAAAAGTAAACCAAAAGGATATACACGAGTGTTCTAAAAATATAAAATGACAAGTGTCAAGGTATCAATCAACCTCCCTGTAATCCTGTCAATCAGAACACGCAGAAAGGAGGAATCCTCCTCATCATCATCAAGTCCAGCTCCACTTCTCAAGCAGCGCCATCATCTGCAATCACAAAAGGGACTGGTGGGTGTCCGAAAACACCATCCCGTAACATGGGAGTGAGTAGCTAACTCAGTGGAATAATAGAGCAAGGATTAACATGTTCTCAAATCAATCATGCGATAATAGTAAAGCAGTAAATCAAACAATCCTAATACTGTTGTTAATGCAATATGACGTGACGTGATGTATGCCCTCACCGATGATCTCCCTCATACGGCACCATCTTACGACTGCGGCATGCAATCGACCCTCAAGTGCTCCACATCTTCTAGGCACATGCAATGTTATGGTGATATGATTTCTGAGTTGTTATTAGTCCATTCAAACAGCAGGATTGAGAAACTAAGGTACTTCCCTTATATTAATCCCAACACAGATCCTGTCTAGGGTCGTCACTCCTAGTAATCTCATACGAGGTATATTTTTGTAGGTCGCTGCAAGGGCTGCCAGGGCTGTTGCACACACTCGTTGCTCCGCTCCCCCGTCACCTTATCAATACAGGCCTACTGTACTCTACTGCTACTGAAGGGTCGTCGCCTCCCGTAGACTCAGAATACGCTCACGGTCACTACAAAGGACTCGTTGCCTGATCAGTGTAGGCCGACAACAAGAATATAGTGTCCCATACCACCATAATCTGCTCACGAGACTAGGTGCTCACTGGTCACTACGGGGAGGTTTGTGGCCTGAGCATAGGCCGACAGCTCGACCACAGTGTCCCATACCACCATGCTCGGCTCATGAGTCTTCGTGGATCAAGGTACCATAGTTAACAGGGTTTACAATGGTAAGTTCAGTACCCTAGGTTCAAGCAGTTATGACTCATGCAGGGTGAACATACAATGGCCAGTCGGGTTACTTGACGGGCTCGACTAGCACGATCTCATCTCAAGTTGAACGACATGAAGTGCGTAAAACAGTTCGTGTGGCCTAACCACTGCCGCCAACTCCAAAACACGGCTCGCGTTCATCGACGCGTCGTTCTTGGCGAAGATAAGCTAACCACGAATTCGCTCGGTTACCGACTGCCTGGACTAAGTATAGTCCCAAACATGTGGAATCACATCAGCAAAGCATGTGAAAGTATTGGAAATAAAATACAACCATATGAGCATGTTAACACATGTTGTAACATACAACTTAAGCAAATCATCAAGCACATGCATTTCATACATATAATGAAATCATCTATATAGCTAACATGTAAGAAATCATTTACAACAGCATATTAATTGAGAAATCAATCTCAAACTAATCCATAACACCATTTAATTCAATACATACTAATACAAGCATTAATACAAACACTTATACTACACACTTAAGTCTACATATAGTATGTCGACCCGAAGTGCACATTTAGGCGAATCTCTTCACCAAACTAATTATGCAAGTATTCCTAACATTCTAATGCGACAAAAAATCATGTCAATCACATCAGTAAAATATGAATGAAATCAGTACTTCCTACAAATGACTAAAATGCCCTAAATCTCATATTCTTGGCCGGTTTGCGAAACAGGAAACGGACAACATGTTGTACATGTCAAACGGCGTTGCCGTCGATAATCTACTATTAAACGACATTGAAAGCGTTGGAAACAGTCAATCAAAGCGTCTAAAATCCGCACCTTATCTTTTATAGGTGTGTGAATTCGAACGGAGCATATACGCTTCATCTACAGCCAATAGAGGACCTAATTTACAAGATCTATGAGTTAACAAGCTATGGAACGAAAGGAACCTCAAATCAGTGACTAAATGGGGTATTTTCTTACCTAAAACTGTGGAGAAATCACTGGCAAAGTGATTAGAGCGCGTGGCTTAACCACTTGCAGCACGTGGCACAAGCAGCAGGGAATTCTCTCTCACCTTCTCTCACAAACTCTCACCTTTTTTCTCTCCCAATCTAGGGATTTTTTGTAAATTCAGATGGGAGAGAGGAGTGAGGGTTTTAACCCCTTTTATAAGCCCAAACTTGCCCAAAATAGGCTCGGGAACAAAGTTCACTTGAGGTTTATCCAAATCGGGGCTGTTTTGGTCCAAAAGAGCATTTCTGGAGGTCCCCTGGCTAAATGCGGTCGGACTTAAGCTCATGCATACTGGATCTAGCATGCATCAAGTTTTCAGTCCGGCAGGGTTCGCAGATCGCACGTGGCAGACCATTTTCAGTTCAGCAGTCACCGCACGTAGATCAGGGCTGCAAGTCTCATGATATGAAATAGAAATTTTTCCTGATCCGAGGGTGTAATCTAGCTGAATTCTGTTGGTCAGAACGCTTAATACTGACACGTCAAGTCGTGTGCCAGATTTGAATTTCAAATTCCAAATCTGTCCCTATTCTTACTCTCTTCAGTCCAGGCTCAATGAAATAGCCCGCGAATGTCGGTTGGACTTAATTTTTGAAATGATTGTCAAGTCCAGCTAGGCGGTTCTAACGGTTTAAGATAGCAGGTATCAGACTTTCGACGCGCGGTCTAGATCCAATACAGATTTTCAAAGTGGTCCAGAGAACAAACCGGTTTAGAGTTTGATCCGAGGTTTTAGAGTATCATAGCACCATTGGTTCTACTCGATTTGGGTCTTGTAGAACATATTTAAAGTGATCAGGGACTATTTCCCAGCTACTCTAGCATTGCGCTAACTAACTTATACTTAGTTTCTAAAGGAATTAATCCTAAGTGGTTTCTTTGGCTATGGAATTGGGTTCTGAGCGATTTTTCAGGTGTTTTAGTTAACCCACTGCCTAAGGACGTCAAATCCCAGATTGGCCAAAATTTGGGGTGTTACAATGCTCATTTCAAATTTAAACTCATTAAATCTGCAAACTCAACAGTCATGTCAGAACAGGTAGATCTATAGATAATGTCATCAACATGTATCTGTACTATCAGTATGTAATCATTCTATTTCTTAACAAAAAGTGTCTTATCAACACTTCCCATTATAAAGTTATGACTTAGTAAAAATTTAGTTAATTTCTCATACCATGTCCTAGAAGCTTGTTTTAATCTATAGAGTGCCTTTTTTAGGTGATAAACATGATTAATATGTTTAGGGTCTTCAAAACCATTAGGTTGTTCAACATATATTTTCTCATGTAGATCACCATTTAAGAACGCACTCTTAACATCCATTTGATAAATTTTGAACTTTTTGTAACAAGCAATAGATATAAACGGTCTAATAGATTTAAGACTAGCTACTAGGGCAAAGGTTAATCATAATCGATGCCTTCTATCTGAGTGTATACTTGTACAATTAGTCTAGCCTTGTTTCTTATAATATTACCAAGTTCATCAGACTTATTTTTAAAGATTCATTTAGTTCCAATAATGTGTTTATCATTAGGTCTAGGAACTAAGTACCATACATCATTCCTTACAAATCGATTAAGTTCATCTTGCATAGCTACAATTTAGTTTTCATTAGCAAGAGCTTCTTTTACATTGGCCGGCTCAATCTGGGATGTGAAACACACATAATTACAAATGTTTTCAAATTTTCTATGAGTGCACACACCAATGAGAGGATTCCCAAGAATTTGATCAGTTGGATGTTCTTTAACTAACCATAGTTCAGGGTCATTTTAACTGGATGAAGAGTCTAGTTTATTAAATAAAGAGACTATCATCTTCTGAACTTGAGACGAGTGTATTCAAGTGATCATTTATAACCACATTAATGAATTCTTGAATAACACTGGTCCACTTGTTGAGAACATGATATGCTCGACCATTTAACACATCCTAGAAAAATACCCTCGTCACTTTTAGTGTTGAATTTTTTTAAATTTTTTCGGTCACGCAAAATGTAGCACTTGTTGACAAAAACTTGAAAGTATTTAACAATAGGCTTCTTATTGAACCATAGTTCATATGCAGTCTTATTATTAAAATTTCTAGTATAAATATGGTTAGTGATATAACACACCGTGTTCATTGCTTCAGCCCAAAGATTTTTAGAAAGTTTCATACTATTTAACATTATATTAGCCATTTCTTGAAGTACTTGATTATTTCCTTTCAACTACCCTATTCTGTTGAGGTGTCTTAGGTGCAGAATACTCATGCAATAATCCATGATCGCTACAAAACTTCTCAAAGCTACTATTATTAAATTCGGAACCATCTTCACTATGAATTTTGGTGACGTGTGATTCCTTCTTAGTTTAGATATGCTTGAGTACCCTTTTCACTTCATCGAGAGTCTCAGATTTCTCTCTCATGAAAACTACCCATGTATATCTGGTAAAATCATCTACAATTATCAGAATATATTTTTTACCACCTTGACTCTCCGTTCTAGTTGGTCCAATGAGATCCTTGTGGTGAAGTTCAAGGGGTTTAGATATGGCATTGGAGTTCACTTTCTTGTGAGCACTCCTAGTTTGTTTTTCAATTTGACATTTGCTACAAATTTTATCCAATTTCTTTAACTTGGTAGACCTCTTATGACTTCACTTTTGCTCAATCTATAAAGATTATGGTAGTTTACATGTCCTAGGCGTTTATGCCATAGTTCAGTCTCATCAGTTTAGACCATGTAACATGATAACATAGACGAGCTTGAATTAAAGACTATATAACAATTCTTAGATGTTTTGTGACCAGTTAATATCACAGAACTATTCTCATTAGAAACCTTACACCTTTGGTTGGTGAATTTGATGCTATGTTTGTTATCATAAACTTGAGAAATGGTTAAGAGATTATGTTTAAGGCCCTCTACAAACAACACATTTTCAAATGGAACAAGATTAAAGAGTTGAACCGTACCTTGGCCAATAATATTACAGTTGCTACCATCACCAAATGTGACTGAGCCATCAGTCATATCTTTGAGATTGGTGAACAAGTCTTTATCACCTATCATGTGTCTAGAACAACCACTATCTAGGTACCACTTTGATAGACATGAAGCCTTGAAAGCGGTGTGAGCAACCAAATAGGTAACCTTAGGAATCCATTTCATTACTGTTTTGGGTTTTGGATTATAGTTGGTCTTTCTATGCTTGTAGTTATTATATATTCTATCATTTGAGTTAGATTTTAGAAGCTTCTTAAGTAGATCCATAATTTTCTCAGCTAAGGGGTTATGATTCTAATTTTTATAGTTGATATGGCCATTTTTAAGTTTCATAGCCTAAAAAGTTTTAGTATTTTTAAAATTATTTTGATTTAGACTTTTCTCTTTTGAGTTAGAGGACTCCCCTTTAATAAACTTAGGAGGAGTGGACTTGCTCTTGGGAGGTGTATTCTAATCCTATCCCAGACCAGATCTATCACCACATTTCCTTGATTCGGTTAGAAGTCTTTCTAGTTTAGGATCACCTTGAGCATACCTCCAAGTATCCTTTAAACTCAAGAGAGAATAGACTTCTAGTTTTAGTTTTTCATTTTCAGATTTTAGGTTTTCAATTCGAAAAGTTTTGAAATCTAAATCACACTTAGTCTTTTCAAAATAATCTGAAAAATGTGAAATTTCTAAGACTAGATTATCAAAATTTTCTTTTAATTTTAAAAGCTTTTCTTTTTGAAGTTTTAATTTTACAACAATCTTACAACTTTTCCTCTACAGGGCATAAGCATCTTATAAATCTTCATCATTTTCAAAATCACCTCTTAGATTTTCTTCACTAGTTAAATCACAACTATCTGAGAAAGTGAATTTGGCTGGAGTCATCAAGGCTTTGACCTTATTAGTAGACTCAGGTTCAGAATCATCTGACTCAGAAGAAGCTTCAGAGCAAGATGATTCATCCCATGTGGCTAACATGCCTTTCTTTTTACATTTTTCTCACTTTGGACATTTGTTTGCTAAATGCCCGTATTCATGGCAGTTGAAACATTAGATGTCTTTAATAGATTTTCAATTTTTAGATCTAGTTCTTTTCGTTTCTTAAGGTTTTTGAACATCTACCCTCTTTGTACTTTTAAAAATATTATAAAATTTCTTAGTTAATAATGTCATGTCATCTTTAGAGTTTTCAAAATCAGAATTACTAACATTTTCATGAGAAGTATTTTTAAAAGACTTAAGGGCGATGGACTTACCTTTAGGAGCCTTAAAATTTAACTCATAGGTTTATAAAGAACCAACCAGCTCTTCAACCCTCATATTATCTGCATCATGAAGTTCATGAATGACAGTGACCTTAGAATTGAACCTATCAGGTAATGAGCGCAATATCTTTACACAGACTTTACTTTTTGGGATACTATCACCAAGACCCCACATCAAGTTTTTTGTTTGAGTTGATTATGTCATTTAACTTAGTATAGAAGTCCATGAAAGTTTGAATTTCTTCCATATATATTTTCTCAAACTGAATGGTGAGGATTTGAAGTTTAGATTTCTTGACAATAGTCATACCCTTGTGTGTCATTTCTAAAATGTCCCGAGCTTGCTTTGCAGTATCACAAGATATAATTCTTTTGAATTCATCCGGTGATAGTGCATAAGTGATTACATTTAAAGCCTTTGCAATGACACTACTCTCATTTTTTTGAAGTGTGGTCCAAGAAAAATAAGGTGTAACTTTCATAGATTTGGTTTCATCAGTGCCTAAAACTTCAGTGGAAGGAGGGGTCCATCTAGTCACTGTGCCTTGCCACACGCTCTCATCTATGGACCTTAAAAAGATCCTCATTTGAGATTTCCAATAAGCATAATTGGAGCCATCAAAAGGTGGAGTCCTAGTGATTGAGAAGCTATCAAAATTTGATATCTTATAAGCTTAGATCGATTAGCTTAGGAAATGAATCCAAATAAAAAGAAGTTATTAGGCTTTGATACCACTTGAAAAGGTCGAGCTATACATCTTAGAGGGGGAGGGGGGTGACTAGGACTATGCCAAATTTAAAAATAAATGCGAAATTGAAAGAAAGATAACACAATCAAATAATAAATAAGCACAAGTAAATAGCAACCTTAAATGTACTAGTCTTGAGAATTTAATACAAACTTAGTTCTAAGGACAACCTAACACCAAAAACTAAAGGCTTATGGTAGGAAAACCTTACTAGAATATTTATAAGTATCAAAAACCCAAACCAATAAAGAGGCAAAGGAAATAATGAATGAAATAAACTAAGTTATTACAACATTTCCATAAGTGCATAAAATAAATTACACCATTCACCACAAATGCTTAAAATAAATTACAATATTCACATAAATAAGCACATTCAATCATCCACCACAACTCCAGGAATTATAGTGGTTCGTTTGTGTGTACACCAACTATTAGAAAACAACCACATAACTACTCCACTCCTAATATCCACTCCCTCGGGATATTAGCGTTCACTATGAAAAAAAGGTTTTCCAAGGTTCACCTTAAAACCTTCACAATTATGTCTTTGATTGGGCATAATTATAAAAACCCCATAATCTGAGATTTTCTTGATTACCTCATACAAACCAAAAAGTGATTATTCTGGCACAACCTCAAAAACCAAAAAAGATATACAAAATTGTAAATGATACTTATTGTAACACCCCGGATTTTGGCCAACCCGGGATTAAACGTCCTTAGGCTATGGGTCAATTAAAACACCTGGAATTCGCTTAGAACCCAATTCCATAGCCAAAGAAATCACTTAGGATTAATTCCTTTAGAAAATAAGTGTAAGTTAGCTAGCGCGACGTTAGAATAGCTGGAAAATGGTCCCTGATCACTTTAAATACGTTCTATAAGGCCCAAAGCGAGTGGAACCATTGGTGCTATGATGCTCTAAAGCCTCGGATCAAACTCTAAACCGGTTTGTTCTCGGGACCTCTTTGAAACTTTGTATTGGATCTAGACCGCGCGTCGAAAGTCCGATACCTACCATCTTAGACCGTTATGACCACTTAGCTGGGCTTGGCAATCGTTTCAAAAATCAAGTCCAACTGACATTCTGAGGCTATTTCATTGAGCCTGGAGTGAAGAGAGTGAGAATAGGGTAGAGTTGTAATTTTGAAATTCAAATCTGGCACACAACTTGACGCATCAGTATTGAGCGTTCTGACCGTCAGAATTCAGCCAAATTATACCCTCGGATCAGGAAAAATTTCTATTTCATATCACGAGATTTGTAGACCTGATCTAGGTGCGATGACCGTTGAACTGAAATTAGACCGCCACGTGCGATCTGGGAACCCTACCGGTCTGAAAACTTGATGCGTGCTAGATCCAGTATGCATGAGCTTAAGTCCGACCGCATCTGGCCAGGGGACCTCCGGAAATGCTCTTTTGGACCGAAACAGTCCCGATTTGGTTACCCCTCAAGTGAACTTTGTTCCTGAGCCTATTTTGGGCATTTTTGAGCTTATAAAAGGGGTTGAAACCCTCACTCCTCTCTCCCATCCGAATTTGCAAAATCCCTAGATTGGGAGAGAGAAAAGGTAAGAGTTTGTGAGAGAAGGTGGGAGAGTTCTTCCTGCCACTTGTGCTACGTGTTGCACGTGCTAAAGCAACGCACCTCTATCGCTTTCTCGGCGACTCCTCCGCTTTCTCAGGTAAGAAAATACCCTAGAAGTTGCTGATTTGAGGTTCCTTTCGTTTCCTAGCGAAGTAACTAATAGAACTTGTGTATTAGGTTCTCTAATCGCCGTAGACGAAGCGTATACGCTCCGTTCGAACTCACACCCCAAAAAGGGAAAAGGTGTGGATTTTAGACACTTTGATTGACTGTTTCCAAAGCTTTCAATGTCGTTTAATAGTAGATTCTTGACGGCAACGCCGTTTGACATGTACAACATGCTCTCCGTTTCCTGTTTCGTAAATTAACGAAGAATATGAGATTTAGGGCATTTTAGTCATTTGTAGGAAGTACTGTTTACATTCATATTTTGCTGATGTGATTGACATGGTTTGTTGTCGCATTAGGAAGTTAGGAATGCGTGTATAATTAGTTTGGCGAAGAGATTCGCCTAGTTGCGCACTTTGGGTCGACATACTATATGTAGACTTAAGTGTGTAGTGTATGTGTTTGTATAAATGCTTGTATTAGTATGTATTGAATTAAATGATGTTATGTAGTGGTTTGAGAATGATTTCTTGATTAATATGCTGACCTAAATGATTTCCTACATGTTGACCATATGCATGATTCCATTACATGCATGGAATGTATGTGCTTGAAGATTTGCTTAAGTTGAATGTTATAACATGTGTTAACATGCTCACATGATTGTATTTCAATTCCAAAACCTTTGCATATATTGTTAATGTGATTTCATAGATGTGTGGGACTAGACTTAGTCCAGGCAGTCGGTAACCGAGCGAATTCGTGGCTGACTGGTCATAGCCACGAACGACGCGTCGATGAACGTGATTCGTGTTTAGAGTTGGCGGCAGTGGTTAGGCCACGCGAAGTGTTTTACGCACTTCATGTCGTTCGACTTGAGATGCGATCGCGCTAGTCGAGCCCGTCAAGTAACCCGACTGGCCGATGTATGTTCACCTTGTATGAGTCATAACTGCTTGAACCTAGGGTACTGAACTTACCATTGTAAACCCTGTTAACCATGGTACCTTGATCCACGAAGACTCATGAGCCGGGCATGGTGGTATGGGACACCGTGGTCGAGCTGTCGGCCTACGCTGGGGCCACAAACCTCCCCGTAGTGACCAGTGAGCACCTAAACTCGTGAGCAGATTATGGTGGTATGGGACACTATATTCTAGCTGTCGGCCTACACTGATCAGGCGACGAGCCCTTTGTAGTGACCGCGAGCGTATTCTGAGTCCACGGGAGGCGACGACCCTTCCGTTGCAGTAGAGTACGGTAGGCCTGTATTGATAAGGTGATGGGGGAGCGGAGCAACGAGTGCGTGCAACAGCCCTGGCAGCCCTTGCAGCGACCTACAAAATATACATCGTATGAGATTACTAGGAGTGACGACCCTAGACAGGATCTGTGTTGGGATTGATACAAGGGAAGTACCTTAGTTTCCCAATCCTGCTGTTTGAATGGACTAATAATAACTTGAAAATCATATCACCATAGCATTGCATGTGCCTGGAAGATGTGGAGCACTCTAGGGAGTGTGGCATGCCGCGGTCGTAAGATGTTGCCGCATGAGGGTGATCGTCGGTGAGGGCATACATCACGTCATGTCATAATTGCATTAACAACAGTATTAGGATTGTTTGATTTATTGCTTTACTATTATCGCGTGATTGATTTGAGAACATGTTAATCCTTGCTCTATTATTCCACTGAGTTAGCTACTCACTCCCACGTTACGGGACGGTGTTCCTGGACACCCACCAGACCTTTTGTGATTGCAGATGATGGCGCGGCCTGCGAGGCGGAGCTGGACTTGATGATGATGAGGAGGATCCCTCCTTTATGTGTGTTCTGATCGACGGGATTACAGGGAGGTTGATTAGATGCCTTGACACTTGTCATTTTATATTTTTAGAGCACTCATGTATATTCTTTTATTTACTTTTGAAGTATACATGTATGTATATAACCCGGTAACATATTCACACTCTAGAGACATACAACAGATTATATATGTTATACATACTATCACAGTCTTCCGCTTGTAAATTTAACTGTCTCTGGAGCGTGATATGCTGTTTTAGCTTAATCTCACTCATGTTTAATACATTATCATAGACAACATTCAATCATACATATCTATGTTGCATAAATAACATTTTGGAACTCGGGAGTTGGGTTTTTGCTCGACCCTCCGATTTTCGGGATGTTACACTTATCTAGAAATTCTCTTTTGAAGAAGCCAGATTGAATCGATCCGATGTAGACGAAGATGTTCAATGTCCAATCACACAAATGAAAAGGTTCTAATTCTAAATGATTTTTAATTAAATCAACCTGGGCTAGCTTGATTTGATTTTGATCTTAAAAAAGGGAAAAATCAAATCCCTTCTTAATATAAGATTGGAAGAAAGATCACAAAATCAAATTACAAAAGCTAATTAAAGAGAATCTAAAATGAGCAAAGAATAGCTTAATAAATTTACAAACTTATCTCTTAGAGTAGTGTCTTGATTTCGCGTTAATGCATGAATAAAATCTAAAATTCATACTCTATTTATAGGTGAAAATCACTCTTCACTTTAACTTGAAGATGTAGGCAAGTTCGATGAAGATCCAGAGAACTTAAAAATGTACGAACCTGATCACTTCAACTCAAAGCATGATACAAATACTAAATGGTTTGGCACAACAAAATTTGACAATACAACGGGTGCTAGATTTACACAATAACATTTACAGGGTGTCACACGTGTGGTGTGGGCCCACACCTCAAAACAGATGGACGGCTGGAGAAACACATACATCATGGTGATCCATAGAACTTACTGACATGATATAGCAGCTATGCTACTGACTGATCCCACTGTCCAGATGGATGGTTGGGATATAACACGTCCCTCATGATCAGGCTCACTTGCTGATGTCAATACATCAGCTTTTAGCTGCTGTGTCCACATGTCCATGTGGACGGTGGATAAAACACGTACATAATGACTAGCCCAACACGTGGGTGTTGGTCATCACGGTGGGCTCCCATGTGGGTTTTGGCCATACGTGCCATCAAGGTGGCCCTATGTATTGCATTAAACTGATATTTATGATTTCCTTCATCCAAGCTTGTCCCAATGGACAAGAAGCAAGGTGGAGCTTAACACGTGGATGGCATTGGTCAGATGCATCATAGTGGGACACAAGATGGGAAAGATATATATATATATATATATATATATATATATATATATATATATATATATATATATATATATATAGACGTGCGATGGAGAATCGTGTGATGGAGGGCTCCGCCAATATGAGCCATCTTAGGATTATAATACATTCATCACGATGGGTCCCAATCATGTTGGCCTTAAATCATAAAAATTAACGGTGGAGATTCCTAATATCACCCACCGATGGTCCTATTCTTTAGCTCCTTGTAATCCTTGTCTTCTAAGCTATCCCTTTGATGGTGGATAATGAAGTTTGAACGGTTAGGATGAGCGATCTTGGGTAGGAAGTGGGCCGCACTTGGCTCTTTACTCTCCTTAGAGCTTGGATGGTCCTCTCTCTTGGAATGGGTAGAGAATGAGAGAGAGAATATGATTTTTGTTGTAAGGGAGATGGGAGGAATGAGTGTTGTAAGAGAAGTGACATGAGAGGTATGGACTTGGTTGACTTTGGGAATGGGAGAGGTATGGGTTGCCATGCATTGTTGGTAAGAGAGAGATGTGTTGTACTTGATTGATTAATGTGATAGATGGTAAATATTCCCTTGGGATTCACAACGCATGACGTTTCCTTGAAATATACATGGGTTTACAACTCATGGCTTGGGTATTATATCGGTACGGGAGATATGGTGTTGGAACTGCGGCGATGACACAGTCGTTAGGGTACAAGTATTGGGTCAAGTCGACTCAGATATATGGGATACGACTTAGGGTCACGTGCAAACACCGGTTATAGGTCGCGGGTCGCCGAAATTTGACGGGGAGGGTCACAGGAGTCTAAGGATCGGTACGAACTAGGATATGGGCCTTACAAAATCCCTTTCATACTTGGCCGCCCATTCCTTACTACATCCAACGCAATTATCAATTATATGAATGAGGTCATGAATTTGTCCTTTGGAAATATGACGTTGGAGCTCAATATCTTCTTTAACATGAGCAGACATGCAGAGGATGATGATGAGGCCCATGACATAAACATGATAGACTCCTTCGTGGAAGATAGAGCCCTGATGACCTTATCCTTTTGACCCTTTAAAGACATGCTTGACACACTCCCCAAGTTTGGATGATAACATGAATAGGGAGATGGATGCCATGCTTGAAACTACACCGGTACTTGAAGTTAACCGGTGATGGCCATAATTTAAAAAATTACCCTAAACTGATGTAGTTCCTCTACTGTCTAACCTTAAAGCACCGAAGCTTGACCTAAAATCTTTACCCTTTAAAATATGTCTTTTTAGATCAAGATGAAACATATCCAGTGGTGATTTCTTCCCACCTTGATAAAGAATAAGAGAGTGAGCTTATACTACTCTTATTGAGCATAAAGGAACCCTTGGATGGTTGATTGTGGACCTCAAGGGAATCGACCCTTTGATTTGTACTCACTGCATTCATCTTGAGGATAATGTGAAGACCTCCTAGCAATCACAAGGTAGATTAAATCCAAATATGAAGGAAGTGGTTAAGGTTGAGTGCATAAATTGTTGGACGTGGGTATCATACACCCCATATCTAATAGCCAATGGGTGAGTCTAACTCAAGTGGTTCCTAAGAAGTCCAGAATCACCATCATATCCAATGCTGATAATGAATTCGTGCCAAATAGAGTCACTACTGGTTGGAGAGTGTGCATTGATTACAGGTAGTTGAATACTGTTACAAGGACCACTTTCCTTTGCCCTTCATTGATCAATCTTAGAAAGGCTAGCTGGTCACTCTTACTATTTCTTCCTCGATGGGTATTCGGGTTATAATTAGATAGAGATAGCCCTTAAAGATCAGGAAAAGATAATGTTCGCATGTCCCTATGAACCTTTGCTTACAGAAGGATACCATTTGGACTGTGTAATGCCCTTGCCATTTTTTAACGGTGCATGTTGAGTATTTTTTCTGACATGGTGGGAAAACATTTGGAGGTCATCATGGATAATTTTTCTGTCTTTGGTCCATCCTTCAGTGAATGTATAAAAAATTTAAAAAACATGTTGAAGCGATGTGAGGAAAAGAATTTGGAGAAGTGTCATTTCTGTATGCTCTTGGATAATTTTTTTGTCTTTGGTCCATCCTTCAGTGAATGTATAAAAAATTTAAAAAACATGTTGAAGCGACGTGAGGAAAAGAATTTGGTACTAAATTAGGAGAAGTGTCATTTCATGGTTCGTAAGAGAATTGTTCTTAGACATATCATCTCGTCCAAGGGAATTGAGGTAGATAAAGCTAAAATTGATCTTATCTCTAACCTATCTCAACCCAAGAGCATACGAGACGTGTGATCTTTCTTAAGACATGCCATATTTTACAAATGATTCATAAAGGACTTTAGTCAATTCTCTCATCCCTTATGCAATCTACTTTAAAAGGATGTACCATACGAGTGAACTGAGCAATGCAAAGAGGCTTTCACTAAGCTCAAGGGCATGTTAACAATCTCACCTATCATGCAGCCATCCGATTAGAGTATTCCTTTTGAAATTATGTACGATGTGTCTGACTATGCTATTGGGGAAGTGTTAGGATAGATAAAAGAGAAGAAGCCCTATGTTATTCATTATGCAAGTAGAACTCTAAATCCTGCCCAAGTGAATTACTTTACTACGAAGAAGGAACTAGTATTCACTTTGGACAAATTTAGGTCCTATTAGATTGGATCTAAGATCATTATCTACACTGATCATGTGGTGTTCAAGTATCTTCTTTCTAAGAATGATGTTAAGACCTACTTGATAAGATGGATCCTTCTACTTCAGGAATTTGATTTAAAAATAAAAGATAAAAAAGGAGTAGAAAATGTAATGGCTGACCACCTTTCAAGGCTTGATCTTCCTAATCCCCTTAAGAAGATACCCATTAATGACATGTTTCCTGATGAACAACTGTTCAAACTCTCCCAACTACCTTGGTTTTCTGATATTGTAAATTATCCTGATATAGGTTTCATGCTGACTCATTGGACTACATAAGATAAAAAAAAATTCTTCGTCGAGGTATGTAAATTCTTTTAAGATGAACCGTATTTATTCAAATATTACCCAGACTAAATTCTAAGAAGATGTGTGCTAGATAATGAACACCAAAGTGTCATCTGCTTCCGTCACTCTTAGGCCTATGGTGGTCACTTTTGTGCTAAAAAGACCACAACCAAAATCCTGCAGTACGGCTTTTATTGGCCCACTATATTTAAGGTCACTCATGAGTTTTGTAAAGGTTGTGGCATTGTTAAAAATTGAGAGCATTGTCCCATTGAAATATGATGCCTTTGAATCTCATTCTGATCATTAAAGCATTTGACTGCTGGGGCGTCAATTTTATGGGAAAATTCCCCCAATCCTTTAGAAATTTATACATTTTACTAGCATTAGAATATATTACTAAATGGATCGAAACGATCTCGTGTTAGAACAATGACCATCAAATGGTTATTAGATTCTTAAAAGTGAACATCCTTTCCCGATTTAGAATGCCTCGGGCCATTATTAGTGATGGAGGTTTACTTTTTTGTAATATGCCATTTGCAAATTTAATGAAGAAATATGGCATCTCTCATAAAGTGAGCACTCTATATCACCGGCAGACTAGTGGGTAAGTTGAAATTTTTAACAGGGAGATTAAACATATTTTGGATAAAATGGATAGCCCTGATTGCAAGGATTGGTCAATCCATTTAACTAATGCTATATGGGCCTACCGTACTGCCTTCAAGACCCTAATTGGAATGTCTCCCTTTAAAATCGTCTATGGGGAAAGCTTGCCACTTACTAGTGGAATTAGAACATAGAGCCTACTTAGCTATCAAAAACCTAAATTTAACTTGGACGATGCTGGCTGCACAAACTTTAGTTAAATAAACTTAAGGAAATCCGGAATGACACATACGAGAACTCAAGAATTTACAAGGACAAGATAATGGTATTCCATGACAAGAACATCCTTTGGAAATCATTCTTGACTGGTCAAAAAGTCCTTTTGTATAATTCTCGGTTATATTTTTTTCTAGGAAAACTTCAATCTTGTTGGACTGGCCCTTTCAATTTTACTAATGTCTATCCACATGGGGCTATTAAGATAAAGAATCCAATGAATGATAATGCTTTCAAAGTGAAAACATCATTTAAAGCCATTTGTTGAGAAGTTCGATTCAGAGGACATGTCCATTCTTTTGATTGATCCTATCTACTAGGATTGGCCTCCTAGTCTGATGGAGGTGTAGTTAGGACTATTGCTTTCATAGGATTTAGGATTAGGATAGTTTGCTTTCCATTGTTTAGTCTGTGTGCTAGCCCATCTTTGTTTTGAGATCCTTGGAAAAGATGCAATTCGCCATCTTTTGGTACTACCTTTCGTTCACTACTCATTTCTTTTTGTTGTCTCTTATGCATTACATGTTCATACCTTTTACATTGAGGACAATGTAGATTTTAGGTTGGGGGTATAGATAAGGTAAACCAATCAGCGTTTTCTTAGTTTTGAGTAAAAATTGTGGAAAATTCTCAATTTTTCAGGATAAAACCTATTTGAAAATTGATAATTTGTGTATTTGGGATGCTTTAAGTATGATGATAAGATAGGAAGAAAATTTTGAATTGTTAGAGTTTGATCAACTAAGTAGCCTATCACTTACGGTTCTTATACTCAATTGATTAAGAGGAAGTTTGAATAGCATGTTAATTTAAATCAAAGGACACATTCAATTTGCTCTTTATGAATAGTACTAGATTTTTTGATTGTTAGTATGATGATCATTAAAAGATATTGATAATTAGGTCTGAAGAATTTTTTCCACCTTAAAAGAAGAAAACAACCAGTTAACAAATAGGAAGATTAACAAAAAGGTCATGTATGGTGAAAAGGTTTGAAAAAGAATGAAAAATCTGATTAAAAAAAGAAGAGAAAAGATGAAAAGACTGAATGAATTCAAATGACCGTTGATATAAAATAGAAAAGTAGAAAAAAAAAGGAAAAATGGATAAGTTCGGAATCAGTACTTAAGTTTTCAACCAATCTTAAAGTAATGAGCCTGGCTGACATTATGAAAAGATATTATTTTTGTGAGAAGTTGATTTGCACTGAGCTCATTAAAAAACTTGATATATGAACTTATGCTCTGAAAGAATTGATAAAGAATTTATTTGATTGATTTGTTATGCAATTCAATTCTAGGTTTTTAAAATCTCAATTTCATGTCTTAATTCTACCCATTCATACTTGATTACACAAAGGATTAATTTCTGAAAAAGGTTTGAACGTTGAGAATTGAACATTACTTCACACACATTTTGCTCGGGACTAGAAAAATGCTGGTTGTGGAGTGTGTTGAGTGTTAAATATTGTATATTTTTCCCTATTTATATCTTAGTTTTATGAACATGATACTGCTTAATATTATATTTTATACATATTTGTGTTGCAAGGTGAATCGAGAGCTTGAATTGAAAAGAATGTTAAAAGTATGGATTTGATGCTCAAAAATCACCAAAGCAAAGGATGGATCTTAGGAGACTAAGATTAAAGATTTCACAGGCCAAAGATCCAAGGAAACTAAGTGAGGAATAAAGAAAATTGAATATTTGAAGTGAATTTGCATGATTCTTGATGAGCCTAAGGTCTGGTCGACTAACCCTGGCTCTGGCTCGACTAGTATAAGAAACGTCAACTCGAACTCTAACAACATCATCTTTTAAATTTGCGCAATCCTTGACCAGTCAAAGTTGACCTTCAACTAGTCAAAGATTGCCTTTGACTCTTCTACGTTTACGCAGATTTTGCTCCGACTACGTAAATTTGAGGCAGTTTCTAGATTTTTCTAACTCAGTACGAAAGTTAGAGTTCTCCAATTATAAATAGAAATTCCTAGGATGCTCCAAAGCATCTATTAGGGTTTGAGGAGTGGAACAAAATGGTGGATCCATCGTCTGAGATTTTTTCTTCTTCCTTAGTTTATTTTTATGCTTTTCTTAGGAGTTATTAGTCCAATCATGTCTATGGTTGGCTAAATCTCTTACCTATGGCTAAGAGGTGAAGCTTGTAGGGTGATTAGGATATCTACTTTGCTTTGATTCTTATTTATGTTGAACTTCATTGAATTCTAGTTTGATTTTAAGGAATATTTTCAGTGTTTTATGGTTCGTTATGACTCAAATTATAATGACGCTGCGATAGCTTTGAATATCTTCTTTTCTTATTTTATATTGTTGGATTGGTAAATCTTACTGTTTGTCATAGTCTCTTGGGCATGGTTGGGAGATGGAATCCCTTCCAATCTTCACAATCCTCTTCTATTGAGGCTAGATCAATGAGAAGTTCAGAGATTTGATAATCCCTCTTTTTAATTAGATAAGATAGGACTCTGATTCCAATTGGAACTCATAAATCAAGTAAAGTAACATCCCAATAGGATCCTTGGCACCCTAATTCCCACCTTTAAATTCTCAAGTTTCAATTATAAATTCACAATTACTCTTTTAAATAATTTCAGATTTAGTTTTAGATCTTCTTCTAGTTACTTTCAGAATACACACGAGTTTAGTCTTTATGGATACGACCTTGGTCTCATCGAGATTATTACTACATCGCGACCCTACACTTGGGGTTGTGAACAGATCTTGCCACTTCTTCGTTGCATTCTGGTAATAACTAAATTGGTAGTTTACGATAGCGAGTCCTATCGGGCATGTCAGAAAATTGTTCACTGCTGTTTTGACAATCCTTTCTCTATAATGGGCAATGAGTGTGTAGGCATGCTGGAATTGAGATTACAGTTCCAATTCAAACTGAGCAACAATGACTTCGAGTGCTAAAGTAGGCATACACTAAGTATGACAGAGATATGAGGAGATCTGTCACCTATTTAGCCACTCGCTCAAAGTGTAAATGGATCAGGTGATGATCAGATGGTGGGGTTCATCCTCTGATGATGGGTTTCCTCTTACCTTCTGTATGAGGGGACATTCTTAATGCAAAAAAGAGTGAAATATAAAAAGAGAAATTAAAATCGACCACTACAATGCAATTTGATTACAACTATAATTATCAACTACTATGTTTATACTATGAATTAAGCTAAAGAAAGAAAGTAATAAGTGTAGTAAGTAAATGATTATGCTACTTGAAAGGATTTACTTAATAAATGAAATGATTACACTATGGAATGAAAATTTGATAGGATAATTGAAAGATAATCGAAGATAATTGATTTATTGATTTGTTTGGGTTGGTCTGAGATGATTTTTCCTACCGAAATCCTCTTTTATTTATAGCTTTGATCTAACCATTCTAGATCCTTCCCATGATCTGACAGTTATCATAACCGCTCCTGCCCTCACTTTGCTTCCAGATTCTTTCCACGTTCTTGCTCCTTTGAATTATTCTTGACATCTCTTAACATCCATATAAACTTGACCACTGGCTAACTGATTGATTAGTGGTTTGAACTCGGTCGTGTCATAAATGACTACTTAAAATGTGCACGACATATGACATTCTTTTAAAATTTGGTCATATATCCTTAAAACAATCCAATGAACGTTAACCACATGCACACACCATTCACATGGGCTTGACCCTAAATGACTAAAAACAGGACCTAATTGAATAGGGTATAAACAGATCAATTGTATGCATCTGTTTTGTCTCATCGCCCGTTATTTCTTAGATTGGAGGAAGACAAAGAGGTTTGTTGCTCAAGGTTCCTTTAGAATCAGTAGTCTGTTGCTCTATTACTTCAATGACCTCAACAACTTGTTCAATTTATTGAAGTGTTGGTTCTAAAACAACTTGCCTTTATGTGGTCAATAACTTCCGAGTCACTACAAGTAAAGTGTGAAAGGTTAGAAAAAGATAAAAAAGAAGAAGAATGTGAAAAGGCAGGTATGAAAGTAACATCCACCCAAGTTAGAAATGACAATGACGATGGTGAATCGATTATTTACTATCCGAGGAATTTAAATAATTGTTGTCATCATTCGAGTGAAAGTGGGCAATGGTGGCTGATTGGGTTTATAAGGGTGAGATATTTGTAATTGAAATGAAGAGTTGGATTATTCAATCTCTCCTTATCTTGCCACTATCTGGTCAAACATCAATTATAATGAGCGTCTCTATAACATTTGAGACATTCCTCTATTTCTGTGGCATAATCTTTAATGAAGAGCCTTGGATTGTACTTAATTTTGAAATATTTTTCAAAAGAAGATATAATGTTCGTCGAAGAAGTACCTGATTTTTTAAATGTTAGTTAGCTATGCGTCATGGCTAATATATGATGGTTGACTTATTGACGTCAGTCGTATAGTTGTATCAACTCGAATAACGAACAAATTAGGAGGTTCAGGAGCAGGACCAAGAGGAAGTCCCAAATTAGCAATTGTTGTGGGAACAAATGGAGGAGATTGGACTGGAGTCTTTTAAAGAAGATGCTCCTTCGTCATAAATTTTTGGCATTTCAGTTTGGGAGCAGTCTTAGCTAGTTGAGCTGTAGTAAACGTAGTAGTTTTAGCTGATATATCCTATGACCTGGTTGTCCTTCGCCTAAAAGTTGCGACCGATTAGGATACATTTTTCTTCTTTCTTCACAAGTCCATCAAGGAATAGAGGTGAGCAATAATAAAATCAATAGATGTGGTGGCCAGTTGCTTATAATGCCTCTCCCACCATTCAGAAAAGGTGTCCATACTTGAGAATGATTCAGAAATCTGGGAAGCTCAAAAGACATGTTAGTTGAATGGAGAGAGCATTCAAGTTTAACCTGATCGATGATCAGCTAAGAGTAAGGGGTTGATTGCAAGTCTTTTGGGTGAAGGGATAGAGAATACATTGGACAAGGTCAAATTATCGAGCAAGTAAATTCAGACAATATTGCTCGATTTCAACCTTGGCATTCATGCCAGTCTCTACTGGTGCCACTATAAGGAAAGTCTCTGCAGATTAGGTAACTTTCTCAAGCTTGAAGCATTAGTGAGGTTAATTTTTCATCATTTTCTTTAAAATCTCCTGTGAACTAGTATGGGATAAAATCTTTCAAGTAAAAAGAAAAAAAAGAGCGATACTGCTTACCAACATTAAGAAGAGGTAAGAAAAGAGAGTCTATGTATGTAGAAAACACATGAACTTCTTAGGAAAGATGAATGTTATAGTGACCATAAGAGGTATAAATGATATTGGAAGGAGGAAGAGAATGTATAAGGAAAGAATAAAAATTTTCATACAATTACATTTGGAGAAGCCATGATGGTCCTCCACTATGAAATAAACCCTTGGTGGTTATCTCGTACATACCTCTATACAGGTGGTCGGGCACAAAGGGAGTAAGTGGTTGCTTTCTACCCTATGCAAGTGCCTTGGCCAGCTGAACATATTCATTGGTGATCTGGAGAGTATTCACATAGAGTAGATGATGACAGATCCATAATAGTTAGAAGGCCCTGTGTTCTTCATACTCAATTGGGCCTTCATATTTACAGTAAACAATTAATAATGAAATGGGAATAGGTCGTGCCGGCCTTATTTCTGAGGTGTCTCTTTTCATCATTATTAAAGCTTGGAAAAATTTCTTTGCCAAAAGGAAGAAGTTGGGTAAGGGTACAAACATCCAAAATTGTAGGACTTGTGGGGCCACATCTAAAAAAAAAGTGTTTTTGGATGAGTTCTAGAATGGTGATGTCGTAATGAGGTGAGGGGATTTGGTGTGCAATTATATAGTGACATTTGATGCATTCCTTAAGACCACGCTCGATTGGCACTTGGGCTGAGATGACAAGGGAGTTCCTTAAAAAGTTCTTTCTGTACCATAAAACAAATACCTTAAAGAAAATAACCATGAATTTCACGCAAAAAGAGGGTGAGACCTTCCAATGTTAGGAGTGATATAAGGATTTCATAAATTCATGTCCACAACATGGCTATGAAATGTGGTGGGTAACAAGATTTTTTGTATAATGGATTGACTTTGCCCATGCGTCAATTTGTGGAGATGATGTGTGATGGCAAATTCATGAACAAGGAAGTCGATGATGCATGAGATTATTTTGATAAACTTGCTGAAAATGCGTAATCATGGGATACCTCCCCAAGACCCACCACTTCTAAGCCTGCTAAACCCAAGGAGAAAGGAAGAATTTATGTTTTGAAGGAAGAAGATGACATAAATGTAAGGGTAGCCAATCTCACAAGGAAAGTCGAGGCGATGGAACTTAAGAAGACAAAACCTATTAAACTTGATAAAGCTGTGGAAGTTGTTTGTGGCATTTGTGCTTGTAACATACATTTAACTGAAAATTGTCCTACTATTCTTGCTTTTCAAGAAATATTGAACCAGTAATCAAATGCCGTGAACAACCTCCAAAGACCTTTCAGAGGACCCACTTCGAATATATACAATTTTAGCTGGAGGAATCATATAAATTTTAGCTGGAGGAATGGACAAACGGCTAACCCACAAGAGGCCCTTACTCAATTTTTAAATCAGATGAAGCCTTAAGAGGATATGATTTAAAAGTTCATGCAAAACCAAGAGTTATTCAACCAGAATATGGTGTAAGCATTCCAAGATCTAAAAAAAATAATGAGAATGTTTGCATCATCAATTCAAAGGATTGAGTCACACTTAGCGATTGGGGAGAAATGGATGCTTCTACCCCAACCCATTCCCAATCTAAAACCGCAATGTGAAATTAGTAACCTAAGCTCTTTAAATCAAATGGAGCAAGCTAAGTCTATCACCAGTCTTAGGAGTGAAAAGACAATTGACAAATCTATTTTGGTGAGGGCTGAAAAGTCTAAGAATCCGGAAGAAGGTAAGAACGATAAACCTAACATTGCTCCACAAGAGGAAGAACTGGAAGAAGTGTGTAAGCCAATTGCACCATTCTCTCAGCAGTTGATTCCACCAAAACCTCTAACTCTTAGGATACTCTAGAGGTGTTTAAGAAAGTGAAGGTCTATATCCTCTACTAGATGTCGTTAAACAAATCCCTTCATATGTCAAATTTTTGAAAGATTTATATATGACCAAAAGACGGTAAAACGTTAAAAAAAAATCTTTTTGACGGAAAAAGTGAGTGCCATCCTCGAGCAAGATATGCCATAAAAATAGAAAGATCTTGGTAGCCTAACCATCACTTGTATAATTGGGAACCAGTGGATTGAGCATGCACTTTTTGACTTGGGGACGAGTGTTAATTTGATCACATTCTCTGTTTATGAACAATTGGGTCTAAGTGAATTAAAACCAACCCAGACCATGTTACAACTTGCCGATCGATCTGATCATGTACCGAGAAGGATGATTGAGGATGTTTTGGTCAAAGTTGATAAATTCTTCCATCTAGTAGATTTTATTGTCATGGATACTCAACCCATTATAGATATGAGTACTTAGATTTCTGTCATTTTTGGTCTCCCATTCCTTACTACATCAAATGCCATCATTAATTGTAGGAATGAAATTATGAATTTATCTTTCAAAAATATGACATTGGAGCTCAATATATTTTTCAATAAGAGCAAACAATCAGAGGATATTGACGATACCCACGACATTAACATGATCAATTCTTTCAAGGATGATAAAGCACTTTTGACTCTATACTTTGACCCTCTAGAGATGTGCATGGCCCACTTCCATAATTTAGATGACGACATGATTATGGAGATAGATGCCTTGCTTGATGCTATGTTGGTACTTGAAGTTAACCAGTGGAGGCCACAATTTAAAACTTTGTCCCGAACTGATGTATTGCCTCTACCATCTAGCCTTAAAACACCGAAGCTTGACCTAAAACCTTTGCTTACTAATCTTAAGTATGTCTACTTAGGTCAAGATGAGACATACCCAGTACTAATTTCTTCTCACCTTGAGAAAGAATAAGAGAGTGAGCTTATTTATACTTCTATTGAGCATAAAGAAGCCATTGGATGGTCGATTGTGGACCTCAAGGGAATTGACCCTTTGATTTGCACTCACCACATTCATCTTAAGGATAATGTAAAAAACTCCTAACAACAACAACGTTAACTCAGTCCAAATATGAAAAAAGTGGTTAAGGCTGAGGTACTTAAGTTATTGGATGCGTGTATCATATATCCTATATTCGACAGTCAATGGGTGAGTCCAACTCAGGTGGTTCCTAAGAAGTCCAGAATCACCATCGTAACCAATGTCGACAATGAACTTGTACCAACCAGAGTTACTTCTGGCTGGAGAATGTGCATTGGTCAAATTTTGAATACCGTCAGAAGGACCACTTTCCTTTACCCTTCATTAATCAAATTTTGAAAAGTCTAGCTGGTCACTCTTACTATTGGTTCCTGGAGGGATATTCGGGCTACAATTAGATAGAGATAACCCTTAAAGATCAAGAAAAGACAACATTAACATACCTCTTTAGCACTTTTGATTATCGAAGGATGCTATTCAGATTGTGTAATTTCCCCACCACATTTCAGGGATGCATGTTGAGAATATTTTTAGACATGCTAGGGAAATATTTAGAGGTCTTCATGGATGACTTTTCTATTTTTGTTCTATCCTTCAGTGAGTGTTTGAAAAATCTCAAAAATGCACCGAAGTGATGTGAGGAGAAGAATTTGGTTTTGAATTGAGAGAGATACCATTTCATGGTTCCCAAGGGAATAGTTCTTGGACACATAGTTTCGTTCAAAGGAATTGAGATAGGTAAGGTTAAAATTGATCCTATCTTTAACATACCTCCACCTAAGAGCATACGTGACGTGCTATACTTCTTAGGACACACCGGATTTTATAAAGGATTCATAAAGGACTTTATCCATCTCTCTCATCCTTTATATAATCTCCTTTAAAAGGATATACCATTTGAGTTGATTGAACAATGCCACGAAGCTTTCACTAAGCTTAAGGGCCTATTGACTCATATCATTCAGCCACCTAACTGGAGCATACATTTTAAGATTATATACGATGCGTTTGACTATGCTATTAGGGCAGTGTTAGTCTAGATAAAAGAGAATAAGCCCTATGTGATTCACTATATAAGTAGAACTCTAAATTCTGTTCAAGTAAACTATTCTATTACAGAGAAGGAACCCTTAGCTGCAGTGGTCGCTTTAGAGAAATTTAAGTCCTACTTGATTGGATCTAAAATCATCATTTACACTGACTATGCAGTGTTAAAGTATCTTCTTTTGAAGAAGGATGCCAAACCTCATTTGATAAGATGGATCCTTTTACTTAAGGAATTCAATATAGAAATATGAGATAAAAAGGGAGTAGCGAACGTAGTGGTTGACTATATCTCTAGACTAGATCTCCGCAATTCTCTTGAGCTGACAATAATAAATGACATGGTCCTTGATGAATAATTGTTTAAACTCTCTTAATTACCTTAGTTTGCTGACATTACAAATTATTTTGTCATAGGTTTCACACCGATATATTGGACTATGCAAAATAAGAATTTTTTTATTTAAAAATTTTTCAGACCAAATTCTAAGGAGATGTTTGTCAGACAATGAACATTAGAGTATTATCTCTTTTTTCACTCCCAAGCTTGTGGTGGTCACTTTTCTGAAATAGCGGTGAAGACCGCTTGAGTTGAAGTAGGAATATGCCAATGTCCTAGAGGGGGGTGAATAGGACTATTTAAAGTTTTACAATGTATTTAAATATCCTATTGCACTAATCCTATCAGATATACAATTATCAGGATTACTCAATTGTAACTCTACTAGCTTCCAATCCTAGTAGAGGGTCCAATCACAAACTATTCAAAAGATAGCAATGTAGAACTTAGTTCATGCTGGACATGACTGTGTATGTGTGTGAGGTGTGATCTCAAACATTCAGATATTGAAATAGTAAAGAAAATCACAAAACAAGGTAATCGCAAACACAGTCATTTTTATAGTGGTTCGACTACTTGTCTACTCCATTCCCAGCTGCTACACTCAACCCTTGAGTGTACCGAATTTCACTAAGGAGGTTTCCCAGGGTTCACCTCAAACCTAAGGTTTTAAATCAGGTTCACCTTCAACCTTTATATGGAGGTTTCTACTCGGTTCACCTCTAACCTTGGAGTTTTACTGGTGCACTCCTAACCAGATGTTTATGGCCACACAGAGCAAGGGTCCACACAACGGACCCAGATGTTTATGCTATCCACAGAGTAAGGGTCCACATAACGCACCTACAGTGTACACTCCCACCGGAGGTCTCCTTTGAGGACTTCAAATGGTGAACAACACTTAAGACCCAAACCTAGAAAGGAATGATCACAAGTATCCTCTGGACTCTAGGTACTTACGGATAATTTAATGAGTCCCTTTTAGCGCAGTGATGAACATCTTCTTCTTGTTGATGAAGAGTCTACAGCTCCCTTGATCCGCAACATAAAAAATGTACCAGTACTAGGCTTTGGGTCGGGTCAAGGTTAGGACAGAAATTCAATCTCTTGGAATTTTTCTATAAGGAACATAGAGTGATTCCCGTCATGTATTCATTCAAGGCATCACAACTTAATGATATACTATTAATATAGTTGCTGGAGGATCCTTGAATGTGAAAGTTCATTTCCCAATCCACTCTATTGAATATCAATGGAAAGAGTGGATTAGAAGATGAACTCCTGTGAGAGAAAGGGCTTTGGGTATATGATCTGAGGGTAAGACACACAAAAGCACTCTCTTCTTTCTCTACCAGCAATAAAGACTAACCTCTCTATATATAGGCAAAAGGTTCCAACGGATATAAAACAGTCACATTTATGGTAGAGTTCGATATCGTCGAGCAGGGTCGATATCATTGAGCGTATACTCGTGATAGCATCGACTGACCGCTCGATGATACAAACTCAAATGTCATTTTCACTTTTGGAAGCCTTTTGCTAATTGGTCGATGGGATCGAGACACACATCGATGTTATCGAATTTCAAACTCTGATTCCATCGATAGAGGGATCGATCTATCGACAGGTGAAAACAAGATAAATAAGCCTTGAAGAATTTTAGGTTTTAAAGATATGATCAGGGAACAGCCGATGTCATCAAAATTTGAATGTCGATGATATTGAGACCTTGTCGATAGGATAAATAAATCATATAGATTTACCTATAAGCACGCTGGTTAGTTTGTGCCAGACTTGATCCAATCGACCAGTACTCAATGACATCGACATAAGAATATCGATTTCCTCGAATGGCCCCCAATCAACGTTTAAAACACCCTGAGATATTTGTTGGAGGAAATATGTGCCCACTATCGATATGATCAAATGACTTCCGATATGATCGATATTTGAATTCAGATTGAATCGAAACAGTCATCGATATATCGAAGCTTATAGTATTTTTCTTTAGAAAAATAGGGGAGTCAGAAAACTTCCTGTCGATATTATTGATCCACTTCCGATGGGATCGATATTCGAATATCGATGATATCGATTGAAACTTTAATATATCGATAAATCGTCCAGATGAATGTGCGGTTGCTGGACACTTTTTGTCCTTGCTCGATTGTATCGATTGAGATGCCGAGGACATCGACAGAGCAGGTCGATCATATCAAAATGTGAATCGATACAATCGACAGGGTAAGAAAACTTGAAAATTTTTCTGTTTGGTAAAAAGTTTTCTTACAATAAAATCTTAAGATGTTCTACTTAGTTTTAAGGGTTTTAATCACCTGGTGTTTTGGGACATGGGATGTGAGGCTATGATTTTTCTATGGCAACCTTTCACACATCTAGTTGAAGCAGACACTTGAATTGATCTTCCTATTAGGCACTGTTGTTCGACTGACTCAACTTACACCATAATTGACAAACAAGAGCACTAGTAGGTGCACTTACAATCTCCCTCTTTGTCAATTACGTGATAAAATACCCAAAACACCCTAGAAAAATATCTAGACAGATACATTCTAAATCGTGTATACATGTGATTACATAATTTTAGAAATTCTAACACTTTCATGTACACAACCACAATTTACTCCCCCTTACTGTAAAAACTCCTTTCTTGGTGCAGCTGCTCCCCCTTGCACCCACAACATATAAGAGCACAAATATCCAATTTTCCACATGGGGTATTTTTAGCTGTTCTCCCCCTTTTTGTCAGTCATTGGCAAAGGCAGAACAAGTGATTTTGACTGAAGATTTGAAGCATATGAGAGAACCACGGTCAGATAGATGTATATAGATATTCAACAGTGATAAGCATACATCAATGAAGGCAGGAAGCAAAATAGATGAAGCAATCAGCACCGTCATTGTTTAAGTAACAGGAATGGCAATGAGATAAGAATTGTATGCAGCCATATTCAATCAGTATCCAAAAAAAAATATACTGCCACAGACAACAGTAAACTATTAACTAACATAAATATCAAACCCATGTAGAGATAAAACATAAAAACACTTTATCATAGTTTGTAAGTCTATTACACACATAACCATAATCATAAGGCATTCCGAAAGGATTCCAGGTATGTGATAAATGAAAAGAGAGACTGGACATGCTTTATGAAGAAGGAAGAATGTTCAGAATTTGTTCTGTAGCATGTTGCAGCGACTCCAGGCTTTGTCGGATTTCTGAAAGATAGACTTCACAGTTATCAAGTTTCTTCATCATGCATGATTGAGCATCCAAAAGATTTTGTAAACTATCTTGCACTGGGATAGATTGAATGTTGTTTGTGGTATCGAGGCTTTGCATAGACTTACCATGGCTTGACATTTGATTGGTTCTTTCAACACAAGAGACTTTGTCATAGAGATGCAGATTATGGATGTCTTTATAATTGAACCAGCTACATGGATGTGGAAGATCATGAGTAGGTGGTAGACCGAATTGACATGAAAGCTTAGATAGAAGACATGGAAATGGAATTATAGTGATGGATTCTTCAGAAGACACGAATTATCTGTTGTAAAATCAGAGTAGGTAGACATACTGGAATCCCTAGATGAACATCATATAACACATTCAGAATGTATGGAGAGAGATTGTTGCCAAAAACTTCACAGGGATAGACATTAGTGCTGAAAATACTGTGAAGAATTTTATAGGTAGGATCAAGGTGCTTAACATGGAGTATATTCTTTGTATTCCTGGGAATTGTGGCACCATTGTGTAAAGCTCGAGTAACTTCCCGCCATACACCGAGACCATTCATGTTTTGATCTGATACGGGTATTCCAGTGGATTCTATGTCAATCAGTCTACCTATCAGCCTTGGTGTGATGCCTTGATTTATGACTGCGACTGAGATGAGTGGAGGATCTTTTCAACATTGTAAACAAGATTTAGAAATTTATGCACCAGATTGTGTTGAAATGTTCTACCAAGATTTACAACATTGTCCCACCCAATCTATTTCAAGAGGTCGATGATCTTAAAAGGTTCAATGCACTTTTTATGAATTGCTCGTTCTGCCATAAAGTTGATGTTAAACAGGGAAGAAGAAGCTGTCACATTCTGCTTACCTTTCTCATTTGAAATGCTTCGAGGAAGAGCTGGCAGATTTTTTCTTCTGGGCATCTTGAAGGAGGATGAACAAATTTTAGAATGTGAGTCCCAGTCTGAGATCAGATGTACTTCTTCAGATAACATGTTTTTAGATGCCATGATAGTCACACATTTTTAGTTTCGCATAGGAGTTTGGAAAAAAATTGACCGTCCTGGCGCTTCAGTTACCCAAGAGGTCATCAATGGTATCGATTCCTTATCGATGAAATCGACATTCTAAATGACCAATTGACAGTCATCTCGAAAGTGATCATTTTTCATATTTTCCTACATTTTGACAATCTTTCCCGTATAGAATAGTGCAATTTCAACAAGCAAGTATTCACGAAAATTTTTTGTACAAGTCAAAAAGTATAAACATTGAAATGTTTATGTACAAAAAGATGAGGTGAAAAGGACCCCAGATGTAAAATTAAAAGCTCAGCAAAAAATTTCACATTTCAGCACATGTTTAGATCTTGATGTATGATCTAAATGAGTTTCCTCATTCTCAATGTTTCTCAACGTTACTCCTTTCTTTTCCTATAATAATGTAGCAGTGGTTATTTGTGCGAAGACCTTTCATTATTGGTTTTCCTGATTGATTTAGGATCTCGCATTCTTCTTTGTTGAATTTGATCACATGCTCATTATCACAGATTTGAGAGATGCTTAAAAGATTATGCTTCAATCCTTTTATGCAATAAGCATTCTCATTTTTGAATGATTCGATTCCGCTTATGATTCCTTGTCCAATCACTTTAGCGGTGGTATCATCTCCATACGTGATTATCCCCTTTTTAAGAACCGTATATTCTGAGAGAAGGGATTTGTCGCATGTGACATGTCTTGAGCAACCACTGTCTAGGTACCATCTAGCATCATTGCTTGTTAAATGATCTAATTGTATAACAAGACAATTTCTCTTCTTTTTGATTACCTATTTTGTGACTGGATTCTTACTTGTGGCAGATTTATTTTTCTTATCGGATTCGACCACTTGATTCACTGAGTCTTTCTTCCTGTCAGATGGTTTGAATGGTAATAGTTGTATATATCCTTTGTTCAACACATCCTTTGAATCACCACTTGTCTGATAAGCATGATTTTTGCCTTTGTTGTTACTAGAAATATCAGTTTTTCCATGTGTTCCATATCCAGTTCTTGTTCTAGCTTTTTCATATCCCAAGCCATATTTGTTGTTTCCAGATTTTCCCATACCCAAAAGTTTTTCTAACCTCTCACCACTGGAAATATTTACAATGTAGTTGGGCTATTTTCAGGATTCTTCTAATTCATTTTGAAGTGTATAATTTTTATTCTGAAGAATCAAGTTTTCCTCATTTAATGCTTTGATGTATTTCTTTAATTTTTTCGACTCAGATTTCAAGGAAATGTTGGTTCTTTCAAGTCTATCATTATCTGAGTGACATTGCTGTAAATTAGTAATTAGATGAGTATTAATATTTGAAGTTTTATCTAAATCTAATTTCAGCAATTCCTTTTTTATCTCAATTATACCAAGTCTTTTGACAATGTTAACGCTATGAATGTAAAGTTGATTATAAGCATCTTGTAATTTATCCTTTTCAACTTCTTCCTCTTCTTTAGACTCATCATTATCAGATGAACATGATTCAGTGGCTTGTTGTTTTTTCTTTCTTTCAAATTCCACAACAATGATTGGAGTGGTGGTGGAGACCATAAGAATTTTCAATGATTTCTGATCTCCATCACTTTCTGAGTCACTATTTTCTAAATTTGACTCCTCCGTATCATCCCATGTGGCGGCCATTGCCTTGCCCTTGATTTTTTTATTGGGCATTCAGTAGATAGGTGTCCATACTCCCGACAGGCGTAGCATTGTGGTTCTTTGGTCCTTTTTCTAATTTTTCCTGCAGAAGGTTTGTCATCCACCTTTCTACCTCTAGAGGGGCGGCCGCGATTCCTTTGAAAGAACCTTCTGAATCTTTGTGCCAGCAGAGCCACTTCCTCATCTTCATCTTCTTTTTCATTCTCACTGTCCTCATGTTTTGATTTCTTAGAAGTTTTTAGGAAAGTATTTTTGGATTTCTGGGATTGAGTGAAGTGTAGTTCAAAAGTCTGTAGGGAACCTACCAGTTCTTCTACCTTCATTTCATCAATGTTTCTACACTCCTCAATTATTATTATCTTGGGATTAAACCGTTCTGGTAGGGATCTTATGATTTTCCTACATATTTTAGGTACCAGAACTTTTTCTCCCAATCCACCCATGGAGTTACAAATAATATTCAATTTGGTGAAAAACTCCATAAATGTCTCATGCTCTCCATCCTAAGATTTTTGAACTGTGAAGTCAAAAGTTGTAGTTTAGATCTCTTCACAGTACTTGTGCCTTCATGGGTTGTTTCCAATAGATCCCATGCTTTCTTGGATGTCTCACACATACTTATCTGATTAAATATATCTTGAGACACGTCATAGTAGATAACGTCCATTGCTTTTACTTCAGCAGTTCGCTGTTCTTTGTCAAGCACCGTTCACTTTTCTTTGAGTTTGGGCTTAGTGATGGTAGTTTCATCTTCAAGTACGATTTGTTCAGATGGTACCGGATATCCCTTTTCAACTATATCATAAACATCATGATGTAAAGATCTTAGGAAGTAATGCATTTTAGCCTTCTAGTATGCATAATTTGAACCATCAAATACTGGAGGTCTAGTGACTGATGAGCCCTCTCCTTTGGCCATATTTCACAACTTCAATCAAGATCACTCTCTATGCGATGAAGCCCTTAAAGAGACACCCGCTCTGATACCAATTGAAATAGCGGTGAAGACCGCTTGAGTTGAAGTAGGAATATGCCAATATGTCCTAGAGGGGGGTGAATATGACTATTTAAAGTTTTAGAATGTATTTAAAAATCCTATTGGACTAATCCTATCAGATATACAATTATCAGGATTACTCAATTGTAACTCTACTGGCTTCTAAGCTTAGTAGAGGGTCCAATCACAAACAATTCAAAAGATAGCAATGTAGAACTTAGTTCATGCTGGATATGACTGTGTATTTGTGTGAGATGTGATCTCAAACATTCAGATATTGAAATAGTAAAGAAAATCACACAAACAAGGCAATCGCAAAAACAGTCATTTTTATAGTGGTTCGACTACTTGTCTACTCCACTCCTGGTTGCCGCACTCAACCCTTGAGTGCATCGAATTTCATTAAGGAGGTTTCCCAGGGTTCACCTCAAACCTAAGGTTTTAAATCAGGTTCACCTTAAACCTTTACATGGAGGTTTCTACTCGGTTCACCTCTAATCCTGGAGTTTTGCTGGTGCACTCCTAACCAGATGTTTATGGCCACATAGAGCAAGGGTCCACACAACGCACCCAGATGTTTATGCTCTTCATAGAGCAAGGGTCCATACAACGCACCCACAGCGTACACTCCCACCTGAGGCCTCCTTTGAGGACTTCAAATGGTGAGCATCACTTAAGACCCAAACCTAGAAAGGAATGATCACAAGTGTCCTCTAGACTCTAGGTACTTACCGATAAGTTGATGAGTCTCTTTTAGCGCAGTGATGAAGATCTCCTTCTTGTTGATGAAGAGTCTTCAGCTCCCTTGATCCGCAACACAAAAGATGTACCAGTACTAGGCTTCGGGTCGGGTCAAGGTTAGGACGAAAATCCACTCTCTTGGAATTTTCCTATAAGGAACATAGAGTGATTCCCGTCATGTATTCATTTAAGGCATCCTAGCTTAATGATATGCTATTAAGATAGTTGCTAGAGGATCCTTGAATGCGAAAGTACATTTCTCAATCCACTCTATTGAATATCAATGGTAAGAGTAGATTGGAAGATGAACTCCCATGAGAGAAAGGGCTTTGGGTATATGATCTGAGGGTAAGACACAAAAGCACTCTCTTCTTTCTCTACCAGCAATAAAGACTAACCTCTCTCTATATATAGACAAAAGGTTCCAACAGATATAAAACGGTCACATTTATGACAGAGTTTGATATCACTGAGCAGGGTTGATATCATCGAGCGTATACTCCCGATAGCATCGACTGACCGCTCGATGATACAAACTCAAATGTCATTTTCGCTTTTGGAAGCCTTTTACCAACTGATCGATGGGATCGAGACACACATCGATGTTATCAGATTTCGAACTCTGATTCCATCGATAGAGGGATCGATCTATTGACAGGTGAAAATAAGAGAGACAAGCCTTGAAGAATTTCAGGTTTTAAAGATATGATCGGGGAAGAGCCGATGTCATCAGAATTTGAGTGTCGATGATATCGAGACCTTGTGGATAGGATCGATAAATCATATAGATTTACCTATAAGCACGCTGGTCAGTTTGTGCCAAACTCGATCCAATCGACCAGTTCTCGATGGCATCGACATAAGAATATCGATTTCCTCGATTGGCCCCTGATCAACGTTTAAAACACCCTGAAATATTTGCTGGAGGAAATATGCGCCCACTATCGATATGATCGAATATTTGAATTCAGATTGAATCAAAACAGTCATTGATATATCGAAGCTTATAGTAGTTTCCTTTAGATAAACAGGGGCACCGAAAAACTGCCTGTCGATATTGTCGATCCACTTCCTATGGGATCGATATTCAAATATCGATGATATCGATTGAAACTTCGATATATTGATAAATCGTCCAGATGAATGTGCGGTTGCTGGACGCTTTTTGTCCTCGCTTGATTGTATCGATTGAGATGCCGAGGACATCGACAGAGCAGGTCGATCATATCGAAATGTGAAGCGATACAATCGACATGGTAAGAAAACTTGAAGATTTTTCTGTTTGGTAAAAAGTTTTCTTACAATAAAATCCTAAGATGTTCTACTTAGTTTTAAGGGTTTTAATCACCCGGTGTTTTGGGACATGGGATGTGAAGCTATGATTTACCTATAAAAATCTTCCACACATCTAGTTGAGTCAAACACTTGAATTGATATTCCTGTTAGGCGCTGTTGTTTGACTAACTCAACTTACACCGTAATTGATAAACAAGAGCACTAGTAGGTGCACTTACATTTTCTACTAAAAAGACCATGACCAAAATTCTGCAGTGTGGCTTTTATGGGCCCACTATGTTTAAGGATTCTCATGGGTTTTGCAAAGCTTATGAGCATTGTAATATATTGGGAGGATTGTCCCATCGAAATATGATACCACTAAACCCCATTCTAATTATTGAAGCATTTGATTGATGGGGCATTGATTTCGTGATGTCATTCCCCCAATCCTTTGGAAACATCTACATATTGTTGGCATTAGACTATGCTACCAAGTGTGTTGAGGCGATGCTGTGATGAAATAATGATCATAAAATAGTCATTCAATTCTTGAAAGAAAACATCCTTTCCTACTTCGGAACGCCTCGAGCCTTCATTAGTGATGGAGGTTTACACTTTTGTAATAGGCTATTCAAGAACTTAATGAAGAAATATGATATCTCTCATAAGGTGAGTACTCCATACCACCCACAGACAAGTGGGCAAGCCGAGATTTCCAACAGAGAAATTAATAAAATTTGAAAAAAACAATTAACCCCGATCGTAAAGATTGGTCAATCCACTTGACTGATACTTTATGAGCTTACTATATAGCTTTTAAGACCCCCATTGGAATGTCTCACTTTAGACTTGTCTATGGGAAAGCTTACCACTTGCATGTAGAGTTCGAACATAGAGCCCACTAGGCTATTATAAATCTGAACTTTAACTTAGACAATGCTGGCTCGCTGCGCAAGCTTCAATTGAATGAACTTGAAGAAATTTGGAATGATGCATACGAGAACTCTAGAATTTACAAGGACATGATGAATATGTTCCATGATCAGAACATCCTTCGAAAATCATTCTTAACCGGTCAAAAAGTCCTTTTGTACAATTCTCGTTTACATCTTTTTCCAGGTAAACTTTGCTCTCGTTGGACTGGTTCTTTCACTGTTACGAACATATACCCTCATGGGGCCATCTAGATAAAAAATGTAACGAATGACAATACTTTTATAGTAAATGGTCATCGTCTCAAGCCATTTGTTAAGAAGTTTGATTTAGAGGACATGTCCATGCCTCTGATTGATCCTGTGTACTAAGATTGACCTCCTAGTCTAATGGAGGTATAATTAGGATTATTGTTTTCATAGGACTTAAGATTATGATAATATTTTTTTAGTTTGTTTAGTTTTCATGCTAACCTTTTTACATGTTGAGAACTTTGGGAAAAGCTTCAATTCTCCTTCTTTAGGTACTACCTTTCCATCATTTCTCCTTTCTTTTCGTTGTCTCATGTACATTGGATGCCTATATCTTTTACATTAAGAACATTGTAGATTTTATGTTAGGGGTGTGGATTAGGTAAACTAATCAATATTTTCTTAGCTTTGAGTAAAAATTTTAAAATTTTTCAATTTTTCTAATGAAAAACCTATTTAGAAAGTGATAGTTTGTGCATTTAAAAATGTTTTAAGTATGATGATAAGAGGGAGTTTGAATTTTGAATTGTTGGAGTTTGATCAACTAAGTAGACTATCACTTAAGTTCTTTCATTTAATTGATTAAGAGAAAGTTTGAATATCATGTTGAGCTAAATCACAAGACACATTCAATTTGCTTTCTGTGAATTGTGCTAGAATTTTTAATTGCTAGTATGTATATCATTAATAGATATTGAGAATTGAGTTTGGAGAATTTTATCTACCTTTAAAAAAACAAAAAGAATAAGTTAAAAAACAGAAAGATTGACAAAAAGGTCATGTATGATAAAAAGACTGGAAAAGAATGAAAAGTTTGAAAAAAAATGACCATCGATATAAAATCAAAACTGGAAAAAGAAGAAAAGGGGGATAAGTTCGGAATCAACACTTAATTGTTTAATTAATCTTAAAGTGATGAGCATGGATAACATTATGAAATGATAAGTATTTTTTTGAAAAGTAAGTTGGAATTCACTAAGTACATTGAAAAAACTTGATATATGAACTTATGCTCTGTCACGCCCCAAACTCGGAAAAGGAATCCCAATCGTCGAATTTGGTGCCGATAGCCTCCGTAGTACCCCATTCTCAGCTCCTAGCATTCATATGCCAGATTCTGATCCTAGGATCCTACAAGGAGGATATTTTTTTTTATTTTTTTTTCAATGTACATTTAACTAGTAATAAGCATAACCACAAGATTACCCAATTCATAAAGGCAACATCATCATCACATATCCACTAATATAATCATTTGAGTAAAACACTGAAAGGGAAATACATAAATAGAAAATTAAGCTTCAGAAGACCACTGCACGCTCCAAGCTCAACATTGCTGCAACCTAACATCACCTGCACGCATCTATCGTGCATTAGCTTATAGAAAGCTTAGAGGGTGGTGTAAGTGTGTGCACAAGGTAAGTGTCAAGTATTCAATACAATGCCATAATCATACAATACCAAAAAATTAGTAATCCATAAACCATACAATGTCTGAATAAGTAGGAACACTGATAAGATCATGAATTATCAGAGTAAGAAGAAATACTGATAAGAGCAGGAATTATCAGAGTAAATAAAAATACTGACAAGATCATAAATCATACGATAACAGAGTAAGCGGAAGTATGGACAAGTCTATAAGTCAATCAATATTAGAATATGTAATATATAACAGCTATGCGATAAGGAGTCATAAAGAGCCAAATATCAGATGTCGAGGATGCAATGTAATATACAAATCCTGCTAAGTCTGCTTAGGCCATATAAGTGCAGAAACATAGCAACCAAGATGTCATATACCTGCACGGGGTCCACCACAAGGGACTTCTATCCAAACATAGCAACCAAGATTTCATTCGCATTGTAATGCAATATGCAATGCGAATGAAATAACCATACTGGAGTGTGAAGTCGGGATGATAGTATGTAGTAGTGCAAGCTACGGGGTCCACCACAAGGGACTTCTATCCAAATCAGTCTCATACATAAATTTGGATAGTCAGACTCAACGTGGTAAACTCCTGAACTCAGGTTAGTCGTGCGCCCAACCTAAATCCTTGCCATAATGAAGGTACACAATAATTAGTTGTGCACCACCAGCTCGAGTGGATAGTGAATGAATGAATGAATGAGCATGCACTCCTACTCAATAAGTCCACATATCAATACGGTTCATCTCTAGAAAATCACCGGGGTCTATTACACTCCAAACCAAATTATCGCCCCATCGCATGCAATAAGGCGAGTGGAAGAGACCTCACTATCTGCTTGCCAATATCGGGCCCGACTCGTCAATAGCAGACCCATTCTTGGAGCTGGTCAGACTCAGCCTAGCATTGCCCCCTCCTCTCGGGCAGGTAAGGCCACACCCCCTTCCAACCGATCATGACATAGTGGGAGACGCAGCCTATCGGTATACAACCCTCATACACTCATGCATCCACTCGGTCTAGATGTTGGAGCAACCTCTGGAACCAAGAGAGTTTAGAAACTTTCACCCAGGGATATCTATAGCACCCAATGTAGAACAAATTTTTGGTGTCCCATCTGGCCATCCACGATATGCCTGTAGAGGCTACGACCCTGATGTTGCTAGGGCATGTAGTAATCACAGCACACAATGTAAGATGCATGAGTCATACAATCCAGTCATGCATTAATCCTGCGCATACCGTGCGCTCATGTGAGATAATGTTCGCCTATCAGGGAGTCTCATAACAACCGGCACTATGACATATGCAATGGTCAATCTTATCTCATAACAGATATATAGATAATGTGCATGGGTATTTATCATGATGCTATGCAGTCATATACTCATAATCAGAAATCAGTCATGACAATCGAAATCAGCAATCGGTCATGTCAATCAAAATCGATCGGTAATCAGAGTCGATAAACCGGTCATGTTGATCAGAATCAGAAATCGGTTATGGCAATCGGAATCAGCAATCGGTCACGTCAATCGAAATCAATTGGTAATCAGAGTCCACAAATCAGTCTTGAACGATAATCGACCTCAATAATCAGAATCGACAATCGGTCTTGACGCAAGACGGGGTTCATAGATGGACGGCCGATGATGGTCCAAGCAATATTAATGGGGTTGATTCATTTGGGTTAACCCACTAGAGAATGATGAGAATGGGTCTAACCAGGCTTAAGGAAAGGTTACAATGTGGACATCCAACCATCATTGCCCATCAATGTGGACATCTAACTAACATTGCTCCCAAGGAGTGGCCTACATAGGGCCAAACATATAATGGGCTCGTGGCCTCACATAAGGGCCATAAACATATCATATTGGGTCTTACTCAAGGGCCTCACATGCATCACATTAGGCCATGTACCATGAGCTTCATACAAGGTTCTCATGAAACAGCCCATGGCCCACACAATAGCTAGAAAATAAATGGGCATTGTCCACAATATTCTACACACCTTGTTGGGCTCCAAGTAATGGGCCAAGGCTTAAATACATCAGATGGGCTTCATGAGGGGCAGCCCATGGCCCAAAAACATCATGGCCAAGGAAGATATCCTACTCATGCATTATGTTGGACTTCATGGGCAACCCACATTCCGCCAATTAAATAGCCAAGATGTAACCAACATCCACCAATGTGGGCTTCAGCCTAAAACTAGGCAAGTTGGGTGGGCAACAAGGATTCAGTCACATATATCATATTGGGCCCTTATGGGGTGGTCCATTAAATCCAACAAAATAGATGGGTAGAATGTGTAACACATACATCATATCAGGCCCTCATGGGGCAGCCCGTGGTCTAGAAAAAATAGACAGTGTGTTTCCATTATACACATCCAGGTGGGCCTCACAACTGTACTATGGGCAGCCAATCACACAACAAATGAGGCCCTTGCACATCATAAATGAACCTCACCAAAGGTGGCCAGCCCAGATATGGTATATACAATATGGTACAACCCATTTGGAATATGAAATTTAACTCGTAATGGGGTCTACGGCCCATACACAATCTGGGAAAAAGGGACGGACAACATGTGCGTATTACTTATATATGGTGGGCCTCACTAGGGAGACCACACTGCCAAATGGATGAGTAGTATGTATATCACATATACATCATATTGGGCCTCATAAGGCAACCTATGGCCCTCACAATGACTAGAAAATAAATGGTTAGCATTCTTATTATCTCATACACCATGTCGGGATTCTAGGGACGGGCCATGGTCTATATACATCAAGGTGGGCTACATAAAGGCAGCCCATAAGCCTCATTTATCATGGTGGGCCTTTTTGGGGTAGCCCATGTAATTCAACAAAACAGATGGGCAACATGTACAACACATGAATCATAACATGCCCACATGGGGCAGCCCATGGCCTAGGAAGGATGGGTGGATAGTGTGTGTAACACATACATTAAAGTGGACCTCATGGGGCAGCCCATGGCCCAAAAATAGACAAACAGTGTGTACATAACACATATATTATGGTGAGCCTCTCAGGGCAGCCCACGACCCAAAATGGATGAACAGTGTGTATATAACAAAGACATGGTGGGCCGCACAAGGCAATATTTTAGTGGACGTCCCAGCCCCCAGTGTTCCCTGTAGTGCGTCCACCTGAAATTTGGATCTGCTACATTAACGTGGACCCACACTATAGAGTGGGCTGGGAAAAATCCGATGGAGGGTGTGGGGGCCCCACACATCACCAATGGGCTCCACAGTAGATGGATTGCATGAATATATGACATGTACAACAAGGTAGGCCGTTTGTTGCATAGTCAGGCCACCTACTACTGGCCCTGAATGGGGCGTCCAAACTGCTGGTCAGCCTGGATAATGTACATATTCCTGGTGGGCCTGATGGATGTGGGTCACCCACAAACAGCACAGTGGGCCTAAAAAAGTTTTTAATGGTGGTGTCAACACACTACGACCCAGTAGCATGCAGGCCTGCTGCTGGACGGGCAGCAACGCTGAAACACTTATAGCATGGTGGGCCCTGCATTTATATAGCAAGTGGGCCCACCGTTCATGTCCAGACAGTGTGGACATACAGCACATGGATCTTGGTAGACCTCACGTCCTAGCAGTGGACGGACGGCCTGGGTGAAATCACATAAATCACATGGGTCCCACTGTCCAGCAATGGACGGTGGACAACATGGATAAAACATGCATATCAGAGGTGGGTCCACACGTGTGGCCCACCTCAGCTTTGGATAAAGCTGATATTTATTTTCCCCGCATGCAGTCCGGCAGCCCCTGCTGTTGGACGTCCCTTGACTGAACGGTTTGGATGAAACACACCATGGTGCATCCCATGCTGTCAGATGGTGAGATACAACACATATAACAAGGTGGGGTCCACGTGAGTGGGCCACCTTGTTAGAATCAAGTGATATTTGAAGTTTCCCTCCAAACAGAGCCTGCCCAGAACGGACAGAGAGATACCCTGTTGGGCAGGTAGTATGGACAAAACACATACACATGGTGGGCCCCACCATAGACGCGGTCCACCAGGAGGGTGGGACTTATCCATATGGGCCACAAAAGGATGGACAGAGTGGATTAAACATAAACATCACCATGGGCCTGCGGCTGGCAGATTTTTGCTGCAGGACCTGTCCCAAACAGGGACTCACATCTTAAGATGATCTCCTTAGATGGACGGTGTGGAATCAGTACATTCACACGAAGGTGGTCCCACATCCATGTACAACAGGTGGTGGGTCCCACCGTCCCATCTGGGTGATGTGGACAGAGCATATATAGCAGATGAGTTCCACCGTCCCTTGCTGGACGGTGGATGGTGCGGATATGAAACACATAAATCGTGTGGGCTCCACCATCCCTGACTGGATGGTGGACAGCATGGATAAACGCATGCACCAGGTGGGTCCACGTACACGTGGCCCACTAGATTGAATCAAACTGATATTTAGGTTCTTACCAACGTCCAGACCCATCGGATTGTCTGGACAACATGCGTCATGGTCAATCACAGCCCACGTGGTCATGCTAGATCCAACATCTGATAGATGGTGTGGGTGCAATGCACTCACAAGGTGGGGTCCACGTCAGTGTGGCCCACCTACTCTATATCAGAGTGATACTTATATCTTCCTTCATCCAGCAGATGAGTCGGGAGGTGCAGAAGCACTGCACGTTCCTGCTGTTAATATGGTGTGGCCCATAGGCATTGGATCTGGCCATGCAGATGGACAATGAGGATAGGAAACACGTACATTAAGGTGGGGTCCATGTCAGTGGGTCAACCCACTAAAAACAAATCAGGCCGGTGCAAGCGGTTTCCCTTCAAATAGGGCCCTCCCAAAATCGGCAGCGAGATAGGCCCTGATGGGTGGACGGCTTGGATAAAATACATGCATCATGGTAGGGTCCATAAGGGTGGGCCGCACAGCCCTGGACCAAGGTGGTATTCGTGTTTTCCCCACCATCCAAGCCTGCCCAAAGATGAGTTGCAAGATAGCCATGTATGATGGCAACAAAGTTGTCCCGCTATATGGACGGTCTAGATCATCAATCTTCAATGATGGGCCCTCAAACTACAGAGAGAGAGAGAGGCACCCACCTTTAGATCTCTTCTTCATTCTTCTTCCAATGCAGGCTAGAGATCAAATGGATGGACTTCAATGGTTAAGATCAGACTTGGATGGTGGAGACGGAAGGTAGGAATGTGGGCCACACTAGTTTCTCTCCCATAGAAGCCATGGACGGTTGCTTGGAGAGAATGAGGGAGAGGGAGATGAGAGAGAGAGATTGAAAGAGAGAGATGGGTGAGTGATGTCGTGGGTGTACTTTGTGTAAGAGAGAGTTTGACTTTGGGGTTGCTTGGGGATGAGGTTGTACTTTGACATATGAGGTGATGTGTAATTGATTGATGAGATTGATGGAATTTGATATGATGTTCTCTTGGGTTTTACAACGCGTGGTGTTTTCCTTGAACTGAACATGGGCCCACATCTCCTGGTCTAGGTATCGCCTTGGCACGCGAGATGCGGCATTGGAACCACAGCAACGACATGGTCGCACTGGTACAAGTCTAGGGTCGAGCTGACTCTAATATACGGAACACGTCTTAGGATTGTGCACAAATGTCAACAACAGATCGTGGGTTACCGGAATTTGATTGGGAGGATTGCGGGAGCCTACAGAATGGTACGGTCTAGGATATGGGCCTGACATGCTCTTAAGTGATTGATGAAGAACTTATTTGATTGATTGCTTGTGTGATTCAACTCTGGGTTTTCAAAATTTCACTCTCGCTTCTTTAGATTATACTCATTCATACTTGATTGCACAAAAGATTGTTTTATGAAAGTAATTTAAACATTGAGAATTGAGGATTTCTTCACGCATATTTTGCTTGGGACTAGCAAAATGCCGGTTGGGGTGTATGTCGAGTGTCAAATATTACATATTTTCCATTGTTTATATCATGGTTTTATAAACATGATAATGCTTATTGGGTATATTTTATACATGTTTGTATTGCGAGGTAAATCTGAGTGTTTGAATTGGAAAGAATGTTATAAGCATGGATTTAATGCTTTAGAATCACCAAAGCAAGGAGTGGATCTTAGGAGATCAAGATTGAAGATTTTAAGACCTTAAGATCCAAGAAAACCAAGTATAAAGGATAAAGAAAGACTAGAGAAGATTATAGAGTTCATAACAGAAAACAGGCCAGTTCGGTCCGAATGAAATCCCACAAAATAATCTAGCAACCAAATATGAAATTCAGGGATAATCATGTTTGACCAAAGGATAATTTGGTCCAACCAAAGGAAGAATTTGGTGTGACCGAAAGTGCACAAAAAGATCTAATGCTAAAAGAAGTTAATTCAGTTCGACCAAAATATAATTTGGTCCAACCGAAACTTAAGTTTGGTCCAACCGAACTCAAGCTAAAAATGACCAAAATTAAGCAATCATTGGAGACAATCCGATCTCAATTCGAATTCAAATTCGGTCTGACTAAAAGTGATTTCGGTTCGACCGAAGCGTAACTTTGCTACGTAAATTTATGGCGGTTTTCAAAGTCAGCTGGACAATGACTATAAATATGGATTCTCCAAGGTATTCTAGGCACGAATTAGGGTTGAAAAAGTGGAGCAAAGTATTAGAGAACTTCAAGGAGTCCTTCCTTCTTCTTCTAGTTAGTTTTTATATTTTCTCTAAGAGTTTTTGTCAAGCCTGTGTCCTAGCATATTGCCATTCCATAGGATCCTGCGACCTTCCCAGTCGAATTTCGATGACCCGCGACCTGTAGTTAGCATTTGTGCACGACCTTAAGTCACATCATGTAAACCTTTGCCAACTTAACTGGAGACCTATGCAGTGCGACTGTGTTGTGTCTCATGCTCTAATCTGACACTTAGATCATAAGATGTGGCCCGTGCATTATAATGGTCGTGGACCGCACATTGCGGGACCAACCTATCCCATATGGCACCATTCCCTAGGTAATCATGAGGGTGATGACATCACCCTAACTATAGCCACCCTACCCTAGCCCCTAGCCCCATGCCTCTTACAAAACAATAATTGGTAGCCCCCATGCCTTCTTACACCCCTCTTACAACTAATGATTGCCTAGCTAAGAGAGCTAACAATCATTACCTCTCTCTCCCCCTTATCTCTCTCTCTCTCTCTCTCTCTCTCTCTCTCTCTCTCTCTCTCTCTCTCTCTCTCCCTCTCTCCCTCTTTCTCCCATTCTCCATTGCTAGAGAAGCTTGGGACATCCACGCAAACCCCTAAAATCCAACCCTCTTTCACCCATTTCCCCACCAATCCAACCATCAAAAGTCCATCTCGTCCATTAAAAGAGCTTCATAGGAGCATTGGAACATAAGGGAAGAAGAAGAAGTTCAAGATCCAAGGTGGGTGCCATGTTTATGGTAGATCTTCCATATGTCTTTGATTTTCTTGCTTAGGATAATGTAGGACCCACTAATCAATGGTGGAGATCCTACTTGACCCTTTGGATGTGACCAATGGCCCATCCTTGATGCATGCATGATCCATGATGGGGCCATTCTCCATTGACCCCATCATGATTTTTGAGTTAATCCATGCTATTGATGGGTCTTCTAGACCTTTGATTCATGGTGAGAATGACATCCACACCTTTGATTCTCTTATGTAAGACCATGCAATGCATGAGACTCATCTTGATGAATGTATGATGTACATGTGCATGCATGAGGGGAGCTCATAGTGGCGGAGCTGCTCCCACCACCACCGTTTTCTCTCTCTCTCTCTCTCTTCTTATTATGGTGATGATGAAGATATATGTGGCTGGTGGGCCACTTGTGCATGGATCCCACTTGATGGATGAATTGCATCTAGACCGTCCAGCCATAGGATGTCTAGTAGTAGCAGCTATTGGATTGTAAGAAAGGAAAACACAAATATCATTTTGATCCAAACCAGGTAGGCCATATGCATGTGGGACCCACATGTGATGCATGTGTTTTATGTCCACATCTCTCGTCTATTTTCTGGGTGTGGGATCCCACACGTGCAACACGTGTGGGGATGGGGCCCACCTTAAGATCTGTTATATATCTTCACCATCCAGACCCACCATAATGTAAGTGTTTTACATCCACACTATCCTTCCCTTTTGGATGTGGGACCCACCCCACACGTGCTGCATGTGTGGGGGTGGGGTCCACCTTGATATATGTATTTTGTATCCACACCGGCCATCTCTGTACGGTGATAGGTGGGGCCCTACCTTGATGATGTGTGGTATATTCACATCGTCCATCCCTAGACGATGCTATGTGGGGCTAGCCATGATGTATGGGTCTGATCCACACCATCCAACACTCTGGATTGTGGGACCCACCTCATGTATGTATGGTATATTCACACCGTCCATCCTTAGACGATGGTGCATGGGCCCACCATGTTGTACGTGTCTTATCCAAGCTGTCCATTTGGTGGGGCCGATCTGGATTGTACAGGCCCACCTTTTGCTTGTGTAGGCCCACATGATGTGTATAGTGTATCCAGGCCATCCAGTTAAGGCCCATTGTGCAGGGCCACTTTAATGTATTTACATTGCTTCCCACTACTTTGGTTGAACCATGGGCTGCCTTATGAGGCCTTTGTGTGAGGCCTAATAGGATGTATATGAGGCCCTTGAGTGAGGCCCATTGTGATGTATATGAGACCCTTGTGTGAGGCCCAATATGATGTATTTGTGGCCCTTGTGTGAGGTCCAATATGATGTATATGTGCCCATGAGTGAGGCCCAATGTGATGTATATGAGGCCCTTGTGTGAGGCTCAATATGATGTATATGTGGCCCATTTGTGAGGCCCATTGTGATATATATGAGGCCTTTGTGTGAGGCCCAATGAGATGTATATAAGGCCCTTGAGTGAGGCCCATTGTGATGTATATGAGGCCCTTAAGTGAGGCCCATTGTGTTATATATAAGACCCTTGTGTGAGGCCCAATGTGATACATGAGAGGCCCATATGATGAGGCCCAATGTGATATATGAGAGGCCTATGTGGTGAGGCCATTATGATGTGTGAACCCGCCATGATGTATATAATAATGTTATGATGCCCAACTATTCTCCTAGCTAGTATAAGGCCTTGGGCCCCCATTGTAGAATAGATTTTATGGGTCATGCCTTGGGAGAAATGATGGTTAAATGTCCACATTGTAAGAGAAATCGTGGTTAAATGCTCACATTGTGATCTCCTATTAGGCCCACTGATTAGACCCGTTCTCATCTCCCCTTGTTGTGGGCTTGAAAAGGCAGAGCTAAGAGTTGGGGGAGGGGGGGGGGGGGGGGGGGGGGGTGGGTGGGTAAATAGGACTATGCTAAATTAAAATTTAAATGCAGAATTAAGAAAGAACTAGAACAAGATAGCACTTATCAATCCCAAATAGCGTAAACAAATAGCAACCTCAATTGCACAAGTATTGAGAGGTTGATACAGATGTTGTTCTAAGGATAACCTTACACCAAAAACCAATGGCTTATGGTAGGACAACCTGATTTCTAGAATGGTTCACCCAAAACTTTCACAATTATGTTTTCAAAGGGCTACCACAATTAAAAACCCCACTCACTGAGATTTTCTGGCTATCTTAGTCAAAACCAAAAATGAAATATTTTCTGGCAATCTTACAAACCAAATACAGAAAATTGAAATGTACTTATTTGAAGATTCTTCTTTTGATGAAGCCCAGTAGAACCAATTCAATGTAGATGTTCATCAGACTTATTTTTAAAAATCCATTTTGTTCTGATAATGTGTTTATCTTCAGGTCTAGGAACCAAATCCATACATCATTTCTAACAAACTGATTGAGCTCTTCTTACAGTGCTACAATCCAGTTTTCGTTAGTAAGGGCTTCTTTTACTTTAGTCGGTTCTATCTGAGATGTAAAGCACACGTAGTTGGACATATCTTCTAGTTGTTTACAAGTGCACACACCAGTGAGAGGGTTTTCAAGGATTTGATCAGGTGGATGGTCTTTAACTGTTCGCAGTTCAGTGTTATTTTGACTAGATGAAAAGCCTGGTTTATCATATAAAAAGACTTCATCATTTTCTGAACTTAAGACAAGTGTATTCAAGTGATCATCTATGACTACATTAATGGACTCTTGAATTATACTGGTCTTCTTGTTAGGAACCTAATACACTCGACTATTCAGAGCATACCCTAAAAATATCCCTTCATCACTTTTGGTGTCAATTTTACCTAGATTTTCTTGGTCATACAAGATGTAGCACTTGCTGTCACGCCCTAAACCCAGAAATCGAATTCACAGGAATCCTAATCACCGAACCCGGTACCGACAACCTCTGTAGTACCTCATTCTCGGCCCCCAGCGTACATATGCCAGGTTCCGATCCTGAGATTGTACAAGGAGAATTTTTCAACGTACATTTGTCTCATAAGAAGCATAACCACAAGTATACCTAAATTATAAAGGCAACATCATCATCACATATCCACTAATATAATCATTTGAATACAATGCTAAAAGGGAAATAGATATATCAAAATCAAAGCTCCAGAGGATAGTTGCACACTCCAAGCTCAATGCTACTGTAACCTAACGCCACCTGCACGCATCTATCGTGCATAAGCTTACAAAAGCTTAGAGGGTGGTGAAAGTGTGTGCACAAGATAAGTGCCAAGTATACCATAAAGCCTATAAATCATACATCATCGGAATAAGTGAAAATACTGACAAGATCATGAATCATATAATATTAGAGTAAGTGAAAATATACTGGTAAGTCCATGAGTGCTATCAGTCGTATCAAGGCTATGCGATGCAAAAAATAATAAGATAATAACAGATGCTGAGGATGCAATGTAATATGCAGTGTGAATGAAATGACCATGCTGGAATGCGAAATCGGGATATTAGTACGTAGTATCGCAGACTACGGGGTCCACCACAAGGGCCTTCTATCCAAACTAGTCCCATACCTAAATTTGGATAGTTCGACTTAATGTGGTAAACTCCTGATCTCAGGTTAGTTGCGTGCCCAATCAAAATTCTAGCCATGTGAAGGTATAAATAATAAATAGTTACGCACTACTAGCTCGAGTAGATAGTGAATGAATGAATGAATGGATATGCAATTCCTGCTTAATAAGTCCACATATCAATACAGTTGCTCTCTAAGAAAATCACTGGGGTCTATTACACTCCACACTAATTGCCTCCTCCCTAGCTGCACAGCCCAGTGAGTGGAAGAGACCTCACTATCCACCTAGCCCGGACCCATTTACGAGCTGGTCATACTCAGCTTAGCTTATAGACCTCTCACTCAGGTGGATAAGGCCAGACCCCCTTCCAACTGACCATGACACAGTGGGAGACATGGCCTCATGGTATAGGCACTGACGCTCATATTCCACTGGGTTTAGACGTTAGAGCATCTCCTAGTACCAAGGAGGTTCTGAGATTTTCATCCAAGGACACCTACGTGCCTAGTGCTAGAACCAAGCATTTTTGGTGTCCCATATGGCCATCCACGATGTGTCTGTGGAGGCTACGGGCCTGATGTCGCTAGGGCATATAATGATCAAGTCACATATATGCGAGATGCATGAGTCACACTATCCAGTCATGCAGTAATCTTGTGCGTACGGTGCGATAATATGGGTACTCTGTCTCATAAGGAGTCCAGTAAATAGTCTACCCAATGGCGTATGCTATGATCAAACATTCCTCATATCAGGTATACATATGATGTGTAGGGGCATGAATCATGGAGTTATACTAAGCATTTTATATGGTGATAAACTATCCTTACAATGAAAATAGGCCTTGATGGCCTACACACAACAAGTATGGGCCTATTAATGGGCTTAGAGAGAGTTATAATACGGACATTTAACCAACATTATTCTTACAATGTGGACATCAAACCAACATTTCTCCCAAGGCATGGCCCGCCATAAATGTCATTACATAACCCATGGTGGAATCACACAATGCAATAGACCTTGTATACAACCCATTGGGCCTCGATCTATGGGCCTCAAATACATCAAATGGGCCTCAACCCATGGGCCTTAATACATCACAATGGGCCTTAACCCATAGGCTCAAAATACAACAGAATGGGCCTGACCCATGGGCCCTAAATACATCACAATGGGCCTCAATACACAGGCCTCAAATACATAACAGGTGGGCCCTGCACCTGGGCCTCAAAACACGCAACAGGTGGACCTCGCTCATGGGTCAAAGATACATCTTGATGAGTCACATGTATATCAGAGTGGGCCTCTCAATTAGGTTACAAAATACATCAAAGTGGGCCTCAATGGACGGTTATATCACGGAGTGGTCCGCCATGATGTGTTTGAGATCCAACCAAATTCATAAGTTAACATAGAGCTAGATGAAGTGAAAGTAAAATATAAGCTTAATTGGAAGCTAATGTGGCTCCTAAGAGGTTTGAACGATGAATGTCATTGTCTCCACTAATTTTAATGGTGGGGTCCACTTGAACCTTAGATTTGACTCTTTCTTAGTCTCAAGCCCTAAAATGCACTTTCAAAATGGTTGGACGACTTGGATCCAACACATGCATCATGGTGGGTCCCTTAGGAATAGACGACATGGACAAAGCATACCCCATGGTGGGTCACTTGCCGTCTAGCAGCCCAACCAAAGTGGCTGGATGGCATAGATAAAACACATACGTCACAGGGGGTTCCACTGTCCACCTGGACGATGTGAATAAAATGCATACATCACTGTGGGTCCCACATGGGGCCCACCATAATGCTTATTTGACATCCAACCGTTGATAAGCTCACACGGACCTAAATGAAAGGGAAAAAATAAATTTCATGTTAATCCAAAACTTCTGTGTCAACCCAAAAGGGTTTCAAGGGCAAACATTCAATCCACTGCTCCCTGCTGTGTGGGCCACCTATCTACTACTCCTCACCATGTGGGCCACCTGAGCTATAGATATGGCTGATTTTGGGGGTGGCCCATTGCCCTAAGGGGCCCATCAAAATTCACAGTGTAGATGTTCTACACACATCACAGTGGGGCCCACGGCTGGGACCGTGGTCCAAGCCCATCCGTCCATAGTGCAGCAACGCCTGCTGCTACGTTAGCTACAACAGGTGTTGCTGCTTTTATTTTATTTTTTTAAAAAAATAATTTTCTGTGATTTTTCATAGGTAGGGCCCGCATCAGTTGAATCTAGTCCATCCAATGGATTTTATAGTCCATAACAAATCCATCAAGCCCAATATTAGGCATATTTCGATGTATAGAAACATGGGAGGGAGTTTCAACGGTAGAAAATACTATTTTATAAGAAATGGCTCGCCAGATAATCGAATCAGCTCCATTTTTTGGCTCAACACCTAAAATAATCTTAAGAATAGGATGAATGGCATGGATTACATTCATGCATCAAGGTGGGGCCTACACAAGTGGCCCATCCAAAAGCTTATGATTCAAGCTAATATTTATGTTTTTCCAGTTCACGTCCAGCGTCCCTGGACACTAGACGGTTTGGGCATGATACATACATTTGAGGTGGACCCCACCTATGGACATGGGCCACCAAAAGAAAGGGCTGGATGGCATGGGTAATACATACATCGAAGTGGGGTCCATCCAAGTGGGCCACAAAATTACATCATCACAAAGAAAAGGGAGAGAGAGAGAGAGAGAGAGAGGACACGTGTGATGAAGGGCTCCACCACTATGAGCCCTCCCTTGCATTCAATCATACATCAAGTGGGTTCCAATACATGTGGGCCCACTAAATCAAAGATCAACGGTGGAGGTTTCTTCTCCATCCAAAATGGACGGTCTAGATGACCTCTTTTTATGCAAGAAAAATAAACATCATGATGGGGTCCATGGGAATGGCCCCATCATGGAATGATCATGAGGATCAAGGTGGGTCATCGGCCACACCTAGGGTACAAAGTGAGATGCATACCATCAATCGGTAGGCCTAACTTGGCCCATCATCAAAATATGAAAAATCTAGTCTAATAAGCACCCACCGTTCGATCTTCTCAGTCCGTTGGAACGTCGGTCTCCTTGTGCTTCACTTTGATAGAAGTTGATGAAAGATGAATGGCTAGGATGAAGAATTTTGGGATAGAAAAGTGGGCCACACAAAACCACTTTTCTCTCTTGGGAAAGGCTTGGACGTGAGCTCATTTTGGTGCTTGGAAAATGTGAAGAGAAAGAGAGAGAGAGAGAGGGGGTGGTTGTAAGAGAAGTGATGGGTGATGGATGTGAGGTGATGGTGTACTTGACATGTACGGGTATGTAAGAGAGAGGGTGAGAAAGAGTTGACTTTGGGGTTGCTTGACTTGAGGAGAAAGAAAGATTTGATTGATTGATTGATTGAGTGATTGATTGATGGAACATGTTGTAGAGACTCTCTTGGGATTGCAAACATGCGGTGTTTTCCTCGAAATAAATGCGGGCCCATACCTTTTGACCTGGGTATCGGGTCAGTGCGCGAGTCATGGCGTTGGAACCGTGGCGGCAGTGCGATCATAATGGTACACATCTCAGATTAAGCTAACTCAAATCTACAGGATATGACTTAGGGTCATTTGTAAACATCGATTATAGGTCACAAGTCACCGGAATTCGTTAGGAAGGATCGCGTGAGTCGACGGAATAGTACGGGTTAGAATATGGGTCTTACACTTGCTGCCAAAAACTTAAAAGTATTTGACAGTAGGCTTCTTATCAAATGACATTTCAAAAGCCATTTTACTATTTGATTTTCTAGTAAAAATGCGGTTAATTATATAACAAACAGTATTTACAGCTTTAACCTAAAGATTTTTAGGAAGCTTCATACTATTTAGCATTATATTTACCATTTCTTGAAGCACTTTATTCTTTCTTTCTACTACACCATTTTGTTGTGGTGTTTTGGGCACAGAATATTCATGTGATATTCCCTAGTCATTGCAAAATTTTATAAAATTGCTATTTTCAAATGCAGAAGCATGATCACTACGGATCTTAGTTACTTGTGATTCTTTTTCAATTTGGATATGTTTAAGTACCCTTTTTACTTCATCGAGAGTTTCTAATTTCTCTCTTAAGAAGACTACCCAAGTATACCTAGTAAAGTCATCTATAATGACCAGAATATACTTCTTGCCACCTCGACTCTCAGTTTTAGTTGGTCCAATGAGATCTATGTGGAGAAGTTCGAGTAGTTTATATGTGGCATTAGAGTTCACCTTTTTGTGAGCACTCCTAGTTTGTTTACCAATCTAGCACCCGCCACCTATTTTATCTACTTTCTTTACTTTGTGTAGACCTCTTACTAATTCACTTTTGCTCAATCTATATAAGTTGTGGTAGTGTACATGTCCTGGGCGCTTATGCCATAATTCGGTCTCATCGGTTTGGACAATGTAACACAATAGCTTAGATGACTTGAACCACTGACTATGTAGTAGATCTCAGAAGTTCTGCGATCAATTAATATTATAGAACTATTCTTATTTAAAATTTCACACCCTTGTTAGTAAATTTTACACTGATTATTATCGCATATTTGAGAGATGCTTAATAGATTATGTTTTAAACCTTTTACATATAAAACATTCTCAAATAGAGGGAGGTTAAAGAGTTAAACTGTACCTCGGCCAGCAATTCTACAGTTGTTACCATCACCGAATGTGACTAAACTATTAGTCATGTCTTTAAGATTGGTGAATAGACCTTTGTCACCTGTCATATGTTTAGAGCAACCACTATCTAGGTTCTACTTTTAATGGCTCGAAGCCTTGAAAGTGGTGTGGGCAACCAAACAAGCAACCTTAGGAACTCATTTTATTATAATTATAGGTTTAGGAGCATAGTTGGTCTTCTTATGTTTACAGTTGTTAAAAGTCCTACCCACTGAGTTAGATTTTAAGAGCTCTTTAAGCAAGTCAACAATTTTCTCAGCTAAAGGATAACGATTCTAATTTTTATAGTTTATATGGTTTCTTTTAGGTTTTAAAGTCTAAAAAATTTTAGTATTTTTAGAATTATTTTGATTCAGACTTTTCCCTTTTGAGTTAGAAGACTCCCCTTTAACAAATTTAGGTGAAGTATTCTTATATTTGGGAGGAATACTTTTATCATAGCCTAATCCTGATCGATCACCATATTTTCTGGATCCAGATAAAAGTTTTTCTAATTTAGGATCACCATGGGCATACCTCCATGTGTCCTTCAAACTCAAAAGCGAAGAGATTTCTAGTTTTAGCTTTTCATTTTTAGATTTTAAGTTTTCAACTTGGGATGTTTTAAAATCTAAGTCACACTTAGTTTTTTCAAAGCAATTTGAAAAGTGTGATTTTTCTAATACTAGACTATCAAAATTCTCTTTTAGTTTTGAAAACTTTTCTTTCTGAAGTTTTAACTTTACAACTATTTTGCAACTTTTCATGTATAGGGCATCATAAGCATCTTGAAAGTCTTCTTCATTTTCATGGTCACTAACCATATTTTCTTCACTGGTTGAATCATCATTATCTGAAAAAGTGAACTTGGCTAGAGTTATTAGGGCTTTAACATCTTTAGCCGACTTGGTTTCAGAAACTTCTGACTCAGAAGAGACTTCAGAGCAGGAAGATTCATCCCATGTATCCAACATGCCTTTCTTTTTAGACTTATCCTTCTTAGGACATTTATTTACTAGATGCCCATATTCATGACAGTTGTAGCATTGACTGTCTTAAGTGATTTCCAAGTCTTTTTTTTCTCAGAGGGTTTTTGAAAATCAACTCTCTTTTTTGGTTTTGAAAATTTTATAAAACTTATTGGCTAAAAGTGCCATATCATCCATTGAATTTTTGCAATCAGAATTATTAGAATTATGAAAAATACCATTAGAAGATTTTAAGGCTATATATTTACCTTTAGGAGCTTTAAAATTTAACTCGTAGGTTTGTAAAGAACCAACAAATTCTTCAACCTGCATGTTATTCATGTCACAAAGTTCTTGAATGGTAGTGACTTTTAAATTGAACCTTTACTTTCTAGGATGCTCTCTCCAAGACCCCACATTGAGTTGACTATGTCATTTAACTTAATATAGAAGTCCATGAATGTTTCACTTTCTTCCATACATATTTCTTCAAACCTAGTGGTGAGGATTTGAAGTTTGGATTTCTTGACAGTAGTCGGACTCTCGTGTGTCATTTATAAAATATCCCAGGCTTTTTTTACAGTATCACAAGATATAATCCTTTTAAATTCATCTAGTGATAGTGCGCAAGTAATTGCATTTAAAGCCTTGGCATTGTCACTGCCCTCATTTTTCTAAAGAGTGGTCTAAGTATTATAAAGTGCAACCTTAAGGGTTTTAATACCATCAATGCCTAGAACTTCAATGATAGGTGGGTTCCACATAGTCATTGTGGATTGCCACACATTTTCATCGATAGATCTCAAAAAAATTCTCATCCTGGCTTTACAATAGGCATAATTGGAGCCATCAAATGGTGGTGGCCTAGTAATTGAAAAGCGATCAAAATTTGGCATGATATAAGCTCAAATTAGTTAGCTCAGGAAATAAATCTAAATAAATGAGTTATTAGGCTTTGATACCACTTGAAAAGGCAGCGCTAAGACTCCTAGAGCAGGGGAGGGGGGGTGAATAGGACTATGCCATATTAAAATTTAAAAGCAGAATTAATAAAAACTAGAATAAGATAACACTTATCAATCCCAAATAGCAGAAATAAATAACAATCTCAAATGCACAAGTATTGAGAGGTTGATACATATGTTGTTCTAAGGACAACCTTACACCAAAAACTAATGGCTTATGGGAGGACAACCTAATTTCTAAAACGGTCTGCGTATCAAAGTCCCAAACCAATACAATGGAATAAAGAATAAAACAGAAATAAATATCTACTGCTATTACAACATTCACCACATGTGCAGAAAATAAATTATAATCATTCACCACAAATGAACAATAATAAACATTCACCACAACTCTATTAATTATTTAGGTTTACTTGTGTGTACACTAACTATTAGAAAATAGCCATACAACTACTCCACTCCTAATATCCTCACCCATGGGATATTAGTTTTCACTATGAAATAGGTTTTCCAAGGTTCACTCAAAACCTTCACAATTGTGTTTTCAAAGGGTTACCATAATTAAAAACCCCACTCACTGAGATTTTCTGGCTATCTCAATCAAAACCAAAAATGAAATATTTTCTAGCAATCTTACAAACCAAATACAGAAAATTAAAATGTACTTATCTAAACATTCTTCTTCTGATGAAGTCGGGTAGAACCAATTCGATGTAGATGTTCAATGTCCAAACTCACATATGAAAGGGTTCTTACGTTTAAATGATTTTTATATTAAATCGACATAGGCTAGCTTGATTTGTTTTGATCTCAAAAAGGGTAAAATCAATATTCCATTTTCAAAAGAAATAAAATTGAATAGAAATCACAAAATTAAATGTAAAAAAGCTATTAAAAGAATCTTAAATACTAACCAATTAGCTTCTCGAATGTGGAGACAAGTTTCTCAGAGTTGTGACTTGAATATATTTGGAATGAATTGAAAAACTCTGAAAATCATCCTTAATTTATAGGCAAAAATATTGTTCACTCGACTGACCTAATGGTCAGTTCGACGGGTTGAAGGACCAATAACATTTCAAAATTTCTGACGCGATAAGATAAGATTACTACTCGAGTGGTCGAGTGGGACCTAAAAATGTTGCTAGACTTTGAGTCGAGCCTGCACGACTAGTCGAGCACTGTTCACTCGACTGGTCGAGTAGTCTTCAGGACTGGTCGAGAGTCCAACAGTAAATCCCAAAATTTCACAACAAACCTTGGACTGGTCGAGAAAATTCTTGGATTGGTCGAGCCAGTGTCTAAACTAGTCAAACCATGACTTGGACTGGTCGAAAAATGACCTATGATATAAATGTAAATTGTATGACCTAAGGTCAATTTAGGGTCAAACAAACCTTATTTGTGAGATTGAAACATCACATATCATTCTCTTGAAGTAGTTGAAGCTTGAAGACTTGATCTAGTACTTGAACCTCTTGAAAGTGAACTTCTTGATGTTGTACTTGAACTTCTTGTTCTTGAAAGTGAACTTCTTGATGTTGTACTTGAACTTCTTGTTCTTGTACTTAAACTTGTTGATCTTGTACTTAAACTTGTTGATCTTGTACTTGAATGTAGATAAGATTGGTATGGATGACATGAAGTTGATCTTACAATAACTACTAAATAAGATACAGATTCTAAGAGGTTTTGGCTCTACAAAATTTGATAAACCTAGGAGCTAGATAAGATAGCATTAACAGGGCTAACCCAAATTGATGGGCCCCCACTAGTACAAGTATGATCCATCTAACCTTTTTGGGTTATCCCAAATTATTAGGCCCCTATTAATGTTAGCCCATTTATATCTATTGGGCCCCATTAGTAGCCCAATTGACTTTATAATAGAGTGAGTAAGGAAGCCCACTTATTGTGTGATTCACCCTTACTGTAGATGGATGATTGTGTGGTATTAGATTTAGTATATCCACTATTGAGGACCAGTCTTTATGTTATAGTCTAGATATGATGTCCTTCTATGGACCTCGCCTTATATATAGGCCAATTATCGATTCCGTCTACGAGTATGTGATAACATAACATCATGATACATGCCCATATGCATCATCTACATGCTTGTTATGAGGAGTGATTGATCATAGCATTATGCCATTAGGCGGGTTGATTATGAGACTCCCTGATAGGCGGAGTTGTCCCACATGAGCACATGGTATGCTCAGGATTGATGCATGACTGAATTGTGTGACTCATGCATCTTGCGTTGTGTGATTATGATTACTGTATGCCTAAGCAACTTCAAGGTTGTATCCTCCGCAGGTATAGTGTGGCTAATAGGATTGCATATCGAAAATACTTGTTAAAGCATGGGGGCTTATAGTTGTCCCAAGGTGAATGTCCTTGAACCCTTACAGTACCATGGGGGATGCTTCATTGTCTAGACGGAGTGGATGTATGAGCATATGAGGGTCAAATACTAGGAAGGCATGTCTCCCACTATGTCATGGTCGGTTAGAAGGGGATGTGGCCTTACCCGCCCGAGGGTAGGGGCAACGCTAGGTTAAGTCTGACCAGCTCGTGAATGGGTCTGTTACTAACGTGCAAGGTAGATATTGGCAGACTACTAGTCAGATGGGTAGTGAGATCTCTTCCACTTACATGGTTGGGCGTCCAGTTGGGGCGATGATCTGTTGTAGAGAGTATTAGACCCCGGTGATATCCCAGAGATGAGCTATATTAATATGTGGATTTAGATGAGGATTGGCATGCTTGAGCTACATCTCGCATATGACATTGGCCATGTAGTCCTTGCATCGCATGGCCTTGGTGTGGCTGATAGCATTCGTGCCTTGCATCGTATAGCCTTGGTACGAATAATAGTATTTATAGACTTACCAGTATTTTTTCTTTACTATGATATTACATACTTGTATTTCTACCTTGCACACACACTTTCATCACCCTATAAGCTTTCTATAAGATTATGCATAACCATTGCGTATAAGTGAAGCGAGGACATACTTGAGTAGGAGCAGGTGCGTATAGTTGAGCTTTTGGAGTTTCGATATTATCTTGTATTTCTCTTTGTACATTGTACTTAAAAGATTTTGATTATAGTGGATGTGTGGTGATGTTATTGGTTATTATTTATGGGTTATGCTTATGGTTATGCTTCTTATGGAACAAATTCATGTTGAAAATACTCCTTGTAGGATCCTAGGATCGAAACCTAGTATATGGGTGCCGGGAGCCGAGAATGGGGTTCTACAGAGGATATCGGCACCAGATTTAGTGATCGAGAATTTTGTGAGTTCGGTTTCTGAGTTTAAGGCGTGATAGTTTTAGTTTCAATCATGTCTTTAGTTGGCTAATCTCTTAGCTAGGGCTAAGAGGTGAAGCTTGTAGTTTGTTGGGATATTTATCTTGCTTTGATTCTTATTTATATTGAACTTCATTGATTTCTAATTTGAATTTAAGCAATTTTTTCAGTTTTTTATGGTTTATTGTGACTCAAATTACAATAGACGCTGTGATAACTTTGAATATCTTCGATTTTGAGATTGATGAAATTTGTGATTCCCCATCGTCTCCTGGGCATGGTGGATGGATGAATTCTTTTCCAATCATCACAATACTCCTTCATGTGTGAACTAATTTAATGAGAAGTTCATATTGTGCTTTAATTGCTTATCTTCCAACTAGATAAGATATGACTTCGATTCCAGCTATGTTTATTGAATCAAGTGAGTTAGTATCCTGATAGCTATAAGTGGATCCTTGGTGCTCTAGTTTTCTTTTGATCATTGATAATTCATCCACAATTACTTTTAACTGTTCCAGAATTTAGTCTAGATCTTATTCTAGTTCTAGTTTTAGTTATTTTCAGAATACGTACAAGTTTAGTCCCTGTTGATTTGACCTCGTTCTCACTGAGTTATTACTATAGCACAACCCTGCACTTGGGGTTGTGAACACATGCTACATGTGCTTGGAGTTGTGTGCCTTTATTTTGAATATCTTTATGCCATCCACTATTGATGCGTGTATCCTCCAGCTGTAACTTTCTATAATGCATTTAATTGTATATTTTTGCTTGTTTGATTTGAGGACTTTATACTGGAATTTGTGGCATATCACATACTTTCTAAGAAAATTCTATAATCGGCCTTTGTCCTTAAATATTTGTCCGACAAATATTTCATTGGGTTCATCCACCATTTCTGGATATCATTGATTATCTGCATTAACAGAAGCTGCATCATCTATAGGTATATCAATTAGAATGATATCAGATGAAGTAATGATAGTATCTTGTGGAGATTATATTTCATGAGTTGATGATTTAGGAATATCATGATATTCTTCATTGACCAATAAATGTAATTTAAGTTTATAGCTTGTGAATTAAATTGAACAGGAGGATCAAGATACACAACATTGTTGAAAGGGATGGGGATATCACAATCGTCAACTATTCCATCTTGACTTTGATCATTGGTCGAAGGGTCAGAAATATTTGTATCGTACTCGCTACCAAAAAAATGAAACAATGATATATCACAATCGTTAAGTAATCAATCATGACATGTAACATTCCTTGAAGGGCAAGATATATTATAATCATCGAGGTATTGATCACGATATGCTTATTTCCTTGAAGGGCCAGGTGTATCTCAATCATCGAGTTGTCGATCACCACATGTTTCATTCTATGAAGGGTCGGTATATCACAATCATTAAATCATCGATCATGACATGTATTATTCCTTGAAGGGATAGGTATATCGCAATCATCGAGTCGTCGATCATTATTGAAAGCTGCATATCAGGGGACCATATGTTTGAATGTAATGTAAAGTGTGCACTCCTTTGTTGCACAAGAGTTGTATGCCTCACTTTCTCTATATATAGTGGTATCTGAGTAGGTAGACTTTATCCACAAAAGAGCATATAAGCCTCAAGATTTTCATTGTCTTTGATTGTATGTGCAGGGAATTATCCACATACTACCTCACCGTACATAAACTTCTTCCTCAAATCAAATTCATTTGGTGTTGTCTTCATAATCTGATGTGTTTTATCTTAGAGCTCTTGATACATAATATCATCCCTCACAACAACCCCCTTCGAGTCTCCAACCATGTATGAGAAAGTCCTTTAATCATATATACCCTCCCATCATACTAAATTATTAGGGTTGACGAGCCATAATTGTAAGTGCTATGAGGTAATTAAGCACCCTTTTATTGTCAAAATTTAAGTGATGGAAAGTTCACCTTCAAGTGAAGGATGATGGAAAGTTCACCTTCAAGCAAGTTGAAGATTTGAAGTACAAGACACGAAATCAAGCTACTAATGTAAGTCTACTTCAAGTTCAAGCTTCTAATGTGAATCTACTTCAAGTAGAAGATCTGAAGTTACTGAAGATTTGAGTTCAATGTTCAATGATTCAGGTATATGTGACCTTAGAATGACCTTAGGTTTAGGTCCTTTCTTATGTATATTATATACGGGTTTTTACACTTGGAATAGGCTTAAATTCGACTAGTCTTAGCCTATGTTCGACTAGTACAGGCTCTGGCTTGACTAATATAGGAATTTCTTTGACTAGTCCAAGTTTCAAACTCAAATTTCGAGTTTTTTAATAGATCCTCGACTAGTCAAGCCCCTTGCTCGACCAGTCATGATGATATACTCGACCAATTGTGGGGAGCTTGACTTGAACTTCAACAACATATTTTTGCATCCCACGACCAATGGAGTAGGCCACTCGACCAGTCAAGCAAGCCACTCAACTAGTTGAAGGTCGGTTTTTTTTTATCGCGCTAGAAATTTGAAATTTTTTTAAAACTAAGACCAGTCAAAGGAACCATTTTTTAGCCAATAAATAGGGGTCTTTTCTCATTCTAAATCATTCAATTAAGCCTCAGAAAGCTTCCACTCAGAGAGAAAAGTTCCCATCATTATTAAGTTATAGTCTAATAATTTAAGATTATTTTTAATAGCTAATTTGCTTTGTAATTCCTTGATCGCTACTTTGTAAATATGTTTTCTTTAAAGAGAGTTTTAATTATACCCTTTGAGAACCAAGGAATTCAAGAAAGTAGCCCAAGGTTTGAGTTAATTTAAAATCTATTTAGAATCTAGAACCCTTGATTATATGTGTTGAACATTGAACATCTACATCAATCAAAGTGGTTCATCAGCTACATCAAGCGGCATCTTCAAGAAGAAGATAAGTATTTATTTTTTATTTTTTATTTTAGTTTTGTTTAAGATTAGCTTGAAAAATATCTGTATTGGTTTTGACTAAGATCAGACAGAAAATCTCAGCGCAGGGTTTTGATCATGTAAGTCCAATTTAAAACACAACTGTATAGATTTTAAGGTGAACTTGAGAAAATCTTATTTTATAGTGAATGCCAATATCACGTGGGTTGTGATTATTGGGAGTGGAGTAGGTGTGACTATTTGAGAATAGTTGGTGTACACACCAAATGTCATGTCCCAAACTGAGAAATCGGGCTCACAAAATTCTTGATTGTCGAATCCGGCACTGACAACCTCTGTAGTACCCCATTCTCAGTTCTCGGCACCCATACAACAGGTTCCGATCCTAGGATCTTGCAAGGAGGATTTTCAACATGAATTTGATTCGTAGTAAGCATAACACACAAACAACAACCAACAACAACATCACAAATCCACCATGATAAAAAACTTCAAGTACAATGCACATAAAGGGAAATACGGTAACAGGATATGAAGCTCCAGAAGCTTGACTGCATGCTCCTGCTACGACTAAGTTATGACTGCATCCTGGCATCACCTACATGTATCAATCATACATATGCTTATAGAAATCTTAGAGGGTGGTGTAGGTGTGTACGTAATATGAGTGTGCTTAGAATGCAATATGTGGAATCATGCTGATGAGACCATGAATGCAATCAGCTGTACCAAAACTATGCGATGCTAGGCATGAATGCTATCGGCCACACCAAAGTCATACGATACAAGGCCTATACAGCCAATGTCATGTGCAAGATGCAGCTCAGGCATACCAATCCGTATATTAATGCAGCTCATCACTAAAGTATTAAATATCGGTATAGTTTTTACACTGGACAATCAACAAGGTTTAATAACTCCAAATAACACTGCCCCTTTCTCATGTGGGCAGTCCAAGTGAGCATAAGAAGCCTTACTATCCGCTTGGCCAATAGCTAGCCAATACCTATCCGACACGTCGATAGGGGACCCATTTACGAGCTAGTTATACTCATCCTAGGAATGCCCCCTACCCTCAGGTGGATAAGGCCTCATCCCCTTCTAACCGACCATGACACAGTGAGAGACGTGGCCTCCTGGTATTCGGCCCTCATGCACTCATGTATCCACTCGGTCTCGACATTGGAGTCATCTTCTACTACTATTGGATTTAGGGATTTTCACCTAGGGACATCTATGACGCCCCAATGTTGGAACAGTATTTTTAGTGTCCGATCTTACCATCCATGATATGCTTGTGGACGCCATAGCCCTGATGTCGCTAAGGCGTATAGTAATCATATCATACAAATGTGAGGTGCATGAATCATATTATCGGTCATGCAGCAATCCTACACGTACCACGCGCTCATCTGGGGAAACTCCGACTATCAAATAGCTTCATAAATAATCTGCCCAAAGGCATATGCTATGATCAGTCACTCCTCATATCAAGCATTTATAAGATGTATATGAGCATGAATCATGGAGCTATATTAAACATGTTATATGGTGATGAACTCTAGTCATAACGAAGATGGGCTTAGACAGCCTATACAAAATAAGTATGAGCCTAACAATGGGCCCTAGGGAGAGTTACAATGTGGGCATTTAACTATCATTCCTCTTATAATGTGGACGTCAAACCATCATTACTACCAAGGCATGGCCCACCATACATCATGGTGGAATCACACATCGCTATAGACCTCATATACATCACATTCGGCCTCACATACATCTCATTGGGCCTCACTCATGGTCCTCAAATATATCACAATGGGCCTTAAATATATCACAATGGGCCTCATCATATGGGCTTCATATACAACGCATCAGTCCTCATCATATGGGCCTCATATATGTCAAGTGGGCCGCATCCACGGGTTGCACCAATGAGTCTCATATACATCAAGTGGGCGACATCAATAGGCTGCCCCAATGGGCCTCATAAACATCAAGTGGGCTGCATCAACAGGCCACACCAATGGGCCTCATAAACATTAAGTGGGCCACATCAATGGGTCGCACCAATGGGCCTCAAAATACATCATAGTAGGTGTCAAACATGGCCCTCAAACATGTCACAATGGACCTCATATTTGGGCCTCAAATACATCATAAAGGGCTTGTCATATGGGCCCAACATACAACACACAAAGTGGGGCCCACACATAAATTAGAGGTCATTTTAGAGAATTTCCAAAAACATATCCCATTGAAAGATCATCTGGACCATACCACAAATATCAGTGGAGATAATGATTTTCACCGTTTAATTTTGTGGGGCCCACCTTTTTATTTTCCCTCTAACCTGATCATAAGGTCACATTGACCTGGATTAAGAGGAAAAATAAATTTCATATTAATCCAAACTTCTATGACCTCAAAAAGGGTTTCAATGGTGGACATTCACTCTACATTATTTTTTGCGATGTGGTCCACCTGATCATCAGATCTTCTTTATTTTTCTATCCCAAGCCTAAGATGAGCTTGCTAAATGGATGATGGTTTGGATGGAACACATCCATCATGGTGGGGCTGCTGGAAATCCAGCAGATGGACGACCCTGATACGACACATGCCATAGTGGGGCCCACAGAATTTGCTGACGTCAATACCCCAGCGATATAGCTGGTGTGAAGTACACCAGTCAATCCGTCCAGTAGGTGGTTCCCACATGGAGCCCACCACTAATTGTACATACAAATATGTGTGTGTGTATTATTTTTAAAAAAGTCTAGCATCCAGACCACGTGCAAGGTGGACGGTGATAAAACACAAACATCAAGGTGAGCCACTGTACGAACGGTGTAGATGTAACACTGTATCATGGTGGGGCCGTACATGGCACTGTCCAAATGGAAGCTGCAGATGAGACTCATACATTTAAGGTGGGTCCCACGGAACTTGCTGATGTCTTATATTAGCTATATAGTGGGTATGAGATACACAGTTGTCACGCCCCAAACCCGAAAATTAGATTCACAAGAATCTCGATTGTCGAATCTGATGGAAACAACCTCCGTATTACCCCATTCTCAGCTCCCAGCACCCATATGCCAGGTTCCGATCCTGGGATCCTACAAGGAGGATTTTCCAACGTGCATTTATCTCGTAAGAGGCATAACCACAAGTTTACCCAAATCACAAAGGCAACATCATAATCACATATGCACTAATATAAATATTTGAATACAATGTTGAAAGGGAAATACATATGTCTAAATTAAAGCTCTAGAAGTCAGCTATATGCCCTAAGCTCCACGTTGCTGCAACCTAACATCACCTGCACGCATCTATTATGCATAAGCTTATAGAAAGCTTAGATGGTGGTGTAACTGTGTGAGTAGTATATGCTTACTCAGAATGTAATATCAAAATAAACGAAAATACTGGTAAGTTCACGAACCAGATAATATCAGAGTAAGCAGAAGTGCTGACAAGTCCTATAGAAATATCATCAACCTAATCCAGGATGTGCAATGAAAGGACATAACAAGACAATGTCATATACTGAGAAAGTAATGTACGTCAGTTATATAATGTGGAGATATAATGAGTCAAATATCAGATACCGATGATATAATACTAAATGCAATTTTAAAGAACTACAATTGTCTTCAGCCTCATCTAGATCATATGAATGTAGAGACATAGTAACCCAAAATGTTATATGCAGATGATGTAATGCAATATATAATGTGGTGCAAATGAAATGACTAAGATGAGTGTGAAGTTGGAATGATAGTACATGATGTTGCAGGCTATGGGGCCTATCACAAAAGACTTCTATCCAAACCAATCTCATACCTAAATTTGGATAAATAGATCAATGTGGTAAACTCCTGATCTCATGTTAGTTACACGCCCCAATCGAAATCCTGACCATTACGAAGGCATACATAACAAATAGTTGTGCGGCACTAGCCTGAGTGGATAGTGAATGAACGAATAAATGAGTATGTAACACATACTCAATAAGTCCACATATCAGTACTGTTCATCTCTGGGATCATCACCGGAGTTTAGTACACTCTACACCAGCTTGTCGCCCCATCAAGCGCACAACTGGGTAAGTGGAAGAGACCTCACTATTTTTCTGACCAGTAGTTAGCCAATACCTACCTGACATGTCGATAGCGGAGCCATTCATGAGCTGGTCAAACTCAGCCTAGCTATGCCTACTATCTCAGATGGGCAAGGTCACACCCCCTCCCAACTAACCACAACATAGTAGGAAACGCGACCTACTGGTATACAGGCCTCATGCGCTCATATATATTCACTCAGTCTCGATGTTGGGGCATCCTCTAATACCAAAAGGGTTTAGGAATTTTCACCTAGGGCCATCTATGGTAGCCTGATGCTCGAACCAAACATTTTTGGTATCCCATCTGTCCATCCATGATATGCCTGTGAAGGCTACGACCTAAATGTTTCTAGGGTATACAATAATCATAACACACAATGCAAGATGCATGAGTCATACAATCCAGTCATGTATCAATCCTACACATACCATGTGCTTATGTGAGATAACCTCCGCCTATCATGGGGTGTCATAACAACTTGCCCAATGACATATACAATGGTCAACCACATCTCATAACAAACATGTAGATGATGTGTATGGACATGTATTATGATGTTATGCCGTCACATACTCATATTCGGTATCAATAATCAACATCAACAATTGACCTCGACAATGTAAACATTTAACCAATATTGTCCCAAGGATTGGCCTATATAGAGCTTAATATATGGACCCATGGCCTCACACAAGGGCCTAATATACAACATCATGGGCCTTACTCGATAGCTTAACACACATCATGATGGGTCTCTCGGATGGGCCTAATATACATCACAATGTGCTCCAACGCCTGACCCTCAAATACACCACAATGGGCCTCATCACATAGGCCTCACATACATTACATGGGCCTCAAATCCATCAAGTCGAGGCCGAATACTCATTAGAATGGGCCTCAAATATGGGCCGCATATACATCACAATAGGCCTCGACAATCGGCCCTATATCTGGCCCTGGGCAATTGACCTTGATAATCGGAGTCAGCCTCGACAATCAGAATCGGCCTCAATAATCGGGATCCGCCTTAATAATAATTGAAATCATCCTCGATAGTCGAAATTGGCCTCGACAATCAGAATCGGCCTCGATAGTTAGAATCGGCCTCGACAATCAGAATCAGCCTCAATAATTGGAATCGACCTATAAGCAAGGTGAGGTCCATATATGAACAGCCGATCGAACCACAATACAAAGATCAGCCCCCGGCTGTGGTTATATCAGATCCGATAGCGTAAAACCATCCGTTTATGGTGAATGGGGCTCACTTATCTGGGTTAACCCATAAGAGAATTATGAGAATGGGCCTAACAAGGCCTAAGGGAAGGTCACAATGTGGACATCCAACTATCATTGACCATCAATGTGGACATTTAACCAACATTGCTCCCAAAGAGTGGCCTATATATGGACAAACATATAGTGGGCACATGGCCTCACATACAATCATGATGGGCCTCATTTACGTCACATTGGCCCTTTCATATGGGCCAACATACATCACATTGAGCCTCGAATACACAATAGGTGGGCCTTGCACCTGGGCATCAAATATATCATATAGGCCTCATCGCACGAGCCTCATTATAAGGCCTCATATATTAAGTGGGCCTCATGTAATGTCTCAAAAAAATCCGTACAAAGACTCGAGTACCACCTCGGGCAAAAATCACTAAGGACCAAATCCTTTAGAAATTAAACGAAGATTAATCAAGTGTTAAACTAAATTACCTGTCAAATTAGCTTGAATAGCTTTTAATATGAACTACAGGACTTAAAATTTGTAGGATCACTGATGCTACATCACCTAAAAACTTAGGATTAATCTCAAAACCCAATTGCTCTCGGGAGTGCATTGAAACTCCGTATTGGACCTAGACCACTTGTCAAAAGTCCGACTACCAAAAAACTATACAGTTATGACTGCATTAATGAGCTTGACAACCATCTCAAAAATTAAGTCCTAAAAGTATCTAGAGACGCACAACTTAAGCCCGAAGCAAAGTGTGTGAGAAACACCAATATCTTTAGAAAATGAATTGCAACTTAAGTGAATTGAACCGTTCGCTTGTAGGCCAATTTTAAGGCTTCAGACCATCAGATTTTGACCCAATTACACCCTCAGAACAGGAAAAATTTCTAACACATGTCAGTGTACTTGTAGCCCTGATCGAGTACTAGTGACCGTTGAACTAAAACAGGTCCCCTACAGCCGATCCACAGATCCGATTGGACCGAGATGTTAACCTAGTGTAGATCCATCATTAGGGGGCGTACTTCCGACCGTATACAGAAAAGGGGCCTCCAGATGTGCTCTGTTGGATCAAAACAGCTGACTTTTGACTACAACCTAAATATACCATGACCCTCCCAACCAATCTCATCAGTTTTGGGCCTATATAAAGGCCTTAACCCACCCCTCTCTCATTCCATACGAATTTATAAACCCTAGGAGAGAGAAGAGAGCAAAGAGAGGAGGAAAGAGAGAAAGTGAGAGAGAAAGTGGGAGAGAGTTCCTAAGATGCGATCCCATTGCTCCACGTGTTGAATCAGCCTTCTTGCATCACTATTTTGGTGATTCCGACTACGTTCTTGGGTAATAAATCCTAACCTTAATCTATTTTAGGGATTGAAATAGAGTAAATGATGAAATAGCTAACCTAGTTCATGCTATAGGTTGTTGTTGTGCCATAGACAAAGATATAGAGTTCAAAGTGAGCTCGTTACAAGTCTACTGACGAAAGGTGCGGACTATAAATGTTTAGGTTATGGTTTTCAAGTTCAATGTCAGTAATGATTTATGATTGACTTGATTGCTATCACATGTGCCTAGTTTTGACGTTTCAGTATATTACACATATAAGTAAACTATTTTGATTTTAATGCACTCCATGTGTTTGTTGAAATGTTTGAATGAGTATGGAATCATGATTTATGCTTGCCATGATTGTTAATTGGGAATACGTGATTGTTGTACATGTGGCAACTCCTATGTGAAAGGATTTTCTATAATACGCGTTTTAAACTAATTTTATTACATGTGTGTTATATGTGTAGTCTAAGTGTTTGATAAAATGCCTGAATGAGAAATGCTTGTTTAAAGGTATTTAATGAGGGTGTTGAGATAGGATTCTCAATTCCCTTATCTATGGTTATGGATTCCTCTATGTAACCTATCTTACTACTATGTGAATTAGAGATGAAATGCCTATGTATGGTAACATATGTACTATGTGTTTTGCTGAAATGCTCAAGTAAGATTTGTATTTAGTTTTAGTTGTCACATGCTATATGTGATTATCACATGTGAATGCTATTATTTGGAAAGTGTTTGGAGCGTGTTTGGAGCTACGACGTAGTCCAAGAAATAAGTAACGATTTTCGAGTTAGTGGTCGTGGTCGTTTCGCCACACCGGATAGGTTCGAGGAATTTGAGTCATACGCTGCTTGTCGACAATGGTTAGGCCACACGGAGTGCTTACGCACTCCATGTCAATCAATTCGACATACGCTCGTACCATTCAAGCTTGTCAAGAAACCCGATTGGCCTAATGTATGTTCACAATGTGTGAATGCTACTGTTTGAATGTAAGGTACTAACTTACTAGTGCAAAGCCCGTTTAACCTTGGTATCACGATCCGCTGAGACTCATAAGCCGAGCATGGTGGTATGGGACATCTTGGTCGAGCTGTCGGCCTACTCTGGGGCAACGAGCCTCCCTGTAGTGTCCATTGAGAAAACCAAACTTGTGAGCCGAATACGGTGGTATGGGACACTGTATTCGAGCTATCAGCCTGCGCTAAGGTGATGAGCCTTTCCTATAGTCACTTTGAGTATACACTAGGACTACGCTAAGGTGATTAACCTCGTTGTAGTGCCCTTACGTATAAAATAGGCATACGATCAGGTGACGAGCCTCTCGTAGTGACCTCGAGTGTGAATTAAGCTTACGCTGAGGTGACGAGCCTCTCGTAGTATCCTATGGAATAAACTCACGAACTTGCCATCTTATGTGATTAATTAGGATTGACGACCCTAGATGGATCATTGTTCGGGTACATGATATAAAGGGAGGTGGCTTAGATTCTCAATCCTGTTGTATGAATATGTCAAATTAAGAACTTGGCTAATCACGCACATGCACTGCATTGTATGTGCCTTTGACATTGGAGTTGAGCACAGAGGAAGGGATGCATTCCGCGATCGTGAGATGATGTCGTAGAGGGAGTGTATCCGAGGGCATGTATCATTATAACATATTATCCTTGCATTAACCAGAGCACCTAGGAATGCTTGTTGTATTGCTTTATCATTACTGCTTGACTAAATTGATAACATATTAACCTTTGCTTTATAGCTCCACTGAGTTGATCACTCACTCCCACTCTAGAACGGTGTTTTAAAACACCAACCAGATCCTGTTGTAGTTACAAATGATGATGGGGCCTTTGTGATAGAGCTTGATTTCTACGATGACGAGGAGTTCTCCTATATGCAGCTATCAGGCGGGTCTATTTAGACCATGTTCTGATCGACGGGGTTACAGGGATGTTGACTAGATGCCATTACACTTATTATTTTATTTTTTGGAACACCCATGTATATTCATTTTGTCCATTTTAGGAGTATACATGTATATATTTAACCTGGTAACATGTTCACACTCTGGAGAATTACAACAGTTTGTATATTTTATATATCGGTCACAGTCTTCTACTTGCGTAATTTAACTATCTCTGGAGTATTGTATGCTATTTTGATATAATCCCACTCATGTTTAAGGAACTAATATAGACAACATCTAATCATCATTATCTATGTTGCATAAGTGATGTGTTGTAACTCAGGAGTTGGGCTCCTACTTAACCCCCGATTTTAGGGCGCAACAAGTTGGCATTAGAGTATGATTCAGATTAAACTGGACCTAGGTTATGATAACACGATGCACACTAACATACTTTGACTTAGGAGAGAGCGATGAAACGTAGAAATGGTTGTAGGATTCTAAGTTTTGTCCGTCGGTGATCATATGACCATAAAGGCGAAACTAACCATAGAGATCAAACTTGTACGCACCCGTGATCATGCGAGATGATCTCAATCCTCTTCCAGGCTGTCGATCAATGGGTTTAGATCATGATTCAGCCCATTCCACACTCAAACAAACCCAAAAATCATGAATATACGCGAAAGGGGACCCCAAATGACTCAAGTGGTCGAGGGGGCCCAAACCCTGCAAATCTGTGGGACCCAAGGGATCCCCCGTACATGTTTGGCACCCCGGGAGAGGTGTACAACTGCACCATGCTGGGTCCAGAGGACTGTGATGGCACTTCGCCGACCAGGGCGTACCCCGGTCCGGTTCATCCAGGCCTATCGGGCCGGTCAGGCTGGCACTTGTGGATGGTTGTGGGGCCTACCAAATCATGTGGGGACCCCTATAACCCTCCCTTTTGCTCCCTTTTCCTCCCTTACACACTTCCAAGCTTTCCAAATCTCCCAAAACTCCATCTTTTTCTCTCAAATTTCTCCCTTATTATCACGTCTTCTTCACCTTCTTCACTAAAAACCCACCTCCCACTATTCCTTTCAAATCCATCTCCTATCTCCCCCGTTTCCTTTCATTTAAGTGCACAAACCATATTTTGTGCCTTAAAGGTCTCAAGGTATTACAACCCATCTCATCCCTCCATTTTATTTCGCTTTCATGGTTCTTTTTGGGCTTGTAGCTGCCATTTTCTCTCTCTTCACAATTCTTTCCCTTATGGGAAAGAAGAGAGTTGCTACGAATGAAGCCAGGCCTAGTCACCCTACCCGTCCAAGGAAGAAGGCAGGCGCTGAAGCTAACATAAGCGCCGCACAAGAGCTGAGGTCGAAGTGGGATATTGATCCCCAAATCCCACTTGAGAGAGTTCTATTAATGGGCTTCAAACACGGTCGGTTTGGAGGTCACAGGGTTGTGTTTGAAGCTCATGTAGATGAGAGGCTATTTGGGCTGTATCCAATGATGGACCTCCTGGTGGACGCCGGGTGGGGTCCCATATTCGAGGGCAAGTTTCACGCGTGTGAGAACACTGTTCAAGCCTTCTACGCTCATACATGGGACCCCTCACTGGAGCCTCTACAGTTCAAGATTCTCGTGGTGAGGCAAGAAGCAGTAGTCGGTATAGATTTGTGGCTCGGATCATGGGAATCTCCCGTGGAGATGTGCATGCTAGCGATAAGGATCTTAAGAACTTGTGAGAAAGAGATCGCCGCATGCATTTCCTTTGCTCCCACCTAGCTCACTAGAAGCGAGGCAGATGCCTCTCGTCGATGAAATTAACAGACAATTTCTGCCTGCTTCACAGCATATTCACATATAATTTATATCCTAGGTGGGGTAACCATACCGAATGCACTCACTTGATGGTGGATTTCCTATATAGAGTTAGGCAGGGAGACAAGCTATGTCTTCCTACGTTCGCCCTTCTATAGGTAGTCTGGACTGCGCGTTCTGTTAGGAATGATGTCTCACTTCCATTTGGTCGACTTATATGCGAGATTGCTTGAGAGTTCTCCTATAGACTTAACATGGATGACTTTGAGCCGATCCATTTCATTAATGATACTACGCCCTCGACAACGTCAAGCCCAACTTGACGAGTATGGAGATGAGACCGAAAGTGAAGAGGAAGAAGGTAATGGGATAGAAGAAGAAGATGAGTCAAAGGGAGGAGGTGAAGAAGGAGAGAGTGAAGAAGAAGAAGAGGAGACCCAAGACTCTGATGAGGGCTATCCTCCCGCTGTATAGGGGCACGATAGTGGTCGAGCTGCCATAGAAGCCCGCTTGGCTTAACTTGAGGAGGGTCAGGCTGCCCTGCGATAGGAGGTCGCAGTGACCCAAGCCAAGCTTGAGGAAAATCAAGTCTACATGAAGCAGTAATTCAGTAAAGTATCTCGCAGCTTGAGGGTTATTTTGTGTTGTCTACTGGACAAGGGTGCACCTTCACCATTGTTAGATTCGGATGACTAGTTGTATATGTAGTCATCTTTTAGTTTTCTTTGTTGCTTATTTCTTGTTTCTATGTATAGCCTTGATAGGCTTAGTAATGTGGTAGAGTGGTTTGTAGGTTTTAGTATGTGGAACCTTGTTTAGATTAGCTCACATGCATCTTTTGTCATGATCCATGTAATACTGCATCTCATGTATTATGATAATTTTGGTAAATGAAATGCATGAAGCTTCTTTAATTTTGAAAAGTGAATGATGTATGGATGCGTTCATGAGTTGATGCTAAATCTCACGGGTTGCACCCTATGCTATATATAGGGAATGCCACTTAAGGTCACACGGAGTACGGAATGTCTCACACTTGGTGACTCGATTGACGGGGCACCTCCCCTAATCGATAGCCAGGCGGACCCCAGTTTGGGCCCTACTCATGACACTATGTCAGATTCTCAGCTGGCCATTGGCCCCACTAATGGGCCGACACCTGTTGCACCATCAGTTCCTGAGTAGAACCGTGTCTTCTTCGACACCACACGTACCTCAGTCGTCTCCTGCTCCTGATAGGTTAGAGCAGATGATGCTCTTGATGCAGTAGCAGCAGTTTTTGGCCACCATCACAGGGGCCTTCACCCAGAGCATAGGTGTGGTTCCACCTGAACTACTTGTGTAGCCTGCTGAAAATATGAGTGTTAGTGGCTTATTTGAGCGATTTTAGAACTTTCAACCTCCTACTTTTACGAGCACTCACAGACCCGATGAGCGTTCCTCAGCAAGAGACCCTACGCAGCTTCACCTCCTAGACTTACCGATCCACCAGCCCCAATGAGGCAAGCGGACTTGTGGCGCTGAAAAGGCCTAGCTATATGTCCTAGAGGGGGGGGGGGGGGAGGGTGAATAGGACAATGCCAAATAAAATTTGTAATAACAAAAATTAAACAAATATGATAGCCAATAATTAAAGTAAGCCAATCCCAATACAGGAATGTAAAGAATGTAAAGCAAACTCAAAATTCAGATCTTGAGAGGTTGATATAAATGTTATTATAAGGACAACCTTACACCAAAAATCAGAGTTTATGGTAGAAAAATCTTATTTCTAGAAAGGTCTTTCTATCAAAACTCAAATCGAAGAGAAAAAGAAAATTAAATGCAAACAATACAGAAGAATAAACTGCAATCAATTATATATTATTTTAAGGACAACCATGTACCATAAAAATGGCAGGGCAACCTTACTAGAACAAATAAGAATGCTGATTAAGGAATCGAAAGAAATATTAGCTAAATTATTACAACATTCCCACAATGCTTGAAATAAATAATTACAACATTCACATTCACATATACATCCCACAAATGAATAATAAAAGATATGAAATATAAACCATTCAACCACGAGACATAAGGGATTATAGTGGTTCACCTGTGTGTTCACCAACTGTTCAATAACAGCCACACAGAATGTGACTCCACTCCTAATATGCTTACACAGGGGATATTAGCATTCACTATCCAGTTAGGTTTTTATAGGTTCACCCAAAACCTTACAATTGTGTCTTTCTATGTGGGCTTACACAATTAAAAAAAACCCTTCTGAGTTTTCCTGGCTCTCCTCAGATAACCAATATAATGAGATTTTTCTGAAAAATCCCAAATAAAACAAAAATAAAAAGGAATTTACAATAAACTGTAAAATACCTAAATATCTCCTTTGTTGTAGCAGCCCAGAAGAACCAAGTCAGAGTAGATGATTGAATGCCCAAGTTCAATGTCCAAACTCACTTTACAATGGTTCTAGTTCTAATTGATTTTAAATTAAACCAAATTGGGCGTAACTCTATTTATTTTAATTCCAAGAAGAAGGAATACAACAATTCCTCTTTTCAAATTAGATTGAAATTCAGGAACAAAATCAAATAATGAAAGCTAACAAAAGAGAATAGAAATTATGCATAATGTTGCTTGAAATGAACACTAACTTATCTCATAGTGGAGCTTTGAATATAATTGAATTACTTATCAAATCTTTGAAATTCATGTTCAATTTACAGGCAATCAAATCACGTCTTCGACTGGTCTTAGAACCAACAGACATTTGAAATTTCGAGCGGGATAAGATAAGACAGTTTCACGACCGATCGTAGATACCCTACGACTGGTCGTAGGTCACCTTCGACCGGTCGTAGGTTCCACACGACTGGTCGTAAACCTATGAAAATCATTGCTGGAGTTTGAGTTGAAGGTCTACGACTGGTCAAAGAACCAGTCGACACTGTTCCTACGACTGGTCGAATAATCACTAGGACTGGTCGAAGAGTAACTAAATTTTTGTTAAAATTCTCAACAACTTAGGAGTAGTCATGGAATCTCTTGGACTAGTCGAACGAGTGCCAGGACTAGTCGAACAAGGTCCAGGACTAGCCTTAGAACAGACCAAATTTACGAATAAAATACATATGGATTATGTATCCAAAATGTCCTACTCTAAAGGTCAACTTAAGGTCAGTCTTACCTCAATAGTGAAGCAAGGACATTGAAACTTGAAGACAAGTGACCTTTGAGTGTAACAAAGCCTGAGATCTTTGAACTTGAAAGCTTCTTGAACTTGAACACTTCTGACATGTTGAAAGCTTCTTGAACTTGAACCTTCTGAGATCTTGAAGGCTTCTTGAACTTGAACACTTCTGAGATCTTGAAGGCTTCTTAAACTTGAACACTTCTAAGATCTTGAAAGCTTCTTGAACTTGAACACTTCTGAGATCTTGAAAGATTCTTGAACTTGAACACTTCTGAGATCTTGAAAGCTTCTTGAACTTGAACACTTCTGAGATCTTGAAAGCTTCAAAGTAGTGTCTTTGTCACCACAAATTTGACAATAATAAGGGGCTATAATATAGCACTTACAATGTCCCCCTTTGTCAAATTCGTGACAAAACACATATCCAAGTTATGATACATAAAACCGAATATCTGATTAAAGAATCATGCACCAGTTGATACACATTTCATGTACCTACAAATCAATATTTATTCACTCCTTACAATCCACACAAAAACACTCATGCTCATTCTATCTCTTCACACACTCCCCCTGAGTAACATATGTAAAAAATATGGCAACCTCACCAATTCAGTATTAATCCAGCACAATCAAATCTACTCTCCCTTTTTGTCATAATATGACAAAGGAAGTACAAAACAGGTGTAACGACTCTGAAAATTCTGTACTAAGACTCGAGTACCACCTCGATCGAAAATCACTTAGGATTAACTCCCTTAGAAATTAAACATAAGTTAACTAGCGCTAAGTTAGACTAGCTGTGAAATTAGTACTGTTCACTTTAAATACGTTCTGTAAGACTTAAAACTTATGGAATCGTTAACGCTATAATACCCTGAAATCTAGGATCCAACTCTAAATCCAGTTGTTCCCGGGAATGCTTGGTAACTTTGTCTTGGATCTATACTGCACGTCGAAAGTCTGATATCTATAATCTTAGACCATTATGACCGGTTAGTGGGACTTGACCATCATTTCAAAAATCAAGCCCAAATGATGTCCTGATACCATTTCCTTGCATCCGGAGTGAAGAGGGTGAGAAAAGGAAGATATTTAGAAAATTAATTACATTTTTTAGTAATCTGGCATGTGTCACTTGCGCGACGTTTCTAAGCGTTCTGACCGTTAGATTTTGACCAAATTTCACCCTCGGATTAGGAAGGTTGGCCTTTACATGTCCAAGTACTTGTAGCCTTGATCGAAGTTCGGTAACCGTTGAATTGAAGCTGGTCCGCCACGGACTATCTGAAAATCCAATTGGACTAAAAACTTAACTTACTAACAAGCCGATGCTAGTTAGCTTAAATCCGATCGCATTTGATAAGAGGACCTCCAGAAGTGCTCTGTTGGATCAGAAAGATCCCGATTTGGTTATAACCTAAGTATACCTTGACCTTAAGTCCATTTTCGTCATGTTTAGGCTTACAAAAAGGCCTTAAACCCTTAGTTTCATACCCCATACGAATTTCCAAACCCTAACTTCCCAAGAGAGAGAAAAGAGAGAGAAAGTGTGGGAGAATCTGTCGAATCTCCTTAAGATTCTTCCTAGTCCGCCTACACATCGAACCTCCAAATATGAATCGTTCTTCCAGCGATTCTGATTTCGTTCTCGGGTAAGTTAAGCTAACCCTAACCTATTTTGAAGCTTAGACTAGTTGTAGTGAAGTTGTAGCTAACCTGTTTCATGCCATAGGTAGCGTATCCGCTGTTGACGAAGACACATCATCTGAATCATATCGAATATGCATTTTCTGGTTTATGGTGCGAACTTAGGTTATGGTTTTCAACACTTTCAATGTTAGATAATGATTTATTCATGTTGTGAATGCTGTTACACATGCCAAATGTGCTATCCATTTTATTTTTCGCATACGTACACTTTATATTGTAAATACTGTATTTCATGTATATGTTAGAATACATGTATGCGTATGGAATCTGTTGATTTTCTTGCCATGATTAATTATCGTTGTTATATGCCTAATATGTGTGCGACAACTCCTTGGTGAAAGGACTTGCCCTAATATGTAATAGAGACGACATACATGATGTATGTTGAATAGTGTAATCTAAGTGTTTGAATAAATGCTTAAGTGAGTTAGTAGTTAGTAAAGTGTGAGTGCTAAGGTGGTTGAGATATGAATCTCCATCACAATACTTGAGTGTATGATTTCCTCCATGAATCATGTGACTTAGATTTTTCATGCTAAATGAGTGTATGATTTCCTCCATGGATTATGTACTTAGTTAAATCATGTTAAATGTGTGTATGATTTCCTACATGTACTATTTACATTCAATTTATACTTCATGATTGTTCATATGAATACAGGATATGAACCATATGCTAGTTATTAGATTTGTATGTGAATGGGGCTGTACTACAGTACAGGTAATCGAAAACTGTTCTGTAAATGGTGGTTGAGGTTGTTTTTGCCAACCAGGATGAGTTTAGTGAATCTGAGTCGTGCTTGGGATGTTCGACAGTGGTCAGGCCACACGGAGTGTTTATGCATTCCATGTCGTTCAACTCAACGTGCACTTGGCCTAGTTGAGCTTATCAACTAACCCGATTGACCGATGCTTGTTCACCATGTTTGCTCGCTACTGTTTGAATCTAAGGCACTGAGCTTACCAGTGAAACTCCCGTTAACCATGGTACCAAGATCCCCTAAGACTCATGAGCCGAACATGGTGGTATGGGATACCGTGGTAGAGATGTCGGCCTACACTCGGGCTATAAATCTCCCTGTAGTGACCAATGAGCACCCTACCCTGAGTAGATTATGGTGGTATGAGACATTATATTCTTGCTATCGGCCTACACTTATTGGTGACGAGCCCTCTGTAGTGACCTAGAGATTATCCTGACACTGCATAAGGGCGACGAGTCCTGTTGTAGTCTTGATGATATAAGTAGGCCTGTATTGATAAGGTGATGGGGGAGTGGTGTAACGATTGGCGCAACAACCCTCGTACTGACCTAGAACCATAATATCGTATGAGGTTCCTTAGGACTGATGACCCTAGAATGGATAAACGTTGAAAAATGATACAAGGGAGGTGTCTTAGCTTCCCAATCCTGCTGTATGAAAAGGACTAATAAGAACTTGGTAAGCATATTCATAACACTACATTGCATGTGCTAACAGGGTTGGTGATAGAGCACTGAGGAAGTGAGTCATGCCGCGATCGTTAGATGATGTCATAGAGGGGATTGTGGTGAGGGTGTGCATCATTCTTCATATCATCCTTGCATTAACAAGAGTACCTAGGACCTGTGTGATTGTACTGCCTTATCATTACTGCTTGATTGGATTGATAACATGTTAACCTCTGCTATATAGTACCACTGAGTTGATCACTCACTCCCATGTTCTGGGACGGTGTTTAAACACCAACCAGACTCTGACTTAGCTGTAGGAGATGGCGATGCTTACGAGGCGGAGCTAGACTTCGACGAGGACGAGGAGGCGTTCTCATATATACAGTTCTCAGGCGGGTTCATGTGAGCCTTATCCTGACTAGCGAGGATTTTCTGGGATATGTACTTGATGATTTTTGCACATTTGATACATGTATTTTTGAGACACAGATGTATATATTGCCCTGGGCAGAGCACGCATCATTTGGGTATTTATTTTGAATTATATATGTATCTAAGTCTTTCGCTTGCATTTCCTCAATATCCCTGAATTATGTCTGCTAATCTGGCTTGATCTATTTCATGTTTTATACATTGTTACAGACAATATATAATCATCATCAAATATATTGCATGAGTGATGTTTTGAAACTCGGGATCTGAGTTATGCTCGACCCCCGAATTTCAGGGCGTTACAAGTTGGTATCAGAGCATGATTTGGATTAATCTGGACCTGGGTTAGGGTCACACACCGCACATTGATGCCACTATAACATAGGAGTGTGTGAGAACAATCTAGAAACAGAACTACGACTCCCAATTTGTCGTTCGGCGAAAGTTTATTGAAAATGATCGCCGAGATCGAGTCCGTGCACACTCCTGATCACACACGGTGATCCAAAATTGATTTTAGACCGTCAAATGACGGGTATAGACCGCATTTCATCCCATTTCAGCCGTTAAAAATTGGTAAAAGTAAATAGATATCAGATTAGTTTCGAAATGACCCGAAACAACTCAAATCAGGAGAGGGGGGCCAAACAATCACGTTTTAGGGGGTTCCAAGGTGGGACCTTGACCTTTTTGGACCAAGGGGAGGGTGAGGACCTCACCCATTTGGCGAGCCCTTGCCAGTTAGACCAGGGAGTGACGAGGGCCTCACCGGTCAACGGGCTCGACGGGCTGGGCTGCCCAGGCCGATCATGTTTGGGGCCTAGTGGGACCCCCTCATACAGGGTTCGACCACTCTTTCATTCTAAAAACCCTACTTCCCCCCCAAGCTCTCCCTTTCCTTCACAATTTCTGTTTTCTCTCTCAAACTGCCCCTCCAATCACCGATTCTGTCATTTTCTGCTATAACCTGCACCCCTCTATCGTTTACAGCAAACCTCACTCCCCTATCCTCTCCATTTTCTCTCATTTGAGCTTTACATCCTCCCTTTGATGCTCAAAATCGTGTAAGCTCTCAACTCATCCCATTTCTTCCTTTTTCCTTCTTCAATCCCTGTCTTTTGGGCCTATTACACTCCTCTTTCAGACCTAGATCCGTAGAAACCCATTTAGGTCAGCCCTCTCTTCCCTTTCATCACTTTTCCATGGCTTTTCATAGAGGCTACTGTGGCCTTTTTCTCCTTTTCCTCCATCCTTTCACTGATGGGCAAGAAGCGTGCCCCTGTGGACGAGGCTGGGCCTAGTTGTCTTGCTCATTCGAGGCGGCCTAGAGGAGCTACTGCGAGTTCAAGTGTTGGGAGAGAAATACATACGAGGCGGGATTTGGATCCCCATGCTCCGATAGGAAGATCACTGTTGGCGAAGTTGACTCATGACGCGTATACGGATCGCAGGGTTCTTTTTGAAGTGCATGTGGATGGGCGGCTCTTTGGTGAGTATTTGTTGTTCGAGCATAACGAAGCTGCAGGGTGGGATTCGCTATTTAGAGGCGAGTCTCGTGCTAATGTGAGCACTATTCATACCTTTTATGCTCATATTCGAGACCCTACGCTGGAGCCACTGCAGTTCAAGATCCCCTTTGGCAGAGATCGGGAAGCCACAATCAATGTTAGGTTGATAGCTCGACTTCTGAACGTGCCACTTGGTGAGGTACATCCAAGTGCAAGGAATTTGAACAGTGTTCGTGAGAGGGATCACCGCACTAGGTTTCTATGTAGTCATTTAGTTGAGTGACAGCGTAACAAGAGCCTCCTAGCGACACATATGTTGGGTGATTTTCATCTGCTTCATCACATCTACACGTTCAATGTTTATCCCAGGTGGAGCAATCGCAGTGAATGCACGCGTCTCATGGTAGATTTTCTGTATCAAGTGGGGCAGGGAGAGAAGGTGTGCATGCCTATGTTTGTGCTTCGACAGATCATCCTTATAGCGCGATCGAGAAGAACGTTTGAGTCACTTCCCTTTGGTCGACTCATATGCAAGATTGCGCTCGAGTTTGCCTATAGACTTGTGGCACAGTTGCCTACGCCGGTTCATTATATCAACGAGGCTACTCTGAACCAGATGAAGATGGGACCTCGGCAGCTTGAGGCCCAACTTGATGATGACAACGAGGGTGAGTATGATAGTGAAGGGGAAGAAAGTGAAGAAGAAGGTGGGGCAGAGATAGAAGAAGGAGAGCAGGATGAAGAAGAAGAGGAGGCTGAGGATACTGATGAGAGTACTCCTCCTGCGACTCAGGAGCCTGATCCTGCTCAGGTTGATAGGATGCTCATATTGTGCGACTCGAGGAGGGTCATGCTGCTCTTCAACAGGATATTGGGGATTTACAGGATCTCGTGAAGAATAAGTTCAAGAAAGTAACCCACACGCTGAAGACCATCCTGTGCTGCCTGAAGGATAAGGGTGCCCCTTCTCCGTCCCCAGATTTCGATGCATAGACTTATGTAGTCATTATTTGTTTGTTTGATGTTTATTTTTATGTGTGGTTTACTAGTCGTTTGTCAGTTGGTAGTTATTTAGTGTTGAAGCTTTGTGTGTGAAGCTTAGGTTTTTTGTTCACATGCTTTCTTTGTCGCGATTCATGTAATGCTGCAAATCATGTATTGTGACAATTTTGTTAATGAAATGCATGTTGTTTCTTGCCTTGTGAAGTTAATGTTATAGATGGACTGTGTGAATGCCTGATCTCATGGGTTGCTACCCTCTGTTGTGTGTAGGGTATGCCACCTAAGGGTTCGAGATCTTCTTATAACACCCTGAAAATCGGGGGTCGTGTATAAACCCGACTCCCGAGTTCCAGACCGTCACTTATGCAACAAAATGATTATGATTCAATGTTGTCTGAGTTAAAGTATTCACATGAGTAAAAGTATACCAAAACTGCAATTCATACTCCATATTCAGTGATAAAATCAAGCGGAAGACTAAAGGATATATATATCACTGTATGAAAAAACAAAATAGATCTCAACTGTCTCCAAAGTATGAATACATCTCTGAGTCTCATATACATGTAAATAAACAGAATCAAAATGTCAAAAGTAGTCCCACTGAGAAGTCCCATCAATCCAGGCCACCAAAGCAAAGCCATCATGGTACTGCATATATGAGAACTCATCCTGGTCCTCATCATAATCCGGCTCTGCCTCCTAAATTGCTGCCTCACCTTCATCTAAGACAGGGTCTGGTGGGTGTTACAAACACCATCCCGTAACGTGGGAGTGAGTAGCTAACTTAGTGGAATAATAGAGCAAAGATTAGCATGTTCTCAAATCAATCATGCGATAATAGTAAAGCAGTAAATCAAACATTCCTAATAATGTTGTTAATGCAATATGACGTGACATGATGGATGCCCTCACCGACGATCTCCCTAATGCGACACCATCTTACGCCCGCGGCATGTTTTCTTCCCACAGTGCTCCACATCTCCCAGGCACATGCAATGTGATGGTGTTATGATTACCGAGTTATTATTAGTCCTTTTCATACAGCAGGATTGGGAAACTAAGGTACCTTCCTCATATCAATCCCAACATAGATCCTGTCTAGGGTCGTCACTCCTAGTAATCTCATACGATGTATATTTTGTAGGTTGCTGCAAGGGCTACCAGGGCTGTTGCTCTCACTCGTTGTACTGCTCCCCCATCACCTTATCAATACAGGCCTACTGTACTCTCATTGCTACGGAAGGGTCGTCGCCTCCCGTAGACTCAGAATATGCTCGCGGTCACTACAAAGGGCTCGTCGCCTGATCAGTGTAGGCCGACAGCAAGAATATAGTGTCCCATACCACCATAATCTGCTCACGAGTCATAGGTGCTCACTGGTCACTACGGGGAGGTTTGTGGCCCCAGCGTAGGTCGACAGCTCGACCACGGTGTCCCATACCACCATGCCCGGCTCATAAGTCTTTATGGATCAAGGTACCATGGTTAATAGGGTTTACAATGGTAAGTTCAGTACCCTAGGTTCAAGCAGTTATGACCAATACAAGGTGAACATACAATGGCCAGTCGGGTTACTTGACGGGCTCCCTAGCACGAGCGCATCTCAAGTCGAACGACATGAAGTGCATAAAACACTTCGTGTGGCCTAACCACTGCCGCCAACTCCAAAACATAACTCGCGTTCATCGACGCGTCATTCGTAGCAAAGCTAAGCCAACCACGAATTTACTCAGTTACCGACTGCCTGGACTAGGTATAGTCCCAAACAGTTATGAATCCACATCAGCAATCATATAAGAGTAATGGAAATGAGATACAACAATGTGAGCATGTTAACACATGTTATAACATGCAACTTAAGTAAATCATCCAACACATGCATTTCATACATATAATGAAATCATGCATATAGCCAACATATAGGAAATCATTTACATCAGCATATTATTTGAGAATTCAATCTCAAACTAATTCATAACACCATTTAATTCAATACATACTAATACAAATATTTATACAAACACTTAGTCTATACACTTAAGTCTACATATAGTATGTCAACTCAAAGTGCGCATTTGGGCGAATCTCTTTGCCAAACTGATTATGCATGCATTCTTAATATCCTAATGCGACAAGAAGACATGTCAATCATATCAACAAAATATGGATCAAAACAGTATTTCCTACAAATGACTAAAATGCCCTAAATCTCATATTTTTCGTCTGCTTACGAAACAGGAAACGGACTGCATGTTGTACATGTCAAACGGAGTTGCCGTCGATAATCTACTATTAAACGACATTGAAAGCGTTGAAAACTATCAATCAAAGCGTCTAGAATCCACACCTTTTATCCTAGAAGTGTATTGATTCGAACGGAGCGTATACGCTTCGTCTACGGCGAACAGGAAACCTATTTCACAAGATGTATAAGGTACCATGCTAAGGAACCGACGGAACTTTAAATTAGCAAGTGTTTGGGATCTTTTCTTACTTAGAAATGCGGCGAAATCGCCGGGAAAGTGATTGAGGTGCGTTGCTTAAGCACGTGCAACAGGTAGTGCAAGCAGCAGGAAATTCTCTCCCACTCTCTCTCACAATCTCTCACCTTTTCTCTCACACCAGCTAGGGTTTCTAGCAAATTTGGATGGGTGAGAGAAGTGAGGGTTTAAGGCCCTTTTATAACATAAAACATGCCCAAAACAGGCTTGGGAACAATGTTTACTTGATGCATAACCAAATCGGGGCTGTTTCGGTCCAAAAAGATATTTCTGGAGGTCCCCTGACCGAACGCGATCGGATTTAAGCTCATGCATGTCGGATGTCGCTCACATCCCATTTTCAGACCAGTAGTGTTCGTAGATCACATGTGGCGGTCCAGTTTCAGTTCAGCGGTCATCGCACGTAGATCAGGTCTACAAGTCTCGTGATATGAAATAGAAATTTTTTCTGATCCGAGGGTGTAATTTGGCTGAATTATGACGGTCAGAATGCTTAATAATAACGCGCCAAGTCGTGTGCCAGATTTAAATTTCAAATTCCAAATCTAACCCTATTCTCACTCTCTTCACTCCAGGCTCAATGAAATAGCCTCGGAATGTCGGTTGGACCTGATTTTCGAAATGATTGTCAAGTCTAGCTAGGCGGTTATAACGGTCTAAGATTGTAGGTATCGGACTTTCGACGCGCGGTCTAGATCCAATACAAAGTTTCAAAGAGGTCCTGAGAACAAATCGGTTTAGAGTTTGATCCGAGGGTTTAGAGTATTATAGCGCCTTTGGTTCTACTCGTTTTAAGTCTTGTAGAACGTATTTAAAGTGATCAGGGACTATTTCCCAGCTACTCTAGTGTTGCGCTAGCTAACTTGCACTTATTTTCCAAAGGAATTATTCCTATGCGATTTCTGGTCGAGTTGGTACTCGAGTCCAAGTACGGATTTTTCCAGGGCGTTACAATCTACCCCCCTTAACAAAAAATTTCATCCTCAAAATTTGTACATTTTCGTACTCCTCGAGAATATGTGGGTAGTTCTTTCTGATCTCGGCTTCTGTCTCCCAGGTAGCCTTTTCCTCAGAGTGATGCGTCCACAATACCTTCACAAGGGGAATCACCTTACTATGCAGTACCTGCTCCTTCCTGTCTAGGATACGCGTCGGTCGCAGGATATATGTAATATCCTCTCCTAACTGCACCTGCTCCCATCTAATGATATGGGAAGGATCAGAAACGTATTTCTTCAGCATAGAAACATGAAATATGTTGTGAACGCTCGCGAGAGGTGTGGGTAAAGCCAAATGGTATGCCACTGCTCCCACACGATCGAGGATCTAGAATGAACCAATGAATCGCGGTGCTAGCTTCCCCTTCTTCCCGAACCAAAGGACTCCCTTCATAGGAGAAACTCGTAAAAATACATGATCCCCAACCGTGAACTCTAGCGGCCGCCGTCTCGTATCGGCATAACTCTTCTGTTTGCTCTACGCTGTGAGAAGCCGACGTCTAATAATATCAATCTTCTCCGACGTCGCCTGCACTGACTCTGGGCCAATCAATCTATGCTCACCGACCTCTGCCCAGTAATGTGGTGCTCAACAAGGTCGCCCATATAACACCTCGTAAGGTGCCATACCGATACTCGCCTGAAAACTGTTGTTGTACGCAAACTCCGCATATGCAAGACAGTCATCCCAACTGTCCTTGAAGTCCAATGCGCAAGCTCGCAACATGTCCTCTAAGATCTGGTTCACCCGCTATCGTTCGTCTGTCTGTGGGTGGAAGGCAGTACTGAACTTCAACTTCACACCCATAGCCTCCTGAATGCAAGTTCAGAAAATAGAAGTGAACCGCGTGTCTCTATCCGACACGATCTCCAACGGAACTCCATACAGACGCATGATCTCTCTGTTATATAGTCTAGCCAGCTCGTCTGCAGAGTTCGTGACTCTGATCGGTAGGAAGTGCGCCGACTTCATCAGACGGTCGACGATCACCCATATGGAATCATGTCCCTTCCTCGTCTTCGGCAGCCCTGAAACGAAATCCATGGAAATGAAGTCCCACTTCTACTCTGCCATCGGCATAGGCTGAAGAAGTCCAGGTGGTCGGCAATGCTCTGCCTTTACCTGCTGGCAAGTAAGACAACAGGACACGAACTCTGCTATGTGGGTCTTCATACCTTCCCACCAATAGGTCCTCTTCACGTCGCGATACATCTTCGTACTTCCTGGATGCATGGCGAGTCTGGTACAATACGCAGCCTCGAGAATCTCTCGTCTCAAGTCAGGGATATCTGGGACGCATAGGCGGCTACGATAACGTAAGCCCCCATCCGTGCCAACTCGCCACTCGGGGTCTGCATCATCACTGGCCTGCTGTCGAAGCTCAGTCAGACGCGCATCATCCCTCTGCGCCTCGATGACCCGGTCATCGATCTGAGATCACACCTGCACATGTGCGATGAACTCATACGGCTCCTCTACAGTGAGTTTCTGCTCAAAGTCTCGTAAAAACTCAACCATATCCCACTCAGCAACCATCAGCGGATCGGCAAACTCTATCGCCTTCTTGCGGCTCAACGTGTCAGCCACAAGGTTCGCCTTCCCAGGATGGTAAGAGACTTTGAACTTGAAGTCCTTCAAAGTCTCCATCCATCGCCGTTGCATCATATTCAAGTCTCGCTACGTGAATATGTACTTGAGGCTCTTGCGGTCGCAAAAGAGCTCGAACTCCTCTCCATAGAGGTAATGTATCCAGAGTCTCAATGCGAATATGACGGCTGCCAACTCCAGGTCGTGTGTAGGGTAATTCTCCTCGTGCTTCCTTAATTGTCTTGAGGCATATGAAATTACCCTGTCCTTCTACATAAGGACACAACCCAGACCAACGCTAGACGCGTCAGTGTATATAGTGTATCTAACCCCTTGCTCTTGCAATACTAGCACAGGGGCGGACGTAAATCTGTCCTTCAGCTCCTAAAAAGCTGACTCCGCCTTGTCATTCCAAGCGAACTTCACGTCCTTCCGTGTCAACTGAGATGAAGGTCTCGCGATCTTCGAGAAATCCTGAATGAAGCATCGATAATAGCCAGCGAGACCCAAGAAACTCCTCACCTCAGTGACAAAATCAGGCTGCTCCCAGTCCTGAACTTTAGCTACCTTTGCCAGGTCAACTGCCATCCCATCCTTGGACACCACGTGTCCCAGGAACTTCACTTTCTGCTTCCAGAAGTCGTACTTCTTGTACTGTGCGAACAACTGATGCTGTCTGAGTATATCCAGGACCAAGCGCAAGTGCTCCTCATGCTCCTCTCGACTCCTGGAGTATACCAAAATGTCGTTAATGAACACCACGACGAATCGATAGAGGAAAGGCAGAAATACCCAGTTCATCTGATCCATGAACACGGATGGTGCGTTCATAAGACCGAATGACATCACAAGGAACTCGTAGTGGCCAAAGCTGGTCCTGAATGCTGTCTTCTGCACGTCCTCATTCTTGACGAGCAACTGATGATATCCTGACTGAAGATCAATCTTCGAGAAGTACTGCGATCCTCTCAACTGATCAAACAAGTCATCGATCCTGTAAAAGGGTACTTGTTCTTCACCATGATCTGGTTCAGCCTGCGATAATCAATACACAATAGCATCGAACTATCCTTCTTCCTTACAAACAGGACTGGTGCTCCCTAAGGAGACACACTGGGTCGAATAACGCCAAGCTCCAATAGACCATCAATCTGCGTCCTTAACTCCTCCATCTCACACAGTGCCATGCGATACGTCGGCAATGAGACGGGCGCAGAACCAGGCACCAGATCGATAGTGAAATCAATCTCTCGTCGAGGCAGAAAACCAGGGATCTTCCTGAACAGATCCTCAAAATCACAAACGACTGGTGTATGCTCAAGCATCAGGGCATCAGCGTCCCGAAGTAAAGAAGCGAAGCTAAGTATGCGGAAGGGGAGATTTACCCAAACTGAAAATGTAAAAGGTATGCCCTCAGGCTCGTACACCGTCACCATACGAGTCTCGCAGTCAATCTCGGCCCTCCCAACAGTCAACCAGTCCATGTCAAGAATGACATTGAGATAAACAAGAGGGGGGTCGACGATAAGATCAAGAACCATCGTCCTGCCTCCCAGATCCACCAGGCAACCCTCACACATTAGGGTGGCATCAGAAAAATCTCCATGAATTGAAAGGACTCGCACTCCATCCATACGAATGGTCGGCAGTCCAAGATGCCTGACTATGGAATACGATATCAAAGAAAGTGTGGATCCAGTATCCACCATCACGAGAATAGGAATACCTCCGATGTGGGCAGTGACCTCAAAGGTCGAATGCTGAGAAGTCTCTGTCTCGGCTGCCTCAGCTGTCAAGGCATGCACCAGCGCTTGCTGTGGCCGGTTCGACCGCTGTGCCATGGGCCATAGAGGCGGCCTGAACTGAGATACGGGAGGTCTGAAGGAAGGGCACGCAGGAGCCAACCGTAAAGGCGGTGCTGATATAGCATGTGGGTGTGTACGGTCAATCTTCTGCGGCGGCGAGAACCCACTGTCTCTCATCCAAGCGAAACAAATCTGTGCTAAATGGCCCGATCTCTCACAATAAGTACATGATAAATCGGGGCACCGCATCGGGGGTACTGGCGCTGTAGCCCTAGAAGGAGGGTGAACGCGAGGCCTCTTGCAAGCAAAGGGCCTGTCCTACAACTCTGGTCGTGGCCTAGGAGCAATAGGGCCACGAGTTCGCATAAGTCGATCCACATCCTGCTCTGCCCGCATGGACATGTGAATCAGCTCTGCGTAAGAGGGAATGCTCACGCAACACATCTTTGACCTAATATCCAGTCACAAATCCTCAAAAAAGTACCGCATGCGTATCTGCTCATCTGTCAGTATAGTCGGGACGTATCTACCCAACTCAATGAACCGATGCTCATACTTAGTCACCGTCATGCCTGCCTGTCTGAGGCGCAGAAACTTGTTCTCCCGATCATGCCTATATGTCTGGGGATAGTATTTCTCGTGGAAGTGGAACTCGAACGCTGCCCAGGTCCAGATGTAATCAGCGGCAACGATCCGCAACACACTGTCCCACCATAAGCTGGCCTCCCGCTCAAACAAGAACGTAACCAACTCAGCCTGCTCAGTCTCTGAGCAATGTAGCATCCGTAGTATTTTCAACACACGGTCGAGCCAATACTAGACCTCCTCAGGTCTATGGGAATCCGTAAAAGTGGGAGGTCGTAAGCGCTGGAATCGCTTTAGTAAGCCCCGTGTGTTTGTGGCATTCCCCACAGGGTAAGCAGGTGGTGTAGGATGAGCCATGCCCTCATCCTGAGCATATGTATCGGCATCCTCAGCTGGATGCACCGGTGGTGCAGGTGGAGTCACACTCCCACCCTGGGCTAGAGCCCCCACTATAGTAGTCAGGAGCTGCTGCTGCTGCTGTATCATGGCCATCATCTGCTCAAATCTATCTGGAGGTGGAGCAAGCTGTGGCATGTACTACGTCGAAGAAGACGCACGGTACTGCTCTCTGACGGATGGTGTGAAAGGTGGTGGTCCAACTGTAGGACCAGTAGGAGGCTGAGACTCATGTGCTGTTTCAGGAATCGGGCCCACAGCAGGGTACACATGAGCACCAGACTGGAGGGGAACCTGATCCATAGGCTCACCTAATGTAAGTCGAGCTGTGCTCCGTGTAGCCTTAGGCGGCATTTCTTATATTCAAAATAGGGCGCAACCTTGTCAGTCTCATTAGCACAAACACACCACAATCATTCACATAAAGAGTCAAAGGCATTCCATGCATTTCATTTAATCAAAATTGTCACAATACAAGGGATATCTCCTTACAGGCATCATGATAAGAAGTACATGGGAACTAAGACAGCTAAAGCTACAACAGTAACATAAGTAAACTACTATCCTTAACAGGCTTACACAATATAAAACAGAAAATGACTAACTACTACCAACAACATCTAAAATCTTATCGCTAGTCTGAGTCGGGTGATGGAGGAGGAGCACCCTTATCCTGCAAGCAGCACAGGATCACCTTCAAGGTGCGAGTCACCTTGCCGAATTTTCTCTTCATAATGGCCTTGGTATCCTTGACCTCAGCCCGAAGTTCCTGAACTTACCTTCGTAAGGTGACTTGGCTCTCCTCAATTCAGGAAATGCGAGCATCACTAGTAGCCTGAGTAGAAGGAGGAGGGCTCTCATCAGTATCCTGAGCCTCATCTTCTTCCTCTTCTTGGGCTTCTTCCTCTACCTCCTCTCCAGGTTCTCCTTCGCTTGGATACTCTTCGCCATCAAAATCACCCTCGCTATCCTCATTAAGCTGAGTCTCATAGTACTGAGACCCGATCTTCATCTTAACCATGGTAGACTCATTAATGCAGTGAATCGGAACTGGCAACTCCAGCCCAAGTCTGTAAGCAAACTCAAGCGCGATCTTACATATAAGCTGGCTAAAAGGAAGCGACTCAGATGTTCTTCTTAATTTTGCTATGAGGATAATCTGTCGCAACACGAAAGTGGCCATACAAACATTTTCTCCCTGGGCCACCTGATATAAGAAATCAACCATAAGGTGCGTACATTCAATGCGATTTGTCGACCTGGGATACACGTTGAACATGCAAATGTGGTGTAGCAGGCGTAAATCATCAGATATATGAGACGCCTTGAGGCTATTGTTAGGCTGCCATGGAACCAGACTACCATATAGGAACCGGGTACGGCGATCTCGCTCATGCCTACTCCTCAAATTCTTCGCACTGGGATGAACATCACCAAGGGGTATGTTCAGAAGTCGCGCTATCAACCGAACATCGATCGTAGCCATCCGATCTCTACCAAAGGGAATCTTGAATTGCAATGGCTCCAATGTAGGATTCTGGATACGAGCGTAGAAGGCACGAATGATGCTCACATTAGCACGAAAACGGGATTCAAAGAGCGGACCCCAATGTACAGTTTCAATGCGCTCAAATAATAGGAATTCACCGAAGAGTCACCCTTCCACGTCCGCCTCAAACAACACCTTACAGTTAGTATATTCATCGTGAGACATCTCTACTAACAGCACTCTCCCAATTTGAGCATGGGGATCTAGATCCCGCTTTATATGAAACTCCCGGGCTGTGCTTGGACTTGCAGCGGTGCTTGAGTTGGCGGCGCCACCCCTCGGTCTTCTGGATTACGCAGGGTGACTAGACCCAGCCTCATCCGCTGCGGTCTTTCTCTTTCCCATCAAAGAGAGGAAGGTGGAGAAAGAGAAAAGACCCAAAATGGCTTCAACAATAGCCATGAAAAGTGAGGGAAATGGGGAGAAATGGCTGCCCAAACAGATAGAAGAAAATCTAGGCATTGTAGAGGGATGCTTCAAGCTCCCTAGGCTAGATTTTTAAAAAGAAAAGAGAAGAATAAAGGGGAATGGAGCTCCACCCAATTTCAACCATAAATGGAGGTTGTAGGAGCTCCAACAGACGAGATTTGTAAGAGGAGTTACAAACTGTAATGGAGGGATGGAATGGGTTTAGTTTCAGCAAGAAATGGGATTGGGAGGGATTTAGAGTCGCGGTTTGAGAAGGGACAGCAAGAAAAACGTGAAAGGGAGCTTGGGAGGGGGCTGTTTGTGAAGGAGGTACCCCTTTTAGGGGTTTCTGATGGACTAACCGCACATGGGAGGGATGCCCTACCCAAAAGAGACCGTGCGCCAGAAGTTCAATGCAAGTGGGGCCCACCGTACGGCGATGCATCACTGGATCGGCGATGGCATCGCCGGCCGGTCACCAATCCGGCCGGTGGGACCCCATGGGTTGGGTCCCCCCTGCCCTAGGGACATCAAATATGTATGGGCCCCACCTTAGTTCATTGTAGATTGGCCTAGGGAGGCCCAAAACTCCATTCATGGCATTCCAGGGCCAATCTGTAAACCTTAATACATTCCCCTATCATGTAGCATATGATTTTGGGTTAGAAGGAGCTAATACATCCATCTAGCCCATTAGTTGCTAAAGTTTACAAATTTAGAATGGCCAAATGGAAAGTTTTCATGAAATTTTACTATTCACTGTAAAATTTTGTCGAAGTATGATTTTATATCATTTTCACATTAGGATCAATGCCTAACATGAAATTTCAGAGAAAGAATTGAAGAATGGAGTGGTGAGAGGAAGGATTTTGAAGGAATTAGGCGAAACGGGATTTTTAAGCCCTAGCGATTGAAAGTAAGGGTTATGGTTACCACACAGCCCAAGGATTCATATTTACGGGTTTAGAACCTTTCATAGAATGTCTCAAACCCGCCTACTTACCACCGAGGAGCTACTTAGGTCGCTTCACGCAACCCTAGAAGCATTACGGACTCGATCAAATGATCGATACGAATAGACTTCTCCTATTGGGGAAACTGCGATCCTATAAGTGTTTCTAGACCTTTCTCACACCTACCTAAGTCAAAGGAAGCAATAATGTATGTCGCGTGACCATAACCCAGGCCCGGTATAATCTCATTCATGCTCTGATACCAACTAGTAAGACCCTGAAAATCGGGGGTCGTGTATAAACCCGACTCCCGAGTTTCAGACCATCACTTATGCAACAAAATGATTATGATTCAATGTTGTCTGAGTTAAAGCATTCACATGAGTAAAAGTATACCAAAACTGTAATTCATACTCCAGATTCAGTGATAAAAGCAAGCGAAAGACTAAAGGATATACATATCACTGTATGAAAAAAGAAAATAGATCTCAACTGTCTCCAAAGTATGAATACATCTCTGAGTCTCATATACATGTAAATAAACAGAATCAAAATGTCAAAAGTAGTCCCACTGAGAAGTCCCGTCAATCCAGGCCACCTAAGCAAAGCCGTCGTGGTACTGCATATATGAGAACTCGTCCTGGTCCTCATCATAATCTGGCTCTGCCTCCTGAATCACTACCTCACCTGCATCTAAGACAGGGTCTGGTGGGTGTTGCAAACACCATCCTGTAACATGGGAGTGAGTAGCTAACTTAGTGGAATAATAGAGCAAAGATTATCACGTTCTCAAATCAATCATGCAATAATACTAAAGCAGTAAATCAAACATTCCTAATACTGTTGTTAATGCAATATGACGTGACATGATGGATGCCCTCACCGACGATCTCCCTAATGCGGCACCATCTTACGCCCGCGGCATGCTTTCTTCCCACAGTGCTCCACATCTCCCAAGCATATGCAATGTGATGGTGCTATGATTACTGAGTTATTATTAGTCCTTTTCATACAGTAAGATTGAGAAACTAAGGTACCTTCCTTATATCAATCCCAACACAGATCCTTCCTAGGGTCGTCACTCCTAGTAATCTCATACGATGTATATTTTGTAGGTCGCTGCAAGGGCTGCTAGGGCTGTTGCTCGCACTCGTTGTACCGCTCCCCCATCACCTTATCAATACAGGCCTACTGTACTCTCATTGCTACGGAAGGGTCGTCGCCTCCCGTAGACTCAGAATACGCTCACGGTCACTACAAAGGGCTCGTCCCTTGATCAATGTAGGCCGACAGAAAGAATATAGTATCCCATATCACCATAATCTGCTCACGAGTCATAGGTGCTCACTGGTCACTACGGGGAGGTTTGCGGCCCCAGTGTAAGCCGACAGCTCGACCACGGTGTCCCATACCACCATTACCGGCTCATGAGTCTTTATGGATCAAGGTCCCATGGTTAATAGGGTTTACAATGGTAACTTCAGTACCCTAGGTTCAAGCAGTTATGACTCATACAAGGTGAACATGCAATGGCCAGTCGGGTTACTTGACGGGCTCGACTAGCACGAGCGCATCTCAAGTCGAACGACATGAAGTGCATAAAACACTTCGTGTGGCCTAACCACTGCCGCCAACTCCAAAACACAACTTGCGTTCATCAACGCGTCGTTCGTGGCAAAGATAAGCCAACCACGAATTTACTCGGTTACAGACTGCCTGGACTAGGTATAGTCCCAAACAGTTATGAATCCACATCAGCAATCATATAAGAGTAATGGAAATGAAATACAACAATGTGAGCATGTTAACACATGTTATAACATGCAACTTAAGTAAATCATCCAACACATGCATTTTATACATATAATGAAATCATGCATATAGCCAACATGTAAGAAATCATTTACATCAGCATATTATTTGATAATTCAATCTCAAACTAATTCATAACACCATTTAATTCAATACATACTAATACAAACATTTATACAAACACTTAGTCTACACACTTAAGTCTACATATAGTATGTCGACTCAAAGTGTGCATTTGGGCGAATCTCTTCGCCAAACTGATTATGCACGCATTCCTAATATCCTAATGCGACAAGAAGCCATGTCAATCATATCAGCAAAATATGGATGAAAACAGTATTTTCTACAAATGACTAAAATGCCCTAAATGTCATATTTTTCTTCTTCTTACGAAACAGGAAATGGACAACATGTTGTACATGTCAAACGGCATTTTCGTTGATAATCTACTATTAAACGACATTGAAAGCATTGAAAACAGTTAATCAAAGCGTCTAGAATCCGCACTTTTTATCCTAGAAGTGTATTAATTCGAACGGAGCGTATACGCTTTGTCTACGGCGAACAGGCAACCTATTTCACAAGATGTATAAGTTACCATGCTAAGGAACCAACGGAACTTTAAATCAGCAAGTGTTTGGGGTCTTTTCTTACCTAGAAATGTGGCAAAATCACCGGAAAAGTGATTGAAGTGCGTTGCTTAAGCACGTGCAACAGGTAGTGCAAGCAGTAGGAAATTCTCACCCACTCTCTCTCACAATCTCTCACCTTTTCTCTCACACCAGTTAGGGTTCTAGCAAATTCATATGGGTGAGAGAAGTGAGAGTTTAAGGCCCTTTTATAACATAAAACATGCCCAAAACAGGCTTGGGAATAATATTTACTTGATGCCTAACCAAATCGGGGCTGTTTCGGTCCAAAAAGACATTTCTAGAGGTCCCCTGGCCGAACGAGATCGGACTTAAGCTCATGCATGTCGGATGTCGCTCACATTCCATTTTCAGACCAGTAGTGTTCGTAGATCGCACATGGCGATCCAGTTTCAGTTCAGCGGTCATCGCACGTAGATCAGGTCTACAAGTCTCGTGATATGAAATAGAAATTTTTCCTGATCTGAGGGTGTAATTTGGCTGAATTCTGATAGTCAGAACGCTTAATAATAATGCGCCAAGTCGTGTGCCAGATTTGAATTTCAAATTCCAAATCTAACCATATTCTCACTCTCTTCACTCCAGGCTCAATGAAATAGCCTCTGAATGTCGGTTGGACCTGATTTTTGAAATGATTGTCAAGTCCAGCTAGGCAGTTATAACGGTCTAAGATTGTAGGTATCGAACTTTCGACGCGGGGTCTAGATTCAATACAAAGTTTCAAAGAGGTCCTGAGAACAAACTGGTTTAGAGTTTGATCTGAGGTTTTAGAGTATTATAGCGCTTTTGGTTCTACTCATTTTAGGTCTTGTAGAACATATTTAAAGTGATCAGGGACTATTTTCCAGCTACTCTAGCATTGCGCTAGCTAACTTACACTTATTTTCCAAAGGAATTAAACTACGCGATTTCTGGTCGAGTTGGTACTCGAGTCCAAGTATGAATTTTTCCAGGGCGTTACATCTTCAGCCCATCTCTCTTTGGGTGATTCGCTCGACGGGGCCCTCGCCCTGAGCGGTAGTCACATGGACCCCCATACGGGCCCATCTCGTTCAGATCCCATGTCGAGTTCTCAGCCGGCTTCTGGCCCTGCTGCTAGGCCACCCCCTGTGACACCTTCTGTGGTTCCTCCTGTCACACCTGCGGTTCCTGAGCAGCATCGTGAGTCTGCGTCGATGCCTTCTACATCACAGTCCGCTCCGCCTCCTGATAGGCTAGAGCAGATGATGTTGTTGATGCAACAACAACAGCAGCAGTTCTTGTCCTCCATAGTTGGCATTTTTGCTCAGTCGATGGCGATGACTCCACCTGCCTCGCCTCTACACCCTGTTGGGCATGCTAGTGTGAGCGGTTCTTTCGAGCGGTTTCAGCGCTTGAGGCCTCTTACATTTTCAGGTACTCACAAACCTGAGGAGGCTGAGTATTGGATAGACCGCATCTCGAAGATGCTTAGACCGTTGCACTATTCCGAGGTGGAGCAGGTTGAGCTGGCCACCTTCATGTTTAAGAAGGAAGCTAGCCTATGGTGGGACAGTATTCTCTGCACTGTGGCAGTGGGATTTGAGTGGACGTGAGCAGCGTTTGAGGCACTCTTCCACAAGAAGTATTTCCCAGTTACTTATCGACATGAGAAGGAGAGTGAGTTCCTTCGCCTTCGCCAGGGAGGCATGTCGGTGACAAAATATGAAAACAGGTTTACGGAGCTAGGGAGGTATGATCCTTTGATTCTGGATGATCAGCCAATGAGGATATGGCATTTTTCTGAGGGCTCGTGGCTCGAGATTAGATCAAAGATGTGTTGTGCGAGCATTTCTTCTTATGAAGAGCTAGTGAGTATGTACTTACATACAGAGCAGGACGGGGACAGGTCGTCCAGCACGCGAGCACTTATAGTTTCTAGGCCATGACCTGAGTTCGAGAGTAGGCCTTTCCTCGTTAAGAGGCCTCGATTTGAGTCACCACAGGGTTCTTTTGCATCTCTTGCCTATGTGACGAGTCCTGATGTGAGGTGCGGCTATTGTAAGAAGCCTGGCCACACCGAGATCTCATGTTTTTCCAGGATGCGAGAAAGTGGGTTCTCGCCGCCTCAGCGGATTGATCATCCGATGCCTCAGAGCATTTCACCACCACTCCTTCGATCTGCACCAGCACATCCGTCCTTCAAACCTCCAGCACCTCATTTCAGGCAGCTGTAACAGCTTATGGTACCACAGTCGAACCGTCCTCAGTAAGCTTGGGTACACGTACTGACAGCTGAGCCATCCGAGACAGAGACCGCACCACCTTTGGCCTTTGAGGTCATAGCCCATATGGGAGGTATTCCTATATTTTTGTTGGTGGATAAGGGATCCACAGTCTCAGTCATATCTTCTTTAGCAGTGAAGCGCCTTGGTTTACAGACTACTCGGATGGTTGAGGTGTGAGTTATTTCAGCACACGGGACCTTTACTGATGTCACCACGATGTGTGAGGGTTGTTTGCTAGATCTAGGAAACAGGACGATGGTCATTAACCTTATCGTCGTCTCCGCTCTCTATCATTTTCACGTCATCCTTGGCATGGATTGGCTAACTGCAGGGAGGGCTGAGATTGACTGCGAGACCCGTTTAGTGACAGTTTATGTTCCGGAGGGCACGTCCTTTACATTTTTGATGCAAGTCAGTCACCCCTCTCGAGTGCTTTGTAATGCTTCCTTACTAAGGAATGTTGATGTCCCGACACTTGAAAGCACGCTAGTAGTCCGTGATTATGAGGATGTGTTCAGAAAGATACCTGGGTTGCCACCCCAGCGCGAGATCGATTTTACTATTGACTTGGTACCCAGTTCGACACCCATCTCATTGCCGACGTATCGCATGGTCCCGTGTGAGATGGAGGAGTTAAGGAAACAGATCGATGATTTGTTAGAGGCTGGCTTCATACGACCAAGTGTGTCTCCTTGGGGAGCACCTGTGTTGTTCGTGACGAAGAAAGACGACTCATTGCAGTTATGTATTGATTAACGCAGGCTGAATGAGATTACGGTAAAGAACAAGTACCCTTTGCCCAGGATAGATGACCTGTTTGATCAACTGAGAGGAGCACAGTACTTCTCGAAGATTGATCTACAGTCAGGGTATCACCAGCTGCCTGTCAGGGATGAGGACGTACAGAAGACGGCTTTCAGGACTAGCTTTGGCCATTATGAGTTTCTCGTGATGTCGTTCGGTCTTACGAACGCACCAGCCGTGTTCATGGACCTGATGAACCGAGTATTTCGGCCGTTCCTCTATCGATTCGTCATCGTGTTTATAGACGACATTTTGATATACTCCAGGAGTCGAGAGGAGCATGAGGAGCACTTGCGATCAGTCCTGGATACTCTGAGACAACACTAATTATTCGCACAGTACAAGAAGTGTGACTTCTGGAGGAGGAAGTCAAGTTCCTGGGACATATGGTGTCCAAGGATGGGATTGCGGTGGACCTTGCTAAGGTAGCCACGGTGCAGGACTGGAAGCAGCCTGGTTCGGTTACCGAGGTGAGGAGTTTCCTAAGACTTACTGGCTACTATCGACGATTCATTCAGGAATTCTCTAAGATAGCCAGACCCTTGTCTCAATTGACACGGAAGGATATGAAGTTCGCCTGGAATGAGAAGGCGGAAATAACTTTTCATGAGCTGAAAGAAAGGTTGACGTCTGCCCCTGTGTTAGTATTGCCAGAGCAAGGGGTTAGATATACGATCTATACGGACGCGTCTCACGTTGGTTTAGATTGTGTCCTTATGCAGAAGGACAGAGTGATTGCATATGCCTGGAGACAATTAAGGAAGCATGAGGAGAATTACCCTACACACGACCTAGAGTTGGCAGCTATCATCTTCGCATTGAAGCTCTAGAGACGTTACCTCTATGGAGAAGAGTTCGAGCTCTTTTGCGACCACAAGAGCCTCAAGTATATATTCACGCAGCGAGACCTGAATATGAGCAGCGACGATGGATAGAGACCTTGAAGGACTTTAAGTTTGAAGTTTTCTACCATCCGGGCAAGGCGAACCTTGTGGCTGATGCGTTGAGCCGCAAGAAGGAGATAGAGTTTGTGGCTCCGTTGATGGTTGTCGAGTGGGACATGGTTGAGTTTTTGCGAGACTTTGAGCAGAAACTCACTGTGGAGGAGCCATTCGAGGTTATCGCACACGTTCAGGTGCGACCTCTTATCGATGACAGGGTCATCACAGTACAGAGGGACGATGAGCATCTGACTGAGCTTCGAGAGCAAGACGGTGATGATGCAGATGCCGAGTGGCAAGTTAGAACGGATGGGAGCTTACGTTATCGTGGCCCCCTATGCGTCCCAGATGTCCCCGACTTGAGACGAGAGATTCTCGAGGCTGCGCACAGTTCTAGACTTATGATGCATCCGGATAGTACGAAGATGTATCGTGACATGAAAAGGATGTATTGGTGAGATGGTATAAAGACCCACATCGCAGACTATGTGTCCTGTTATCTCACTTGCCAGCAGGTGAAGGCAGAGCATCGCCGACCCCCTGGTCTCCTTCAGCCTATGCCTATAGCTGAGTGAAAGTGGAACTTTATTTCTATGGATTTCATCTCGGGACTGCCGAAGATGAAGGAGGGATATGATTCTATCTGGGTGATCGTCGACTGCTTGACGAAGTCAGCGCACTTTCTTCTGATCAGAGTTACGAACTCTGCAAATGAGTTGGCTAGATTGAACATCAGGGAGATTGTTCGTCTGCATGGAGTTTCCCTGGAGATCGTGTCGGATAGAGACGCAGTTTTCTTCTATTTTCTAGACTCGCATCCATGAAGCGATGGGTGTGAAGTTGAAGTTCATTACTACATTCCACCCACAGACCGACGGGCAGACAGAGCGAGTGAACCAGATTTTGGAGGACATGTTGCGGGCTTGCGTGTTGGATTTCAAGGACAGTTGGGATGATTGTCTTCCATATGCCGAGTTCGCGTACAACAACAGTTTTCAGGTGAGTATCGGTATTGCACCTTATGAGGCCTTGTATGGGCATCCTTGTCGAGCACTGCATTGCTGGGCTGAAGTTGGCAAGTGGAACTTGATTGGTCCTGAGTTAGTACAGGCGACCTTAGAGAAGATTGACATCATCATGCGTTGACTTCTTACAGCTTAGAGCAGGCAGAAGAGTTATGCCAATATGAGGCGGCGACCGCTGGAGTTCGTGGTTGGAGATCACGTATTCTTGAGAGTTTTCCCTATGAAGGGAGTTCTTCGGTTTGGGAAGAAGGGGAAGCTCGCACCGCGATTCATTGGCCCATTCCAGATACTCGATCGTGTGGGTGCAGTAGCATACCTTCTAGCTTTGTCTACACCTCTCGCGAGCGTACACAAAGTATTTCATGTTTCTATGCTGAAGAAATACATTCCTGATCCTTCCCATATCATCAGATGAGAGCAGGTGCAGTTAGGTGAGGATGTTACATATATACTGTGATAGACGCGTATATTAGACAGGAAGGAGCAGGTGTTGCGTAGTAAGGTCATTCCCCTTGTAAAGGTATTGTGGACGCATCATACTGAAAAAGAGGTTACTTGGGAGACATAAGCCGAGATCAGAAAGAACTACCCATAGCTTCTCTAGGAGTATGAGAAGGTATGAATTTTGAGGATAATTTTTTTTAGGGGGGTAGATTGTAACGACTCAGAAAATTTCATACCAAGACCCGAGTACCACCTCGATCGAAAATCACTTAGGATTAATTCCCTTAGAAATTAAACATAAGTTAACTAGCGCTAAGTTAGACTGGCTGTGAAATTAGAACTGTTCGCTTTAAATACGTTCTGCAAGACTTGAAACTTGTGGAATCGTTAACGCTATAATACCCTGAAATCTAGGATCCAACTCTAAACCCAGTTGTTCCCGGGAATGCTTGGTAACTTCGTATTGGATCTAGACCACACGTCGAAAGTCTGATATCTATAATCTTAGACCATTATGACCGCTTCGTTGGACTTGACCATCATTTCAAAAATCAAGCCCAAACGATGTCTTGATACCATTTCCTTGCATCCGGAGTGAAGAGGGTGAGAAAAGGAAGATATTTAGAAAATTAATTACATTTTTAAGTAATCTAGCACATGTCACTTGCGCGACGTTTCTAAGCATTCTGACCCTTAGATTTCGACCAAATTTCACCCTCGGATCAGGGAAGTTGGCCTTTACATGTCCAAGTACTTGTAGGCTTTATTGAACTTTGGCAATCGTTGAATTGAAGCTGGTCCACCACGAACGATCTGAAAATCCGATCGGACTGAAAACTTAACTTACTAAAGATCCGATGCTAGTGAGCTTAAGTCCGACCGCATTTGATAAGAGGACCTCCAGAAGTGCTCCATTGGATCAGAAAGATCCCGATTTGGTTATAACCTAAGTATACCTTGACCTTAAGTCCGTTTTCATCATGTTTAGGCGTATAAAAAGGCCTTAAACCCTTAGTTCCATACCCCATACGAATTTCCAAACCCTAACTTCCCAAGAGAGAGAAAAGAGAGAGAAAGTGTGGGAAATCTGTCGAATCTCCGTAGGATTCTTCCTAGTCTGCCTACACATCGAACCTCCAAATCTGAATCGTTCTTCCAGCGATTCTAATTTCATTCTCGGGTAAGTTAAGCTAACCCTAACCTATTTTGAAGCTTAGACTAGCTGTAGTGAAGTTGTAGCTAACCTGTTTCATGCTATAGGTAGCGTATCCGCCGTTGACGAAGACAAATCGTCTGAATCATATCGAATACGTATTTTCTAGTTTAAGGTACGAATTATATACGCTTAGGTTATGGTTTTCAATACTTTCAATGTTAGATAATGATTTATTCATGTTGTGAATGTCGTTACACATGCCAAATGTGCTATCCGTTTTGTTTTCTGCATACGTATACTTTATATTGTAAATATCGTATTTCATGTATATGTTAGAATACATGTATGCTTATAGAATCTTTTGATTTGCTTGCTATGATTAATTATCGTTGTTATATGCCTGATATGTATGTGGCAACTCCTTGGTGAAAGGACATGCCCTAATATGCAATAGAGACGACATACATGATGTATGTTGAATAGTGTAATCTAAGTGTTTGAATAAATGCCTAAGTGAGTTGGTAGTTAGTAAAGTGTGATTGCTAAGATAGTTGAGATATGAATCTCCATCATAATACTTGAGTGTATGATTTCCTCCATGATCCATGTGACTTAGATTTTTCATGCTAAATGAGTGTATGATTTCCTCCATGGATTATGTACTTAGTTGAATCATGTTAAATGTGTGTATGATTTCCTGCATATACTGTTTACATTCAAGTTATACTTCATGATTGTTCATATGAATGCAGGATATGAACCATATGCTAGTTATTAGATTTGTATGTGAATGGGGCTGTACTACAGTCCAGGTAATCGGAAACCATTCTGTAAATGGTGGTTAAGGTTGTTTTTGCCACCCAGGATGAGTTTAGCGAATCTGAGTCGTGCTTGGGATGTTTGACAGTGGTCAAACCACACGGAGTGCTTATGCATTCCATGTCATTCAACTTAACATGTACTTAGCCTAGTTGAGCTTATCAACTAACCCGATTGACCGATGTTTGTTCACCATGTTTAGTCGCTTCTGTTTGAATCTAAGGCACTGAGCTTACCAGTGAAACTCCTGTTAACCCTGGTACCAAGATCCCCTAAGACTCATGAGCCAGACATGGTGTTATGGAACACCGTGGTCGAGCTGTCGGCCTACGCTGGGGCCATAAACCTCCCTGTAGTGACTAGTGAGCACCCTACCCTGAGCAGATTATGGTGGTACGGGACACTATATTCTTGCTGTCAGCCTACACTGATTGGTGACGAGCCCTTTGTAGTCACCTGGAGATTATCCTGACACTGCATAAGGGCGACGAGTCCTGTTGTAGTCTTGAGGATATAAGTAGGCCTGTATTGATAAGGTGATGGGGAAGTGGTATAATGATTGCGCGCAATAGCCCTAGCAGCTCTTGCAGCGACCTAGAACCATAATATCGTATGAGATTCCCTAGGACTTACGACCCTAGAATGGATCAACGTTGGGAAATGATACAAGGGAGGTGTCTTAACTTCCCAATCCTGCTGTATGAAAAGGACTAATAAGAACTTAGTAAACATATTCATAACACCGCATTACATGTACTAACGGGATTGGTGATAGAGGACTAAGGAAGTGATTCATACCGCGATCCTTAGATGATGTCGCAGAGGGGATTGTGGTGAGGGCATGTATCATTCTTCATATCATCCTTACATTAACAAGAGTACCTAGGACCTGTGTGATTGTACAGTCTTATCATTACTGCTTGATTGGATTGATAACATGTTAACCTCTGCTATATAGTACCACTGAGTTGATCACCCACTCCCACGTTCTGGGACCGTGTTTAAATACCAACCAGACTCTGACTTAGCTACAGGAGATGGTGATGCTTGCGAGGCGGAGACAGACTTCAACGAGGACGAGGAGGCATTCTCATATATGTAGTTCTCAGGCGGGTTCTCATATATGTAGTTCTCAGGCGGGTTCATGTGAGCCTTGTCCTGACCAGCGGAGATTTTCTAGGATATGTACTTGATGATTTTTACACAGTTGATACATGTATTTTTGAGACACAGATGTATATATTGTCCTGGGCAGAGCACGCATCATTTGGGGATTTATTTTGAATTATATATGTATTTAAGTCTTCCACTTGCATTTCCTCAATATCCCTGAATTATGTCTGCTAATCTGGCTTGATCTATTTCATGTTTTATGCATTATTACAGACAATATACAATCATCACCAAATATGTTGCATGATTGATGTTTTGAAACTCGGGAGCTGAGTTATGCTCGACCCCCGAATTTCAGGGCGTTACAACAGGGTGGTAAGGAGTAATAATTAAGGAGATAAATAAGATAATAGCAGATAAGAATTGAGAGCATAGCATAAGCAGCATATATAATGTAGGAAGGAAGCTAAATCAATAATAACAAATCTAGTCAAGTGAACATAGTAGAAATATAGTTATTACAGGCCAGCAAGTATAAAATGTACTAATCGGAACCAGATGAAGGAGTGGGGATGGAAGGATCAAGTTTATGCATTCCCTTATTCGAACGTCTAAGATACGCATATATTTGAATTATAAATCATGGGAAACAGATATTTTTTCCATCTTAACATTTATATTTTCGACTTTCTCCTCCAATGTACTCAGTCGAGCATCAAAGACCGAAGGCTCATAATCTAGATCATTTGCAGAGTCAGATTTAATTTCTTCAAAGATGTCATCCATATTAATATCATCAGGAGGAAGATCACCAGCTTCTTCCTTATGTTCAGCTTCAGCCACACGAACACCATCAACTTGGCCAGGAAGAAATTCCAGCTTCATCATATTGATATTAGAGTTGTTGAATATCAGATGATGGATAGGGTCTTCACCAACTGGCATGTCGATTAACATATGGGTGGCCAAAACAGTCATCAAATAACCAAAAGGAATATCACTATGACCAGGATGTAGTCGAAACTAAATGATAGAATGACAAATCAAGGATGGTAAACAGATATTAGCACCTCTGGCAATATTATGAAGTACACGAACCATGAATGCCGTTAACTCAGTCTTATTACCAGAACGAGGATACAAATTTGACACAAAGATCATATGAAGCACTCTGTATTTGGGTAATAAAAATCTTGAGGGGAGCGCATTTCCTTTATGTGTCCATTGAGCATCCAAATTACATAAGTCCTTTGTTAGCATACGTTTTTCAAACTGTGAGGGTTTTTCAGATAGTGTATGAATGGGAACTCCCTCATCATTCACAGGAATTTCCATAAGAGCTGAAATCAAGTGACGATCAACGTCAAATGGTCCTTCTCTTGTGGTAATTCTAAACGTTAGATTTTCTAATGAAAATTCAGTTATGCAAGCAAACATGGATTAGGCAATGGACCGGTATGCAGGCCCACCCCAATGAAATAAGTTATCCCAACATACAGCTTGGAGCATAAAAAGGATATCAAAATGAGCAGTATGATTAACATCAACAGGATGTTCAAAAATAACATTACGTAGTCTGACGTCCCGAAGAAAGGATGGATCATCCTCAGAAGTCCTAAGATGACGCTTAGTGATAGTGGTCGATCTGGAAGAATATGTACCACGAGAAGTTATTTTTCTTCCCCTAGAAGCCATTTGCTATAAGGATTTCAAAGAAATAAAGATTTGCAAATGATTGAGAAGTGGGTTTTCTCAAATCAGATTTTTCAAAAGAAAAACCCCAAATATCAATGAAATTTGAAATAAATGACATCAAGAGAGAATTTGAAGTAATCTAAACACAAAATCACAAGAAGAAATGAAAATGGAGCATTAACCATGAGGATTTTGGAAGTTGGCTTCGACTAGTCGAGATTCGACCCTTGGAGCGTGAAATAGAAATGAGGAAGATGATGGATTTTTCCTAAATAAAAGGTATCCACGCAATTCACGACTGGTCGTGGATGTACGCGACCGGTCGTACCACGACTGGTCATGTATATTCACGACCAGTCGAGGACTAGCAGAAAAAAAAAGGCAATTCCATGTACGAATTTCAATATTTTTCTGCATATTTTGCAAATATTGAAATCTATCCTAACAAGCATATACAGTATGATACAAAAATGTATAAAATATCATCTTAAAATACATATGCCAAGATTAAATTTCATTTAATTAAACCTGCTTTTATCGAGAGGTTTAGTGAAAATATCAGCACGTTGGTTCTCGGTAGGTATATATTCCAAAGATATAACCTCTTCTTCTACTAACTCTCGGATATAATGAAATCTAATGTCAATGTGCTTAGTACGAGAATGTCGAATAGAATTTTTTAAAATATTTATGGTACTGAAATTATCACAATATAATAACATAGAATCCTATTTAATTCCATAATCACTTAACATTCTATTCATCCAAACAAGCTGCGTACACGCATTACCAGCTGCGATGTATTCAGCTTCAGCTGTTAAAAGTGATACAGAACTTTGTTTCTTACTAAACTAAGAAACTAAACAGTTTCTGATATAAAAGTAACCACCATTGGTTAATTTTCTATCATCTAGATTACCAACCCGATCAGCATCCGAGTACCCATCTAGTTGAACACCAGTCCCATGTGGATACTAGAGACCGAGATTCACAGTACTTGTAACATATCGAATAATCCACTTGACAGCGATCAAATGTGATTCTTTAAGATCAGATTGATATCTGGCGCAAATACCAACACTTAGTGTGATATCAAGTCTACTAGCAGTTAAATATAATAGGCTACCAATCATACTCCGATATAATTTCGAATCAACATTTTAACTTTTAGAATCTTTTGAGAGTTTTAATGTAGTACTCATAGGAGTATCAAAGTTCTTACCATTTTCAAATCCAAATCTTTTAATTAGATTCAAGGCATATTTAGATTGAGAAATGAATATTCCATCAGGTTGTTGCTTTACTTGCAACCCTAAGAAATAATTCAATTCCCCAACCATGCTCATTTCAAATTATGACTTCATTAAATCTGCAAACTCAGTAGTCATGTTAGTACAGGTAGATCCATAAATGATATCATCAACATAAATCTGTACCATTAAAATATGATCATTATGTTTTTTAACAAATAGAGTTTTATCAACAGATCCCATTTGAAAATTATGGCTTAATAGAAACTTTGCCAGTTTCTCATACCATGCCCTGGGAGCTTGTTTTAATCCGTAAAGTGCCTTTTTAATGTGATACACATGATCGGCATTTTTGGGATCTTCAAAGCCCATTGGTTGTTCAACGTAGACTTCCTCATGCAAATCACCATTTAAGAAAGCACTTTTCACATCCATTTGATAAATCTTGATTTTTTTTAAACATGCAATGGATATAAATAGCCTGATTGATTTAAGATGTGCTACTGGTGCAAAGGTTTCATCAAAATCAATACCTTCAATTTGAGTGTAACCTTGTACCACTAGCCTAGCCTTGTTCCTAATTATATTTCCAAGCTCATCTAACTTATTCTTGAAAATTCATTTTGTTCTAATGATGTGTTTGTCTTTGGGTCTAGGTACGAGATACCAAACACCATTTCTTATGAATTGGTTAAGTTCTTCTTGCATCGCAACAATCCAGTTTTCATCAGCAAGGGCTTCTTTTACGCTAGATGGTTCTATATGAGATGTAAAACATACGTAATTACATATATCCTCAAGTTGTCTATGAGTACGCACACCAGTGAGAGGGTTTCTAAGGATTTGAGTAGTTGGATGATCTTTAATAGTCCTTTGTTTAGAATCAGTCGGATTAGATGAAGTATTCGATTTATCGACTACAAAAACTTCATCATTATCTGAACTTGAGACTGGTGTGTTTAAGTGATCATCAATGACCACATTGATAGACTCTTGAATCACACCGGTCCTTTTGTTCAGAACCCTATAAGCACAAATATTAAAAGAGTATCCTAAAAAGATCCCTTCATCACTTTTCGTATCAAATTTTTTCAGATTTTCACGATCTTGTAAAATATAACACTTGCTACCAAAAACTCAAAAGTATTTAACAGTAGGCTTTTTATTGAATCACATTTCATAAGCCATTTTATTGTTGCCTTTAGTAGTGTAAACTCGGTCAATAATATAGCAAGTTATATTGACTGCTTCAGCCCAAAGATTCTTAGAGAGCTTCATGCTATTCAACATAAAATTAGCCATCTCTTGTAGCACTCTATTTTTTCTTTCCACTATCCCATTTTATTGTGGAGTATTGGGTGCAGAGAATTCATGTAATATTCCTTGGTCGCTACAGAACTTCTCAAAACCGCTATTCTCAAATTCAGATCCATGATCACTACAAATCTTACTGATTTGAGAACCTTTTTCAATTTGAATCCTTTTAAGAACTTTTTTTTACTTCTTCAGGGGTTTCTAATTTGTCCCTTAAGAAGACTACCTATGTATATCTAGTAAAGTCATCTACTATTACCAAGATATACCTTTTGCCACCACAACTCTCCATTCTGGTAGGTCCTATCAGATCCATGTGGAGAAGTTCGAGTGGTCTTGATGTGGTATTGGAATTTACCTTTTTGTGTGAGTTCCTTATTTATTTGCCAAACTGACATTCACCACATATCTTATTTAACTTTTGAAGTTTGGATAGACCTCTTATAAGTTCCTTTTTGCTTAATCTAAATAAATTAAATTTCGGTAGTGTACAGTCCAAAACGTTTGTGCCATAATTCAGTCGCGTCTGTATGGACCATGTAACATGTTTGATTAGATGAGCTGGATTCACTAACAATATAATAGTTTTCAGACGTTCTACGTCTAGTTAATATTACTGAACCCTTATTGTTTAGAATCTCACAGCTTTGATTAGAAAACAGAACACTATGGTTATTATCGCATATTTGAGATATGCTTAGCAAATTGTGTTTTAGTCCTTCAACATATAAGACATTCTTAAATAATGGAAGGTTATAGAGTTGAACCGTACCTTACCCGATAATTTTGTAGTTACTGCCATCATCAAATGTGACTGAACCATCAGTCATATCTTTTAGATCAGTGAATAATGCCTTGTCACCTATCATATTCCTGGAACATCCACTATCTAGGCACCACTTTGAATGGCTTGTAGCTTTGAAAGCAGTGTGAGCAACCAAGCAAGTGACATTTGGAATCCATTTCATAACCATTTTGGGTTTAGGTGGATAGTTTGTTTTTTTCCGATTGTAAGCATTATAAGTAGGACCTATTGAGTTAGACTTTAGAAGCTCCTTAAGTAAATCAATTATCTTTTTAGCCAAAGGGTTTTGGTTATGCTTCCTATAGTTGAAATAATTTCCTTTAGGTTTTTTAATAGACTTAGGGTCTTTAGAAAACACTTGTACTTTCCCTTTTGAGTTTAAGGTCTCTCCTTTTACAAACTTAGGAGGTGCATTCTTCTGTTTAGGAGAAACATTTTTATCATAACCTAGACCGGATCGATCACCACATTTTCTTGATCCTGATAAGAGTTTTTCTAAATTAGAATCACCTTGGGTATATTTCCATGTTTCCTTTAAACTCAAAAGAGAAGAAACTTCATGTTTTAATTGGTCATTTGCAGACTTAAGAGTTTCAACTTGGACAGTTTTAAAATCCAAATCGCATTTTATTTTTTTCAAAACAGTCTGAAATATGAGACTTTTCTAAAACAAGAGATTCATAAAGTTCTTTGAGTTTAGAAAATTTTTCTTTTTGAAGTTTCAGTTTTATAACAATTTTACAACTCTCCTTGTATAGGGCATTATAGGCATCTTGAAGATCATCCTCATTTTCACATTCACTATTCAGATTTTCTTCACTTGTTGAATCATTATCTAAAAATGTAAATTTGGCTAGAGTCATAAGGGCTTTCACTTCATTTCTCGACTCAGTTTCAGAATCTTCAAATTCAGAAGAAGCTTTAGAATCAGAGGATTAATCCCAAGTAGCCAACATACCCTTCTTCTTGGGTTTGTCCTTTTTAGGACACTTATTAGCTAACTGCCCATATTCTTGGTAGTTGTAACATTGACTATCTTTCAAAGAATTATTAGTTTTAGATTTTTATTTTTTCTTATCATTTCCTTTTTGAAAATCAACTCTCTTCTTACTTTTGAAGATTTTATAAAACTTTTTAGCCAAAAGAGCCATATCATCTTCAGAGTTATCTACATCAGAATTTTCTTGGAAATTATTTTTAGAAGTTTTAAGAGCAATCAATTTTCCTTTCGTAGGTTTAAAAGTTAACTCGTAGGTTTGTAAAGAACTAACTAACTCCTCAACCCTCATATTATCCGTATCACGAAGTTCCTGAATCGCGGTTACTTTAGAATTGAACCGTTCAGGAAGTGAGCGTAGTATTTTTTCACACACTTTACTTTTTGGGATTCTATCACTAAAACCCCACACAAAGTTTACAATGTCATTTAACCGTGTGTAAAATTTCATAAATGTTTCATTTTCCTCCATATGAATTTCATCAAATTTAGTTGTAAGGAGTTGGACTTTTGATTTCTTGACAATTGAGGTACCCTCATGTGTCATTTCTAATATATCCCAAGCTTGCTTTGCAGAATCACAGGATATAATTCTTTTGAATTCATTCGGTGATAGTGTGTAAGTGATTACATTTAGTGCTTTAGCATTTGCACTACTCTCATTTTTCTAAAGTGTGGTCCACGAGAAATAAGGTGTTATTCTTATTGATTTTGAACCATCAACTCTAGTTACTTCAGTGGTAGGAGGGTTCCAACCATTCACAGTGGCCAGCCACACACTTTCATCCATGGATTTTAAGAATATTTTCATCCTGGCTTTCCAATAAGCATAATTGGAGTCATCAAAGGATGGTGGCCTAGTGACTGATAGGCTACCAAAATTTGACATCTTAAATAGCTTAAATCGTTAGCTCGGGAAATAAATCCAAGAATTAAGAACAAAAGAGCTATTAGGCTCTGATACCACTTGAAAAGGCTTAGTTATATGTCCTAGAGGGGGGGGGGGGGTGAATAGGACAATGCCAAATAAAATTTGTAACAGCGAGAATTAAACAAATACGATAGCCAATAATTAAAGTAAACCAATCCCAATGCAGGAATGTAAAGAATATAAAGAAACCTCAAAATTCAGATCTTGAAAGGTTGATACAAATGTTATTCTAAGGACAACCTTACACCAAAAACTAGAGTTTATGGTAGGACAACCTTATTTCTAGAAAGGTCTTTTGTATTAAAACTCAAATCGAAGACGAAAAGAAAATTAAATGCAAACAGTACAGAAGAATAAACTGCAATCAATTATATACTATTCTAAGGACAACCATGCACCATAAAAATGGCAGGGCAACCTTACTAGAACAAATAAGAATGCTGATAAAGGAATCGAAAGAAATAATAGCTAAATTATTACAACATTCCCACAATGCTTAAAATAAATAATTACAACATTCACATTCACATATACACTCCACAAATGAATAATAAAAGATATGAAATATAAACCATACAACCATGAGACACAAGGGATTATAATGGTTCACCTGTGTGTTCACCAACTGTTCAATAATAGCCACACAGAATGCGACTCCACTCCTAATATCCTCACACAGGGGATACTAGCATTCACTATCAAGTTAGGTTTTTACAGGTTCACCCGAAACCTTACAATTGTGTCTTTCTATGTGGGCTTACACAATTAAAAAAAAACCCTTCTGAGTTTTCCTGGCTCTCCTCAGATAACCAATACAATGAGATTTTTTTAACAAATCCCAAACAAAACCAAAATAAAAAGGAATTTACAATAAACTGTAAAATACCTGAATATCTCCTTTGTTGTAGTAGCCCAGAAGAACTAAGTCAGAGTAGATGATTGAATGTCCAAGTTCAATGTCTAAACTCACTTTACAATGGTTCTAGTACTAATTGATTTTAAATTAAACCAAATTGGGCGTAGCTCTATTTAATTTTAATTCCAAGAAGAAGGAATATAGCAATTCCTCTTTTCAAATTAGATTAGAATTTAGGAACAAAATCAAATAATGAAATCTAACAAAAGAGAATAGGAATTATGCACAATGTAGCTTAAAATGAACACTAACTTATCTCAGAGTGGAGCTTTGAATATACTTGAATTACTTATCAAATCTCTGAAATTCGTGTTCAATTTATAGGCAAGCAAATCACGTCTTCGACTGGTCTTAGAACCAACAGACATTTAAAATTTCGAGCGGGATAAGATAAGACAGTTTCATGACCGATCGTGGGTACCCTACGACTGGTCGTAGGTCACCTATGACCGGTTGTAGGTTCCATGCGACTGGTCGTAGACCTATGAAAATCATTGTTGGACTTTGAGTCGAAGGTCTATGACTGGTCAAAGAACCAATCGACACTGTTCATACGACTGGTCAAACAGTCACTAGGACTAGTCGAAGAGTAACCAAAAAATTATGAAAATTCTCAACAACTTAGGACTAGTCGTGGAATTTCTTGGACTGGTCGAACCAGTGTTAGGACTAGTCGAATAAGGTCTAGGACTAATCTTAAAACAGACCAAATTTACGAATAAAACACATATGAATTATGTATCTAAAATTTTCTTCTCTAAAGGTCAACCTAAGGTCAGTCTTACCTCAATAGTGAAGCAAGGACATTGAAACTTGAAGACAAGTGACCTTTGAGTGTAACAAAGCCTGAGATCTTTGAACTTGAAAGCTTCTGAGATCTTGAAAGCTTCTTGAACTTGAACACTTCTGAGAGGCTTCTTGAACTTGAACACTTCTGAGATCTTGAAAGCTTCAAAGTAGTGTCTTTGTCACCACAAATTTGACAATAACAAGGTGCTATAATATAGCACTTGCAAGCGCACCTACTGTAAGTGGTCTGGCCACGTTGATACGTATTATTTCACTAAGATGAGGGATAATGACTTCTCGTCACCTTAGAGGATCAACCGCTAACTTCCTCAAACTGTTGCAGCCCCACCTCTACGGTCATCACTGGCACATCCATCCTTTCGGTCTCTTGCACCTTGATTTAGGCCACCTCAATGGCCTATAGTACCACAGCCAAACCGTTCTTAGCAGGCTCACTTGCACTCACTTGTATCTGAGGTATCCGAGATAGCAGTTGCTGCACTAATGGCTTTTGAAGTCACGGCTCATGTTTAAGGTACACTAGTCTTCTTATCGGTGGACACTAGGTCCACTATCTCTATAGTGTCATGCGCAACAGTCAATCGACTGAGGTTAGAAACTAGTCTTATGGTTAGGTTGAGACTCCTTACCGCCACGGGGACTTTCTCAGACTCTACGAAGATGTGTGAGGGTTATTCGATAGACCTAGGGAGTAGAATAGTGCTTGTTGACCTGATGGTCATCCTATTATGTCACTATGACATCATTCTCGGTATGGATTGGCTTATTGTGATGAGGGAAGAGATCGATTATGACGCTAGAGTGGTAACAGTCCATGGACCTAAGGGCACAACCTTTACATTCCAAGTGCAGGTCAGTTGGTACTACCGCATCAGTTGCTGCACTACCTTGTTAGAGCATATTGACAGTCTGACTTTAGGAGATACGCCAGTAGGTCAGGATTTTGCGGACGTGTTCAGGATGATACCTGGATTACCTCCCTAGCACGAGATCGATTTTACCGTTGACTTAGTGCCTGGTGCGACACCCATTTCACTACCGACTTATCGCATGCCTCCGTGTGAGATAGAGGAGATGAGAAAACAGATCGATGATCAGTTGGATGTAGGCTTTATACGCCTAGTGTGTCTCCTTGGGGAGTACCTGTGTTGTTTGTGAAGAAGAAAGATGGATCACTGTGATTGTGTATCGATTACCGTAGATTGAACCAAGTGACGGTGAAGAACAAGTACCCTTCACCTAGAATAGATGATCTATTTGATCAATTGAAAGGGGTGCAGTATTTCTCGAAGATTGACTTACAGTCAAGGTATCACCAGTTGCACGTCAAGGATAAGGACATGCAAAAGATAACTTTCAGGACCAGTTTTGGGTACTACGAGTTCCTTGTGATGTCGTTTGGACTCACAAATGCACCGGCCGTGTTCATGGACTTAATGAACCGAGTGTTTCGACCGTATCTATTCCGATTCATCATCGTGCTCATAGATGACATTCTGATATACTCCAAGAGTCAGGAGGAACACGAAGAACACCTACAAGTAGTCTTCGATACTCTCAGAGAGAACCAGTTGTTTGTACAGTACAAGAAGTGCGACTTCTGAAAGGAAGAAGTCAAGTTCCTAGGACATGTGGTGTCCAAGGAAGTGATAGTTTTGGACTTTGCTAAGGTAGCCACAGTTCAGGATAGAAAGCAGCCCGGTTCAGTTACTGAAGTGAGGAGTTTTCTTGGCCTGACAGCTTACTACTGTCAATTCATTAGAAACTTTTCCAAGATATCTAGACCGTTGTCTCAGCTAACTCGGAAGGATCTCAATTTTGCCTGGAATGAGAAGGCAGAAGCAGCCTTTCAGGAGCTGAAGGATAGGTTGACATCCGGCCTAATGCTAGTATTGCCAAAGCAAGGGGTCAAGTATACCATCTACACCGATGCTTTTCAAGTTGATTTGGGTTGTGTCCTGATGAAGAAACACAGGGTTATTGCTTATGCATCACGACAATTAAGGAAACATGAGGAAAATTACCCTACACACGACTTAGAGTTAGCGGCCGTCATCTTTACATTGAAGCTTTGGAGACATTACCTCCATGGAGAGGAGTTCGAGGTCTTTTTTGACCACAAGAGCCTTAGGTACATATTCATGCAGAGGGACCTGAATATGAGGCAGTGACGATGGATGGAAATCTTGAAGGACTTCAAGTTCAAAGTCTCCTACCATCATGGCAAGGCTAACTTTATGGTAGACGTGTTGAGCCATAAGAAGACAATAACATTTATGGCTCCGCTGATGATAACAAAGTAGGATATGGTAGAGTTTGTGTAGGACTTTGAGCAGAAACTTATGGTAGAGGAGCCATTCGAGAGCATCGCACAAATTCAGGTTCTGCCACTTATCAATGACCAAATCATTATGACTCAGAAGGAAGATGAAGGGTTGGCGAAGTTAAGAAAGCAGGTCAATGACGATGAAGACTCAAAATGGATAGTTAGTACAGATGAGGGTTTATGTTATTGTGGCTGCCTATGCGTCCCAAACCTTTATGACTTGAGAAAGAAAGTTTTCGAAGTTGCTCACAATTCGAGGATAGCAATGCATCCTGGCAGTACGAAGATGTACCGAGATATGAAGCGCTTGTACTGGTGGGACAACATGAAGGCCCACATAGCAGATTATGTGTTTCATTGTCTCACATGCCAGCAGGTCAAGGCAGAGCATCGCCGACCTCCTGGACTTCTTCAGCCCATGCCCATAGCTGAATGGAAGTGGGATATCATTTTCATGGATTTTATCTCAGGGCTGCCGAAGACAAGGAAGGGACATGATTCCATATGGGTGATTGTGGACCAATTGATGAAATTGGCTCATTTTCTCCCTATCAGAGTTTTAAAATCAGTAGAAGATTTGGTCAGGTTGTACATCAAGGAGATTGTACGTCTACATGGAGTTCCTATGGAGATCATGTCAGATAAAGACACGTAATTCTCATCTATTTTCTGGACTTGTATCCAGGAAGCAATGGGTGTGAAACTGAAGTTCAGTACCGCGTTCCACCCATAGACTAACGAGCAGACAAAACGGGTAAATCAGGTGTTAAAAGATATACTGCGAGCTTGTGTGCTTGATTTTAAGGACAGTTGGGATGACCGTCTTCCTTATGAAGAGTTCTCTTCTAATAATAGTTTTTAGGTGAGTATTGGCATGGATTCCTATAAGGCCTTATATGGGCGTCCCTGTCAAACACCGCACTGCTGGGCGGAGGTTGGTGAGAAGAGCCTGATAGGCTCAGAGTTAGTTCAGGCAACTTTAGAGAAGTTCGATATTATCAGGTGTCGACTTCTGGTAGCACAGAGTAGAGAGAAGAGTTACACCGATACGAGGCGGTGACAGCTAGAGTTCGAGGTTGGGGACCATGTATTCCTGAAGGTTTTCCCAATGAAGGGACTCCTCCATTTTGGAAAGAAAGGAAAGCTCACGCCGAGATTCATTGGCCCATTCCAAATACTAGACCAAGTGGGTGTGGTAGCCTACTGCCTTGCCTTGTCCACACCACTAGTAGGCGTGTACAATGTATTTCATGTGTTGATGTTGAAAAAATATGTTCTTGACCCTTTCCACATTATCAGATGGGAGCAAGTACAGTTGAATAAGGATACTACTTATGTACTACGGTCGACACATATTCTAGATCAGAAGGAGTAGGTGTTGCACAATAAGGCTATCTCACTTGTGAAGGTATTATGGACACATCACACTGAGGGGGCTACTTGGGAAACGAAAGCCGAGGTCCGAAAGAACTACCCTCAGATTCTCGAGGAGTACGAAAAGGTACTAATTTCAAGGATAATTTTTTCTTAAGGGGGGTAGATTGCAACGTCTCGAAAAAATTCGTACAAAGACTCGAGTACCACCTTGGGCAGAAATCACTAAGGACCAAATCCTTTAAAAATTAGATGAAGATTAATCAAGTGCTAAACTAAATTACCTGTCGAATTAGCTTGAACAGCTTTCAATATGAACTGTAAGACTCAAATTTTTTAGGATCGCTAACACTACATCATCTCAAAACCTAGGATCAATATCAAAACTCAGTTGCTCTCAAGAGCACATTGAAACTCCATATCGAACCTGGCCTACTCGTCGAAAGTCTGATTACCGTGAAACTATATGGTTATAACCACATTAATGGGCTTGACAACCATCTCAAAAATTAAGTCCTAAAAGTATCTAGAGATACACAACTTGAGCCCGGAACGAAGTGTGTGAGAAACGCGAATATCTTTAGAAAATGAACTGAAACTTAAGTGAATTGAGCCATTCACTTGTAGGCCAATTTTAAGGTTTCAGACAGTCAGATTCTGATCCAATTACACTCTCGGATCAGGAAAAATTTCTAACACATGTCAGTGTACTTGTGGCCCTGTTCGAGTATCGATGACCGTTCAACTGAAACAGGTCCCCTACGGTCGATCCACTGATCCGATCGGACCAAGATCTTAACCTGGCTTAGATCCATCGTCAGGGGGCTTACTCCCGGCTGTATGCAGAAAAGGGGCCTCCAGATGTGCTCCGTTGGATCAAAACAACCGAATTTTGGTGATAACCTAAGTATACCATGGCACTAGGGCCAATCTCATCAGTTCTGAGCCTATATAAAGGCCTTAACCCACCCCTCTCTCATTCCGTATGAATTTATAGAGAAGAGAGTAAAGAGAAGAGGAAAGAGAGAGAAAGTGGGAGAGAGTTCTTGGGATTCAATCTCATTGCTCCATGTGTCGAATCAACCTTCTTGTATCACTATTTCATTGATTCTGACTCTTTTCTTGGGTAAGAATCCTAACCCTAATCTGTTCTAGGGATTGAAATAGAATAGATATGAAATAGCTAACCTAATTCATGCTATAAGTTATCGTTGTGCCATAAACAAAGACATAGAGTTCAAACTGAGCTCATTACAAGTCTACCGATGAAAGGTGCAGACTATAAATGTTTAGGTTATAGTTTTCAAGGCTTTCAAATATCAGTAATGATTTATGACTGACTTAATTGCTGTCACACGTGCCTAGTTTTGACGTTTTCGATATATTACATATATAAGTAAACTATGTTAATTTTAAAGCACTCCATGTGTTTGTTGAAATGTTTAAATAAGTATGGAATCATGATTTATGCTTTCCATGATTGTTAATTGGGAATACATGACTGTTGTACATGTGCCAACTCGTATTTGAAAGGATTTGCTATATTATGCGTTTTAAACTAATTTTATTATATGTGTGTGATATGTGTAGTCTAAGTGTTTGATAAAATGCCTAAATGAGAAAATATTTGTTTAAATGTATGTAATGAGGGTGTTGAGATAGGATTCTCAATTTCCTTATCTACGGTTACGGATTCCTCTATGTAACCTATCTTACTACTATGTGAGTTACGGATGAAATACCTATGTATGGTAACATATGTAGTATGTGTTTTATTTAAATGCTCAAGTAAGATTTATATTTGGTTTTAGTTATCACATGCTGTCTGTGATTATCACATGTGAATGATGTTGTTTAGAATGTGTTTGGGGCTACGACGTAGTCCAGGCAATCGGTAACGATTTCTGAGTTAGTGGCCGAAGTCGTTTCACCACACCAGATAGGTTCGATGAATTCGAGTCGTACGCTGCTTATTGACAGTGGTTAGGCCATGCAGAGTGCTTACACACTCTATGTCGATCAATTCAACATACGCTCGTACCAGTCGAGCTTGTCAAGCAACCCGATTGGCCTAATATATGTTCACCATGTATGGATGCTACTGTTTGAATCTAAGGTACCAATTTACCAGTGTAAAGACCGTTTAACCTTGGTACCATGATCCAGTGATACTCATGAACCGGGCATGGTGGTATACTATATCGTGGTCGAGCTGTCAGCCACGCTGGGGCGATGACCCTCCCCTTGGTGTCCATTAAACAAACCAAACTCGTGAGCCGAATATGGTGGTATGAGACACTGTATTCAAGCTATCGTCCTACACTAAGGTGACGAGCCTTTCCCACAGTGATCTCGAGCATACACTAGGACTACACAAAAGTGATGAGCCTTGCCGTAGTGACCTTACGTATAAAATAGGCGTACGATCAGGTGACAATCCTCTCGTAGCGACCTTGAGTGTGAATTAAACCTACGCTGAGGTGACAAGCCTCTCATAACAACTTATGGAATAAACTCGAGAACTTACCTATTATATGTGATTAACTTAGATTGACAACCTGAGATGGATTATTTTTTGGTTACATAATATAAAGGGAGCTGCCTTAGCTTCTCAATCTTATTGTATGAATATGTTTAATTAAGAACTTGGCTAATCACGCACATGCACTGCATTACATGTGTATTTGGTGTTGGAGTTGAGCACAGAGGAAGGGGTGCATGCCCCAATCGTGAGATGATGTCACCGAGGGAGTGTAAGCGAGGGCATGCATCATTATAACATATTATCCTTACATTAATTAGAGTACTTAGGAATGTTTGTTGTATTGTTTTATCATTACTGGTTAACTAAATTGATAACATGTTAACCTTTGCCTTATAGCTCTACTAAGTTGATCACTCACTCCCACTCTGGGACGGTGTTTTAAAACACCAACCAAACCCTATTGTAGTTGCAGATGATGATGTAGCCTTCATGACAGAGCCTGATTTCTATGATGACGAGGAGTTCTCCTATATGCAGCTATCAGGCGGGTCTATGTAGACCATGTTTTGATCGACGGGGTTACAGGGATGCTGAATAGATGTCATTACACTTGTTAATTTGCATTTTGGAACACCCATATATATTCATTTTGTCCATTTTAGGAGTATACATGTATATATTTAACCTAGTAACATGTTCACACTCTGGAGACTAACAACGGTTTATATGTTTTATATATCTATTACAGTCTTCCTCTTGCGTAATTTAACTGTCTCTGGAGTATGATATATTATTTTTGTATAATCCCACTCATGTTTAGGGCACTAATACAGATAACATCGAATATCATTATCTATGTTACATAAGTAATGTGTTAGAAATCGGGAGTTGAGCTCCTGCTCGACCCTCGATTTTTAGGGTGTTGCACCTCATTACATGGGCCTAACAATACAAACGGGTGGGCCCCATCACATAGGCCATTAATACATTACATTAAGCCTTGCCTATGGGCCTAGAATACACCAAGTAGGCTGCATCAATGGGCCACACCGATGGGCCTAATACCTCACAATGGGCCTCAATACATGGGCCACACATACATCTCATGAACCTCATCGTATGGGCCGTAAACACATCACATGGCCTTGCCCATGGGCCTAGAATACATCACAATGGGCCATAACCCATGGGCTTCAAATACACAAGGCCCTATACATGGGCCTAATATACATCATAGGTGTGCCCTGCATATGGGCCTCATACACATCAAGTGGGCTGCATCAACGGGCCACACTAATGGGCCTCATATACATCAAGTGGGTTACATCAATGGGCCGCACTAATGGGCCTCATACACATTAAGTGGGCTGCATCAATGGGCCGCACTAATGGGCCTCATGGATGGGCTAAAAACATATTAAGGTAGGCCTCACATATGGGCCACAAGTAAATCAAAGTGAGGGTCTTGAATGGGCCACAAAATACATCAAAGTGGGCCTGATGGATGGGCCACAAAATACACCAAAGTGGGCCTGACGAATGGGCTATAAAAATACATCAAGGTGGGCCTCACATATGGGAGCTTAGATTACATGTAAAATCATTTCAATATTTGTAAGTGCAACATGTGTATCACTATACACATCATTCTATGGGGCACATGACACCCTAAAGATGATCAACACTGCCCAAATATTTTTCATGTAAATCAACATTGTCTAAATATAGTCCAGCACCGTTCAGTATAATCTGGACGGTGTGGATGAAATAAATACATCATGGTGTGGTCCACCGTCTAGATCACTGGACAATGGAGATAAGACATAAATATCCCAGTGGGTCACACCATTCCACACAGTGGATGGTGTGGATTAAACCAATACATTACATGGTAGGCCCTACACGTGTGGTCCTCACATGTGTGGATGGATACAACACATAGCTCAAGTAGGGACCCACGGAGCTTAGGACGTCAGTATAACAACTATATAGCTAGTGTTTACGTACACCAGCCAATCCTCTCACAGGTGGGTCCCAAGTGGGGCCCACCATAACATTTATCTTCCATCCAGTCTATTGATAAGGTCACACAGACCTAAATAAAGAGGAAAAATAAATGTCATAATTATCTAAAACTCCTGGGACCTAAAAAAAGGGTTTCAATGGTAGTCATTCAATCCTTGCTAATTGTTGGTGGGGACCACCTAAGTGCCGTGAACGGCTAATTTTTGTTGGAGGTGACCCATTAATAAAGGGAACCCATCAAATGCACGGTGTTGATGTTCAACAAGCAGCAAGGCGAGGCCTGTAGTGGGGCTCACGGACTCTACATCTAACCAAGGAGTGGATGCTGCTTTCTGCAGCGTCCTTTAGACGCTGACAGCAATAGCGTTTACTGTTGATTTTTTATCTTTCAAAGGAATTTCATAGGTGGGGCCCACATCAAGGCAATCGAATCCACCCACTAGGTTCTTGGGTTCGGTACATGCCCAATGAGCCCAATATTGGGTAGGTTTTGATGCATAGAAACATAACAACGGGCCCTAATGATTTTTAACACTACATAACACTAGTTTTTACATTATGGCCCACTAGAGATTCAGATTGTTTTCATTTTTTGGCTCAACGCCTAAAATGAGTAGGGAAAAAGGGTGGGCGGTGTGGATTGGATACATACATCAAGGTGGGGTCCACATCCAGTGGACTTGGATGGCATGGGTAAATCACTTTCATCGGCTGGTTCCACCATCCATGACTGGACGATGGACGGTGTGGATGTTCACATACATTACCTGGTCTTCATTGTCCCTTGTTGGACGATGGACGACATGGACAAAATGCATACATTAGGTGGGGTCTACATGACACGTGACCCCCTTGATATGAATAAGGCTGATATTTGTATTTCCCTTCATCAGTGTCTGTCCAAAACGGACGGCCAGGGTGGGCCATCCTTTGGACATCAACAAGGTGGGCCTAACATTTGGATGGCATGGATATAATGCACACTCACGATGGGGTGTATCAGGGTGGGCCACACACATCAAGAGAGAGTGTGTGAGAGAGAGAGAGAGATGACGAGTGGTGATGGAGGGACCCCGCCATTATGGGTTCCTCTATGATACGTAGAATACATCAGGATGGGTCCCACCATATGTGGGCCCTCAAATCATTAAAAAATAAATCATAAGTTCACCCACCTTTAGATCTTGGACACCTTCTACCGATGTGATCTAGAGCTCCATGGAATGCATTTCAACGGTTGAGATGAAGCTTGGAGGGTGAGATTGGGTGGTAGGAAGGTGGGCCACACTAGCTCTTCTCATGGAGAGCTTGGACGTTGGACTCATGGGATTTTCTTGGAATGAAAATGAGAAATGAGAGAGAGAGAGAGAGAGAGAGAGAGAGAGAGAGAGAGAGAGAGAAGAGTGGTGTAAGGGATATGACATGGGAATGTATGGGTTTCCTTGACTTTTTGGTACGAATGGGATGGGATTGGTATGGGTGTTGTTGACTTGTGGGTGAGAGAAGGATGGGTGTGATGGGATATGTACTAGACTTGTATATTGATTGATTGATGTGATGGGTTGTAGAGATTCTCTCAAATTTCACAACGCGTAGCGTTTTCCTCTAACTAAGCCAGGCCCACATCTCCTGGCCTGGGTATCGGATCGGTGCGCAAATTACGGTGTTGGAACCACGGTGACGGCATGGTCGCTAAGGAAAAAGTTTTGGGTCGAACTGACTTTGGTATGCAAGACTCGGCTTAGGATCACACGCAAACGTCGGATATAGGTCAAGGGTTATCGGAATTCGACCTGGAGGACCGCGGAATTCTATGGAACAGTATGGTCTAGGATATGGGTCTTACACCAGCCAATACACTTCTTCAGCAGGTGGGTCCCCACATGGGGCCCACCTCCTATACATATTATATATACGTATATTATATATATATATATATATATATATATATATATATATATATATATATATATTATATATTATATTTCATTATATTTATTTATTTCACAAACTGTCCAGCGTCCAGGTGGATTCCCACCATTCTAATAGTGGATGGTGAGGATCATCCCATACAATACAATGGGCCACATCATTAGATGGACGGAGTAGATATAACACATATATTAGTGGGGCCCACTCCATCATAAAGGGGAGAGAGAGAGAGAGAGAGAGAGAGAGAGAGAGAGAGAGAGAGAGAGAGAGAGAGGAACGTGAAGGGGAGGGACCCCGCCACTATTGTGCTCTCCCTTATACAATGCATACACCAAGTGGGCCCTTAAAAAAAATCAACGGTGGATCTCCCACCTATCGGCCTTCTTCTTTAGCTCCTTGAACTCCTAGGCTCCTTGGGTTCGATCTTAATGGAGGATGATGAAGATTGGATGGATAAGATGGGAGATTGGGGTAGGGAAGTGGGACACACTTGGGTTTGGCTTGGGAAGCTTGGACGTTGGATGCTCTCCTTTGGAGCTTGAGAGTGAAGAGAGAAATGAGAGAGAGAAAGAGAGAGAAGTGATGGGATGAAAAGAGATGGAGTGATGAGTGATGTAAGGAGAGAGAGATGGGTGTGAGTGACATGAGAGTTAACTTAGGGAAAGAGGGGATGGGTTGCTTGTACTTGTGATAGGGTGTGTGCTTGACTTGATTGATTAATTGATGGGATAGGTTATAGATATTCTCTCTGAATTCTCATGCGTGGCATTTTCGTCGAAATGAACGTAGGCTCACATCTTCTAGCCTTGGTATTGTAACGACGCGTGATACACATCGTTGGAACCACAGTGACGGCGCGGTCGATAGGATACAAATTTTGAGTCGAGTCAACATAGATATAAAGGATGCAACTTAGGGTCGCGTGTAAACTCCAATTATATATCGCGAGTTACTGGAATTTGATCGGGAGGACCGCCAAAGTCTATGAAATGGTACAAACTATGATACGGGTCTTACAACTCTCCCCTCCTAATAAAAAAAATTTCATCCTTAAAATTTACATAATTATCACAACTAGACATAACTTATAAAGAAGAGAAAACATAACATCATCATATAAAATTGGAGATGATATAGAAGATACAATATATAATCAATCATCAAACAAATGGGGATAACACTCTCGATTCTCGGCATCGCTCTCCCAAGATACCTCATCAACAGAGTGGTGACCTTACTTCACCTTCACCAAGGGAATGACCTTGGTCCGGAGGACCTGCTCCTTTTGATCAAAGATACGAACTGGTTGCTCATTGTAAGAAGCGTTCTTGTGAACCTCCAGTGGTTGCCAATCAATATTAATAACTGGAATGGTGTTTGACCCACATTTTCTCAACATAGAGATATGAAAAACATCATGGACATCAAACAACTGAGATGACAAGGCTAGCCGATAGGCCATGGCGCTAATGCGCCCAGTGATCTCCAAAGGTCCATAAATCTCGAGGAAAGTTTGCCCTTCGCTCTAAATCGAACTAAGCCCTTTAAGGGCGAGGCCTTGAGATACACTCTGTCCCTAACAGCGAACTTCAAAGGACGACACCGGTGATCAACAAAACTCTTCTGTCGACTTTGAGCTATGCGCATCCTCTGCCTAATGATATCAATAGCCTCTGACATTTGCTGCATAAGCTTGAGACCTAAGAGACGCCGCTCTTCGACCTTGGTCCAACAACTCAAAAATCTTCATGATTTTCCATATAGTACCTCAAAAGGAGTCATGCCAATGGTCGCCTAATAGCTGTTATTGTATGCGAACTCAGCCAATTACAAATGCTCATCCCAGCTACCTTCGAAGTCAATCACGTAGGCCTGAAGCATATCCTCAAAGATCTGGTTAATCCTCTTAGTCTAGCTATCGGTTTATGGATGGTACATGGTGCTGAGCTGAAAATAGACCCTATCATTCTCTGAAAGCTCCCTTAAAACTAAGACATGAACCTCGAGTCTTGGTCAGAAATGATCAAGACTAGAATGTCGTGTAGTCTCACAATCTCCTTGATGAATAATTTCACAAGCCAGTCCAAAGACCAGACCACATGAATCATAAGAAAATACATCAACTTCGTCAGGTGATCCACGATTACCCAGATGGTATCATGACTGCATTGAGTCCTTGGTAAACCCATGACGAAATCTGTCGACATGTGCTCTCACTTCCACGTTAGGACCCTCAATGGCTGCAATGGATCAGGGGGTCTCTGATGATCAGCCTTGACACACTAGCATGTGTCACACTCGGCCACAAAACTAGTGATTTGGTACTTCATCTCTACCCAAAAATACTGTCTCCTCATATCACGGTTCAACTTAGTCGAGCCAGGGTAGATAGAAAACCGCAATCGATGTGCCTCGGACATAAGATTTCTGTGGAACACAAGAATCACTACAAGAAAGAGAGTTTTAAGCGACAAATATTTTTTTCGTCGACTTTTAGCAATGAAATTATAAATTCGTCGCTAAAAGTTACTTTTAGCGACGAAAATTTTCATCGCTAAAGGCTGTGAATAGTTTTTAACAAAAATCAAAAGGTTTACTTTTACCTACAAAACTTTTCAATTTTCATAGCTAAAAAACGTGGAAGAGACTTTTAGCGATGAAATTTTTTATCGCTAAAGGCTGTGAACAGTTTTTGTAAAAAATCGAAACGTTTACTTTTAGCTACGAAAATTTTTGTAGCTAAAAAAGTGGATGAGACTTTTAGTGACGAAAATTTTCATCACTAAAGGCTACAACTAGTTTTTAAAAAAATCGAAAGGTTTACTTTTAGCTACGAAAATTTTCGTAGCTAAAAAACATGGATGCGACAAAAAGTTTCGTCGCTAAAGGCTATAAAAAAATTTTGAAAAAAATCGAAAGGTTTACTTTTAGCTATGAAAATTTTTGTAGTTAAAAAATGTGGATGATACTTTTAACGATGTAAATATTCATCACTAAAGGCTGTGAACAATTTTTGAAAAAAAATCGAAAGGTTTACTTTTAACTACAAAAATTTTCGTAGCTAAAAAAGTGGATGAGACTTTTAGCGACGAAAATATTCGTCGCTAAAGGCTGCAACTAGTTTTTGAAAAAATTTCAAAGGTTTACTTTTTGCTACAAAAATTTTCATACCTAAAAATAGTGGATGAGACTTTTATCGACGAAACTTTCTGTCGCTAAAGGTTGTGAAAGTTGTTGAAAAAAATTGAAAGGTTTACTTTTAGCTATAAAAACTTTCATAACTAAAAAACGTGAATGAGACTTTTAGCAACGAAAATTTTCATCACTAAAGGTTGTGAACAGTTTTTGCAAAAAAAAGCAAATGATTTACTTTTAGCTACGAAAATTTTCATAGCTAAAAAATGTGGATGAAACTTTTAGTGACGATAAGTTTCGTCGCTAAAGGCTATGAACAATTTTTGTAAAAAATACTTTTAGCTACAAACATTTTCATCGCTAAAAGATGAGGATTAGATTTTTAGCGACGAAAAGTTTCTTCGCTAAAGGCTATAAACATTTTTTGGAAAAAATTGAAAGGTTTAATTTTAGCTACAAAAATTTTCGTAGCTAAAAAATGTGGATGAGATTTGTAGCGACCAAAATTTTTGTCACTAAAGGCTATAAATAATTTTTGAAAAAAATCGAAAGGTTTACTTTTAGCTACGAACATTTTCGTCGTTAAAAAACGTGGGTGAGACTTTTAGCGACAGAAAGTTTCATTGCTAAAGGCTGTAAACAATTTTTAATATCTAGCAAAAAATTTCCTTCTTCAGATTTTCTTAATGATACTGCATTGAATGCTTCCATAAACAACTAAAAAAACATCCTTATAAACCAATTCGAGGCCTAAAAAATGACATTTTTCAACTTATCCAAATCATATGAAATCAAAACCTGATAACCAATCCAAAATCACTTACCTAGGTCTTAAATCATCCATAACACAAGAAATTTCAATACCCAACATGAAATTCTGTTCCTCTAACAACAGCTAAAACAAAACCATCTTTCTTCCTACCAATTCAAGGCCCAAAAAGAATGTTACTTTTTCACATTCTTCAAAACATATGCAATCAAAACCCAAGAAACCCCCCCCCCCCCCCCCCCCCCCCCCCCCCAAAAAAAAAAAAAAAAAGAAAAAAAAAAACAAGCTTCTCTGGTCCTAAAAAACAATGCAGATATTCCAACACCCAAAAAGCAATTTTCTTTTTATTTTGCTTTCCTTCAAAATGACCTGCAGGAGCCTGCCCCCTTAGCTTGTAAGAATTTTCCTTATCAATGATAAGGTGTTAGTCTAGAGGATTGAATAACGCAATAGAGAACAGGGGATTTTCATTTGATCTAGAACTAATGCTATTAGTCATGAGAAAATAGGCATTGGTATTCAACTGGTTACCCGGTTTTCAAATTCAAATCTTGTCAGAGACTTTCTATCTTCTCATCTATGTGAAAAGGTTAGGTGGTTTTTCGATTCCCATGGCATTACTACCACCAAATGCAGAGAAATTACCACTCCCTTGCGGGTTGCTAAAGGCCAAAGACTGAAGTAAAGGAAATAAGTTTCTTTTGGAAGTTGAAAAGCAAAAGAAGTAACTTACTTTTTCTTAAGACATACTTATGTAACTTTAATAACCAAACTAAATAAGAGGTAACTTCTTGACTTACATAAGTTAAAAAAACAAAACAATCAAGTCAGGCATCTTTTCAGAAACAACTGGGGCATCTAATGCATGATTGGCATTCTCTTCATCTTCTTTTATTTTAATTTTTTGGTAAATCCGGGCTCATTGCTCTATTGGGCCCCACTTGGATGGATAACATTCACTATATAGGGGCTACTCTGGCTTTTAAGGAACATTACATATATGAAGTCTTAGGCTATTGAAAGCTTCCAAATCACAGCGTACCTAAGCTATTATGATTCATCCTTCTCTTATACAAGGAGAAAACCCCTTCTATTCTAGTATTTGAGGATTAATGGATCACCATTTACACTCATCCTCCCCTTATATAAGGAGAAAATATGTTATTTCCCCTATTTGCAAGCAGGTATCCACCTGGCCTGAGATCTTTAATGCAAGTTATGGGCATTGGATCCTTGTGATCAGCCTGCAATCATAATCACAAAGAATAATTTGAATGCATAACTGGTAAAGGCATGCATGCTCATTAGTGCACATAGTGGAGTGATATAAATATTGTTAGGCAAAGACAATAATGTGGTGCTAGAAAATTGAAACAGCTAGAACAGAGAAGCAAGGATAGTAAAAACAACAATGGAGTAGCTGCTTTGCGTTAGTGCAAGCATATCCATGGCCATGGTATATCTTGACAGAGCACATTTTTTTCCAAAGATTCACAACTTCTAAGAAGTTCAACATACATAACATATCTTCTCAGCCTTTTGGCTAAAATCAAGGGTAGTATCTATTCTACAATGAGCATTTCATGGTCTTTTGGATGGTGTCAAGCTCTACTCCAATCAGGTTGTAGGTGTGTGACTTCTAAAGTCCTCATTGCACCTGATGTTTGGGGCCTACCGGTATAATCTAGAAGCTTAATTCTGATGGTGGAAGCAAAGTGAACCTGATCATCCATTATTGCAGTTAGCCTCATGCATGATTTCGAATGATCCATTGTTGTATATTACACCATCACAGTGAGTGAAGCTGATGCCACATCCATGAGAAGACAAAGCACTGGAGGGTTTTTTTTTTTATTGTTTTCAATTCCTTCATGATTGACTAAGAAAACAAGCTAAATGCTATCAAATGGCCAAATCGCACTCCTCATTTGTGGATTCTTAACTAGGTCTTTGTTATGTTTTTCACTCATCATTTGATGTCTGTGCTTAGGATCTTCAACGTGCATTACAGGATGAACTAAGAACACATGCCTTAGTTGTCCAGGTATAAAGAGAGTTGATTGTTTGCATAGGAAATGAGTTTTAGTGTTTCATTTGGCATATGGCCCAAGCATTTAGCGTTCGCCCCCACTTTATCAATGGGTTTCTTCATTATGTCCAATGGAAATAGCAGTAAAGAAGTCACCCTCTCTCAAATCTCAATGTCTAGTTAATAGATCTGAAGGCATACACATCAAAGGTTGAATATCAGTTCAGGAAGCAAATGCTTATTTACATGTCTAATTGAAATTTTTTACCTCTTTTGCTTTCCACCAATTGCCTTTTGATCAATAGTCTCCTCATCTGAAGCATCACAAAACAGCAAACCAGAAAATCATATATTTAGTTAGATGGACCACAAAAGCAATGCAACAATGATATAAAACCAGAATATGGTCATGTTATCTACTACAATAGTTTGTGAATTAGCTCAAAATCTAGCTATTTAACAAGTGGTCCAATCATTTTTTTAATACAGAGAACATCCATTAAGCTGAAAAGTATCAAACAGAAGAAGTATTAGAACCTAGATAAAAGGAAGGTTGATCTCCAAACTATGAAACATTTACCAATTTACCATTTACAAGCTGATTGCATATTCCTAACAATGAATAACCAGATGTAACATGGGAATCTGTTGTGCCTGAATGATGAGCATGTGCCTATATACAAATTTCTACAGTTCAATCGAGCTAAAATGTGTAATGTGAATGGGATCATCCACTTTAGGAGATTTTTCTATGCCATCCTTTGCATTTGCAAAATAAAGGAATAAATTTGCAGATAATCAGAATTCTAGATTGTACAATATGATTAAAGAAAATGCCATTACTTTAAAAAATAATTAGCAACTCACTGAGACACATGCCCAAAAGTCTATTGATTTCATGGGCCCTACCATGATGTTTGTGTTTTATCCACATTAGCCATCTATTTTTCCATCTCAGTTTAAGGCATGAGTAAAAAAAAAATGAGGCAGATTCAAAGCTCAATTAGACCACACCACAGGAAACAGTGGGGATGTAAAGGAGATTATAAAATTACGATGAAGGCCGTAGAGCCCATCACAAAACAGTTGACCTACTAAGCATTGGGTTCTTAGATTACTTTCAACAGATCAACTGTAACACAGAAACCGACGTCTCATTCAAAACTATGAGGCTGCTTCAAAATGATTGACTCACAAAGCTGCAATTGACTCAAGTCATATTTTTTCCCAGTTTTTTCTTTTTCTTCTTCAAATGGTATATCCCAAATCTATCTAAACAGCAACTAAAAAATGCAGCATGGTATAACACAGAATAACATTTTTTCAGAAGTAATATCTCAAAATACTGTAGAAAAACAAAAGCTCTAAACTGATTTTCGGACTGTAACTTAACTGATTTTTTAGGAAAGCCCTAATCCATTTATCTACAGATGTAGATAACAGGGAGACTCAAAATTTTGGGGAAAAAAACAATGGATCTTGTTCCAGTACTAAGATCTGAACCTATTTCTCCTAAAATCCTTATCCAGTTACAAATTTACAGGAAATGGAACCAAAATCTAGTATTATATCCTCTGGTAAGAAATTCCAGCCACTATTCAAATCACATATGCTCAAGAAGACTACACCACATAAATAGTGAGGATTGATTGCCTACTATTTAAAACTGCTTGACGTCATCAAGCTAATATTTATATTTTTCCCTTCATTCACTTCTATGTGACCTTATTATATTTCATAATCTATCATCCAAAAAACAAAAAGCATGTCATTCTAATTAAAAAATAGAAATTTCATCTTATCTACATGTCATGCTCATTGCCAAGATATATATATTCATCTGTTGTGTTGTAGCTCACCCTATCGTTGCAAAAAAGAATCTTCTACCATTTTTTCCTGCTTCATAATCTCACAATTCCTACAAACTTTGGGTTTAAAAATGATTATTTACTACTAGTTTTTGCATCCACTCCCACACCCACTTCCTACTATTTTTAGCAGCTATGGTTCAGCTTGAGTGATTAAGATATCCATCGGTTATATGTATTCAAGAGGAACTATCCACATTTGCTGAAAAAGGCTACAGATTAGTGGCCAGGATCTCTCAATCTTAGGAGATTTTTTTAGTTTGGTGCATCCATGGTGCACCATCCATAGCACAACAGACCGATGATCTGGATCAGTGAACCATGGCTGTCACGCCCTAAACCCGAAAATCGAATTCACAGGAATCGCGATTGCCGAATCTGGTGCCGACAGCCTCCATAGTACCCCATTCTCGGCTCCTAGCATTCACACGCCAGATCCTGATCCTGGGATCCTACGAGGAGGATTTTATTGTATTTTTATTTAAATCGTAATAAGCATAACCACAAGATTACCCAAATCACAAAAGCAACATCGTCATCACATATTTACTAATGTAATCATTTGAGTACAATGCTGAAGGAAAAATACATAAATCAAAAATCAAGCCCAAAAGACCGCTGCAAACTCCAAGCTCAACACGGCTGCAACCTAACATCACCTGCACGCATCTATCGTACATAAGCTTATAGAAAGCTTAGAGGGTAGTGTAAGTGTGTGCACAAAATAAGTGTCATGTATTCAATACAATACCATCATCATACAATACTAAAATTACTGGTAATTTATAAATCGTACATTATCGGAATAAGCAGAAATACTAACAAGATCATAAATCATACAATGACAGAGTGAGCGGAAGTATAGACAAGTCTATAAGTCAATCAATATCAGAATAAACAATATAGAACAATTATGCGATAAGGAGTCATAAAGAGCCAAATATCAGATCCGAGGATGCAATGTAATATACAAATCCTGCTAAGTCTGTCTAGGCCGTATAAGTACGAAAACATAGCAACCCAAGATCTCATATGCCTGCGGATGTAATGAAATATGCGATGCGAATGAAATAACCATGCTGGATTATAAAGTCGGGATGATAGTATGTAGTATCGCAAGATACGGGGTCCACCACAAGGGACTTCTATCCAAACCAGTCCCATACCTAAATTTGGATAGTCTGGCTCAACGTGGTAAACTCCTGATCTCAGGTTGGTCACGCGCCCAACTGAAATCCTTGCCATAACGAAGGTACACAACAATTAGTTGCGCACCACCAGCCCGAGTGGATAGTGAATGAATGAATGAATGAGCATGCAACTCCTACTCGATAAGTTCACATATCAGTACAGTTTCTCTTTAGGAAATCACCGGGGTCTATTACACTCCAGACCAGATTACCAGCCCATCGCGTGCAACAAGGTGAGTGGAAGAGACCTCACTATCTGCCTACCAATATCGGGCCCAGCTCATCAATAGCGGACCCATTTCTCGAGCTGGTCAGACTCAGCCTAGCATTGCCCCCTCCTCTTGGACAGGTAAGACCGCACCCCCTTCTAACCGACCACGACACAGTGGAGAGCGCAGCCATCTGATAATCGACACTCGGCACTCATCTACCCACTCGGTCTAGACGTTGGAGCAACCTGTAGAACCAAGAGGGTTCTGGGACTTTCACCCAAGGATATCTATAGCACCCCATGTAGAATAGATTTTCGGTGTCCCATCTAGCCATCTACGATATGCCTGTGAAGGCTACGGCCCTGATGTCGATAGGGCATATAGTAATCACAACACACAATGCAAGATGCATGAGTCATACAATCCAGTCATGCATCAATCCTGCGCAAACCGTGCACTCATGTGAGAAATCTCCTCCTATCAGGGAGTCTCATAACAACCAGCACTATGGCATATGCAATGGTCAATCATATCTCATAACAGACATGCAGATGATGCGTATGGGTATGGATCATGATGCCATGCAGTTACATACTCATAATTGATATCAATAATCGGCATCAACAATCGGCCTCGACAATGTGGACATCTAACCAACATTGCCCCAAGGAGTGACCCTCACAGATCCAAACATATAATGGGCCCACAGCCTCACACAAGGGCCTAATATACAGTACAATGGGCCTTATTCAAGGGTTACATGTACACAACAGGTGGACCCTGCTCATGGGCCTAACATTCATCACAATGGGCTCCTTTACCTAACCCTCGAATGAATCACAATGGGCCTCATCACCTAGGCCTCAATATACATCACATTGAGCCTTAAACACGGGCTGAATACACATCACTTCGGGCCTCAAATACGGGTCTCATATTCATCACATTGGGCCTCGACAAATCAGAATCGACAATCGGCCAAGACAATTCAAAATCAGTAATCGACCTCAATCGATAATCGGCAATCGGCCACGACAAAACAAAATAGGTAGTCGGCCTTCATCGATAATCAGCCTCGATCGATAATCGACAATCGGCCTTCATCGATAATCAGCCTCGATCGATAATCGGCAATCGGCCATCAGAATCGGTAATCGGCCTCGATCGATAATCGGCAATCGGCCACAACAAATCAGAATCGGTAATCACCCTCGATCAATAATCGGCAATCGGCCTTGATCGATAATCAGCCTCGATCGATAATCGGCAATCGTCCATCAGAATCGGTAATCGGCCTCAATCGATAATCAGCAATCGGCCACGACAAATCAGAATCGGTAATCACCCTCGATCGATAATCGGCAATCGATCATCAGAATCGGTAATTGGCCTCGATCGATAATCGGCAATCGGCCATGACAAATCAGAATCGACAATCGGCCACGTCAATCGACAATCGGCCATGATCGGTAATCGGTCACGATAATCGGCCTCGATCGGTAATCGATCAATCAACCACGATAAGCAGAATCGACAATCGGCCACGTCAATCGACAATCGGCCATGATCGGTAACCGGTCACGATAATCGGCCTCAATTGGTAATCGGTCATGATAAACAAAATCAAAAATCGGCCACGATCGGTAATCGGAGATCTTTCTCAGTTATCTCTAGCACATGGATTAAGATGAGAAAATGACCTTTGTATACAAGGTTGGTCATCTTGTGCACAATGTGTATCAATCATTTACTTTATGCTTCCACAAAAATTGGACACATGCCATGATGGTTTGTGATCTGAATTTTTGGTGAGGAAACTTGTTTGACAATCATGTTGAAGGTGATACTTTTATCCTTCTGTATCATATGTATGCAACTGATGCTTGATGTGAAAATCTGGCCCTTTTAAACCTTCCCTAATTGCATAAGTGGCTGAACCAGCTTTGTATGTTACACATAATCTTTCATCCACTAGTTTTTGTAAATGAAGATAAGAGGATTGACTTTAATAGTATGGTCGTCATGCACATAGACAGAAAATGCTTGCAATGAATTTTTATGAGTACTAGGTAGTCTATTAATGAAAGCAACACACAAAGAGAGAGAGAGAGAGAGAGAGAGAGAGAGAGAGAGAGAGAGAGAGATAATGAATTCATGAAAAGAAATGTTCTTTATCATTAGGGCTTCTTTCACCGAGTTTGATGCAGAAATCGTCGCCAACTTCATAAAAAGACAAATAACATCATTGGCCATAGATTACAACCTGGATTTAAACAAGGTTCGAGGTGCCGTCAACAATGCTAACAGAATCCTCCAGGTCAGATTGTTGATTGGATCTAATTTTATTTAAATGATCTTGATAATTTATTTTATTTAAATGAGCAGACCTGGATGTGCGTCGGAGCTATCTGGATGTTGAGAGGGGGTCCCTGAAAGGGGGAAACCACTGTTATGACCATGATGAAGCTGTCCATTTCCTATAGACAACATTTGAGTGGCCTGGCCATTTGGACAGGCCGTGTTTACATCTGTATTTGCTCAAAATTTATGGAGCAGATCCAGATGTGCGTTGGAGCTATCCAGATATTAAGCGAGGGTCCTTGGAAGGTGGGAACCACTGTTATGACCATGATGAAGCTGTCCATTTCGTATGGACAACATTGGAGTGGCTTGGCCATTTGGACAGACCGTGTTTATATCTGTATTTTCGGGGACCACCCCCTCAACCTATAACCTAAACCTATTCTCAAATCCTAAAACCTATAACTCTAACCTAAACCTTAACCAAAAACCTATAACTTATAACCTAAACCTATAACCTAAACTCAATTCCCTAAACCTTAACCTATGCCCTAACTTAAACCTATACTTATAGCCTAAACCTATTCTCAAATCCCAAAACCTATAACTTAAACCTATAACCTATAACCTAAACTCAATTCCCTTAACCTTAACCTATAACCTAACCTAAACCTATACATATAACCTAAACTTATTCTCAAATCCCAAAACCTATAACCTAAACCTAAACCTTAACATAAACCTAAACCTATAACCTAAAACCTAAGCCTAAACCTACACTTATAACTTATAACCTAAACCTATAGCCTAAACCTAAAACCCAAACGTAAATCTGATCTCAAAATCGAACCTGATTTCCTATACCTAAACCTTAACGTTTTCTCAAATCGCTAAACCTAAACCTAATCATAATCTCAACTCCCTAACCTAAACCTAAACCTAAACCTAAACTTGAAAACCCAAACCTAAACCCAATTTCCTAAACCTAAACTTATAACGTTAACCTAAACCTATTCTCAAATCCCAAAACCTATAACCTAAACCTAAACCTAAACCTTAACCTAAACCTAAACCTTAACCTATAACCTAAACTTAATTCCCTAAACCGTAACCTATAACCTAACTTAAACCCAAACCTATAACCCAAACTCGATTTCTTAAACCTAAAGCTTAACGTATTCTCAAATCCCTAAACCTAAACCTACACCTAATCCTAATCTCAACTCCCTAACCTAAACCTAAACCTAAACTTGAAAACCCAAACCTTAACCCTATTCCGAACCCGAACTCGATTTCCTAAACCTAAACCTAAACCTATTTTCAAATCCCAAAACCTATAACCTAAACCTAAACCTAAACCTAAACCTAAACCTTAACCTATAACTCAATTTCCTAAACCTTAATTATAACCTAACCTAAACCTAAACCTATAACCCGAACCCAATTACCTTAACATATTCTCAAATACCTGAACTTAAACCTACACCTAATCTTAAACCTAAACTTGAAAACCTAAACCTAAACCCGATCCCGAACCCGAACTCAATTTCCTAAACCTAATCTTATAACCTTAACCTAAACCTATTCTCAAATCTCAAAACCTATAACCTAAACCTTAACCTAAACTTAAAACTTAACCAATAACCTAAACCTTAACCTATAACCTTAACTTATAACCTAAACTTAATTTCCTAAACCTAAACCTATAACCCGAACCCGATTTCCTAAACCTAAACCTTAACGTATTCTCAAATCCCTAAACCTACACCTAATCCTAATCTCAACTCCCTAACCACACCTAAACCCGATCCCGAACCCCAACCTGATTTCCTAAACCTAAACTTATAGGTTATAGGTTAAGGTTAAGGTTTAGGTTTTAGGTTTAGGTTTTAGGTTTTAGGTTTAAGTTTAAGGTATTTTTGTTTATGATGTTAAGCTTATAAGTATTTATGTGTGAATGAATGTGATGTGGATAAGATTGTTTGTGTTTGGATGAATGTAGTTTATGTTTGGATGGATTTACTAGTTTGGGTTTAGATGGATGTGAATGTGAATATGATGAAATATATTATATAACAGTTGTATATCAGGATGAATATGATGAAATATATTGTAATAAGTATATATCAAGAATTTTGTGCTGAAATATTTTTTTTTAAAAAAGAGACTTTTAGCGACGAAAATTTTCGTAGCAAAAAGTGATGCAAATAATTTTTAGCGACGAAAATTTTCGTAGCTAAAAGTTTTGCAAAATATTTTTGGCGACGAAAAATTTTCGTAGCTAAAATTTTTGCAAAATATTTTTAACGATGAAATTTTCATAGCTAAAAGTTATTCAAATATTTTTTAGCGATGAAAATTTTCGTAGCTAAAAGTTTTGTAAAATATTTTTAGTGACAAAAATTTTCATCGCTAAACGCCTTGTCTTTGGCGGCGATTCAAATTTTTTGCCAATAAAACCCTTCTGCTTCAGTCTTTTAGCGACGAAAATTTTCGTCGCTAAAACTTTTTAGCTACCAAAATTTGTCTTTTAGCAACGAAAATTTTTGTCGCTAAAAGTGGGATTTCTTATAGTGAATATCCAGGACACATAATCGGCCTCTAAAGAAAAGTCCACCATCTGAACCAATCTGCCAATTTGACTGACTCTCAAATGTCGTCTCAGTCCTATAACTCTGTAATGATTCATCAGCCTGCTGAGCCTCGATCACCTTTATGATAAGAGAGGGTTGAATCAACAGGCTCGATAACTACACGATAGAAGACTGCACATCGAATTTAAAATCATATGTTGCCACATCCTCAAGCATTCGCCACTCCTGAATTATCATATACGCCACCAGGCCTCGTGACTGACGGCTAAGGGCATCCACCACTACGTTTGCCTTGACTGGGTGGTATTGGAGATCAAAATCATAATTCTTCAGGAACTCCATCCAACGCCTCTGCCTCATGTTTAGCTCGGACTGAGAGAATAAGTACTTCAGGCTCTTATGGTTGGAGAAGAGCTCGAACCTGATCCTATAGAGATAGTGCCTCCATACCTTCAGCACAAAGACAACTGCAGCCAACTCCAAATCATGCGTGGGGTAATTCAGCTCATGGACCTTGAGCTGGCAAGACACATAAGCCACTGTCTCTTGTGTTACAACAGGACAACACCCAAGCCAATACGCAAAGCATCTGTAAATACAATAAATCCATCACTCCCAGAGGGAAGAATGAGGACATGAGCGGATGTGAGACGGTCCTTCAGCTTCATAAATGCTCTCTCACAGACATCGCTTCAAACAAACTCTGCGCCCTTCCGAGTCAACCTGGTCAACGGGACTGCAATACGGGAGAAGCCTTCAATGAAATGCCGGTAGTAGCCCACCAAACCAAGGAAACTACAGATCTTGGACACATTCATGGGCTGGCCTCATTGACGCACTGCCTCAACCTTCGAGGAGTCCATTGTAACACTCTCCCTTGTCACCATGTGATCAAGGAACTTCACCTACTTCTGTCAAAACTCACACTTCTCCAACTTCACATACAACTAATGGGCATGGAGGGTCTGCAACGTAATCTCCAAATGTTATGCATGCTTCTCACAGGTCCTTGAATATATCAAAATGTCGTCGATGAATACCGCAATAAACTGATCAAGATACGGACGGAAAACCTCCTTCATCAACTGCATGAATACTATGGACGCATTGGTAAGTCTGAAGGAGATGACCTGAAACTCAAAATGGTCATAACGGGTCTTAAAAGCTATTTTCGGGATGTCCTCCTCTCGGACCCGAATCTGATGATAACTAGAACGCAGGTTAATCTTTGAAAAGAACTATGTACCCTACAGCTGATCAAAGAAGTCGTCTACCCTAGGGAGCGGGTACTTATTCTTGATCGTGACCCGGTTGAGCTCACGATAATCCACGCAGAGCCTCAATGAGCTATCCTTCTTCCTAATGAAGTGCACCGACACTTCCCAAGGTGAACTACATGGACAAATGAATCCCAACTCATGCAACTCGTCCAACTATCATTGCAGCTCTCACAAATTATCGATGTCATACAATATGGGGCCTTCAAAATAAGCATGGTACCGAGCACGAGATCAATCTGGAACTCAATATACCGGCGTGGCAGAAATCTCAGAATCTCTTGGAACACGTCGGGAAAATCGTAAAAAACTGGCAATTAGTTGATACACAGGGCAACAAGCTCCTCAATTGCGTAGGACATGAGACAAGATAACGACTCTCCTTGGGGCTCGGCAACGAACTAGAACTGAGCTAAGCCGGGTATACAGAACGTGACTATCCTTGCAAAGCAGTCCAACACGGTGTGGTACTCAATAAGCCAATCTATACCTAAGATGACATCAAAATCTGACATCAGCAACACAAATAAGTCGACGGGCAAAAAGATATCATCGACCAGAATAGGGTAAGATGAATAGAAACGGACCAACACTGTAGTCTTCCCCAAGGGCATCGATACGGTTAACCCCTTACTAGCAGACTCTTTCGACAATCGACAAACATCCTCAGACATGAATGAATGCGAAGCATCAGAATCAAATAATACTCAGGTGATGCATACAAAGACTAGGAGTATACCCTCAAAGACTCCTCTGGAGGACTACGGGTCCTACTGAGCCACATATAACCTAACCTTAGCTGGCTAGGGAGTTGATTGTCCCCTCTGAGGTCCTTGCTACTGCTACTGCCTCTTTAGCGGCCTGTACTGATATCTCTGCTACTACTGGGGCCTCAACAGTTGAGGTGGTTGCGGTTGCTGCTACTGAGGTTACTGCTACTGTGAAGGATGTTGTGGCCCTCTCGGATACTGCTGAGGGCGGAGGTACTCATTTATGTGGTGTCCTGTCCCACCACATCCAAAATAAGTCCCTGTAAATAGCCTCTGAGGTGGCGCTGGAGGTGCCGCTGGTGCTTTGGTGGATGGGTGGCTTTTGTGCCTCTATGGTCGTCGATGCTATAAGGAGCTACTGGAGGAGGCCTGCCTTTTTCGGTCTCTCCTTTGATCTCAATAGCTCTGTGTACCGGCCCACTCAGTCTCATAAATTTGAGCCTTCCGTACTACTGCCTGAAAGGTCAGGAGCTCATTCTCAATAACACGGCCTCGAAGATCGTCACATAAGCTGCTCTCGAAACGGCGGGCCTTCTGGTCCTCATCATCGACCAAATACGGTGTGAACCTCGATAGCGCCACAAAATGAGCTGCATATTATGCCATAGACATTTCTCCCTGAACCAAGGTCTCAAACTCTAACGCTAGTTATAGATGAATGTGATCAGGGAAGTACTACTAGTTGAATCGATCTATGAAATCCTCCCATGTCCAGATGAATCGGGCCCTGCAACACAGGTAATGGAGGTCCACCAGTGCTCGGCCTCACCCTGGAGAAGAAATACAACTAACCGGACCTGCTATTAGGTCATACATACCATTGTATAAAAAATCTTCTCCACATCGGAGCGTCACCTCTCGGCTACTGTCGAATCTTATTCATCCTGGAAATATAGGGGGTTAAACTGTCAGAACTCTCGAAGAAGGGTGCTCATGCGCTCCTGCTCTTCTTGAGCTGGTGAAATAGTGGGGTGCCTACCCTACCCCTGAAGGGCTGCCATCACAGCCTGCAACATCTGTTATAACTGGGAGGCACTCATGGCTACAGTCGGATCTGCACCAGTCTCAGGTAGAGGAGCGAAATCCTCAGGCTAGGGAGCAGGATCTCTGGTGGTGGAATGGAAGTCATAAGTGGTAAAGCGGGAGCCTCAGGTGGTAGGTGATGGAGTCACTCGAGTCGCTCTCCTGGGTAGTGTGTCCTATAAGAAAGAACAATGACGCCTATCAACCTTAAGAATCACTTGAATGCATGCACGTTAGGGAACTAAATCGGGATGTTATGCACTCGAGACCTAATTATTCTAAGCTTATAGTAAACATGTGATGTTGTTCTTGGTTATTCTCAAGTTGTAACGGCCCGACCAACATTGTATGATATTGTCTACTCTAGGCATAGCCTACACAGTTTTATTCTCGGGGTCACCCCTAAAAGGCCTCGTACAAGCAAGGTCCGAACCACACATATAACCACCATTACTTCAGACAGCGCTTCCGATGTGGGACAAGTTCAACCACCCACTGCATACACAGTAGCCTACCAACCACTGGTAGCTTGCCCAGGCCCTTAGGCTCCGTCCACATCAACGTCCGCCCACATGTGCAACAGTGACGGGGCATCACAATATCCCCCACCGAGAGCAGAGTCATCCTCGACTCTGATACCATTTGTAATGGCCCGACCAACATTATACGATATTTTTCGCTCTAGGCACAACCCGCACGGTTTTGTTCTCGGGGTCACCCCCAAAAGGCCTCATATAAGGAAGGTCCGAATCACACATATAACCACCATTAATTTGGGCAGCGCTTTCGATGTCGGAAAAGTTCAACCACTCACTGCATACACAGTAGCCTGCCAACCACTGGTAACTCGGCTAGGCCCTTAGGCCCCACCCACATCAGCGTCCGCCCACATGTGCAACACTGACGGGGCGTCACACAAGTTATGCTCTGTTACCAACTTTTGTAACACCCCAAATTCAGAAATCGAGCTCACAAAATTTTTAATCACCGAATTTGGCACTAACAACCTCCGTAGTACCCAATTCTCGGCTCCCAGCACCCATACACTAGATTCTGATCCTGAGATCCTACAATGAGGATTTTCAATATGAATTTGATTCATAATAAGCATAACTATAAACATAACCCACAAACAACAACCAACAACATCATCAAAAATTCACTATGATTAAAAAAAAAAAAACTTTGAGTACAATGCGCATAAAGGAAAATACAATAACAGGATTGGAAGCTCCAGAAGCTCGACTGCACGCTCCTTCTGTAACTAAGCTATGGCTACATCCTGGCATCACCTACACGCATCAATCATGCATAAGCTTATAGAAAGCTTAGAGAGTTGTGTAAGTATGTATGCAATATGACCGCTCCTACTACAACTAAGCTATGGCTGCGTCCTGACGTTACCTGCATGCATCAATCGTGCATAAGCTTATAGAAAGCTTAGAGGGTTGTGTATGTATGTGCGCAATATGAGCATATTCAGAATGTAATATGCAGAATCATGCTGATAAGACCATGAATGCAATCAGTTATACTAAGGCTATGCGATGCAAGGCATGAATACTATCAGCCACACCAAGGCCATACGATACAAGGCCTACACAACCAATGTCATGTGTAAGATGTAACTCAAGTTGACCGATCCATATATCAATGCAGTTCATCACTAGAGCATCAAATATCAGATAGTTCTCATACTGGACAATCAACGGGGTTTAGTACACTCCAAATGACACTACCAATTTCTCAGGTGCCAGTCTAAGTGAGTGTAAGAAACCTCAGTATCCTCCTGACTAATAGCCCACCAATACCTATTTAGCACGTCGATATTAGATCCATTTATGAGCTGGTCATACTCAACCTAGCAATGCTCCCTACCCTCGGGTGGGTGAGGCCTCACCCCCTTCCAATTGACCATGACACAGTAGGAGACGCGGCCTATTCGGCCCTCGTGTGCTCATGTATCCACTTGATCTCGACGTTGGAGTCATCCTCTATACCATCAGGTTTAGGGATTTCCACCTAGGGACATCTATAGCGCCCCGATGCTAGAACAGTATTTTTGGTGTCTGATCCTATCATCCACGATATGCTTATAGAGGCCACAACCCAGATGTCCCTATGGCATAAGTAATCATGTCATACAACTGCGAGGTGCATGAATTACACTATCAGTCATGCAGCAATCCTGCGCATACTGCATGCTCATGTGGGGAAACTCTGCCTGTTAGGGAGCCTCATAAACAATTTTCCTAAAGGCATACGCTACGATTAGTCACTCCTTCTATCAAGCATACATATGATGCGTATGAGCATAAATCATGGAGTTTTACTAAGTATGTTATATGGTGATGAACTCTATTCATAATGAAGATGGGCCTAGATGGCCTATACACAACAAGTATGTGCCTAACAATGGGCCCTAGGGAGAGTTACAATGAGGATAATTAACCATCATTGCTCTTACAATGTGGATGTCAAACCATCATTGCTTGCAAAGTATGGCCCGCCATACATCATGGTGAAATCACACATCCCAATATACCTCATATTCATCACATTCAGCTTCATAAAGGCCTCACATACATCTCATTAGGCCTCACTCACGGTCCTCAAATATATCACAATGGGCCTTAAATATATCACAATGGGCCTCATCATATGGGCTTCATATACAATGCATCAGCCCTCATCATATGGGCTTCATATACAATGCATCAGCCCTCATCATATGGGCCTCATATACGTCAAGTGGGCTGCATCAATGGGCCGCACCAATGGGCCTCATATACATTAAGTGAGCCTCAAAAACTGGCCACACCAATGGACCTCATAAACATCAAGTGGGCTGTATTAACGAGCCACACCAATGGGCCTCATAAACATCAAGTGGGCCGCATTAAAGGGCCGCACCAATAGGCCTCAAAACACATTATAGTGGGCGTTAAACACGCCGCAATGGACCTCATATATGGGCCTCAAATATACCATAAAGGGCTTGTCACATGGGCCCAACATACATCACATCAAGGTGGGGCCCACACATCAATTAGAGGTCCAAAAATAAATCTCATCGAAAGATCATCTGGACCATACCACAAATAATAGTGGAGATAATGATTTTCATCATTTAAATTTGCGAGGCCCACCATTTTATTTTCCGTTCAACCTGATCATAAGGACACAAAGACCTGGATTGAGAGGAAAAATAAATTTCGTATTAATCCAAACTTTCGTGACCCCAAAAAGGGTTTTAATGGTAGATGTTCACTCTACATTGTTTTTTGCGGTGTGGTCCACCTAATCATCAATTCTGCTTCATTTTTCTATCCCAAGCCTTAAGATGAGCTTACCAAATGGATGGACGGTTTAGATGGAACACATCCATCATGGTGGGGTTGTTGGCCATCCAGCAGATGGACGACCTTGATACAACACATGTCATAGTGGGGCCCATAAAATTTTCTACCCCAACGATATAGCTGGTGTGAGGTACACCAGCCAATCCGTCCAGTAGGTGGTTCCCACATGTGGCTCACCACTAATCGTACATACAGATATATTTGTATGTGTGTGTGTGTGTGTGTGTGTGTGTGTGTGTGTAGTAAGATATAATATAATATTACATTATATATGTGATATATATATATAAAGTCCAGCGTCTAGACCACGTGCAAGGTGGATGGTGATAAAACACAAACATCAAGGACACTGCATCATGGTGGGGCCGTACATGGCATCATCTAGATGGATGGTATAGATGAGACACATACATTCAAGGTTGGTCCCATGGAACTTACTGACATCTCACGTTAGCTATATAACAAGTGTGAGATACATTGGCCAATCCACTTCTTTAGGAGGTGAGTCCCCACCTAGGGCCCACCTCCTATACATATTATTTATATATATATATATATATATATATATATATATATATATATATATATATATATATATTATATTTCATTATATATATATATATATATATTTATTTATTTATTTTGCAAACTATTTAGCATCCAAGTGGATTCCCACCGTTCGAATAGTGGACGGTGAGGATCGTCCCATGTAGTATGGTGGGCCTCACCATCAGATGGACGGAGTAGATATAACACATATATTGGTGGGGCCCACTACATCATAAAGGGGAGAGAGAGAGAGAGAGAGAGGAACGTGAAGGGGAGGGACCCCGCCACTATTGGGCCCTCCTTTATAGAATGCATACATCAAGTGGGTCCCACAATAAGTGGGCCCTTAAAACAAAAATCAACGGTGGATCACCCACCTATCGGCCTTATTCTTTAGCTCTTTGAACTCCTAGACTCCTTGGCTTTGATCTTCATGGAGGATGATGAAGGTTGGACGGCTAAGATGGGAGATTCGGGTAGGAAAGTGGGCCATACTTGGGTTTGACTTGGGAAGCTTAGACGTTGGATGCTCTCCTTGGGAGCTTGAGAGTGAAGAGAGAAATGAGAGAGAGAGAGAGAGAGAGAGAGAGAGAGAAGTGATGGGATGAAAAGAGATGGAGTGATGGGTGATAGGTGATACAAGGAGAGAGGGATGGGTGTAAGTGACATGAGAGTTGACTTAGGTAAAGAGGAGATGGGTTGCTTGTACTTGTGATAGGGTGTGTAGTTGACTTGATTGATTGATTGATTGATGGGATAGGTTGTAAAGATTCTCTCAGAATTCACATGCGTGGCATTTTTCTCAAAATGAATGCAGGCCCACATCTTCTGGCATGGGTATCGTATCGGCGTGTGAGACGCGGCATTGGAACCGTGGCGACGATGCAGTCGTCAGGATACAAGTTTTGAGTCGAGTCAATATAGATATACAAGATGCGACTTAGGGTTGCGGGTTGAAGAAATTTGACTGGGAGGACCGTAGAAGTCAACGGAATGGTACGGACTATGATACAGGCATTACACCGGACCACTATATATCTTGGCGTTTGAGGTGGATGATGATGTATGTGATAGATGTGTGCTGAATGTTTATAATTCTTTCTTTCATGTACATGTGGTGAATGATTGTAATAGATGGCTTCCATTATTTGCCTCTTATTTTAGTTTATGATCTTGATCCTTACTGAGTTCAAGAAATTAGGTTGTCCTACCATAAATATTTTTTTTGGTGTAAGGTTGTCCTTTGAACAAAGGTTTGAATCAATTTCTTAATACTATTATGATTGAGATTTGCGTTTAATTTAGTTATTTATTATTTCTATTCTATAATTTTTTTATTCTGGCATAGTCCGATTCACCCCCTAGGACTGAGAGCTCACCCTTTTCAATAATATTCTAATATGGGTTAATGTCAGACCCCAAACTCAGAAATCGGATTCACAGGAATCCTGATCTCTGAATCTGATGCCGACAGCCTCCGTAGTACCCCATTCTCGGCTCCTAGCATTCATATGCCAGATTTCCGATCATGGGATCCTACAAGGAGGATTATTTTTTTTGTACATTTAACTAGTAATAAGCATAACCACAAGTTTACCCAAATCATAAAGGCAACATCATCATCACATATCCACTAATATAATCATTTGAATATAATGCTGAAAGAGAAATATATATGTTAAAATTAAAGCTTCAGAAAACAGCTGCACGCTCCAAGCTCAATGCTGTTGCAACCTAACATCACCTGCACGCATCTATCGTGCATAAGCTTATAGAAAGCTTAGAGGGTAGTGTAAGTGTGTGCATGAGATGAGTGTCAAGTATTCAATACAATATCATAATCATACAATACCGAAAAGCTATTAATCTATAAACCATACAATGACTGAATAAGCAGAAACACTGATAAGAGCAGGAATTATCAGCGTAAACAGAAATACTGACAAGATTATAATCATACGATAACAGAATAAGCGGAAGTATGAACAAGTCCATAAGTTAATCAATATCAAAATACGCAATATAGGATAGCTATGCAAATGATGAGTGATAGATAATCAAATGTCAAATGATAAGGATATAATGTAATACACAATTCGAAAGAGCTAACAAATATTATCACTCTCATCTAAGTCACAGGAATACAGAAACATAACAACCCACAATGCCACACGCCGAAGATGTAATGGAATATACAGTATATGGTGCTAATGAAATGACCATGCTGGAGTGTGATGTCAGGATGATAATATGTAGTATCGCAGGCTACGGGGTCCACCACAAGGAACCTCTATCCAAACCAGTCTCATACCTAAATTTGGATAGTCTGACTCAACGTGATAAACTTCTGATCTCAGGTTAGTCACGCGCCTAACCGAAATCCTTGCCATAACGAAGATACACAACAATTAGTTGCGCACCACCAGCCCGAATGGATAGTGAATGGATGAATGAATGAGTATGCAACTCTCACTCAGTATCCTGTCAGCACAGTAGCCTGCCAATCGTTGGAAGCTCGCCCAGTGTGGTAGCTCACCCAGGCCTCAGCCCTGCCCACATCACACCCGCCCACATCAGCGTCCATCCACCTGCGCCCGCCCACATGCACAACAATGACGGGGTGTCATAGTATTATGTCAGTCCTCATATCAGTACGGTTCCTCTCTGGAGAAATCACCGAGGTTTATTACACTTCACACCACCTGCCGCCTCAATCAAGCGCACAACTGGGTAAATGAAAAAGACCTCACTATCCGCCTGTCAGTAGTCTGCCAATACCTACCCGGCTCACCGATAGCAGACCCATTCCTCGAGCTGGTCAAACTCAGCCTAGCCATGCCTACTCCCTTGGGCAGGTAAGGCCGCACCCCCTTTCAACCAACCACGACACAATGGAGAGCGCAGCCATCTGGTAATCGACACTTAACGCTCATCTACCCACTTGGTCTAGACGTTGGAGCATCCTCTGGAACTAAGAGGGTGTTTAGGAATTTTCACCCAGGGCCATCTATGGTGGCCCGATGCTCGAACAGATTTCAGGTGTCCCATCTAGCCATCCACGATATGCCTGTGGAGGCTATGGCCCTGATGTCACTAGGGCGTACAGTAATCACAACACAATGCAAGATGCATGAGTCATACAATCCAATCATGCATCAATCCTGCACATGTCATGCGCTCATGTGAGATAATCTCCACCTATCAGGGAGTGTCACATCATCTTGCCCAATGACATATGCAATGGTCAATCACATCTCATAACAAACATGCAGATGATGCGAATGGGCATGTATCATGATGTTATGATGTCACATATTCATAAACGGTATCAATAACCGACGTCGACAATGTGGACTTTTAACCAACATTGCCCCCAAGGAATGGCCCACATAGAATCAAATATATAATGGGCACATGTCCTCACACAAGGGCCAAATATATGAAACAGGTGGGCCCTGGTCATGGGCCTAACACATATCACAATGGGCCTTGCCCATAGGCCTCAAATACATCTGGATGGGTCGCACCCATGGGCCTCAGATATATCACAATGGGCCTCAAATATACTTCGTAGGTGAGTCACATACCTGGGTCTAATACACATCAGTATGGGCTACATCACATGGGCCTAATATACATCACTATGGCCACAACCCATGGGCTTTAAATACACAATAGGTGGGCCTTATACATGGGCTTCAAATATATACCATGGGTGAGCCTCAATGGACGGGTCACCAATACAACAGGATGGGCCTAATGACATGGACCCCATAAATATATCGAATAGGCCGCACCAATTGGGCCTTACATACATTGCAATGGGCCATGACCCATAGGCCTTACATACATCACAATGGGCCTTGCAACATGGGCCTCATATATATTTAAGGTGGGCCTCAACAACGGGACTCATACACATCAAGGTGGGCCTCAACAACGGGCCTCATACACATCAAGGTGGACCTCAACAACGGGCCTCATATATGGCCTTAGCAACAGACCACAAATATATCAAGATGGGCCTAATCAATCATATGGGCTAAATCAATCAAATGGCCGATACAAGCAGGCCGATCAAATGGACCGATACAAATGGGTTGTGCGTCATGGAGTTATACTAAACATGTTATAAAGTAATGCCCTATCCTTACAACGTAGCTGGCCTAGACGGCTTGCATACAACAAGTACGGGCCTACCAATGGGCCCTAGGGAGAGTCACAATGTGGACATTTAACCAACATTATACTCGCAATGTGGACGTCAAACCAACATTGCTCCCAAGGTGTAGCCCGTAGTGAATAACATTACGTAAACCAGGTTGGGATCACACATTGCAATGCACCTTAGGTACACCCCATTGGGCCTTAAATACATCAATTGGGCCATGTCATATGGGCCTTTTACTCATCAAATGGGCCGCACCAATGGGCCTTATGTGCATTGCAATGGGTCATAACCCGTGGGCCTTAGATTGCATCAAATGGTTCTCGACCCATGGGCCTTATACATATCAAATGGGCCTAATCCCATGGGCTTTAAAATATATCAAATGGGTCCAATCCCATGGACCTTGGAACACATCAAATGGGTCCACTCTATGGGCCTTAAATTACATCAAATGGGCCTAATCCCATGGGCCTTGGAACACATCAAATGGGTCCACTCTATGAGCCTTAATTAGTTCAACAACTAGCTATATTCATGGACCCAATTAAATTCAACTATGGTGGGCCTCAAAAGTGCATTTATTAAGCCCAACATTTAAGAAACTAAAGGTATAAATCATTTCCTCTAAGATCTTTATAATATGGTGGGCCTCACTCCTCAAAATTTCTGCCCAAGGCCAGCATAATTATAACATGTTGCTGTCCTAAATTTGGGCACTCCATTGGAGTGGGTCCAAGGCCTCTAAAACTCTGAAAATTGAAGGCCAAGGTCCCTCATCATGCATACAATGAGAGGAAATAAAAAAAGGTGGCCCACCATCAGAAGAAATATTTTTGAATTATAGTTTTTTTATCAAGGCATATTGCTGGACTGCACAGCAGAAAAAATCTGAGAGTCCAACCATCTTGGCCCATTCTTTTGGATACCCAAACGGGGTCAATTGAGGCTAAAATTTCATAGAGTGATACTTCTATAGGTGGGTCACACCCCCACAAAATTTCATAATTTTTAGATATCTTTAAGTATTTTAATTAATTTAAACAAAACAGACTGTCCAGAAAAAATTGGACAGACCTGGACGTCCCAACGTGGTGGGTCAGTGCGGCCCTCACCACGGTGTGTACAGAGGTCCATTGGCCCTAAAATTTGGTAGGTGAATTCTAACATAAGTGTACCACACTCTGAAAAAATTTCAGAATTTTTAGACGTCTTTAAATATTTTAATTCATTTACATAAATCAATTTATCCTGAAAATTAGACTGATCTGGACGCCATATTATAATGGGCCGGTCCCGCCATCACCATGGTGTGTACAGGCATCCATTAGCTTCAAAATTTTTTAGGTGGGTCCTACCATAAGCAGCACACTGCCCTAAAAAATTTTATAATTTTTAAACACCCATAGGTATTTTAATAAATTTTAAAAATCCAACTGTCCATGGTGGAATATTGCTGGAACACTGCATAAAATTCAAACTATCCACCTCACTTGGACCACACCTTTGGGACCCCAATAAAGGTCAGTTGGGGCTGAAATTTGGAGGACATTAAGATGAGATCCTCACCTTTCAGAAAAGTATATTTAATAGGTGTGAATAGTCCCCCAAACAGTCCCAAAATCTGGTCCAAAAATAACCAGAAACTGTCCAGAAATTTCTGGACAGCAACATGTACTTAGATAAAATTTATTATATAAGTTAAATAAAAAGGAAAATACATTAATGGGCCACACACATAAGAAAATAAAATGAGGGAAAAGAGAGATAGAAGGACAATTCGGCCATAGGGAAAGGGGCTCCGCCACTATTGAACCCTCCCAAGATCAATCACACCCGCACATCATACCTAGATCTACATTTACAACATGGATCTTGTACATGCATGGCCTATAATTAAAATGCATGGTGAGGATGGCATCCCCACCATGGTTATAAGGTCTAGATGACCCAAACATAATATGATATGAAATAAAATTACCATAATGGGGCCCATAGAGAAAGGCCTCATGTATGGATCATGCATGCATAAGGTAGGCCATTAGGCCACAACCATGGGATTTTGTGGGATCTCCACCATTGATTGGTGGGTCCTATACTTTCCTCATGAAAGAAAGAAAATATCTAGGCTATAGAAATCAGATTTTTTACATCTAGAGGAGCACCCACCATTCGATCTTCTTACTCCTATGAGTTCTTTAGCACCTTAGCTTTGATTCCAATGGAGGAGATGGGGAATGGATGGTTAGAATGGGAGATCATAGGGTAGAAAAGTCGGCCATACTTGAAGTTTTGAAAGAGAGGGAGAGGCTTGAAGAATTCTCATACGTATGGAATTTCTCTCCTTAGATTTTTTTGAGTTTGAAAATGAGAAAGAGAGAGAGAGAGAGTTGTAAAGGGAGAGAGAGATGGGTGATGGATATGGTGAGTGATGGGTGTAAGAAAATCTTGACTTTTGTGGCCATTTGTATAAGAAAAGCATGGGTGGTATAAGAAATTTTTGACTTTGAAGGCTTTTGGTGTAAGAGAGGTATGGGCTTGTAAGAGATTCTTAACTTTTGTAGTTGCTTGGGAATGGGTGAAAGGTGATGTGTACTTGACATGTACTTGACATGTGATGGATTGATGGATTGATAGGATTGATGTGACACCTCGTAGAGATTCTCTTGGGTTTCGCAACGCCCGGCGTTTTCTTCGCACCGAACGTTGGCCTACATCTCTTGACCTGGGTACCGCCTCGGTGTGCAAGTCGCTGCATCGAAACAGCAGCGACGGCGCGGTCGCTATGGTAAAGGTTTTGGGTTGAGTCGATACGAGTTAACGGCATACGAATCAGGGTCGCACGCAAATATTGGTTAAGGATCAAAGGTTGTGGGAATTCTACCGGTAAGACCGCGGAAGTCTATGGAATGGTACGGTCTAGGATACGGGGTTTATAGTTAACCTGTAATAAAAATGGATAGGTATAAATTGTTAAAGGTGAAGGGTCATTTGGTTTCCAAGGGATCCCTTGAGCGTAGCGATCATACAAACGATGTTCTTCTGCCCATATGTGTCCCGATACTGAGATGCCCACTATTTTCTGGGGACGTATTGACCATTTTGATCTGCGTAGACTTCCTAAACCGAGTTCTACCTTCGGTCAAGGTCAATCCTTAAAGTTGGTTATAATCGTGTTTATCTCCATGTTAGCTAGGAACATATCGGTATCAATCATCATGACTTCTTTTTCTTTTTTCAAAAATATCAGCAATCCGCGGTCGATGTATTCTTGGATAAGATTCCTAAAAAATAACGCATTTATTAGTGGAATGGGAACTAGATCCATGCCATTTACAATAGTCAACATTATTAAGTTCCTCGGTCGAAGGTATCTTGTGATTAATAGGGACTTTGATGAACTTCGTTTCTAACATGAAGTCAAAAAATTTCTCAGCCCGAGTAATATTAAAGGTGTATACTTTCTGAGTCTTTTAGGTTGTTTCGGCGGCTAACTCTGTCTGAACCAACGCCAAGCAGACTAGTGGTTTCTTAGTCACAACTTTGGCGATTACAAATTTGTAATTAAGATCATTGTAATACGTTGACGATTTTGCTTACCCAACCCCTTCTTGAAGCAATTCTTCATATCAGAAGACCTTGGTGACGTTATCTAAATCAACAAACTCCGTGCTTACAAACTTTTTATGGAGTTCATATTCTAAGCCATCTTGTGTAAGTTATACAAATTCAGCTTTGTTTATGACTACTTTATAGTGGCTCTTCACTCTCTTAAACTGCATGATGTAGCTTTTACAGGATTCACCAGGCAACTGCTGGAACCATACGAGATCAGCCATGGTTATGTCCCTATTCTTGGAAAATAATTGAGCATGAAACCTTTCTTCCAATTTTTTCTAGTTATGTACTATATCCGGTAATAAATTGGAATACCATGTGAAAGTTGCGGCAGTTAGCTAGTGACCAAATAACTATAATTAATAATAATCATTATTGGATAATTCGCTATATTGTACGATAAATCGGCCAACATGTTCGATAGTTGATTGACTGTGTTCCCCTAAGAATAGAGCGAAATACTGTCGATAATTTCTCAGCAATGGTTATTGTTGATCCACCCATTTGGGCATGGTTTATGAAAAGTAGGGATAACATTGTTGCCCAACACCTGGCCTGCAACCTCCTGCACGAGTTGCAATATCTGATCATGATCAATCCGTGGAGGTTCCATGGCTAGCGGATGATCCAGACCAAATCTATTAAAATTCTCTTGAAACCTAGGACCTTGTGGAGGGTAAAATCTCATTGGCAGTCCTTAATTTCTATTATCATAATTCCTAGCTTCTTTCTCCGATTATCTGACCTTTGAAGGAGACGGCATGTTTTTGACCTCTTGAGGAGTAGGTAGCGTATTATGTTGCAATGGTGGTGTCGGTATGAAAGGGATAGTATTACCAACTGAACTACCATTATTTTACTTCGTAGGTTGCATTCGTTCCATCACAACGGCTAATAATCGTTGCATGGCCTCAATCTAACTAGCCATATAATGGTTAGCATTTTTCAGCCTGTTAACAGAGTTATTCTGCTTGAATCCTCACGTTCTCTTGTACCATCTGGATGCTTGGATGGACATCCTTTAGTACCATTGAAACATCGTCTGAAAGAATAAGGCGAGCCGCTAACGACGCTTCTTAGTTTCCAGTTAGGTTGATATTAAAATTAATTTCACTTTGAGGTGCCTAAACCTGCACATCATCCCCTAGGGGCGTTGTGGTTGGCGTTACGGGTTCGTTCCCAGCGATCCTACCACTTTTTCATTGCATTTTGGCAATAACTAAATTGGTGGTTTACAATAGCAAGTTAAAAAATTGTTCGTTGTTATTTTGATAATCCTTTCTCTAACATGGGTGACGAGTGCATGGGCATAAGACCCGTATCCTAGTTCGTACAGTTCCGTATGCTTCTGCGGTCCTTTCGGTCAAATTTCAGCAACTCTCGACCCGTATCCGACGTTTGCGCACTATCTTAAGTCGGGTCCTGCATGCCGAAGTCAGCTCGAACCAAAACTTGGACCCTAGGGACAGCGCCATCGCCGCAGTTCCAATGTCACGACTCGTGCACCGATCTGATACCCATACCGGAAGATGTGGACAGGCGTTCATTTCGAAGAAACGCCGCGCGTTGTGAATTTCGAGGGAATCTCTACAACATGTCCCATCGAATTAAGTCAAGTACATCACTTTACCTCCATGCCATCTCACCCAACAACAAGTACAAGTGGCCTCTCTCTCTTTTCCCACAAGTCAACCCTCTCTCTCCCCTCACCACTCCTATTTTACACATTTTCAAACAAACCCATATCTTTCCTTATAACCACCACATCACCTCATCCCTTTAACCCATTACTTCCCTCTCTCTCTCTCTCTCTTTCAGTCCATCTCCTCACTCTCAAGCAACTAAGAATTCCATATGTCCAATCTCTCTCCCTAAACAACAAGTGTGGCCCACTTTCCCACCCTCTCATCTCTCATCCCCACCATCAAAACCCTATCATCCACCATCAAAGGTTAAGCATAGGAGCTAAGGAGGCTAAGGGACGAAGGAGAAGGCCTAGAGATGGGTGATCCACCGTTAATTCTTATTTTAGGGCCCACTTGTTGGTGGGACCCATTTTGATGTAAGTGATGTATCCATGAGGGGCCCATAGTGGTGGGGTCCCTCTATCACCGTCTCTCTCTCTCTCTCTCTCTCTCTCTCTCTCTCTCTCTCTCTCTCTCTTTCTTTATCCTACCCCTAGAATGATGTGGGCCCTACCGATTTGTGTTAAGTCTACTCCATCCATCAGACGGTGTCGCCCACCGCATTTCGGGAGAGATCTACCATCTAAATAGCATATATAATATATTATATTTACATTATAATAATATTCTATTAATATATATGCATGGTAGGCCATGTGCATGTGGGACCCACCATGGTGCCTGTGTTATTCCACTGTCCAGCATCCAGGGATGCTGGACACGGCTCCACCAGGAAGTGTGAACTGACGTGGTGCGCGTGGCACCACAGTGAAGTATGAACTGACGTTGGGGTGTACTAAATAGTTGGGCTTGGGGTGGGCCACTCATGCAAGCCCTACCTTGGTGTATGTATATAATCCATGTCGTCTATCCCATTCCCCAACTCATTTTAGGCGTTGAGCCGAGACATGAAGCTAATCCGACTTTTTGGAAGGCCATAACATGGAGAATAGTATTTTCACCATTGAATTACACCCCAATATTTCTGTACACCAAAACCCATCCAATATTGGACTTGATGGGTTTGTAATGAGCCACAGAAACAAAAGGCTGGGTCGGATCGATCTGATGTGGGCCCTAACATGGAAAAACTATAGAAAAATAGTTTTTTTAAAAAATAATAATAATAATAACATATGAGCAGTAGCGCCTGTTGCTGCTGACCGTGCAGCGCAGGACGCTGCTGCGTGCGGTCGTTGGCCAGGGACCCTGGGCCCACTGTGATGTTTTTTGGACATCAACACCATCCATTGATGGGCCCCCATTCTAACTGTGGGCTGCCCCAAACATCAGCCGCAGGTGGATCTCAACTGGCCCACATGGCTGGAAACAATGCGGATTAAACATCTGCCATTGAAACCCTCTTAGGTCAGAGAAGTTTTGAATCAAAATGATATTTATTTTTCCTCTTCATACGGGTCAGTGTGACCTTATCAACAGTTTAGATGACAAATAAACATTACAGTGGACCCCATTACTGTGTGACCCTGTCAACATGATGGGTGGAAAATAAACATTATGGTGGGCCCCTGGTCCGCGTGACCTCATCAACAGGTTAGGTGGAAAATAAATATTACAGTGGGCCCAGGTCACTTGTGACCTTATCAATGGGTTGGATGGAAAACAAACATTATGGTGGACCCCCATGAATGTGTGACCTTGTCAACAGGCTAGATGGAAAATAAACATTATGGTGGGCCCCACATGGGACACACTGATGTATGTATTGTAATCCACACCCTCCATTAGTGTGGGCCCCACCATGAGGTATATGTACTTCATCTATGCCGTCCATCCCTTCCATCCCTATAGGAACCACCATGATGCATGTGTTGCATCCAAACCGTCCAACCATTTTGAAAGCTTGTCTCATGGCTTGAGACTAAAAGTGAGGTAGATCTTGGTATCAGGTGGACCACACTATAGTAAAGTGAGGATTGAACGGCTACCATTGAAATCCTTTGGGACCCTATGATCAGATTGGAAGGGAAATAAATGTTATGGCGGGCCTTGGGAATCCTAATGGTGGAAATCCTTATCACCACTTATATTTGAGTGTGGCCCATTTGATATACATGTGGCCCATGTGATGTGGCCCATGTGATGTGTCCCACTTACCATAGTTATGGCCTATTATTGAGGCCCACTTTGATATATATGAGGCCCACGTGATGCGGCCCATTTAATATATTTGACTTGGCCCATTCAACTTGGCCCATTCGATTTGGCCCAGTTGAATCGGCCCATTATTTCGACCCATTTGACTAGGCCCGATGTGATATATATGGCCCGATGTTGAGGCCCATCTTGATATATATAAGGCCCATGTTATTCGGCCCATTTGATGTATCTAAGGCCCATGGGTTGAGGCTCAATGGGATGTTCCCAGGCCCATTGTAATGCAATTCCACCGTGGTTCATGTAATGATGTTCATGGCAGGCCATGCCTTGGGAGCAATAATGGTTTGATGTCCACATTGTAAGGATGATATTGGTTAAATGTTCACATTGTCACTCTCCCTAGGGCCCATTGTTAGGCCCATACTTGTAGTGTGTAGGCCGTATAGGCCCATCTTAGTTATGAACAGAGCCCATCACCACATAACATGTTTAGTATAGATCCATGATTCATGTCATATGCATCATATGTATGCCTGATATGAGGAGTGACTGATCATATCATGTGCCCTTGGGCAGATTTTTTATGGGCTCCCTGATAGGCGGAGTTGCCCTGATTTGTTGCATGTCTGGTAGAGTGATTCATGTACTTTCATTTGTGTGATTATGATTATTGTATGCCCTAGTGACATCAGGACCATAGCCTCCACAGACACATCGTGGGTGGCTGAATTGGATACCGAAAATACTATTTCTAGCATCGAGGCGCCATAGATGTCTCTGGATAAAAATTTCTGAACCCGATGGTACTAAAGGATGACTCCAACGTCAAGACTGAGTGGATACATGAGCGTGCGAGAGCCATATACCAGTAGGCCGCATCTCCCACTGTGTCGTGGTTGGTTAGAAAGGGGTGTGACCTTACCCGCCTGAGTGAGAGGATAATTTTTAGGTTGAGTTCGACTAGCTTGAGTAATGGGTCCGCTATCGACGAGCCGAGCCCGATATTGGCAGGCGGATAGTGAGGTCTTTTCCACTCTCCCAGTTGTGCGTTCGGATAGGGGCGACAAGCTGGCGTAGAGTGTACTAGACCTCGGTGATTATCCAGAATGAGAACTGTACTGATATTTGATGAGTTGTATTGATATATAGATTTGGATGAGTACTGGTATACTTGAGTTGCATCTCGCATCGCATGGCCTTGATATGGCTGATAGTATTCATGTCTTGCATCGCATAGCCTTGGTGTGGTTGATTGCATTCATATACCCATCAGCATGATTCCGCATTACTCTGCATTGCATTCTGAGCACGTTCATACTATGCACACACTTACACCACCCTCTAAGCTTTCTATAAGCATATGCACCATTGAAGCGTGTAGGTGACGTCAAGATGCAGCCGTAGCCTCATCACAGTTGGAGCATGCAGCCAAGCTTTTAAAGTTTCTGTTATTATTGTTATCTTATATTTTCCTTGCATACCCATTGTACTCAAAGTTTTTAATCATAGTGGATTTTGTGATGGTGTTCTTGTGGTTATTGTTCATGGGTTATGCTTGTGGTTATGCTCATTACGAATCAGATTGATGTTAAAATCCTCCTTATAGGATCCCAGGATCGGAACCTGGTGTATGTGTGCCAGGAGCCGAGAATGGGGTACTACGGAGGTTGTCGGCGTCAGATTCGACAATCAAAAATTTTGTGAGTCCGATTTTCGAGTTTGGGGCATGACAATGGGTGTGCCAAAGTTGAGATTATAGTTCCATTTCAAACTAAACAACAATGACCCCGAGTGCCAAAGTAGGTAGACACTGAGTATGACCTAGATCTGAGGAGATATGTCGCCTATTCAGCCACTTGCTCAAAGTGTAAATAGATTAGGCGATAATCAAAGGGTGTGGTTCCTCCTCTGATGATGGGTCTCCTCTTGCCTTCTGTACGAAAGGACTTTCTTAATGCACGAAGTGTGAAATATAAAAAAAATAAATTAAAATCGATTGCTACAATGCAATTTGATTATAGTTATAGTTATCAACTGCTATGTTTATACTATGAATTAAGCAAAAGAAAGCAAGTAATAAGTGCACTAAGTAAACCATTACGCTACGAGAAAGGATTTACTTAATAAAAGTAACGATTACATTATGGAACGTAAATTTGACAGGATAACTGAAAGATAATTGAAGATAATTGATTTGTTGATTTGTTTGGGTTAGTGTGAGATGATTTTTCCTACTAAAATTTTCTTTTATTTATAGCTTCAATCTAGCCATTCTAGATAATTTCCATAATCTGACAGTTATCATAACCGCTTCTGCCCTCACCTTACTTCCAGATTCTTTCCACATTCTTGCTCCTTTGAATTATTCTTGACATCTGTTAGCACCCATATAAACTTGACCACTGGCTAACTAATTAATTAGTTGTTTGAACTCAGTCACGCCATAAGTAACTACTTAAAATGTGCATAACATATAATGACATTCTTTTGAAATTTAGCTGTATATCCTTAAAATAATCCCATGACCATTAACCACATGCACACACCATTCACATGAGCCTGACCCTAAATAACTGAAAACAGGTGCCAATCGAATAGGGTATAAACAAATCGACCATATGCATCTGTTTTGTCTTATCGCCTATTATTTCTTAGATTGGAGAAAGATAAAGAGGTTCTTTCTCAAGGTTCCTTTAGAATCATTAGTCTGCTGCTCTATTGCTTTAATGACCTCGACAACTTGTTCGATTTATCAAAGTGTTGGTTCTAAAACAGCTAGCCTTTATGCGGTTAACAACTTTCAAGTCATTACGAGTAAAGAGTGAAAGGTTAAAAAGAAGAAGAATGTGAAAATGCAAGTATGAAAGTAATGTCCACTTAAGTTAGAATGGACAATGACATTGGTGAATTGATTATTTATTGATCAAGGATTTTAAATAATTGTTTTCATCATTTGAGCGAAAGTGGGGAATGGTGGCTGATTAAGTTTATAAGGGTGAGATATTTGTAATCGAAATGAAGAGTCGGATTATTCAATCTCTCCCTATCTTTTCCACTATCTGGTCCAACGTCGATCTCTCTATGACATTTGAGGCATTCCTCTATTTCTGAGGCATAATCTTCAATGGAGAGTCCTGACCAATACTTAGTTTTGAAATATTTTTCAAAAGAAGATACAACGTCCGCCGAAGAAGGTACCTGATTTTTTAAATGTTAGTCAGCCATGCATCATGGCTAATATATGATGGGTGACTTGTTGACGTCACTCATATAGTTGGATGGACTCGAATAATGAACAAAGTAGGAGGTTCAAGAGTAAGACCAAGAGGAGGTCCCAAATTAGCAATCGATGTGGGAACAAATGATGGAGATTGGACTGGAGTCTTTTAAAGAACATGCTCCTTCTTCATAACTTTTTGGCATTTGGGTTTCGGAGTAGTCTTGGCTAGTTAAACTGCTGCTATTGTAGTAGTTTTAGCTGATATATCCTATGACCTGGTTGTCCTTCGATTAAAAGTTGTGATCGATTGAGATCCCATTTTCTTCTTTCCTTACAAGTCCATAAAAGAATACAGGTGAGCAATAATAAAATCGATAGATGTGGCGGCCAGTTGCTTATAATGCCCCTTGCACCATACAAAAAAGGTGTTCATATTTGAGAATGATTCGAAAATAAGATATGTTAGTTGAATGGAAAGTGGAATGGAGAGAACATTCAACTTCAACCTGATCTACGATTGGCTAAGAGTAAGGGGTTGAGTCTTTTAGGTGAAGGGACATGGAATAACTGGATGAGGTCGAATTATTAAGCAAGTAAATTTAGACAGTATTGCTTGATTTCAACCTTGACATTCATGCCAGTATATACTGGTGCCGCCATAAGGGAGGTCGCTGTAGATTAGGTAAATTTCCCAAGCTTGAAGCATCAATGAGGTTAATTTTTTGTCATTTTCTTTAAAATCACCCGTGAACCAAGCTGGGCCAATCTCTTTCAACTAAAAAAGAATAAATGAGCAATACTGCTTACCAACGTTAAGAGGTAAGAAAAGAGAGTCTATGTATGGAGAAAACACATGAACTTCTTAGGAAAAATGAATGTTATGGTGATCATAAGAGATATAGATGATATTGGAAGGAGGAGGAGAATGTACAAGGAAAGAATAAAAATATTCATACAATTACATTTGGAGAAGCCATAATAGTCCTCCACTGTGAAATAGACCCTTGGTGGTGAGCTCGTACATGCCTCTGTATAGGTGGTCGGGCATAAAAGGAGTAAGTGCTAGTTTTCTACCCTGTGCAAGTGCCTCAGCTAGATGAACATATTCATTGGTGATCTGGAGAGCATTCACACAGAGTAGATGGTGACAAATCCATAGTAGTAAGAAGGCCCTGTGTTCTTCATACTCGACTAGGCCTTTATATTTACAGTAGATAATCATGAAATAGGAATAGGCCTTGCTGGCCTTATTGTTAATGTGTCCCTTTTCATCATGACTGAAGATTGAAAAACTTATCTGCCAAAAGGAAGAAGGTAAGGGCACAAACATCCAACATTGTCAGACTCACAGGGCCACATCTCAAAAGGAAAGTGTTTGTGGATGAGTTCTAGAATGGTGATGTCGTAATGAAGTGAGAGGATCTGGTGCACAATTATATAGTAAGATATGATGCATTCATAGATGCCAATTTGTTTCCAAGAAGCCTCATATTGTGCAGCGATATGGCCAAACCAACGGTGCCATCCTAGCAAGGGTTTCAGCCAGAAGGATTGGGAATCGATTTAGATTGAATCAGTATGTTCTCGCTAAGGAAGTTTGGAAAGAAACGGTCCATTAAGTGGATCTCATCGACTTCGATTTTAGTAAAGAAGGTTGGGCCAAGGTAGTAATAATCACCGGGCAACGATTTGAAGATGATCTCGTTAGTGAATTTTTTAGAAAGACCATCTAATGTATATATTAGATCATCTTGCAAGAAGGTTGGAGAGACAGAGGATGAAGAAGCAACCATTGTTGAAATGAGAGAGTTAGGGTTTCAAAAACGAAGAAATGGGGAAGAAAGCTTGAGAAACTTGGAAACATGTGGAATTTGTGTTTTTATATCAGTCGAAATTGAGTGCATTAATTAGGGTGTAATCATTAACTCGTATGGTACAACACTGATACATGTGTCACCACGAGAATAACTCTCTATTCAATAAAGGAAACATAACTATCATGTGGAATTGCTTCGTCATGCATAGTAAATGAAATGTTGCCATGTGGCCTAAAGAACAATCACATTTATGAGGGGTCACATGTCGCTTTCACATTACACCAAAAGCAAAGTAGCATGGGAGGCACCATTGTACCCTATTTCTGTTCGTTCTTACGAGAGCTAATCAGAGAGGGACATGTAAAATTTTATGAGAGTTATATGATATATTTGAAATATATAGAGATATCCGAAGATGATTTTGCGGTGATACAGTTGGCATCTATCGAGCGATGTCATGTCATCCACAAATTAAGGGTGGACAAGCGGAACATGGTCAAGATAAGGAAGGTTGGAGTGGTTGTAGGATAGATGACAGGATTATGAGGGTTCCAGAAGATTAGTAATGTTGAAATAGTTATAGCAACCATCAGAACATGTGAACCAAGCAAATAGTTAGTTTAAAGCTATAAATAATAAGAGAATAAAGTATAAGAAGATATCTCATATCAACCAAACCAAATCAAATATATCTTTTAATTATCTTATGCTCCTTACTGTTCTCAATTATTTACATTTCTTAGTGTAATCAACATTATTTAGTAGCAGTAACCAAGTAGTTGTTGACTTTACCTTTAATTTGAGTCTATGCTCAAATGCTAGATTCAATTCGAGTATCAAGTAAAGTTTTCCACTTATAAAAGTGCTTAGTTATTCTCTACAGTCGACTGAAAGAATTTCCTTTTTATTTAAAGAAAAAGAAAATGTCCTTTCGTATAGAAGACAGAGGTGTAACTTATTTTTAAAGGACGAACCCCACCCTTGATAACCACCTTATCGTCTTAAGCAATACTATATAAGTGGTTGTATAGGCGACTAATTTTATTCGATCTTGGTCATATATGGTCGATTTACAATGTATTGACCTACTTGGCCCTTGGGGTCACAGTTATTGAGTTTGAATTCAGCCACACAGTCAATCCTAACATCCCTGCACAAATCACGCAATCGAAATTGAAACCGAAAAAAAAAAAAACAACTTGTACACATATACAACTAGAATGTCACGTGTAAAGGGTCTTTATAAATAGATAGCGTGGGTAAAAACACATGCATTAATGTGAGGCCATAGATGTATTGGATGTCAAAATCTATTAGAAATTGGACATAGAACCAATTGCAATTCTATTCCACCTTATCCCAATCTTTCCCGTAAATGTCATCTCAAAAAATGCAGGATGACATTTGCGTCCCACCAAAGGCAATTCCATCGTACCTAATCTCACTTACCAAACAGGCTCAATGGTGAGAATTTCTGGTTAATTGACCCGACTGAAGTGTGACCAAAAATATGGAAGGTTCAATTTAAGTTACTTGTATTCCATTTCTACAAATCAATTTGGCTTACGTGTAGTGAGAATCAGACTATGCCAGAGTCAATGATTCTCCTTGTAACCTAAGGATTGATCCAAAACATGGAAGGATGCAAGTGTTTCTCAGACTAAGATGGGCGTAGGTAACACTGCATTCTCTGGTGGGCCCCAGATTGTGGCAACGAGTCCCGGTCAGACTTCTCTTCCATTAGGGACGCGGATTAGATACTGACAGGTTGAGGTTGAGTAGTCGAGACTCACTACTTATGTGAGCCCCACCATGATGTATGTTTTGTATCCACATGGTCCATCCATTCGGAGCGATCATATTAGGGCATCATCCAAAGAATAAAGTAATCCAAAGCTTGAGTGGACCCCACCACAGAAAACAGTGGGAAGAGCGATGCCCACTGTTAAAAGTTCTAAGGACCACAAAAGTTTTCGATCAAGCTGATATCTGTGTTTTTCCTTCTTTCATGTTTACTTTAACACATGAATAGGTTAGATCTCAAATAAACATCATGGTAGACCTTCAGAAGGTTTCAACAGTGGGCATCACCCTCTCCACTGTTTTCTGTGGTAGGGTCTACTCCAGCCTTGGATCTGCCTCATTCTTTGTATCATTCCCTAAAATGATCTATCAAAATGTATGAACGGTGTGGATACAAAACATACATCATGGTAAGGCCCACGGAAGTTGGTGACGGCACTTCATTAGCGAGTCTTGCTGCTCAACCCGTCAGTAGCTAATCAGCGTCCTTCCATTAGTGGGTAGGAACTGCATGATCGTTGATGCAATGGACGTGAGTAGTTGCCTATCGTATTACAGGGTGGGTTCTTAGTTTGAATAAGTGGTATTAATGTTAGGTGATCCAGATGGTTGTTCTGGTGGGCCCCCTAGTGGATATTTATCCACTTGCTGTGGAAATTGGATTGCCTACTGAGTTACTCAGTAGGCTCTTATTATACTGAGTATTGTGTGTGGTTTATCCACACAGTCCATCTATTTTTTCAGCTCATTTTATGGGTTGAGCACAACATTGAAACATATCTAAAGCTCAACTGGACCACACCGTAGGAAACAATAGAAATAATGATTTCCACCGATGAAACCTTCTTAGGTCCCACATTGATGTTTATTTTTCATCCAACCTGTTCGTAGGATCACAAAGACATGAATAAAAGAAAAGAACAAATAATTGATCCAAAACTTATTGGCCTTTTAAGGATTTTCAACTGTAGACATTCGATTCTCACTGTTTTTTGACTTTACGTTTTTGGGCTAAAGCTAAAAAAATTATCTATTAAAATGGATGAATCAAATGGATAAAATACATGAATTACAGTGGGTCCCACAGAGTTTACTCAGTATACAATCAGTTTCCCTTCTTGTGTTACTTGTAACATTTTGGTTTGAGGCCTGCAGGAGTCGATGTTATATTCTCATTTCTTTATTCAATAATAATTTAAATTTAAATTTTCTATTTTTATGAATTATTATTGATTCGTTTATATTATGGGAGTATAACGTTGCAATACAAAATGGTCCATTGTCTAAAGGACCGCCAAAGAAGAAAAATAAAAAGGTAGGGGCTGAGGAGGCATAGCCCATAAATGATTGTGATGATGGGAATAATGGTCGGGATCACTGATCCATGGGGGACTGCTAGCTTGTGTGCCCACTGATATGGTTTAAAAAATCCAGAAGAGGATTTGTACCATGGGGGCCCACATCTTTCAAAAATACCCATAGGGAAGGAGGAACTATCAATCAGGTTCATCCATCTACTTGCCTTGATTTATGTTTAAAAAATGAAGCTTATTGGATAATCTTATCTATTAAATTTCTTCTAAGCAACAACTATTCTTGTTTTCTATCATCCCTTTAAAAGGAAGTGGTCAGATAGATATGAATGTCCAATAAGTGTAAATGTCTTACATATGCCTGGAACCAATGAATAAGCGGACCTCATTGATAGATAAATATGTCACTTGGACGAATGATAGCGATATTGTATTCTTGATTCCTCACGTCTTATCGGGTTAATTTCACTTTGAAAGCAATTATTGGTAGACAAAACCTCCATTTCAAGGTTTTGCTTGTAAACCCACCTAAAATCATTGTTTTCATATCTACTTGTTAAAAGGTAGAGATTGTAATCAGGCCCATTAAGCCCAGTCCATGTAATAACGCCTATGGGGCCCATATATATATATATATATATATATATATATATATATATATATATATATATATATATATGCAACTGTTTTGCACAGAACTTGTGCGTACTTTTTTGAGAACTCATCATGCTTGATGCGACTCAAAATCTGAACGGTTTATGTGAAGAAGCACCTCATGAAACCCTTCGGGCCCAAATTTTAATTTGATCCAAAAATTTGGTAGGCCATGAAAAATAAAAATAGTTTCTTCCCTTGATTTGCATTCCTCTTTCCTATGCCCCATTAAAATTTTAAAATAGAGTGAAAATTTTTTCCTAGAGGTTTCATGGGATTCTGCATCACATATCACATAGACTGCTTGGATTAGACGCCCATAACATGTGTGCAAAGGTGCGAATATGCATAGCTACGCAGGTAAGCATGACTCCGAATATGCATAGCTACGCAGGTAAGCATGACTCTCTCAGATATATATATATATATATATATATATATATATATATTGAAAATGCTCACCTGCGAAACCAGTTCGTACATACTACGTACGAACTTTTTTTAGAACCCATCATACGGGATGTGGATCCAAAATCTGAACTGTTCATGTGAAGCAGTACCTTGTGAAACCCCTCGGGCCCAAGTTTTACTTTGATCTAAAACTTTTATGGGCCATGAAAAATGAAAATAGTATTCTCCCTTGATTTTCATTTCTCTTTGCTATGGCCCACCAGAATTTTAGATCTGGGTCACGTGAGGTTTCATGGGATTCCGCATCACATGGACCGTTCAGATTAGACACCCATGGCACGTGTACAAAGGTGCGCATGTGCGTAGGTGCGCAGGGGAGCATGACTCTCTCTCTCTCTCTCTCTCTCTCTCTCTCTCTATATATATATATATATATATGAGAGGAGGAGGAGGAGGAGGAGGAGGAGGAGGACTAGGGTTTTATAACTCTTAAGCACTTCAAGCCTCTTACCTTTTGCACCTCCGTTGCCTCTCTCTCTTCCCATCTCATCTTCATTTTTCCTTTGATCTTCACAATTTACAAAGGTTGCAATAAAAATAGCAAGATGTAGACATTCACATAATATCAAAGCAAAGCTATGTAATTATTGAATGAAGTCTAATCAGAGCTTTGTTGTTGCTTTTGGGCCCAATTCCTATATCAGAGTAAAGCAATGTACAATGGTTTGCACAATAAATACTTTTTGGATTGAGGTACTCAGGGCCTACCCAAGAGTCAGTGTTCATAAGCCCATAAGATTTTGAAAAGTAACCATTTCAAATTCGGATCTTGTGATACTATACCCCATTACTTATGTCCATTGCATCAACAATAATGCAATTCCTACCCACCAATGGAAGAGAAGTCTGACCGGGGCTTGTTGCCACTCTCTGCGGCCCACCAGAGAACCCGGTGTTACTTGAGAACGACCGGTATCCTTTCAGGTTTTTGATTGTTTGGTTACAAAGAAAATCTTTTATAACTCTGGCCTAGTCTTATTCTTCATACACATGCACTGAAAATTTGTATAAGTGGAATATATCTAACTTAAATTGAACCTTACAAAATTTGGGTCACACTTTAGATGGGTCAATTAACCAGAAAATAGACACTACCAGTATCAGATGATCCATGACCGGGGCTTGTTGCTGCTCTCTGGGGCCCACCATCTATAAAGCAATGTGAACCTCGTTTCTACAAAGAAAGGCCTTTTGAGGAAGTTGCAATTAAATCGGCCCTTTATTGTATAAATATTCAAAACACACAAGATTTTAGGCTTTGAATTGCATCTACAACACAATTTCAGGCTTTGAGTGGCATCACAAGAAAGCAAATGTTACATTAGAAAACCCATCAGATGGCAGAGAACAGAGAGGTTCGGGTTGATGAAAGGTTAAAATTCAATTTTCATCTATTTGGGGTTTTAGATTCCATGATGACAGACATGAGAATGTTTTAAATTTCAAGCATTTTTAACCAGATAATGAAAATGATGATGATCAAGCTAAAAATGCTTTGAATATGAAGCGTCTGTGTTTGAATTTCCTATGGGGTACAAAGTCAGGTATAATTGGAAAATGGATCAATCCTAATTTATAGGGAGATGTAGAAGATTGGCGTTTGACAAACACAGATCAAGTCGCACCTTAGAATCTGCTAACCCAAGATGGCAATCATCCCAAGTGAATGTGTTTCCATGGAACCCAATCTCCAGGATTCCATTGTCATCCATCAATTCCTATGGCCTTCTGGTTTTCTTTTCCATGGGTGAAAAACAATGTTGACGTCTCCTGCAAGCATCCATGGCTAGGTGAAAGAATTAGGTAGATATCCAACATTCTCTCAAAGGATTTTCCTTAATTGGAACTGGAAACTTGAATATATCATCTTCAGAAGCCACAGATTTTCATCAGTACCAAAACAATCAAGCGGATTGTGGATGCTTTTTTGTTACATTGAGGTGGAATATTCTTTCCAATGGACTGGTTGTTAAGATGTTTGGAAGTGGGATGCTGTGGAGCGTGAAATATTGTCATTTTCTCTCCTTTTGGTGTGCATTACTAGTGTCAGGGGAGATTTTCTGATAAATACTATCTTCTTTTTAAGATGGGGTATATTTCTTAGGGTTAGGTTGAGTTTGGTTTGCAGAAATCTTAGCTGTCCACTATCTATGGATTCTAATTTATGATGGCTCACTGTACCACAAGTGTCATAATCAAACCTAATAATAGCACTTCTACTGAAGATGCTACCATCCATTCCTGTCTACTTCCATGTCTGATTATCCACCAAGAGCTTGAAATGTCATGAGTTTCTGAAATTTGGCAGATATCACCTTTTGACCATTGGCACTAGTGGGAATCTTCGGACCTAGTGAGCAGCATGAATCCTCGGACCTAGTGAGCAGCATGAATCCTCTAGTGGTATGGGATGAGTCCACTTCAATCTTGTTTTCCAACACATTTTCACTGTTCCTTGCACACACACAGACGAAAAAAAACATTCACAAGGGATTCATGTGAGAAAAGCGTGCTTTGGTAGGTGGGAAGTTCGCCTCAAGTCTAATCAGCAACTACTCCTGGGGCCTCATTTTTGGAAGTGACATTTGTTGGACAGGGACCATGGGGGCCCACTTGTGGGCAACTACCTATTCTGTCTTTCAAAGGTTAAAATTGAAATTTTAAATTTCAAAGTTAAATTTTAATTTCAAAGCTAAATTTTAATTTCAAATTACAATAGAGATAGGGAAGGATCATAGACGGGATAATACCTATCTCATCTTTTTAAATATATATATATATATATATATATATATATATATATATATATATATATATATATATATATATATATATATATATATATATATATATATATATATATTTATGCACGCACACACACCCCCACACACTCACACTTCAGTGGAATTTCACCACCCATGGATCCTCGAACCCTTGACTGGGTTTTGAAACTCCTGAGAGCATATCACCGGAGAAAGAGTAAGGATCCAACACCTATCTCATCTAAACTCTGTTGATTTTTCCCTCCCTCATCGAGAGACATCAAAGAAAAATAATGATGGAAATTAATAGAGAGAAAAATTAGAGAGGCGATTATACCCATTGTCTATCTAATTCACTCCATAAACGATCTAAGCCATTGATTGTAATCAGAAGTCATCTTAATCATCAAATCTAAAGGGCAATTAGAGCACTTTGATCCTGAGCTTGTTTGATTTTCTATATCCTCTATAAATTTCATTGTAATTAGGTAATAATTAATTATTTCTTTTAGTAATTACTGCATCCTCCTGGTGCTTGATTTGTCACTTACTTTTTGAATGCTAAAAGGGAGGATACTATGAAATATATATAGGGCCCATCGTGATGTAAGTAGCTTATCCACACTGTCCATCTATTATGCAAACTAAATTTATGGCATGAGAAAAAAAAAAGAAAAAAAAGAAAAAAAAAGAAAGGTAGACCCAAAGTTCGGGTGGACCATACCATAGTGCCTCTGTTTCCTTTTGTTTGTGCCACTTGAGTGTTGGATTTGCTTCATTTTTTGGGTCATGCCTCAAAATGATCTGATAAATCAGATGGACGGCATGGATATATATATATATATATATATATATATATATATATAGTGAGGCCCACAAATTTAATCAAAGCATAAATTTAAGCTTATTTTCAAACAAGTGAAAGATTAAAAATTACTTATTTACATGTATTTATTGAGAATTTGGAAAATCAAACACGCGTTCCAACTTATAGTAATTACCATATATTCATGCTGTATGGGGCCACCACTAATGTGCATGTGATCAGCCTCTTCATTGTCTTTTACATCCCAAGAATCATCTTATCAAAAACTCAGTGGGTGCCCCCCACAATATTCTCTATCGTCCCTTTGGTGTGTTCCGGTCACCTGGTTTATGGATAAGGCTGGATTTGGGTTCTGATTGAAAGCATTGATCACCCTTAAGAAGGAAATTAGGAGGTGGGCATCCGGATCAATGGACACCCCAAAGGTATACCTGGTCAACCCTTATTTTTCAGTCAAGCTTAGGACTATTGCAAGTGCAACTGCTACCATTGGCTCCGTCGATATCGAGTGGTACTTCATTTATTGGATAGCTATGTAGTCTGTCAAGTCAATTTATAAATCAATTTGGAAATCTGTGCTGCTGCTCTCTTTCTCACTACGTGAAAAATGAAAAAAAAAAAAGACGGATTTAGAGAAGGTTCTAGACCGTCTCTAAAATTGCTTGGTTTAAGGACGCTTTAGAGACCGTCGAAAACCGTCTCTAAAATTAGGGACGGCTTCTGACCGTCCCTAATATTGTCTTTATATGTTCTGCGTCCGCAAATAATTTAAGACGGTCTTTAACCGTCTTATATATCTCATGTGAGACGGTCTTCGACCGTCTTATAAGCGGTCATTTGAGACGCTGACTGGCCGTCCGTATTAGAGAAGGTCATTGGCTGTCTTTTACTTATAATCTGAGACTGTCAAAGACCGTCTCTATTAGAGACGGTCCTTAGCCGTCTTACTGCCCTGGCAAAAACCGTCTCTATTAGAGACTGTGAGAGACCATCTCTATTAGAGACTGTCATAGACCGTCTCTATTAAAGACTGTTAATGACCGTCCCTTTTAGAGACTGTTACTAACCGTCTATATTAAAGACGGTCCTTGGCCGTCTTCTAGGACCGTGGAAGACTGTCTATATTAGAGATGGTCCTCAACTGTCTCTAATGCTCAGGTACAACCTACAATAGAAAATAGTTAAGGAGCTTAGAAAAAATAATTAACAATGTTTTTAAAAAAAACTGTGATTTTATAAAAATGTACATTTTGAAAAAAAAATTAAGAACTTTGAATAATGTTTATAAATTTGAAAAAGAAAAGATTTCAATAAAAAAAATGATATTTTGAAAAAGAAAAGATTTCGATAAAAAAATGATATTTTGAAAAAGAAAATATAAAAAATTAAACAAAATTGTGAAAAAAATGATATTTTGAAAAAGAAAATATAAAAAATTCAACAAAATTGTGAAAAAATTGACAAATTGTAAAAAAATATATTTTTTTAAAAAAAAGAAAACTGAATTTTGTATTTTGACAAAAAAAATTAAAAAGTTACATAACAAAAGTGAGATTTAAAAAATGATATTTTGAAAAAGTAAATTTAAAAAATTAAACAAAATTGTGAAAAAATTAACAAATTGTAAAAAAATATATATTTTTTAAAAAAGAAAACTGGATTTTGTATTTTGACAAAAAAAATTTAAAAGTTATATAACAAAAGTGAGATTTAAAAAATGATATTTTGAAAAAGAAAATTAAAAAAATTAAACAAAATTGTGAAAAAATTGACAAATTATAAAAAAATATATTTTTTAAAAAAGAAAACTAGATTTTGTATTTTGATAAGAAAACTTAAAAAGTTATATAACAAAAGTGAGATTTAAAAAAAAAATGATAAGAGATCTAGAAAATTAAAAAAATTAAACAAAACTGTGAAAAAATTGACAAATTGTAAAAAAATATATTTTTTAAAAAAGAAAACTAGATTTTGTATTTTGACAAGAAAACTTAAAAACTTATATAACAAAAGTGAGATTTTAAAAAAAATGATATTTTGAAAAAGAAAATTTTAAAAATTGAACAAAATTGTAAAAAAATTGACAATTTGTAAAAAAATATATTTTTTAAAAAAGAAAACTAGATTTTGTATTTTGACAAGAAAACTTAAAAAGTTATATAACAAAAGTGAGATTTTAAAAAAAAATGATATTTTGAAAAAGAAAATTTAAAAAATTAAACAAAATTGTAAAAAAATTGACAAATTGTAAAAAATATATATTTTTTTAAAAAAAGAACACTAAATTTTGTATTTTGACAAGAAAAAATAAAAAATTAGATAACAAAAGTGAGATTTTGATGATGTGTTGTATATCCTTGCCGCCCCCTATGTTTCTCCAACTCATTTTTAGGCCGGGTAATAATGTAAAAATGTTTTAATTTTAAAAAATTTATGTCGATAAAAATGTATGTGTGTGTGTGTATAGATATATATATATATATATATATATATATATATATATATATATATATAGAGAGAGAGAGAGAGAGAGAGAGAGAGAGAGAGAGAGAGAGAGAGAGAGAGAGAGAGTCATGCTCCCCTGCGCACCTACGCACGTGCGCACGTTTGCACATGTGCCATGGGTGTCTAATCTGAACGGTTCATGTGATGTGGAATTCCATGAAACCCCATTTGACAAATTTTCACCCCAATCTAAAATTTCGGTGGGCTAGAGCAAAGAGAAATGCAAATCAATGGAGGAAACTGTTTTCATTTTTCATGGCCCATCAAGTTTTAGATCAAAGTAAAACTTCGGCCTGGGGGGTTTCATGAGGTGCTGTTTCACATGAACGGTTCAGATTTTGGATCCAAATCACGTATTATGGGTTTTCAAAAAAGTTCGTACGTACTACGTACGAACCGATTCGCAGGTGAGCGTTCCGCTATATATTATATATATATATATATATATATATATATATATATATATATATATATATATATATATATATATATATATATATATATATATATAGTTTTTATATCATATGAATGGAAATTTTTATATATATATAATTAAAAGGTAATATTTAAATGATTTGTAATATCATATGAAAAATAATATTGAAAAGTTCAGAAATTTTAACTATGTTTAAGAAAAATTTTGAGAGCAAAATAATGTTTTTGAGGAAAAAAAAATCGAAATTTTGAAATTTTTGAGAAAAAAATTAAAATATGAGAAATTTTTTGAGATTTTGAAAATAAAAATTCAAAATTTGTATTTTAAATATTTTTGAAATATTTTATAATAAAAATGATATTTAGTAAAAAGAGAAAAAAAATATACATTTTGAATAAAAAAAATTTAATTTATTTGTGAAAATTAAAATTACTAAATTATTAGGCACATCCACTAATTGAACCTTTAATCATTTTTGGACAATCTAATCAGTTCAAATTGAAGAGTAAATGACTTCAGCTGTTTAAATCAAATTTCACTGAAATTATTGATCAATCTTGTATGTCCAATTTCTTTCTCATATGTAGCCTGATTGAGGCGAGTAACTAGTCAAATTGAGAGTATTGATCAGTAAAATACAGTGAATGGACCAAACATGTAAAATGGGCCAAATATTCTGGTTAAAATTGTGACCTAACTTACTGACCTTGTGAGAACCTAAGAATTAATGTTAGTAAGTTTTGTGAGCCCCATCATGATGTGTGTCGAACATCAACACCGTGGATTTGATGTGTCCCCTTTAGGTTATGAGATATCTCAAAAATCATCGGTAAACGAAACTCATGTGGGTCATACCATTTAAAACTATGTGAAAACATCCTAAAAAATATAAAAGCACTTGGTGGGGCCCACATGAGTTTTGGATGCGGTTGAAACTTGGTCTGACTCCTCATCCAAGTGGGACACACATAATGAGTGGGTTGGATATGTGAATCACATTTAGGCAGTCCTAATATATAATTATGAGTGTTTTAAGGAAACCTTTCTCCACTACATTTAAGTGAGTTACTCGTTACCTTTATATACCAGAGTAAACTCTGTGGGGTTCACCATTATTTATTTATTTTATCCACTCCATTCGTCCATGTTAACAGATAATTTGAGGTATAAAGAACAAAAAGGAAGCATATCCAAAGCTCAAGTGGACCACACCACAGGAAATAGTGTGATTGAACCTCTACCATTTAAAATTTCTTGGAGGCCATAAAAGTTTTGGATCAAGCTGATGTTTGTGTTTTCTATTCATTTATATATTTTTGATATCAACCTTTAACTGTTTTTGGACAATCTGATCAGTCCCGACATGAAGAGTAAATAACTTCAGATTTTTAAATCAAAATTCACTCAAATTGTTGATCAATCTTGTTTGCCCAATATCTTTCTCATATGTAGTATGATCGAGGCGAGTAACTAGTCAAATTGAGGGTAAATATTAGTAAAATAGAGTGAATGGACCAGACATGTAAAATGGGCCTATCACGATATGTGTCGAACATCAACACCGTGCATTTGATATCTCCCATTTAGCGTATGAGATATCTGGACCACATTAATAGGAGACAGTGTTGAATGAGCGTCGACCATTAAAAACCTTTTGGGGGCCATATAAAGTTTTGGATCAATCTAAATTTTTTTTTCCCTTCATTCGGGCCTGTATGACCTAATCAACAGATTGGATGTTAAATAAAAAGTACAGTGGGCCTAGGAGGGTTTTAATGGTGGATATCCAATCACTATTGGTTTCATGTGGTGTGATCCACACCGTCAATCCATTTTTCCAAATCATTTTAGGGCCCGTTTGGACGGGTGGATTGGAAGTTAAATCCCTAGAATGGTTGGGCGTGCCAAACAAATTGGGTGATCTGATCCTAGGATATATAGCAATCCCATAGATCTTAAGACAATCGACTAACAACACCATCATTACCTTTAGGGCCTGTTTGGATGAGCACGCTGGATGGGATTGGAAGGGATTAGGTGGGATTGGAAGATAGATCCCAGGATTGGCAAGGCATGCCCAAACAGACATGGGATTGTGATCCCGGGATATAGGAATCCGATGGATCTTAAGGGCCTGTTTGGCCAGGCAGATCCCACGGTATTAGGCGGGATGGGATCAACAATATCCTGGGATAGGCATGACGAGCCAAACAGATCCAGTAAACTTGTCCTGGGATATGAGCAATCCCATGGATCTTAAGACAATCCACTGACATCACCATCATTACCTTAAAATTGATCCTATCCGTTGGTTGTATGGATTGGAAATTAAAATCCCGGGATATGCAGGGCGTGCCAAACAGACCCAGTGAACTTGTCACAGGATATGAGCAATCCCATGGATCTTAAGACAATCCACTGACACCACCATCATTACCTTAAAATTGATCCCATCCCTCCTAATACTATGGGATTTGCCCGGCCAAACAGGCCCTAAGACAATTCACTGACATCACCATCATTACCTTAAATCCCATCTAATCCATCCTAATCCCTTCAAATTAAATTTCCTAGATGTGTTTGGTTAGAGGGATTAAAAGGTATTAGAAGGTTTAATCCCAGATCTGGCCAGGTGTGCCCAAACAGACCGGGTATAGCAATCCAGGGATATAGACAATCCACTGACATCACCATCATTGCCTTGAAATCCATGCAATCCAGTCTAATGCCATCTAATCCCATCCAACATGCCCGTCCAAACAGGCCCTTAAATCCCATCCAATCCACCCTAATCCGTTCAAATTTTCTAGGGACATGTTTGGTTCAAGGGATTGGAAGGGATGGGAAGGTTTAATCCCAGGATTGGCCAAGTGGGGCCCACCATGATGCATGTGTATCATCCATGCCGTCCATCTATTTTTATATATCATTTTATGATATGATAAAAAAATGAATTATATCTCAATCTCAAGTGGACCACATTAAAGGAAATAGTGTTGAATGAATTTTGACCATTAAAAATGTTTTGGGGTCTATAAAAGTTTTGGATCAAGCCGATATTTATTTTTTCCCTTCATCTGGGTCTTTATGACCAAATCAACAGATTGGATGTCAAATAAACAGTGCAGTGGGCCTTAAGAGGATTTGAATTGTGAATATCCATTCATTAATTTTCTCCTGTGGTGTGGCCCACCCAGGATTCATATCCCTATCATTTTTTGCATCAAGCACTAAAATGATCTGTAAAAATGGATGAACTGAACGGATGAAACATGTACATCATGGTGGGACCCACAGAGCAGCGAACAAGCAACACCGTTCGGCCCAAATTAGGGCGTGTGCTCAAAATAGAGCCGCGCGCCCAATGTCCCGCTCCACCCCCATTTCAACAGCGCCCGCCCGCCCCCTGTCTCTCCCTCTCTCTCTCTCTCTCTCTCTCTCTCTCTCTCTCTCTCTCTCTCGCCGTCCCGGTCCCAGACCTGGATGACTCTCTCTCTCTCTCTCCGTCCCGGTCCCAGACCCGTGCGGGAGAACTTTTTCCTACCCCGAGTCTCTCTGTATCTCTCTCTCTCTCTCTCTCTCTCTCTCTCTCTCTCTCTCTCTCTCTCTCTCTCTCTCTCTCTCTCTCTCTCTCCTGGTCCCAGATCTGGTGCGGCCAGCAGCCCCTGCGCTTCATCTCTTTCCCAGCCAGGTACTCATTTCTGTGAATGTTTAAGGCGTGCACAACATGTGTTTGATGAAATGTCTCTGCCAGAGAAGGTGACAAATATCCATGCAGGCCATCCATTTTTCAACTCATTTTATGGCATGAGCCCAAATGGAAGCATATCTAGTGCTTATGTGGGCCCACCACAAGAAACAGTGGGAATCGAAGACCCACTGTTGAAAACTTCTTAGGGCAGCAGAAGTTTCGAATCAAGCTGATATTTGTGTTTTTCCTGTCTGTGTCAGCTTATGAACAAGTTGGGTGACAAATAAACATTGTTGTGGGCCCTACGAAAGTCTCAACGGTGGATGTCATAATCCCCATTCTTTCCTGTGTGTGTTTCAGAATGTTAGGGATGGGGATGAAGATGCCCACCATTGAGCTGTTCTTAGGGCCTCCCGAATTTTTGGATTGGGCTGATTTTTTTAATTTAATTTTATTTTTTATTATAATCCCCATTTCATGCTAGTGAAACTAACCTTCTGAATAGCTTGGATGACTTATATATGAAACATCAGGATGGTCATAGTAAGGCTTCGATGATGAGCTCTTGTATTCCATTATTTCTTATGGTGTGGGCAACTTTAATTTTCTGACTGCCATGAGTTGGCAAAACTGATGGACAAAGTGGATGTCACATAAACATCCCCATCAGCCCCACAGTGCTTATTGTTGCAGGAAAGTGTTTTAGGGAATTAGCCTCTCATTAGATATTATTGTTCTACCATATTATAACATGAGTTATATGATGCTCTGACTACACATGATGCTTGATACACTGGTGCGTAAGCTGCTACATGCAGAATATATCAACTCAAATTGAACAGATTAAATTGCAAAAACCACTGTTTTAAAGTTCCATTCTGAAAATGAGATATATTGAAAAATCTTATTCTCTGATTGTGGGAAACATTTTTTAAATATTTAAATATGACCATTAGATGCTTTTCATTTTTACTGAACAACAGTTATCCAGCAGTCTGATAATGACTTTATTAAATAAAAGTAATTTTTGGTTCATAACACATAAGATGGTGCCCACAGTTGGAAGGTCTATTTTGAATTACTTGCACTCCACGTATGAAAATTGCAAGTAATTTCTAGCTACCTGAGTATCATCCATCACACTCCCTGAGCATCAAAGCTTTGTCATTGAAACTGGTTGCATGCGTTGGATCCCAGCTGGCTGTGGGGCCACAGTAATGTATGTGCCTTACATCAATGTTGTCCATCCATTTTGACAGCTTATTTTTGAACATGATCTAAAAAATAAAACAGATCAAAATCTCTAGTGGACCATACCACAAGAAACAACAACAATTGACAATTGAAAACTTCTCATGGGCCACAAAAAGTTTCAGATCAGGCTGATATTTGTATTGTCCCTTCATCTAGGTTTCTGAGATTGAACTGGGGATCTTACGAGTCATGCTTAGAGCTGTACACAAATCAAGTTAGCTCGATTAACTTGCTCCACTTGACTTGGAAAAGGTTGATTCAAATCAATTTAGAACTGATTTCGAGCTGATATTTTGAGCTTGAAAAAATTTCAAGCCTAGTGCAAGATAGACCGAGCTCTCGACTCAACCCGATTCGGAACTTGACTTGGTTTGAATTGATTTGACTTGAATCAGGTTCACTTAATATAAATATTTTGTAAATATTTATAATTAAATAAGTTATATATTATACACATTAAAATTCTATAATCTAAACTCTAACTCAAGCTCAAACTCAATTTTGAACTCAAATTCGACTTGAAAGATCAACCTCGAACTCAACTCCAGTTGCTAACTGAGCCAAGCCAAGCTAGCCAGTCAAGCTTGAGGACCAAGTTGAACCCGAAACCTCGACTTGATTTGGGTCATGTACAACTCAAGACGCGCACCATTGAACCAGTATCATCACCACCTTATACAGGTGTGCCTAGCCACGTGTTAGCATAACAAGTGGTGGAAAGGGGTGCAGATTGTCTACTAAACTATTGAATGTATACCCTGATCCATAGCTGAAGTAGTAGATTGAGTGAAAGATACCTCATTTCAACGCCAAGGTCTTGGTATCGATTCCCTAGTGGGGGTGGCTAACACTGGTGTTAACTGACAGTGGGTGTACTAACCAAAAAAAAAAAAAAAACCTATTGAATGTTGTTTCATGACCCGGCAATGATGATAAATCTGCATCCTCTTCTTGCCATGGGAGGAAAATCTTACTTTATTTCATCAAAATGGTCTTCCTCACCACTAACATTGTTAACAATGCTGCGTTAAATGAAGTATGCGATGATGTGGTCCAATTAGTTTGCAACAAGAATGATTTTCTTACAAGCTGAGGATCCAAATTTATATATATATATATATATATATATATATATATATATATATATATATATATATATATATATATATATATATATATATATATATATATATATATAATCCGGATCCTCTGCTTGCAATTTTACTGTGTGAGCTCAAAATTAAGTAGATTTAAGTTTTAGTTGGACCATACCGAATGAAAACAGTGGTGATTACCATTATATAAATGAATAAATAAATAAATAAAACTTATTGAGTGGAAAGTGCACAGCGTACAGTCCAATAGCGACTTGCTATTAGTAGCGTGAGTAGGCAATCTGTGTCCGGTGGAAAGTGCACTCGCGACCACTGCACTTTATAAAGCGTACCTCGCAGAACGATTCTCCCACTGACTTTATAAAGCATACCTTGCAGAGTGATTCTCAAAGAAAGAGAGGATTTTTAGGTTATTTTTTGTTACATTTTTCTCTCTCATACAAGTGGCTATCAAAGATATAATATCACCTCCTTATAGGGAAACATTTAATGATGTGTACAGGTAAATTCATTTTTTCTTATTCCTTATATTATATCTTTAATGATGTTTAACATTTAATGATGTATAAATATTAAATTATGTGTACAGGTCATTTAATCATATTATTCCTTTGGTCGATTGTGGCTTGTGGACAAAGGGATGAGTAACCAACAATACAAATATGGGAGGCCTTCCCCAGGTATCTAGATGCTTTTAGATATATTTATGTTGTTTTTAAATGTATTAGCTCGAAATTAATAGAGCAGACACGGATGTGCGTCGGAGCTATCTGGATGACCATGATGAAGTTGTCCATTTCCTATGGACAACATTGGAGGGGCCTGACTATTTAGATAGACCGTGTTTATGCATTTGCTCAAAATTAATGGAGTATACCCGGATGTGCGTCGGAGCTATCCAGATGAGCGGGGGTCCCTGGAAGGTGGGAACCGCTGACCATGATGAAGCTGTCCATTTTCTATGGACAACATTGGAAGGGCCTGGCAATTTGGACAGGCTGTGTTTATGTATTTGCTCAAAATTAATGAAGTATACTCGGATGTGCGTCGGAGCTATCCGGATGAGCGGGGGTCCCTGGAAGGTTTCAACCGCTGACCATGATCAAGCTGTCCATTTCCTATGGATAGCATTGGAAGGGCCTGGCAATTTGGACAGGCCGTGTTTATATCTATTTTTTGCAGGGACCTCACCCTTAACCTAAACCGCACCCTAAACCTATAACCTAAACCTATTCTCAGTTACCTAAACTTATAACCTATAACTTACACCTAAACCTATAACTTAAACCAATTCTGAAATCTCAAAAGTTATACTTATAACCTAAGACCTATGACCTATAACCTAAACCTAAACCTAATCCTTAACCTATTCTCAATTCCCTAAACCTAAACCTAAAACTTAAATGTATTCTCAAATCCCTAAACCGAAACCTACACCTAATCCTAATCTCAACTCCCTAACCTAAACCTAAAGCTAAACTTGAAAACCCAAACCTAAACTCGATCCCGAACCCGAATCCAATTTCTAAAACCTAATCCTTAACCTATTCTCAACTCCCTAAACCCAAACCTAAAACCTAAATGTATTCTCAAATCCCTAAACTGAAACCTACACCTAATCCTAATCTCAACTCCCTAACCTAAACCTAAACCTAAACTTGAAAAGCCAAACCTAAACCCGAACCCGATTTCCTAAACCTAAACCTTGACCTATTATCAATTCCCTAAACCTAAACCTAAGACCTAAATGTATTCTCAAATCCGTAAACCTAGACCTACACCTAATCCTAATCTCAAATCCCTAACCCAAACACAAACCTAAACTTGAAAACCCAAACCTAAAGCCGATCCCGAACCTGAATCCGATTTCCTAAACTTAATCCTTAACCTATTCTCAATTCCTTAAATTTAAACCTAAAACTTAAATGTATTCTCAAATCCTTAAACCGAAACCTACACCTAATCTTAATCTCAACTCCCTAACCTAAACTTAAACCTAAACTTGAAAAGCCAAACCTAAACCCGATCCTGAACCCGAACCCGATTTCCTTAAACTAAACCTTAACCTATTCTGAATTCCCTAAACCTAAACCTAAGACCTAAATGTATTCTCAAAACCCTAAACCGAAACCTACACCTAATCCTAATCTCAACTCCCTAACCTAAACCTAAACCTAAACTTGAAAAGCCAAACCTAAACCAGATCCCGAACCCGAACCCGATTTCCTAAACCTAAACCTTAACCTATTCTTAATTCCTTAAACCTAAACCTAAGACCTAAATGTATTCTCAAATCCCTAAACCTAGACCTACACCTAATCCTAATTTCAAATCCCTAACCCAAACAGAAACCTAAACTTGAAAACCCAAACCTAAACCCGATCCCGAACCTGAATCCGATTCCTAAACCTAATCCTTAACCTATTCTCAATTCCCTAAACCTAAACCTAAAACTTAAATGTATTCTCAAATCCCTAAATCGAAACCTACACCTAATCCTAATCTCAACTCCCTAACCTAAACCTAAACCTAAACTTGAAAACCCAAACCTAAACCCGATCCCAAAGCCGAATCTGATTTCCTAAACCTAATCCTTAACCTATTCTCAATTCCCTAAACCTAAACCTAAAACCTAAATGTATTCTCAAATCCCTAAACCGAAACCTACACCTAATCCTAATCTCGACTCCCTAACCAAAACCTAAACCTAAACTTGAAAAGCCAAACCTAAACCCGATCCCGAACCCGAACCCGATTTCCTAAACCTAAACCTTGACCTATTATCAATTCCCTAAACCTAAACCTAAGACCTAAATGTATTCTCAAATCCCTAAACCTAGAACTACACCTAATCCTAATCTCAAATCCCTAACCCAAACATAAACTTAAACTTGAAAACCCAAACCTAAAGCCGATCCCGAACCTGAATCCGATTTCCTAAACCTAATCCTTAACCTATTCTCAATTCCCTAAACCTAAACCTAAAACTTAAATGTATTCTCAAATCCCTAAACCGAAACATACACCTAATCCTAATCTCAACTCCCTAACCTAAACCTAAATCTAAACTTGAAAACCCAAACCTAAACCCGATCCCGAACCCGAATCCAATTTCCTAAACCTAATCCTTAACCTATTCTCAATTCCCTAAACCTAAACCTAAAACCTAAATGTATTCTCAAATCCCTAAATTGAAACCTACACCTAATCTTAATCTCAACTCCCTAACCTAAACCTAAACCTAAACTTGAAAAGCCAAACCTAAACCCGATCCCGAACCCGAACCCGAACCCGATTTCCTAAACCTAAACCTTGACCTATTCTCAATTCCCTAAACCTAAACCTAAGACCTAAATGTATTTTCAAATCCCTAAACCTAGACCTACACCTAATCCTAATCTCAACTCCCTAACCCAAACCTAAATCCAAACTTGAAATCCCAAACCTAAACCCGATCCCAAACCCGAATGTATTCTCAAATCCTTAAATCGAAACCTACACCTAATCCTAATCTTAACTCCCTAACCTAAACCTAAACCTAAACTTGAAAACCCAAACCTAAACCCGATCCCAAATCCGAATGTATTCTCAAATCCCTAAACCTAAACCTACACCTAATCCTAATCTCAACTCCCTAACCTAAACCTAAACCTAAAGTTGAAAACCCAAACCTAAACCCGATCCCGAACTCGAACCCGATTTCCTAAACCTAAACGTTAACCTATTTTCAATTCCACATCGTCTGCTAAATCCAATGTTTATTGTATTGGAATGGAATAATAGATTGGCCTAAACCCCCCAAAGACCTTCAAATTCATATGTAGCCCTCCTGATTATTGGACTTAATTTTTTGGCCTCACATGATCATCATGGTGGAATGAACATGTTGTATGGGTTGAATATGATGAACACACCATGAGAGCCTAAAAATGCTTTACCTTAGCACTTTCTAGGGGAAAATCAAAAGGGAAAAAAAGGTATTTTGGTCAATCGATTTCCCTAAAAGCATATTCTAGTTCTTTGCATAAGTCATTGTTGGTAAAATCTTTCAACCTTGTAATTAATGGCATATTTTTTAATTCATTTTTTTAAATCTTTATTGAATGTTACATTTTGACTCTTTTTTTTTTCTTGTGCAGGATTTTAATTAATTGTGCCTAAATTTAGGCCTATAAGCACTTCAGCCTTTTAACGCCACTCGTGCTAGGAGTAGACCATAGAGGATTTGTTTTTTATTTATTTATTTTTATTCAAGACCATTTTCAATTTATTGTTGTAAATATTATATATTTTTTTATTATGAAGTAATATAAATTTTGTTTAATATTTAGTTTTAATTGTATTGCAACATTTTTTTATGTTTAAAATATTCAAAAATACAGGTTTCAATTGAAATATATCAGATTTTTTATAACTAGGTCTTTCAGAATCAGGGACAGTCGAAGACCGTCCTATTTAGGTTCATCAGAGATGGCCCAAAACAGTCCTTAAAAAGGACGGTCCAAAACAGTCCTTTTTAAGGACGGTCTAAGACTGTCCTTTTTAGGCTCATCAGAGACGACCTATAACCATCCTTCACAGGGACGGTCCATGTCTGTCCTTTAACAGTTCATCAGAGACTGCCTATAGCAGTCTTTTTTGTTGACGGTCATGGATCGTCCTTTTTACGGACGGTCTAGGACCGTCCTTTTTAGCTTCAATAGAGCCATTTAGTGTCTATCCTTATAGACGGTTATAGACCATCTTTCTTTAGAGACGCTCCATGACCATCCTTATTTAGAGACGGTTTATGGCCGTCCTTTAAGTAATACGACGCCCTAAAATATGACGGCCCTTGCGACGGTCCAAGACCGTCCTTTATGGCCATTTGAGACGGTTTTCAACCGTCCTTTTTTCGCTGTTTTGGCGTAGTGTCTCTTATTAGAAGAGAATAATTTATTTGTTAAAATTTGACCACACTTGACACAGTAAATTTCTTATGCATTTAAAATTTTTAATTAATATCCTACGGTTATAAAAGCTTTGAAAATTGAATTAAATTAAGATCCAACATTATACCGTTTGATTGGGTAAGGTCTATTTTTTAAGTGGTGCATTTTTTACGGTTAACTTGTGACTCATGGATGAACGTGATGAGGTCGATCACCATCTTCCTTGGGAGACTTCTCAAATCCTCGAGGAAAAATAGAAACTAAAAATAATTCTAGAAATTCAAAATAAATTTGTTGAATATTGATGGATGAAATAAATGAATCTACAACCTTTTAAATTGGGAGACTAAGACTTGAAATAAGTTTAGGAATTAAACCATAACTAAAACTCCTTAAAATTTCTTAACTTATTATGAATGATAATTTTTCTGTTTATAGTAAGTATCCTATGTGGCTTAACCACGTTATTCTCCTAATTTTTCTAAACACTTTTCATGTTGGGTGCAACTCCTAAAGCCCAACGGATGAAGAGTCATAATTAAACTAAAACTTATCATTTATAGTAAAAACATAATTAAACATGGAATTCGACCATCGATATGATGGAATCTCTCACATTCAGCATGGATAACCTGGCATAACAGGGTTGGTTGGCTAAAGTAGCTCATTCTACCCCAAAATCATACATGGTGTTTTAAGTAACTCATTCCGGTTTGCGAGATATGCTTATTTTAAGGTTTTGACGGTTTTGATGACTTCTGCCTCAGATCGTGCCTGCTCTGATCTAACTTGGATATGAAAGTGTTCGCGACCTGCTCTACATCAATCCCCTCCACTTCAAAAGAACTCATCCTCAAGTTCTCGTACTACTTTAGTTCTTGATACTCGGTTTGGTGCACTGTAATGATACCCGAATCAAAAGTTATGATCAATTTACGCTCCACCTTCATTTGGTCCAATCATGTTAGGAATGTATCTATGACACGTTCTACATCAAACCCCTTAACTTGAAAAAAAAAATCGTCATCGAGTTACTCATAAAACTTGGCTCATGATTCTAAATAACTTTTGATGCCGATGTTTATTAACCCTTTTCTTGTACTTGGCATTAGGCTCTTGAGTCGACACAATACATGTACTCATGATTTCTTTAACTTGACTAGGATCGATCAATTCTTTCACTCTTGCCTTCAAAATCTGACATTCTTTCTGACTTACCTAATAGTGAGGGTGGTTGGGCAAGCTAGCCCTAGGGACAAGGCCTATGTGATGTTGGATGTCCCTATGTGATGTTGGATGTCCCTCATGGGGGGGCAATCCATCAAGTAAATTTTTGGGCTAGACTTCTTTAAATTCGTTCAAGAAAGGCCTTAAATTTGGAGGAATGTCTAAGGAGTTTGATTTCTCGCCCTTTACCACTACAGTGTATACCTCGCCGACTTTCTTGGATTCCTCCACGAAACCTCGAATGGTTAAGAGAGAGCTCCCTCTACTTTAGAAGCTTCGGGGTGTTTCTCTGCTATAATATGGGCAAGGATTATCTTTCGACCATCCTTAACAAAGACATAAACATTGTCTCGTCCTTAATGGGTCGCATCACGGTCTGACTACCATGGTCGACTGAGTAACATATGACATGCTTTCATGTCTACCATGTGATAAAGTATCTGATCTTTATAAGTTTTACCAATTGAAAATGAGGCAGTGTATTGTTCAGTTACCTTAGTCTTGTTCACCCTTTTAATCTAGCTAATTGAGTAAGGGGAATGACGTTTTGTCGTAGGTAGCTGTAACTTATCCACCATCACTTTCGAGACGATGTTCTTGATACTACCACTATCTATAATCACATCACAGACCATGCCATTGTTGGTGCACCGTGTAAGGAATATATTATGTTACTGTGGATGTAATTCTTTTCGTGGGGTGTACATTAATCGTCTCATGACTAGAGATTCTTCATGATCCTCACCAATCCATTCTTCTTCATGTACTCCTTCCTCAGTGTCCTGCTCATCTTCATCCAAGCCAGGGTCTTCTTATGCAACCTCACCTTCATTGCTCCATTTGTTAATGGTCAAGTGGGTTGCATGGCGTTGAAGCCTAGATGGGCCACTCCCACTAGTTGCAGAAGATTGAGGATGTCCTGCTACTGGTTCTTTTTCTCGTGTCAGTTTTGAATCTTGAGTGGGACCCATCATGGGGGGGGGGGGGGGGGGGGACAAGTTGAAGGGTAAGGCTGAAAAGGAACTCTTGCAAGCTGTGTTTCTACCCTACCTGCCAACTGAACTACTTCATCCATGGTACTGACTAAGTGCATCTGAACTCGGTCCTAAATCGCCAATCGTAACCCACCTATAAATCATGCTACCTTATGTGATTTTATTTTTGACATATTGTTTCATGTTGCAAACTCTTAGAATTCCTCATTGTAATCTGTGATGATTCTATTCCCCTGTCAGCAATTTTGGTATTATTAAAACAACACCAGGTCGTAATCACCAGAGAGAAATCGTGATCAAATAAGGTGTCTCATTTGTAACCATGATGAGATGGTTGCATTATTCTATCAAGCACGTGAGAGTTGTAATTGTTCCCACCATGTAAAAGCACCAGATTTTAATTTAAAGGCTACTTACTTTACCTTTTTATGATCTGACACATCCATATAATTGGAATATCATTCTACTTCAGCAAGCTAGTCAAGAAAGTCTTCTATACATAATAATCCATTAAAACTAGGAAGTTCGGCCTTACCTTGATAATATCTTTCAACAAGATCTAGACGATCTCCTCCAGAGACTGGTCATCGGGATAAGCCGTCATCAAGGTCTTCATCACTAGAACTCACATTATCTGTTATAATCCTACGATTCACCACCGGTAGTGCTCTACAAAAATTGGGGTTATTCCGTACAGCGACCACAAGCGGTTGATGTTGAGGGTCAAATATTACATATTATCCCCCATTTATATCTTGGTTTTATTAACATGATAATGCTTAGGGCATGTTTGGCCAGGCGTTTTAGAGTGGAGTAGATGGGATGGGATAGGGTTTAAGGTAATTGATGGGCCGTTAGAGTTTATCCATTGATCCCATGGGTTTGCAATAACCCAAGATGGACACGACAGTGTGTTTGGATGGCACGTGGGATTGACTATTGCCCCTTTATTGAGTGTTGGCGTGTTTGGAATGGCATGGATTTCCAATACATGTTCTGCTAGTTGGCATGTTTGGTGCAACAACCGTCCGTTGAGGAAGAATCATGCTATTGATGTTAGTAGGAAATCTGACTGCCTACTGGGTAACCACACCGCTTTATCGTACCGACCTATATGTTGTTAGGCCCACCATAAATGTATGTAGCTTATCCACACTGTCCATCTGTTTTTTCAAGCATTTTGAGGAGATTAGCTCAATGGACAATGCCCAAAGATCTGTCTAACTAGAAGATCCTAACCATCCAAACTTGTCCATATATAAGTTATTTTCGCCCTCATCCATCCAAAGTGGGGTTCATAGGGAAAACAGTCAAGGTCACTGAACCGTGGGCCCCACTTGTACAAACAATCAAGATCCTATGAATCGTCTTTACTTACGTCACAACTTATAGTCTAGTGTATTTCTTTGATTACTGGGGTTCACGTGATCAGATGACTTGAACCATCCATATTGTCGAACTTATGCTACAAATGTTACCTTTAGTGCAACAGCTGTTCAACTATTGCAATTCATGCCCTCCTACATCAAATCTTCTTGAAGCATTTTCAACTCTGGATCTGCTGATGAAAGGCAGGAATCCCTAAATTACCCCTCCCGATCAGGTTATTTACATGGCAGTCCCAATGATCACCCTCCATGCCATCCCACCAAGCAGCGTCTACTCGATGTTGTTCCTCTGCTCATCACCGACTACGAATTTAATCCCCGCCCTCCGTCATCATCGTCGTCTTCATCAGCAACTATCGCCAGAAGTCGATCATCGTTGGTGGCTATCACTCCCCAAACTCAGAAACCGGGCTTACAAAATTTTCGATCGCTGAATCTAGTGCCGACAGCCTCCATAGTACCCCATTGTCGACTTTCAGTACACATACGCTAGATTCTGATCCTGGGATCCTACAAGGAGGATTTTCTAACGTACATTTATCTCAAAGAAGCATAACCACAAGTTTACCCAGATCACAAAAGTAACATCATCATCACATATCTACTAATATAAATAGTTGAATATAATGCTGAAAGGGAAATATGTATATCGAAAATCAAAGCTCCAGAAGATCGCTACACGCTCTAAGCTCAACGCTACTACAATCTAATGTCACTTACATGCATCTATCATGCATAAGCTTATAGAAAGCTTAGAGGGTGGTGTAATTATGTGTACAAGGTAAGTGTCAAGTATACAATACAGGTTCATAAATCATACAATGTCGGAAATACTGGCAAGTCTATAAATCATAAAATATCAAAGTATGCAATGCAGATAGATTATGTAATCCGAAGATATAGAGAGCCAAATATCAGATGCCGAGGATATAATGTAATATACAATTCCTAATGAGTTCACGAATACTGTGAACTATATCTAGGCTATATAAATGCAGAAACATAGTAACCCAAAATGTCATATGCCGAGATGAAATGCAATATGTGGTGTGAATGAAATGACCAAGATGGAGTGTGGAGTCGAGATGATAATACGTAGTCTCGTAGGCTACGGGGTCCATCACAAAGGACTTCTATCCAAACTAGTCTCATACCTAAGTTTAGATAGTCAGACTCAATGTGGTAAACTCCTGATCTCAAATTAGTCGCACGCCCCAACCAAAATTCTGGTCACTGCGAAGGTATACGTTATAATTAGTTGCGCACTACCAGCCTGAGTGGATAATGAATGAATGAGTAAAATGCTGAGTATGTAAATCCTGCTCATATATCAATACTGTATATCTCTGGGATTATCACCGGGGTCTAGTACACTCTACATGCAATCGTCGCCCACTGGACGCGTAACCATGCAAGTAGAAAAGATCTCACTATCCGCTTAGCCAGTAGTCCACTAATATTTATATGACACATCGATAGCGGACCCAATTACGAGTTGGTAAAACTCAGCCTAGCTATGCCTACTACCCTTGATCGGGTAAGGTCATAACCCCTTCTCAACTGACCATAACACAGTGGGAGATGCAACCTAATAGTATTCGACACTCGGACACTCATGTATCCACTCGGTCTAGAAGTTGGGGCGTCTCTTGGCTATGGAGGTTTAGAGATTTTCACCTAGGGATATCTATGGCACCCCGATGCTAATAACAGATTTTTCATGTCCCATCTGGCCATCCATGACATGCCTGTGGAGGCTATGACCATGATGTCACTAGGGTATATAGTAATCACAATACAAAATGTAAGATGCATGAGTCATACAATCTAGTCATGCATCAATCCTGCGCATATCATGCGCTCATGTAAGACAATTTCCACCTATCAGGGAGTCTCATAACAACTTACCTAATAACATGTGCAATGTCAACCACATCTCATAAAAAAACATGCAGATGATGCGTGTAGGCATTTATCATGATGCTATGCTATCACATACTCATAATTGGTATCGACATCTGGCATCGATAATCGACATCGATAATCAGCATATACAACCGGCCTTAACAATTGGAATCGGCCTCAACAATCATCCTTAACAATCGAAATCGGCCTTGACAATTGGAATCGAACTCGACAATCAACCTCCACAATCAGAATCAGCCTTCACAATCGTAATCGGCCTCAACAATCAGAATCGGCCTCGACAATCAGAATTGGCCTCAATATCAGAATCGGCCTTGACAATCGGAATCGACCTCGACAATCGGAATCGACCTCAGCAATCGGAATCAGCCTGGATAATCGGCCTCGACAATCGAAATCAGCCTCGATAATCGGAATCGGAATCGGCCTCGACAATTGGAATCGATAATCAGCCTAATAAAGGGCCTAAGGGAAGGTCACAATGTGGACATTTAACTATCATCGCTCATCAATGTGGACATTTAACCAACATTGCTCTCAAAGAGTGTCCCTTATAGGGCCAAATACAACAAGTGGGCCACATCAATGGGCCTCAAGTGAGAGCTTAGATTACACCAAAAATCATTTCAATAGTTGCAGGTGTAACATGTGTATCACTGTATACTATCATTCTATGGAGTACATGGCTCACTAATGATGATCAACACTGTCCAAACATTGTCCATGTAAATCAGCACTGTCCAAACATTATCCAGTACCGTCCAGCACAATCTGGATGGTATGGATAAAATAAATACATCATGGTTATAAGACCCGTATCCTATACCGTACTGTTCCGTAGGCTTCCACGGTCTTCCTGGTCGAATTTCGGCAACCTTCGACCTTTATCCGACGTTTGTGCATGATCATAAGCTGAGTTGTGTCAACCTGAGTCGACTCAACCCAAAACTTGTATGCTTCAAGGCGATACATAGGCTAGGAGATGTGGCCCACGTTCAATTCGATAAAAATGTTGCGCGTTGTAAAACCCAAGAGAATCTCTACCGAATGTTACATCCATCAATTAATCAATCCCATCAAGGGTCAAGTACATATCAAGTACACATCACCTCACACCCATCCTTAAGCAACCCCAAAAGTCAAAAAGTTCTTATACAACCCATACCCTTCTTACACAATCTACCCCCAAAGTCAATAATCTCTTACACACCCATCACTCACCACATCTATCACTCCATCACCCATCCCTCTCTCTCTCCTTACAACCTTCTCTCTCTCTTTCTTAAACCATGTTCCAAGCAACCTAAAAGAGCCACACATCTAAGCTCTCCCAAAGCTCTCATGGAGGAGCTTTAGTGTGGCCAACTTCCTAACCCTCTCATCTCTCATCTCAACCCTTCAAACTCCATCTCTTCTGTTAGGATTGAAGCTAAGGAGCAAAGGAAGCCAAGGGAGCAAGAAGAAGTGGACGGTGGGTGATCTTGGACCTACATTTTCATCCTTTTTGGTATTTTTCTTTTGTGATTTAAGGGCCCACATTTGGTGGGACCCACTTTGATGTATGCTTGTATCCAAGAGGGGCCCATAGTGGCGGGGTCCCTTCGCCATCACTAATCTCTTTCTCTCTTTCTCTATGATGAATGGCCCGCCTATATATAATGTGTATATTTTATCAATGCCACCCAACAAATGGGCCACCTTGATCCCAATTTTGGGCATGCATGACAGGACGGTCACACATGCCCGGATGAAAGGAAAATAAATATCAGTTGGATCCAAATCTGGTGGCCCATTATGTGGGACCATCTCGATGCATGTACATCATCTAGACGGTGGCTGGATCCTGGACAGTTATTATATGTATATATATAGTATGTATATATTATAATATTATATTATATTATATTATATATATATATATATATATATATATATATATATGTTGAACATGTGGGCCCCATGTGGGACCCACCTGTTTTGGAAACGAACATGTACAGCAGCAGTAGAGCTGTTGTACTAACGTTGCCCATCAACGTGGAGCCCTCCTTATTATATTGTATATTCCCACCATCTATGGCCTGGGATGGTGGGTTTTATCATGGGGTGTGTGTTATATACACACCGTCCACCGACTTGTGCATCCAAGCTGTCCATCTGCCAGGTGGTGGGACCCACTACTGATTAACGCCAATAGTTCTCTAGGTCCCACGCGAGATCCAGACAGTCAATTAATGGGACCTAGTTCCATCGCTCTAGTGGTTGGCGGGGTGAAAGATACCTCGCTGCAACACTAAGGTCCTGGCATCGATTTCCTAGGGAGGGTGACTACCAGTGAAGTGTGACATGACGATGGGGCCCATGGGACCCACCCACCTTGTCCATTCCTTTTGACGGGCCACACCATAGTGTTTATGTTTTATCCAAACAATCCATTGCCCCTGGACGGTGGGACCCATGTTTGTGTGGGGCCCTCCTTTATGTGTTTTCCACACCTAGATCCATAGCTCAACTGGCAGACTGAGTGGAGTCACCTCGTTTCAATGGTGGGACACACCCCACGTGTCAGGCCCTCCTTGATGAATGCACTGTCCAGGCCGTCCAGGGCCTGGACGTTATTTTCTTTAAATAAATATATTATTATATTATATACATATTATATATATGTGTGTGTGTGTTGGTGGGCCCTACATGGGACCCACCATTGCCCTTTTAATGAAGTAAAGCTGCACTAACTACAACTATAATATTTTATATAAGTTATATATATACATGAGGGTGGGCCCTACGTGGGACCCACCTCTCCCTATTAAGGCAGCAATGCTGTATGTGACATATATATATATATATATATATATATATATATATATATATATATATATATATATATATATTATATGTTATATATATACTCTTTTTTTTAAGGCAGCAATGCTGCACGTGCTATAGCTATATAGCTGCCCTCTTGACGTCAGCAGCCCGTAGGCCCACCTTTGATGTATATTTTGTATCTCATGCCATCCATCTGATGGTGGGACCCACTCCATATGTATGTGCTTCATCCTTGTGGTGTGGGCCCCAATGATGTATGTGCTTTATCTACACCATCCACTGGTTGGACGATGGGGCCCACTATGATGCATGTGTTATATCCATGACGTCCAACCATTTGTGAGATCATTTTATAGCATGGAAAAATGGGTGAGTCTGATCTAAAGTTCAAGTGGGCCCTACCATTTAAATAGTGGACAGAGACATCCACCATTCAACTTCTAAGGGCCATGGTAGTTTTCAATTAAGCCAATATTATTTTCACTTCATTTATCTCTATGTTAGCTTATGAATAGGTCGGATCTCAAATATACATAAGGTTGGACTTGATCTAATATAAATGAGGCCCATTGGTGTGGCCTATTTGATATACATGACGCCCGTTAGTGCGGCCCATGTAATGTGGCCTGCTTGATATAAGAGGCCCATTGTGATATATTTGAGGCCCATGTGCCAGGCCCACCTGTTGTGTATTCGAGGCCCGATGAGATGTATGTTGGCCCATATAATGAGGCCATGGGCCCATTATATGTTTAGCCCTATGTAAGCTACTCCTTAGGAGCAATGTTGGTTAGATGTCTACATTGATGGGCAATGATGGTTCGATGTCCACATTGTGACCTTCCCTTAAGCCTTGTTAGGCTCATTCTCATCATTCCTTTAGTGGGTTAACCCAAATAAGTGGGCCCCATTCGCCATAGACGGATGACTCCATGTTATCGGATTTGATATTACCACGACTAACGTCAATTATCAACCCTAATTATTGGTGTCAATCAACGAGGCCGATTCTAATTTGTCGAGGCTGATTGTATAGGCTGATTCTGATTGTCGAGGCCAATTTCGATTGTCGAGGTCGATTTCGATTTTCCGAAGCCGATTCCGATTGTTGAAGCCGATTGTATAAGCCGATTTCGATTTGTTGAGGCCGATTGTATAGGTCGATTCCGATTGTCAAGACTGAGTATCGAGGCCGATTTTGATTCATCGAGGCTGATTGTATAGGCCAATTCTAATTGTTGAGGCCGATTCCGATTGTGGCGGCCGATTATATAGGCCGATCCCGATTGTATAGGCCAATTCCGATTGTCGAGGTTGATTCCAATTTGTCGAGGCTGATTGTATAGGCCGATTTCGATTATCAAGGCTGAGTATTGAGGCTGATTCTAAGTGTCGATTCCGATTGTTGAGACCGATTTTAATTGTCGCGGCCGATTATCAAGACCTATATGATATGTATGCGAACCATAGTTGAGACCCCATTGTGATGTATTTGAGGCCCATGGACAAGGCCTATTGTGATGTATTCATAGCCTATGGGCAAGGCCTATCGTGATGTATTATGGCCCATGGATAAGGCCCATTGTGATGTATTCGTAACCTATGAGCAAGGCCCATTATGATATGTATTAGGCCCATGATGCATGACCCATTTGATGTATTTGAGACCCATGTGTAGGGCCCACATGTCATGTATTTGAGGCCCATGAGCAGGACCCACCTATTGTATATATGTGGCCCTTAAGTAAGACCCATTGTGTTGTATATTAGGCCTTTATGTGAGGCCGTGGGCCCATTATATGTTTGGCACTATGTGGGCCATTCTTTGGGTGCAATGTTGGTTAAATGTCCACATTGACAAAGCTGATTGCTGACCCCGATTATGAGTATGTGACAGCATAGCATAATGATATATGCCCATACGTATCATCTGCATGTTTGTTATGAGATATGATTGACCATTGCATATGTCATAGTGTCGGTTGTTTGTGGGACTCCCTGATAGGCAGAGTTGCCCCACATGGGCGCGTAGTATGTGCAGGTTTGATGCATGACTAGATTGTATGACTCATGTATCCTGCATTGTGATTACTGTATGCCCTAGCGACATCAGGGCTGTAGCCTCCATAGGCATATCATAGATGACCAGATGGAACACCAAAAATCTATTTTACATGGGGTGCTATAGATATTCTTGGGTGAAAGTTCTAGAACCGTCTTGGTTCCAGAGGTTGCTCTAACGTCTAGACTGAGTGGATGCATGAGTGCATGAGGTCCGTATACCGTTAGACCGCGTCTCCCATTATGTCATGGTCGGTTGGAAGGGGGTATGGCCTTACCTGCCTGAGAGGTGAGGGCAATGCTAAGCTAAGTCTGACCAGCTTGAGAAATGGGTCAGCTATCAACTAGCCAGGCTCGATATTGGCAGGCGAATAGTGAGGTCTCTTCCACTCACCTTGTTGTGCGCTATGGGGCGGCAATCTGTTTTGGAGTATAATAGACCCCGGTGATTTTCCAGAGAGAAACCGTACTGATATGTAGACTTATTAAGCAGGAATTGCATATTCATTCATACATTCATTCACTATCCACTCGGGCTGGTGGTGTGTAACTATTTGTTACATGTACCTTTGCATGACTAGGATTTCGATTGGGCATGCGACTAACCTAAGATCAGGAGTTTATCACATTGAGTTTTACTATCCAAATTTAGGTATGAGACTGGTTTGGATAGAAGTCCCTTGTAGTGGACTCCGTATCCTGCGATAGTACATACTATCATCCCAACTTCACACTCCAGCATAGTCATTTCATTCGCACCACATATTACATTGCATCTGCGGTACTTAGCATTTTGGGTTACTATGTTTCTGCACTTATATGGCCTAGACGGACTTAGTAGGATTTACATATTGCATTATACCCTCTGCATTTGATATTTGGCTCTCTTTGACTCTTCATTTGTATAGTTGATCTATATTACATACTCTGATATTGTATGACTTATGGACTTACCAGTATATTTTTGCTTACTCTGATATCGTATGATTCATGATCTTGTCAGTATTTTCTCTTGTTCCAATGATGTATGATTTATGGGGTTTATTGTAACTTAGCACTTACCTTAAACACACTTTCACCACCCTCTAAGCTTTCTATAAGCTTATGCACAATAGATGCGTACAAGTGGCGTTAGGTTGAAGCAGCGTTGAGCTTGGAGTGTGCAGCTGTCTTTTGAAGCTTTAATTTCAATATATGTATTTCCCTTTCAACATTATATTCAAATAATTATATTAGTGGATATGTGATGATGATGTTGCCTTTATGATTTAGGTATACTTGTGGTTATGCTTCTTATGAGACAAATGTACGTTGAAAAATCCTCCTTATAAAATCCTAGGATCGGAACCTGGCGTATGAACGCTAGGAACTGAGAATGGGGTACTACAGAGGTTGTCGGCACCAGGTTCGCCGATCGGGATTCCTGTGAATCTGATATTCGGGTTTGAGACGTGACAATGGTGGTCCCTGCTGGTAAAACAAGTGGACGGCTTGGGTAAAACACATCATAGGTAGGTCCATAATGGACGAACAGTTTGGATGTAACACATACATCATGGGAGGGCTTACTGTCTCATCTGGACGGTGGCTAGGATACACACGCAGCTAGATCCACACCCACAGTCTCATGAACTGGACGGTGTGGATGTAATACATCATTACAAGGTGGGCCCCACACACTGCCATGGTGGGGTCCACGTCCGATAGATGGATGGTAGGGATATAACATATACTTCATGTGCGTCCCACACATGTGGCCCACACACATTACAACATGCCCTACATGTCACCGTCCATTTAGAATACATGCATTAAAGGTGGGTCCCACGTGGGGCCCATTAGATATAATATATAATATCATATATAGTCTAGCGTCGTCCAGACCCTCTGGACACTTTAGACGGTGTGGGTATAACGACACAAAGGGTCCCACCGTCTAGGGATTTGGATGGTGTCGAATAACATATACATCATGGCAGTCCACACATGTGAATGGTGAGGATCAACATCAAGGTGGGTCATACACACACACACACACCAGGTGGGCCACACACCTCATCATAAAAATGAAAGAAAGAGATAGAAGGAGAGGAAGAAATGTGTGAAGGGGAGGGACCCCACCACTATGGGCCCTCCCAATGCAATGCATACATCAATGTGGGTCACATCATATGTGGACCCTAAATCAAAAGAAGAGGTATTATGAACACTCACCATTGGATCTCTTCTTCCTTCTTCCACCAAAGCATCCTAGAGCTCCAATGGAAGAATTTCAATGGTTGAGATGGACTTTAGATGGTGGGATTGGGTGGTAGGAAGGTGGGCCACACTAGCTCTCTCTCATGGAGCTTGGACGTTTTTCTTGGGAGCTTACTTGAAAATGGAGAAATGAGAGAGAGAGAGGGTTATAAGGAGAGAGAGAGAGAGTGTGTGATGAGTGATGAGTGATGAAGTGATGTGTACTTGACATATAAGGGATGGATTGCTTTAACTTTGGGGATGGGTGTGAGTGATGGGAGTGATGGGATGTGTACTTGGATTCTCTTGGGATTACAAAGCACGGTGTTTTCCTCGAAATAAACACAGGCCCACATCTCTTGACCCGAGTATCGCCTCAGCACACGAGACGAGGCGTCGAAACTGCAGAGACGGTGCGGTTATTAGGGTACAAGTATCAGGTCCAGCCGACTCTTGAATACGGGATACGACTCAGGGTTGTGCACAACTACTATCTACGCATCACAGGTACTGAAATTTGACCAGGAAGACCGCAGAAGCCTACAGAATGGTACGGTCTAGGATACGGGCCTAACAATGGCATTGTCTGCCTCTTCTCATCATTAGCCATTCGTGACTCATCATCTTCGTTGAGCTTCGTGATAAGCAGCATTAATGATCATCACTACAAGCTACACCATGATTGGGTCGATGAATTCGGCTAGTACTTGTCGCTCTAATCTGACATCTCGTCCATCAGAAGGCAGTCTTGAGATGGCTGTCTGAAACAAGATTGCTCATCTCATCCCGTATCCCACACTGTTTCGAGGGATGGGCGATATCTCCAGGTGGGATTTGCTGAATCCGTCGGGTTGTCAGCTCCATTTACGAGGGCGCCTATGATGAAGTACAAACGCTATCCCAAACGTTAAATGAGATGGGATAACTGATCATAACCCTCCTAATATGACCTAATCCCATCCACCACGTCCTGCCAAACACGCCCATGATGTTCTATTTTACTCAGTTTGTGTTGCAAGGTGAATTTAAGAGCTTGGATTGAAAAGGGTTTTAAAAGCATGAATTTGATGCTTAAGAATCACCATGGCAAATGATGAATCTTAGGAGACCAAGATTAAAGAATTCACATGCTAAAGATCTAAAAAAATCAAGTGAGGAATGAAGAGAATTAAATATTTGAAGTGAAGAAAAAGAATCCTAAAATTATCCTAAAAAAGCATATTTTGAAACTCTAGGTCATTTTGTGAAATTACGCAGAGTGAAGTCTATTTTGAAAAAGTACACAGAGTGAAGTCTATTTTAGAAAACTGCGTAAATTGAGACAGTTTCTAGAGTTTTCCAAATAGGTGAGAAAGTTGGAGTTCTACAACTATAAATAGGATTACATAGGATGTTCTCAGGCATCTTTTAGGATTTGAGGAGTGGAGCAAAAGGGTGGAGAAGCCGTCGTCAAAAGTTTTTCTTATTCTTACTTAATTATTTTCATGTTTTTCTTAAGAGACTTTATTTCAATCATATATATGGTTGGCTAAACCTCTTAGTTAGGGCTAAAAGGTGAAGCTTGTAGCATGATGAGATGTTTCTATTGCTTTGATTCATATTTATGTTGAACTCCATGGATTCTAATTTGATATTTAAGGAATACTTTCAGTTTTTAATGGTTTATTGTGACTCAAATTACAATAGATCTGCAATATCTTTTAGTATCTTCTTTTCCTGATTTAAGATTATGAAATTAGTAAGTCCCGTTGTTCACCATCGTCCCTTGGGCATGATAGGGTGATGGAATCCTTCTTAATCTTCACAATTCTCCTGCTTTGAGATTATAGGCTTGGTAAATCTTATTGTTTGCCATTGTCTCTTGGGTATGGTTTGGTGATGGAATGCCTGATAATTATCATAGTTCTTCTTTATTGAGAATTAGGTCAATGGAAGTTCAAATTTGGTTTTATTGATACGTTTTCCAATTGGATAGGATAGGATTCCAATTCTAATAGTGTTACTTGAATCAAGCAAGAGGGTTCCCTAATCACTACAAGTGGATCCTTGACACTTTAGTTCTCACCTTTAAATTCTTAGTTTTAATTACTCTTTTAAATACTTCAGAATTAGTTTCACATCTTCTTCTAGTTATACTTCTAGTTAATTTCAGAAACGTATAAGTTTCATTCCTTATGGATTTGACCTCGGTCTTATCGAGATTATTACTACACATGACCCTACACTTGGGGTTGTGAACAATTAAACACCACCAAGGGCTCGAGGTAGAATTAACACATCTTCAAGACAGCTGAGGGTTACCTACAGCCCTTGCACGGTCAACCAACTTTCCTAGTGGAAAGCTTCCATTCTTTCTGAAATATAATGAATTCCTAGATCACCATTCATAGAATTTTAGTCCATACCTTCATTGTTTGTCATTGGCCTGAGGGGAGTCCTCGTTTTGATACCAATTGACGCATGGATGAACATGATATGGTAGATCACTACTTTCTCACGAGAGATAACTACTTCGAATCCACGAAGTGTCATGCCCTAAACTCGGAAACCGGGTTTATAAAATTTCAATCATTGAATCCGGTACCGACAGCCTCTGTAGTACCCCATTCTCGGCTCCTAGCGCCATACGCTAAATTCGGATCCTGGGATCCTATAAGGAGGATTTTTCAACGTATATTTATCTCGTAAGAAGCATAGCCACAAGTTTACCCAAATCACAAAGGCAATATCATCATCACATATCCACTAATATAAACAGTTAAATAGAGTGCTGAAAGGGAAAATACATATATTGATAATCAAAGCTTTAGAAGACTGCTGCACACTCTAAGCTCAACGCTGCTGCAACCTAATGCCACATGCACGCATCTATCGTGCATAAGCTTATAAAAAGCTTAAAGGGTAGTGTAAGTGTGTGCGTAAGATAAGTTCCAAGTATACACTATCATAGCAATATGAAAACATCCTGGTAAGTCCATAAAACCATCAGCCTTATCCTGGCTATGTGATGTAAAAACATAATAAGCTAATATCACATACTGAGGAAGCAATGTAGATTAACTATGCAATATGGAGACATAGTAAGCCAAATATCAAATGTTGAGGATGCAATACAATATACAATTCTTGACGAGCCACAAATACCATCAGCCACATCTAGGCCATATAAATGTAAAAACATAGCAACCCAAAATGTCATATGCTGCAGATGTAATGTAATATGCAGATCCTAGTGAGTTCATAATACCATCAACCTTATTCAGGGTATGCAATACAGAAACATAGTAAACCAAATGCTATGTGTTGAGGATGCAATGCAACATGTGGTGTGAATGAAACGACTAAGCTGGAGTGTAGAGTTAGGATGATAGTACGTAGTATCACAAGTTGTAGGGTCCATCACAAAGGATTTCTATCCAAACTAGTCCCATACCTAAATTTGGATAGTTAGACTCAATGTGGGAAACTCCTAATCTCAAGTTGGTCCTGGGCCTAACCAAAATCTTGGCCATCGCGAAGGTACACATAACAAATTAGTTACGCACCACCAGCCTAAGTGAATAGTGAATAAATAAATGAATGAGTATGCAATTCCTGCTTAGTAAGTCCACATATCAGTACCATAGATCTCTGAGATCATCATCGGGGTCTAGTACACTCTACACCAGCTTGCCGTCATATCAAGCGCATAACTGGGTAAGTGAAAGAGACCTCACCATCCACCTACCAATATCGGCTCGGCTCATTGATAGCGGACCCATTTATGAGCTTGTCAAACTCAGCCTAACATTGCCTACTCTCTCAGGCAGGTAAGGCCGCACCTCCTCCCAACCAACCACGACACAGTGGGAGACGCAGCCTATTGGTATATGGCCCTCATGCGCTCTTATATATCCACTCAGTCTAGATGTTGGAGCGTCTCATGGCCTCGGGGGTTTAGAAATTTTCACCAGAGACAACTATTGTGGCCGTATGCTAGAACTAAACATTTCTTGTGCCCCATCTGGCCATCCACGACATGCCTATGAAGGCCATGACCCTTCTGTCGTTAGGGCATACGGTGGTCATATCACAAAATGTGAGATGCATGAGTCATACCATCCAGTCATGCATCAAACCTGCAAGTACCACGCGCTCATGTATGATAACTCCATCTCTCAGGAAGTTCCCTACACAATCAGCCCAATGGCACATGTTATGCTCAATCACTCCTCATAACAAAGCATGCAGATGATGCGTGTAGGCATGTATCAAGAAGTATACCAAGCATGATTATAATTACATACATCATAGTGGGCCGGTATAAGACGGTCCATGGCCCGTATAAGTGAATGGGTGGTGTGCAATAATCACCTACACATGGTGGGTCTCACACATACAATGAGACTCATACATATAATGTAAAAGTACCCTGGTTTGTCAATTAGCATGAGTGTTGAGTCAACAAGACAGATAAGCTCCATAGGAAGATCAATCAACTGTCTACCTAAATCGGATGCGTGAGCGAACTCACCACAGGTAAATCTAAGCCTCACATACCATGTCCCAAAACACCAGGTAAATAAAACCCTTAAAATCGGTTAAGATATCATAGGGCTTTTGGGTTAGAAATTTTTTTTACAAATTCTAAAAATCTCTAAGTTCTCTACCTCAATCGATTTATCAATAGACTGATCGATAAAATCGAGTAGTGATGTTAATGTCCTCGATGATCAATAAATACCATTAAAATGAGGACAAAAGATATCTAGTAACCACATATTCATCTGGATGGAATTATTGATGTATCGATAACCCTATCGATATCATCGATATTTGAAACTCGAGTCTATCGAAGTTGACTCGATATAATCAACAGCAGAGAGTTTGTGTCCATTTTTTTTAAAGAAAATCATGAAGACCTTTGATATATCGATGTACTCTCTGATGTCCTCGGAATTTAAAAACCGATGATATCGGAAGGTCATCGATGATATCGGTCTTGGACATAGTTTTCTAACAACTTTTTTCAGGTGGTTTTTATCTTAGATCGAGAATCAATCGATAGAATAAATATTCAAAACTCGATGATATCGAGGCCGAATCGACTGCATCGAGAAGGGACATAAACTGTCCAGCAAGCTCACTGATAAAATCTTTAGATTTATCGATGCATCGACACGAACTTCGATATCATCGACATTAAAATTCTAATGATATTGAGTGTACCTCGATCATATCCTTGACCTGAAAATTTTCAAAGGCATTGTCTCTCTCATTTTTAAATGTTGAGGAATCGATCTTCATGTCGATGAAATAAGAGTTCGAAATCCGATGACATCGACGCAGATATCGATCTCCTAGACCAACCGACAAAAGGTTTCAAAAGCGTATGACATTTAGGTTTGTCATCAAGTGGCTAGTCGATGCAATTGAGAGTATACGCTCGATGATATCGACCCTACTCGATGATATCAAACTCTGTCATAAATGTGATTGTTTTATATCCGTTAGAACTTTTTACCTATATATAGAGAGCTTGTCTTTAGTTGCTGTGAGAGAAAGAAGAGAGTGCTTTTGAGTGTTTAACCTTAGATCATTTACCCAATGCCCTTTCTCTCAAGGGAGTTCATCCTTCAATCCACCCTCATCATTAATATTTAATAGGATAGATTGGGGAATGAACTTCCACATTCAAGGATCCTCCAGCTACCACCTTAATGGAAAATCATTAAGCTGGGATGCCTTGAATACATAGATGATTGGAATCACTCTATCTCCTTTATAGGAAAATATCTGAGAGTAGGATTCCGTCATAACCTTGACCTAACCCGTCGCCATGCATTAGTATATCTTCTGAGTTGCGGTTCAAGGAAGCAGAAGATTCTTCATTAACAAAGGAGATCTTCGACAACAAGCTAAAATAGGACTCAACTGATTATTTGTAAGTTATTAGAGTCTAGAGGACCCTTATGATCGTTCCTTTGTAGGATTGGGTCTAAGGTGTTTCTCACCCCTTGCAAGTCATCTAGGAGGCCTCCGGTGGGTGTGTACGTGATGTGTGCATTATGTTGACCCTTGCTCTGTGGAGAGCATAAATAGTTAGGGTCTTGTGGAAGATTCTTAGCCAGTGTGCCTAAAAGTGGGTGCGTCGCGTTGACCCTTGCTCATGAGAGCATAAACAGTTAGGGTCTTGTGGAAGATCCTTAGCTAGTGTGCCTAAAAATGGGTTTGTTACGTTGCCCTTGCTTGTGAGAGCATAAACAGTTAGGGTCTTGTGTAAGATCCTTGGCCAATGTGCCTAAAATTGGGTGCGTTGTGCTGACCCTTGCTCGTGAGAGCATATAAAGTCAGCCTAGGTATAGGTTGTAAAGGTTAAAGGTGAACATAATTTAAAACCTTGGGTTTGGGGTGAACCGTGGGAAACCTCCTTAGTGAAATTCGGTACACTCAAGGGTTGAGTGTGGTTATCGGGAGTGGAGTAGACAAGTAGTTGAACCACTATAAAAATGACTGTATTTGAGATTGTTATTATCTTTTATTTGTTTATGTGATTTTCTTAAATACTTTCACATCTAATTATCTGAGATCGCACCTCGCACACACTCACAGTCATATTCATCATAAACTAGTTTGCATATTGTTCATCTATCAAATAGTTTGTGATTGGATCCTCTACCAGGCTTGGAAGCCAGTAGAGTTACTCTTGAGTAATCCTAATATATGCTTGTTGTTAGGAATAGAGTGATAGGATTTTAAATTGTTATAAAATTATTAAAAAGTCCTATTTACCCCCCTCTAGGACATATTAGCATATTCCTACCTCAACTAAAGCAATCTTTACCACAATTTCATAATAGTCCTCACACATATGATGGGCCTCTTACATCACAATTGGGTCTCATACAATCATAATGAGCCTTATATAATCACAATGAGCATCATACAATCATAACGGGTCTCGTGTCATCACAATGGATCTCATACAATCATAATGGGCCTCATGCAATCACAATGGGCCTCATACGATCACAACGGGCCTTGTACCATTATAATAGATCTCATACCATCTTAATGAGTCTCATACAATCACAATGGGCCTCAATAATCACAACGGGCCTCACATGGTTACAATGGGTCTCATATAACAATCAACCTTGCGATGACCTTATATAATCATAACGTTATACTAACACATACTCAGTGCATATACTAACATAGTTGTAATCAATAATCAGCCTATATATAGTGGGGTCCATAGAATGATAATAGATCTAATCCTTAACATGAGGATCAGTCCTCATCAACGGATACACCAAATCTAATACCACAGATTCTTCTACCTATGGCCAGAGGTGTTGATGCATCCTCCTTGTAATAAGGATGGGTTTAAATGGCCTACTCATGGGCCTAAGAGTGGGCTTCCAGGTTTGAGTACTTCTACTAGCATCAATGGGGACCCAAAGAATTATTATAGCCCAATAAGGTGAGATGGATCATACTAATAATAATAGGGGCTCATCAATTTGGGTTAGCCCACTAAGGGAAAATGAGAATGAGCCTGATACAATCACAATGGGTATCATACCATCTCAATGGTTTGTATCATGATGTTATACTAGTACGTACTCATAGTTGGCATCGATAATTAGCGTATACATAAGGCGGTGTCTATAAATAGACAACAGATCCATAACATGAGGGTCAATCCTCAATTATGTATATACCAAATCTGATAGCACGGATCCATCCGTCCATGGTGATGATGAACTCTCCTCATATTAAGATTGAGCCTAAGTGGACTACCTATAATCGTAAGGATTTGGAACGGGCTTCCTTCACCATACTATCATATTGTGTCATGCCCCGAACTCGAAAACCAAGCTCACAAAATTTCTGATTGCCGAATCTAGCACCGACAGCCTCCGTAGTACCCCATTCTCGGCTCCCGGCACCCATTTACCAGGTTCTGATCCTAAGATGCTACAAGGGAGATTTCTAATATCCATTTGATTCGTAATGAGCATAACATAAGTATAACTCACGAACAATAACCATAAGAATACCATCACAAAATCCACTATAATCAAAAACTTTTGAGTACAATGTGTCTAAAGGGAAATACAAGATAATGCAAATAATGAAAACTCCAAAAGCTCGAATGCACGCTCCTGCTGCTACTATGTTACTGCTGCGTCCTGGCGTCACCTGCGCACATTAATCGTGCATAAGCTTATAGAAAGCTTAGAGGGCGGTGTAAGTGTGTGCACAATATGAGCGTGCTCAGAATGCAAGGTCAAAGTAATGCAGAATAATGCTGATGAGTACATGAATGAAAATCAACCATACTAAGGCTATATAGTGTAGGATATGAATGTTACCGGTCATATCAGGACCATGTGATGCGAGATGCAATTCAAGCATGCCAATTCAAATCCACATATCAGTACAGTTCTCATTCTGAATAATCACCGGGGTCAAGTACACTCTACGCCAGCTTGTCGCCCTTATCTGAACGCACAACTTGGAGAGCGAAAGAGACCTCACTATCCTCCTGCCAATATCGAGCCCGGCTCGTTGATAACGGACCTATTCCTTAAGTTGGTCAAACTCAACCTAAAGATTTTTCCCTCACTCAGGCGGGTAAGGTCACACCCCTTTCCAACCAACCACGACACAGTGGGAGACGCAGCCTACTGGTATACGGCCATCATGCACTCGTGTATCCACTCGATCCCAACGTCGGAGTCATCCTCTTGTGCCATCGGGTTTAAGGATTTTCACCCAGAAAAATCTATGGCGCCCGTATGCTAGAACCAAACATTTTTAGTATCCAATCCAGCCACCCACGATGCGTTTGTGGAGGCTTTAGCCCTGCTGTCGCTAGGGCATACAATAACTATAATCATACAAATGCAAGTGCATGAGTCACACTACCAGTCATGCAATAGTCCTACGTGTACCATGCGCTCATGTAGGGAAACTTCGCCTATCAGGGAGCCCATAAACAGTCCGCCAAAGGCATATGCTATGATCAGTCACTCCTCATATCAGTTATACATATGATACGTATCATCATGAATCTATACTAAACATGTATATAAAGATGAGCTTTGTGTATAACGAAGATGGGCCTAGACGGCTTACTCACTAAAAGTATGGGCCTATCAGTGGACCTTAGGGAGAGTGACAATGTGGACATTTAACTAACATTATCCCTACAATGTGGGCGTCAAACCATCATTTCTCCCAAGGCATAGCCCACTATAATAGTCAACTCATAAACCATGGTAGAATCCCGTTATAATGGGCCTAATGTACATCCCATTGGGCCTCGACCCATGGGCCTTCAATACATCAAATGGGCCCCAAACCATGGTCTTATATATATATATATATATATATATATATATATATATATATATATATATATATATATATGTATATATATATATATATATATCAAAGTGGGCCTTAGTAGGCGGCCACAAATACATTAAGATGAGCCTCAACAAATGGCCTTATACAAATTAAGGTGGGCCTCAATGGACGGCCCATAAATACACCAAGATGGGCCTCAACACATGGCCTTATAATAACCTCAAAATGGTTGGATGGTTGGGATGAAACTCTTGCATCATGGTAGGTCCCATGAGGATGGAAGGCATAGATAAATCACATGCTCCATGGTGGAGGTCCACACTGATGAAAGGTGTAGACACATACATACATAAGTTGTTCTTAAGTAGGGCCCACCAAAATGTTTATTTTCCACCCAACCTAGGGCGCAACATAATGTTTATTTTCAATCCAAACTGGGGCCCAACATGATGTTTATTTTTCATCCAAACTGGTCATAGGGTCATATGGGCCTAGGGCCCACTGTAATATTTATTTGCAATCTAATCTATTCATAAGGTGACACGGACCTTGGGCCCACCATAATATTTATTTGTCACCCAACCTGTTCACAAGGTCATACGGTCAGGGGGGGGGCGGCACTAGAATGTTTATTTTCCATACAACCTGTTGATAGGGTCACAGGACCATGGGCCTACTGAAATATATATTTGCATCTAATCTGTTCACGTGGACCAGGGGGCCCACCATGTAATGTTTATTTGCCATTTAAACCTATTGAAAAGGTCATACAGACCGCGGGGGGGGGGGGGGGGGGGGGGGGGGGGGGGGGGCACTGGAATGTTTATTTTCTATACAACCTGTTGATAGGGTCACGGGACCAGGGGCCTACTGAAATATTTATTTGCATCCAATCTGTTCACGTGGACTAGGGGGCCCACCATGTAATGTTTATTTACCATCTAAACCTATTGAAAAGGTCATACAGACTAGGGGCCCACCATATTTATTTTCCATCCAACCTGTTGAAAAGGTCACTTGGACCTAGGGGCCCACTGCAACGTTCATTTGCCACCCAAACTGTTCATAGGGTCACATGGGCCTAGGCCCACCATAATGGATGGCGTGGATATACAAATCATACATCATGGTGGGGCCCATGGCTGGACCATGGGTCCTACCGGTCTGTCATCCCGCGCCAGCGTTGGACGTTGTGGCGTCCTCAGCTGCTGCTTCCTTTTTTTTTTGAGAAAACCATTTTTCGATGGTTTTTCAGTGGTAGGGCCCGCATCATGTAGATCCACTCCAACCATTGGGCTTCATGGCTCAATACCATTCAAATGAGACCAATATTCCACATGTTTCTGGCGTATAAAAACGTCGGGGTGAGTTTTGACGGTAAGGCCACTGTTTTTTACGCTATGGCCCACAATGATCAGATGGGCCTTATTTTTCAGCTTAACACCTAAAATGATCTGAGGAAGAGGATGGACGGCTTGGATTAAGTACATGCATCAAGGTGGGGCCTGCATGAGTGGCCCACCATTTCCCTTCTTTTTCTTTTTTCTTTAAAGCTTGTAAGTACACACCCCTGTCAGTATACAAACTCCATGTTAGCCACACCCGTCCAGCGTCCCTGGACACCGGACGGCCTAGGTAAACACATGCATTGTGGTGGGTCGCACATGGGACGTGGCCCACCATTCTAGTCAAGGTAGGTCCCACATAAACGTGGCCCATCTGGTTTGGATCAATTTGATACTTGTGTTTTTCCTTCATCTTGGCCGTCCAATGGACCCATTGTAAGGTGGGCCTCACGATCGGTTGGTCAAGATCATCTTGCACCGTGGTGGCCACAAGACATCATACAAAAGAAAGAGAGAGACAGTGATAGAGGGATCCCACCACTATGGGCCCCTCATGGATACATCACATACATTAAAATGGGTCTCACCAACAAGTGGGCCCTCAAATCATGAAATCAATGGTAGAAACTCAAAGATCACCCACCTCTTGCATTCCTCCTTACTTGCTTAGCCTCCTTAGCTCCTTACCTGCACTTTTGATGGTGGTAAATGAGGAATGGATGGTTGAGATGGGAGATGAGAGAGTGAAAAAATGGGCCACACTTGTTGTTTGGGAGAGGGAGAGAGCTTAGATGTATGAATTTTTTCTTGGGAGAGATTTTTAAGAAATGAGGGAGAGAGAGAAGTGATGAGTTGATAAGAGGTGATGGAGTGATGTGTGATGGGTGAGTGATGGGTTGTAAGAGAGGGATGGGTGGTGAGAGAGGGAGAGTTGACTTTAGGAATGGGAAGGGATGGGTTGTTGTACTTGGGGTGTGGAGTGACTTGACTTGTACTTGACATTGATTGATTAATTGATTGATGGGACATCATAGAGATTCCTTCAAAATTTACAACGTGTGGCATTTTTCTTGAAATGAACGCGGGCCTACATCTTCTACCATGGGTACCAGTTCGGTGCGTAAGTCACGGAATTAGAACCGCGATGACGGCGCAGTAGCTAAGGTATAGGTTTTGGTTTTATCCAACTTTAGCATACAAGTCTCAGCTTAGGATCACGCGCAAACATCAGAAACGGGTCGAGGATTGCCGAATTTCGATCGGAAGGACCGCGGAGGCTAATGAAACGGTACAAATTAGGACACGGGTCTTACATATGGCCCACTAGATGTCCTAGGAGGCCCAAATAAGTTCTAGATGAACTCTAAGATTAAAAATGACCCTATTAATAACTAATGAGGGCATAATATTTTAGGTTAGCCCAATAAGAATAGATGGATCACGCAATTGTCAATGGAGCCCAATGATTAAGGTCAACCCACTTAAAGAAGGATTAGAATGGGCCTAACAAAGGCCTAAGGGAAGGTCATAATGTGGACATTTAACCATCATTGCTGGCCCACATAGAACCTAACATATAGTGGGGCTCATGACTTCACATAAGGGTCTCACATACAACATAATGGGCCTCACACAAGAGCCCAAATATACATCACAAAGGATCTCACTCATAGGCCACATATGTATCACATTAGGCCTCACTCATGGGCTACATATATATTATAATTGGCCTTACACAAAGGCCTAATGAAACAACCCATAGCCCTCAAATGGCTAGGAATAAAATGGACTTCTCTCATGTTATCTCATACATCATTGCGGCCTTACCACATGGGCCTCTCATATATCACAGTGGGCCTCATCTATGGGCCTGTCATACATTACAATGGGCCGCACATATGAGCCACACAAATATCATATTGGGCCACACATATGGGTCATACAAACATCATATTGGGCCGCACATATGGACCATACAAACATCATATTGGGCCGCACATATAGGTCACACAATATCATATTGGGCCACACATATGGGCCATATAACATCATATTGGGCCTCACGATGTGGGCCTCTTATAAATCACATCGGGCCTCATCATATGGGTCTCATATACATCATATTAGGCCTCATCATATGTGTCAGACCCATATCCTAGACCGTATTGTTCCGTAGGCTTCTGCGGTCTTTCCAATTGAATTTTGACAACCGGTGACATGTAGATAGCAGTTGCGCGCGACCCTGAGTCATACCCTGTCAACCCGAGTCAGCTTGACCTGAGACTTGCATCCTTACAACCATGCCATCACTGTGGTACTGACACCGCGTCCCTCTCACTAAGGCAATACCCGGGCCAGGAGATGTGGGCCCGCGTTCAGTTTGAGGAAAACATCTACATTGCATTTCACATCGCATGGCCTTGGTATGACCGACATCATTCATGCTTTGCACTGCATGGCCTTGGTACGGCTAATGGTATTCTTAGCTTTCATTTGCATGTTCCGCATTACTTTGATACTACATAATTGCATTACCACCTTGCGCACATACTTTCACCACCCTCTAAGCTTTCTATAAGCTTATACATACCATTGCGTGCAGGTGATGTTGGATCACAGCAGCATTGAGGCTTGAACACGTGTCAGATTATTTTGGAGCTTTTGGTCTTCATCATTGTATTTCCCTTTATGCTCATTGTACTTATAAAGTTTTCGATCATAGTAAAAATGTAATGGAGTTTTTGGTTGTTGTTTATGGGTTATGCCTTTGGTTATGTTTATCACGAAATAAACTGATGTTGAAAATCCTCCTCATAGCATCCCAGGAACTGAACCTGGCGAATGGGCGCTGAGAGCCGAGAATAGGGTTCTATGGAGGCTGTCGGCGCTAGATTCGGTGATCGAAAATTTTGTGAGCCCAATTTCTGAGTTTGGGGCGTGACAATTGTGATGAACAGGAGGTTCATGAGTGAGGCCCACAGTGATATGTATTAGGTCCTTATGTGAGGCTATGGGCCCACGATACGTTTTGCTCTATGTGGACCACTCCTTGGGAGCAACGTTGGTTGAATGTCCACATTGATGGGCAATGATAGTTGAATGTTCACATTGTGACCTTTTCTTAGGCCTTTTTAGGCCTATTTTTATCGATTTCGATTGCCCATTACCGATTTCGATTATCGGGGTTGAGGCCGATTTTGATTGTTGATTACAGATTTTGATTATCCGGGTTGAGGCCGATTTTGATTGCTAATTATTGATTTTGATTATCGGGGTCGAGGCCGATTTCGATTGCCAATTACTAATTTCGATTATCGGGGTCGAGGCCGATTTTGATTGCCAATTACTGATTCCGAGTTTTGGGGTCGGGGTCGAGGCCGATTCTGATTGCCGATTACCGATTGCTTATTTCAATTATCGGGGTCAAGGCCAATTTCTCTTGCCGATTACCGATTTCGATATCGGGGTCAATGCCGATTCCGATTGTCGATTACTAATTTCGACTATAGGGGTCAAGGCCAATTTCGATTGCTGATTACCGATTTCAATTATCGGGGTTGAGGCCGATTCTGATTGCCGATTACCGATTTCGATTACCAGGGTCAAGGCTGATTCCGATTGCCGATTACCGATTTCGATTATTGGGGTCAAGGCCGATTTCGATTGTCGATTGTCGATTACTAATTTCGATTATCGGGGTCGAGGCCGATTTTGATTGCTGATTACCGATTCCGATTATCAAAGGTCAAGGCCTATTCTGATTGTTGAGGCTAATCTTTGAAGCCGATTTTTATTTTCGATTACCGATTCCGATTATTGAGGCCAATTCTGATTATCGAGGGCGATTCCGATTGTCGAGGCCGATTGCTGAGGCCCATTATGATATATATGTGGCTCGTATTTGAGGCCCATTCTGATCAGCATTCGGCCTTGGCTTGATGCATTTGAGGGCTATGTAATGTATGTGAGGTCTATGTGATAAGGTCCATTGTGGTGCATTTGAGGGCCAGATAATGGAGCCCATTGTGATGTATGTTAGGCCCATCATGATGTATATTAAGCTCTTAAGTGAGGCTCATAGTGTTGTATATTTAACCCTTATGTGAGGTCATGGGTCCACTATATGTTAGGCTCTATATGGGTCATTCCTTGGAGGCAATGTTGGTTAAATATCCATATTGTCGAGGTCGATTCTCGGTGACGGTTATTGATACCAATTATGAGTATGTGACAGCATAGCATCATAATACATGTCCATACGCATCATCTACATATTTGTTATGAGATATGATTGACCATTGCATATGTCATAGTGTCGGTTGTTATGAGACTACCTGATAGGCGGAGATTGTGTCACATGAGCGCACGGTATGCGCAAGATTGATGCATGACTGGATTGTATGATTCATGAATCTTGTATTGCGTGTTGTGATTACTATATGCCCTAGCGACATCAGGGTCGTAGCCTTCACAAGCATATCGTGGATGGCTAGATGGAACACCGAAAATTTATTCTAGTATCGGGCTGCCATAGATGGCCTTGGGTGAAAATTCCTAAACCTCTGGGCTAGGAGATGCCCCAACGTCGAGACCGAGTGGATATATGAGCGCATGAGGGCCATATACTAGTAGGTTGCGTCTCTCACTGTATCGTAGTCGATTAGGAGAGATTGTGGCCTTACCCGCCCGAGGGTAGGGGGCATAGCTAGGCTGAGTTTGACTAGCTCGTGAATGGATCCGCTATCGACGTGCCGGGTAGATATTGGCTGACTACTGACTAGGCAAATAGTGAGGTCTCTTCCACTTCATGGTCATGCGTCAGTGGCAGCGATTTGCATGTAGAGTGTACTAGACCCTGGTGATGATCCCAAAGAGGAACTATACCGATATGCGGACTTATTGAGCAGGAGTTGCATACTCATTCATTCATTCATTCACTATCCACTCGGGCTGGTGGTGCGTAATTATTTGTTACGTGTACCTTCGTAATGATCAGGATTTCGGTTGGGGTGCACGACTAACCTGAGATCAGGAGTTTACCTCATTAAGTCTGACCATACAAATTTAGGTATGAGACTAGTTTGGATAGAAGTCCTTTGTGATAGACCCCATAGCCTGTGATACCACGTACTATCATCCTGACTTCACACCCTAGCATGGTCATTCCATTCACACTGCATATTGCATTACATCCGCAGCATATGACATTTTGAGTTACTGTGTTTCTACATTTATATGGTCTAGAAATGGCTGACAGCATTCATGAACTCATAAGGAATTATATATTACATTATATTCTCGACATTTGATATTTGGCTCTTTATGACTTCTTATTTGGATAGCTGATCTGTATTGCATACTCTGATATTGTTTGACTCATGATCTTACCAGTATTTTTGATATTGTATAATTATGACATTGTATTGAATACTTGGTACTTACCTTATGCACACACTTACACCACCCTCTAAGCTTTCTATAAGCTTATGCATGGTAGATGCGTGCAGGTGATGTTAGGTTGCAGCAACGTGGAGATTGGAGCATGTAGCTGACTTATGGAGCTTTGATTTTATTTGACATATGTATTTTTCCTTTCAGTATTGTATTCAAAATTTATATTAGTGGATATGTGATGATGATGTCGCTCTTGTGATTTGGGTAAACTTGTGGTTATGCTTCTTACAAGATAAATGTACGTTGGGAAAAAAAATCCTTTTTATAGGACTCAGGATCAGAACCTAGCATATGAGCGCTGGGAGCAGAGAATGAGGTACTACGGAGGTTGTCAGCACCGGATTCAGCGATCGGGATTCCTGTGAATTCGATTTCTAGATTTGGGGCATGATAACCTCTGTGACTAGGAGACACCCTAACGTCTAGACTGATTGGATACATAAGTGCCCGAGTGCCGAATACCAGTAGGTCGGGTCTCCCACTGTGTCGTGGTCGGTTGGGCGGGGATGTGGTCGTACCTACCCGAGGGTGGGGGCATAGCTAGGCTGAATTTGATCAGCTTGTAAATGAGTCCGTTATCGACATGCTGAGTAGATATTAGCTGGCTACTGGTTGGACGAATAGTGAGGTCTCTTCCACTTGCATGGTTACGCATCCAGTGGGCGGCGATTGCATGTAGAGGATACTAGACCCTGGTGATGATCCCAGAGATGTACGGTGTTGATACGTGGAGTTATTGAGCCGAAATTGTATACTCAGCATCTTACTCATTCATTCATTCATTCACTATCCACTTGGGCTTGTGGTGCGCAACTAATTTGATGTGTACGTTCACAATGGCCAGGATTTCGGTTGGGGCGCACGACCAACCTGAGATCAGGAGTTTGCCACATTGAGTCTGACTATCCAAATTATATATGAGACTGGTTTGGATAGAAGTCCCTTATAATGGATCCCATAGCCTACGACACTACATACTATCATCTCGACTTCATACTCCTACATGCTCATTCACACCGCATATTGCATTACATCCTCGGCATCTAATATTTGGCTCTCTATGTCTCCGCATTGCATAATCGATCTGCATTGCATACTCTGATATTGTATAATTTATAGATTTGCCAATATTTCCACCATTGTATGAGGGCTAATGAGGATGAAACGTGGGAGGAAAATCACAACATTGGTCTAAACAGTAGAGTCCACCTTTGGTATTCCTATGTAGAACCACCTTCCCCGTGTGATGGTCCTTGACAAGAAAATGTTGGGGTGAAACTCAAAGTAGACGTCATTATCACGAGTAAATGTTGGGGATTGTTCTGCGGAATCACACGGAAATGGATCTAGGATAGCAATCCAAGTGCGCCATGAAAATACAAGAGAACACAAAGATTTAATATGGAAAACCCTTTCGGTAAAAAACCACGACACAAAGCAATAGATCTTCACTATGAAAGCATAAATTACAAAGAGAAAGGACTTACCCGATTCGAATAACCTCGAATCTCACCCTTGCTTTACCCTTTGAAAACTTAAAACCCCTTCTAGAAACCCTTTGGAATACTTTAGAAAGCCTTATCATGTTTTAGAATGGTCTAAAGAATTCTTATTTATAGTTTAAGAAACCCCACTTTCGCATAGACTTGTAATAGTCTGGAAACCGCCTCAAATTTACGCAGTTCGTGCGCAGTTTGTGTAACCTTTAATTGGTTAAAGCAGAGCTTGGGCTAGTCGAAGGGCACCTTACAGGCATTATCATTACCCATAAAGACCTATCCATCACCGCATGCTTTGTAACTAGTGAACCAATTCTGATGACGAGTCATGTGATATGAAGCTCCTATGTCAAGGATCCACTCATCTCTATAATTGTCGTGTAAGTGTCGGATCACGAACATAGAAAGAATATCATATCCACTCGTCTCTTCATCAGATGTGACAGTATTGGCCTCCCTGAAAGAAGCTTCTGAGTTTTCTTTCTTTTCTTTATGATTAGTATAATTATTTTTCATGTGTCCAGTCATTCTACAATTCTAGCACTTTAGTTTTTCTTTACCCTTGCCCTTGGATTTAGATCTAGTCTTAAAGATCTTGTACCTCGATCAATATTCCCACCTCTTTTAATCAGTGCATTAAAAGATGTCCCTATGCCACCATTGATCTTTCTCATGCCCTTCCCTTGAAGGGCTAAGAAAACGGTGTCGACACACAAGGTTTTATTTGCTGTGCACATTGAGTTCTTGAATGACTCATACAATACCGGAAGAGAATTCAACAATATACATGCTTGTTCCTCATCTCTGATCACTTCCTCCATATCCAGAAGTTTGCAAACTAATTTATTAACGTTGCTGATGTGGGCCTTCAGGTCTTCACCCTCTGCCATCTTGAAGGCGTACCACTATCGCTTAAAGTGTAGACGATTTTCAAAGGATGTTTTCACGTAGATACCCTTTAACTTCGCCCATAAACTAGCCCAGTTTTCTCCCTCAAAACATTATAGAGAACCTCATTCGTGAGACATAAATGGATGGAACATAAAACATTCATATCAAGAGTATTCCAATTTTCGTCATTCATAGTTGATTTCTGTTCCTCAAGAGACTTAGCTTCGCCTTGCTTAGTTAATAGACTAATTATCTTAATCTTCCATAACTTAAAATTATTTTCACCTGAGTACTTTTCAATATCAAACTTAGCATTTCCCATTGATGTTAATCTTACAAATCCAAATCTGTGCCCCAACGATTTCTTTGATACCACTTGTTGGGGATTGTTCTGCGGAATCACACGGAGTTGGATCTAAGATAGAAATCCAAGAGCACCAAGCAACATAAAAGAACACAAACATTTAACATAGAAAACTCTTTCAGAAAAAAACCATGGCACAAAGTGACAGATCTTCACTATGAAAGCATAAATTACAAAGAGAAAGGACTTACCCGATTCGAACAACCTCGAATCTCACCCTTGCTTCACCCTTTGAAACCCTAGAACCGCTTTTAGAAACCATTTGAAATACTTTAGAAAGTCTTAGCATGTTTTAAAATGGCCTTAGGAACTCTTATTTATACTTTAGGAAACTCCACTTTCACATCGACTTAGAATAATCCGGAAACCGCCGCAAATTTACAGTCCATGCGCAGTTTGCAGTTCACAACCCTAAGTGTAGGGTTGTGATGTAGTAATAATTTCTTTGAGACCAAGATCGAATCCACAAGGACTAATCTCTTACGTTTTTTAAAGTAACTAGAACTAGAACTAGAAGAAGATGTAAGCTTACATCTGCAAATAAAGGGAGTAATTGTGATGTATAGAATTAGAAACTTGAGAAATTAAATGTGAGAACTAGGGTTTCCAAGGATCCACTTGTAGCAATTGAGAGGCTACCTTGCTTGATTCAAGGACACAACCAGAATCAGAGTCTTATCTTATCCCATTGCTAAGAAGATATTTGTCAAATCTTTGAACTTCTCATGGATCTAATCATCAATGGATGTAAGTGATGAAGATTTGAAAGTGATTCCATCACTTAACCATGCCCAGGAGACAAGGCAAACAACAGAATTTACCAATCCTACAACCAATCATAAGAGAATTGTGAAAGTTAGGAAGGATTTCATTATTCTACCATGCCCAAGGGATGATGGTGAACAATGAAATTTCCTAATTTCACAATCTCAATTAAGGAAAAGAAGATATCTCAAACTATTGCAGATCTATTGTAATTTATCACAACAAACCATTAAAAACTAAAAACAATCTAATCAAACTAGAATATAAGAGAGTTCAACAAAACATGAATGAAAACAAAGTAAACATCTCAATAGTTGGAGTTTCAAAACTATTGTAATTTGTCACAACAAACCATTAAAAATTAAAAACATTCCTTTATAATCAAACTAGAATATAAGAGAGTTTAACAAAACATGAATGAAAACAAAGCAAACATCTCAATCATGTTATAAGCTTCACCTCTTAGCCCTAGCTAAGTGCTTTAGTCAACCATAGACATGATTGAACTATAGACTCTTAAATAAAACAAAAGGATCAACTAAGGAAGAAGAAGAAAAACTTTCGGACGGTGGCTCCAATATTTTACTCCACTCCTCAAACCCTATAAGATGCCTTGGAACATCCCAAGGGCTTATATTTATAGTTTTGAAACTCCAACTTTCGCATCGAGTTAAAAAATTTTGAAAACCGTTTCAAATTTACGCAGTTCGTGTGCTGTCTGCATAACCTTAGATTGGTCGAGGACAACCATCGACTGGCCGAGGGTCTGCCTCGACTGGTTGAGGATGACGGAAATTTAAAGGATTTTGTCACTGGAGTTCGAGTCGAGGAATCTTTGATTAGTCGAGCAAGAGCCTTCGACCGATCAAAGGAAGGCTTAGACTAGTCGAAGGAGACAGATTTCTAAGGTTCCTTTTCTTCACTTCAAGTCTTCAATGCTCTTCATTTCTCACTTAGTTTTTTTTTTTTTTTTTTTAGATCTTGGGCATTTGAATTCTTCATTCCTAGTCTCATAAGATCTATCATTGACTTTGGTGATTCTTGAGCATTAAATCCATACTTTTAGCATCCTTTTCAATCCAAGCTCTTAAATTCACCTTTCAACATAAACATGATTAAAATAAAATATTAGGCAGTATCATGTTCATAAAACCAAGTAATAAATGAGAGATAATATACAATATTTGATTCTCAACATCTGCATAACCTTCGACTGGTCGAAGTAGAGTTTGACCTAGTCAAAGGGCACCTTCAACTGGTCAAAGATTTCGAAACTTTCAAAATACATTGTTACTGGACTTTGAGCTAAACTTTCTTCGGACTAATTGAACTTTTCAGATTTAAGACATATGTTAATCAACAATAAATTATGAGATTGACAGAAAATTAGTTGAAATCTCAAAAACATGAAAAATATTAGGAAGAGTATATGTCCGATGAGCATTGGAGAAGGTAGACAAACTATTATTGAAAATGGGAGGGCTATAACCATTACCGATGCGTAATTGACCTAGATCACTGTACTCTGACCGAATGTGGAGGTTACTGATGTCAGAAGTCACATGATTAGTGGCACCGCTAACAGGGTACCAGTTCTGATCATAAGACAAGGTTAAGGCAACAAATGTAGCCGGAAGTGGATGTGGAGAGGTGGCCTAATAGTTCTAATCGAATTGGAACCAGCACGACCCAACATCATGGTTCTTTCAACCATAAATCTGCCAAGGACCAGTCGTAGGTGTCATAAATTGATGTTGAGGACCCATACCATCCACGTCCACGTTGTTTAGAGGACTCGCCTCGAGTAGAATAATTACCACGATTTTTGTTAGCAACATTAGCTGTTAGGGCTGTTGAGAAGACAAGATCTATGTCTCGAGTCTCATCAGTTGAGGGGCATAAGAGATGCCCACAGTCAATCGCCAGAAAAAAAAAAAACAGGAGTTGTATTTCCCTGGCTCTATGATACCATATGAGAAGAAAATAATTTGTTTGTTGAAATTTCCATCACACTTTGACACGGTGAGTTCTTATCTATTTATAGAGTGTACGGTCCCTTTGCATAGTGAACCGTTACAAATGCTTTGATGATTGAATATAAAATTTTTAATTAATATCACATAGTTACAAATATTTTGAAATTTGAATTCAATTAATATCCTACCTTGTGGTTGCTTTTTATTGGGTGAGGTTTGAATTTTAAATTCTCTCTTCCTATATATATATATATATATATATATATATATATATATATATATATATATATATATATTTCGGAAACGCTCACCTGCGAATTAGTTCGTACGTAGGAATTAATTCGTACGTAAAACGTACGAACTTTTTTGAGAACCCATCATTCGTGATGTGGATCCAAAATCTGAACCGTTCATGTGAAGCAGAATCTTGTGAAACCTCATGAGTTTAAGTTTTACTTTGTCTTAGACTTTGATGGGCCACAAAAAATGAAAACAGTTTCCTTCTTTGATTTACGTTTCTCTTTGCTATGGCCCACCAGAATTTTAGATCGGGGTGAAAATTTGTCATGTGAGGTTTCATGGAATTCCGCATCACATGGACCATTCAGATTAGACACCCATGGCACGTGTGCAAAGGTGCGTACGTGAGTAGGTGCGCAGGGGAGCATGACTCTCTCTCTCTCTCTGGAAAATGAAACGCTACATAAATTCGCATTAGTCACACTACGACTGGGTCATCGTCAAAAACAAACAGGATGTCAAAGAAGCCTACTAAAGTTAGGCGGGACACGTTCAGCTATTGATCTGCCTAAGTGGTGGCCGTCGGATGCCTTATTTCACCTTGATCAGGTGTTGGGCTGCCATATGTATCCCATATCGGCCGATACAACCATATGTTATCTACGCATGAAACCAGTTCACATATGACGGTCCATTTGGGATTTTTGGATCCTAAAATCTTATTTTTAGGCCAACGTATGGTGTGAATGCCTTTGAAAGCATATTGGAAAAGGTGACATTTCTTGACTTTTAAATATATTTTTTCAAACACTAAATGAAACTTAGTCCTGTTTCGTCTCCTTTTAATTTTTTAATCCTTTTTCTTTACAAAGAAAAATGGATGGCTGAAACTAGCCACCCCGGATGGCCCACATTGGCAGTAGCTACAGTTGTGATTCGGAGTTGAGTGGTCGAACTAAAAATTATAGAAAGAGCCTGATGTTGGATATGCTGGCAACAGTGGCATGCACTAATTCAAGCAAAACTGCTCAGATTGATGGATCCAATACTATAAATAAATCGTCATACTTACTTTAATTTATCCTAACCTTCCATCATTAATAATCGACATTTGTTTGTTAGTTTGGGACGTCCATTACATGTCCACCAACCGCTAGATAGGAAGTTGAATCAGTATAGCTTTCAATTTACAAGCCAACGAAATTGGGAACCATAATATATACATTACCCGTATGCCACGCGTCCAATTAGCTAGTGCCAGTGTATCAACCATCACACTCTACGTCTCTACCAGAGTTTCAAAGTATTTCTCAAATTGTATGTGTCATGCATATAGCTCAATTTAAACCGTTAAATACTGGCATCCACTGTAAATAAATCGTGACCCCAAAAATCAGATTGATTGAATGAACGTAAACTCTGATTTATAGACATTTGCTTGTTGAGATGTCATTTTATTGGGTGGTTAGAACTTTGGTAGTGTGATTTTCCGGTTAATTGACCCATCTTAAGTCTAACCCAAAATCAAAATTTTTGGGCGCATGTGTATGGAGACTCAGACTATGCCACAGTCAAAGATTTCCTGTGTAACCAAACGGTCAAAAACGTGGAAGGATACTGCTGGTCGTTTTAAAATGACATGGGCCTGAGTAACACCGCATTCTCCAGTGGGCCTACAGAGCGGCAACGAGTCCCGTTAGAGGGGTGGATTAGGTGTTATCATTACTGTGGGACACACCTTGATGATATGCTGTATATCTATGCCATCCATCCGTTTTTCCAGCCCATTTTAGGAAAAGGACCCAAAAATTAGGTAAATTGAAATCTCAAATGGACCACACAACAGGAAACAATGGTGATTGAATGCCCACCATTTAAACTTCCTAGTGTCCATCGTAATGTTTATTTTCCATCCAACTGTTGATAAGGTCCATTAGATCTGGATGAAAGGAAAATACAAATACCAGCTTCATTCAAAACTCTTTTCGCCCACAAAGTTTTTAATGGCCATTCATCACTCTTTTTAGTGGTGCAGCTTACCTTCATTTGAATCTTCTTAATTTTTGGGATCACATACTAAAATCATCTGGGAAAAAGGATGGACGGCATGGATATAGAGAAAATTCATTAACGTAGGCCCTACATGGTAAGAGTAACACTAACTAAGGTGTCACCAGGGTAACATCTAATCTCCTCCCCTAGTCAGACTTCTCTTCCATTAGTGCGTAAGAGTTGCATGATCGTTGACGGAATGAACACAAGTAATTGAATAAGTGGGATTAATGTTTAGTGATCCATATGGTTGATCTGATGGGCCGCACAGTGGATAACTCATTTGCCAGCTTGATAGGATACTCATAACATTTTGGTTTGATGCCTTCATATGGACGGTCAGGAATTGGATGTTATATTCTCATTTCAGTATTGAATAAATAATTCAAACCTAAATTTTCTATTTTAACAAAATTTCTTTGACATTGAGGGAATATAAGGTTGGATTGCACAATGGTCCATTCTCCATCGAAAGAGCCCCAAAGAAAAAGAAAAAGGAAAAAAAAAAAAAGCGAGGGAGAGATTTTTAAGGCATATTCCATGAGGGCCTCTTTTGATGCTACCGAATAAGTATTATTTTTTTGTTAATACATGAGTTAATAAATTACTTTTCTTAAATAAGTTAGTTGGGTTATTAAATTTAAATAAATAGCTTTCTAGAAAAAATAACTTATAAAAAAGTGATTTTTTATTGCTTTTTAACTTTCAAAATTGGTTTTTTTTTTTTTTTTTTTTGGTTCTTTCAGTGGTGACATATAAGGGTGTACGCGAGCCAAGCTAGCTTAGTTAGCTCACTCGACTTGGCTCAAAAAAGCTCAATTCGAATCGGTCTGAAGCTAAGTTCGAGCCGAGTCGAGTTGATTTTTTGAGCTCGAAAATGAGTTTGAGCTGGTCGTGGCTCGACTCAACTGGGATCTAGCCTAGCTTGAATCGAACTCAGATCGAACTAGTTTGGTGACTCAATTACTTTGATATTACTGTTGCTCACCAAGTGTTTAATGAAATAACTCAAAGAAGTATAGCTGGTGGCAAGGAAGGTATGTATAAGAAACTAACACCTTTTTTTTTTTTTTCTTGATTTTTATGTTGCTTAGAAGGTGTTTGATAAAATTTCTGTAAAACCATTGCTGCCATCCCAAATACAATGAGATTTTGAAGGTGCAGTTTAGGTATTTGTGAAAATGTTGCAATGGCGAACTCGGCCCGAGCTGGCCTGAGCTGCTGACCGAACCGAGCCGAGCTAGCTAGTCAGGCTCAAGGACTGAGCTAAGCCGAGTTTGAGTTGAAGTCAGCTAGTGGCCGAGTCGAGTCAAGCCGAGGTCAGCTCGACTCGGATCGACTCGACATACACCCCTAGTGACAAAACAACTTAGAAAATTATTTTAAAAAATATGTTCTATGTGGCCATGATCTTCTTTTAAGTTCATGAGATTGGGAAATCATCCAATGAATGAGTAGAATCATGACTCATATTGAGGTGGCCTCACAAGATGGATGATTTACATCAAAGGTCCACTCCTAATGATGAATGGCCCACATCCAAAGGTTAGCCCCGCATGATAGGCAACCCACATTAAAGGTGGGACCCACATGATGGATGATCCACATCAAGGTGGGCACCACATGATGGACAATTCACATAGAAGGTCGGCCTAATGATGAGTAGCCCATATTAAAGGCGGGTCTCACATGACGGACGGTCCACATTAGATGTGGGACCATATGATGGATGGTCCACATTGGAGGTGGTACCACATGATGGATTGTCCACATCAAAGGTGGGCTCCACATTATGGGCCATAGATATTGAAGACGGGCCCACATGATGGACAATAACATTGATGGTGGGCCCCACATAATAGATGACTAACATCAAAGGTAGCACCTACCTAATAAACTATGCACATTAAAGGTTAACCCCTAATAATGAATGCCACACAACTAAGGTGAACCCTGCATGATGGATGGCCCACATCAAAAGGTGGGGCAACACAATGAACACTCCATCAAAAGTTAGCCCCACATAACCGATAACGGATAGTGGATGTGAGGGGAACCACTTTGGGAATGATTGATGTTGAAAACCAAAAATAATTTTTATAAGCATATTGTTTATCAAATATACTAATCCAACCAAGATAAGCTACTCATAGGATACGTCACTTATTTTAAGTAACTTAATTACGATCCAAACACCCTCTAAATGGTTGTAATCATGAAGGTAATGGTTGCAATCAGTGATCTATGGGGGACCACTTGGGCTCATTGATGGGGCGGATTAGGCGTAACTGCCTAATCACTTTGTGGGTGTTACCCTTACCTTATAGCCCACCTTGATCCTATATATGTTGTATATCCATTCTGTTCATCCATTTTTTACAGCTGATTTTAGGACACATTCGCAAAAATTAAACATATCCAAATCTCAGGTGGACCACACCTCCAAAAACAGTGATGATTAAATGTTCACCATTAAAAACTTTCCAAGGCCCACTTTAAGAAGATCTGTAATATTTATTTTCCATCCAACCGATTGATAAGAACTGGATTAAGGCAAAATATAAAGATTAGCTTGATCCAAAACCTTTGTGGCCTAAAACAAAAGCTTTTAATGGTCATTAACCACCTTTTCCAGTGGTGTGGTCCACCAGATATTTAGATCTATTTAATTTTTGGGATACCATCCTTAGATGAGCTGAAAATAATGGATGGGTTGGCCCCACACGGTAAGGGTAACACCAAATCCAGTAGAGGAATTATACCATGGGGCCTTAACAATACTAGTAGGGAAGGAGAAACTATCAATCAGGTCCATCCATCCACTTGTCCTGGCCTAATTATGTTTCAAAAATCAAGCTTATATGGAATCTTATCCATCAAATTTCGTCTAAGCATCCACTATTTTCGTTTTCTACCACTGCTTTAAAAGGAAGCGTGCCCAATGGATGGAAATGTAAGTGTAAGTGTCATACACATGCTATTTAGGCTAGGAGCCAATGAACGAAAAATATGCCAGTTGGACGAACGATATTCCGATTCCTCACATGTGTTTCGCATGTCTTGTCTTTATTTTTTCCCCAGTCATTAAAAATAAAAAATGAAAATTGCTTTAAAGAATGGATGCACGTTGGGTGTGCCTGCTCCCACGTGAAGTTCCTGCCGTCCTAACTAATGCACGGGCCAGATTAGTCTACCCACTGCTCTCATGCATGACATGGCTCCAAAATCAACGTGAAACTTAAAGTGGACGGCACTAAAGGAAACACTGGTACGGAAATGCCCACCGCAATCCCTCCTAACCCCTCATAACGTAATTGGAAAATTTAAGGCTCTATACCCCACCTTTTACCCATCGTCCTTTCTAAACGATTCTAAACTAAACCATTTTATACGGGCATAACATTTGTAGACGAAAATACCCTTGCAATTAAGGACTCCGTGAAACCTATAGCTATGAATTATAGCCATTAAAACATTAAATTCAACTGGGCTAACGTATTGCTAATTGTTGAATTTCATGTATCCCTATGGCTAGGGTTTTAAATCGTAGCTGTCGGTCAAAGGACTTTCGTCTGCAGATAGTATATCTATATAGAATAGTTTCGATTGAGAAAGTAAAGTTTGCGAGTGTTTAGAAAAGACGGGGGTAAAAGGTGGGCTTTACCGTTGTAAATTTCTCTTCTAAGTGAGATGAATTACAAACACAAATATTAGCATGAACAAAACTTGTGCGTCCTCGAAAAGGTTTTGATGGTGGAGATTTCATTCTCACTGTTTTCTGTAGATTGGTCTGTAGTGGGGTCCACTTGAGTTTTGGATCTCCCTTATTTTTGGAATAATATCCTTACATGAGGCTGAAAAACGGATGGACGGTGTGGATTTATCATAGACATATATACAGACCCCACATAATTTTGTTTGGGCAGGAGCTTCCGTGGGCTATGTCCATAAAGAGTAAGCTACCTGCCACGTGAGGAAGACACTGCCGGAAGGACTTTCTCTTTATTACATTCTATGAAGGAAGCGGATTGGCCGGTGTACCACGCAACCGAAGGGCCGGTGTGTCGACGTTAAGTCATGTGGGTACACCATGAGGCATGTGTATCCAAACCGTCCGTCCATTTGACGAGCTTGTAAAGCTTGAGCACAAAACTAATACAGATCCAAAGATCGAGTGGACCACAATGCAAAAAGCAGTGGGGGATGGGTGATTAAACGTCTACCATTGAAAGCCTCAGGGGAGTCTTAGAAGTTTTGGATCAATATGATCTTTGTTTTTCCTCTTCATCCAGGTTCGTAGACCTTATGAACGGATTGGATGGAAAATAAATAGTATGGTGGCCCCTACGAATGTTTTAACAATGAGAATCATTCTCCTCACTGTTTTTTGGTGTGGCCTATTGCGACATGGAGTTTGGAAAACTATTTTAACAAAATAAATTTAAATTAAGAGAAAACTTATCGATTTATAGAGGTTGAGGTGTGACATGAGTCACTCGAATTGAAATCGAATTTTCTCCCCTTAAACAGCGTCTTAAGTGCAACAAGTTTCCAAAGCAATCGACCTCTAGGATACAACGACTATGAACTGATCTCAGCGGTGCATTCACTGTTACGGGCTCGAACTACTTGTAATCTTAACCTGAACTAGAAAATACTTAAACTATATTTTTAACATAAAATAAACTTTTTATTACACACTAAAATAGATAAGAAAAAGTCTATTCATATACTTTGTGAAGACACCCTTTAAGGGTATAAAGACACCCTTTGAAAAAGGTTTGTGACTATTGGGTTTAAACCCTAATTGGTGTGACTATTAGGCTTAAAAAGACAACTTTTCAAAGCAAAATATGAAAGGATGCAACCTTTCAAGATTAAGTGAAAAGACACATCCATAGGGCACATGCGCACCTATAGCCATGACTATGGCCCATCTCAACGGATATTTTGAAATACTAAATTATTTTAAAATAATTTAAAATACAACGATTCCTCAAAATTTTTAAAATTTTTGACATTTCGGGTTAAAATGGAAGAGTTGTGCAATGGTGTTGGTGTTACCATATACTTGAACCGATATTAGATTAAGTATGACAGGTCTACAGGAATCAAGTGACACCATAATCTTAAAATTGATTTCTTTTAATATAGATTGTAAGTATATACCACTCACACAACTTTTTTGCTACAAGTGATTATACGTTCGGTATGTTTCGGCTATGCATCATTACATGGATTTTATGAGCGCTCTAGAGAATTCGCTTAGATTCTCATAAGAAACGGCTCCACCTCCACACCCATATAGGTGAATTCTATTAACTATATGCAAAATTGGGTACACCACAAAATATATGGCTATAGATTCATTAAGAGTTCAAAAACTCATCCTTCTTCATTGCTACTCGTACTCTACACCATATAAGGGGCTCATTTATATCAGTGCAATCATTTATCTCGTGTCTTGTTGTTTACTTATTGAACTTATCGCATAGGATCTCTACTTATATAGGTTGGGTTACCAACACTGGTAGCTCATATATTAAGCTCAGGTCATTCCCTTCGATGTATCATTGACTAATCTCTTAGATTATCATTTGGTCAAAGGTTTTATGATTCGTAGGCCTTTTACCTCAATCAGTCATTGATTCGTCAGACTTTCGCCTATTATGAAAAATTAATCATTGTTACCTTCCATAGGAGTTAGGCCATGTTTTACTCCTAATGTGATTGATCATCCTTTCGAACTAGGTATGGATAATCACCTTGATAAGCTATTACTTCACCAATTAGCTATACAGAAATGAGCCTTTAGTTAGGAGAATTCTTCCTTTTACTCCTTAGTCAAGTCTTCGACAGTCAGTTGTAAACTTTTTGACTATTCATATTTCAGGCCAACGCATACCAAACTCTTTTCTAATTTTATAGAGTCAACAATTACGACTCCATCACGCAACAGATATTGAGCATAACTTTTATTATGATAGTTGTCGTATCACCAGCTCTGAATATCATCAATTTTCTTGGCCCTAAATGTACTCTTACCATTCAACCAACTTCACTCGCCCACCATTCAACCAACTGGTGGTAAAGTTAAACAAACTTATTATATCTGCAATATAAGGAGGCTAGCATATGACAACTAAAATAGAGTATAATCTTTATGTAATTATATTATAACATTATCATGTTATCATATGTTCCATGACATATGAAAGGTTGACCAGTTTATCGATTAATGATTACAATTCAATACAATCAATGAAATTTTAGTGGTTGAATATGAAGAAAAACATCCAAGATCCTAAATAGTTAGGACCACTCAATCCATGATCAAGCATGTTGATCGATGATTTATTCATTAAACATGGCCCCCACAAGTGCAGAAGTCTACTAATTATAAAAAGTAAAATATAAGTAGACTTACACCAAGCTTGGCTTCTATTACGCCCCAGACTCGGAAACCTGACTCACAATATTCCTGATCACCAATCCGGCGCCGAGAGCCTCCATAGTACCTCATTCTTGACTCCTAACACTCATACAACAGGTTCCGATCCTGGGATCCTACAAGGAGGATTTGTATAACATAAGTCTGTTTCATAATTAGCATAACCAAGATAATAACCCACGAATAATAATCACAAGAGCATCATCACAAAATCTACTAAGAATAAAAACTTTTTTATAAGGTGCATAAGAAAGATACAATGGCTAAAAATCAGAACTCTAAAAAACAGCTCCACTGCATGTTTCTGCTCCTGCACGACTACTATCTAGCATCATCTGCACGCATCAATCGTGCATAAGCTTATAAAAGCTTAGAGGGTGGTGTACATGTGTGTGTAGGACAGATGCCAAGCGTGCAATATCAGAGTATGCGAAAAATGCTAGCAAGACCATGAAAACCAATAGCCGTAACAAGGTTATGCAAATGAAAGACAGGATTACCATCTGCTAACCAAAGGCTATGCAACTTAATGCAAAATACCATCAGCCATCCTAAGGCTAAGCAATGCGGTCCTATATAGCTAAGTGTCATATGCAATGTGCAATGAAATCATGCCAATCCTCACATCAAGTACACATATCAATACAATTCCTCTCTGAAAAATCACTGGGCTCACGGACACTCCACACGAACTTCCGCCTCCTTAGCCGCGCAGCCCAGCGAGCATAAGAGACCCCACTACCCGCCTGTGGATAGCCAATCACCAATAAGGCTCAACGGTAGCGGACCCATTTACAATCTGGTCAAACTCAGCCTAGCTTAAATGCCCCCTCACTTGGGCGGATAAGGCCACACCCCTTTCCAACCGACCATGATACAGTGGAAAACGCGACCTAATGGTAAAGGCACCGACGCTCATGTTTTTCACTCGGTCTCAATGTTGGAGCATCTCCTGGTACCATGAAGGTTCTGAGACTATCACCCAAGGACATCTTACGTGCCCACAGTGCTCAAACTAATATTTTCGGTGTCCAAATCTTGTCATCCACGATATACCTGTGGAGGCTATGACCTTGATGAAGCTAGGGAGAATATTAACCATGTTATGCAATACCAAATGCATGAATCACATAAATCAACCGTGCATCATTCCTGCCCATACAGTGTGCTCGAGAGGGGCAACTCCATCACTCATGGAGTCCTATAACAACCTGCCCAATGATATAAATCATGACCAATCGCATCTCAACCAAGTACACATATGATGCACATGGGAATAGGTCATGAAGATAACTAAGTATGCCATGTGACCATGTTGTACTCTCCTTCTAATAAGATCGGGTCTAAGTACTTAGACAATTTTACATGGAATAGAAAGAGCACAACTACTAGTGGGGGCTCAACAATTTGGCGTAGCCCACAGAGACTAAGAGAACAATACTATGGGCCTAAAATAATAAGAATGAGCCTAACAAAGGGTCTAAGGTGGACATTCAACCACCAGTAGATGAGAATAAACCTAACAAATGGGCCTAGAGGGATCCACAATGGGGACATTCAACCAACAAAAAATCACCCTACAAAAAATTCTCCCCTGTCTCCGTGGTGGGATTTGTTCTCTCTCTCTCTCTCTCTCTCTCTCTCTCTCTCTCTCTCTCTCCCCCCCCCCCCCTTTTGTCAATCATTACCAAAGGATAATATTTCAAATATGATTTGATTAAAGTTGAAGCATTCTGACATGGGAGAATCAATATACTCATGGAAATCATCCATGCATACTAGAGCCGTGAGTTAAAAAAATATAGCTTCAAACGACAAAATTCACAATCCAAGTCTCAATCTTAAAAGGATATTCAATAAATTTCAGGAGAGCAATCAGAATAATGCATACCAGTTGCATTCATCATTCCACAGATAAGTAATATAAATTCAGATAAGGTGATTCATGAAAGTCAAATAAGTAGATGAAGATGACAGAGAAAAGGCATCAAGGAGAAATATATATATATATCATCATGCAAGCCATCAAAAAACATTCAAAATAAAAACTACCCAAGTTTGGCAGTATTCATCATCCAACCCGAAACAACCAAACCAAAATTTCGGCCCAGCCAGGAGCACATCAAAATAAAGTATTTTCCTCTTCCAGAGGATGAATAACCCCAAAATGTTTCAATCCATTGTAAGATAGATGCGGCCTCCAAAAAGAAATCAGCCGCAATGTCTAGATATGGCCTCAGCTATACCAATTCTTCCTTTAGCACTTAAGGTGCTCGAGTTTCGCCATCGGTGAGCAAGTCAACTACTTGTTGGGTGGTATGCTGGAGGGCTTCAATTTTGTCCTCAATCGCTGTTAGACGTCTTTCACAGTTGTAAAGATTCTCGTCAACACCAGCCAGACCATTCAGCAGATGACGTTCAGGTTGGTGGTCCTGGCGATTTGTGATTGACTCATGACTATGCAACGACGTACGATTTGATCCCCATGGCGTGGGTGAATACGAGAGTTGATCATTTTTTACGCCAGCCGTCTGTACAAGAGGACTATTCAGTTGAAGGGATGAAGTTAAGCATAGCTGTTGTGCCTGCTGGACTGCATCTTGATCGAACCATACATCTGGATGAACAACATCGTATGTGGCTGGTAGGCCACATAGTGAGTACGATTGCATATGAACGCAGAAAATGGCAGTGTATCCCGATGGTCTCCTCTGATTATACGAGTGAGCCTCCCTAGGATAAGAGTTGGAAGACACACTTAGACCTCTTAATAAACATCATATAGGACATTGAGCACAAAGGGAGTAAGATAACTTTCCTATGCATCACATGGATACACATTGGTCCTAAAAGTGCTGTGAAGAATCATGGAGGGTCTAAGGTTGTTGACATGAAGAGTATTTTCATCATTCCTAGGAACTATGGTACCATGACACAGTGTTCATGTTATCTCACCCCATACACCTAACCCATTTAGATTACGTTCTGTTACTGGGATTATCATACCCCAAACTCAGAAACTGGGCTCACAAAATTTTCGATCGCCGAATCTAGGGCCGACAGCCTCCGTAGAATCCCATTCTCGGCTTCCAGCGCCCATTTGCTAGGTTCCGATCCTGAGATGCTACGAGGAAGATTTTCAACATCAGTTTGATTCGTAATAAGTATAATCAAAGGCATAACCCACAAACAACAACCAAAAACTCTATTACATTTTCACTATGATAAAAAACTTTACAAGTACATTGAGCATAAATGGAAATACAATGATGATAGACCAAAAGCTTCAAAATAATCTGCCACATGCTCAAGCCTCAACACTGCTACGATCCAACGTCACCTGCACACAACGATCCTGTATAAGCTTATAGAAAGCTTAGAGGGTGGTGAAAGTGTGTGCATAAGGTAGTAATATGATCATGCAATATCAGAGTAATGCGGAATATGCCGATGGATCCATGAATACCATTAGCCGTACCAAGGCTATGCGATGTAAGGCATGAATGATGTCGACCATACCAGGGCTATGCGATGCAAGATGTAAGTCAAGCATACAATCCTCATCTAAGTCCACATATCAAAGCAGCTCAAATCTGGGATATCACTGGGGTCAAGTACATTCTAAACCAGATCGTCGCCCCATCGCACGCAATAAGTTATGTAGAAGAGACCTCAATATCCGTCTACCAATATCGGGCTCGACTCTTCGATAGCGGATCCATTCCTCGAGCTGGTCAAACTCAGCCTAGCTTTGCCCCCTACTCTCAGGCGGATAAGGCCGCACTCCATTCTAACTGACCATGACACAGTGAAAAGCGCGACCGTCTGGTAATCGGCACTCGGCGCTCCTGTACCCACTCGGTCTAGACATTGGAGCAACCTCTTGATACCATAAGGGTTTAGAAGCTTTCACTTAAGGATATGTATAACACCTCATGTAGAACAAGATTTTCGGTATCCAATTCTACTAACCATGATACGCCTATGGAGGATATGACCCTGATGTCGCTAGGGCGTACAGTACCATATCATATAATGCGAATGCATGAATCACACCATCCAGTCATGCAGCAATCCTGCGCATATCGTGCGCTCATATAGGGAAACACCGCCTATCCGAGAGCCCTTAAACAATCTGCCCAAAGGCATATGCTATGATCAGTCACTTCTCATATCAAGCATACATATGCTGCGTGTGATTATGAATCATGAAATTATACTAATCATTTTATGAAGTAATGCACTATTGTCATGCCCCAAACCCAGAAATCGGATTTACAAGAATACTGATAGTCGAATCCGGTGCCGACAACCTCCGTAGTACCCCATTTTCGACTCTTAGCGTTCATAAGCTAGATTTCGATCCTGGGATCCTACAAGGAGGATTTTATTTTTTTTTGTACATTTAACTCGTAATAAGCATAACTACAAGATTACTTAATTTGCCAAGGCAACATTATCATCACATATCCACTAATATAATCATTTTAGTACTATGCTGAAAGGAAAATACATAAATAAAAAATCAAGCTCCAGAGGACTGCTACACGCTCCAAGTTCAACACTGTGCAACCTAACATCACCTGCGCGCATCTATCGTGCATAAGCTTATAGAAAACTTAAAGGGTGGTGTAAGTGTGTGCACAAAGTAAGTGTCAAGTATTTAATACAATGCCATCATTATACAATACCGAAATTACTAGTAATCCATAAATCGTACATTATTGGAATAAGCAGAGATACTGATAAGATCATGAATTATCAGAGTAAACAAAAATACTGACCAGATCATAAATCATACGACGACAGATTCAGCAGAAGTATGAACAAGTCTATAAGTCAATCAATATCAGAATACACAATATAGAACAACTATGCACTAAGGAGTCATAAAGAGCCAAATATCGGATACCGAGGGTGTAATGCAATATACAAATCCTGCTGAGTCTGTTTAGGCCATATAAGTGCAGAAACATAGCAACCCAAATTGCTATATGCATGCAATATGCGATGCGAATGAAATGACCATACTGGAGTGTGAAGTCGGGATGATAGTATGTAGTATCGCATGCTACGGAGTCCACCACAAGGGACTTCTATCCAAACTAGTTCCATACCTAAATTTGGATAGTCAGACTCAATGTGGTAAACTCCTGATCTCAGGTTAGTCGCGCGCCCAACCGAAATTCTTGCCATAACGAAGGTACACAACAATTAGTTGTGCACCACCAGCCCGAGTGGATAGTGAATGAATGAATGAATGAGCATGCAACTCCTACTCAATAAGTCCACATATCAGTACGATTCCTCTCTGGGATCATCACCGGGGTTTAGTATACTCCAAATGGCACTGCCGATCTCCCTAGCCGTACAGTCCAAGTAAGCGTAAGAAACCTCACTATCCTCCTGGCCAATAGTCTACTAATACCTATCTGACACGTCGATAGCAGACCTATTCACGAGCTGGACAAACTCAGCCTAGCAATGCCCCCTGTGCTCGGGCGGGTAAGGCCACACCCCCTCCTAACCGACCATGGCACAGTGGGAGAATTCGACACTCGGGCACTCATATATCCACTCGGTCTCGACGTTGGGGCGTCCTCTGGTACCAAGAGGGTTTTAAAAATTTTCACCCAGGGCCATCTATGGTAGCTCGATGCTCGAACCAAACATTTTTGGTGTCCCATCTGGCCATCCACGATATGCCTGTGGAGGCTACAGTCCTGATGTCTCTAGGGCGTACAATAGTCATGTCACACAAACGCGAGATGCATAAGTCACACAGTGCAATTATGCATAAATCTTGTGCATACCGTGCGCTCATATGAGACAATCTCCACCTATCAGGGAGTCTCATAACAACATGCCCAATGACGTATGCAATGGTCAACCACATCTCATAATAAACATGTAGATGATGCGTATGAGCATGTATCATGATGCTATGCTGCCATATGCTCACAATCGGTACCAGTAACCAGCATCGACAATCGGCCTTGACAATGTAGACATTTAACCAACATTGCCCCCAAGGAATGACCCACATAGAGCCAAACATATCGTGGGCCCATAGCCTCACACAAGGGCCACATACATCAAGTGGGCCACATCACATGGGCCAAAAATACATCTCAATGGGCCTCATGTATGTCCTATTGGGCCTCGACCCATGGGCCTCCAATACATCAAAATGGGCCTCCTAGCATGGGTCTCATATATATCAAAGTGGGCCTCAGTGGATGGGTCATAACTACATCAAGATGGGCCTAATCATATGGGCCTCATATACATCAAGTGGGTCGCATCAATTGGGCCACAACAATGGGCCTCATATAATTTTAATGGGCCACATTAAATGGTCATATACAATCTCAATCGACCGTATCCTATGGGCCTCAAATATATCGTAATGGGCTTCATCATACGATCTAATACACATCATAGTGGGTCGAATACACGAGCTTAATATACATCACCATGGGCCATGACCCATGGTCCTTAAATACATCATAATGGGCTACGACCCATGGGCCTCAATATACATCAAGTGGGTCGCATTAATGGGTCTCATATACATCAAATGGGCCATGTGCCTGGGCCTCGAAATACATCAAGTGGGCTACACATCATGGGCCTAATACATATCACAATGGGCCTTGCCCTTAGGCCACGAGTACTTCACAATGGGCCTCAAACACGGGTCTAATATACATCATGAGGGGCCACATCCTATGAGCCTTAATTATATAACAATGTGCCATGTCCCATGGGCCTCAAATACATCATCATAGGTCACAACTCATAGGCCTCAAATACTAAACAGGTGGGCCCCATATACATTAAGTGGGCCAAATGGGGTAATCCATAGTTTAGCAAAATAAATGGACAGCGTGGTTGAAACATATTCATCATGGTGTGTCCCCTCCCCATGCCGATGGGTGGCGTGGTGAATACATACATCATGGCGGGTTCCCACAATACCCTGGACAGATGGACGGCTGGAGAACCACATACATTCAAGTGGGGTCCATGTCCTCAAGCGGCAGGATGGTTGCATAAAACAATACATCATGGTGGCCTTACGCCACTCGTCCAGATGGACAGTCGAATATAAAGCATGTACATCAAGGTGGGTCTCACCTGCCATGGACGGGGTGGATATACAGCACATCATCAGGGTGGATCCCAGGAATAGTCTGCCTAATGGCGTATGCTATGATTAGTCACTTCTCACATCAAGCATACATATGATACGTATGATCATGAATTATGGATCTCTACTAAACATGTGTTGTGGTGATGGGCTCTGTTCATAACGAAGATGGGCTTAGGTGGTCTACACACTATAAGTATGGACCTATCATTGGACCTTAAGGAGAGTCACAATGCAGATATTTAACCAACATTGTACTTATAATGTGGACATTAAACCATCACTGCTCTTAAGGCATAGTCCTCCATAAAGGTCAGCACATAAACCACGGTGGGATCACATTACAATGGGCCTCAACTCATGGGCCCTAGAATACCTCACAGTGGGTCTCAACCCACGGGCCTTAATACATGACAATGGGCCTCAACCCATAGGCCCTGATATATATCATAATGGGGTGCCTGCCCTGGATGACGTGGATTAAAAAAAAATACATCATGGTGCATCCCATCTAAATAGTTGGACAGTATGTATATAAAAACATATATATCATGTGGGATCCATGTGTACAACGGATGCATCAAGGTGGGCACCTCGAATGGACACAAAATACCTCAAAGTGGGCCCGACAAATGGGCCACAAAATACATCAAAGTGGGCCCAACAAATGGGCCACAAAATACATCAAAGTGGGCCTGACAAATGGGCCACAAAATACATCAAAGTGGGCCCGACAAATCGGCCACATAATACACCAAAGTGGGCCCAACAAACGGGCCACAAATACACCACAATGGGCCTAGTCACATGGGTCATACGTACATCAAATGGGCCACACCAATGGGCCCCATGTATATCAAATGGGTCACACCCAAATAAAAGTGGTGATAATGGTTTCCACCATTTAAGTTCCTAAAGCCTGCCATAACATATATTTTCCATCCAACATGTTCAGAAATTAACATAATGATAGATGAAGTGGACCCAATATCAGCTTGATAGGAAACTCCCATGGCCCTTAGAAATTTTGAACGGTGGACGTCATTGTCCACTACCTTAAATGGTGAGGTCCACTTGAACTTTAGATCTGACTTATTTATTTTTTATCTCAAGCCTGTTAAGACAAGCTTGCCAAATGGTTGGACGGTTTGGATACAACACATGCATCAAGGGTGGGGTCCACATGAGCTATGGATCTGACTCATTCTTTAGCTCACGCCATGGTATGAGCTTTCAAAATGGATGGACAGCTTGGATGCAACACATGCATCATGGTGGGGTCCACATGAAGGCCCACCAATTAAATGGACGGTTTGGGTGTAACACAGATATCAAGGGTGAGGTCCAATTAAACTTTAGATCAGACTCATTTTTAGTCTCAAGCCTAAAATGGGCTTTCAAAAATGGTTGGACGGTTGTGATGCAACACATGCATCATGGTAGGTCCCACTGTCCAAGTGGTGGATAGGGTGCAAAAACACATACATTATTGTGGGCTCCACCATCCGCCTGGACGGTGGAAATAAAACCCCCACATCAGTATGGGGCGGACGGTGGAAATAAAACCCCCACATCAGTATAGGTCCCATGTGGGACCCACCATAACAACTATTTTCCATCCGAGACATTGATAAGGTCGCACGGACCTGGATGAAGGGTAAAAATAAATTTCATCTTGATCTGAAACTTCTGTGGGTCCAAAATAGGTTTCAATGGTAGACGCTCAAACAACACTGTTTCCAATGATGTGGGCCACCTGAGTCTTGGATTCGGCTGAAACTTGGAGGGGACCCACCTAAGAAGGGGACCCACCAGATGAATGGGTTAGATGGAAAACAAACATCAGGGTGGGGCCCACGGCTGGAGCAGTGGGTTTGTGTCCGTCCGCCCGCCAGCCGTAGGTGTGGCCTGCGCCTCTGACACAGTAGCATTGCTGCTGCCGTGTATATATTTTTTTTGAAAAAAATCTATTTTTGGCAGTTTTTCATATGTGGGGCCCGCATCAAGTAGATCCATCCTATCCACTGGTTCCCATGGCCCTAGACAAGCCAATCAAGCTCAATATCTGATATGTTTCGGCGTATAAAGATATCAAGGTGTATTTCAGAGGTTAAAAGACTGTTTGCTATGTTACGGCCCGCCAGGACATTGGATCAGCTTCATTTTTTTTTTTGCTCAACGTTTAAAATGATCTAAGGAAAAGGATGGACGGTGTGGATTAAAAACATATATCAAGGTGGGGCCTATATGAGTGACCCTCCTCCAATGTTTGCAACCCAAGCCAATATTTGTGTTTTCTCTAACGTCCAGCGTCCAGGGAAGCTGGACGGTGTTTCTATGCGAAGGTGGGCCTGCTCAGATGGGCCACCACATGATGCATGGTGAGGGTACAACACATATAAGGTGGGCCTTGTTTATAGATGGTTGGGATGAATTACATACTTCATGGTGGGGTCCATCCGGATGGGCCACACTGCCATATTATTACCCAAAATGATAGAGAGAGGGAAAGAGAGAGTAAGAAGCACCCACCTTAGGATCTTATCTTCTTCTTCCGCCTATAGCCTCTAGAGCTCCAATAGATGGACTTCAACGATTGAGATCGATCATGGACGGCGGAGATGAGAGTAAAGAAGGTGGGCCACACTAGCTTCTTCTCTTGGGAGCCATGAACGTGGGTTGCTTTGGAGAGAGATGGAGTTTAAAAAATGAGGGAGAGAAGAGAGAGATAGGTGATGGGAGAGAAGAAATGGTGAGTGATGTGAGTAGGTACTTTGTTATAAGAAAAGGTTGAGTTTTGGGGATGGTGGTTGTACTTGGGGATGGGTGTGAGTAATGGTGAGTGATGAGAGTGTACTTGACATTTGATGTGATGGATTCTCTTGGGACTTGCAACACGCGGTGTTTTCTTTGAACTGAATGCGGGCCTACATCTCCTGGCCCGGGTATTGTCTCTGCGCGCGAGAGGTGGCATCGGAACCGCGGCGATGGTGCGATTGTACTGGTACAAGTCTCGGGTCGAACCAACTCAGACTGACAGGATCCATCTCAGGATTGCGTGCAGATGCCGATTACAGATCGTGAGTCACCGAAATTCGATCGGAATGACCGCGAAAGCCTAAGGAACAGTACGAACCAGGATACGGGTCTTACAACTATCCTTACAATGCAGATGGTCTAGATGGACTACACACAACAAGTACGGGCCTATCAATGGGATCTAAGGAGAGTCGTAATCTGGAGATTTAACCAACATTATACTCACAATGTAGATGTCAAACCATCATTGTTCCCAAGGCATAGTCTGTCGTAAACATCATTACATAAACCATGTTGGGATCACACATTGCAATAGACCTTAGATACATACCATTGAGCCATAAATACTTCAAATGGGCCATATCATATGGGCCTTATATTCATCAAGTGGGCCACATCAATGGGCTGCACCAATGGGCCTTATGTATATTGCAATGGGCCATAACCCGTGGGCCTTAGAATGCATCAAAATGGGCCTTGTAACATGGGCCTTATGTACATTGCAATGGGCCATAACCCGTGGGCCTTAGAATGCATCAAAATGGGCCTTGTAACATGGGCCTTATATATATCAAAGTGGGCCTAATACACCTCACAAAGAGGGGCCTATCATACATCAAGTGAGTCGCACCATCTCACCATTCATCTAGCCTTAGGGATCAATTAAGAGCACTTCAAATAAATCATAACGCAAGATAATCTGGACCATACTCCAAATAACAGTGGTGATAATGATTTCCACCATTGAAACCCCTAAGCCCTACCATAACATTTATTTTTCATCCAATCTGATCATAAGGTCGCACAGACCTGAATAAAGGAAAACAGTTTAAATGTTGATCTAGATTCTCTGTGATGCTTAGAGGATTTCAATGGTAGACGTTCAATGCTCCACTGTATTTAGTAGTGACCCACCTGATAAGTAGATCTATCTTTTTTTTTTTTTTATCCCAAGCCTAGATGAAATCTAGCCAACTGGATGGACGGCCTAGATATATCACATATATTAGCGGTGGGTCTCACTCGAGAGACAGATGGGCGTGGTGGATATAACACATGCCACGTTGGGCCCACAAAACTTGTTGGTTCAATAGAGTAGCTATTTAGCTGCTGCATGTGCGCCAACCAACCTGCTTCAATAGTAGGTGGGGTCCACAGTCACCAAATAGATGGACGGTTTGAAGATCATATAAATGCCATGGAGGACCCACCGTCAGAGAGGGTGGACGGCTGGTTAATGCACACGCCATGTGGGACCTACATATTGATGACGTTTAGAGAGAGAGAGAGAGAGAGAGAGAGAGAGAGAGAGAGAGAGAGAGAGAGAGAGAGAGAGAGAGAGAGAGAGAGAGAGAGAGAGAGAGAGTAGCTGTGTGGCTGCTTTAATGAGCAACAACTACCCTTTTACTTTTTTAAAAAATAAAAATAAAAATAAAACGGAGGTGGGTCCCACGTAGGGCCCACCACAATGGCATGGTAATATATGTATATATATATATATATTATATAGTATACTATATCATATATATAATATAATATAATATATAATATACATAATATAATATAATATATATTACATACCTCTAACGTCCAGGCCTCGGACGGCCTGGACAGCTACACATCACAGTGTTGCCCCACCGTGGGGTGGGTCCCACCGTCCAAAGATGGTGGACGGCTGGGATGAAACACATGGAATGGTGTGGCCCATCAAAATGGGTGGACGGTGTAGGTGGGTCCCATGGACTTCACTGTACACTGCATGGTTAGCCACCCTTACAAGGAAATCGATGCCAAGGCCTTAATGTTGCAACGAGGTATCTTTCACCTAGTCTACCACTTGAGGTATAGATCAGGGTGTAGAAGTGGGCCCCACAGGGACATGGTCCACCATCCAGAATGGTGGACGGTTTGGATAAGGCACATACACCATGGTGTGGCCCACCAAATTGGATGGACGGTCGTGGATGGGTCCTATGGACCCATGACCTTAGCGTTGAAAGGAGGTATCTCCACTTAGACTGCCAGTTTGAGCTATGGATTTGGGTGTATGTTAGCACCCCTGCTAGGGATCGAAACCAAGACCTCAAGTGTTGAAACGAGACATCTCCACTCCGTCTACTAGTTGAGCTAGGGATCTGGGTGTGGGTGTGGGTCCCACGTACATAGGAGGGCCCCACATGAACGTGGTCCCACCGTCCAGGTGGTGGACATTTGGATACAGCACATACCTCATTAGTGTGGCCCTTTGGAGGGGTGGAGGTCGGAGGTGGGTCCCATGGAATCCACCGTCAGTGCACCCTCCATGCTAGTACACACTCCATGTTAGCCACCCTCAACAGGGATCAATACCAAGACCTCCAGTGTTGAAACGAGGCATCTTTCACTCGGTCTGCCACCTGAGCTATGGAGCTGGGTGGGCCCACATCATATCACACTTCACTGGCAGCCACCCTCACCATTAGTCACCTCAAGGTGGGCCCCCATGGACGGTTGGGATGGCATATAAACATCATGGTGTATCCCACATAGATGGGGTCCACCTTTAGATGGCATGGATGATGTACACACATTAGGTGGGCCATAATCATAGAAAGAAAGAAAGAGAGATCAGAGACAATAGAGGTGATGGAGGGGCCCCGCCACTATGGGCCCCTCTTTGATACAAAATATACATCAATGTGGGTCCACATACATGAACCCTTAAATCAAATAAACGGATGAAAGAAAAAAATCAAAGATCACCCACCGGCTTCTTCTTACACCTTAGGCTTCCTTAGCTCCTTGGCTTTGATTCCAATGGAGGAGATAAGGTTTGGATGGTTGAGATGGGAGATGAAAGGATAGGAAAGTGGGCCACCTTTGTTGCTTGGGAAGGCTTGGAGAGGCTCATACGTATGGTGCTTTTCTTGCTTGGAAATGAGCTTGGAAAAGAGAGAGAGAGAGAGACTTGTAAAGGGAGAGGAGTGATGGGTGATGGAGTGATGGATGTGGTGGTGATGGGTGTGTAAGATACTTTTTTGACTTTGGAGGTATTTTGTGTAAGAAAGGTATGGGCTTTGCAAGAACTTTTTAACTTTTGTGGTTGCTTGGGGATGGGTGTGAGGTGATGTGTACTTGACATGTTAAGATTGATGGATTGACGGATTGATGTGACAAGTCGTAGAGATTCTCTTGAGTTTCGCAACGCGTGACATTTTTCTCACACCGAACGTTGGCCCACATCTCCTGGCCAGGGTATCGCCTTGGCACGCGAGTCGCTGCATCCGAACCGCGGCAACAGCGCGATCGCTATGACACAAGTCTCGGGTTGAGTCGACTCGGGTTAACGGCCAGTGAATCAGGGTCGTACGCAAATACCAGTTAAGGGTCGAAGGTTTCTGAAATTTGACCGAAAAGACCGTAGAAGTCTACGGAACGGTACGATATAGATTAAGATATGATTCTTACAGGGATTCGAGTTACTTCTAGGTTTAGGAGACAACTAAGTATGATTGGAGTAATGAGTTTTGTCTAATGCATGAGCTCTAATCGAATACATGGGGGATTATCACAAACAATATGACAGCTATTGAAAAATTGATGAATTAGTTCCAATTGATAAGGCCCACTAAGATTGAGTATATTTTGCCACCCTATAACTTCTAAGAGGAGATCCACTCCGAATGGTTCAATAACGCTATTAAGCACAATGCACTCTATTATTGTAACATGTTCCCAAGTCAACTGATTGGGACAAGACTGACATGTTTCTGGATGCTTATTCTTTGATTTGGACGTTTTGGAATGAGTAAGAGCCTTACCTTTGCCTTTCACCATGGTTCTTCTTAGAGGGGAGCTCAGGAAGACAGGTAAGGATAGGAAGAAACAACCAGCGAAGAGAAGAAACAAACTGATAGATAAATCTGATGCTCGTTTCTCTTTTATAGTAGAGTGTTAATGATATTGATATCGCATCGATGTTATCAAAAGCATACTCATAAATGTACTGAAACTGTGTTGATGACCGTTGGAAAGGATCAAAAGTTAATAACCAGCAGATATCGAGATAGTTTGGATTTATAACCATTTGAAGAGACCGACGGTTATTATATTGCATTTCTAAAATTCATCGATGATATTGAGACTTGTCCGATTTCATTGATTATGAAGGGAAAAAAATCTCTTTTAATATGCAGAATATGGTTAAGACATAAAGGTATACCAATAGAGTATATGTTTAATCACACAAAAATAAGAAGGCCATAGTCCTCAGATATGCCTATTCAGCTCATGTTAGACTTTAACTTGTCATCAAATTGCACATACTCCAATTGATTTCTGAAGGTTGCTAAACCGGTTTGCATCTAGTAGTTTAGTTAGTATGTCAGCAAGTTGATTTTCTGTAGACGCATAGTCTAACACTATGATCTTTTCCTCAACAAGTTCTCGGATAAAATGATGTTTAATGTTAATATGCTTGGTCCGAGAATGTTGAACGAGATTTTTTAAAATACTGATAGTACGAGTGTTCTCACAGAAGAGAGTCATAGTTGACTGCTCAATCCCATAATCCAGTAGCATCGGTTTCATCCAAAGGAGTTGAGCACAGCAACTGCCTGCAGCAATGTATTCGGCTTTGGCAGTGGACAGGGATATCGAATTCTATTTCTTGCTTTGCCAAGACACTAAACAATTTCCAATATAGAAACATCCACCACTGGTTGACTTGTGATCATCTAAATTTTCAGCCCAGTCGGCGTCTGAGTATCCAGTAATGATGTTAGATGTTTCAAATGGATACCATGGACTGAAGACGGTTGTTCCAGCCACATACTTGATGATTCTTTTAACCGTTGCAAGGTGAGATTCCTTGGGATCAGCCTGATATCACGCACATGCTCCTACACTAAATGATATATCTGGATGACTTGCAGTTAGATATAATAAGCTTCCTATCATGCTTCGATATTGGTGTTGATCCACACTTTTCCCATTTATATCTTTGGAGCGTTTGAGTGTGGTGCTCATGGGAGTATGATAAGTACGACCAGATTCAAGTCCAAATCTTTTAACTAGATCTTTTGTGTATTTGCTCTGACATATAAAGATCTTATTATGTAATTGCTTCACTTGTAGACTTAAAAAGAAGTTTAACTCACCAACCATGCTCATTTTAAATTCAAACTTCATGAGATTAGTAAAATAATGAGCAGTATCTTCACATGTGGAGCCAAAGACTATATCATCCACATAGATATGGGCAATGAGCAATAAATTCTCTGTCTTTTGAGTGAATAATATTTTATCTACAATACCCTTATAGAATTTGTGGTCCAGAAGAAATTGCATTAGATGTTCATACCAGGCATGTGGTGCTTGTTTAAAATCACAAATTGCTTTGCTTAATCGATAAACATGTCAAGGATACTTGTTCCACATAGACTTCTTCTTCAAGTACTCCATTGAGAAATGCACTTTTAAAATCCATTTGGAACAGTTTAAATTTCAAAGCACATGTAATTGACATGAGAATCCTGATTGACTCAAGACGAACTACAGGAGCAAATGTTTTATCAAAGTCAATGCCTTCTATTTGTGAATATCCTTGAACCACCAATCTTGCTTTATTCCTAATCACATTGCCAAATTCATCAGACTTATTCTTGAAGATCCATTTGGTTCCAATGATAATTGTATCAGGTGGCCTAGGAACTGGTTATCTTACCTCATTTCTTTGAAATTGTTGAAGTTCTTCTTACATAGTATTTATCCAAAATTCATCTTGAAGAGCTTCCACAATATTTTTGGGTTTAATCTTTGAGGTAAAGCAGAAAGGACTATAAATATTTTCTATTTGACATCGAGTTCTTACACCATCATTAGGATCTCCAATGATTTGATTTAGAGGGTGATCTTTAATGATGGGTATGCTTGACGACAGTTGAGGTTCATTAGATGTAGTAGTTTTGTTATCTGATTTTCCTAGAATGCATGAGTCCACATCATCTTCCAATTCATTCAAGGAACTCTCTTCTTCATGAGGTTGGTCATCAACCACCACATAAATTGATTCTTGAATGGAGAGTGTTTTTAGATTATATACTATATAAGCACGACCATTGAAGGCATATCCTAAAAAGATGCCCTCATCACTTTTCGATTCAAACTTACCTAGGTGTTCTCTGTCTTTCAGGATATAACATTTATTACTAAAGACACGGAAGTATTTCACGCTAAGTTTTTTTTTTTTCATACCATATCTCATATGGTGTTTTGTTCGAGCCTACTCCTAAGTATACTATTTATTATATAATAGGCGGTATTGACCGCTTCAGCCCAGAATATTTTTCCCATATCCTTTCCATTCAGCATAACCGAACCCATTTCTTACAACACTCGATTCTTTCTTTCAACAACTCCATTTTGCTGCGGAGTTTTTGGGCTAGAAATTCATGGTGAAATCCTTTCTCATCACAATATCTTTGAAATCGCTCATTTTTAAATTCACCACCATGATCACTCCTGGTACGCTTTATGTAGTATCCTTTCCATTCCTGGTACGCTTTCTGTAGTATCCTTTCTCATTTTGGAGTCGCTTTGCCAAGGCTACTAATTCATCAAAAGCATCAGATTTTTCTCGAAGAAAAGCGACCCAAGTAAATCTGGAGTAATCATCCACTACCACCAAGAAGTATCTTTTCCTGCCATGACTTTCAACCTTGGTGGGACCCACTAGGTCCATATGTATCAGGTCCAAAGGTTTTAATATTGTTATGGTGGTTGTCTTTTTATTCCAATGTTTATTTGTTTACCCTTTAGAAAATCACCACATATAATATTTTCTTCCTTTTTAATCTTGGGAAGACCCCTCACTAAGATTTTCGAACTTAACTTGGCTAAATTTCGATAGTGCACGTGACCCAGCCTTTGGTGCCATAGTTTGGACTCACTTTTCACAGCCATATTACATTTTGTGGACAATACATTCTCATTGCTACTTTCAATTACGTAGCAGTTGTCACTAGTGCGTAAACCTTTCATGATAGGTTTTCCAGTTTGATCTGTGATTCTACACTCATTTTTTGAGAAGGTGACCAAGTGTTCTTTGTTGCATATTTGTGAGATACTAAGGAGATTATGTTTTAGACCTTCTACACATAGAACATTTTTAATCTTGGGGAGTCCCGGTCCAACTATTGTTTCTTGCCCAATTATTTTGGCGGAGCTCCCATCTCCAAACATGACTAATCCACCATCAAAGTCTGAATAATCACAAAAATGGGTTTGGTAACCAGTCATGTGTCTGGAGCACCCATTATCAAGGTACCATTTTAAACTATTATAAACTTTCAGAGCAGTGTGGATTACTAGACAATTATTTTGACTGCTCACATCTTCTAGACTTACACCATTTATCATGATTCCAACTTCAATCATGATCACTCTCTAGGCAGTGAAGCCCTTAAGAGAGACCCGCTCTGATACCAATTGACATTATGATAATAACCACTTTAATAGAAGTGGGAATACGCTAAGGTGTCCTAGATGGGGGTGAATAGGACTTTTTAATATTTTATGATGATTTAAAACCTATCAACCCAATCCTGTATTAATGTGCAAGTATCAGGATTTCTTCAATGTAACTCTAATGGCTTCCAAGCAAAATAGAGGATCCAATCATAAGGCTATTCAAAACCTAAACAAGATGAGGAACATAGTTTATGATGGATGTGACTGTGTTGAGATGTAATTCTAATTCGTTCTAGGTAATCATGTATGCATGCATTATGAGAACATTCAGAGAAATCACACAGGTATTAAAAGTAAATAGCAATCCCAAACGCAGTTATTTTTATAGAGGTTCGACTATGTGTCTACTCTACTTTCAACAGACGCACTTAACCCTTCAGTGTACTGGATCTGACTAACGGAGGTTTCAAGGTTTACCTCAAACCAGTACAACCTACACAAGGATGACTCTAGGACCTACACAAGGTACTTAACATGTCTCCACGAGACACAAGTTTATGCCCCACATAGGAGCAAGGGTCAACACATAACACTCAGATTTTAAGCTGCATAGGCCAAGGATCCACACATGGAACCTAGAGTTTATGCCCTATACAAGAGCAAAGGTCAACACACAAGACCTAGGTTTTATGCCACACAGGCTAAGGACCCACACAAGGAACCTCAAGTTTATGCTCCCTAGGAGCAAGGGTCAACACACAGCACCCGCACATATTCTCTTATCAGAGGCCTCCTATGAGGACTTGAAAAGGGTGAGAATCACTTGTGACCCAATCCTACATAAAGGAATTATCAGCAGGGTCTCTAGACTCTAATGACTTACAGATAAGTAGATGAGCCCCATTAAACACTTTGATGAAGATCTCCTTCTTTGTTGATGAAGACACTTCAACTCCCTTGAACCGCAACACAGATGATGCTCCAATGTATAGTGACTAGTTGGATCAAGGTTATGTTGAAATCGTACTCTATTAAATGTTTTTCTATTTTAGAAGTAAAGTGATTCCAAGCATCTAAGCATTTAAAGTATCTCTGCTCAATGATTTACCATTAAGGTAGCAGCTGGATGATCCTTGAATGCGAAAGTTCATTTCCCAATCCACTCTATTGAATATCAATGATGAGGGTGGACTGGAGGGTGAACTCCCATGAGAGAAAAGGGATTTAGGGTAGGTGATTTGAATTAAACACACAAAAGCTATATCTATCTTCTCTCTATACAACTTAAGGCAAGTGCTCATTAAATAGGCAAACAGTTCCAATCAAAATAAAATATTCATATTTTTTATAGAGTTCAATATCATCGAGAAGGCTTCAATATCATCAAACGTATACTCTCAATAATGTTAAATGACCGCTCGATGACACAAACTCAATCTGTCAAACGATTTTGAACCTTTTTGCCAACTGATCGAGGATATCGAAGATGCTTCGATGTCATCAGATTTCAAACTCTGATGTCATTGACATATCGTTTCGATTCCTCGACATTTAAAAACATAAAAGTAGACTTGCCTTTGAAAGTTAACAGGTTTTTGATATGATCGAGCATCCCTCATATCATCTAATTTTGAATATCGATGATATCGATACCGGTTTTGATTCATTGATCTTTTCAAGGAATTTTCCTATAAACTCGCTGGACATTTTATGTCCCAATTCAATGACATTGTCCTGGTCTCGATATGATTAATCTTTGAATATCGATATCATCAGGTGATCCTCGATACTTCGAACAATTAAAAGATTTTACAAAAAAGCTTGCTGGTCAGATTTGTGTTCCAATCCGATATCATCGATGGTCCATCGATATCATCGAGCTTTGAATTTTGAAGATATCGAGGCACTATTCCGGACATCGAAAATCCCATGATTTCCCTTAATTTCTTGCTGTACACAAACTGACCAGATGTCAATTTTATTAAGCCATTTCGATGAACTCGAGATTCAAAAGTCGATGATATCAATTCTGTCATCGATTCATCGAGAATTCAACACAATATTCATTTTGGCTGCTGGACATCTGAAGTCCGCATTCGATAACATCGAGTGTGTTTCGAGGACATTGATAACAGAGTCTGATTTCATCGAAATACTGTTGATAAATCAACATAGATTGAAAACTTAGAGATTTTTCTAATTTTACCAAACAGATTTCACACATTAAAACCTATGTTGTTCTAACCATGTTTAAGGGTTTTATATAACTGGTGTTTTGGGACATGGAATTTGAGGCTAGGTTTACCTTTGACGCGTCTGGGGCACACATCCAGTTGAGGCATACGCTTGAATGATCTTCCTATGGGGCTCACTTGTCTCGCTGACTCAACACTCATGCTAATTGACAAACTAGGGTACTTTCAACTTTAATCTCCTTGACCCCTCAACCAAGTGGGACACACATAATGGATGAGCTAGATTCATGAACCACATCTCTGTGGGCCCAACAAATGATTATGAATATTTAATGGAGGGTAACCCTCTCAACTTATGTGTGGTATGGCCCACTTTGATGTTGGTGTTATGCCACTTGATCCACCATGGCTATGACATGATGTATATTTAAGATCCTCGCCGTTTATTTATTTTATCAACCCTTTTGATGGTATGTTATCAAGAATTAGGCCCATCCAATGATTAGACAGCCGTACGTTCTGAAATAATACAAATTGAACTCTCATCATTAAAATTTTATTATGGGCCATTCTGATTATGTATTAGATATTCAACTCATCCAACCCATGTACTAGGTCCCCTTTAGGCCATTACCCCAAAGATCATCATTCCAACTTGAAATGGACCATATAATATAAGGTTGTGAGAATGAATGACTAGTCATTGAATCCAACCTAAGACCACCATGGTGTATCTATTTAATCCATCCAGACCATCCACTTCCTCATATCATTTTAGGATTAGGACTAAAATCAAAGTAGACCTAAGTTTTAAGTGGGTTACACACAACTTAACCTCGTGAGAAAGCCCTATGTGCTCCATCGCATAGAACCCATTGTAAATTCCATTGATGTGTGGGCCCAAAATTATTAAGGCCCATTTTGAGTGAATGTCATGTGGGCCCATCAATGGTAGCCTTTGTTGGGCTAACCATTGGCCCTCTATAGCAAGAGTTTGTGATCTCCATGTGTTGAATGTATGCTATCTTGAATCATGTGAAATTGTGTTGTGTGTATAGCCCTTCACCACTTGGCATGTGTATAGGTTGTATTGTGTTACTGCCCTAAATTACCTAATTATATGATGAGTGCATAACCCTTCACCACTTGGCACTTTGGTTAGAGTGTGGCCCTAAGTAGTAGGATCATATGACATGTGTTTAAACCCATAAACATGTTTAATTATAACAAATATGTAGACTCTAGTGGTGTGAGGATGTGATATATGTGTTTGGCCTCTTAATCATGTGGGCATGTGACATATGTATGGCTACCTAATCATATGCAATTGTGGAGTATATGTAGTTATCTAACCGTATGATTGTGAAATGCACACAAGGTTAACCAACTACATGAAGTCAGATGGCATTGGTGACCACCTAATAATATGACCACATGCTTATGGGCATAGCCATGGTCACCTAAATCATAAACAATTGGGTTGTACGTGCAGATTTTCTTAGTCATGAGAATTATGATTTAGGTTGGATTATACAACTTCATAATGGAGTGACCCTCAATTCGGTGTCATGCGACATAAATACAAGCCTTACATTATGCTCATAGGTGAGGCAGATGCGGGGACCACTAAACTATATCTCATGTGCTGGAAGCTAGTTCCTGGCCTCTTGATCATGTGATACTGAATCTGAGTCATTCTCCGTATGAAGTATTGGACAGTCATAGTTTAAGAGTTAGTGTAACCGGGTATATTGGATATGCTTGTGATTGTGCTTTGGATGCTTTGAGATGTGGTCACTAGACCATGATACTAATTATATGTCCATTCAACTAAGTGAAATTATGGCATCGACAATCTGACCATGTGAGAGCTTAATAAAGTGGTTTCCCATAGATGTATGAGTTATGGTGTAGTAAAAATAAGTAACCATGTGACCTTAAATCCTTTATTATGGCAAGTAGAGTGACATTTGTATGGCCTCTCAACCATATGGAATTCTGATAATGGAGTGGCCATAAGACCATGTGGGCATGTGAGAATTGTGTGATTACTTAGACTTATGGATTATGCTAATGGTGTAACCTCTTGGGTATGTGAACTTAGGAGGTGTGTCAGATTGATTATAGACCCTACCTTGATGTAAATATTACATATTTCACCATTTATCCATTAGGCTAGCTTATTCTAGAACATGATTCCAAAATGACCTAGATCCAATTCCTAAATAAGTCAGATGATATGAAATAGTGTTAATTGAATGTATAACTTTCGAACACTTGTGAACCCACTTAATGTACATATTTTATTCACACCGTTCAATTATTTTGCCAACCAAACAGTTCCCCGCTGACGTGTGCCTTATGCATTTGAACTATTCTTTCTTTTACTACCTTAATGTATGTGAGTTACCTATACTATTTACTTGTTGGGACCCACCGTAATGTTTGTGTGTAGACCTATCTGCTTGCAGGACCACTTAGAAGTAGAACCCACTACGTTGTAACAAACCCACATCATCCAACCGTGACTAACTTTTATGTTTATATTATATACCCAAGTCATTTAACTTAGGGCTCACTGTATCTTATGAGGTTTACCTATTCCTTCCAAATCATTGTAAAACTACTATGATAATTATTTATAAATTCAACCTACTAACAACTCACTTAAAGGTAAATTCCACCACATTATGTGAGTTTCACTAGCACCATCCATCCTGTGGCTCATTTACTATATATTATATCTATGAATTTCATCTCATAACCACTTGGTGCATGTATTGTGCGTCACCACTACTCATTAACCATAAGGCCTAGTTAGGGTATAACCATGTGGTCTCAATAGAAGAAAATCATGTCGGACCAAAGCCGCTAATGGAATTTCTATCTTGCGGAGGATATGGTGTAATTCTAAATACAATTAATGCTTATGATTATGATAGCCATGGATGATATTAGTGATGTTAGTGATTATGGTTAATAGAAGTATGTGATTTAATATCTTGATTAATGTTGTTCCACTTCCTAGCATACTAAATTGATCTACTTAATCATGTTGATATTAATCATACTCATGCACCATGGAATGATGGTGTGTGCAAGTGTACTTTAATACATTCGTTCATGTGTAAGATGTCCTCTTCAGTTTAGTCACATGACCATGGATTGATATAATTGAGAGTGACACATGATGATTATATGTCATTTTTGGCTTAAAGGTTAAGCAGACCTTAAAATCATGGCATTATATGCATAGCACATACCTATGAATGTATGCCTTATCATAATTGCTTGAATTCATGCATAATCATGCTATACATGATGATCGCAATACCACAGTCATGCCATACAAGATCAGTTATATTTTGATGATGAAATGTACATCTATGATGATGACTTGGGTTATTCCTGAAAATGAAGGGGACACCAAAAGTGTGGAAATAGTAGGGAATGATGTGCTCCTTGGGTTGAAAGTCCCTAAACCCTGATGCTAGCTAGGGATACCTCATCGTCGGGCCGAGTGGATACATGGGTTATAGATTTGACTCCCATTGACGAGGTCAAGCTGAGAAGAGGTGGGTCCAACCTGCTTAAGGGTCGAGGTGCAAATAGGGACCATTCTAACTTTTCGGTGAGGAGAAGCGCGAATGAGGTCTACTACTGGCATACAGGGTGGAAGTCCACCGCAGGGCGGGTATGCAAAGTTGATTGCTGGTGTCTGGTGCATGGGTGTCGACCATGGTATTTTCCTGAGATATACAGTTATGATATGGCATGATAATATGATGATAATGATGTGATTATGGATGCGTGTAATACGGTTATGGCTGTGGTATAGGAGAAATGAAAATATGACTTGGTGATGCTGGTAGCATTGACTTGGAGTGTTCCTATGTTGATATGCATTGCATTGGCATTGGCATTATACCTTACATACTACACGCCTTTCACCATACATGATTTCTTCATGGCATATTTATCTTTCTTGCATGTAGGATACACTACACACATGAGTGTACTCACTAGGCTTTTTGCCTAAGATTGCTATTTCCCATTTTTTCAGGGTTGGAGTAGCTTGGAAGACTTAGCTTTCTCGATGCGTTGCATCTATTTTTTGATTTGACAATGTTGACGTTGTGTACCTTTTAGAAAGAATTGTACTTGTAACCATCAGGATTTATAATGCAGAGTGTTACTTGATATTTTGATCATGGATCTTCATGCTCAGGTATTATTATATGTATATATAAAAAAATTCAGTCAGAAATCTTCCCTGTGGTGCGCCAAACTCGGGACATGGTGTATGTAAGTTGAGTACCAAATTTGGGGCATCACAGAAGCTGTTTGTCCCCAGATTTTGGGCGTGACTTAACTTGTATTATCATGTTTTGTAAAACGTTAAGACATTAGTTCGTAAAAGTTTTTGGGTAACCACTTGAAATCTTAGTTATGTATATTTGGACTCCCTCTTATATTTAAATTTTTTTATTTGCTAAAATTGTTAACTCTGATTATATATATATATATATATATATATATATATATATATATATATATATATATATATATATATATATATATACACGTGAAATTTGAGTTACAGTTAAAGGTTAACACTCAGGTTTTTGGAAAACGAGTAGTGTACTCAAGTTTTGAGAAATAGGGTGTTACAAGGAACTTCACGAACTTGAGTTTACAGCTGCACAACTGAGTTCCAGAATGTCACTTATACAACATAGATAATGATAAATGCATGTTGTCTGTAGAATGACATTAAATAAGATTGAGACTAAACCAAAACAACATATCATACTCCAGAGACAGTTAAATTAGCAAGCGGAAGACTGTGATAAATACATAAAATATATAATTGATTGTAAGTCTCCAGAGTGTGAACATGTTACCAGGTTAATTAAATACATGTATACTCCAAAAATGGAAAGAAAAGAATATACATGAGTGCTCCAAAAATAAAATGACAAGTGTTAAGGCATCTAATCAACCTACCTGTAATCCCGTCGATCAAAACACGGAGGAGAAGTTCTCCTCATCATCATATAAGTCCGGCTCCACTTCACAAGTAGTGCCATCACCTACAACTAAAGTAGGGACTGGTGGGTGTTCGAAACACCATCCCGTAACGTGAGAGTGAGTGATCAACTTAGTGGGATAAGAGATCAAAGATTAACCTGTTATCAAATCAATCATGCGATAATAATAAAGCAATCAATCAAACATTCCTAGATACTGTTGTTAATATATGCATGAAATGACATGATGATGCCTTCACCGACATACTCCCTCATACGGCACCATCTTACGCCTGCGGCATGCTTGCGTTCCTCAGTGCTCCACATCTTCCAGGCACATGCAATGCGATATGGATAATGCTTACCGAGTTATTATTAGTCCTTTCATTTAGCAGTATTGGGAAACTAAGGTACTTTCCTCATGTCAATCCCAACACAGATCCTGTCTAGGGTCGTCACTCCTAGTAATCTCATACGATGTTAAATTTATAGGTCGCTGCAAGGGCTGCCAGGGCTATTGCTCGCACTCGTTGCACCGCTCCCCTATCACCTTATCACTATAGGCTTAATGTACTCTCATTGCTACGGAAGGGTCGTCGCCTCCCATAGACATAGAATACGCTCGCGGTCACTACAAAGGGCTCGTCACCTGATCAGTGTAGGTCGACAGCTCGAATGTAGTGTCCCATACCACCACAATCGGCTCACGAGTCATAGGTGCTCAATGGTCACTATGGGGAGGTTTGTGGCCCCAGCGTAGGACGACAGCTTGACCACGGTGTCCCATACCACCATGCCCGACTCATGAGTCTTTATGGATCAATGTACCATGGTTAACAGGGTTTTCAATGGTAAGTTCAGTACCCTAGGTTGAAGCAGTTATGACTCATACATGGTGAACATACAACGGCCAGTCGGGTTACTTGACGGGCTCGACTAGTATGAGCGCATCTCAAGTCGAACGATATGAAGTGCGTGAAACACTTCGTGTGGCCTAACCACTGCCGCCAACTCAAAACACGACTCTCGTTCATCGACACGTCCTCCGTGGCAACCAGAAGCCAACCACGAATTTGATCCATTACCGACTTCCTGGACTAACGTATAGCCCCAAACATTTGTAAGTCAACATCAGTAATCATATGAGGGTAATGGAAATGAAATACAGCAATATAAGCATGTTGAAACATGTTATAACATACCACTTAAACAAATCATCCAACACATGCATTATACATATATATGATGAAATCAATACATATAGCCAACATGGTGAAAATCATATACATCAGCATACTACTTGAGAATTCAATCTCAAAACTCATTCACAACTCCATTTACTCAATACATATTAGTACAAACATTTATACAAACACTTAGTCTACACACTTTAGTCTACATAGCGTATGTCGACCCAAAGTGCGCATTAGGGCAAATCTCTTCGCCAAACCAATCATGCACGCATTCCTAATATACTAACATGAAAAGAAGCCATGGCAAACATTTCAGCAAAATATGGATGTAAACAGTATTTCTTACAAATGACTAAAATGCCCTAAATCTCATATTTTCCATACATTTACAAAACGGAAAATGGATAACATGTTGTACATGTCAAACGGCGTTGCCGTCGATAATCTACTATTAAAGGACATTGAAAGCTTTGAAATCAGTCAATCAAAGCATCTAAAATCCTCACCTTTTGCCCTAGACGTGTATCGTTTCGATTTGAACGTATACGCTTCGTCAACAGCGTACAGGAGACCTAATATACAAGACGTATAAGCTACTTCGCTAACGAATCGAAGGAAACCCCAAAACAGCAAGTAGTTAGGGTTTTCTTACCTAAGAGTGCGTTGGAAATCACCAGGAAAGTGATTCGAACACGTTGCTTCGGTATGTGCAAAAGGTGGAGCAATCGGCAAGAAGATCTCTCACAAGGTCTCCCACAATCTCTCACTTTCTCTCTCTCTCTCTAGCTAGGGTTTCTAGCAAATTCGGATGGGTGAGATATGTGAGGGTTTAAAGCCCTTATATAGGCTAAAACCTCACCTATTTAGACTTAGGAATAATGTATACTTAAGTTATAACCAAATCGGGGCTGTTTCGATCCAAAAGAGCATTTCGAGAGGTCCCCTGGTCGAACGCGATCGGACTTAAGCTCATGGTCACTGGATGTTGCTCACCCCCATTTTTCAGTCCGGCAGAGTTCATAGATCGCACGTGGCGGTATAGTTTCAGTTCAACGGTCATCGTACCTAGATCAGGTCTACAAGTCTCATGATATGAAAGAGAAATTTTTCCTGATTCGAGGGTGTAATTTGGCTAAATTCTGACGGTCAGAACGCTTAATAATAACGTGACAAGTCACGTGCCAGATTTGGATTAAAATTTTCAAATCTAACCCATTTCTTACTCTCTTCACTCCATGCTCAATGAAATAGCCTCTGAACGTCGGTTGGGCTTGATTTTTGAAATGATTGTCAAGTCCAGCTAAGCGGTCGTAATGGTCTAAGATTGTAGGTATCGAACTTTCGACGCACGGTATAAATCCAATACGGAGTTTCAAAGGGTTCCTGAGGGTAAACGGGTTTAGAGTTTGATCCTAGGTTTTAGGGTATTATAGCGTCATTGATTCTACAAGTTTTGGGTCTTGCAGAACGTATTTAAAGTGTTCAGGGACAATTTCACAGCTACTCTAGCGTAGCGCTAGCTAACTTATGCTTAATTTCTAAAGGAATTAATCCTGAGTGATTTCTTTGGCTTTGGAATTGGGTTCTGAGAGGTTACCAAGGTGTTATGGTTGACCCATCGCCTAAGGACGCCTAACCCCAGGTCGGTAAAAATCCGATGTGTTACAATCTACCCCCCTTAAAATAAAATTTCGTCCCCAAAATTGGCTAAGGGTAATGAGTCCCTAGAGAGACTTTAGTATTGACATTCTGAGGAAGGTTCAGATCCTGTTTAGTGACCTAACCTTACGTATAACCTAAATCAACTGTTTCGATCTTGGGCTAGTGGGGAAGAGGCTAACTACTCTTCCGCTGCGTTACTCTGATCTAATGATTGCATTAGCTGACTTAACTAGATTGGGCTCAAAATGTTCTACCCCCTTAAAACTTAGTTCTACTTAAGGTTCAAGAATCTATGTATCGATCCGTATATCGGAATGAGGTGCAACTTAGGGGCTATCCTTGACATAAAATGGGAACTAACCTCTCGCTACATGGGGCTTCCTTTGCTAATGATGCGTTCTATGGCATTGACACCTATGGTTGTAGAAAGAAGCCTAATCTCTATTGTGATTGAGTTCAGGGGCAGGGGTGAGCTTGTGACAAGATGTCTAATTCTCTGGGTAGTTGGGCCAACACGAAAGAAAAGTTATGTAGTGGGTCTGAGCCGGATACATAGACTTTCTACCTAGAACAGAAAATTTACCGTATCAGTTCTTAATCCTAGACGATACCGATCTTCTGCTTGATCAGAGCATTGGATTTATTGGCAACTACCAGGATTGAGAAGTCAATTCAAACCGCGAATACATCACTAATATACAATTCCTTTACTTCGCATTCCCGATTGCAATAAATCCTTGGGAAGGTAATTCTAAGGAAAAATCTAAGGGGCGTGTTGGTTTATTCTAAGTTCAATCTGAGGAATCTATAGATTTTCCCTGAGAGTAAATGGTTCTAAGTTAAAACAACTTTCTTAAGGGTTATAACAGAAGTCTATAAGTATTAAGGGGATCAAGCGAAGGAATGGGGTTCTACTCCAATCAAATCTAACCTATTCCTTAACATATACAAGCTTTACACTACTTAAGATAACTAGTAGACTAGTCTGTAACTCACTAGCTGTAATCCACAGCCTATAATTATACGTTAGATGGTTTCATACCATTTCTACTATAGGGATTGTTCTATGGCTTAGGGTCAAGATTGTTTAACGGTTCCTATATCGTCAGATCTTTCAAATCTAGTAATACTAACTTTAAGTCCAACACTCTAGATGTCCTAACACTAGACGGTTGTTGTTTATGGACTAAGCTACTGTGTTTGGTCTCGCCCGTTGGTAGTAGATTGGAGGTCGAGAAGATGGCTAAAACTAGGTCTAATGAGCCATGGAAATTGAGGGAAATGGGGAGAAACGGCTGGCCAAATGGACTGAAGTGAATCTAGGCGCTGTAGAGGGATGAATCAAGCTCCCAAAGGCTGAATTTTTAAAGAGAGAAGAGAACCATAAGTGGGAATGGAGCTCACCCGACTTTTAGCCACAAATGGAGGTTGTAAGAGCCTCCACGGACGAGATATAGGAGAGAGAGGACTATCTACTGCCGTGGACGATGGAGTGGGGTCGGTTATGACCGAGAATGAGAACGAATGTGGTTTGGGGACGATATTTGAGAGGGAGGTAGTAAGAAGGTGAAGAAAGGAGAGCTTGGGGGCTTGAATTGTGAAGGAGGTAGGACTTTTAGGAGGTTTTGAGGTGCGCCTACCTATGGGAGGGATGCCCTGACCATAAAAGGACGTCGACCCAAATTTTAGATCGAGTGGGGCACACCGTATGGCGATGCCATCGCCGGCCAAAGTGGCATCCAGAGATGGGCACCCCCCAGGACTGTTTCCCCCTGTCCTATAGGCCCCAAATGTACATGGGTCCCACCCTGGTTCATTGCATATTGGCCTAGATAGGCCCAAGACTCCGTTTAGGGTGTTTTGGGGCCAGTCTGTAAACCAGAATGATTTTATGCATCATGTAGCATATGATTTTAGGGTAGGAGAGGCTAATACATCCAACTAACCCATTTATTATAAGAGATTCCATAACTGGAATGGATAGAAGTCCAATTCTTACATATTTTTACAATTTATAGTAAAATTTTTATTTAAGTATTATTCACCATCATTCACACATTTGGATTCATGTTTAGTAAGAAAGGACTTAGAAAGAGTTGAAGAATGGGGTGGTGAAAGGGAAGATTCTGAAGGAATTGGATGAAATGGGGTTTTTAAGCCTTGAGATTGAGTGTAAGGGTTGTGGTTATCCCACAACCCAAGGACATGCATTTTTAGGTTTGGAATTCTTCTGAGAACGTCTCAAACCTAACAACTAACGACCTAGAGGCGACGTAGGTCACTTCACGCGACCAAAGATACGTTATGGACTCGATCAAAACGATCGATTTGAGTACGTAGACTTCGCCTATTGGCAAAACTGAAGTCCTACGAGTGTTTCTATATTTTTCTCACACCCACCTAAGTCAAAAGGGTGACAGCGTACGTCGCGTGGTCATAACCCATGTTCGATTTAATCCAAATCATGCTCTGATACCATCTGTAACAGCCCAAAAATCAGGGGTCGGGTAGAAACCCAACACTCGAGTTTCAGAACGTCACTTATTTAACATAGATAATGATAAATGCATGTTGTCTATAGAATGACATTAAACAAGATTGAGACTAAGCCAAAACAGCATATCATACTCCAGAGACAGTTAAATTAGCAAGCGAAAGACTGTGATAAATACATAAAATATATAATTGATTGTAAGTCTCCAGAGTGTGAACATGTTACCAGGTTAATTAAATACATGTATACTCTAAAAATGGAAAGAAAAGAATATACATGAGTGCTCTAAAAATAAAATGACAAGTGTCAAGGTGTCTAATCAACCTCCCTGTAATCCCGTCGATCAAAACACGGAGAAGTTCTCCTCATCATCATATAAGTCCGGCTCCACTTCACAAGCAGTGCCATCACCTCCAACTAAAATAGGGACTGGTGGGTGTTTGAAACACCATCCCGTAACGTGGGAGTGAGTGATCAACTCAGTGGGATAAGAGAGCAAATATTAGCATGTTATCAAATCAATCATGTGATAATAATAAAGCAATCAATCAAACATTCCTAGATACTATTGTTAATGTATGCATGAAATGACATGATGGATGCCCTCACCGACATACTCCCTCATACGGCACCATCTTACGCCTGCGGCATGCTTGCATTCCTCAGTGCTCCACATCTTCCAGGCATATGCAATGCGATATGGATAATGCTTACCGAGTTATTATTAGTCCTTTCATTCAGCAGTATTGGGAAACTAAGGTACTTCCCTCATGTCAATCCTAACACAGATCCTGTCTAGGGTCGTCACTCCTAGTAATATCATACGATGTTAAATTTGTAGGTCACTGCAAGGGCTGCCAGGGCTGTTGCTCGCACTCATTGCACCGCTCCCCCATCACCTTATCAATACAGGCCTAATGTACTCTCATTGCTACGGAAGGGTCATCGCCTCCCGTAGACTTAGAATAAGCTCGCGGTCACTACAAAGGGCTCGTCACCTGATCAGTGTAGGCTGACAGCTTGAATGTAGTGTCCGATACCACCACAATCGGTTCACGAGTCATAGGTGCTCACTGGTCACTACGGGGAGGTTTATGGCCCCAGCTTAGGCCGACAGCTCCACCACGGTGTCCCATACCACCATGCCCAGCTCATGAGTCTTTATGGATAAAGGTACCATGGTTAACAGGGTTTCCAATGTTAAGTTCAATATCCTAGGTTTAAGCAGTTATGACTCATACATGGTGAACATACAACGGCCAGTCGGGTTACTTGACGGGCTCGACTAGTATGAGCGCATCTCAAGTCGAACGACATGAAGTGTGTGAAACACTTCTTGTGGCCTAACCACTGCCGTCAACTCAAAACACGACTCGCGTTCATCGACGCGTCCTCCATGGTAAACAGAAGCCAACCACGAATTTGATCCATTACCGACTGCCTGGACTAACGTATAGCCCCAAACATTTGTAAGTCAACATCAGTAATCATATGAGGGTAATGGAAATGAAATACAGCAATATAAGCATGTTGAAACATGTTATAACATACCACTTAAACAAATCATCCAACACATGCATTATACATATATATGATGAAATCAATACATATAGCCAACATGGTGAAAATCATATACATCAGCATACTACTAGAGAATTCAATCTCAAAACTCATTCACAACTCCATTTACTCAATACATATTAGTACAAACATTTATACAAACACTTAGTCTACACACTTTAGTCTACATAGCGTATGTCGACCCAAAGTGCGCATTAGGGCAAATCTCTTCGCCAAACCAATCATGCACGCATTCCTAATATACTAACATGAAAAGAAGCCATGGCAAACATTTCAGCAAAATATGGATGTAAACAGTATTTCTTACAAATGACTAAAATGCCCTAAATCTCATATTTTCCATACATTTACAAAACGGAAAATGGATAACATGTTGTACATGTCAAACGGCATTGCCGTCGATAATCTACTATTAAAGGACATTGAAAGCTTTGAAATCAGTCAATCAAAGCATCTAAAATCCTCACCTTTTGCCCTAGACGTGTATCGTTTCGATTTGAACGTATACGCTTCGTCAACAGCGTACAGGAGACCTAATATACAAGACGTATAAGCTACTTCGCTAACGAATCGAAGGAAACCCCAAAACAGCAAGTAGTTAGGGTTTTCTTACCTAAGAGTGCGTTGGAAATCACCAGGAAAGTGATTCGAACGCGTTGCTTCGGTATGTGCAAAAGGTGGAGCAATCGGCAGGAAGATCTCTCACAAGGTCTCCCACAATCTCTCACTTTCTCTCTCTCTCTAGCTAGGATTTCTAGCAAATTCGGATGGGTGAGATATGTGAGGGTTTAAAGCCCTTATATAGGCTAAAACCTCACCTATTTAGACTTAGGAACAATGTATACTTAGGTTATAACCAAATCGGGGCTGTTTCGATCCAAAAGAGCATTTCGAGAGGTCTCCTAGTCGAACGCGATCGGACTTAAGCTCATGGTCACTGGATGTTGCTCACCCCCATTTTTCAGTCTGGCAGAGTTCATAGATCGCACGTGGCGGTCCAGTTTCAGTTCAGCGGTCATCGTACCTAGATCAGGTCTACAAGTCTCATGATATGAAAGAAAATTTTTTCCTGATTCGAGGGTGTAATTTGGCTGAATTCTGATGGTCAGATCGCTTAATAATAACGCGACAAGTCACGTGCCAGATTTGGATTAAAAATTTCAAATCTAACCCATTTCTCACTCTCTTCACTCCAAGTTCAATGAAATAGCCTCTGAATGTCGGTTGGGCTTGATTTTTGAAATGATTGTCAAGTCCAGCTAAGCGGTCGTAATTGTCTAAGATTGTAGGTATCGAACTTCCGATGCACGGTCTAAATCCAATACAGAGTTTCAATGGGTTCCTGAGGGCAAACGGGTTTAGAGTTTGATCCTAGGTTTCAGGGTATTATAGCGTCATTGATTCTACAAGTTTTGGGTCTTGCAAAATGTATTTAAAGTATTCAGGGACAATTTCATAGCTACTCTAACGTAGCGCTAGCTAACTTATGCTTAATTTCTAAAGGAATTAATCCTAAGTGATTTCTATGGCTTTGGAATTGGGTTCTGAGAGGTTACCAAGGTGTTATGGTTGACCCATCGCCTAAGGACGCCTAACCCCAGGTTGAAAAAAATCCGAGGTGTTACAGAGAATATCCTCCTTGAGAAGTGGCGCAGAAAGCCTTATCTTTAGACAAGAATCCACACAAAGTGGCGCAGAAGGCTTGTCTTCAGGACAAGAGAGAATAACCTCCTTGAGAAGTGGCAAAGAAAACCTTATCTTCAGACAAGAATCCACACAAAGTGGCGCAAAAGGCTTGTCTTCAGGATAAGACTCCATAAGAAATGGCGCACAAAGCCATGCATTAGGACAATGATCCACACAAAGTGGCCCAACAAGCCAGCCTTCAGGACATGACTCCATAAGAAATGGCACACAAAGCCATGCATTAAGACGATGATCCACACAAAGTGGCACAACAAGCTAGCCTTCAGGACAAGACTCCAAAAGAAATGGCACAAAGAGGAGTCTCTTCAAGAGGATTGCACAGTTGCATGCAAGTGGATTGCATCCACGTGAAGTTCTCATTGAGAAGTGGCGTAAGAGCCATCCTTTAGGACGGGAACCCATAGGAAGTGGCGCACAAAGCCATCCTCTAGGACAATGCTTCACAAAAGGTGGCACAAAGGCTTTCATTAAGACTCCACAAAAGGTGTCACAAAGGCTTTCATTAAGAGGATTGCACAGTTACGCGTAAGAGGACTTTCCCTCAAGAGGGTTGCACACAAGAGGATCTCCCTCCACTTGAAATGGCGCACAAGCTTCTCTCCTCCTTTCTTCTCTTCACTTTTTATCTTCCAAACCTTTTTAAAATGAGTGGGGTATTTGTAGGCCTCCCAGGATCCTCTCTCCTTAAATAGTGGTGATCACCACCACTTCTCCCTTCATACAAGACAACACACAACCCTCTTTAAATGGTGGTGATCACCACCACTTCTTCCTTCATACAACGTAATGTCCATCCCTCATTTCAAAATGACGCCTATGAACTCCTCTATTTAAACTAATGCCCATCTACTCCTCTATTCAAACTGACGCCCATGCATTCTTCCATACAAGGAAATGCCCATCCATTCTTTTGTATAAGATGACGTCCATCCATTCTTCTATATCAGATATGGGGTGCACAACCTCTTCTTAACATGGAGCATCACTTCAGGAGGCTTCTTTACTTTTATGGGCGTACAACCTTGGGAAGGATCTGCACAATGGAATTCTCCAGCTAATGCAATGGGCATGTATTGAGATTTCTAGAAAAAGAAAGATGGAATACTTTTTGTGCCTCAACAGGGTCCATGACAACACTCGATGTCTTTTGAGTGAAGGAGGATTGGTTGAGGGGTTATCTATCCATCACGGGATTAAACACCACTCGACATTCACAAAGTTAATTGAAGTTATAGTTGCCAATCAACCAGTCAATCAACCGGGAAGACAACTTCAACCTCGGGTTGAGGAAGTCTAGGGTAAGAATGAGGTTCATCAAGCACCCCCACCTCATACTTTACGAGACTATTTACAACTGAAAGGGGTGAGCACACCCTCATGCATGGTTTTTTCAGAAAATACGAGACATGGATATTAAGTCAGGGGTGATCCAAATCCTTCTAAAATTCTATGGACTTGAATCTAAAAGTCCATTTCTGCACTTGAAAGAGTTTGATGAGATTATATCCACTTTATATTTTCCTAACATGTCTTAGGACATGGTTATACTGAAACTCTTCCCCTTTTCATTGAAAGAGAAAGCTAAGACGTGGTTGCATTCACTACGCCTTCGATCTATTGGCTCATGAAATGACATGATAAGGGAGTTCATAAAAAAAAATTTCCACATTATAAAACTAACACCCTTAGAAAGTCAATCATGAACTTGGCCCAAAAGGAGGATGAAACATTCTTCCAATGTTGAGAGTGGTTTAAGGATCTTGTTAGTTCATACCCACAACATAGTTTCGAAACATGGCGCATTACACACTTTTTCTATGATGGCCTGACATCTTCCATGCGCCAATTGATCGAGACAATGTGCAATGGGGAATTCATGAATAAAAATATCGATAATGTGTGGGACTACTGGAAAAACTTGCTAAAAACACACAATCACGGGACACTGCCCCAAAATCAAGCACCACTTCTAGGCCCACTCAATCAAAGGAGAGGGTACCTTTTGAAAGAGGATGACGATATTAATACTAAAGTGTTTAATCTCATAAGGAAATTTGAGGCCATGGAATTAAAGAAGGATAAGGTTAATGAAATTGTTTGCGGTATTTGTGCTTGCAATGTTTACACAACTAAAAATTGTCCAACAATACTTGTCTTTCAAGAAGTGCTGAATAAGTAATCTAATGTCGTGAATAAATACCAAAGACCTTTCAATGGAACTACCTCCAATACATACAATCCTAGTTGGAGAAATCATCCAAACTTCAGTTGGAGGAATGGACAAACTCCTTAGGGATTCTTTAATCAAATTCCAAATCAAGGAAAACCTCAAGAAGATCTGGTTCAAAAACATATTTGAGACCAAGAGCTACTCAACCAACATATCAGATCAACATTAGGAATGCTTGCGTCATCGATTCAAAGGATAGAGTCACACTTAACAATTGGGGAAAGGGAATGCTTCTTGCTCAACCTCTCCCCAATCCCAAATTATAATATGAGATAAGTGATCCAAGCTCTTCAAATTAGATGGAGCAAGATAAATCTATCACCACTCTTAGGAGTGAGAAAACCATTGATAAAACTATTTCAGATCAGGCTAAAAAGCCTAAGGACCCGGAAGAGGACAACGATGATAGACCTAGCATTGCTCTACAAGAATTATAACCGAAACTTCAAGGCAAGCCAATTGCTCCATTTCCCCAATGGTTGGTTGCACAAAACCTCTATCTAACTCTTAGGACATTCTAGAGGTGCTGAAACAAGTAAAGGTTGACATCCCTCTATTGGATGCGATTAAACAAATACCTTCATATGCCAAAATTTTGAAAGACTTGTGTACGACCAAAAGACGGCAAAATATTCAAAAAAATCTTTTTAATTGAAATGGTGAGTCCCATCCTAAAGAAGGATGTGCCACAGAAATACGAAGATCCTAGTAGCCCAACCGCCGCTTGTGTAATTGGGAATTACTGCATTGAGCACGTACTTCTTGATTTAAAAGCAAGTGTAAATCTAATTCCATACTCGATCTATGAACAACTGGGTTTTGGTGAAATAAAATTCACCCGAACCACATTACATCTTGCTGATCGCTCAGTTCGAGTACCGAGAGGGATAATTGAGGATGTGTTAGTCTAGGTTGAAAAATTCTATTACGTGGTAGATTTTGTCATCCTAGATACTCAACCCATCGTAGACATGAGCACTCAAATTTCAGTCATTCTTGGTCGCTTATTCCTTGCTACATCAAACGTAATCATTAATTGTAGGAATGGAGTCATGAGTTTGTCTTTTGGAAATATGACATTGGAGTTGAATATCTTTTTCAATACGGGCAAACGTTAGAGGAAGATGATGATTTTCACAACATTAACATGATTGACTCTTTTATGGACGATAGAACGCTTCTAACCTTATCCTCTGACCCATTAGAGACGTGCATGACCCACTCCCATGATTTTAATGATGACATGATTAGAGAAATGGGGACCATGTTAGATATTGTGCCAGTACTTGAAGTTAACTGGTGGAGGCCATAATTTAAAGAATTGCCCCAAATTGATATAGTGCCTCTATGTCTAACCTTAAGGCACTGAAGCTTGGCCTAAAACCTTTGCCCTCTAATTTGAAATATGTCTATTTAAGTTAAGATAAGACATACCTGGTAGTGATTTTTTCCCACTTTGAGAAAGAACAGGATAGTATGCTCATCTCTACTCTCATTGAGCACAAAGGAGCCCTTGGATGGTCGATTACGGACCTTAAGGAAATTGGCCCTTTAATTTGTACTCACCACATTCATCTTAAGGATAATGTGAAGACCTCATGACAACCACAACGTAAACTAAATCCAAACATGAAGGAAGTGGTTAAGGGTGAGGTTCTTAAGCTTTTGGATGTCGGTATATATACCCAATATCTGATAGCTAAGGGTGAGTCCAACTCAAGTGGTTCCTAAGAAGTTTAGAATCACCATCGTAACCAGTGCCAATAATGAACTCATGCTAACTAGGATCACTACTGGTTGGAGAATGTGCATTGACTATAAGAAGTTGAATACCATTATGAGGAAGGACCACTTTCTTTTGCCCTTGATCGATCAAATTTTAAAAAGGCTAGCTGGTCACTCTTACTATTACTTCCTCGAAAGTTATTTGGGCTATAATCAGATCAAGATAGCCCTTAAAGATCAAGAAAAGACTAGATTTACATGTCTTTACGACACTTTTTCTTATCGAATGATGTCATTCAGTCTATGTAATGCCCCAGCCACTTTTCAGTGATGCGTGTTGAGTATTTTTTGTGACATGGTGGGGCAATATTTAGAGGTCTTCATAGACGACTTCTCGGTCTTCGGTCCATCCTTCAGCAAATGTTTAAAAAATTTAAAAAATGTGCTGAAGTGATGTGAGGAAAAGAACTTGGTACTAAATTAGGAAAGTGTCACTTCATGGTTGATAAGGGAATTATCCTTGGACATATCACCTCGTCCAAGGGAATTGAGGTAGATAAGGCTAAAATTGATCTTATCTTCAACCTACCTCCACCCAAGAACATACGAGACATGCGATCCTTCTTAGGACACGCCGAGTTTTTCAGAAGATTCATAAAGGACTTTAGTCACCTCTCTCATCCTTTATGTAATCTACTTCAAAAGGATGCACCATACGAGTGGACTGGTAATGCCAGGAAGCTTTTACTAAGTTCATGGGCATGTTAACCACTGCACCTATCATGCAGCCACCCGACTGGAGCCTTCTCTTTGAACTTATGTGTGACGTGTCTGACTATGCTCTTGGGGTGGTTTTAGGCCAGAGAAAAGAAAAGAAGTCCTACATTATTCATTACATAAGTAGAACTCTAAATCTTTCTTAAGTGAGCTACTCTACTACGGAAAAGGAACTTTTAGCCGTAGTGTTCACTTTAGACAAATTTAGGTCCTACTTGATTAGATCCAAGACAGTCATTTACACAGATCATACGATGCTTAAGTATATTCTTTCTAAGAATGATGCTAAGCCCTGCCTGATAAGATAGATCTTCCTACTCTAAGAATTTGATTTGGAAATAAAAGATAAAAAGAGAGTAGAGAACGTAGTAGCTGACCATCTTTCTCGCCTTGATCTCTCTGATTCCCTTGAGATGACACATATAAATGACATGTTCCCTGATGAACAATTATTCAAAGTCTCTCATTTACCTTGGTTTGCTGATATTACTAATTATCTTACCACGGGTTTCACACTGACATATTAGACTGCACAAGATAAGAAAAAAATTCTTCATCGAGGTTCATAAGTTCTTTTGGGATGATCTATATTTGTTTAAATATTTCCTAGAACAAATCTTAAGGAGATGTGTGCTAGACAATGAACACCAAAGTGTCATCTCCTTCTGTCACTCTCAGGCCCTTAGTTGTCACTTTTCTGCTAAAAAGACCACGACCAAGATTCTGCAGTATGGATTTTACTGGCGCACTATGTTCAGGGACACTCATGAGTTTTGCAAAGCTTGTGAGTGTTATCAGAAATTAGGAGCATTGTCCCGTTGAAATATGATGCCCTTAAACCCCATTCTTATCATAGAACCATTTGATTGCTGGGGCATTGATTTCATGGGACCATTCCCCTAAATCCTTTGGGAATTTATACATTTTTCTAGTAGTAGACTGTCACTAAATAGGTCGAAGCGATTCCATGCCTAAACAATGACCATCAAATGATCATTAAATTCTTAAAAGAAAACATCCTTTCCGGGTTTGGAACACCTCAAACCATCATTAGTGATGGGTGCTCACATTTTTGTAATAGGCCATTCACGAACTTAATGAAGAAATATAACATCTCTCACAATAAACAAGTGGGCAAGTTGAGATTTTCAATAGAGAGATCAAATACATTTTGGAGAAAACTTTTAATCCTAATCGAAAAGATTGGTCAATCCGATTGTCCAATCCTTTATGGGCTTACTGTATTATATTTAAAACTCCCATTAAAATGTCTCCCTTTAGACTTGTCTATGGGAAGGCTTGCCACTTACTTGTGGAGTTAGAACATAGGGATTATTGGGTAATTAAAAATCTGAACTTCAATTTAGACAACTCTGGCTTGCTGTGCAAACTACAATTGAATGAACTCGAGAAGATCTGAAATGATGCATATGAGAACTCGATAATTTATAAGGATAGGGTGAAGGTGCTTCATAACAGGAACATCCTTTAGAAATCATTCTTAGTTGGTTAAAAAGTCCTTTTGTACAATTCTCGATTATATCTTTTTTCGAGTAAACTCTGATCTCGTTAGATCGGTCCTTTCACTGTTATTAATGTCTATGCTCATGGGGGCGGTCGAGATAAAGAATCCAAACAATGGCAATCCTTTTAAAGTAAATGGACATCTGTTGAAGCCATTTGTTGAGAAAATTGATTCAGAGGACATGTTCATACCTCTGATTAATCTTATTTACCAGGATTGACCTCCTAGTTTGACAGAGGTATAGTTAAGATTTATTGCTTTCAGAGAATTTAGGATTAGGATAATTTACTTTCTTTTTATTTAGGATAGTTTTCTTTTTAGCTATTTAATTCTTGTGCTAACCGACCTTCACGATGAGATCCTTTAGAAAAAGCCTCAAAATTCCTTCAAAGGTACTATCTTTCCATTACGTCTCCTTCAATTATGTTGTCTCTTTTATAAATCATGCTTATTTCTTTTACATTGAGGACAATGTAGATTTTATGTTGGGGATGAGAGATTAGGTAAACTAATCAGTGTTTTCTCAGTTTTGAGCAAAATTTGTAAAATTTTTAAAAATTTTTCAATGTTTATCTCTTTGGAAAGAAACAAGTTATGTATTTAAGACTGTTTTGAGTATGAAGATAAGATAGGAAGTGAATTTTGAATTATTGGAGTTTGATCAACTAAGTAGCCTATCACTTACGGTCCTTGTACTCAATTAATTAAGAGGAGTTTGAATATTACATTCATCTAAATCATAAGACACATTTAAATTATTTTTCATAAATAATGCTAGAATTTCTGATTGTTAGTATGTGAATCATTGATAGATGGTGAGAATTATGTCTGGATAATTTTATCTACCTTAAAGCAAGAAAAGGATCAGTTTAAAAAAAAGGAGATCGACAAAAAGGTCATGTATGGTGAAAAGACTAGAAAAGAATGCAAAAATAATGCAAGGTTTGTAAAAGAATGAATAAAAAATGATCATCAATATAAAATTAAAAGCTGGAAAAGGAAAGAAGAGGGGATAAGTTTGGAATCAGTATTTGAGTTTTTAACCAATCTTGAAGTGATGAGCATGGTTAACATTATGAAAAGATACTATTTTCACTGAACACGTTTAAAAACTTGATATGCAAACTATACTCTGATTTAATGAATAAAGAACTTGTGCTTATGTGATTCAGCTCTAGGTTTTCAAAATCTCACTTTCTAATCTTGAGTTTACTCATTCATACTTGATTATACAAAAGATTATTTTTTGAAAAAGGGTTGAATATTGCACATTAAAGTTCATTTTTTCGCATATTTTGCTCGAGACTAGCAAAATGCTGGTTGGGGATTGTATTGAGGGTCAAATATTACATATTATCCCCCATTTATTACTTGGTCTTATGAACATGATAATGCTTAATGTTCTATTTTAATCATGTTTGTGTTGCAAGGTGAATTTAAGAGCTTGGATTGAAAATGATGTTAAAAGCATGGATTTAATGCCCACGAATCATCAAAGCTAAGGATGAACCTTATGAGATCAAAAATGAAGAATTCATATGCTAAAGATCCAAGAAAACCAAGTAAAGAATGAAGAGAATTGAACACTTGAAGTGAAGAAAAGGAACGCTAAAAATCTATAACCTTCGACTAGTCGAAGCCCATCTTCGACCAGTCAAAGGCTCCTGCTCGACCAGTCGAAGATTCCTTTACTTGAACTCCAAAAAAAAATCCTTTAAAATCTCGTCACCCTCGACCAGTCAAAGGTTTTCCTCGACTAGTTTAAGGTTACGCAGACAGCACATGGACTACATAAATTTGAGGTGGTTTCCAGATTTTTCCAACTCGGTGCGAAAGTTTGAGTTGCAAAACTATAAATAGGGGTGCCTAGGATATTCTTAGGCATCTTCTAGGATTCAAGGAGTGGAGAAAAAGCATGGAGAAGCCATCACCAAGAGTTTTTCTTCCGTTTCCTTAGTTTTTTTTTTTTTAAGTTTTTCTTAAGAGATTTTAGTTTAATCATGTTTATAGTTGGCTAAACCTCTTAGCTAGGGCTAAGAGGTGAAGCTTGTAGGGTGATTGGGATGTTTGCTTTGTTTTAATTCATGTTTTATTGAACTCTCTTGGATTCTAGTTGGATAATGAAGGAATATTTTTAGTTTTTAATGGTTTGTTGTGACAAATTACAATAAATGTGTGATAGCTTGAGATATCTTCATCTCTTAAATTGAGGTTGTGAAATTATGAAATCCTTTTATTCACCATTGTCCCATGGGAATGGTAGGATGATGGAATCCTTCCTAACCTTCACAATTCTCTTATGATTGGTTGTGGGATTAGTAAATCCTGTTGTTTGCTTTATCTCCTGGGCATGATTAGGTGATGGAATCACTTTCAAATCCTCACAAATCTCATCCATTGAAGATTAGATCCATAAGAAGTTCAGAGATTTGACACATATCTTCTTACCAATTAGATAGGATAGGACTTTGATTCCAGTTGTGTCCTTGAATCAAGCAAGGTAGTCTCCCAATTGCTACAGGTGGATCCTTGGAAACCCTAGTTTTCACCTTTGAATTTGTTAACTTTAATCACTTTAATCACAATTACTCTCTTAATTAATTCAAATTTATGTTTTCATATTTTTCTAGTTCTAGTTCTAGTTGCTTTTAGAATACTCATGAGATTAGTCCCTATGGATTCGACCTTGCATCGCGACCCTACACCTGGGGTTGTGAACACTGAGAGTAGGATCACTCAGATCTGCTCCTACAACAAGGATAATAACTCAAGAGGAAGTACGACAGGTAGTGAAGAATCTTTTACAACAAAAAGAGATTGTGAGAACACCGAAAGATTCAGGTATCAAATGCTGTACCTGAGAGAGGTTGAATATATTCCTTTTCCAGCCAATTTTAAGCATCCCGACTTTCTAAAATTCTATGGAGACGAATCACTAGAGGAATATCTCATGCGCTTCATCACCAACATGGGAAATTTTTCTACAATGCGACAATACTACCTTCGGCAATTTGGTTCTTCTTCGACAGGGAAGGCGTTTCGATGGTACTCCAGTTTAGCACGAGGATCCATGTGGACTTAGGAGCAGATGCAAGATGCCTTTATGTAACTTTTTTTTCATCATATCATGATGTCAACATCACAGAATTGGCCTTGGTACGATAAAGAGAATGGAAGCCCATAGAGAAATTCATAGACAGGTGGAAAATATTGGGAGCTTCTTGTAGATAGTTGCTGGAAGAGAAAGAGTAAGTGAAAATGTGTTTGAACTCCATGGAGACAGGAATTGCATTTGGTCTCACAGTGCCGATATAAAAATTTTTCGTGACTTGGCTACAATAGCTCACGCTTTAGAGCTAATGACTAGAAAAATGCCAGCATTTCACTATGAAACAACTAGAAGGGAACCCAATAGGCCGATAACAAATGTAGTCGATCACGAAAAGAAAAATAATGACACAAGGGAGATGAGAGGAAAGAAGATAGGAATGAAAGAAGAATCGAGTCATCTCAGAGGCAGAATTGGTGATAAAAGACCTAGGTCGCTTAATTCTCATGATGGATTTACATTCGAAAAAGAAGATGTAGTCCCTATGATGAATAAATTGTTAAAGGATGGCATGATAGAACTACCTTTGTCCAAACGTCCTGACGACGCAACAAAAATAAGAGAAAGAGACTTCTGTCGCTATCATCGTCTGATAGGACATCTAACAGAAAATTGCTTCACACTAAAATAAATAATACAGAGAATGATAAGCAGAGGCGAGATAATAATCGAAAAAGAAAAAGAGAGATGAAAAAGAAACAGTGAATGTATTAAGTGCCCAAGAAGATACTCTTAGAAGAGCAGGGTAAGAGTTTTGTAAAATGACAGGTAAGGCCGCAGTGATCACGTTGCGATCAGGAAAAAAGATAACAAGTCCCCTAAAATAGAAAGTTGAAACAATAAAAGGAGAAGGGACTGAGAATTATTATGGCAATAACAGGAAAGAAGAAAAGAATAAAATAAAGAAAGTAACTTATAATGTGATAAGTCATCTGAAAGGTATACCGGCTCGATTGAGCGTTTATGATGCACTGAGGTTGTTGGAAGACTCTTGGCATAGCTTGATTCAAGCCTTGTCCAACAATGATTTTAGAAAAGCGTTACTTATAGAGATGGAAAATGTAGAGCGCAAGGAGCAAGGGGATTGCATGCCAGTAGTTTCCTTATCTAATGATGATTTAACCTATGATAAAGAGCACAATAGGCCATTGATGATCGTAGGTTATATTCGTGGTAAACAGGTCAAGAGAATAATGCTGGATAATGGGTCTGTAGTGAATCTATTGCCATTAACAATGTGGAATGAATTAAGATATTGTTGCTCTCATTTATGTCCTCGTGGAATGATGATACAGGGCTTTAATCAAGATGGGCAACGTGCACTTGGTAAGATTATAGTAACACTGGAAATAGGAGAGTTAACTACAAATATTGTTTTCCATATTATTAATGCAGTGACAACACATAACCTCCTCTTAGGAAGATCATGAATGCATCAATACGACATTATACCATCTACCCTCCACCAGTTTTCAAATATTGAAAAGATGGGATACAATATAAAGTAATGACCTATGTAAAGCCGTACATAGAAACCAAAGCTTTCTTCGCCGATGCTAGTTACTATGATGGATTCGCCAGAAAAGAAGAAAATGAGAATGATAAAAATGAAGCTCCAAGAAATGCTCATATGGAGATGATATGAAAAGAAGCTGCAAAGGCAAAATTGTCTAGGACAGCGAACGTGAAAAAGAAATTTTATTTCGTACCAAAGCATTTGAGACAACTAGGACAAACTCCGTTAACATTATTGTTACCCGAATAGCTAGAAATTTTATAGTTAAACTATACAGTGCCACTACCATATGCCGAAAGGAACAAGCCATTTTTGGCCATTACGAAAAGATTTCATGTCAAATCCAGTGCAAAATATCTAGAGCTGATTGAATTTTACACCCATTTGGAAGAAGAAATCGAAGAAAAGTCTGATAACAACATGAGTTATGTGAAACTGACATTTGAAGATCTTAAGAGATATAGTCCCGCTAGGAGGAGAAGCATGAAAAACATGGGATTCGATTATGAATAACCAACCGAGTTAAACTATGGTAAAGGAATTCAAGTTCCGATCCAGGTAAATACGAAAAAGTTAGAGAAATCTCGTGGATTGGGGGTAGAGTCTTCAATAAACATGGTCAAAGTTGATTCAGTAAATAGATTCTGAAATAATCATGCATCCTGAAACAGCTTCGAAACAGATGGAAGACTGGGGGCAACCAACAATCCACAGTTTGTGAGAAATAAATCTAGGAACAAAAGAAGAGTTGTGGAATACGTTCATAAGTGCTGGCCTCCCTTAAAGGAAGTCGATCAATATATCAAGTTGTTGAAAGAGAACAAAGATGTATTCTCTTGGACGTATGCAGAAATGTCAAGCCTAGAACCATCGGTAGCAATGCATCGGTTAAACATCTCTAAAGACAAGAGACCGATCAAACAAGCGTAGAGGCGATTTCATCCAGATTTAATTCCTCTGATAGAAGAAGAAATAAATAAAATGATAAAAGTTGAGTTCATTAGAGAGGCTAAATATCCTAAATGTATATCAATGTCGTCCCGGTAAAGAAGAAAAGTAGACAAATCAGGGTATGCATTGATTTCAAGGATCTAAATGAGGCTTGCTTGAAAGACGATTTCCCGCTACCAATAACTGAATTGTTAATCGATAGTATGACAAAATATGTTGTCATATCCTTCATGGATGGTTGTGCAGGTTATAACCAGATAAGAATGGCTCCTAAAGACGAAGAAGCTATGACATTCAGAACTTCATCGGGGATTTATTGCTATAAAGTTATGTCGTTTGGTCTCAAGAATGCTGGCACGACATATCAGAGAGCGATGCAGAACATTTTCAAGACATGATGCATAAACATGTCAAATGTTATGTAGATGATTTAGTAGTCAGATTAAATGACCATGCAGAACATCATGAACATTTAACTTCAGTCTTCCATTAGCTCAAAAAAACAGTTGAAGATGAATCCGGCCAAATGCGCCTTCAAAGTGTCGTCAGGAAAATTCCTCGGCTTCGTCATTAGACACAAAGGAATCGAAATTAATCTGGGGAAAGTCAAGGCTATCTAAGAAATGTCACTGCAAAAAACATTGAAGGAATTAAGAAGCCTGCAAGGAAAGTGGTGTATATTCGTCGTTTTATCTCAAACTTGACAGGAAGATGTCAGCCATTCTCTCATATAATGAAAAAATAAACAAAATTTTTTTGGGACGAATCCTATCAGAATGCGTTCAATTCAATCAAAGAATTGTTAAAACAGCCTCCAGTGTTGGAAGCTCCTGTGAAGGGTAAGCCACTCATTTTATACATATTTGCAGATGAGAATTCATTAGGGATCCTATTGGCACAGGTGAATGAACACAAGAAAGAAATTGCGCTCTATTATTTGAGTCAAACTCTAATAGGCACAGAATGCAACTATTCACTGATTGAGAAAGTGTGCCTGACATTAATATTTACGGTGCAGAAACTGAGACATTATTACCTTTCTCATGATATAATTTTAATCTCCTAAGTGGATCCCATAAAGTTCTTAATGACAAGGTCGATGTTGTCAGGAATATTGGCCAAATGGATGTTGTTGCTCTTAAAATATACAATCACTTACGAGCCAGAAAAAGTAGTGAAATGGCAAATAGTGGCAGATTTCTTAGCAGCTCATCCCTTAGCAAACAATGAAATTATCAGTGACAAATTTCCTGATGAACAAGTTATGATGATTGAATTGACAAACCCATGACAAATGTACTTCAATGGTTCTTCCTGAACATTAGGAACAGGTGTTGAAGTGATATTTATTACTCCTCAGGGCGACTTGCTGCCTTATTCTTTTACACTGGGTATTGCTTGTACAAATAATGAAGTTAAATATAAAGCTCTCATTATTGGAATGGAAATAGCACAAGAAATGAAAATAAAGATGTTGCAGATTTTTAGAGATTTCATGTTTATTATAAATCAGTTGACAACCGAGTTCGAAATAAGAAAAGAAGAGCTCCTGTTGTACTATTGACAAGCACAACAATTGCTAGAGCAGTTCCATCATATGGAAATCAAGCATGTACTGCGATGTGATAATGCGAGGGAAGATGCTATAGCTAGCCTGGCAGTAGCTTTATTCTATCTAGATCGAAGTCCTCTTCAGGTAACGATAAAAGAAAAAAGGTTCTTTCCCTCATAAAAAAAAATTAATGAAGCTGCTGAAGTACTTCCTATATCGTGTCTGGATGTTACGATAGACGATTAACACCAACCTTTTGTGAATTATCTTAAGTATGATATTCTACCAGAAGATTCAACAGAAAGACAAAAAATCAGATAGAGATCGAAGAGATTCGTTATGTGCAATGAAATATTATATAGAAGGTCTTATAAAAAATGTTATTGTAACATTTAGATGCACAAGAAGCATATTAAATATTGTGAGAGACCCATTCTAGAGAATGCAGAGCACATCAAACCGGTTGAAATTTATTTTATCCAGTGCATCGAATGAGATATTATTGGCCCACAATGTTCAAATATGCTATAGAATATGTGAAACGATGTCATGAATGTCAGATTCCTGAAGTTGTCATACATGTGCCTCCTGAAGATCTTCATCAATCAGTAGCTTCTTAGCCTTTCGCTGCCTGGGGACTCGTATCATTGGTCCCATAAATCTACCCTCATCTAAAGGAAAGCAATATATATTGGTAGCGACAGATTATTTTTCCAAATAGACTGAAGCGATTGCACTTCAAAATGTCAAAGAAAAAGACGTCGTGAATTTCAACCGATAGGCGATAGTATATTGCCACGGCATCCCAAAAAGAATCGTCACCGATAATGGCACCCCTTTCAAGAATAGGGGTATGGAAAAGCTGTCTAAAAAATTTGGTATTCATCACTTGTTTTTGACACCTTATTATCTGCCGACCAACGGATTTGTAGAGGAATTCAACAAAATGATCATGAAAATACTAAAGAAAACTATCATTGGAAATAAGTGTGACTGAGATGAAAAGTTACAAGAAGCCCTTTAGACTTACAGGACTACTTGTCGAACTGCGAAGAAAGCTACGCCATATTCATTAGTTTACGGTGTTGAAGCCATTATCCCGATCAAAACACAAGTCACATCACTCAGAGTGGCAGTACATCAGTCAGTAATAGATGATGAAATGCTAGAATAAGGCTGGCAGAATTGGATTTGCTGGATGAAAAATGATTGGCAGCCCGACAACGATTTCAATTATATCAAACAAGAATCTCTGCCACATTTGACAAGAAATTCAGGCATTGCTCTTTCAAGGAAGGTGACATAGTGTTGATGTTAAAAAGACCAATAATGGTCACCCGCAAAACAGGGGGTAAGTTTGACCCTAAATGAGATAGGCCATACATAATAACTGAAGTATACTCCAATGGAGCGTACAATGATGTGTAACAAGATGGACAAGGTGTTATACCAGTTAAGCTCACTTCATCAAAATATATTGTCCCTAAGGATGGATACAGTTTTGATCCAGAAGATTATCAGTATAATTCTTCTATATTCAAAGGGGGCAAGAATAAGAAAAATGATGAAACAGACTCAAAAGACAATGCCATGTATTCTTCTGTATATGAATGAATAAAAGGCAAATTCTCAAGCATATTCAAGCATATTATTCATATCAGTCTTACCACTGATCATTATCAAGCATCAATCATGATTATCGCCGGATGATATTATCGCCATCATTAATCACTATGGGCTACTATTATAAAGGTGTTATCGTCAAAATGATATTATCGCCAAAATTGATAGACTACTTTAAAGACACTATCAAAATGTTATTATCGACATGACAATATATATTATTTATCAATTTATCAATGGAATAAGCTTTTATGGCCAACCACACAAGTCTCGTGACATCGATGGTGATCTATAATTTATAACAGCAGTGGAATAAGCCTAAAAGGCCAACCATGCACAAGTTCTTCTATTCCTGACAAGGTATTTAAAATCATGCGGGCAGCAGTGAGAAGCCAGTGGCCTTAAAAATCCTGTATAAGCCATCACATGCTTAGACCCATGCGGGCAGCGGATAAAGCCAAAGATGAAAAACCTCAAAAGGTGAAAGTCCATAAAAGGTCAATTACGTGTAAGACCAATGCCGTCTGTATAACTTTTGACAACGTCACAAGGGAAGGTGAGAGAAAATGCCCTCTTATGAATGGGTCTGACCTTGCTGATGAAGAAAAAGTGGACTGCATTGTGCGCTCTTTGGCCATTATCCATAGATTGGCTAACCACGTGTAAGTTTCCCCAGATTCCTAGCTTGATTTCAGTAGTAACTCATGAGGACAGGGTCTCCAAAACAAATTACTCCTTCATTGATGGACTGGAGGCCTTGGATTTAGTACCTAAAGATAACCTTACGCGCACCGTGAACTCTAGAGAGTTACTGCGGCCAATCCTATGCGTAAAACCTACCGAGTTCACTGCCCCAGTAGCTTCACTGGGCCCCTCTAATGGACCATTGTTTGTGAACTCCCCAGCTGTGACAAGTCCAGTGAACTCTAAAGAGTTACAGAGGCCATTCACGTGAGACTCGACTCCAACTACTTATGAGTCTAAAAAACTGTGATTGCTCCACTACTCAAGAGCTTAAACTATGTGTCAAACTAACTTTAAACCAAAATTAGTCCCACCTATTAAAGTAAATACCACATAGGGGATGTTGTATTAACAATCATGATAGATTGTCATTATATTACATGATAGATTAAAGCATGACTCTGTGAATTAGCAGAGGAAGTATCATATAAGCATGTGTTCAAAATTAATTATCCAAGTAAAATTTTTGAAATATATACTTGCTTCAAGCAAAACATTAGAATTCATTCATGAACTTTACAAGGCGAAAAAGGTTACATGCAAAACCAAAATTTTTACAAATCTTCTTACATGTCAAATGCAGTTATGTATCTTTATAAATCTTCTTTCAACTGAACTTGTGCCATAGTATTAATTCGTTTAGCCTCAAGAATATTCTTGGCTTGATCAGGAACATCGGCCAGTTCTTGTTCCAAGATAGCAGCAACTTCTTTATTCTTCATTTGCTCAGCTCTTTTGATATCAACAATATGGGCATTAACTTCAATTTCTTCCCTGATCTGGCAGATATTTGATTCCTCTTCTTATCTCCTGATTTCAAGCAACACAATCTCTTTCTGCAGAAAGGCAATTTGATTATCAATGATTATCTTATTCTTATCAGAGGCCTTCAGCCTATCGTGAAGAGATTGATGTTCAACATCGTACCTAGATATGAGGTCATCAGTTTGGGAATTCCTCTCCTTGAGGGACATCAATTCTCTTTGACGATCCAAAATATCTGGGGTAATAACTACGCTTCGTGCTGATTCTAAATTATTTATAGAATCATAGAATTGTGACAAAGACTTGTGCAGAGGAAGAACGTAGATATGCGCCAACCTCTTCGAATGAACAAGAATAGCTAGGGCACTATCTAAGAAAGGCCATTGTGCAGGATCTTTAAAAGCACTTATAATAACATAAATAACATTCTTGAAAAACACAAGCATGATAGGTGATATTTTTTCTAGAGAAATTTTATCAAAAATCATGGCTACAGAATTAGAACCTGCAGATCCACTTGAAGTTGGCACAATCTTAGCTGAAAAGGAAAAGGAACGACATGATTAGAAATGTCAAAAGTCAAATATATGAAAACAGGAAGAGTAAAAAATTGTGCCCTCTCTGGAGGTAATTGGAGAAGTGGTTGGAATAGAAGATACTCCTGCTCTAGAAGACACGGGAATGTCTGCTGCAACAATCGCAATGTTAAGAGAAAGATCATAAAATCCAATGCTTAAATCCAAGGTTGTTGGAGTTGGGATATCAATCAACAGGATTAGAAAGAAATTCCAAACTTCAAGCAACTGGTTGAATAGGAGAAGGACGTGCGATGGGAGATTTATCAACATGAACAAGAACATCAGTGATTACAGCAACAACTAATGGGACCTGTGCAATGTCTTGATTCACTTCTATACTTTGAGGAGAAAATAAATTCTCCACTTCTATGTGAGTGTCTGGTAAAAGAATCTCTGCTTCTCTAGATGCAGAAACTTCCGCTATAGTTGGAAGGATAGTAGGGCCTTGTTCAAGCACATCGGTAGCTTTCACAATACAGGGAGAGTATGAAGCATCAAAAGAAACGAAAATGTTCACACCTAGAGAACAACTAGAACTCCCATAATCAAGCTATTCCTCTTCAGGAGAAGCCATCTTGACCAGAGAAGAAATGTCTTGATGATCTGGCTGGATTTCAATGGATGGAATATCTGTCCAAACCTCACCTTCTTCACCAACATTCACTTCTACATCTTCCTCTTGATTTTCATTTGCTAAAAGATTTCCTTCATCAGTTAAATTTGTAGAAGAAGAGGTGCTAGAGGTTTCATTCGCTGTTGAATATTCAGATGAACTTTCTTCAGAAACCGTTTGTTTGCCTTTAGGAGAAGGGCCAGCTTTAATATGAAAAAGGTGAACATCATTAGTAGGAGGAATTTGTGAAGTTTGAGCCCGAGGAGATAAAGATTTAGCTCGTGAACGAGTTATAGGAGAAGCCGCAACTACGATCTGACCAGCAGTAGGAGAAATTACAGTTGTAGCTCAATCCATAGTAAGAGGAGCCACAACTAAGTTTGATCCTCTACTTGTCGAGTAGGGGAAGAAAGAATAGCGCCAGGAGTCTTAAATTCATCAACAAGAATGGTTTGTCTTTTTGTTTGCTTTATGAGATCCAAGGAAGATCCAAAGGCTATCCATCCTTCCAGTATATTGGGTGGCTTTGTTTCCCTGATGGGCTCTTCTGTAGAAATTCTCCGACAAAGTTATCCAGGAGTTGTAGCATGATCTTTCTTGACAAAGTAGCATATTCCTTGATCTGGTCTATAATTCCTCAATCTAGGAGGAGGAATCCAGATAGGACAGTCAACTAGAAGACAATTGTGCACCAAGTAATACTGATGTGACCACCAACGCATCCAAGCATATGAAGCTTGCACTTGATGATTGAAGCCAGGAAGAATGAAGCGAGAACTGAAATTTCTGGCTACAAGTTACTTCCAAATCAAGGCCCAGTTGTATGGACCGGCTCCATAGCTCCGCATTATACGAGTACCTTCTTCTCCTGCTTGGGGCACCGTTTGGTCATAACCAAATTGTCTTACAAACCTACTAGGGTTAGTAGCGCTCTCTCCAAAATTCAACTCCTTCTCGAAGAGGTAGACTACAACACCTGATGCAAATTAAAAAAGTTTTTTCAATGGGTTCCAGGTCATTATTGTCTTCAATTTCCCTATCTTCAGCTTGATGAGTTAGATTGAATGGAAGGAAGTCAATAGACTCCATGCTCTCAATTTCGTCAACAATCCATTCATATCCTTTCTTCACCATTTTTTGCTTAAGATAGTAGTATAGAGGAGGATGCTCAGGATTGACATAGGCGTTCTTAGGATCGGTGTATGTCCATGGGAAATATATTCCTAACTAGCCAAAAAAGTAATGCCATGGAGTGAATGAAGACGTAGCTCCAATTGCCGAGCTTGAGCAATGTGTTGCAATGTTTCTAAAATCTCTATACAGGGTGCATAAAACAAGAGGATCCAAAGAATACTTCTTCTTGCCCTCCGCCATAGCTCCTTCAACAACAAATAAAGTAAGACGAATGGAATCTGACCATTTTGAACTTGGAAGGATGACTAAACTTAGCCAATATGTGAGAAGTTCAGTTTCAAGACTAAAAATAGCACGACCTCTTATCCTTCATTGAGCAGATTCTAACTCTAGAGAATGGTTGCAAGAAAACCTACGAAGAAAGAGTATGAGAAAACATGTATATGTGTGTAAGAAGAAGAGGGAAGAAAGAAAAAGGGAAAATGAAAGGGGAAGGAATATCAAAATCAGATACTGCAAATTCCTCATGAAATGTACAAGCCACTGAAGTGGAGATATTTTGTGAACATCTAGAAAATGCGACATCTCTCTAAAAAGCTCAATAGTAGAGGCAGAAATGTGAGGATCTCTTCTAAGAGCGAGAGAAGTGAATTTCGCATTGGTAGGAATAAATTCATTGAGAAAAGAGTCTGTAAAGGGAAGACCAGCCATTCGGTGAAGATCCCATAGAGTAATGCTTACTTCATCAATCGATAGGTGGAAGGAGTTTATTGCAGAAGATCAGTATTTCAGAAATCCTTTATAAATCATGGTATCTTTATGAAAGAAGTCGGAAGTATCTTTTATGGCGACGTATAGATTCATTGCGATAAGCACTCCTTTATATTTCTGAAGGATGGCCTTGACACAAGAGCTGTAGAATTGACGATAAAATAAGAGACCACATTTTTTGAACTCTTCTTTACGCCACAGAGAGTCTCGACCGCAAAACTGCTACTGAACAGTCTCAAAGTAATGAGTGGGATACAAAGTATCAGGATTATATCATAGAGTAAGTATGTAACGCCCTGAAATTTGGGGGTCGAGCATAACTCAGCTCCCGAGTTCCAAAATATGACTTATGCAAATTTTTTGATGATGGATGAATGTTGTCTGTATTAGTACATGAAACATTAAATAGATTATGCCAAATCAGCAACCATAATTCAGGGACAGTTAGAATACGCAAGAAGAAGTCTGAAATAAATATATAAATCAAAACAATCTCCAAAATATGAGCGTTCTGCCTGGTCAATAAGTACAAGTCATGTCTCAAAATACATATATCAAAATATGATAAATCACTACAACATAGCCCTGAATCCCCGTCAATTAGGACATGGCTCACATGAACCCGCTTGAGAACTGCATGAATGAGAATGCCTCCTTGTCCTCATCAAACTCCGTCTCCACCTTATAGGCATCACCATCACCTGCAGCTAAGTCAGAGTTTGGTTGGTGTTTAAACACCATCCCAGAACGTGGGAGACAGCAAAGGTTAACATGTTATTAAGTCAATCAAGCGGTAATGATAAAGAAGTACAATCAAACATGTCCTAATACTCTTGTTAATGTAAGAATGGTATGAGAAAATGATGTATGCCCTCACCACAATCTCCCTCTTACGATATCATCTAACGATCGCAGCATGAATCACTACCACTATGCTCTACACTAACGCCAATAGCACATGCAGTGCAATGTTATAAACATAATTACCAAGTTCTTATTAGTTCCTTTCATACAGCAGGATTAGGAAACTAAGGTACCGCCCTTTATATCATTTGCCCAACATTAATCCATCTAGTGTCGTCAATCCTAGTAAATCACATACGATAGGCAAGTTCAAGTCACTACCACCAACGCCCTACCAACTGGCAGTCTATTTTCAAAGGCTCGTCACCAACCTAATTGGGGACCACAGCCAGGCTGCGCTGAGGTAGGCCTGTTCATACTCGAAGTCACTCCACTGATGCCCTACCAACTGGCAGTCTATTTTTGAAGGTTCGTCGCTAACTCGACTGGGGACCATAGCTAGGCTGCGCCAGTGTAGGCTGACAACTCAAATATAGTGTCCCATACCACCATATTTGGCTCACGAGTCTGGGTTGTTCACTAGTCACTACGGGGAGGCTCGTTGTCCCAGCGTAGGCCAACAGCTCGACCACGGTGTCCCATACCACCACGCCCGCTCATGAGTCTTAGCGGATCGTGGTACTAAGGTTAACCAGGCATTTCACTGGTAAGTTTGGTATCTTAGGTTCAAGCAGTAACGTCCAAACATGGTGAACATACATTGGGTCAATCGGGTTAATTGATGACCTCGACTAGTATGAGCGCATGTTGAGTTGATCGACATGAAGTTCATAAGCACTTCGTGTGGCCTAACCACTGATTCATCGAACACATCCTGCGGGGTGAAAACAACCTCAGCCACTAGTACAAGGCTTGTTACCGATTACCTGGACTATGATATAGTCCCAACCCGTACAATCATAATAAATAAGCATATGAGATAATCAAAGAAGTAATGAAGACTTAAGTCAAATCCTACAATCATTTAAGCATACTATGGAATATAACTTAAACATGTTTATATAGTACATGGAAGAAATCATACACTTAGTTGAACATGAATTGTATACAGTACATGGGGGAAATCATACAAATAGCTAAGGTAGTTGGGATTCATATTTTAACTCTCTACAAATCGCAATTTACTAACTACTAACTCATTCAGTCATTTTTACAAACACTTAGGCTACACCTTTCAACGTATATAACATACGTTGGTTATAATACGTATTAGGGTAAATCCTTTCGTCAAGGAATTGTCGTCTACACAATAATCATATACCCACAATAGTTAATTATGGCAAGCACGAATATACATTCTATACTCATTCAGACATTTTCACAAACACCTAGGCTTCACAATATAACATACACAACGCATGTTGGCATAACATGTATTAGGGCGAATCCTTTCGCTAAGAAATTATTACACATACAACTAGCATATATACACGATAATTAATCATGGCAAACACAATTTCAAATTTCATACATATACGATCCTTTATACAAATACATAAAATACACTAAACATAACATAGTTCATATATAACTGAAATGTGAAACAAACATAGCAATTGGCATGTGAAATAGAATCCACGTTAGTAATAAATCATTAACTGACATTGAAAGCCTTGAAAACCATAACTTATACGTATATAGTTCGCACCTTACGCTGGTAAACGCATATCGAACTCAGTTTGTTTGTCAAGTCACTGCCTACGATGCGAGGGCCACCTATAACACGCAATAGGCTAGCTATTTCAGTAACTTAGGCTATTTGAAACCCTAGAACGGATTAGGATTAGGTTTACTTTCTCAAGTTCGGCATTGGAGCTACCAGAAGAACTTTATGGGATTGGAGTTTCAACAGATGGATTAGCAGGGAAGAATTCCAAGAATCCACACCAACTTCTCTCACTTTCTCTCTCTTTGCTCTCTTCTCTCTCCTAGGGTTTTTTCCAAATTCGTATGGAATATGTGAGAGGGGTTTTAAGGTCCTTATATAAGCCCAGAACTAATGAAAATAGCCCCCGGGCCATGGTATACTTAGGTTATAACCAAATCGGGCTTGTTCCGATCCAACGGAACGTTTCTGGAGGTCCTTTTACTAAATGTGTTCGGACTTAAGCTCACTAATATTAGATCTTAAGCAAGTTAAGTTTTCAGTCTGATCGGGTTTCCAGATCGACCGTGGCGGTCCAATTTCAGTTCAACGGTCACCGAAACTCGATCAGGGCCACAAGTACATTGACATGTGTGGTCCATCTTCCCTGATTCGAGGGTGTATTTAGGTTAGATTCTGACAGTCAGAATGCTTATAAATGGCGAACAAACGACACGACTCAGGTTACTTAAATCCATATTTAATTTCATAAAAATCCTCACTTTCTCACACTCTTCACTTCGGACTCAATCAAATCATCTCAAGACCTCATCTAGACTTGATTTTTGAGGTGATAGTCAAGTCTAACTAGGCAGTCATAATTTTCTAAGTTCATCGCTATCGAACTTTCGACTTGCGGTCCAGGTTCATTACAGAGTTTCTAAATGCTCCCGAGAGCAACTGGGCTTAGAGATGGATCCTAGGTTTTAGGGTATTGTAGTGTTAATGATTCTATAAGTTTTGGGCCTTGCAGATCGTATTTAAAGTGATTGGTGTAAATTTCACAGGTAATCTAGTTTAGCGCTAGTTAATTCTTGTTTAATTTCTAAAGAATTTGGTCCTAAGTGATTTCTGCTTGAGGTGGTACTCGGGTCATCATACGAATTTTTTCGGGATGTTACAAAGTACATGTATGATATTTGTCCAGTCTTTTGTACTAAGCCTTTCTCTGTGAGATGACCTTCCAAAATCTTTGGTTCTTTTATGACCCAATTCTCTGCATATAATAACCGATTTTGCATCATATGATCGAAAGGTTCGTTTTGAATCATAGAAAGATGGTGTTGAAGATTCAAGGGGATGATGATAATCTCATCCTTATAAGGATTTTTTAATTTGATTACATCTGCCTAAGAGTTGATCATATCTCAGACGTTCTGATAGCATCTTTTATTATGATCTCTTACCTTCCCCTGGAAAATTTCATCTTTACTCTTTTACTTTTTGCTCTTCAAAATGAAGGGGGGAGGGGAAGATTTGACAGGAGCAGGGCAAGAGCTGTCAGTTCGGAAGTTAGCAGCAGACTTCAACCAGTTCTCCCAGTCAGATTCTGTGACCCTCTGTTGGCAGTCCCTCCAGTTCCCTCATTAATATGACATGCTGAATGGGGTCAGCAAGGTGTTGGATTCGATCAGCAAAGTTGATAATTGGTGGATCTGGTACCTTGAAGAAAGAAGAGTAATTTTTAATCAATCTAGTTCTTTTCTGAGGATTGTCTTCTGATGGTGGAGGATTTGAGGATTCAACATATTCATCAGGGGAAGCATGTGGTCTTTTAGAATGAGTCATTAAATAGACAGAAAATTTAGTGAAGTTCGAACACTTAGAAAATTTTAGACAACAAGTCCTAGTTGTGCGGAACTTGTTGTACGCAGAGATTCGTTGTGCACTGGAATTGGTTGTGTGCAAAGTTCCGTTGTGCATTGGAACTACTTATGTGCAGAGTTCTGTTGTACACAGAGGTGTGTTATGTGCATAAAGGCATTGTACGGAAGTAAAATAGTGCATAAAAAGGGCTAGACAAGAATTTCAAATGAGTGGAATGAAGTCAGGTCCTATTTATATAAAACTCCTGGGCTTGGGTTGTGCATTGGGATGGTTGTGCGTAAGGAGGAAATAAAGTGAAATTTGTCAAGATTGATCCTACATTTTCACTTTGAAGATAGAAAAGACAAAAAGGAAGGATCAAGGAGGCATCTATTAAGGCGTAAAAATTGATCAGAAGAAGAAAGAAGATTCCTAAAGAAGATGAAATTCTGCACCATTTAGTTGTGTGGCGCATAATTGGGGTTGCCTCGGAAGTATCATTGTGTGGTGCACAACAGACGTAGCCTCGAAGGTATCATTGTGCGGCACACAATAGAAGATGATTAAAGATAGCATTGTGCTATGCACAATAGGTATATCCACATAATAAGTATATGCGCACAATCAAACTTTTACGAAGATCCCACATGTATGGAAGGCTATAAATACCGCACTCTTCCCTATAGTTCATTCATTCGAACGACACCAGAGTAGCAAAGAAAAGTTTAGACTTCAGAGGCATCCAGGTATTGGAAGTACCTGTTGTGTTGAACACAATGAGTGGTCCGCACAACAGAGAGTGGCGCACAATGGAAGTGGTTCACATGATGGATGCGACAATAGCCATGTCTGCACAATGGGTCCACTGTGCGGACAGTTAGCTCAAGTGATGATTATTCATCTTAAAAGGATTAAAAGAATCTTAATTTGGGTTGAAGGATTAAAGCATCTCAGAAGCATGGAATCAATCAAGATGAATATTATTCCAGCACAACAACATCTCCATACTGAAAATCATGATATGATTTGAAATACTGCAGAAAGTAACAATTGGAACATTTGATATTTATATTGTATTATGTAAATACTTTACTTTAGAATCAAAGAAGAGAAAGGATGTAAACGAATTCAAAATAAATGAAATGTAGTGATTGTTCTCTTCACTCTTCCTTCATTAATATTGAGTAAAATAATTATCCCAAATTAAATGCATTTGTTTCTTGTCGAAACATTCCCGTAACATACTACTATTTCATAAAGTTAGCCATGCTCATCACCTCAAGTTTTATTGAATAATCAAGTACTGATTCCGAACTTATCACATTTTTCTTCTCTTTTCAGTTTTTGATTTTATATCGAAGGTCCCTTTTATTTATTCATTCTTTTCAAACTTTTTATTAATTTCCAATCTTTTCATCATACATGATCTTTTTATCGATCTATATGTTTTTTTAACTAGTTCTTTTCATTTTTTAAAGGTGGATAAAATTCTCCAAACTTAATTCTCAATATGTTTCAATGATATACATACTAACAATCAGAAATTATACTACTATTTACAAAAAGTAAATTTTACGTGTCTTGTGATATAGATTCTCATGATATTCAAACTTTTTCTTAATAAATTAAATGAAAGAACTTAAGTGATAGTCTTACTCAGTTGATCAAACTCCAATAATTTTAAATTTAATATCTTATCTTATCATCATACTCAAAAGATTCTTAATTCCATAAATTATCATTTCCCAAACATGTTTTAGTTTGAAAATTTTTATAATTTTTGCTCAAAACTAAGAAAACAATGCTTAGTTTACCTAATCCACACCCCCAAACTTAAAACCTACATTGTCCTCAATGTAAAAGATATGAGCATGCAATGCAATGAGACAACGAAAAGAAATGAGAAGTGATGGGAAGATAATACCTGAAGAAGGAGAATTGAAGCTTTTTCAAAGTTCTTAACATGTAAATGGTTTAGCACGAAGACTAAACAAGCTAAAATTAAAATATCTTAGTCCTAAATCCTATGAAAGCAATAAACCTAACCACACCTTTTTTAGACTAGGAGGTCAAATTTTAAGAAAAATTAACAGTGGAATATAAGAAATAAGATAACCAACAAAAGAAGGGAAAGAAACCACAATAAAGGAATGTAAACCAATCTCAAATTCAAGTCTTGAGAGGCAAATATGAATGTAGATCTAAGGACAACCTTGCACCATAAAAACTAAGGGTTTTTAGCAGGACAACCTTACTAGAATGATAAGTATCAATATCCTAAACTGAAGAGGAATAATAAAGGAAAATAACAGAAAGTAAATTCTAAACTATTACAACATTCACGTCCACACATACATCCCACAATCTTGAATAATAAAAGATAGGAAATATAAATCACACAACCATAAAACACAAAGAATTATAGTGGTTCTCTTGTGTGTACACTAACTGTTATAAAATAGCCACACAGATTGCTACTCCACTCCTAATATCCTCACACAGGGGATATTAGTGTTCACTATCAAAATAGATTTTCATAGGTTCACCCAAAACCTTCACAATCGTGTCTTTTTCAAAGAGCTTACACAATCCAAAAACTCACTTTCGAAGTTTTCTGGCTCTCCTCAGATAACCACCACAATGAGATTTTCTAGTGTATCTTAAAAGAAAATAAAAAAGAATAGCAGATTTACACAAATGTAAAATACCCAGATTTCTTCTTCTGCAGCAGAATGGAAGGACCAATCGGAGTAGATGATTGAATGTAGAAGTTCAAAAGTCCAATACTCACTTTAAAATGGTCCTAGGTTCTAATTAATTTTAAATTAAACCAGTTGGGCTTAACTCTATTTGATTTTGATTCCAAGAAGAAGGAATATCACAATTCCTCTTTTCAATTAAGATTAAAATGTAGAAACAAGATCAAATTAATAAAGCTAACAAAAGAGAATATTAAATGAGCACAATGTAGATTAAAATAAACACAAACTTATCTCAGAGTGATTCCTTGATTTTACTTGAATTTTTATTTTCAAACTCTGAAATTCGTCATCTATTTATAACTGTAGAAATTGCATCTTCGACTGGTTTAGTGGACGTTACGACTGGTCGTAGGAGAACAAATTTTTAAAATTTTTAGCGCGATCGGATAAAACCAACTCACGACTGGTCGTAGGGTGTTTATGATTGGTCATAGGCCCTCTACGACTGGTCGTAGGACCACCAGATTAGTTACTGGACTTTGAGTTGTAGAACTAAGACCGGTCGTAGGACGAGTCGACACCGTTTATACAACCAGTCGAACAGAGACTGGTCATGAACAAACAAAAATTTCTAAAAAGTTACATCAAACTTAGGACTGGTCTTGAAATCTCTTGGACTGGTCGTGGATATGCTAGGACTAGTCGAATAAGGTTCATGACTAGTCTTATAACAGTCCAATTCCATGTAAAATGATTCAATTGAATTATGTATCCAAAGTGACCTATCTTAAGGACAATCTAAGGTCAATCTTACCTTGAACGTGAGAAATGAACTTCGAAACTTCTTAACTTTAGATGGTAGATGATCTTTATGAATGAAGCTTAAGATCTTTGAACATAAAGTAGCACTTAAAACAAAAGATCTTCTAAAGCTTGAATAACCATTCTTCTTTATGATGAATGTTGGCTTGAGTCTTGAACAAGAACACTTCTACCATTGTAGCTAGTACTTGCACTTCTCGAAGCAGTTTGTACTCGCATTCTTTTGTAGTATCTGCAGTAGTTCTTTGTTCTTGACTTGAAGCAAAGTGCTTAAAGTGATGAAGTAATGTCTTGAACATTTATAACAATGAGCTACACAAGACATAGATTTAAGGTTTTGGCATCACAAATTTTGACAACCAAAGGAGCATAAAATCATAGTACTTACAATCTCCCCCTTTGTCAAATTTGTGATAAAACACTCAATAATAATATAACCAATATGAATACAAAGAATTATGCACAGGTTATAAAAGGAAACCAGTTAAAGAATCATGCACCAGATGCATCAACAAACACACATCAAGATGAAGTAGGCAAAACATGTACATTTACATTGACATTCCACCTCCTTACTCTTACTCCCCCTGAGTAGCACATATATTCAGAAAAAATACTCTTGCTTCACTTGCAGTGTAATGCTACTACTCACAATATAATCCAATCCAATCCAAACCATAAATTCTCCCCCCTTTTGTCACAATATGACAAAGGAAGAAGAAAACAATGGAAAATTAACAGGAGTAACCAAGGAGTCATAATAAAATTTCAACAAAACATTAAGATTTCAATAGTTCAAACCAAAGACAATAAACCATTTAAAGTTCATAATCCAATAAAAGTAAACTTAAAGTTATTATATACCAAAGAGAAAACTACTCAATCAGAACCTGAAAACGGAGCAGGTATGATAGGATCAAGTTGATGCATGCCCTTGTTTAAGCACTTAAGATACTTGCGCATGTATTTAAATTGTAAATCATGGGCAACATTCATGTTTTCTACCTTAACATTTATATTTTCTACCTTCTCCTCAAGTGCACGCAGACGCGCATCAAACTCAGATGGTTCATAATCAGGATCATTAGCAGAATCAGACTCAATTTCATCAAAAATATCATCCATGTTTATGTCATCAAGAGGAAGATCATCAGCTTCTTCTTCATTCCCAACTCCAGCTCCATCACCACCATCCACTTGGCCAGGAGCCAATTTCAACTTTATTTTGTTTGTATTTGAGTTGTTAAAAATCAGATTATGGATAGGAGCCTCTCCAACATGTATAGTGACCAACATATGTGAAGCCAACATAGTCATGAGATAGGCAAATGGTATATCACTATGACCTGGATGGAGATGAAACTGAATGATGGAATGACAAATTAAAGATGGAAGATAAACTTTAGTATTAGAAACAACTGAGTGCAAAACATGAACCATAAAAGAAGTCAACTCTGTTTTATTACCAGACCACGGATACAGATTTGAAGTAAAAATTTTGTGGAGGACTCTTTATCTGGGTAACAAATACTTTGAGGGGAGCGCATTCCCTTTATGAGTCCATTGCACATTCATGTTACATAATGTTCTGGTGAGCATTCGTTTTTCTATTTCTGAGAGTTTTTCAGTTAGAATTTGAATGAGGATGCCCTCATCATTAACAGGTATGTCCATAAGGCCAAGTATTAGATGACGGTATACATTAAAAGGGCCTTCTTTAGCATTTATTTGAAATGTTAAATTTTCAGTAAAAAAATTAGAGATGCATGCAAACATGGACTGTACAATAGATTGGTATGCAGGCCCTCCCCAATGTAAGATGTTATCCCATCTTATAGCTTGGAGAAGTGGAAAGATACCAACTGGAGCAATGTGGTTAAGATCAACAACTTTTTCAATAATAACATTGCGCAAACGCAAATACCGTACATATGAAGGATCATTTTCGGGTGAATGAAGATGGCGCTGAGTTATTGGAGCTGATCTAGAGGATGATGGATCACGGGCTGTTTTCTTTTTCCCTCTAGCATCCATTTCCACAAAGAAATACAAAAGAACAATAAAACTCAAAGGAAGTAGAGATGGATTTTTCAAGATTAGCAAATGTAAAAGAAAAATCTTAAAATCTCCACAAAACTTGAAATCAAGCACTCCAATGTAAATAAAGAAGAGAATAGAGCTTGAATCTGACAGATTGACTAATAAAATACACTAACCTTGAAGATTAGGTAGGTGGGTTCGACTGGTCGGACTTCGGCTCGTTGGAGAGTAAGTTAGAAATGAGGAAGATGAGATTTTCCTCAAATTTAAAACACCCAACACGCTCCACGACAAGTCTTGAGCTGTCCTCGACTGGTCGTACCAGGACCGATCGTGTATACTCACAACTGGTTGAGTATCGACAAAAAAATGCAATTATAATAAAAAAATTATAATTTAAACACATAAATACACAAATATATTTATACTATGATATACAAATACATAAATAATCAATGTTGAATGCATATACCGAGATCAAATTTTAATTTATTAAACTTGCTTTTGTCAAGCAGTTTAGTGAAAATGTCAACAAGTTGAGTCTTTGTCAGAATGTATTTTAAAGATATTATTTTTTCTTCAACTAATTCACGAATATAATGATACCTAATGTCAATGTGCTTGGTATTAGATTTTTTAAAATATTTATAGCACTGAAATTATCACAACATAAAGCCATTGAATCTTATGTAATTCCATAATCACTTAACATACGTTTCATCCAAACAAGCTGAGTACATGCATTTTCAGGTGCGATGTATTCAGCCTCAGCAGTTGAGAGTGATATAGAACTTTGTTTCTTGCTAAACCAAGAAACTAAGCAATTTTCAATATAAAAACAACCACCACTGGTTGATTTTCTATCATCGATATTTCTAGCCTAATCAGCATCAGTATACCCTGCCAACTGAACACTAGTATCATATGGATACTAGAGACCCAAATTAACTGAACTTGCGACATATCACATAATCCGCTTAACAATAGTTAAATGTGACTCTTTAGGATTAGACTGATATCTTGCGCAAATACCAACACTGAAAGTAATATTAGGTCTACTAGCAGTTAAATAAAGCAAACTGCTAATCATGTTACGATACAATTTAGGATCCACATCTTTACCTATAAAATCCTTTGAGAGTCTTAGATTTGTACTCATGGGAGTATCAATATTCTTACCATTCTCAAATCTGAATCTTTTAATCAAGTTCAAAGCATATTTGGTTTGAGAAATGAAAATTCCATCAGGTTGTTGTTTTACTTACAACCCTAGGAAATAATTTAATTCCCCAACCATGCTCATTTCGAACTTAGATTTCATTAAATCTGCAAACTCAATAGTCATGTTAGTATAAGTTGATTCATAAATCATATCATCAACATAGATCTGAACCATTAAAATATTATCGTTATGTTTCTTAACAAAGATTGTCTTATTGACACTGCCCATTTGAAAATTATGACTGAGTAAAAACTTAGTCATTTTCTAGTACCATGCCCTGGGAGCTTGTTTTAGACTATAGAGAGCTTTTTTAAGACGGTATACATGATCAGTAAACTTAGGGTCTTCAAACCTTGTAGGCTGTTTAACATATACTTCTTCATATAAATCGCCATTTAAGAAAGCACTCTTTACATCCATTTGATAAATTTTAAATTTTCTAAAGAATACAATGGATATAAAAAGTCTGATTAATTCAAGGCGAGCAACTAGTGCAAAGGTTTCATTATAATCAATACCTTCAATTTGAGTGTACCCTTGTACAACCAGTATCAAACTTTTTTAAATTTTCACAGTCACGCAAAATATAGCACTTGCTACCAAAAACTCGAAAGTATTTGACAGTAGGCTTCTTATCAAACCATCGATCATAAGCCATTTTATTATTATATTTGCAAGTATAAACCCAGTTAATAATATAGCAGGCGATATTCACTGCTTCAGCCCAAAAATTTCTAGGGAGCTTCATACTATTAAACATTACGTTTTCCATTTCTTGAAGCACTCTATTTTTTCTTTCCATAATTCCTTTTTGTTGTGGTGTTTTGGGCACAGAGAATTCATGCGATATTCCCTGATCACTACAGAATTTCTCAAAACTGCTATTCTCAAACTCAGATCCATGATCACTATGAATCTTACTAACTTGAGAACCTTTTTTAGATTGAATACGTCCGAAAATCCTTTTCACTTCATCAAGGGTTTCTGATTTATCACTTAATAAAGCTACCCAAGTGAATCTGGAAAAATCATCTATGATTACCATGATGTATTTTTTATCACCTTGACTTTCCGTCCTGGTAGGTTTAATAAGATCCATATGGAGAAGCTTGAGTGGTCTTGATGTGGCATTAGAGTTCACCTTCTTGTGAGAGCTCCTTATTTGCTTGCCTATTTGGCATTCGCCACATATTTTGGATATCTTTTATAATTTAGGTAGACCTCTTATTAGTTCTTTTTTGCTCAATCTGTATAAATTACGGTAGTGTATATGTCCAAGGTATTTATGCCATAATTCTGTCTCGTTGGTATGGACTATGTAGCACATTTGACTAGAAGAGCTAACATCGCTTACATATATCAGTTTTCAGAAGTTCTGCGACCAGTTAATATTACAGATCCCTTTTTGTTTATGATTTCAGAACCTTAATTGTAAATTTCACACAATGATTGTTATCGCATATTTGAGATATGCTTAATAGGTTGTGTTTTAGCCCCTCAACATATAAAACATTCTTGAATAAGGGAAGGTTATAGAGTTGAACCATACCTTGGCTAATAATCTTGTAGTTTCTACTATCACCAAATGTAACTGACCCATCAGTCATATCTTTGAGATCGGTGAATAAAGCCTTGTTGCCTGTCATATGCTTGGAGCATCCACTATCTAGGTACCATTTTGAATAGCTTATAGCTTTGAAAGCAGTGTGGGCAACCAAGCAGGTAACCTTAGGAACCCATTTCATAATAGTTTCAGGTTTAGGAGTATAGTAGGTCTTCTTTTGATTATAGTTATAGTTAGAGTGACCCATTGAGTTAGATTTTAAGAGCTCCTTAAGAAGATCAGCTATTTTCTCAGCTAAAGGGTTTCGATTTTGATATTTATAAATGTTTTTTAGTTTTTGAAAAGTAGTTTTAGAAAAAACTTGATTTGTACTTTTTCCTTTTGAGTTCAAGGTCTCTCCTTTTACAAACTTAGGAGACGTATTCTTATGTTTACGAGGAACATTTTTCTCGCAGCCCAAACCGGATCGATAGCCACATTTTCTTGATCTAGATAAAAGTTTTTCTTGGATCTCCTTGGGAATACTTCCATGTATCCTTTAAACTTAAAAGAGAAGAGACTTCAAGTTTAAGATTTTCATTCTCGGATTTTAGACTTTCAATCTGAGAGTTTTTGAAATCCAAATCACATTTTCATTTTTCAAAACAGTCTGAAATATAGGATTTTTCTAAAACAAGAGATTAAAAATTTTCTCTAAGCTTTGAAAATCTTTCTTTTTGAAGTTTAAGTTTAACAACAATTTTACAACTTTCCTTATATAAGGCATTGTAAGCATCTTGAAGATCATCTTCATTTTCACATTTATTGTTCAGATTTTCTTCACTTGTTGAATCATTATCTGAAAATGTGAATTTGGCTAGAGTCATAAGGGTTTCGCTTCATTACCCAACTCGGGTTCAGAATCTTATGAATCAGAAGAGGCTTCAGAATCAGAGGATTCATCCCAAGTAGCCAACATACTCTTCTTTTTGGGTTTGTCCTTTTTAGGACATTTATTTGCTAAATGCCCATATTTTTGACAGTTGTAACATTGAGTCTCTTTTAAATATTTCCAAGGCTTAGATTTAGATTTTGATCTTTTCTTCTCATTAGCTTTTTAAAAATCAACCCGCTTTTTGCTTTTGAAAATTTTATAAAACTTTTTCACTAAAAGGGCCATATCTCCTTCGGAATTTTCTAAATCAGAATTATTTTCTTGAGAAACATCTTTAGAAGACTTAAGGGCAATAGATTTTCCTTTAGGAGCTTTAAAATTTAACTCATAGGTTTGTAAAGATCTAACTAATTCTTCTACCCTCATAGTATCCGTATCACGAAGTTCCTGGATCGCGGTTACCTTAGAGTTGAACCGTTCAGGAAGTGAGTGTAGTATCTTTGCACACGCTTTACTTTCTGAAATTTTATCGCCAAGACCCCACATAGAGTTTACAATGTCATTTAATCTTGTATAAAAGTCCATAAACATTTCATTTTCCTCCATATGAATTTCTTCAAATTTGGTTGTGAGGAGTTGGACTTTAGATTTTTTGACAATTGATGTATCCTCGTGTGTCATTTCTAAAATATCCTAAACTTGATTTGTAAAATCACAGGATATAATTCTTTTGAATTCATCCGGTGATAGTGCGCAAGTGATTGCATTTAGTGTTTTAGCATTTGCACTACTCTCACTTTTCTGAAATGTGGTCCATGAGAAATAAGGAGTTACTCTCATTATTTTTGAACCATTGATTCCAGTCACTTGAGTGGTAGGAGGGGTTCATTCATTCACTGTGGCCAGCCACACACTTTCATCCATAGATTTTAAGAAGATTCTCATCCTGGCTTTCCAATAAGTATAATTGGATCCATTAAAGGGTGGAGGCCTAGTGACTGATAGGCTATCAAAATTTGACATATTATATATAACTTAGATCGTTAGCTCAGGAAATAAATCCAAGAATAAAGAATTAAAAGTGAGTTATTAAGCTCTGATACCACTTGAAATGGCCAAGCTATATGTCCTAGAGGAGAGGGGGGGGGGGGGGGGGGTGAATAGGACTATGCCAAATTTTAAGAAAAATTAACAGCGAAATATAAGAAATAAGATAGTCAACAAAAGAAAGGAAACAAACCACAATAAAGGAATGTAAAGTAACCTCAAATTCAAGTCTTGAGAGGTTGATACGAATGTAGTTCTAAGGACAACCTTACACCATAAAAACTAAGGGTTTATGGTAGGACAACCTTACTAGAACGATAAGTATCAATATCTCAAAATGAAGAGGAATAATAAATGAAAATAGAAAAAATTAAATTTTAAACTATTACAACATTCCCCACTGTGCTTGAAATGAAAATATTACAACATTCACATCCACACATACATCCCACAATCTTGAATAATAAAATATAGAAAATATAAATCACACAACCACAAAATACAAAATTTATAGTGGTTCTCCTGTGTGTACACCAACTATTAAAAAACAGCCACACAGATTACTACTCCACTCCTAATATCCTCACACAGGGGATATTACCGCTCACTATCAAAATAAGTTTTCATAGGTTTACCTAAAACCTTCACAATTGTGTCTTTTTCAAAGGGCTTACACAATCCAAAAACCCACTTTCTGAGTGTTCTGGCTCTCCTTAGATAACCACCATAATGAGATTTTTCTGGCGAATCTCGAAAGAAAACCAAAAAGAATAGCAGATTTACACAAATGTAAAATACCTGGATTTCTCTTTCTTTAGCAGCTCAGTAGAACTAATCGGAGTAGATGATTGAATGTAGAAGTTCAAAAGTCCAATACTCACTTTAAAATGGTCGGTTCTAATTAATTTCAAATTAAACCAGTTAGGCTTAGCAATATTTGATTTTCATCCCAAGAAGAAGGAATATCACAATTCCTCTTTTCAATTAAGATTGGGAAGTAGAAATAAAATTAAATTAATAAAGCTAATAAAAGAGAATATTAAATGAGCACAATGTAGCTTAAAATAAACACAAACTTATCTCAGAGTTCTCCCTTAATTTTACTTAAATTTATATGTCGAACTCTGAAATTCGTCATCTATTTATAGCTGCAGAAATCGTATCTTCGACTGGTCTAGTGGACACTATGACTGGTCGTAGGAGAACGAATTTTTGAAATTTTTAGCGCGATCGGATAAAACTGACTCACGACTAGTCGTAGAGTGTTTATGATTAGTCTTAGGCCCTCTACGACTGGTCGTAGGCTTCTCATGACTGGTCGTAGGACTACTAGATTAGTTGTTGGACTTTGAGTTGTAGAACCAGGACTGGTCGTAGGACGAGTCAACACTGTTCACACGACCGGTCGAGCAGAGTCCAGGACTAGTCGTGAACAAATAGAATTTTTTAAAAAATTGCAATAAACTTAGGACTGGTCTTAGAATCTCTTGGACTGGTCGTGGACATTCTAGGACTAGTTGAACAAGGTTCAGGACTAGTCTTAGAACAGTTCAATTCCATGTAAAATGATTCAATTGAATTATGTATCCAAAGTGACCTATCCTAAGGACAATCTAAGGTCAATCTTACCTTGAAAGTGAGATATGAATTTCAAAACTTCTTAACTTCCGATGGTAGATGACCTTTGTGAATGAAGCTTGAGATCTTTGAACATAATGTAACACTTGAAATAAAAGATCTTCTAAATCTTAAATAACCATTCTTCTTTGTGTTGAATGCTGGCTTGAGTCTTGAACAAGAACACTTCTACTATTGTAGCTAGTACTTGCACTTCTCGAAGCAGTTTGTACTCGCATTCTTCTATATTATCTGAAGTATTTCTTCGTTCTTGACTTGAAGCAAAATGCTTAAAGTGATGAAGTAATGTCTTGAACATTTATAACAATGAGCTACACAAGACATAGATTTACGGTTTTGGCACCACAAAATTTGAAAACCAAAGGAGCATAAAATCATAGCACTTATAGACATGTCCTTTGAATTAAGTACCTTGCGACGATGCCCATTCATTTTAAAAACATTGTCATTCATCGAATTCTTTATCTTGACGGACTCATGAGGATAGACATTAATAATAATGAAGGGACCGGTCCAACGAGATCAAAGTTTACCCAAAAAAAGACGTAACCGAAAATTGAACGGAAGGACTTTTTGATCGGTTATGAACGATTTTTGAAGGATGTTCCTGTCATGGAATACTTTCATTATGTCCTTGTAAATTCTCGAGTTCTCATAAGTGTCGTTCTGAATTTTTTCGTGTTCATTCAATTGAAGTTTGTGTAGTGACCCAATATTGTCCAAATTAAAGTTTAAATTTTTGATAGCCTAGTAGGCTCTATGCTCCAGCTCCATAGGTAGGTGACAAGCTTTCCCATAGACAAGTATAAAGGAAGACATTCTAATAGGGGTCTTAAAAGTTATATGATAAGCCCATAAGGCATCAGTCAAGCGAATTGATCAATCCTTACGGTCAAGGTTAACTATTTTTTCCAGAATATGTTTAATTTGTTAGAAATCTTGGCTTGCCCGCTTGTCTGCGGGTGATATAGAGTTCTTATTTTATGAGAGATGTTATATTTCTTCGTTAAGTTCTCAAATGGCCTATTACAAAAGTGTGAACCTCCATCACTAATGATGGCTTGAGGCATTCCGAACTGGGAAAAGATATTTTCTTTTAAGATTCGAATGACCATTTTATGATCATTCTTCCAGCACGGGATCACTTTGACCCACTTAGTGACATAGCCTACTGCTAACAAAATGTAAATATTTTCAAAGGATTGAGCGAATGGTCCCATGAAATCGAAGCCCTAGTAATTAAATGCTTCAATATTAAGAATGGGGTACAGAGGCATCATATTTTGATAGGAAAACCCTCCCAATTTCTAACAATGCTTGCAAGCTTTGAAAAACTCATGAGTATCTCTGAAAATTGTGGGCCAGTAAAAGCTGCGCTGTAGAATTTTGGTCGTCGTCTTTTTAGCAAAAAAGTGACCACCACAGGCCTGAGATTAAGAAAAGGAGATGACACTGATGTTTATTGTCTGACACACATCTCCTTAGAATTTGGTCTAGGCAATATTTAAACAAATAAGGATCATCCCAGAAAAACTTACGTACCTCGGCGAAGAATCTTTTCTTATCTTGCATAGTCCAATATGTTGGCGTAAAACCTGTATCAAGATAATTTTCAATGTTAGCAAACCAAGGTAATTGGGAGAGTTTAAAAATTGTTCATCAGAGAACATGTCATTTATTGGTGTTGGCTCAAGCGAATCTGGGATATCAAGTCTTGAGAGGTGGTCAGCCACTACATTCTTTACTCCCCCTTTTGTCTCTTATTTCTATGTCGAATTCATCCTGGAGTAGGAGGATCCATCTTATCAGGCAAGGCTTGACACCATTCTTAGAAAGAACGTACTTTAGTATCGCATGATTAGTATAAATGATGATCTTTGATCCGATCAAATAGGACCTAAATTTGCCCAAATCGAACACTATGGGAAGATTTCCTTCTCCATAGTAAAATAGTTCACTTTGTCAGAATTTAGAGTTCTACTCGTATAGCGAATCACATAGGGCTTCTTTTCTTTTCTTTGGCCTAACACTTCCTTAATAGCATAGTCAGACGCATCGCACATAATCTCAAAATATATGCTCTAGTCAGGTGGTTGCATGATAGGAGCGATAGTCAACATGCCCTTAAGTTAAGTGAAACCTTTATAAAATTGTTCTGTCAACTTGTATGGTGCATCCTTTTGAAGTAGATTACATAAAGAATGAGAGTGATGGATAAAATCCTTTATGAAACGTTTATAAAATCTGGCATGTCCTAAGAAGGATCAAACGTTACGTATGAATTTGGGTGGAGGTAGGTTAGAGATAAGATCAATTTTAACCTTGTCTACCTCAATTCCGTTAGATAAAATTATATGTCCAAGAACAATTCCCTTGGGAACCATGAAATGACATTTCTCCCAATTCAAAACCAAATTCTTTTCCTCACATCACTTCAGTACACGTTTAAAATTTTTCAAACACTCACTGAAGAATGGACCAAAGACGGAGAAGTCGTCCATGAAGACCTCTGAATATTGCCCTACCATGAAAAGTGGTAGAGGTATTACACAATTTGAATGACATCCTTTGCTAAGCAATTGTGCCAAGTGGAAATGTGAATGTTGTCTTTTCTTAATCTTCAAAGGCTATCTTTATCTGATTATAGCCCAAATATCCGTCAAGGAAGCAGTAGTAAGAATGACTAGCTAGCCTTTCCAAAATTTGATCAATGAATAGCAAAGGAAAGTGGTCAATTCATGTAACGGTATTTAACTTTCTGTAGTCAATGCACATTTTTCAACTAATAGTGACTCTAGTTGGCACAAGTCCATTATCAGCATTGGCTACGATGGTGATTCCGAACTTCTTATGAACCACCTGAGTTGGACTCACTCATTGACTATTAGATATAGGTATATGATAGCCACATCCAACATCTTGAGCACTTCTCCTGTAATTACCTCTTTCATGTTTGTATTTAATCAAAGTAATGGTTGTGAGGAGGTTTTTGCATTATCCTCTAGATGAATGAGTTAGTACAAATCAAATGATTAATTCCCTTGAGGTATGCAATCGACCATCCAAGGGCTCCTTTATGCTCAATGAGAGTAGAAATAAGCATACTCTCTTATTCTTTCTCAAGGTGGGAAGAAATCACCACTGGGTATGTCTCATCTTGACCTAAGTAAACATATATGAGATCAACGAGCAAGAGTTTTAGGTCAAGCATTGTTGCATTGAGATTAGAAGGTAAAGGCACTATATCGTTTTGAGGAAATTTCTCAAATTGTGGCCCCCACCGGTTAATTTCATGTACCAACGTCGCATCAAGCAAGGCCTCCATCTCCCGAATCATGTCATCATCTAAATCAGGAGAGTGTGCTAAGCACATCTCTAGAAGGTCAGAGTATAGAGTCAAAAGTGTTTTATCTTCCACAAAAGAATCAATCATGTTAATATCGTGGGTATCGTCCTCATCTTCTATCTGTTTGCTCATATTAAAAAATATAATGAGCTCCAATGTCATATTTTCAAAAGATATATTCATAATTCCATTCTTACAATTAATGATGGCATTTGATGTAGCAAGGAATGGACAATCAAGAATGACGAGTATCTGAGTGCTCACATCCACAATGGGTTGAGTATCCAAAACAATAAATCTAATGGATAGTAGAATTTATCAACTTGGAACAACACATGCTCAATCATTCCTCTCGGTACACAGACTAATCGATCAACAAGTTATAATATTGTTCAGGTGGGTTTTAATTCACCCAGACCCAATTGTTTGTAAACTGAGAATGGGAACAAATTAACTCTCGCCCCCAACTCAAGAAGTGCGTGCTCAATCTGGTAGTTCCCAATTACACATGTAATGGCTAGGCTATCGGGTTCTTTATATTTTTATGACACATCTTGCTTAGGGATGACACTCACATTTTCTGTCAAAAAGATTTTGATTTGAATGTTTTGTCATCTTTTGGTTGTACGTAGATCTTTTAGAAATTTGGCATACAAAGGGATTTATTTAATGACATTCAGTAAAGGGATATTGACCTTCACTTACTTATGCACCTTTAGAATATTCTGGGAGTTAGATTGAGGTTTTGGTACAATCAACTGTTGGGGGAATGGGGAAATCGACTTGTTTTAAGATTCCAATTCCACCTCATGTGAGATGTCACTAAGTCCATCATTCTTAACTTCTTCCGAGTCCTTAAGATTTTCAACCCTTTCTGGAATGGTTTTATCAAATATTTTTTCACTTATAAGAATGGTGATAGACTTAGCTTGTTCCACATGTTGATTAGAAGAGCTTGGGTCACTGATTTCATATTGTGGCTTTGGTTTGGGGAGAGGTTGGGCTGGAAAAGTCTTTTTTTTTCCTAATCGCTAAGTGTGACTCAATCCTTTGAATTGATGATACAAACATTCCCATTGTTGCTTTGAGATCTTGGAATGCTTGCACTGTGTTTTGGTTAAAGAGCTCTTAGTTTTGCATGAATTTTTAAGCTGGATCCTCTCGAGGTTTCCTTTGATTTAGAAGTTAAGTAAGGGCCTCTTGAGGATTGGTTATTTGTCCGTTCCTCCAACTGAAGTTTGGTGGTTCCATGGCCTCAACTTTTCTTGTGAGATTGGCCACTTTTACACTGATGTTATCTTCTTCTTTTAAGGCATACATTCCTCTTATTTCCTTTGATTGAGCAGGCTTAGAAGTTGTGGGTCTTGGGGAGGTGTCCCATAATTATGCATTTTCTTCCAATTGATCAAGATAATCCCACCCATCATTAGCCTCATTGTTCATAAATTCACCATTACACACCATCTCTATAAATTGGCGCATTGGCGAAGTTAATCCATTATAGAAAAGGCTTATTATCTGCCAAATTTCGTAGCCATGATGTGGACAGGAATTTGTAAGATCTTTGAATCTTTCCCAACATTGGAAGAATGTCTCTTCCTCTTTCTGAGCGAAGTTCATGATTGCCTTCCTTAAAGTGTCAGTTTTATGAAATGGGAAAAACTTTTTGAGAAATTCCTGGGTCATCTCAGCCCATGTGCCAATAGATCGTGGCTTTAAGGAGTGCGTCCATGTCTTAGCCTTCTCCTTCAGTCAAAAGGGGAACAATTTGAGTCACAGTGTATCCTCAGACACGTTCGGAAAGTGTAATGTGGCGACTATCTCATCAAATCTTTAATGTGCAAGTATGGACTTTCAGAGTCTAGTCCGTGGAATTTAGGAAAGAGTTGTATCACTCTAGGTTTAACATCCATGTTTCCTACATTAAGCGGAAACACTATGCAGGAAGGTATACTCACTCCCGCTGGTTGTAAATAATCTTGCAAAGTATGAGACAGGGAAGCATTATGCACCTCATTCTCAGCTTGAACCTCCTTAACTAGAGGTTGAGGTTGATTTACAGTCATTAGTTCAATTAACTGAGAGGATCTCAAGTGGTTTCTAATCCTTTAATGGATAGGCAACCCTTCTACTAATTCTCCTTCACTCAAGAGACGGAGAGTGTTATCTGAATCCAATTGGACATGAAACACGCACAACCCTCAAGCACCAAACAATTAAAACCTATAAGAAAGAAAATTAAAGCAAATAATAAATCTAAAAAAGAAAGAGAGAATTAGAAAGAGGTTATCGGATTAGAGTTGTTATGTTAAGATCCTACAAAATAGAAAACAATATCAGTTTTGAAAAATAATTTCAGAAAAAAATCCTAACCTAAAAAAATAAAAAGTTAAAAAAAAACCCCTAATCTTTACCTAATTCTGATACCAATTAATCTTAAAAAAATGCAGTCATAATCCCCACCAACGGCACCAAAAACTTGTTCACAACTCCAAGTGCAGGGTCGCGATGTAATAATAACTCGGTGAGACAGAGGTTGAATCCACAAGGACTAAACTTATACATAATATGAAAATAACTAGAACTAGAACTAGAAAAAGATCTAAACCAAATTCTAGAATAATTGAGAGGAATTGTAAATAAAGTATCAAAAATCAAAAGAAAACTAGAGCACCAAGGATCCACTTGTAGCTATCAGGATGTTAACTTACTTAATTCAACAAACACAACTGGAATTAGAGTCCTATTCTATCCAATTAGAAGATGAAGCAATTAAATCAAATCTCTGAAATTTTCATTGATCTAGTCCTCAATGAAGGAGTATTGTGATGATTAGAAAAGAATTCATGCATCCACCATGCCTAAGAGACGATGGTGGATCTCGAGTTTTACCAATCTCACAATCTTAAAATAACAAAAGAAGATATTCAAAGCTATCACAACATCTATTGTAATTTGAGTCATAATAAATCATAGAAAACTGAAAATATTTCTTAAATTCAAACTAGAAATCAATGACGTTCAACATAAATAAGAATTAAAGAAAAAGAAGCATTAAAATAAATAATACCTTCACCTCTTAGCTCTATCGAAGAGATTAGCTAGTCATAGCTAACTCAAAAATAAAAGAAAAAGTAAAAGATATACTAGAATTCAAGAATAAATCGAAGTAGAAGAACGTCATTAGCACTCCGCTTAAGCCTTCTCTCCCTTTCTAAACTCTAGAATATACTTTAGAGCATCCTAGGGAGTCATATTTATAGTTGTGGAACTCTAACTTTCGTACTAGGTTGGAAAAATCTAGAAATCGCCTCAAATTTATGCACTCTGCGTAGTTCCCAAAAAAGACTTTTAAAACTTTCATTTTTTAGAGTCGGAGATTCAAAATATGTTTTGTTAGGATAAATTTTAGGAATATATTTTTTTAAGGCAGTTTTCAAGATTCCTTTTCTTTTTCTTTATTTCAAATCTTCGATTCTCTTCATTCCTCACTTAGTTTCTCTGGATCTTTGACATGTGAATTCTTCATTAATGACTTTCAAATCTCCAAATCTTCATTTAGTAAACTTTTGAGTACAAATCTTCCTTTTGGCATCAATTTCACCTTAAGATCTTGAAATCACCTCGCACATGAAAACATGCATAATTAGATCAATTAGGCATTATCATGTTTATAAAACCAAGGTATAAATTGGAGAAAATATGCAATATTTCACACTCAACATTCAACCAGCCCAACCTTCGGTTCGGCTAGCCGAACATACCCAATTGGCCAGCTCGAATATGTTCGGTCAAGTTTTTAGCAATGCATTTCTTCAGAATTCAGGCAAATTAGGCCAGTCGAACCCTATGGTTGACCAACTGAATCTGATCTTGGGTCAGCCAAAATTTGAAAGATTTTATTTCGTAAAATCTAAAGATCCGTTGGAACGAAATCGTTGAAATTTGGCTAATCGAACCTAAAATCATGCTAGCCAAATTTCTAATTCCTTTGACTATAAATAAAGGCCTTCTCTCATTCATTTCTATAACGAAATTCAGTGTGAATCCTCCTATAAGAAAAAGAGAAAATTATGCCCCTTTGAAGCTATTAAGAGGTAATTCTAATCTTCTTCTTAATCTTATTTTATTCTCTTTCTTAAGTTACTTTAATTATTTTTAATAGAGTGATCTAAACTCTATTTGAGATCTAGAGAATAGAATTTGCAGCACCTAGGGTTTTTGTTTATATTGAATACACTATAAATCCGTATATTCTTTTTAGGTTGAACTCATACATGGCTTTATCAATATCCCAAGAAGAAAATCATTGCATCTAAGCTACAGTCACGTCTTCAACTTGCCAATCGAAGATAAGTATTGAATTTACTATAAGGCCCATATCCTAAACTGTACCATTTCATAGACTCCTGCAATCCTCCCTATCGAATTTCGGCACCCCACGACCTGAAATTGGCATTTGCACGCGACCCTAAGTCACATCCTATATATCTGAGTTGACTCGACTCGAGACTTGTACCATTGTGATTATACCATCGCCGCGGTTCCAACGCCGCATCTCGCATGCCGATGTGATACCCAGGCCAAGAGTTGTGAGCCTGTTTTTATTTTGAAAAAACGCCGCGCATTTTAAAATCCAAGAGAATCTCTACCAAACATTACATCAATCCATCAATCAATGTACTAGTCTAGTAAAACCCATCACACCCATCCCTCTCTCCTTACATCTCCTCTCTCTCGCATTCTCCACCCATTCCCCAAGCACCAAGAGAGAGCTTAGAATGTCCAAGCAAGCTCCATAGTCCAGCCCTCTTTTTCCTTTAGACCCCCCATATCCATCCATTAAAAACCCATCTCCTCCATTGAAGGAACCCTATTGGAGCTTTGGAGCTCTAGCGAGGAAGAAGGAAAGTGGGTGCTTTTCACTCTCTCTCTCTCTCAGGCTTGATGGCTCACCATGGGTATATATACGAGATCCATATTGTCCACAAATAGACAGCCTTACAGGATCGTCCAGGGGCAGCAGTTGCTGTCCATTTTTGGGCACACCCTGTTAAAGGGAGAACGTCAATATCAGCTTGATCTCTAGCCTTGTGGACCCCACAATGATCTAACGGCTTTATCTTCACTGTCCATATGGTGGGGCCACTCCAGCCGTGGGCCAAAGATAGGCCAGACCCAGCGGTCAGCTGCTGTCCGGCAATAGGCGCTGCTAGAGAGGAAAATAAAAATATCTGCTTGTTTTAAATGGGTGGGCCACACCGACGTGGATACCACCTTGATGTATGTGTGTTCTATATACTCAGCTGTCCATCTGCATGGCCCAGATTTAACACCCGTGGGCTGCACCATAGCAACAGCAGTAGAGGCGGGCTGGTATCGTGGACCTCCAGGCCACCCTACTTTGTTGCTGACTGTTGAAATGAAAGGCAAGCACAAATATCAGCTTTGATCCAAGAAACCTGGTGGGCCACTTTGATGTGGACCCCACCCTAATGATGTATTGTATCTGCTCCGTCCATCCATGGAGAGTCGGTGGACCATAAGGGGCCATGAGCTGTTGGACCGCCTATTGTCCAGCAGCAGACATTGAAGATGAAGGCAAAACACAAGTATCATCTTGTTTAAATAATAATAATAATAATTAATAATATAAAATAGTTGTGGGGTGACCCACCCACGTGGGACCCACATGATGTATGTGTGGTATCCACATCGTCCAGTAGCTGGCACTACAAGAAAACTGACCTTTACCGGCGGTCAAAATCACCGGCAAAGGCCCAGAAAACCGCTGGAAAAGCCTTTGCCCGCGGTTTACCAAATGTCGGTGAAGCCTCGGTCGGTAAAGGCTTTACCTGCGGTCGTGCTCCCTTTACTGGCGGTTGTGCAAGCCGCCGCTGCAAGTGGGATTACTGGCGGTTGCTCTAACCGCCGCTGCATGTTGGATTTATCGACGGTTTACATAGTAGGCTGTTTTATTTAAATTTTTGGCTCTTTATCCATGTAGAACTGATTTAACTTTACTAACACTTCAATTAGCAATCAAAAACTTACTCATTTCCAAGGATTAAAGCTTTGAAAATTACAACCCAAGTTTCTAAGGCTCAACTAAAAATTAATAGAAGTGGGAGTAGCTATTCTTCAAAAACAAATGAAAAAAGAAAAATCCCTTGAAACTGCCAAAACAACAAAAACTTGGATAAGCAATAAGAACTCCTCGCCACTGAGAATGAGCAGTCTAAAGGCTTCTGAGTTGCTGAAAATAGAAAAGATATTTTAGCCACTGAGCGACACCAAAAATAAATAAATAAAATCCTCCGATATAACTCTACAACACAAAAATGCCTCTGTTGTAAACAACACAACATGTACAAGGCCCTCTGGAATTCAGATAATAAACTTGATTCTTGTTGTTTCAAGAAAATCAACATCAACTTCTTCATGAAAGGTGCAATTCCCACAAGTACAGTTTTGATTTTTTTTATCCTTTTTTTTTTATGGCAACAGTATGGAACAAAGTAAAAAAAAATAAGCACACGTGTAAAGAAGCATACAAATACAAAAGTACAAGTTCATGTTTCATCTCATGGCTGCTACGGATTTCTACACTCCAAAACAAGATAGCTCATAACCTTGCGAAGTTAAAAGTGCAAATATGTCAGCCTCTTTGTATCCATCTTTCCCCAAAAACTTCTCAGTCTTGCTTCCATCAATTTTCAAATAATGTTCAACAGAAAATTTTATTGGGGTGCTGTCATAAAGTTCCTCATACTTACACATGGCATCCATAAAGCATGATGCACTTTCATACTGTAGCTGTTGTGCACTTGAGATATTCCCAATTGCGTTGATTACAAAGGGAAGCAGTCTAGGGACAAAGTAAAAAATCAGTTATCAGTCAAATGTATAATCCTCTTAGCATTATATCATTAAACGAAATGCAGACAGAATTATGAACTTTACCCCCATGAACGCAGCAAAGGATCGAAACATATAACTAGCAACCAAGTCAATCAAGATAGCTAAGAAGAACCACTGCTTATTAGAGAAATAGAGATTTTGAGCTTCTGCAAGCATCCAATTTATGGATAGCAAGAAAAGAAAACAACATTCTCAACATCCATGATAATACACAATAGTGTGATTTAGGATACATTTGAGTGAGGCGATGACGCAGTACTCACCCAATGTCAAATGTGATAGGTAGAAAAAAATTCCCTGGTAAGTGCTAAGATGAGGATAATAGGACCTTCACCTTGTTCTGGTCCATAATCAGCAAAAAGAAAAAAACAGATAAATGAAATGTAGACAGTTGGATAACTACAACTGTCAATGGGCAAGGCTTGGGCTTAGAAAAATCAAAATTTTGAATGGGGCCAACCAGATAAGCACATCCAATCAGTTCAAATTCCACACCAAAGGCAACCCAGGCCCAACTCATTAACAACCATATGGATAACAATATTGAAAATGAAAATTTATATCAAATACAAGCAACTTCAATCTCCCTATAAATAGTAACAAGTGGGTGTGGCTTTGCATTTATATGAACCAATCTGAGAACTCCAGTGTGAGATCCAGACCATTCATCTAGTGGGTTCAAAGGTGAATATTCCCAAGCTCAGTCCAGTCCACTCACTTGGTGGTCCACACATGTATGAAACAATAGATGGTTAGAAAATCAAATGTTCCTTGTTTAATATACACATGTGTGCTTCTTTACACATGTGCTTCTTTTTTTTTATGGCAACAGTATGGATTTATTTTTTTTTGGGGGAAGTTTTTTCATCAGTGTGGCATTTCCACAAAATAAAGACCAAAAGTCTATAGGAGTATGCATAAAGTGCTACAGACAGTGATGGGGAACCAGTTGGTGCTGCGGCTCATATGGTACTAAATAATGCAACCAAAAAAGCCAGTATGTACAAACCTCACTCATTACAAGAACTTACAAATAACGGAGAGATTTCAAGGAAGCTAAGGAGAATGGAATATTCTGTCTCAGTCGATTGAATGTCAGGTTTCTGCATTGCAGGACGAAAATAAATACATATCTTGGAATTGAGATTCAAATAAAATAAAATAAAATAAGATTAAATCCTATATAGGAAAAGGAAGCCATAAAAAAGTTATAGACATCTTACATATGGGTTGCACTGGGGGGCAAAAATAAAGGAATTACGCCATGAATGCTATTGTTACTGACGTCCCTGTACAAGGGAAGGATATTTGAATTAGTAAAGATAAATGGAACCAGATCAAATAAAAAGCTTTGTTTGTATGTTAAGCTTAACTTACAAAGTTCATTTAAGTTCATCCAGGTGAAGCTAAGCTCATCCCACGATTAAATCATTTTGCAATAGTCAACACATGAAACATCAAGAAAAACCTACTCAAAATGCAAGCAACCTAAAGTTGAACAGATGTTAACAAAACCACACAAGCTTTTTCTTTTAAATATCTGCTTACCTGCATAGAAACTGAACACAAGGGTATATTTTGATAATGGTCTGGTTAGATGGAATTTCAGTGATTCAAATCCAACATTGAGGCATTTAATATATACACATGGATTATAGAAAATTCAATAAGCAAGAAAAAATCTTGAAGGAAACAAGAAAGAAAGGGGGAAAAAAATGTACAACTGAATTAGTCCCACAATGAAGAACAAGATACAAAATATGGTCAATCCACTCACCATGTGGGCCACATCATAGAAAATGTAGAATTACAAATCTGATCAAAGAGTGCATGTTATGGAGCTGTGTGTCGATTAGCAATTGCAGGTACAAACCTTATCTTGACATAGATTGCTGCCTCCATTGCCACTGCGTTCACTGAGAGTCACATTTAATGTGCCTTTATGATCATCATCTATCCCCGGATCAAGGTCATTTTGGGCGTCATGGTATCCATCATCTTCCAAGATCTCATCATCTGTTGACTCCTCACTGAAAGTACCTTCTGACTCAGAATATAGCTTGGGAGAAAAGAAGCCCTCCTGGAGAAGCTTCCTAATTAATTCATAAAGCTTGGTAGTATAAACAAAAACTTGTTGATAAAAGAAATTTTAAAGGAACTTTGTTTCATTTCTGTGAACTCAATCTATATATGAATTAATGGACCTTTTATCATTTCAAAAATAAATAACAACTCTTAAGAACCCTAGTACCAAGAAAATAAAAGGCATATATGGAAACTAATATCCAATAAGAAGCTTAATATGTACGATTTAAAAGGCTAAATTTCAGCTATTATTGGCTTCACCTGGACCTTGATTGGATCATCTGTATGGATATAAACAAGCTAGGAAGGAAACTAGCAGGCTAGATAGGGCCACACACATCATATTGCTAAAAACCCACTCATGGGTAGTTGGTTTTGATCCCACATCCACCGGAAACTAGTAGGCTAGATAGGGCCACACACAAAAATATGCTTTTGAACTCCTCTAATAGAATTATAACAAACTCATTCGGAATCTCACAGTCACCAGAAAGAAGTGGGCAGAGAAGTAAGGGAGCCATTCAAGCTGCTACAGCCGATGTAGACATCTGATTCTCAAATTCATGAGAAACCACAGCCTGCATCATCTCAAGAATCCTGAACTCAGGAAAAAGAAAAAAAGTAGATATTATCAGATATGGAAGAAGGGAAGAAGACATGATGCTTAGATAAATACATACAACTTTGAACAGAGACAATATGCTCCCACATTTTCTTCTTAATGAATCACAAATTTTCTTAAAAGAGAAATAGATACAACACTAAGGGGTAAGGAATCGCCAATAATAAGTAACCCTCTAATCACTTTTGTCTCTATCTAAAGAACCATCAACGTACTTTTCCAGCCAAAACATTAACAAAAGGATGCAACCAAAGAAGAAAATGGTCCCCATCGGACCTAAAAAAAAAAAAGAAGGAGAGCCTTGCAGCTCCAAATCTGGAGAAAAGGCGCAACTGATGATGGTTTTTTTATTTTTATATATTTATTTTGAAGTATCCCAATATTTTATCAAAAAGAAACTAAACATGTCATCCCAAATACACAGGGGAAGATGGCCCCCCAAAACCCCGTAGTAGGTCCCTAGAATAGCCCCCTAGTGATAATGTAAGAATAGGTGATCAAACAGTTCCACCTCCCTGATGCACATAATGCACCCGTACGTGATGGCCATCCTTCTCTTCATCAAACTGATGACAGTTGACCAGTCACCTTCCACAATCAAGGGTTTAGGGAAATAAGAATGGAAGGGAGAAGTCCTTCAAGATGACTTGGTAATGTTAGCCTTAAAAAAAAAAAGGGGAGTTTATAGAGAAAATCTTTCTCATTAAGAAAAAAAAAGAAGTGAAATCGAAGAAAAATTTCTAGCAGAAATGTACAAGAAAAATAGATTGCAAAACAAATTTAATGGATTCACTCACCAAAGGAGTAAAGCCATTAAATGGAATTTCTCTGCTTTTGAATCTGCTAATAAATTCCTATCAGTTCGAATATGTGATGCCAAACCACCTAGATAGCTTGAATTAAGCCGAGTTACCTATAGAAAAGAGCTACTTGACATCAATAAGCAGATATGTGAAGAGTATTAACAATCTTGCTAACAGGTACAAAGCAATGTAGGTTTCCATAAACCCATCAAAATCAGTTTTTTCTACCAGAAATTTGATGTGAATAGCAGAGAAAAAGTAAAGTAAATTAGACTAATGACTTCTGCATATAAGAAGTCATAGTTTCCAGGCTAAGAAACAGAGGTCGTTTTTCTTTGTTAGCTCTTTGTTAGCTGCTGGTTGAATTGGTTGTTGCGGGAGGGAAGTTTGAGCCAGAGGTGTGGTTTCTGGATTGGCTTGTTCGATTTAGGGTTCCCTCATGTTTTCATTAACGAATTGAAGAAGAACCAATCATAACTTTCAGCTGTGAACTTTGAAGCTACAGTACATACGAACCAAAAGGTAGTTGAACTTTGAAAAAACTCTGGTCCAATCAAACACAAGAATTAGTTTGGTGAACAACACATCCATTGTGCGAAAACAAAGCCAAATCCAAGTCAGATATTTACAAAAACTTCCATCTTTTTTGGCCTCCAACTGTTTCTTGCTCCATATCTTAATTATCTTATAACACAGTATTTAACGAAACAAAATCATTCTAATGCCATGAAGGCAAAGTAGTATACCGATTAATTATTCATGTTCAGTAGCATTTGTTATCCATCCTATTTACTATCTCTGCCATGATGGCAAACTACAGCTGGAATTAGCTTGCAGATCAGTCAACAAACCACTTTCAAAGCAGGAAGCAAAAGGATGCCACACATGCGTTAAATGTAAATGGGCAATACAGATGAACTAAAAAACTTAGAAAAAACCTAAGTATGAACACAGATTGCATTACTGACCAAGAGTATAAGTTAACTCTTCATCACCATCTACGCCTTGTACCAATTAATTGGGGTCGGCTACATGAATCATGTTTCGCCATTCCACTCTATCATTTGGGATGTAAAATTGTTCTGCCATTCCACGAAAAGCATCAGGGTGTTTTTGGGGATTTTGGGTTAAGTCTAATGGTATATAAATGTAATATAAATTTTTATAAATGTAATATAACAAGTTCCTCATCTGAAAAATCCATAATAAATAAACCATTAGGCTTAAATCCTAACATGATTTTTCTCAAATGATGAACGGAGTGGATGTTGCACTAGCATCACAATGGATCTCATTAGGCAATGTACCTGTTGGACTGTGTGGATCTCATTCACATTAATAGGCATGCCTGCATTTTTCCACATGAGAGCTATGCTAGAGTAGTCCTAATAAAATGAGATTGTCATCCAAACTCTTCAATTGTTGGCCATCTACTGTATAGCTATAATCGATATATGAGAGAGAGAGAGAGTACCTAATTGGAACCTTGTCCACTTGATGGATCATCTCATCTTCAGCACCTCATTCGATTCTCTTGCCATCAATCCAGATGTTTGGATGCATGATGCCTTACTCCAGATCATATATTCCGTCCAACACCATAAACACATTAACTATAATTAAACAAACCATGACTTCATCAAAACCAGAATGAACAAGAGAAACACTTAAAAAACCAGTTGAGAAAACCAGCAATACCCGAAAAACCATATATGGGAGAGTTCAAGTGCATGTAGACATTCAAAATGCAAGACCCAATTGAGAATACCAGCAATACCCAATTTCCAAAAAGCCAAATATGAGAGTATCCAAGTGCATGTAGAAGTTCAAAATGAGACCCAATTGAGAAGACAAGCAATACCAAATATTCAAAGAACAGATGAGAGAGTCCAAGTGCATGTACAAGTTGGAAGGTGCAACTTTACATGAAAGGTTACAAGCCGTGCTCTCTGTCAGCTGCACACCATAAAATAGTGAAAGTTTGATCCTCTATCTTGCATCCATACTATACTACAACGGTTAAAATGTAAGCTTCTAAAAGTAGTTGTATTTTCATTGGAGTTGGGAACATCACTTATTACTCTCATTCCAAAGTAAAAAGGAGTGGGTCCTTGAGGGATTTCAAGCCAATCAGATTGATTGAAAGTCCCTACAAAATCCGTGCTAAAATACTACCATCCACTTACAAAAGGTGCTAGGAAATGTATCTCCAAGGTGCAGGGAGCTTTTGTATATAGAAAACAGACTATAGATGGAACTTTGATTGCCCACAAGTGCATCAATTCCCAGTATAGCAGAAGATCTGCAACCAATTTCTGGCTCAATTAGTAATTCGGTATAAATGTCCATTAGATCCAGAACAACAAACCGAGGAGTCTGGACCCAAGCCTGAGTGGGCCTGACTATTCACACCCTTAACAATGAAATAGGAAATAGATATTAAAAGAAGAAAAAGAAAGGCAATGAATTTCTGGACCCGAGCCTAAGTGGGCCTGACTGTTATATTATGTTGCACTTGCGGAGATGCAATCCTAGGGTAGCATCTAAATGACCCAACTTTCCTAGTGTATTAGATCGAAAGCCACATAAGCTTCAAAAACATAATAGAATAACAGAATAACAGGATGGTCTATTTACCATGGACTTTCATCAAAATGAATATCGGCAAACTTTAGCTCATTAAGTTTTAGGGCCAACAAACATGGTATATAAAACATCCACAAAATGGAAATTTTTCTTATCACATTTCATCCATTACAAAGGCATCACCTAACTTATTGCATTTCTCTTTCAAGCAAGCCTCCATCTCGTGTGCCAGTGACTTTTGATACTCTGTTGTGTCCTGCAAGGATCTAGTCAAGACTGAGAAACAAACAGGCTCTTAAGAAAAACCACCTCAAAGTGATCCAAAATAAATGCCTTGCTAACTTCTTTGAATCACCATTTCTGCAGTACTGTACAATGAGTCAGAAAACCCTTTTGATTATATTATGAAGAAAAAAACTTTACTTGAACTATCAAGCAATTGACATGAAAGAAGTTGCTTAAGTTTCATGGTCTATATAAGCACATGGCATGGTCCCATTCATAGCTAAGCTATAAATCACAAAAAGCAGTTTTTTTTTTTAGTTGAAAGGCTCTAATTTATGCTGGAATTTTGTTGGGTTCTTAGTGTTTCCAACTCTAATTTATGCTGGAATTTTGTTGGGTTCTTAGTGTTTCCAACTCTAATTTATGCTGGAATTCAGGCTCTAATTGTAAAGTCTCAATCATTCTGACTGAGATTTAAGGGCTTCATCCCACAAAATGAGGTAAATAAAATTACTCACAAATGCACCTCCATTTGTGTTCCATAAACATGGCTGTGAAACAAGGCCTGTACAAGCAAGCAGAAGGAAATGTAGACCATAACATTATGCATTCAAATATCATAAGGAACCAAAATTATCAAGAAGGATATACAATATATACAGATTGATGCTACCACACAGTTACACATGGGAAACAAATTCGTCCAGCCATTAATCATTCTCTATGTATACTTTTAAATTGTAATTAGTAATTTGCAGACATTTTCATTTAGCAAGTTTTCACACTTTGAATCCACAAAGAAATCACAGTACTTGCATTCACATTTGTAAATGCATGATTAGAACCCATACATGTACCAAACAGTGAATGATCATATTTTCTTCATAAACATCAACTGTTATAAGCAAACAGAATAAGAAATATATCACATCATAGATAAAGCACCAAATAAGATTTTGCTTTCATCTTATCATTTTATACAAAGTACAGAGTCCAGGCCACAGCTCATCTTATCATTGGATCACCTGTTGAGAATCATCAGGCACTCTTCATCTCCATGATTGTGGAGGCATTACAACTTCATCTATTCAATGGAAACTGGTAACAAGTTGTGGATGCATCCAAAAGTGTATCTTGAACTTCTCTGCCTTTTATAGAAAATTAAAAACAGATTGACAACTAACAGAATGTGCATAAATGCAAGACCTAGCTTAAATATACCAAAGTGGGAATTTTTTACCAGAAAAACCACTCCTTATTTTCATCATGTAGCTTGCATTGTCACAATTTTACTATTTCTTGGAAAGTAACAGATTAGTTATGCAATGGCTTCGAGTTACAGATGTGAAGTACTGCTATAATGGATTTTACAAAAGAAATGCGTACATAATGTTAGACTTGATTAGTGGTGTTTTAGTTCGTCTAATAATCTTGCCTTTATATGGCCCTAGGATGAAAATCACTTCTGTTAAAGGGTGTCATATGGTTTTGAGAGAAAACAACAGAAAAATGAAACACAGAGCATGAACACAAAAATGAGGCAGATGAAAATCTCAAGTGGATGACACCATAGCAAACACAGTGGGGATTGAAGGTTCTCTTTTGAAAACTTCTCGAGGGCCATAGAAGTGTTGGATAAGCTGATATTTGTATGCAGTTTAGAAACTTCCCCAATCAGAATGATTGTTTCGACGTCCTTCAAGCATTTAGTCCCCTCTTTTTTCAGGAATGATTGCAATTAAAGAGTCTCTAACTCCATTGGTAGGTGACCTATTTTGTTCTTTTTTGTTGATGAATGGAAAGAGCTTCATTAAGCCACCAAAGGCAAAAAGAAATAACAGAGAAACAATGGCCTGACTGCCAACAATAGCCAAAAAGCCCAAGAAAACTAAAAACTAGAATGAAATGAAAAATAAAAAAACCACGCCCAAGACAGCCAGTGACAAGACAATGAAAATACACTGAATGGATGGCATTGTGGTAAACACAATTGACAGGTTAGCACCCACTACGGAGAGATTCTAACTAATTCGTGAAGGACCAGGGGAATTCACTCATTTACATGTGATGGGAGCCCAATTCCACCTTAAAAAAAATAAAATAAAATTTATAAGTAACAACAAATTTATTAAAAACCTGCGAGAAGTGAGCTAAAAATACAAAGAAAACAAAATGACAACAAAATTACAAATGAAACACTGAATGAAGCTGGACAGTGTCTATTATGTTTACGTAAGTAGCCCATTCCAACACACATAGATTGATCTTATGAATACAATCCAGCACTGTAACCTCCCTTTTGTTAAAACAATTGTCATTTCTAGCTTTCTATATTACCCAAAATATAGCCATGATAAGTAATCACCACCAGGCCTTTGTTGATTTACCAGCCCCCCACCATGCCAAGCCCATAAAAGATCAAAAATGGAACTCGGCAACATTCCGCTATTGACACAATCTTATTGAAGTTCAAAGGTTCTGATCAGAGTTCCCCTCCAAATTTATTTATTTTTTCCTTTCCAACTGCAACCAACAAAGGGAAGCCTTTGGGGCTGGCTTCCATGACAGTTTGCTCCCCAACTTTTATGAAGGAAAATGGCCCCAAAACATGAAATAGGATCCATTTTCAAGCATTTCCTAAAAACCAAACATGTGCAGCAGCCCTTGCTACTGGATTTCATTTCCATTAGGGCTACTTTCTAGGAGCCAAATCAACCCAACATGAGATAAGAAATCAGTAACTGATATGTGAAATAAATGAGCTGAAAAAAAAAAGAAAAAAGATGGGAAATCGACAATGCAAATCTCTAAAAATGGATTCGACAACGCAAATCCCTAATTGGGGATTTGTATTCGACAAAGCATACCTGAGATGGATGAGAACCTGAGATCCACGAGCAGCAGAAGACCGAACTGCAGCAGAGGGCCGAGGAGATAGAGAGAGGGAGAGAGGAAAAGGGTTTTGAGAGAGAGATAGATAGGGAGAGTGAGAGTGAGAGGAGAGCGAGTGGAGAGCAAGAGGGAGAGGCAGAGGGAGAGGGAAACAGAGAGCGTGCGAGGGGGAGAGGGAGTGGGAGAGGCAAAGAGAGGGAGGGAGAGGGAGAGACAGAGGTAGAGAGAGGGACAGAGAGGAAGAGGCAGAGAGAGGGAGAGGGAGAGCACGTGAGAGAGAGAGAGAGGGAGAATGAGAGCGCGCGAGAGGGAGGGAGAGCATGCAAGAGAGACAGAGAGATAGAGAGAGAGATCGAGAGGGAGGGAGAGCGAGAGGGAGAGGGTCAGCGCTCAAATAGATTAGGGCTTCATTTATTTTTATTTTTTAGTTTTATAGGCGTAGCCTTTGCCTGCAGCCGGTACGACTGGCCGCGGGTAAAGGGTTGGGCCATCGGTAGGCTTAGGCCGCTTTTCTTGTAGTGTGGACGTAGGATCCACCTGATGTAAGTCTTTTATCCACACCGTCCAATCTACTAGATGGTGGGTCCCACTTCGATGTATGTATTTTATAGCCACACCGTCCACTGTATGGACGTGGGGCCACCTTGATGTGTGTGTATGTCCATAGCATCCACACCGTCCACCCAATTGGAGAGACCACCTGGGCATAGGCTAGATGGGCCAGGTGTTTTGGACCTGTTGATGGAAGGAAAGACACAAATATCAGTTGGTTCCTTAGCTAGTGGGCCACACTCACGTAGACCCCACCTTGATTTACGTGCTTTACATCTACACCGTCTAGCTAAGGACATCATTTTGTGGACGTGAGCCCACCCATCTAGATCGGCCAGCAACAGAAAATTTTCCTGGTTGTTGGCCCCACCTCGATGTATCTATTTAACTAACGACCCACCTGATTGAGTATTTTTGGGACTGGCCCACTTCCTGGGTGGTCCACATCTGTGTGGGACCCATCATGATGCAGAGCCCCATCCACACAGCTGTGAGACTGGCCCAAACCTCAAGTAGACACTGACCTGCACGTCCAGTAGTCTGTTGGGCTCACCATGATGTATATGCTTTTATTCACGTCATCTAGCCATTTTTTTGGCCCACCTAGACAAGGCCCACTCCTTGGTGAGATGTTTGTAGGTGGGCCCACCTCATGTAAATGTTTTATCCAGTCGTCTGATAGTTGGACCGCCCAGCAGGGGTGAGGCACTACTGGACTGACCGTCCAGCAGCCAGCCCACTTTGATGTATCTATTTTATCAGCATTGGCCATCTATTAGTGGGGCCTATTTGAGAGGTGTAAGGCTCACCATGTACATGAGTTTCAGCTAGGTTGTCCATTTGTGGATGCCCTAACAGGGGCAGCAACCTAATTGGGCTGACTGCCCAAAGTAGCCCACCGTGTTGTATATGTGTTATCTCCATGTTGTCCGTCCATTTTGGGGCCCATTCTTGATGCATAGCCCCCCCCCCCCCCCCCCCCCCCCCCCCCACACACACACACACACACACACCCTCTAGCAGATCCCTCGGGTCCACTCTAAGGAGGAGGCCCAGAACCAATTAAGCAGGTCCAAAGATCTAATGGACGTCCACTAACAGTTTCAGGACTTGGGGTGTCCCACCATGAGCTATATTATGAGGCCCACTATGATGTATGTGTTAAATGCAACCCGTTCATTCATTTCTAGGGTCGTGGGCCCCATTATTTGAAAGTGCCCTAGTTTGTCAATTAGTGTGAGTGTTGAGTCAGTAAGAAAAGTGAACCCCATAGGAAGATTGTTCAAGCGTCTGCCTCAACTGGATGGGTGCCTGAACTCGTTAAAGGTAAACCTTAGCCTTACGTCTCATGTCCCAAAACACCAAGTAAATAAAATCCTTAAAAATGGATAGAACATCTTAGGGTTTACGGTGAGAAAATTGTTTTACAAAATTAGAAAAATCTCTAAGTTTTCTGCCCTTGTCGATTTATCAATACATGGTTCAATGAAATCGAACCCTGTTATCGATGTCTTCGAAACTCACTCGTTCTTATCAAATTGAGGACTTCAGATTTCAAGCAACTGCAAAACAATTCTGGACTGAATTATCGATGAATCGATGGACCGTTCGATATCATCAAAATTTGAATCTCGAGTTCATCAAGATACTTGATAAAATCGACATCTGGTCAATTGTGTCCAATATGCTATTAAGTCAAAACATGTGATTCTGGATATATCGAAGAGAGCCTTGATATCCTTGAAATTCAAACCTTGATGATATCCACAGACTTTCTATGATATCGGATTGGGACACAAAACCATCTAACAAGTTTTCAGGTAAAATCTTTCAAGTATCGAGGATCACTTGATAAAATTGATATTCAAATATCGATCATATTGAGACCAGGTCGTTGTCTTCGAAGTAAGACACAAACTGTCCAGCAAGCTTATAGAGAATTTCCTTAAAAATATCGATGAATCGACACCATCATTGATATAATTGATATTCAAATTCTGATGATATTGAGGGATGCTCAATCATATCGAATACCTATTAAGTTTCAAAGGCAACTGCTCTCTTATTTTCAAATGTTAAGAAATCGAACCTTGTTTTGATGAAATTAGAGTTCGAAATCCGATGATATCGAAGAGTGTTTGATTTCCTCGACCAATTGGCAAAAGTTCAAAAGCATTTGATAGATTGAGTTCATGCCATCGAGTGGCCATTCGATGCTATCGAGAGTATACACTCGATGATATCGAACCCTTCTCGATGATATCAAACTCTGTCAAAAAAATATGAATGTTTTATTTCGGTTCGAACTTTTTACCTATTTAATGAGAGCTTGCCTTTAGTTGTTGGTAGAGAAAATAAATAGAACTTTTAAGTGTTTAAATCTAGATCATATACCCTAAGCCTTTTTCTCTCATGGGAGTTCATCCTCCAATCCACCCTCGTCATTGATATTCAACATGGTGGATTGGGGAATGAACTTTCGCATTCAAGGATCCTATAACTACCATCTTAATGGAAAATCATTGAGCTGGGATACCTTAAATGCATAGATGATTGGAATCACTTTATTTCTAATACAGGAAAATATTTAATAGAATAGGATTCCAACATAACCTTAACTAAACCTGTCGCCTTACATTGGAGCATCATCTGGGTTGCGGTTTAAGGGAGCTGAAGATTCTTCATCATCAAAGGAGGAGATCTTCATCAACATGCTAAATGAGGATCATCTACTTATCTGTAAGTCATTAGAGTCTAGAGACCCTTTTTTATCATTCTTTTTGTAGGATTAGGTCAAAAATGCTTCTCACCCCTTACAAGTCCTCATAGAAGGCCTCCGACGGGAGTGTACGTGGGGGTGATGTGTGTTGACCCTTGCTCTATGGAGAGCATAAAAATAGGTCCTTATGTAGGTCCTTGACCTATGCGGTCTAAAACCTGTGTGTTGTGTGTTGACCCTTGTTCATGGGAGCATAAACTATTAGGTTCCTTCTGTGGATCCTTAGCTTGTGTGGCCTAGAATCTGGGTACTATGTGTTGACCCTTGCTCTTGTGTGGGGCATAAACTTATGTTGTAGAGACACATTAGAGTCAGCCTAGTGTAGGTTGACTGGTTTGAGGTGAACCTGATTTGAAACCTCCGTTAGTCAGATCTGGTATACTCAAGGGTTAAGTGCGTCCCCCGAAAGTGGAGTAGACACGTAGTCGAACCATTATAAAAATGACTATGTTTGTGATTGTTATTTATTTTTATTGCTTGTGTGATTTCTCTGAATGTTCTCATATTGCATGTGTATATGATTATCTGGAACTAAGTAGAATCACACCTCACACACAGTCACATCCATTATGAACTATGTTTCTTATCTTATTTATGTTTTGAATAGTTTTGTGATTAGATCCTCTATTTGACTTGGAAGTCATTAGAGTTATATTGAAAAAATTTTGATAATTACATATTTATTCAGGATAGGGTGATAGGTTTTTAAATTATCGTACAATATTAAAAAGTCCTATTCATCCCCCTCTAGGACATCTTGGCATATTCTCACTTCAACTAAAGTGGTCATTATTGTAATTTCATTGTCTTGAGAGGCCCACCCTATGTATGTGACCAATCATGGGCTACCTTAGGCAAGCCCACCAATGATATATGTGTCGTTATCCCTGTTATCCAGACGGGCTAGATGTGAGACCCACTTGATGTATCTGCAGGGCCCACCTGTTGTGTATGTGTAGGACCCACCTGTTGTGTATATGCAAGCCTTACCTGCTATGTATTTTATAACCATGTTGATCATTTATGTGCGCATGAGGCCCACCTTGATGCGTATGTCATACACGCCACCCATCCATTTTACTAGATCATGGGCTGCCCTATAAGGCCAACTATGAAGTATGTGATGCACTCACCATCGATCCCTTATGCCTAGATCATGGGCCCTTGTGTGAGGCCCAATATGATGTATTTGAGGCCCTTAAGTGAGGCCCAATGTGATGTACATGTGGCCCATGTGGTGAGGCCCAATATGACGTATATGAGACCTTTATGTGAGGCCTAATATGATATTTGTGTGGCCCAATATGATGTTTGTGTGGCCCATATGTGCGGCCCAGTATGATACTTGTGTGGCCCATATGTGTAACCCAATATGATGTTTGTGAGGCCCATATGTGCTTCCCATTGTATTATTTGAGAGGCCCATATGATGAGGCCCACTGTGATATATTGGTGAGGCCATAGTGATGTATGAGATAACATGAGAGAAGTCCATTTTATTCCCAGCCATTTGAGGGCTATGGGCTATTTCATTAAGCCCTTATGCAAGGCCCATTATATTGTGTATGAGGCCCTTATGTGAGGCCATGGGCCGACTATATGTTTGGCTCTATGTGGGCCTCTCCTTAAGAGCAATGTTGGTTAAATGTCCACATTGATGGGCAATAATGGTTAATTGTCTCCATTATGACCTTCCCTTAGGCCTTTGTTAGACCCATTCTCATCCTTCTCTAAGTAGGTTAACCCTAATCATTGGGCCTCATTGATAATTACATGATCCATTTATTCTTATTAGGCTAACCCAAACTATTAGGCCCCCCATTGTGGATTATGCTTCCACCATGACTTGTAGAGCCCACCTTGTGCTTATTGGGCCCTTAGGAAGCCCAGATTACTACGTGATGGGACAAGTAAGGAAGCTCACTCCTTGTTCTTAAGCCCATTCTCAATATGAGTAGGCCATCTAGACCCATCCTTGATATGAGGAGAGTACATCATTACCATAGAAGAAAGGATCGATTGTATCAGATTTGGTATATCCACTATGGAGGACCGATCCTCATGTTATGGATTAGATCTGTTGCCCTTCTATGGACTCTGCCATATATAGGTCAATTATTGATTACGACTATGTTAGTACAAGCACTAAGTATATGTTAGCATAACGTTATGATCGTATAAGGCCATTGTTATTGTATAAGGAATATTGTGACCATGTGAGACCCATTGTGATTGTATGGGGCCCATTGGGATTGTATGAGGCTCATTATGATTATATGAGGCCCATTGTGATTGAATGAGGACCATTAGGATTGTATGAGGCTCATTGTGATTGTATGAGGTCCATTATGATTATATGAGGCCCATTGTGATTGAATGAGGACCAGTGGGATTGTATGAGGCCCATTGTGATTGTATGAGGCCCATGTGATTAGGCTCCTTGTGATGTATGAGACCCTTGTGAGAGGCCCATGCGATGAGGCCCATTGTGATTGTATGAGGCCCTTACATAAGGCCGATTGTAATGTATGAGGTCCTTGTGTGAGACCCATTATATGCGTAAGGCTCATTGTATGAGTGAGGCCCAATTGTGATGTGTGAGGTCCACCATATGTGTGTTATTATGTGTACACCACTTATTCATTATTACAGACCATGGGTTACCTTATACAAGCCCACTATGATGTATGTGATTAAAATCATGCATAGTATACTTCATGAGACATGCCCATCTGCATCATCCGCATGCTTTTTATGAGAAGTAATTTAGCATAGCATGTGCCATTGGGCTGATTGTTTATGGGAGTCCCTAAGAGATGGAGTCGCCCCACATGAACATGTGATACATGCAGGTTTGATGCTTGACTGTATGGTAAAACTCATGCATCACGCATTTTGTAATATGACCATCGTATGCCTTATTGACATCAGGGTCATGGCCTTCATAGGCATGTCATGGATGACCAGATGGGACACGAAAAATGTTTGGTTCTAGCATATGGGTGCGATAGATGTCCCTGGGTGAAAATCCCAAATTCCCCGAGGTTAGGGGATACTACAATGTTTAGATAGACTGGATATACATGATCGCATGAGGGATGTATACCAGTAGGTTGCGTCTCGCACTGTGTCATGATCGGTTAGAAGGGACTGTGACCTTACCCGGCGGAGTGAGGGGCAATATATAGGTTAAGTTGACCAGCTTGAGGAATGGTTCCGCTATCGATGAGTCAGGCCTGATATTGGCAGGTGGATAGTGAGATCTCTTCTACTTATCCAATTGTGCACTTGGATAGGGGTGTGAGCTGGCGTAGAGTGTATTAGACCCCGGTGATGATCTCAGAGATGTACAATACTGATGTGGACTTATTGAGTGGGAGTTTCATACTCATCATTTTACTCATTCATTCATTCATTCACTATTCACTCAGGCTAGTAGTGTGCAACTAATTATTATGTACCTTCACAATGGCCAGGATTTCAGTTAGGGTGCATGACTAACCTAATAATAGGAGTTTACCATATTGAGTCTGGCTATCCAAATTTAGGTATGAGACTGGTTTGGATAGAAATTTCTTGTGATGGACCCCACAGCTTGTGATACTACATACTATCATCCCGACTTCACACTCTAGGTTGGTCATTTCATTCACAACACATATTACATTACATCCTTAGTACATAGCATTGGGTTTATAATGCTTCTGTTTTGTATAGCCTGAATAAGATTAATGGTATTATAGACTCGTCAGGATTTACAGATTACATTACATCCGTGGAATATGGCATTTGGGTTACTATGTCATCTGCATTTATATGGCCTAAATGAGGCCGATGGTATCCACGACTCTTTAGAATTGCATATTATATTGCATCCTTAGTATCTGATATTTGGCTCATTATGACTCTACTTGCATAGCCAATCTACATTGCATTCTCCGATATTGAATGACTTATAGACTTACCAGTATGTTTCTTCTTTGATATTTGTGTGCTTAGCACTTATCTTACGCACACACTTACATCACCCTCTAAGCTTTCTATAAGTTTATGCCTGATAGATGCATGCAGGAGGCTTTAGGTCGTAACAGCGCTAAGTTTGGAGTGTGCAGCGGACTTCTTAAGCTTTCGATATTTTTATTTGTATTTCCTTTTATGCTTTATACTTAAAAGTTTTGATATTAGTGGATATATGATGATAATGTTGCCTTTGTGATTTAGGTAAACTTGTGGTTATGCTTATTACGAGATAAATGTATGTTGAAAAATCCTCCTTGTTGGATCTCATGATCGAAATCTGGTATATGGGTGCTAGAAGCTAAGAATGGGCTAGTATGGAGGCTGTTGGCATCGGATTCGGTGATCAAGAATTTTGTAAGCTCGATTTCTGAGTTTGGGTTGTGACATTTTGTAACGTCTCGAAAAAATTTGTACAAAGACCCGAGTACCACCTTAGGCAAAAATCACTAAGGGCCAAATCCTTTAGAAATTCAACAAAAATTAATCAAGTACTAAACTAAATTAATTGGTAGATTAACTGTAGGACCCAAATCCAATAGGATCACTAATGCTAAATTTGCTAAAAAAGTATGATCAATCTCAAAACCCAGTTGCTCTCGGAAGCATCATGAAACTTCAAATCGGACCTGGATTCACACGTTGAAAGTCTGATTACTGTGAAACTATACACTTATGACCGCCTTACTAGGCTTGACAACCATCTTAGAAATTAAATCTTAATTGTATCTAGAAACACACAACTTGAGCCCGGAGCGAAGTGTGTGAGAAACGTAAATACCTTTAGAAAATGAACTGAAACTTAAGTGAATTAAGACATTCAATTGTAGGTCAAATTTAAGGTTTCAGATCGTTAGATTTTGACCCAACTGCACCCTCGGATCAGGAAAAATTTTCAACACATGTCAGTGTACTTGTGGCCCTGATTGAGTACCGGTGACCGTTGAACTGAAACAGAGGTCCTCTACGGTCGATCCACTGATCCGATCGGACTGAAGTCTTAACCTGACCTAGATTCAATGTCAGGAAACTTTTCCTAGACCGTATTGAGGTAATGGACTTCCAGATGAGCTCCATTGGACCGAAACAGCCACTCTTTGGCTATGACCTAAGTATACCATGGCCCTAGGCCATTTCCATCAGTTTTGGGCCTATATAAGGACCTAAACCCACCCTTCTCTCATTCCATATGAATTTTAAACCCTAAGAGAGAGAAGAGAGGAAAAAGAGAAGGAAAGAGTAAGGAGAAGAGAGTGAAAGTGAGTGATCGTTGCTGGGATTCGATCCCACCGTTCCACGTGCCAAATAATCTTACCTGTATCACTATCCCGGTGATTTTGACTATGTTCTTAGGTAATAAATTCTAACCCTAATCTATTTTAGAGATCCAAATAGAGTAAATGGTGAAATAGCTAACCTATTTCATGCTATAGGTAGCCGTTGTTCCATAAACAAAGACGTATTATTCAAACTACGCTCGATACGAGTCTACCGACGAAAGGTGCAGACTATAAATATTTAGGTTATAGTTTTCAAGGTTTTCAATGTCAATAATGATTTATGAATGACTTATTTGCTGTCACATGTGCTCAGATGCAATGATTTTCGTATATTACATAAATATGTGAATTTTGTTAAATATGATGCATTCCATATGTTTGTTAAAATATTTCAATGAATATAGAATTATGATTTGTTCTTATCATGATTATTTGATTGAGATTACATGATTTTTATACGTATAACAACTCTTTGTGAAAGGATTTGCTATAATATATGTTATAACTAATTTATTACATGTATGTTAATATGTGTAGTCTAAGTGTTTGATAAAATGCCTGAGTGAGGAAATGCTTGTTGAAATGGATGTAATGAGGGCATTGAGATAAGATCCTCAATAACCTTATCTATAGTTATAGTTTCTTTCATGCAACCTATCGTACTACTGCGTGCTTTATGGATGAATGCCTATGTATGTTAACATGTACTATATGTGTTCGTTAAAATGTTTATATGAGATTTATATTTGAATTGGTTGTTACATGTTATTTTGACTATCAAACATGAATGCCTATTGTGATTGAGTATGATTGGGACTACTGCATAGTCCAAGGAATCATTAATGGTTTCTGAGTTAATGGCCGAGGTCGTTTCGCCACACAAGACATGTTCGAGGAATCCGAGTTGTACGCTACTTGTCGATAGTGGTTAGGCCACATGGAGTGTTTTGTGCTCCATGTCAATTAAGTCAATGTATACTCATACCAGTCAAGCTTTTCAAGTAACCTAATTGACCCATTGTATGTTCACCATGTATAGATGCTACTGCTTGAATCTAAGGTACCACTTACCAGTGAAATGCCCGTTTAACCTTTCTACCATGGTCCGCTAAGACTTATGAGCTGTACATGGTAGTTGGGACACCATAGTCACGTTGTTGGCCTATGCTAGGGTGACGAGCCTCCCCGTAATGTCCAGTGAGCAAACCAAACTTGTGAACTGAATATGGTGGTATGAGACACTGTATTCGAGTTGTCGGCTTATGATCAGGTGACGAGCCTCTCGTAGTGACTTCGAGTATACACAAGGACTATGCTAAGGTGACAAGCCTTTCGGTAGTAACCTTGAGTATAACTAGGCATGAGCTAAGGTGACGACCTCTCCGTAGTGACCTAGAACGGTCACCGTATGCGATTACTAGGGTTGATGACCCTAGATGGATCAATGTTTAGGTCAATGATATAAAGGGAGGTACCTTAGCTTCCCAATCCTAATGTATGAATAAATTTAATTAAAAACTTGGCTAATCATGCACATGCACCGCATTGCATATGCCTTTGGCATTGTTGTTAAGTACAGCGGGAGTGTTGCATGCGCGACTGTGAGATGATGTCACAGAGGGAGTGCAAGCGAGGGCATACATTATTATCGCATCTCATTCTTGCATTAACAAGAGTACTTAGGACATGATTGTTGTACTGCTTTATCATTATTACTTGATTGAATTGATAACATGTTAACCTTTGCCTTATAGCTCCACTAAGTTGACCACTCACTCCCACTCTGGGACAGTATTTTAAAACACCAACGAGACTCTGTTTTAGTTACAGATGATGGGATGCTTACGAAGTAGAGCCGGACTTTTATGATGATGAGGAGTTCTCTTATCTGCAACTCTTTGGCGAGTCTATGTAGACCTGGGGTTGCATTACTGAGGCTACAAGGATATGATAAGAGGACATTATACTTTATTATTTTTTTATATTTTGGAACTACACCTATAATTGTTTAACCTGACGACATGTAGATACTCTAGGGACTTGCCACTTATATGCTTTATATATATATATCTATCACAGTCTTTAGCTTGCGTAATTTAACTGTCTCTAGAGTATGATATGCTGATTTGGTATAATTCTACTCATGTTTAATGTACTAATACGGACAATATTTAATCATCATTATCTATGTTGTAGAAGTGATGTGTTAGAACTCCAGAGTTGGGCTCCTGCTCGACCCCCGATTTTCAAGGCGTTACACATTTACTTTATTTCATTTTGGATTTTTTTGAGATAGCCCGAAAATGTCAGCGGGTTTGTTTGTGGTGATCCCATGAAAATCGCAAAGTGGATTTTGTTGTGATAGCTTGTGAAAATCATAAGAATTGTAAAAGGTTGTTAAGGTGACCTTGGGAAAATCTTAAAATAGTGAAAGCCAAAATTGCAAGAGTAGTAATTTTAGGAGTGAAGTAGGTGAAGGTTTAAGCACCGAACCACTTTAATTCATTTGTGCATTATGGTGATTATTTTTATTATTTAATTGTATGTCTTGTGATTGATTAGCTCTTGCTAAGTTTGATATTTTAATTTTAAAGACGTCAAGAAATAAGGTTGTACTACCTAAATCTTTTAGGTGAAGGTTGTCCTATAAACTATTTCATATCAAGAATTCAATACTCTAAGCAATTGAGTATAATTATTTTATTATTCTGCATTGTATTGAAATATTTGACATTATCCTATTCCTCCCTAGGACATCTATAGCTCGTCCTTTTAAGTGGTATCAGAGTGAGGTTACTCTTTTTTAGATTAACATACTGGAGCTAGATCCAAAGCTATTGGAATGTCAAATTTTAATTGTTTATCCATTTCCAGGCCACTTCCCTTTGATGGCTCAAATTATTCTTATTAGAATGCAAGGATGAAGATTTTCCTCAAGTCCATTGATGAAAGTGTGTGGCAAGCCACCATGACCCAATGAATCCCTCCAATGATGGAAGTAGTGGTTGAAAATGGAACCATATCAATGAAAGAAATCACTTATACTTTTAGACGACAGTTCATAAAAGTGAAAGTGGTGCTAATGCAAAAGCTCTTAATGATATTACTTATGCTCTATCATACGATGAATTTAAAAGAATCATTTCTTATGATATAGAAAAACAAGCATGAGATATTCTTGAAATAACACATGAAGGGACTAACATTGTTAAAAAGTTTAAGATTCAAATCCTCACAACAAAGTTTGAGGAAATCCATATGGAAGAAAATGAATCATTCATGGATTTTTATACTAAACTAAATGACATTGTTAACTCTACGTGGGATCTTGGAGAAAAAGTCCTTGAAAGAAAAGTGTACGAAAAAAATACTATGATCACTTCCTAACAAGTTCAATTCTAAAGTCACTACGATTCAAGAATTGAGGTGTACCGATGCTATGGAGATAGAAGAATTAGTTGGATCTCTACAAACGTATGAGCTGAATTTTAAAGCTCCTAACAACAAGTGCATAGCCCGTAAATCTTCTAAATCTAAAGACTCAGATTCTAAAAATGATGAGAATGAAGATGACATGGGTATGTTGGCTGAAAATTTTTATAAAATTTTCATAAATAAAAATAGATCAGATTTTCAAAAACCTTTTGACAAAAGAAAAGGAAATTCAAATGTTTGGAAATTAAAATTTAAAGACACCCAATGCTTCAATTGTTTTGAATATGGGCATGTATCTTCAAAATATCCTACGAAGGATAATCCAGAAGAATAGGTATGATTGTCATTAGGGATGAATCATTATAATTTGAATCCAATTCAGAAACTAACGAATCAGACCAAGAAACTGTCATGCCCCAAATTCGAAACTTGGGAACTACTACTTCCCAAGTCGCGAACTCGGGTCGGAGCAACTTCCTCACCACTCGTCAGACTTGGTGAACGGTTAGCTAACTTCCCGTATAATAAACCCAGCTCATGGTGGAGAAAATTTTTTTTAACAGTTAATCTGTTTAGACAGTTATACATTTTATACATGGCATTAACGCATATCGAAGAGATGAACATGTTTGACATGTCGCACATAATATGGTGCATCAACCCAACAGTAATGAAGTAAATAATAACAAAATCCAACAGCTCTTACGTGCATCTTAAAAAAGTGTAAGTTATCTGTGTGAGCAAACCATAGCTCATAAGTCTACTGCATGCCGAGAGTAAAACAAGGCCTATCAGGGTGCTCACGTAAAGACATCTAAAACAAACATAGGTATGTTATCATAGGTGAGTAGGTTATCAATCAAGCATGTCGTATAACTACACAGGTGATCATAAACATGACATCAATAATAGTCATGTCATTCAACAAGTGACAATGAATCATTAAAATAGCCAATCATCATTAACAAGAAAATCAAATTCCATTTTCTAGTATATGGCACATGATGGAAAGGCAATGGTAGAGCTGACATGTGGAGTCAGATGATAGTACGCGGTATCGTAAGTCATGGGGTTCATCACAAGTGACTTCTATCCAAAGCAATCACATACCAAATTTTGATAGCTAAACTTGATGTGATAAACTCCTTATCTTAGGTTAGTGTCATTCTTAACTAAAATTGTGGCCATTGCGAAGATGCACACAATGATTTATTTACCACCACCAGCTCGAGTGAATTGTGGATGAATGAATGCATGAGTCGAATGCTGAATATTCCTCATTTCTGTGAGTATATCTCCACAACACATAATACATCTCCACCGGAACCACGAACATACCACACAGGGGTAATCCACCATCCTCACATAAGAGTGGGATAACATCTGTCATCATCTGCCAGTATATCTCCACAACACAAAATATATCTCCATCAGAAATCACAAGCATACCACACATGGGTAATCCACTATCCATACATAATAATGGGACAACATTTCCAAAAAGTAAAGTATTGGGCGTGTCAACCCCTTCCCATCTAGCCATTGGCTTAACATTGGGGGACCCTGATTTGTTTCGCACTACCCAACCTCAGTAGTCGGAATACCACCCACCTTAACCTGGCACACGACAGTAGGTAGGCTCGTCACACCTCTTCCCTTCCCTGTCCCGATAGTGGAAAGGATTCATGCACCCATCATACTGTGCTCACCCCCACTTGACACACGATGAAAGAGGACCTGATTGGCCAATCTTAACAGGTTCATTGAAGGATAGGCACCTCAATATCAAGATCTAAGCCCAGGGTGGCCATAGCGTACCTTTCTCAAAACTTTCTCAATAATATCAACACTTGGGCCATCAAGCCTCAACACAAACTACATCACCCAACTAGCCATCACGTGGCTACCATATAAAACATCAACTCGGAAAATACATCACCATGAAAGCCCATATCGTATAATCAAGTGTGTAATCATAATGACATGTACATACTCCAACTCCTTTGGACATTCATCTAGGCACAAGGACTAACACGAGGGCCCATATACTACCATATGAACCAACACGAGAGCCCTAATCAAAACAATATCCAAAATCTCTCGACTCCTCTGGATCATGTCCAGGCATATGAATTAACACAAGGGCTCCAATTTCATGATGTGTTCATGCATGCATATAAAATGGATGCTAACAAATCAACCATGTGTATCAAACTATCAAGTTGATACCAACATAACAATGGCATGATAAATCAAATTGCCAAGGCACGATACATAGAAACTCAATAATAAACCTTCAAGTCATAGCCCATTGTCCATGGGAATATTCATCTACACCCATAATCTTATCTTGATATGTGCTGAATCACAACCTTAGCATCCATAAGCAATGAGCCTTAACTTGGGCCCAACTAAGATTCAATCATCAATTCATAATCCGGTCTTATAAGACCCAAGTTTTGTTTAAGCTACACATTTCATACTATATCTATCACATATTAGCTACATAACACATGCCATAATCATCATGTGTGAGATACATCACACATCGTCCACACATCGCAACTTATCATGTGCATTCACCATACATTACATCACATGCCATAGTCATCTCATGCCCTCATGGCCGCCACTTAATAATAGTGCCAATTGGCCAAATAGACTAGCAAGCTAACAATAATCAAAACATTCTTCCCTTGACCATGGAAGTGGGCTCACTTGGTCTCTCATCCAACGGTTACTTGTAACCAACTTACATCTTAAGTTTTATGGGAAAGTAGGCTTTTATAAGCCCAAGGTGCTAGGCCCACATAAGAATAGCCAATTTTTATACAAATGCCCATACGTTTAAGTGTTCTTAATAGAACAATGAGGCTCTATACCTCTTGTGAATGCTTAACAAATGGTGATTAGGGCTCACATAGCATGTACATACATAAGGTGAATAGGTTATGGTGGTACACAAGTTCTCGTTTGCATCATTGTTATCATAAGCATCATTCAATATTAAATTCATAGTCACAACTTACATCATGCAAGCATGTACACGATGTGCACAACATATAGGATTCACATGCATCATCAATATCATGGCCATCTTCCATCACTATCATACATTGCCTAGGCATAAGTTATCTTTCATGTATGAGGTTATCCTTACGTTTACCAACATCGTATATTTATCATCATCCACGCATCAAGTAAAACATGGTTATCGTGTCCACGTTATCATCATGACAATTAATTCGTGCATTATTATCACTTGGATATCAAGCATGGTAGTCAACTAACATGTTTTGTCATCATGCATATACATACATAATATCATCATCATTACCATGAGGATCATTTCCACTTCATGATTAACATAACAAATGTCATAAGTACTGCACATAATTACTCATCCATCATCAATGCATATGTCATAATTCACCATTAAATCATATCTATCATTTCAACCAACTTACAATCGTTATTATCATGTTACCATACATGTATCATCATCTCACTTATCACTAGGTGCGTCCCACATAGTGTGAGTTCCACATTAACGTTGGATTATACGTAAGGCATGGGGTTGTATAGGTCAAGTGTGAGTCCCACTTGGTGAGCCAATAAGCCAACTCAATGGCATGAATATCCAACTACAAGGCTTTCAATGGTGTGGATCTAATTCCACAACTAAGTGGGTCCTACACATTCCACCATTAACTAGAAACAATGCACAATCTCAAACACAAAGACAACATGCTAACATCTTTCATATCATACATCATATTGGGCCCACTAGCTAAATATACAACAAACTAAGAAAAAGTTCAATTATCTAGTTTATGCATTGTAAAATAGGTCTCTCTAAGCGTGGTCTACTTGAATAGAGGTCGTATGCAAGGCATGCTGCTCAATAGGCAATGGGCTTGCCCAACAGGCTCAAGGAAGGTTACCATTGTGGGCTTCTCACTCTCCAATGATTTATCTTAGTGTTGGGCCTGTTTGGGCTTTAGGGTTACATCATTTAGTGGGCCCAACGCCACCTATATATTAAGAGAACATTTGGACAGCAAGATCTCTCCATTAAATATTTCACAAGTTATATAACACTCATTTACAAAACACACTAGGTGGTTGTCATTACATGAAAGGTAAGGCCCATACAAGATAGCCCATACTAAATGACCCACTAAAGGTTTTTCGCCCAACAACACCTGAAAGTTATTTTTCAAAGTTCAGATGCTGCATTAAATGCTTTGGGAAGGTGGTGGACCCCACTGATGTGGCCCCACATAAATTTAACGTCAAACATATTTTTATGCAATGTTGGTTTTTGGCCATCTTCAATTCAGATTTATGATCATATGAGACCCACATCTAGTGAAAGGAAGGATCCATCTAGTAGCTCTATGTATGACTTTAAAAAGTATAAGGCGAGCCTCATTGTTTTGGTGTATACAATTTATAGTTATGTCCCAAACATGAGTACTTGGAGGAAATGTGCAGGAAACGCAGTGAAAAATTACTTTTGTCCCTACTTTGAGTATGTCTCAAGGTCATAAGGGACCACCTTTTAGTATGCCGTTAGGTGCCCTCGGTAGTACTATATATGTACTTAAAAACTTACAATCTGGGACCAACTGGTTGTTCACACATAATATTTGGTGTAGGGCCAAACATAAGTATTTTAATTTTCTGCATGGAATTTTTTGCACAACTGTGCCTTGCCCCATTTTGGGATACACTCCCTGATCATATGAGGTCTGATTTGGCCTAAGTAAAATATAATTTCTTTTTTCATTGATATATATATATATATATATATATATATATATATATATATATATATATATATATATATATATATATATATATATATATATGATAAAGGTTCTAAGTGGTGGCCTACTCATATCTTGTGCATGGGGTCCACTGCAGAGGCTTAAAGTGGGTACAAAATATAAAAATAATCAGACAGTTTTCAGCAATGGGGTTTATCACAACTTAGGGCCCAATTTCCAAACACTTGAGGATCATTCCTGACGCTTAGGTGGGACATCCCAGCTCACTTATATAGGATTAAACATCCCTCAAAGTGGCACCCTTAACTACAGAGTGTGTGGCCCACCACAAGGTGTGAAAGATGTCTACATGCAATGCAGTTACGTACTTAGAAATATTTTTAGCAAACAAAATGTGCAAAGATATTTCAACATACACATTAAGTAACACATGAAATATATTGATCAAATCTCTATAATCAGATTCTCTGTTGGGAAATTCGAGCCAATGGATGGTTTTGAAATATATCATTTAGGCTGTATATAGGTTTCCAACCATACAAAGCCTTAAATCTATCTGGACCACATATAACAATTCAAGGTTTATCCTTACGGGAGTATCCATCGATCCAGAGTTTTCTAAATTCTATCATGAGAGATTATGACCATAGGGCCAGTACATATGATCAATAACTATCTTAAGTAAGTTAAGAACAAATATCAAATATATCTAACTATTGGAATCACGGATATGGCCCACACAAGAATAGTTATAACAAGCTCCCTAATACATGTTTCGTATAAGATCAGTCGTCTGAACTCCAATAGAGGCTTATTATATATCGTTAGAAAGATAGTTCGATTTTCTATGAATCCAATAGAACATATATTTTTAATACATTCATTAAAGCAATTAAAAATGGGTCCGTTTTAGGCAAATTGGAATCCTGCCTGTGCTGCTGGACAGCAGGCAAGTAAATTTGATGCTACGGATGATTGGACCATTAGATGGTTATGAAATTTGGTCCAGAGTTGGGTCATATTATGCTTCATATTATTCCAAAGTTTCAACTTTGATCTTACCAAAATTGATTTTATACAAATTTTACAAGTTGCTGTCCAGATACAAAAAGGGGATTACAAGTGAAGAGTGTTGATACTATGTTCATCATGATGGGCCCTACTACATGTGGGACACCTTTCTAGCCCTACACAGCCAACGTGCCATGTTTACAAAAAAGGGGTCCCACTGATCACAAGAAAATAAAGAAGAAGGAAAGGAAAGAAAGGAAGGAAAGAAGGGAAGCATGCACACGTACAACCCTAGTTATCCATGCAATAGACCAAACACATGCATCAGTGGGGTCCACAGTTAGTGGGACCCACATCATCTATCCTATGGCTGGCACACACACTGATACATTTTGTGGGTGGGTTCCACATCCAACAGGGACCCATGGTTGTCCACAACGATGTGGGTTTATAAGCTTGTGTAAAGGGGTCCAATTACAAACAACGATGTGGGTTGTTTACAAGCTTATTCAAACAACGATGGGCTTCACCCTCGATGGCCCACCTTGCGACCTTCCACGGCCAGCAACACACATGCATGGGGCCGTTCATAATGGTCCCAACTCACACAAAAATAAAAAGAAAGAAAAAGGAACGAAGGGAGGGAGAAGAAGAGACAATAAAGGCGTAGACTCACCTTACACATCAAAATGATGGACGATTAGAGGGAGGGGTGGCTTCCTCCTCCTCTCACGTGCCACCACTCTCTCTCTCTCTCTCTCTCTCTCTCTCTCTCTCTCTCTCTCTAATGGAGGTTGGGGGCGTTTGGGCGAAGGAAGGAAGAAAGGGGAGAAGAAAAGGGTGAGGCGTGGATGAGTAAGGGGAGAGGGCATCCATGGAGGGACATCTCTCTCTCCCTCCTTCCTCCATTTTCCTCTTCTTTTTCCAACAACGGAGTGATTGGGATGTTTGGGAAGTGGAGAGGCATGGCTAGAGTTATGATGGTTGTGGGATTTCAAAATGTATTAATTATGTTTTTTAACCAAAACAAGAAAGTAAAGGCATTTTTCAAAAATAAACAATAATGACACTTGGGAGGAGAAAATGCAATAAATGCATGCAAGGAGGGGGACGGCTGCCTGGGAGAGTGTGCTGGGTGTGGCCCCACTCAGGTGGGCCCCGCAGTAAGTGGACCACATAGATTTGGATAATTTGATAGTTTTAATGAATTGAGCATATCTTCGCGCTTGGGTGTCGAATTGACTTGCGGTTTTCACCATTGTGACCACAAGGATGACACGGTCCACATGATAGAGGTCTCAAGGTCATATGAAATAAATAACTTGGTTGTGTTTGCTAGGTGCACTAGGGGGCAGTGTATGGTCTATCAACGATGCAAGTTGGGACACGTGTGCGCATGAGTGGTGTTACAAAATACTAGGATCCTACAGGAACTGAGAAAGAACAAAAGGCATTCATGACCATAGCTAGAATCACTTCCTCATATGATTATGAAATTTCTGACTATGAAACTCCTGAAAGTAATTTTGAAAATGAAGAAGATCTTCAAATTGCTTATGATGCCCTATACAAAGAAAACTGTAAGATTGTGGCAAAATTGAAAATTCAGAGAGAAAACTTTGTTAATAAGAAATTAGAACTTGAAAAATCAATTTTGGAAAAATCTCATTTTTCTGATTTTTTTGAGAAAACTAAACTAGATTTAAGTCTGAAAATTTCTGAAATTCAAAATTCAAAACTGAAAATGAGAATTTAAAATTAGAAGTTGCTTCTCTTAAAAATTCAAAAGAGACTTAGATATACGCCCAAGGTGACCAGAGACTTAAAAAATTATTAACTGCATCTTGTCGAAGTAACGAAAAATCTAGCTTAGGATATATCAAGAATTGTATAGAAAAAATTAAAAATTCTACTCCCTTATTTATAAAAGGTGAATTTTCAAAATCTAAAGTAGAAACTACAAAGGAAGTAAAGAAGAATGAAAAACTTTTTAAAAAAACTTATAATCTAAAAATTAAAGTCAGTTATCATTAATATCAAAGGAAAAATAATAATCCTCCTCTAGCAAATAAGATAGTGGACTTACTTAAACAGCTCTTGAAATCCAACTCTAGAAATAATAAAGTAAGTAGAAACAAGAACAACTCTTACTCTCAAACACAACAAATAGTGAGAGAACCCCCTAAACCCAAAACCATATTGAAATGGGCTCCAAAAGATAAGTGTCTTGTTATCCACACAGCTTTCAAAGAAAATAGCCATTCAAGATGGTACCTGGATAGTGAATGTTCTAGACATATAACAGGATATAAGGCGATACTATCAAACATCAATCTAATTGATGGCAGCTCAGTAACATTTGGAGATGTTAGCAACTGCAAAATCATCAGAAGAGATAACGTAAAACTTCTTAACCTACCTGTTTTTAAAGATGTCTTATATGTTAAAGGTTTAAAACATAATTTTCTACGCATATTTTTGAGAGTCAAATATTGCATATTGAACCCCATTTATATCTTGATTTTATGAACATGATACTGCTTAATGTCCTATTTTACTCATGTTTGTGTTGCAAGGTGAATTTAAGAGATTGGATTGGAAAATATGCTTAAATTATAGATTTGATGCTTAAAGATCACCAAAGCGAAGAATGGATCTTAGGAGATAAAGATTGAATATTTCAAAGTCCCAAGATTCAAGAAAACCAAGTGGAGAAGGAACGAGCGGAAAGAACAAGTCCGGAATACACATTGACTGTGTCATCGAACACCGTCCGATGACATCGAGAACACATTTGATGACATCAAACACAGGTTGATGACATTGAATTTATGAAGGAAAATCGAGTTGGTTGCTAGACAAAGAAGGCATTTTTTAATAACTCGAGAATTTGTTTGGTGACTTGAAGCCTTGTTTAATGACATCGAAGGGTTGTTCGACGACATCAAATTTTCTGTAGATTTTCGGCGAAACTCGCTAGACATATTGGGCACCATGTTCGATTACTCGATGCACTCCTCGATGACATCAAAGACCTGATCGATAACATTGAAGACCTCTTTGATGACATCAAATTTATTGAAGAAATTGGATTAACTCTCTGGACCGTTTTGGACACATTATCGATTCCTCGAACAATGCTCGATGACATCGAAGGCTTCTTTAATGACATTGAAGGTAGGTTCGATGATATTGAAGAAGCTTTTGATGTCATCGAGCATTGTTCGAGGAATAGATAATGTGTCCAAAATAGTCCAAAGAGTTAATCCAATTTCTTTAATAAATTCGATGTCATCGAAGGTTCGATAATATTGAAGATTACAGAGTCCGGATGAAGTTACAAAAGCATAAAAAAGTACATATAAAAGACACCTTCGATGACATCGAAGCTAGTTCGATGTCATCAAACGAATCACATGAAGTTACGTAGAGTTATGCAGAGTGCATAAATTTAAGCTAGTTTTCTGATTTTTCCAAAGAGGTGTGAAAGTTGGTGTTGTACAATTATAAATAGGAGTCCCCAGGGCATCCTTGGGCATTTATCTAGGGTTAAGAGGAGTGAAGCACAAGGGTGGAGAGCCGTCGCCAAGCATTTTTCTTCTTCCTTAGTTTTTCATGCTTTTTTCTAGGGTTTTAAATCCAATCATGTCTATGGTTGGCTAAACCTCTTAGCTAGGGCTAAGAGGTGAAGCTTATAGCATGATGAGATGTTTTATATTGCTTTAATTTATGTTTACGTTGAATTCTCTTTTATTCTAGTTTGATATTTAAGGAATACTTTCAGTTTTTAATGGTTTATTATGACTCAAATTATAATAGATCTGCAATAGCTTTGAATATCTTCTTTTCATGTATTGAGACTGGGAAGTTAGTAAATCTTTTTGTTCATCATTGTCCCTTAGGCATGGTTAGGTGATGGAATCCCTTTTAATCTTCACAATTCTCCTATGTTGGTTATGAAATTAGTATATCCTGTTGTCTGCTATTGTCTCCTGGGCATGGCTAGGTGATAGAATCACTTCCAGTTCTCACAACTCTCATCCGTTGAGAATTAGGTCAAAGGAAGTTCAGATTTGGTTTTATTGAGATATCTTCCAAATTAATAAGATAGGACTTTGATTCCAGTTGTGTCCTTGAATCAGGTAATAGATCTCCCTGATTACTACAAGTGAATCCTTAGAAACCCTAGTTCCCACCTTTGAATTTCTTAAGTTTCTAATTAAATCCCTCACAATTATTCCCTTTTATTTCTAGTTCTACTTCTAGTTACTTTCAAAATATACATGAGATTAGTCCTTGTGGATTTGACATCGGTCTCACCAAGATTATTACTGTATCGCGACCCTACACTTGGGGTTGTGAACAAGTTTTTGGTGCCGTTGACGGGGACTAACCGTTGCGTTTTTCTAAGATTAACTAGTTTTAGAATTAGGTTAAGATTAGGATATTTCTACTTTCTATTTTTAGGTTAGGATTTTTTTTTAGTTATTTTAGAAACTAATTTTGCTTTCTAATTCTAGGTTTAGAAACTTTCCTTTCTGCTTTTAGAAACTACTTTCTAATTCTATGATAGAAACTTTCCTAATTTGATTTTAAAAACTAATACTATTATTTTTTTAGAAACTTTCTATTTTTTATTTTTAGAAACTTTCCTTTTTCATTTTTTTTATAAACTATGTTGCTTTCCTTATTTCCTTTTTAAAAACTAAATTTTTTCCTTTTTTTTTTTCCTTTTGTAGGATCTCAAAATAGAAACTTCTAATTTGGTAACTTCTTTCTAATTCTAGATTTCTATTTTCCTTCTTTATTTTAGGTTTAGGTTAGATTATGGAATTGAGGGCTGAGATTGTTTCATGCTCAAGTGGGTCCGTGACAATACTCAACATCTCTTGAGTGAAGGAGGATTGGTTGAGGGGTTATCTATCCATCACAAGATTAGACACCACTCGAGATCCACAGAGTTGATTGAAGTTATGACTGTCAACTGGCCAATCAACCTCCAAATCTACCTCAACCTAAGGTTTAGGAAGTTCAAGATGAGAATGAGGTTCATTAAGCACTCCCGCCTCGTACTTTATAAGATTATTTACGACTAGCGGGGGTGATCACGCCCTCATGCATGGTTTTTTCAAAAAAAATTGGGACATATGGATATCAAGCCAGGGGTAATCCAACTCCTAAAATTCTATGAGCTTGAATCTGAAAACCCAGATTTACACTCAAAAGAGTTTGATGAGATCATAGCCACTTTATATTTTTCTAATGTATCCGATGACATGATTAAGTTGAAACTCTTTCCCTTTTCTTTGAAAGAGAAAGCTAAGATGTGGTTACATTCACTATGTACAAAATTTATTGGTAGATGGAACGATATGACAAGGGAATCCATAAAAAAAAATTTCCCACACCATAAAACAAACACCCATAGAAAGTCAATCATGAACTTCACCCAAAAGGAACATGAAACAGTTTTCCAATGTTGGGAGCAGTTCAAGGATCTTATCAGTTCATGCCCACAACATGGTTTTAAATCATGGCATATTACATTATTTTTCTATGATGGACTGACATCCTCCATGTGCCAATTGGTCGAGACAATGTGCAATGAAGAATTCATGAATAAAAATGTCGATGATGTGTGGGATTATTTAGACAGACTTGTTGAAAACGCACAATCATGAAAGGTCTCCCCAAAATCGAGCACCACCTCTAGGCCCACTTAATCAAAGGAGAGGGGTGAAATATACCTTTCGAAAGAGGAGGATGATATCAATGCTAAATTGGGTAATCTCATAAGAAAATTCGAAGCCATGGAACTAAGGAAGGATAAGGCTAAGGAAACTGTTTGCGATATTTATGCTTGCAACATTCACACAACTGAAAATTGCCTAACAATACCTGCTTTTCAAAAGGTACTAAATGAGCAATTCAATACCATGAATAATTACCAAAGGCCTTTCAATGGACCCATCTCCAATACATACAATCCTAGTTGGTGAAATCATCCAAATTCTAGTTGGAGGAATGGACAAACTGCTACTCCTCAAGGATTCCCTAATCAAATTCTAAATCATGGAAAACCTCAAGAGGAAGTGGTTCAAAATTCCACACAAACTCAAGAGCTTACCCAAGCAATACAACAACTTACAAAATTTATATACAAGATGGATTCACGTGTTAGGGTTATAGAGAAGGGGATACTTCCTGCTCAATCTTTCCCCTATCCTAAACCGTAATACGAAATAAGTGATACAAGATCTTCAAATTAAATGGAGCAAGCTAAGTCTATCACCACTCTTAGGAGTGGAAAGATAATTAACAAATCTATTCCGGTAAGGGCTTAAAAGTCTAAGGACCCAGAAGTAAATGAAACTGATAGACCTAACAACACTCCACAAGAGTTAGAACCGAAACTTCAAGGCAAGCCGATTGCACCATTCCCCCAATAGTTGATTGCACCAAAACCTCTCTCAAACTCTCAGGACATTCTATAGGTGCTAAAACAAGTGAAGGTAAACATCCCTCTACTGGATGCGGTTAAACAAATATCCTTATATGCAAAATTTCTGAAAGACTTGTGTACGACCAAAAGACAACAAAATATTCAAAAGAAAATCTTTTTAAGTGAAAAGTGAGTGTCATCCTAAAATAAGATGTGCCACAAAAATACAAAGATCCCAGTAGCCTAACCATTGATTGTGTAATTGGGAATTACTGCATTAAACATGCACTTCTTGACTTCAAAACAAGCGTAAATCTAATTCCTTACTCAGTCTATGAATAGCTAGGTTTGGGTAAATTGAAACCCACTTGAACCACATTACAACTTGCTGATTGCTTAGTTCGTGTACCGAGAGGGATAATTGAGGATGTGTTGGTCTAGGTTGATAAATTCTACTACCCGATAGATTTTATCGTCTTAGATACTCAACCCCTCGTGGATATGAGCACTCAAATTCCTGTCATTGTTGGTCGCCCATTCCTTGCCACATCAAATGTAATCATTAATTGCAGAAATTGAGTCATGAGTTTGTCTTTTAGAAATATGACATTAGAGCTGAATATGTATAGGTAAAAAATTAAAGGATGATGACGATTCCCATGATATTAACCTAATTAACTCTTTCGTAGAAGATAGAACTCTTCTGACTTTATACTCTAACCCTCTAGAAATGTGTTTAGCCCACTCCTATGATTTTGATGATGATATGATTAGGGAGATGAGGACCATGCTGGATACCATGAAGGTACTTGAAGTTAACTAGTGAAGGCCATAAATTAATGAATTGTCGCAAACCAATGTAATGCCTCTACTGTCTAACCTCAAGACACTGAAGCTTGATCTAAAACCTTTACCCTTTGATTTAAAATATGCCTATTTAAGTCAAGATGAGACATATCCGGTGGTGATTTCTTTCCACCTTGAGCCAGAATAGGAGAGTATTCTTATCTCTACTCTCATTGAGCATAAGGGAGCCTTAGATGGTCGATTACAGACCTTAAGGGAATTGACCCTTTAATTTTTACTCACCGCATTTATCTAGAGTACAATGCGAAGACCTCCGAGTAACCATAGTATAGATTAAATCCAAACATAAAGGAAGTGATCAAGACCAAGGTTCTTAAGCTATTGGATGTGAGTATCATATACCCTATATCTGATAGCCAATGGATGAGTCTAACTCAGGTGGTTCATAAAAAGTCTGAAATCACCATCATAGCTAATGCCAATAATGAACTCGTGACAACTAGAGTTACTACTGGTTGGAGAATGTGCATTGACTATAGGAAGTTGAATACCGTCATGAGGAAGGACCACTCCCCTTTGCCCTTCATTGATCAAATTTTGAAAAGGCTAGCTGGTCACTCGCATTATTGCTTCCTTGACAGGTATTCGAGCTACAACCAGATAGAGATAGCCCTTAAAGATCAGAAAAAAATCACATTCACATGTCCGCTTGACACCTTTGCTTACCGAAGGATGCCATTCGGACTGTGTAATGCCCCTGTCACTTTTCAACGATGCCTGATGAGTATTTTTTCTTACATGGTGGGACAATATTTAGAGGTCTTCATGGATGACTTCTCTATCTTTGGTCCATCTTTCAGCGATTGTTTTGAGAATCTTGAATTTGTGTTGAAGCGATGTGAGGAAAAGAATTTAGTACTGAATTAGGAGAAGTGTCATTTCATGGTTTTTAAGGGAATTGTCCTTGGACATATCATCTCTTCTAAGGGAATTGAGGTAGATAAGACTAATATTGATCTTATCTCTAACTTACCTCCACCTAAGAACATACGAGACGTGTGATCCTTCTTAGGACACTCCAGTTTTTATAGGAGATTTATAAAGGACTTTAGTCACCTCTCTCATCCTCTATGTAATCTACTTTAAAAGGATGCACCATACGGTGGACTAAGCAATGTCAAAAAGCATTTACTAAGCTCAAGGACATGTTAACCACTACACCTATCATGCAATCACCCGACCGGAGCATTCTTTTTAAAATTATGTGTGATACATATGATAATGCTCTTGGGGCAGTTTTAGGCCAGAGAAAAGAAAAGAAGCCTTACATTATTTATTACGTAAGTAGAACTCTAAATCCTGCCCAAGTGAACTACTCTACTACGGAAAAAGAACTCTTAGCCATAATATTCATTTTGGACAAGTCTAGGTCCTACTTGATCGAATCCAAGATCATCATTTACACAGATCATGTGGCGCTCAAGTATCTTCTTTCTATGAATGATATTAAGCCCCGCCTAATAAGATGGATCCTCCTACTCCAAGAATTTGATTTGAAAATAAAAGATAAAAAAGGAGTAGAGAACGTAGTGGCTAACCATCTTTCCCTCTTTGATCTCTCTGATTCCCTTAAGATGACACATATAAATGACATGTTCCCTGACGAACAATTGTTTAAAGTCTCCCACTCACCTTGGTTTGTAAATATTGCTTATTATCTTGCTACAAGTTTCACATTGACACATTGGAGTGCACAAGATAAGGAAAAATTCTTTACCGAGATAAGAAAATTCTTCTGGGATGATCCCTATTTATTTAAATATTGTGTAGACCAAATCTTAAAGAGATGTGTGCTAGAAAATGAACACCAAAGTGTCATCTCCTTCTGTCATTTTTAAGCCTGTGGTGGTCACTTTTCTGCCAAAAAGACCACGGTTAAAATTTTGCAATGCAGCTTTTACTGGCCCACTATGTTTAAGGACACTCATGAGTTTTACAAAGCTCGTGAGCGTTGTCAGAAATTGGGAGCATTGTCCCACCGAAATATGATGCCCTTGAACCCCATTCTAATCATTGAAGCATTTGATTACTGGGGCATCTATTTCATCGATCCATTTCCTCAATCTTTTAAAAATTTATATATTTTGCTTGCCATAGATTATGTCACTAAATAGGTCAAAGCGATTCCATGCCGGAACAATGATCATCAAATGGTCATTAAATTCTTAAACGATAATATCCGTTCTTTGTTCAGAACGCCTCTAACCATCATTAGTAATGGAGGTTCACATTTTTGTAATAGGCCATTTGTGAACTTAATGAAGAAATATGGCATTTCCCACAAAGTGAGCACTCCATACCACCCACAAACAAGTGGGCAAGTTGAGATTTTCATTAGAAAAATTAAACATATTTTGAAGGAATTTTTCGATGACTCGAGAACTTGTTAGATGACTCGAAGCCTTGTTTAATAACATCGAAGGGTTGTTCGATGACATCAAATTTTCTGTGAATTTTCGATGAAACTTGCTGGACATATTGGGCACCATGTTCGATTACTTAAAGTACTCCTTGATGATATTGAAGACCTGATCAATGACTAAAAGGCCTCTTTGATGGCATCAAATTTATTGAAGAAATTGGATTAACTCTATAAACTTTTTGGATGCAATATCAATTCCTCAAACAATACTTAATGACATCGAAGGTAGGTTCGATGACACTGAAGATTACAGAGTTCGGATGAAGTTATAAAAGTGCAGAAAAAGCACGTATAAAAGACATCTTTGATGACATCAAAGCCAGTTCGATGTCATCTAACGAATCACGTGAAGTTATGCAGAGTTACGCGGAGTGCATAAATTTGAGGCAGTTTTTTGATTTTTCCAAAGAGGTGCAAAAGGTGGTGTTGCACAATTATAAATAGGAGTCCCTAGGGTATCCTTGGGCATCTATCTAGGGTTTGGAGGAGCAAAACACAAGGGTGGAGAGCCATTGGCAAGTATTTTTCTTCTTCCTTAGGTTTTCATGCTTTCTTGCAGGGTTTTAGATCCAATCATGTCTATGGTTGGCTAAACCTCTTAGATAAGGCTAAGAGGTGAAGCTTGTAGCATGATGGGATATTTTCTATTGCATTGATTCATGTTTATGTTAAATTCTCTTTGATTCTAGTTTGATATTTAAGGAATACTTTCAGTTTTTAATGGTTTATTGTGACTCAAAGTAATGTAGATCTGCAATAGCTTTGAGTATCTTCTTTTCATGTATTGAGATTGTGAAGTTAGTAAATCCTATTGTTCACCATTATCCCTTGGTTGGGTGATGGAATCCCTTCTAATCTTCACAATTCTCCTATGTTGGTTATGGAATTGGTATATCCTATTGGCTACCATTATCTCCTGGGCATGGCTAGGTGATGGAATCACTTTCAGTTCTTACAACTATCATCCATTGATAATTAGGACCAAGGAAGTTCAGATTTGGTTTTATTGACATATCTTCCAACTAGATAAGATAGGACTCTGATTTCAGTTGTGTCCTTGAATTAAATAATAGATCTCCCTGAGTGTTATAAGTGAATCCTTGAACCCTAATTCCCGCCTTTAAATTTAATAGTTTTAGTTAAATAATTCATAATTATTCTCTCACACTTTCATATTTAGGCTTACATCTTCTAGTTTCACTTCTAGTTTCTTTTAAAATATATACGAGATTAGTCCCTGTGGATTCGACCTCAGCCTTATTGAGATTATTACTACATCACGACCCTACACTTGGGTTATGAACACATATCTCAAATCTTTGATAATAATCATAATGTTAAATTTTTCAGATCATGGATGTGAGATAATTAATAACTAAGGCCATATAATATTAAGTGGTCAAAAAACCTTTAAAATTTTGCTATATTATTGATGACTCTTATTCTTCAAATCACTCTTACTGCATGGTCTAAACAAATGAAATTGAATTGTGGCATCAACACTTTGGACATGTAAACTATAGAGACTTATATAAACTAAGCAAGAGAGATCATCTTCAAGGATTACCCAAACTTTAAAAAAATTAGAGAAGAAAGTATGTGGTGCCTGCCAAGTAGGCAAACAAATCAGGAGTTGTCACAAAAAGGTGAACACTTTAGCCACAACAAGACCTCTTAAACTACTCCATATGTACTTAGTTAGACTAACTCGAAAGAAGAGTAGAGGCGCTAAGAAATACTTTCTAGTTATAGTTAATGACTACACTATATACTCTTGGGTAGCCTTCTTAAGAGAAAAGTCGGATGCTTTTGACGAAGTTAAAAAATTATTTAAACGCATCTAGACTAAAAAAGAACTATCTGTGAAAAGAATAAGAAGTGATCATGGCACTGAATTTAAAAATAGCAATTTTGAGAAGTTCTGTAATGACCATGGAATATTAAATGAATACTCTGCTCCTAAAACCCCTCAGAAAATGATGTTGCCGAGAGGAAAAATAGGGTTCTACAAGAAATAGGGAGTGTTATGATTAAAAGTAAAAAAAATTTAGCAAAATATTTATGAGTTGAAGCTGTTAATACTGCTTGCTATATTATTAATCGAGTTTATATAAGAGTAGGTAAAAATAAAATAACTATGAAGTTTGTTTTAATAAAAGATCATCTATAACATATTTTCATATTTTCAGAAGTAAATGCTTCATTTTATGAGATTGGGAACATCTGGGAAATTTTGAGTGATGAGGGTATATTTTTTGGGTATGCTCTGAATAGTAGAGTATATCATCTCATGAATAAAAGGACCGAAGTAATACAAGAATCCATAAATGTTATTATTGATGTTCAAACTATCAGTCTCAATTATGATCATGATGAAGACATTACTATTGTCAATCATTGTGAACCATCATCAAAATCAGATTCAACTGAGAATATATTAGTTAGGGATCACCCGACTAATTAAATACTTGGTAACCCTCACTTTGGTGTTCAAACCAGAAGCAATTGGAAAACATATGTAATCATGTGTGCTTCACTTCCCAGATAAAACCTACTAATGTAAATGAAGCCCTTTCTTATGGCCATGTAAGATGAATTGACTCAATTTGTCAGAAACGATGTTTGGTATCTAGTTCCTAGACCTTCTGATAAACATGTGATTGGAAGTAAATGGATCTTTAAAAATAAATTTGATGAATTTGGTAATATTGTAAGAAACAAAGCTCAATTGATTGTGTAAGGGTACACTCAAATTAAAGGGGTTGACTATGATGAGACCTTTGCTCCAGTTGCTCGACTTGAATCCATTAGATTGTTTGTTTTCATAACATGTCATAAAAATTTTAAAATATAACAAATGGATGTTAAAAGTACTTTCTTGAATGGTGACTTAAAAGAAGAAGTTTATACAGAACAACCTAAAGGTTTTGAAAATCATAAACTTCCTAATAATGTATACCATCTTAAAAAGGCTCTGTATTGCTTAAAACATGCTTTAAGAGTAAGGTATGAAAATTAACTAAATTTTTTCTTAGTCAAAACTTAAAAATGGGAAGTGTTGATAAAACCCTATTTATCAAAAAAGATAATGAAGATATGTTGATTATTCAAATATATGTAGATAATATTATATATGGATCAATAAATACTAACCTTTTATGAGACCCGACCCAAGTTCGCATGTGTGCATGTGCGTGTGTGAGTGTACATTTCATTTCTTATGGTCTCGCGGTCGTACCGGTCGAATTTTGATGACCCGAGACCCTCAGATAGTGTTTGTGGTTATCCTTAAGTCTGGTCACATAGACCCAACTTGGATCGAGCTGAGACCTATGCCATTGCAACCGCATTGTTGCCGCGGTTCCAACGCCGCATTTTGTGCGTCCATCCGATGTGTGGATCATAAGTTGTGTACGTTTCATTCTATGGCCCTTAATTTTGATCATGTGGCCCATATTGAAGTGGTGCATGTGGCCCATAATCCCTCTTTTACATAAGTTCCAACACACTACACACACCACCTAAATCTCCATAACTCATACTACCAAGACCTCACACACTACCCACACCTAACCTACCCTAGCAACATTATTTGTATCACCATAGGTTAATGATTACTTTCCTTAAAAAGATTTTTCCATCTCTTTCCCTCTCATTTCTCTCTCTCTTCTCTTCTTCTCTAACAATTTTTCTCCATTTCTACAACCCATTTTCCCCCTTTTTCAGCCCCCTTCTCCTCCATTTTCTCTCAATCCATCCATCCCAATCTCATCTCAACCATCAATCTTGCTTTTTTGGAGCCTTAGAAGCCTAGAGTTGGAGTTTTGGTAGAGATCTTTGAGGTGGGTGCTCCTCTAGAAGTAAAAATATGATTTCTATAACCTACATATTTTCTTTCTTTCCTGAGGGAAGTGTAGGACCCACCAATCAATGGTGGAGATCCCACACGATCCCATGGTTGTGGCCTAATGGCCTACCTTATGCATGCATGATCCATGCTTGAGGCCTTTCTCTATGGGCCCCATCATGACAGTTTTCTTTCATATCATATTATGTTTGGGTCATCTAGACCTTATAACCATGGTGGGGATGGCATCCGCACCATGTATTTTAATTATAAGCCATGCATGTGCAAGATTCATGTTGTAAATGTAAATCTATGTATGATGTGAGGGTGTGATTGATCTTGAGAGGGCTCAATAGTGGCAGAGCCCTTCCCTATGGTCGGATTGTCCCTTTATCTCTCTTTTTCCTCATTTTATTTTCTGATGTGTGTGGCCCATTTGGTGGGCCTAGGACATCCAGAAATTTCAACAAGGTGGGATGCCCAAACTGCCCATTGTTTGATTTTGGGTGTCCTACTTGCTGCCTTAATGATGCATGCAAGGTGTGTTGGCTTTAGATTATGAGATGAAAATTTGTGGGGCCCACTAATGAAGGTTACAACATCCTCCATTAATGTATTTCCCTTTTTATTTAACATATATAATAAATTTTATCTAAGTACAAGTTGCTGTCCAGAATTTTCTGGACAGTTTCTGGTTGTTTTTGGACCAAATTTTGGGACTGTTTGGGAGACTATTCATACCCATTAAATATAATTTTTTGAAATTTGGGGATCTCATCTTGATGTCCCCAAAATTTCAGCCCCATCTGACCTTGATTGAGGTCCCAAAGATGTGGTCCAAGTGAGGTGGACAGTCTGGATTTTTTGCAATGTTCCAGCAACATTCCACCATGGACAGTTGGATTTCTAGAATTTATTAAAATATCTGTGAGTGTTTAAAAATTATAAAAATTTAAAAGGGGGTGTCCTACTCATGGTATGACCCACCTACAAAATTTTGGGGCCAATGGACGCTTGTATACACCATGGTGGTGGTTGGACCGGCCCATTATAATATGGTGTTCAGATCAGTCCGATTTTTAGGATAGATTGATTTCTTTAAATGAATTAAAATATTTATAAATGTTTAAAAATTTTAAAATTTTTTAAGGGTGTGTTAAACTCATTATAAGACCCACCTTCCAAATTTCAGGGCCAATGGACCCTTATACACACCGTGGCGAGGGCCGTACTGTCCCACCACGTTGGGACGTCCACGTCTGTCCGAATTTCTGGACAGTCTGTATTGTTTAAATTAATTAAAATACTTATAAATATATAAAAATTATGAAATTTTTTAGGGGTGTGTCCCACATATGGAAGTATCACCCTGTAAACTTTCAGCCTCAAATGATCCCGTTTGGGCATCCAAAAGAATGGGCAAAGATGGTTGGACTGCAAGATTTTGCTGCTGTGCAGCCCAGCAATATGCCTTGATAAAAACCATAGTTCAAAAATATTTTCTCTGATGGTGTGCCACATTTTTGGGTTTCCTCTCATTGTATGCATGATGAGAGACCTTGGCCCTCAATTTTCAGAGTTTTAGAAGCCCTGGACCCACTTCAATGGAGTGCCTAAATTTAGGACAACAACATGTTATAATTATGCTTGGCCTTGGGCTGAAATTTTGAGTGGGGCCCACCATATTATAAAGATTTTAGAGCAAATGATTTATACCTCTAGTTCCTTAAATGTTGAGCTTAATAAATACACTTTTGAGGCCCACCACAGTTTAATTTAATTGATTCCATGAATGTAGCTAGTTGTTGAACTCTTTAGGTCCAATTGGGCTGGAACTTTCCAGATAGGCCCATTGAACTCTTGGGCCACTTTTACCATACTATTGTGTTGGGTTAGTGGGCCGGATTACACATGTAGATGGGCCCTTAGTTTCCCATCAAGTCAACTTTATACTTGGGCCGGGTTGTAGGCCCAACTTACTTGATTAAAAGCATAACATTTGCCCATACGGTTTGAGCAATGGGCTGCCCACTAGGCCACCATAATATATAGGACTAGTGGCCTTTATATTGGGCCTTAACCTTTCCCCTATGGGCCTATAGTGGTATATATGGGTTGGGTTATGTGTGTTCTCCTTGGACCTATATTTTGGGTAGGCCTTACACTGCCCGTTCTGAAGCCCAACATAAGTGTTTGTGGTATAATTATGGCTGCTCATTTATTATTTCTAATGTTGTATGGGCCTTGGGCCTAGATCCATGATCAATTAGAGATGGGCTACCTCTTGGGGACCAATTGTTGTTGGATGTCCACATCGATGAAAGGTAGGCCCATGGGATTCTATGGGTGGTTAAAGGCCCACCATGGACCCTTTCTAAGCCATTTCACTATTTAGGCTCATAGCATTGTTCTCCTTAGTCTCATGGGTTACCCCAAGTATATAGGCCCCCACTAGAGGTTGTATTCCTTATGAGGAATTGGTTAAGTACCTAAACCCTTCATGGTTAGGTAGAGAGTTCATCTTCACTGTATTGGCACCCCTATTCATCTTCATGGTCTACTCTCATACACATCATATGCATGCTTCGTTGAGGTATGATTGGCCATGATTGTGTCATTGTGTAGGACATGTTATAATCTCCCTGAGAGATGGATGCTTGGGATTGATGCATGGGTGATTGTGTGATTCATGCATCTGACATTGCATAGCTTGTGGATATTCGCCCTTACTACATCAGGGCCTTGCCTCCACAGGGGTATTCGTGTATGGCCGTATGTGTAGACACCAAAAATATCAGTTGAGCATACCGGGTGCATAAGATGCCCATGGGTGAAATTCTCAAAACTTTCATGGTACCAAGGATCTGCTCTAACGCCGTGACCAGTTGGAATACATGAGCACACGAGGCCCTTATACCGTTAGGCTGTGACTCCCACTGTCGTGTAATCGGTTGGATAGGGGTGTGGCCTTACCTGCACGATGTGTAGGGGGCATTGCTAGGCTGAGTCTGATCAGCTCGTAAATGGGTCCGCTACCGTCAGGCCTTGCTGGTGATTAGCTGTCCACAGGCCGGTAGTGAGGTCTCTTACTCTCGTTTGACTGTGAGGGGTCTGTAGAGTGACAGTCATTCAGCAGTGTAATGGACCCCGATGATTTCCTTATGATTAGAAATGTACTTGACTTATGGTTTGGATATGACCACTGACATTACTTACATCGCATTAGCATTGGCTGTACAAGCCCCCTTCATGCATTGCCTTGATATGGCATCCAGTACTCATCGCATCATATTCATGATAAGCCTTGGTAAGGTTAGTGATTGTCCCATTGAGCATATTTTCCTTCTTGCATCTCCTACTATTCTTCCGTGCACCATTGTCACACACTTTCACCACCCTCTAAGCTTCTATAAGCTTATGCACGATTGATGCGTGCAGGAAATTCTAGGCAGACATTATAGCAGCAGTGCGTGGAGTAGAGCTGAGCATTTGAGGACTCCAGTGTTGCCGACCTTTCTCTCTTTTCCTTTTATCTTATGTATGTCCTTTTGGACCTTATAGATGATTGTAAAAGTTTAAATTTATAGTGAATTTTACGATGTGTGCCTTTGTTATTCTCAGATGTACTTGTTGTGATCTTAGGTATGCTCATATTAGTAATGATTATATTGTTATGAAAATCCTCCTTGTAGGATCCTGAAAGAGCCTAACTATATGCCCTAGAGGGGGGGTGAATATGGCAATGCCAAATAAAACTTATAACAGCGGAATAATAAAATATATAAAGCACAATGCTGAATATAAAACAATCACAATAGCCTAAAATAAAGAGATTGATACTTTATCAGTTCTAAGGACAACCTTACACCAAAAACTATAGGTTTAGGGTAAGACAATCGTATTTCTAGAACGTCCTTTGTATCACAAATCAATGAGGAATAATAAGTAATGAAATCAAAATAACTTACGAAAAATAAATCCTTAGTTATTACAACATTCATCCACACTTGCTTGAAGTGATTACAACATTCATCCACAAACACAAACCACAAAATTGAATGAATAAATGAATGAAAGAATGAAGCACATCCACAACACAACGATATATAGTGGTTCGCCTGTGTGTACACCAACTATTATCCAACAGCCACACAGATTGCTACTCCACTCATAATATCCTCACACAGGGGATATTAGCATGCACTATCAAAATAGGTTTCACAGGTTCACCTAAAACCTTCACAATTGTGTCTTTGATCTCGAGCTTACACAATCCAAAAACCCCACAATCTGATTTTCTGGTTCTCCTCATATAACCACTACAATGAGATTTTTCTGGCGAATCTCAAACAAAAACCAGAGAAAGTAAATTACAAAACATGTAAAATACCTGAATCACCTTTTGAAGAAGCCCGGTAGAACCAATCGGAGTAGAAGTTCGATTCGACGTTCAAAGTCCAATACTCACTTTAAGAATGGTTCTAAGTCTAATTGATTTTAGATCAAACAGGCTAGATCTATTTGATTTTGAATCCAAGAAGAAGGAATATCAGAAATTCTCCTTTTCTAGTAAGATTGGAATGTAAATCAAAATCAAATAAAAATAAGCTAGCAAAAGGAATATTAAATAAGCACAATGTAGCTTAAAATAAACACAAACTTATCTCAGAGAATAGCCTAAAAATGCTTGAATAGGATTGATTTGAAGTATTAAAACTCTGAAGTTCATGCTCTATTTATAGCCTGAAAAATCTCATCTACGACTAGTCTTAGGATCCTAGGACTGGTCGTAGCTCCAAAGATTTTTGAACGATTTCCGCGGGATAAGATTTTTAATTCCACGATCGGTCCTGGGTGGTCTATGACCGATCGTGGGTCACCTACGACTGGTCGTGAGACACTTACGACCGGTCATAGGACCTCAAAAATGGTTGCTGGAGTTTGAGTCGTAGAACTCACAGGACTAGTCGTAGTATGTCCAGGACTGGTCGTAGGACAGCCAAAAAGATCTGAAAATCTTCAATTACCTAGGGCTAGTCCTGAAAAACTTAAGACTGGTCGTGGCAAAGCTAGGACTGGTCTTAGAACACTCCAAACAATCATATTAAAATATATGAGTTATGTATCTAAAATGACCTACAGTAAAGCCCATCCTAAGGTCAATCTAAGTTCAAACAAACCTTAAAAGTGAGATGGACATTGAAAGTCTGTACACTCAGATGACCCTTAAGAGAAGCTTGTGAATATTCAAAACTTGTAGTAGGCCTTCATGAGCATGATCTTGACTTGACAAAGTCTTCTAGTAAACTTGAACTTGATCAAATCTTGAACATGCAACCTTGAAAAGTTCTATTCTTGATTTCTTTTTTCAAGACTTGAAAACTTTCTTCATTTAAGATCTTGTCTTGAAATGTGATGTCTTGATATGTCTTGATTGCAATGACTAGTCTTCAAACATAAAACACAAGATATACAAGACATAGATATAGGTTTTGGCACCACAAAATTTGACAACTAAAGGGATATGAAATCATAGCACTTACAATCTCCCCCTTTGTCAAATTTGTGACAAAACACATAGCATCAAAGATAATAAGGAATGATAAGTAATGAAATCACAAAATACTCTACTCCCCCTGAGTAATACGAGTATTGCTCATATAATCAGTATACAACATGAAAACCTCAAGAATTCAATCCACATATCCAACAATCCACATATCCTTCTCAAACAATACAAACAAATTACTCTCCCTATCTGTATTACTCTCCTTTCAGCATTAGCTTACTACTCCCCCTTTTTGTCACAAAATGACAAGGGAAAGGAACAATAGAAAGGAGAACATAGAGAGCAAAAAAAATGAGAAAGAGATATGAAAGGACATCATATAAATCTTAAGTATCAAGTCATAACGCATAATCCAAAATATAATATCCAAAATACAAAGATAATGTGAAACTATCCAGAAGATAATTCACCTAATCTGATCCAGAGGAGGGAGCAGGGATAGTCGGATCAATCTGGTGTAAGCCCTTATTTATGCGACGAAGATATTTTCTCATGTACTTGAATCTCATATCATGGGCTATATTCATATTATCAACTTTTTCCTCCAATGCACGAAGGCGTGCATCAAAACCAGAAGGATCATAATCTGGATCATTAGGTGAATCGGTTTCTATATCATCAAAGAAGTCATCCATATTAACATCTTGTTGTGGAAGATTGCCAGCTTCCTCTTCGTTTCCAGCATCACCACCATCACCACCAACACCACTAACACCAGCTTCATCAAATTGGCTAGGGAGCAGATCCAATTTCATCTTATTAAGATTAGCATTGTTGAAAATAAGATGATGAATTGGTGCCTCATTAACAGGTTTATCGACAAGCACGTGAGTGGCTAAAACAGTCATAAGATAACCGAATGGAAAATCACTATGACCCGGATGGAAACAAAATTGTATAATGGAATGACAAATCAAAGAAGGAAGATAGACCTTGGTTCCATAAGCAATAGAATGAAACACACGAACCATGAAAGAAGTCAACTCGATTTTATTACCGGACTGAGGACATACATTGGAAATGAAGAAACGATGTAATATTCTGTAACTGGGTAACAAATACTTTGCAGGGAGTGCATTCCCTTTGTGAGTCCATTGTGCATCAATTTTGCATAAATCTCTTGTTAACATGCATTTTTCCGATTCAGAAGGTTTATCGTATAAGGTATGAATTGGTATTCCTTCATCATTAACAGGTATATCCATAATACCCGATATCAAATGACGGTGTAGTTCAAATTTTCCTTCTCTAGTATTGATTGCTCAACGACAATGTTACAGACACGCAAATCCTGTACATCTTGAGTATCATCTTCGGATGACCGAAGGTGCCGTTTAGTTATCGGTGCAGATCTGGATGAAGATGGACCACGGGATGTTTTCTTTTTCCCTCTAGCATCCATATTCAAAAAGATATTCAAAGAGCAAGCAAGAAGCACAAATGAAAGATGGGTTTTCTCTAGATCAGCAAATTGAGAGGAAACCCTTGAAAAACCTAACAAGAGATGAAATCAAGCTATACTATGAACAAATCAAAGCATAGAGAACATGAATCTTCAAGAAAGATGATGAAATAGGACTTACCTTGAAGAAAAATAAGAAATCTTATGATTGGTCGAGCCACGACTCGTCGTAGGTCGGTGTGAAAATGAAGAAGAAGGGAATTTTCCCCAAATTATATGATGTTCACGAGCTCCACGACCGGTCGAGTGCTGTGCATGACCGGTCGTAACACGACTGGTCGTGTACATCCACGACCGGTCAAGTATCGACCAAAAAAATGATTTTTAATGCAAAAATTTAAAATTTAAACAATTATAATATGAAATATAATACACTATGATACATATAAGTAAGAATATTCAATGTAAAATGCACAAACCAAGATCTAATTTTAATTTATTAAACCTACTTTTGTCGAGCGGTTTAGTAAATATATCAGCAAGTTGAGTTTCGGTTGGTATATATTCCAATGAAATAACTTTTTCTTCAACCAACTCACGAATGTAATGATACCTAATGTCAATATGCTGAGTACGTGAATGCTGAATTGGGTTTTTAGAAATGTTTATAGCACTGGAATTATCACAATGTAAGATCATTGAATCTTGATTAATTCCATAATCGCTAAGCATGCATTTCATCCAAACTAGTTGAGTACATGCATATCCAGCTGCAATATACTCAGCCTCAGTAGTGGAGAGCGATATTGAGCTTTGCTTCTTGCTAAACCAAGAAACTAAGCAATTTCCAATGTAAAAAGAACCACCACTGGTTGATTTTCTATCATCAATATTATCGGCCCAATCAGCATCTGAGTACCCGACTAATTGAACATTAGTATCAAAACGATACCAAAGTCCCAAATTTATAGAACTTGCGACATATCTAATAATCCGTTTAACAGCAGTAAGATGTGATTCCTTAGGATTAGACTGATATCTCGCACAAATACTAACACTAAATGCGATATCAGGTCTACTAGCAGTAAGATATAACAAACTACCAATCATACTGCGATATAATTTAGGATCTATATCTTTACCTGAAGAGTCTTTTGAGAGTCTTAATGTTGTACTCATAAGAGTATCAAAGTTCTTACCATTCTCAAATTCAAACCTTTTAACCAAGTTTGAAGCAAATTTGGTCTGGGAAATGAAAATTCCATTAGGTTGTTGTTTTACTTGCAACCCTAGGAAATAATTAAGTTCACCAACCATGCTCATTTCAAACCTTGATTTCATTAACTCTGCAAACTCAATAGACATGTTAGAACAAGTAAATCCATAAATAATATCATCAACATATATTTGAACCATCAAAATATCATTGTTATTCTTTTTAACAAAAAGTGTCTTATCGACACTACCTACTTGAAAGCTATGACTAAGTAAGAATTTAGTCAATTTTTCATACCATGCCCTGGGTGCTTGTTTTAGACCATAGAGAGCCTTTTTGAGATGAAATACATGGTCAGATAACTTAAGGTCTTCAAACCCTGAAGGTTGTTTAACATACACTTCTTCATGTAAATCGCCATTCAAGAAAGTACTCCTTACATCCATCTGATAGATTTTAAATTTTCTAAAACATGCGATGGAAATAAAAAGTCTGATTGATTCAAGGCGAGCGACTGGAGCATAGGTTTCATCGTAATCGATGCCTTCAATCTGAGTGTACCCTTGTACAACCAGTCTAGCCTTGTTTCGTATAATATTTTCGAGTTCATCAGACTTATTTTTAAAGATCCACTTTGTTCCAATAATGTTTTTATCTTTAGGTCTAGGAACAAGATACCAGACATCATTACGAACAAATTGATTAAGTTCATCCTGCATAGCAACTATCCAATTTTCGTCAGAAAGTGCTTCTTTTACGTTGACTGGTTCTATTTGGGATGTAAAACAAACATAATTACATATGTTCTTAAGTTGTTTGCGAGTACGAACTCCAGTGAGAGGATTTCCAAGTATTTGATTGGTTGGATGATCTTTAACAGTCCTTGGTTCAGATTCTTTTTGACTTGATGAGATATCTAGATTTGCAATAATAAGAGCTTCATCATCATCTGAACTTAGGGCTGGTGTATTCAAATGATCATCAATGACCACATTGATGGACTCTTGAATCACACCAGTTCTCTTATTTAGAACCCTATAAGCTCGACTGTTCAAAGAATAACCAAGAAAAATTCCTTCGTCACTCTTCGTATCAAACTTATCCAAATTTTCACGATCCCGTAAAATATAACACTTGCTTCCAAAATCCTGAAAGTATTTGACAGTAGGTTTCTTTTCAAACCATAATTCATAAGCAGTCTTATTATCGGATTTACTAGTATAAACCCGATTAATAATATAACATGCGGTATTAACTGCTTCAACCCAAAGATTTCTAGAGAGCTTCATACTATTCAACATAACATTAGCCATATCCTGAAGCACTCTATTTTTCCTTTCAACTATACCATTTGGTTGCGGTGTTTTGGGCACTGAGAATTCATGTGATATTCCCTGATCGCTACAGAATTTCTCAAAACTAATGTTTTCAAATTCAGATCCATGATCACTATGGATCTTGCTAACATGAGAACTTTTCTCATTTTAGATTCGTTTGATGACCTTATTTACTTCATCTAGGGTTTCAGTTTTATCTTTTAAGAATGATACCCAAGTGAATCTGGTATAGTCATCTATGATAACCAAGATGTATTTTTTGCCTCCTTGACTCTCTGATCTGGTTGGTCCAATAAGATCCATATGGAGAAGGAGTGGTCTAGATGTGGTATTGGAGTTCACTTTCTTGTGAGAGCTCCTAATCTGTTTGCCCAACTGGCATTCACCACATATTTTGTCTACTTTTTACAATTTGGGTAGACCTCTAATTAGTTCTCTTTTGCTCAATCTCAATAAGTTTCGATAGTGTACATGGCCAAGGCGTTTATGCCATAATTCAGTCTCATCGGTATGGACCATGTAACATGATTGAGTAGATGAGCTAGCATCACTAACGATGTAGCAGTTTTCAGAAGTTCTGCAACCAGTTAATATAACAGAACCCCTTTTATTAACTATCTCACAACCTTGATTAGAAAACTTTACACTGTGGTTGTTATCACATATCTGAGAAATGCTTAATAGGTTGTGTTTTAAACCCTCAATATGTAATATCCTGAAAATCGGGGGTCGAGTAAAAACTCCACTCCCGAGTTCAGAACATCACTTATGCAACATAAATGTGTATGATTGAATTTTATCTGTGTTAATGTATTAAACATGAGTGGGATTATGCCAGAACAACATATCATACTCCTGAGACAGTTAAATTAACAAGCGGAAGACTGTGATAGTATGTATAACATATATAAACTGTTGTATGTCTCCAGAGTGTGAACATGTTACCAGGTTATATATATACCTGTATACTCCAAAAGTAAATAAAAAGAATATAAATGTGTGCTCTAAAAATATAAAATGACAAGTGTCAAGGCATCTAATCAACCTCCCTGTAATCCCGTCAATCAGAACACGCATAAAGGAGGGATCCTCCTCATCATCATCAAGTCCAGCTCCGCTTCTCAAGCAGCGCCATCATCTGCAACCAAAATAGGGACTGGTGGGTGTCCGGAAACACCATCCCGTAACGTGGGAGTGAGTAGCTAACTCAGTGAAATAATAGAACAAAGATTAGCATGTTCTCAAATCAATCATGCGATAATAGTAAAGCAGTAAATCAAACATTCCTAATACTGTTGTTAATGCAATATGACATGACATGATGGATGCCCTCACCGACATTCTCCCTCATACGGCACCATCTGTGTCCGCGGCATGCTTGCGTACCGCTCAGTGCTCCACATCTTCCAGGCACATGCAATGTGATGGTGATATGATTACCGAGTTATTATTAGTCCATTCATACAGTAGGATTGGGAAACTAAGGTACTTCCCTTATATCAATCCCAACACAGATCCTGTCTAGGGTCGTCACTCCTAGTAATCTCATACGATGTATATTTTGTAGGTCGCTGCAAGGTCTGACAGGGCTGTTGCTCGCACTCGTTGCACCGGTCCCCCATCACCTTATCAATACAGGCCTACTCGTACTCTTGTCACTACGGAAGGGTCATCGCCTCCCGTAGACTCAAAATATGCTCGAGGTCACTACAAAGGGCTGTCAGGGCTGTTGCTCGCACTCGTTGCACTGCTCCCCCATCACCTTATCAATGTAGGCCGACAGCAAGAATATAGTGTCCCATACCACCATAATCTTCTCACGAGTCATAGGTGCTCACTGGTCACTACGGGGAGGTTTGTGGCCCCAGCGTAGGCCGACAGCTCAACCACGGTGTCCCATACCACCATGTCCGGCTCATGAGCGTGTACGCTTCGTATACGGCGAACCAGAAACCTAATACACAAGATCTATAAGCCACCATGCTAAGAAACCGAAGGAACCTTAAATCAGCAAGTGTTTGGGGTATTTTCTTACTTAGAAATGTGGCGAAATCGCCAAGAAAGTGATTGAGACGCGTTGCTTAAGCACGTGCAACCGGTAGTGCAAGCAGCAGGAAATTCTCTCACACTCTCTCTCACAATCTCTCACCATTTCTCTCACACCAGCTAGGGTTTCTAGCAAATTCGGATGGGTGAGAGAAGTGAGGGTTTAAGCCCCTTTTATAACCTAAAACACGCCCAAAACAGGCTTGGGAACAATGTTTACTTGAGGGGTAACCAAATCAAGGCTGTTTCAGTCCAAAAGAGCATTTCTGGAGGTCCCCCAGCCGAACGCGGTCGGAATTAAGCTCATGCATACTGGATCTAGCACACATCAAGTTTTCAGACAGGTAGAGTTCCCAAATCGCACGTGGCGGTCCAGTTTCAGTTCAGAGGTCATCGCACCTAGATCAGGTCTACAAGTCTCATGATATGAAATAGAAATTTTTCCTGATCCGAGGGTGTAATTTAGCTGAATTCTTACGGTCAGAATGCTTAATACTGACGCGCCAAGTCGTGTGCCAGATTTGAATTTCAAATTCCAAATCTAACCCTATTCTCACTCTCTTCACTCCAAGCTCAATGAAATAGCCTCTGAATGTCGGTTGGACTTGATTTTTGAAATGATTGTCAGGTCCAACCAAGCTGTCATAACGGTCTAACATGGCAGATATCGGACTTTCGACGTGCGGTCAAGATCCAATACAAAGTTTCAAAGAGGTCCCGAGAACAAACCGGTTTAGGGTTTGATCCGAGGTTTTAGAGTATTATAGCGTCATTGGTTCTACTCACTTTGGGTCTTGTAGAACGTATTTAAAGTGATCAGGGACAATTTCACAGCTACTCCAGCGTAGTGTTAGCTAACTTATGCTTAGTTTCTAAAGGAATTAATCCTAAGTGATTTCTTTGGCTATGGAATTGGGTTCTGAGCGGTTATGAAGGTGCTTTGTTCGAACCATTGCCTAAGAACGTCTAATCCCAGGTTAGCAAAAATCTGGGGTGTTACAATCTATCCCCCTTAAAACACAATTTCGTCCCCGAAATTGGTGACGGGTAAGGAGTATCTAGCAAGACTTCAGTCTTGACATTCTAAGGAAGGGTCAATCCTTTTTAATGACCCAACCGTACGTATAACCTAACTCAAATGTTTCGATCCTGGGCCAGTGGAGAAGAGGCTAACCACGCTTCATCTGCGCCACTCTGATCGAACGGTAGCGTTGACTAACCTAACTGGATTGGACTCAATACGTTCTACCCTCCTTAAAACTTGGTTCTACTTAAAGTTCAAGAATCTATGCATCGCTCCGTATATCGGAAGGAGGCGCAACTTAGGGGCTATCCTTGGCATAAAATGGAAATAACCTCTCATTACAGTGGTTTTTCTTTGCTAATGATGTGTTCTATGGCATTGGTATCTATGACGATAGAGATGAGCCTAATCTCCATTGTGGTTGAGTTCAAGAGTAGGTATGAGTTGGGGACAAGATGTCTAATTCTCTACTGGCTTTAAGTCCTCGCCATTTTCCAAAGGCAATGTGATCACGTTTGGTTGTATATGGTTGGGCCATCACAGAAGAAAGGTTGTGTAGTAGGTCTGAGCCGGGTACATAGACTTTCTGTCTAGCTAGGACAGAAGATTTATTATATCAATTCTTAATCCGAGTCGATACCGATCTTCTGCTTGATCAGAGCATTGGATTTATTGGTAACACTAGGATTAAGAAGTCGATTCAAACTGTGAATACATTGCTTACATGCAGTTCCTTTACTCCGCGTTCTCGAATGCAATAAGCCCTTGGGGAAGGTAATTCTAAGGGGTGTGTTGGTTTATTCTAAGTTCGACCTAAGGGATTTATAAGTCTTCCCTAAGAGTGAATGGTTCTAAGTTACATAAGTTTCCTGAGAGTTACTAAAGGAGTCTATGGATGTTATGAGGATCTATCCAAGGAAGGGAGTCTCATTCCAATCAAATCTAACCTACTATTCCTTAGCATATACAGGCTTTACACTACTTAAGGTAACTAGTAGACTAGTCTGTAATCTACAGCCTAATGGAACGGCATTCCTAGTCCCATGTCGGGATTGAAAGTGGCATGCTTGGTAAGAGGGTGGGGTGGGATAAAAACTAATTTTGTATGCTTAATCCTAGGATTTACAATATGGCAGTGGAAACCGTAGGATACACCCAAACTAGGGACAATACCTTACAGAGAACGAAATGGCATGCATTCCATCTAACCATATTCGGCTATATTAAGCCCAAACCACAACACAAACATTCACATAACAAGCTGAAAAATGTCATGCATTTCATTAAATTAAAATTGTCACAATATAGAAGACATATTCTTACATGTACCATGACAAGAAATGCATGGGAGCTAAACCAGTCAGCTACTACAGCAACATAAGCGAAATACTAGCCTTATCAGGCTTACACACAAAAAGTAGGAAACAACTAACTACAACCCGTGATATCTAGATCTAGATCACTAGTCCGAGTCGGGTGATGGAGGAGGAGCACCCTTATCCTGCAAGCAGCACAGGATTGCCTTCAAGGTACGAGTCACCTTGCCGAATTTCTTCTTCATGACGGCCTTGGTATCCTCAACCTCGGCCCGAAGTTCCTAGACTCCTCTTCGTAAGGCGACCTGACTCTCCTCAATTTGGACAATGTGATCATCTCTAGTAGCCCGAGTCACAGGAGGAGGACTCTCATCGGTATCCTAAGCCTCCTCTTCTACCTCTTCCTGAACTTCTTCCTCTACTTCCGCTCCAGGTTCTCCTTCACTTGGATAATCTTCGTCATCAAAATTACCCTCGCTATCCTCATCAAGCTGAGTCTCACGGTACTGAGACCTGATCTTCATCTTAACCATGGTAGACTCATCAATGCAGTGAATCGAAACTGGCAACTCCGACCCAAGTCTGTAAGCAAACTCAAGCGCGATCTTGCATATAAGCCGGCCAAAAGGAAGCGACTCATCCGTTCTTCTTGATTTCGCTGTGAGGATAATCTATCGCAACACGAAAGTGGCCATACACATATTTTCTCCCTGGGCCACCTGATACAAGAAATCAACCATAAAGCGCGTACATTCAATGTGATTTGTCGAACTGGGATACACGTTGAACGTGTAAATGTGGTGCAGCAGGTGCAAATCATCAGACATATGAGACACCTTGAGGCTATTGTTAGGCTACCATGGGACCAGAATACCACATAGGAACCTGGTACAGCGATCTCGCTCACGCCTACTCAAATTCTTTGCACTGGGATGAACATCACCAAGGGGCACGTTCAGAAGTTGCGCTACCAACAGAACATAGATCGTAGTCATCCGGTCTCTACCAAAGGGAATCTTGAACTGCAATGGATCTAATGTAGGATTCTGGATACGAGCGTAGAAGGTACGAACGGTGCTCACATTAGCACGAGAACAGGCTTCAAAGAGGGGACCCCAATGTGCAGCTTCAATGCGCTCGAATAATAGGAATTCACCGAAGAGTCGCCCTTCCACGTCCGCCTCAAACAACACCTTACGGTTAGTATATTCGCTGTGAGGCATCTCTGCAAATATCACTCACCCCATTTGAGCATGGGGATCCAAATCCTGCTTTGTATGAAACTCCTGGGCTGTGCTTGGACTTGCGGCAGCGCTTGAGCTAGCGGTGCCACCCCTCGGTCTTCTTGATTGCGCAGGGCGACTAGGCCCAGCCTCATCCACTGCGGTCTTTCTCTTTCCCATCAAAGAGAGGATGGTGGAGAAGGAGAAAAGACCCAAAATGGCTTCAACTATAGCCATGAAAAGTGAGGAAAATGGGGAGAAATGGCTGCCCAAACGGACAAAATGAAATCTAGGCATTGTAGAGGGATGCTTCAAGCTCCCTAAGGCTGGATTTTTAAAAAGAAAAGAGAAGGGAAAAGGGGAATGGAGCTCCACCCAATTTCAGCTCATTTTAGGGGTTGTAGGAGCTCCAAACGATGAAATCGGAGAGGGAGAGGATTACTAATCACCCTAGAAGGATGGACAGGTGTCGTTTTCAGTAATTGGTGGGATTGGAGGGGATTTGGAGTTACGGTTTGAGAGAGGGCAGCAGGAAAAATGTGAAATGAGCTTGGGGGGGCTGTTTGTAAAGGAGGTACCTCTTTTAGGGGTTTCTGACGGACGGAACACACATGGGAGGGGTGCCTTACCCTAAAAACACCCCATGCCAAAAATTCAATGAAAGTGGGGCCCACCCATCAGCGATGCATCGCCAGATCGACGATGACATCGCCGGTCGGTCACCAATCCGGCCGGTGGGATCACATGGGTTGGGTCCCCCCTGCCTCAGGGACCCCAAATATGTATGGGCCCCACCTTAGTTCATTCTATATTGGCCTAGGGAGGCCCAAACTTTCATTCAAGGATTTTCAGGGCCAACTGTAAACCTGAATGCAATCCCCTATCATGTAGCATATGATTTTGGGGTAGAAGGAGCTAATACATCCATTTATCCCATTAGTTGCTAAAGCTTGCAAATTTGGAATGGCCTAATAGCCAGTTTTCATGAAATTTTACTATTCACTATAAAATTTTATCGAAGTATGATTTTATATCATTTTCATATTAGAATCAATACCTAACATAAAAATTCAGAGAAATAATTGAAGAATGGAGTGGTGAGAGGAAGAATTTTGAAGAAATCAGGTGAAATGGGGTTTCTAAGCCCTAGCGATTGAATGTAAGGGTTGTCGTTGCCCCATAGCCTAAGGATTCACATTTCTGGATTTGGAACCTTTCAAAGAATGTCTCAACCCTCCTACCTACAACCTAGGAGCTACTTAGGTCGCTTCACGCGACCCTAGATGCGTTACGGACTCGATTAAGCGATCGTTACGAGTAGACTTTGCCTATTGGCGAAACTGCGATCCTATATGTGTTTCTAGACTTTCCTCGCACCCACCTAAGTTAAAAGAGCGACAGTGTACATCGTGTGATCATAACTCAGGCCCGGTTTAATCCAAATCATGCTCTGATACCATCTGTAACATCCCAAAAATTGGGGGTCGAGTAAAAACTCCACTCCCGAGTTCCAGAACATCACTTATGCAACATAAATGTGTATGATTGAATTTTATCTGTGTTAATGTATTAAACATGAGTGGGATTATGCCAGAACAACATATCATACTCCAGAGACAGTTAAATTAACAAGCGGAAGACTGTGATAGTATGTATAACATATATAAACTGTTGTATGTCTCCAGAGTGTGAACATGTTACCAGGTTATATATATACCTGTATACTCCAAAAGTAAATAAAAAGAATATAAATGTGTGCTCTAAAAATATAAAATGACAAGTGTCAAGGCATCTAATCAACCTCCCTGTAATCCCGTCAATCAGAACACGCATAAAGGAGGGATCCTCCTCATCATCATCAAGTCCAGCTCCGCTTCTCAAGCAGCGCCATCATCTGCAACCAAAATAGGGACTGGTGGGTGTCTGAAAACACCATCTCGTAACGTGGGAGTGAGTAACTAACTCGGTGGAATAATAGAACAAAGATTAGCATGTTCTCAAATCAATCATGCGATAATAGTAAAGTAGTAAATCAAACATTCCTAATACTGTTGTTAATGCAATATGACATGACATGATGGATGCCCTCACCGACATTCTCCCTCATACGGCACCATCTGCGTCCGCTGCATGCTTAGGTACCGCTCAGTGCTCCACATCTTCCAGGCACATGCAATGTGATGGTGATATGATTACCGAGTTATTATTAGTCCATTCATACAGCAGGATTGGGAAACTAAGGTACTTTCCTTATATCAATCCCAACACAGATCCCGTCTAGGGTCGTCACTCCTAGTAATCTCATACGATGTATATTTTGTAGGTCGCTGCAAGGGCTGTCAGGGATGTTGCTCGCACTCGTTGCACCGCTCCCCCATCACCTTATCAATACAGGCCTACTCGTACTCTTGTCACTACGGAAGGGTCGTCGCCTCCCATAGACTTAGAATACGCTCGAGGTCACTACAAAGGGCTGCCAGGGCTGTTGCTCGCACTCGTTGCATCGCTCCCCCATCACCTTATCAATGTAGGCCGACAACAAGAATATAGTGTCCCATACCACCATAATCTGCTCACGAGTCATAGGTGCTCACTGGTAACTATGGGGAGGTTTGTGGCCCCAGCATAGGCCGACAGCTCTACCACGGTGTCCCATACCACCATGCCCGGCTCATGAGTCTTTTTGGATCAAGGTACCATGGTTAATAGGGTTTACAGTGGTAAGTTCAGTATCCTAAGTTCAAACAGTTTTGACTCATACAAGGTGAACATACAATGGCCAGTCGGGTTACTTGACGGGCTCGACTAGCACAAGCGCATCTCAAGTCGAACGACATGAAGTGCATAAAACACCTCGTGTGGCCTAACCACTGCCCCCAACTCCAAAACATGACTCGCGTTCATCGACGCGTCGTTCGTGGCAAGATAAGGCAACCACGAATTTACTCGGTTGCCGACTGTCTGGACTAGGTATAGTCCCAAAAAATTATGAATCCATATCAGCAATCATATAAGAGTAATAGAAATGAAATACAACAATGTGAGCATGTTAACACATGTTATAACATATAACTTAAGTAAATCATCTAACACATGCATTTCATACATATAATGAAATCATGCATATAGCCAACATGTAGGAAATCATTTACATCAGCATATTATTTAAGAATTCAATCTCAAACTAGTTCATAATACCATTTAATTCAATACATACTAATACAAACATTTATACAAACACTAAGACTACACACTTAAGTCTACATATAGTACGTAGACTCAAAGTGCTCATTTAGGCGAATCTCTTCGCCAAACTGATTACGCACGCGTTCCTAGTATCCTAAGGTGATAAAAATCCATGTCAATTATTTTAGCAAAATATGGATGTTTACAGTATTTCCTACAAATGACTAAAATGCCCTAAATCTCATATTTTTCGTCTACTTACGAAACAGGAAACGGACAGCATGTTGTACATGTCAAACGGCATTGCCGTCGATAATCTACTATTAAAGGACATTGAAAGCATAGAAAACAGTCAATCAAAGCGTCTAAAATCCACACCTTTTATCCTAGAAGTGTATTTATTCGAACGGAGTGTGTACGCTTCGTCTACGGTGAACCGGGAACCTAATACACAAGATCTATAAGCTACCATGCTAAGGAACCAAAGGAACCTTAAATCAGCAAGTGTTTGGGGTATTTTCTTACCTATAAACGTGGCGAAATCACTGGAAAAGTGATTGAGGCGCATTGCTTAAGCACATGCAACCGGTAGTGCAAGCAACAGGAAATTCTCTCACACTCTCTCTCACAATCTCTCACCTTTTCTCTCACACCAGCTAGAGTTTCTAGCAAATTCGGATGGGTGAGAGAAGTGAGGGTTTAAGCCCCTTTTATAACCTAAAACATGCCCAAAACAGGCTTGGGAACAATGTTTACTTGAGGGGTAACCAAATCGGGGTTGTTTCGGTCCAAAAGAGCATTTTTGGAGGTCCGCCGGCCGAACGCGGTCGGACTTAAGCTCATTCATACTGGATCTAGCACACATCAAGTTTTCAGACTGGTAGAGTTTCCAGATCGCACGTGGCGGTCCATTTTCAGTTCAGCGGTCATCGCACTTAGATCAGGTCTACAAGTCTCGTGATATGAAATAGAAATTTTTCCTGATCCGAGGGTGTAATTTGGCTGAATTCTGACGTTTAGAACGCTTAATACTGACGCACCAAGTCATGTGCCAGATTTGAATTTCAAATTCCAAATCTAACCCTATTCTCACTCTCTTCACTCCAAGCTCAATGAAATAGCCTCTGAATGTCGGTTGGACTTGATTTTTGAAATGATTGTCAGGTCCAGCCAAGCTGTCATAACGGTCTAAGATGGTAGATATCGGACTTTCGACGTGCGACAAGATCCAATACAAAGTTTCAAAGAGGTCCCGAGAACAAACCGGTTTAGGGTTTGATCCGAGGTTTTAGAGTATTATAGCGTCATTGGTTCTACTCGCTTTGGGTCTTGTAGAACGTATTTAAAGTGATCAGGGACAATTTCACAGCTACTCCAGCATAGCGCTAGCTAACTTATGCTTAGTTTCTAAAGGAATTAATCCTAAGTGATTTCTTTGGCTATGAAATTGGGTTCTGAGCGATTACGAAGGTGTTTTGGTTGAACCATTGCCTAAGGACGTCTAATCCCAGGTTGCAAAAATCCGGGGTGTTACACAACATATAAGACATTCTTAAATAAGGAAAGGTTATAAAGTTGAACCGTATCTTGGCCAATAATCTTACAATTTCTTCCATCACCAAATGTGATTGACCCGTCAGTCATATCTTTATGATTGGTGAATAAAGCTTTGTCACCTGTTATATGCCTGGAGCAACCACTACCTAGGTACCACTTTGAATGGCTTGTTGCTTTGAAATCAGTATGGGCAACCAAGCTGGCAACTTTAGGAACCCATTTCATAACTGTTTTGGGTTTAGGAGTATAGATGGTCTTTTTCTATCTATTGTTGTAGGAACGACCTATAGAGTTTGACTTTAATAGCTCCTTGAGAAGATCAATAATTTTTTCAGCTGATTGATTTCGGTTTTGAAAATTAAAGTTGACATGGCAACTTTTAGTTTTTTGAAAAGTTTTTAAATTTTTAGAAAAACCTTGAAAAGTATTCTTTTCTTTTGAGTTTGAAGACTCTCCTTTTACAAATTTAGGAGCAGTGTTCTTTTGTTTAGGAGATGTATTCTTATCATAGCCCAACCCGGATCGATCACCACATTTTCTTAATCCGGACAATAATTTTTCCAATTTCGGATCACCTTGGGCATATCTCCATGTGTCTTTCAAACTCAGAAGAGAAGCTACCTCATTTTTGAGTTTCTCTCTTTCAGATTTCAAATCTTCAATTTGGGAGGTTTTGAAATCTAAATCATTTTTGGTTTTTTCAAAAGAATCAGAAGTATGAGACTTTTCTAAGACAAGAGACTCGTAATCTTCCTTAAGCTTAGAAAATTTTTCCTTTTGTAATTTAAGCTTGACAGCAATTTTACAACTCTCTTTATAAAGGGCATTATAAGCATCTTGAAGATCATCTTCATTATCGCAATCACTATTCAAATTTTCTTCACTAGATATATCATCATGATTTGAATAGGTGATCTTGGCTAGAGTCATAAGGGCTTTAACACCATCGCCCGACTCGGTTTCAGAATCTTCTGATTTAGAAGAGGATTCAGAATCAGATGATTCATCCCAAGTAGCCATCATGCTTTTCCTTTTTGATTTGTCCTTTTTAAGACATTTGTTAGATAAGTGCCCATACTCTTGACAGTTGTAACATTGACTATTTTTCAAGGATTTACGAGTTCTAGGTTTAGATCGTCTCTTATTATTTAATTTTTGAAAATCAACCTTTTTCTTATTTTTGAAAATTTTGTAAAACCTTTTTGCTAAAAGTGCCATATCATCTTCGGTATTTTCTAAATCTGAAGTACTCTCTTGTGAAATATTTTTAGATGATTCGAGAGCAATTGATTTTCCTTTAGGAGCCTTAAAGGATAACTCATAGGTTTGAAGTGAACCAACTAATTCCTCAACCCTCATGGTATCCGTATCACGAAGTTCCTGAATCGCGGTCACTTTAGAATTGAACCGTTCAAGAAGTGAACGTAGTATTTTTGTGCACACTTTACTTTCAGGGATTCTATCACCAAGACCCCACATAGAGTTCACAATGTCATTCAATCTAGTGTAGAAGTCCATAAACATCTCATTCTCCTCCATATGAATTTCTTCAAATTTAGTTGTGAGGAGTTGGACTTTAGATTTCTTGACAATAGATGTACCCTCGTGTGTCATTTCTAATATATTCCATGCTTGTTTTGTATTTTCACAAGAGATGATTCTTTTGAATTCATCGGGTGATAATGGACAAGTAATTGCATTTAGTGCTTTTGCATTTGCACTACTTTCACTTTTCTGAAGTGTGGTCCAAATCGAATAAGCCGTTACTTTCATAGATTTTGAACCATCGCCATTAGTTACTTCAGTGATAGGAGGGTTCCATTCATTCATTGTGGCCAGCCACACACTTTCATCCAATTATTTGAGGAAGATCCTCATCCTGGCTTTCCAATAGGCATAGTTTGTGCCATTAAAGGGTGGTGGCCTAGTGACTGATAGGCAATCAAAATTTGATATCTTAATATAGCTTAGATCGTTAGCTCAGGAAATAAATCCAATAAATAAAAAATAAGCACGAGCTATTAGGCTCTGATACCACTTGAAAGGGCCTAGCTATATGCCCTAGAGGGGGGGTGAATAGGGCAATACCAAATAAAACTTATAACAGCAGAATAATAAAAGATATAAAGCAAAATGCTGAATATAAAACAATCACAATAGCCTAAAATAAAGAGATTGATACTTTATCAGTTCTAAAGACAACCTTAAACCAAAAACCAGAGCTATAAGGTAGGACAACCTTATTTCTAGAACGTCCTTTGTATCACAAATCAATGAGGAATAATAAGTAATGAAATCAAAATAACTTGCGAAAAATAAATCCTAAGTTATTACAACATTCATCCACAAACACAAACCACAAAACTGAATGAATAAAGGAATGAAAGAATGAAGCACATCCACAACACAACGATATATAGTGGTTCGCCTGTGTGTACACCAACTGTTATCCAACAGCCACACAAATTGCTACTCCACTCATAATATCCTCACACAGGGGATATTAGCATGCACTATCAAAATAGGTTTCACAGGTTCACCTAAAACCTTCACAATTGTGTCTTTGATTTCGGGCTTACACAATCCAAAAACCCCACAATCTGAGTTTTCTGGCTCTCCTCAGATAACCACTACAATGAGATTTTTCTGGCGAATCTCAAACAAAAACCAGAGAAAGTAAATTATAAAACATGTAAAATACCTGAATCACCTTTTGAAGAAGCCCGGTAGAACCAATCGGAGTAAAAGTTCGATTCGACGTTCAAAGTCCAATACTCACTTTAAGAATGGTTCTAAGTCTAATTGATTTTAGATCAAACGAGCTAGATCTATTTGATTTTGAATCCAAGAAGAAGGAATATCAGAAATTTTCCTTTTCTAATAAGATTGGAATGTAGATCAAAATCAAATAAAAATAAGCTAGAAAAAGGAATATTAAATAAGCACAATGTAGCTTAAAATAAACACAAACTTATCTCAGAGAATAGCCTAAAGAATACTTGAATAGAATTGATTTGAAGTACTAAAACTCTGAAGTTCGTGCTCTATTTATAGCCTGAAAAATCCCGTCTACGACTGGTCTTAGGATCCTAGGACTGGTCGTAGCTCCAAAGATTTTCGAAAGATTTTCGCGGGATAAGATTTTCAGTTCCACGACCGGTCCTGGGTAGTCTACGATAGGTCGTGGGTCATCTACAACTGGTTGTGAGACACCTACGACCGGTCGTAGGACCCCAAAAATGGTTGCTGGAGTTTGAGTCATAGGGCTACGACCGGTCGAAGGATGAGTCGTAGAACTCACAAGACTGGTCGTAGGATGTCCAGGACTGGTCGTAAGACAGCCAAAAAGATCCAAAAATCTTTAACTACCTAGGACTGGTCCTGAAAAACTTAAGACTGGTCGTAGCAAAGATAGGACTGGTCTTAGAATACTCCAAACAAGCATATTAAAATATATGAGTTATGTATCCAGAAAGACCTACAGTAAAGCCCATCTTAAGGTCAATCTAAGGTCAAACAAACCTTAAAAGTGAGATGGACATTGAAAGTCTGTACACTCAGATGACCCTTAAGAGAAGCTTGTGAATATTCAAAACTTGTAGTAGGCCTTCATGAGCTTGATCTTGACTTGACAAAGTCTTCTAGTAAACTTGAACTTGATCAAATCTTGAACATGCAACCTTGAAAACTTCTTTTCTTGATTTCTTTTTCCAAGACTTGAAAACTTTCTTCATTTAAGATCTTGTCTTGAAATGCGATGTCTTGATATGTCTTGATTACAATGACTAGTCTTCAAAATTTGACAACTAAAGGGATATGAAATCATAGCACTTACAGATCCCATGATCGAAACCTGCCTTAGGAGCCGAGAATGGGGTACTATGGAGGCTGTTACAGCCAGAACCAGCCATGGGGTCCCTAGTGATTCTGGTTACTGAGTCTGTAGCGTGACAGGAGTTGGTATCAGAGCATAGCAAGTAATTCTGGAATGACTCTAGGGAACATCACATGTCTGCCAAGAACATGGGGCAAGTAGTATCCCAAGATCCTTCCTTTCGCTCCGTATTGAGCCTGTAATTGACCTGATTCCTTGCGTCATCATTATTTTGTAGACGATGTCATGTGGTCGTGGCACTCGTGGTCGTCGCGCCCGTGGTCGTGGTGCCCGTGGACGAGGCGCCTGAGGTACCCATCCTACTCGAGCACGTCCTGCTCAAGTAGTTGAGGATCCGATTCCTGAGGTCCCGATCCAGCCTGTTCCACCAGTTGAGCCCGTAGCGCCTGTACCTCTAGTTGCTTCGGTTCCCCCACCTATTCCCCCTACTCAGCCTGCTGTTCCAGTTACTGTGACTCCTGTCCTGTCGGCCGTACCCGTGCCTCCGCCCGAGGCGAGTGTTGCCCCTGCCTTTCTGACAGTACCTATAGGAGCTAAGCATTTTCAGCAGTTGATGCAGCTTGTTGCCACCACATTGCAGACCCGTCAGCCAGCTACCGCTGAAGTTTTCGGATAGTCTGACTTATAGCGTGCTAGTGCCATAGCCCGAGAGTTCCGATAGCATGATCCCCCAAGGTTTAGTGGTGATCCTGACCCTTCTGCCACCGAGGCTTGGCGCACTGAGGTTGTGAGGATTTTTGACACTATTTAGTGTCCTGTGGATCAGAGAGTATCCCTTGTGACCCATCTCCTTTAGGGTGAGGCCCGTCATTGGTGGTCATCTATATCCAGGATGGTCGGGCCTCAGTTCGTGTGGACATGGGAAGAGTTCGTGACCCGTTTTGACCAGAAGTTATTTTCTGAGCATGTTCAGATCCAGCGGGCGATTGAGTTTAAGACCCTAGTGCAGGGTGATATGACTGTATCTCAGTATGAGGCCCATTTCTTGGCCTTGTCTAAATTTGGTCCTCATCTGACCAGCGATGAGAAGATGAGGGATCGTCGTTTTGTGACTGGTTTACGCCCTGCCCTTCGCAGCCGTGTTGTAGAGCATTGCTTGGAGACGTTCAACTAGGTTGTGCATTGAGTAGTAGTTTATGAGGAGGACTGGGTTATGACCCAGAGGTCGAGAGAGCAGAGTTCCGGTGGAGACCGGAAGAGGAGAGCACTAGCCGGCAGTTCCAAGCAGCACCGTCAACAGAGATGGAGGGGTAGATTAGGATTTCGACAGCCCATGGTTCAGACAGTGGCTTCTTCATCATCTTCAACACCATCAGCCGCCTCATCTTCTGGCCCCTTTTCGGGTGTATGCTTCGGCTGTGGACAGACTGGGCATCGGAGGCGTGAATTCCCTCTCCCCATTCAGCCGCAAAGGTCACCGCAGTTGCCTCCTCCTCGTCCTCCTCAGCAGCAGCAGAGAGCTCAACTTCCACCCACCGCTCCTAGGGTTCCTCCTCAGCAGCAGAGGCAGACAGGCAGACCTCCTCAGCAGAGACAGTAGCAGTAGCGACAGTAGCAGCCACAGCACCAGCAGAGGGGATACCCATATGTTGTTCGTTCCCTTGGTCTAGTGTGTATAGCAGCCCAGCAGGCTCAGACTCAGGACCCTCAGTATTTCGGTTTACTTCCCCTACCAGCTCAGGGCCATTTTTATTCTGTGCAGCAGGCGCCAGGCTAGGACCCACAGTCGTCGACCAGTGGAGTCGTTAAGGGTATTCTTCTTGTTTCTGCATGCATTACTCATGTTTTGTTTGATTCTGGTGCTTCCCATTCTTTTATGGCTGAGCAGTTTAATGATCGACTGGTATTCCGTCGGAGTCTGTGTCCGAGGCCCTGACCGTTTCGACTCCCATGGGGAAGTCTGTGATATTGACCCGTTGATGTCCGTCTTGCCCGGTGTTAGTGGGTGAGATGTTCCTTCCTGTCGATCTGTTCGTGATGCCGATGGTAGGATTTGATGTGATTCTAGGTATGGACTGGCTTGCGGAGTATCGTGCCGTCTTAGACTGTGGTGCAAGGACAGTTACATTTCAATTCCAGGCTTGTCAGTGTTCCAGTTCGTCGCCAAGCCCAAAGGAGAGCCGTTATCTAACTTCTTAGCATCGGTCGTTGAGGATTCTGTGGCAAAGAGTATTGAGCAGCTGCTAGTTGTTTGTGAGTACCCGGATGTATTTCAGGAGATTTCGGGTTTGCCACCGCATCGGCAGGTGGAGTTTCAGATAGATTTGGTGCCCGGTACCACGCCTATCTCAAAGGTCCCCTATCGGATGGCACCATTAGAGTTATGAGAACTGCAGGAGCAGTTGGATGAGCTCCGAGAGTTAGGTTTCATTCGTCCCAACAGTTCACCTTGGGGAGCCCCGGTATTGTTTGTGAAGAAGAAGGATGGTTCGTTGCGACTCTGTGTAGATTATCGTGAGCTTAACAGAGTCACCATCAAGAACGGATACCCGCTTCCCAATATTGATGATCTGTTGGATCAGTTGCAGGGTGTGCAGTATTTTTCCAAGATTGGCTTGCGTTCCGGTTACCATCAGATTCAGGTCCGAGAGGAGGACATTTCGAAGATGGCTTTTCGAACACGTTATGGTCACTTCGAGTTTCTGGTCATGTCATTTGGGCTGACCAACGCGCCCGCCATATTCATGCAGCTGATGAACGAGGTTTTTTGACCGTTTCTCGATCAGTTCGTGGTAGTATTCATTGATGATATTCTTGTATATTCGAGGACCCGAGCGAACCATGCTGAGCACCTGCGGATTATGCTTGAGACCCTCTGTGCCCACCAGCTGTATGCGAAGCTGGAGAAGTGTGAGTTTTGGCAGGAGGAGATGAAGTTCCTCGGTGATGTGGTGACGAGGGAGGGTGTCGTCATGGACCCTTCAAAGGTTGATGCAGTGCATCAGTGGGGCTAGCCCACGAACGCATCCGAGATTCACAGCTTCCTTGGTATAGCGGGATATTATCAATGATTTATCGAGGGTTTCTCCCATATTGCAGCACCGCTGACCCGGTTGACACGGAAGAGTGTCGAGTTCATCTGGAGTGACGCTTGCGAGAAGAAATTTTCAGAGTTGAAGGACCGTCTCACGTCCACTCCTGTCCTCACTCTTCCTGATGGAAGTGAGGGTTTTGTTGTCTTTACAGATGCCTATAGAGTTGGCTTGGGTGCCGTGCTGATGCAGCACTGGAAGCCAGTAGTGTATGCCTCGCGCCAGCTCAAGGTCCATGAGCTGAACTACCCCACTCATGATTTAGAGCTTGCAGCAGTTATCTTCGCACTGAAGGTGTGGAGGCATTATCTATATGGGGTCAGGTTTGAGCTCTTCTCGGATCATAAGAGCTTGAAGTATCTATTTTCACAGTCCGAGTTAAACCTGCGGTAGAGGCGATGGATGGAGTTGCTAAAAGATTATGATTTGACCTTCAGTACCACCCGGGTAAGGCAAACGTGGTGGCGGATGCACTCAGCCGTCAGCCACGAGGGTGGAAGATGTTTGAGGATGTTTCAGAGTATGACTTTGAGTTCGGCCTGCAGTCTTCCATTGTTCAACTTTCGAGCTTATCCATTCAACCCTCTTTAGTGGCTAGGGTGATCGAAGCACAGCAGACGGACGAGTCACTTCAGGAGTACCGAGCAGAGGCCTCCTTCGTGGAGCAGTCAGATTGACATATTGGTTTCGATGGTGGATTACGCTTTAGAGGCCGATTGTGTGTCTCGGACATACCGGAGTTGCTTCGTGATCTGATGATCGAGGTACACCGATCGAGACTTACTATCCACCCGAGCTTCATGAAGATGTATCGTGACAAGGAGGCAGTACTTCTGGCAGGGGATGAAACGCCAGATTGCTAGTTTTGTGGCCGAGTTGACACATGCCAGTGTGTCAAGGCCGATCATCAGAGACCCCCTAGTCCCTTGCAGCCGTTGAGCGTTCCAGAGTGGAAGTGGGAGCACGTATCGATGGATTTCATCGTAGGTTTATCGAGGACTCAGCGCGGTCACGATACCATCTGGGTTAGCGTCGATCGTTTGATAAAGTCGACTCATTTCATTCCAATACGTGCTTCCTGGTCTATGGACCGGTTGGCGAGGATATTTATTGAGGAGATAGTGAGACTGCACGGCATCCCAGTTTCGATTGTTTCAGACCGAGACTCCAGGTTTACGTCTCAGTTTTAGAGGAGTTTTCAGCAGACGCTGGGGGTCACTCTGTATCTCATCACCGCTTATCATCTGCAGACGGATGGGTAGACCGAAAGGGTCAACCAGATCCTTGAGGATATGCTCAGGGCTTGTGTGATCGAATTTGCGGGCAGTTGGGATGAGCATATGTGCCTCGCCGAGTTTGCATACAACAACAGTTATCAGGCGACTATCGGCATGGCTCCTTTCGAGGCACTTTATGGTAGACCGTGCAGATCTCCTAGTTGTTGAACTAAGTTTGGAGAGCACCGTCTCTTAGGTCCCGAGCTTGTGCAACAGACGTAGGAGGGTATTGATGTTATTAAGCAGAGGATACGCACAGCTCAAAGCAGATAGAAGAGTTATGCTGATCGTCGGCATCGACCCCTAGAGTTCACAGTCGGGGACATGTTATATCTCAAGGTCTCGCCTATGAAAGGCATGGTTTGCTCTGATATGAAGGGAAAGCTCGCTCCAAGATTTATTGGACCTTTTGAGATTATCGAGCGCATAGGCGCTGTGGCTTATAGGCATGCCTTACCTCCTGAGTTGACCGCGATCCACGACGTGTTCCATGTTTCTATGCTGCGGAAATGTGGGTCGAACACTATTTCTGTGATTGATTGGCAGCCACTTGAGGTCCGTGAGGATGCTTCTTACATTGAGCAGCCGATTCGTATTCTTGATCGGAAGGAGAAGGTCCTCAGGACCAAGGTCATTCCCTTGGTGAAAGTGTAATGGGGTCATCATTCGGAGGCTGAGGCATCTTGGAAACGTGAGGCCGAGATTAAAGAGCGCTATCCCCATTTGTTTGATGATTGATAGATATATGATTGTTTGTATTGCCTTTCTTGTATGATGATTACTATGTGATGGTGGTGTTCACTTTTATTTTGTCTTGGATTAGTCAATTTTGAGGACAAAATTTCTTTATTGGTAGGGAGGGTTGTGAGACCCGACCCAAGTTTTCATGTGTGCATGTTCGTGTGTGAGTGTGCATTTCATTTCTTATGGTCTCGCGGTCGTACCGATCGAATTCCGACGAACCGCAACCTTCAGATAGTGTTTGCGGTTATCCTTGAGTCCGGTCACATAGACTCAACTCGGATCGAGCTGAGACCTATGCCATTGCGACCGCACTGTTGTCGCGGTTCCAACGCCACGTCTTGTGCGTCCATCCGATGTGTGGATCATAAGTTTTATACACGTTTCATTCTATGCCCCTTGATTTTGATCATGTGGCACACCTTGAAGTGGTGCATGTGGCCCACACTCCCTCTTTTGCACAAGTTCCAACACACACTACACACACCATCTAAATCTCCATAACTCACACTACCAAGACCTCACACACCACCCACACCTAACCTACCCTAGCAACATTGTTTGTATCACCATAGGTTAATGATTACTTTCCTTAAAAAGATTTTTTCCTCTCTTTCCCTCTCATTTCTCTCTCTCTTCTCTTCTTCTCTAGCAATTTTTTTTCATTTCTCCAGCCCATTTTTCTCCTTTTCCAGCCCCCATCTCCTCCATTTCTCCTCAATCCATCCATCCCAATCTCATCTCAACCATCAATCTTGCTTGTTTAGAGCCTTAGAAGCCTAGAGTTAGAGTTTTGGTGGAGATCTTTGAGGTGGGTGCTCCTCTAGATGTAAAAAATTAATTTTTATAACCTAGATGTTTTCTTTCTTTCATGAGAGAAGTGTAGGACCCACCAATCAATGGTGGAGATCCCACACAATCCCATGTTTGTGGCCTAATAGCCTACCTTATGCAAGCATGATCCATGCATGGGACCTTTCTCTATGGGCCCCATCATGATAGTTTTCTTTCATATCATATTATGTTTGGGTCATCTAGACCTTATAACCATAGTGGGGATGGCATCTTCACCATGCATTTTAATTATATGCCATACATGTGTAAGATCCATGTTGTAAATGTAAATCTATGTATGATGTGCGGGTGTGATTGACCATGTGAGGGCTCAATAGTGGCGGAGCCCTTTCCCTATGGCCAGATTGTCCTTCTATCTCTCTTTTTCCTCATTTTATTTCCTGATGTGTGTGGCCCATTTGGTGGGCCTAGGACATCCATAAATTTCAGTAAGGTGGGATGCCCAAATAGCCCATTGTTTGATTTTGGGTGTCATACTTGCTGCCTTAATGATGCATGCAAGGTGTGTCAGCTTTAGATTATGACATGGACATTTGTGGGGCCCACTAAGGAAGGCCATACCATCCTCCATTAATGTATTTTCCTTTTTATTTAACTTATATAATAAATTTTATCTAAGTACATGTTGCTGTCCAGAAATTTCTGGACAGTTTCTGGTTATTTTTGGATCAGATTTTAGGACTGTTTGAGGGACTATTCATACCCATTAAATATACTTTTCTAAAATTTGGGGATCTCATCTTAATGTCTCCCAAATTTCAGCCCCATCTGACCATGCTTCAGGTCCCAAAGGTGTGGTCCAAGTGAGGTGGACAGTCTGGATTTTCTGCACTATTCTATCAACATTCCACCATGGACAGTTGGATTTCTAGAATTTATTAAAATATCTATGGGTGTTTAAAAATTATAAAAATTTATAATGGGGTGTCCTACTCATGGTAGGACCCACCTACAAAATTTTGGGGCCAATGGACACATGTACACACCATGGTGGTGGCTGGACCGACCCATTATAATATGGTGTCCAGATCAGTCCGATTTTTAAGATATATTGATTTATTTAAATAAATTAAAATATTTATAGATGTCCAAAAAATCTAAAATTTTGTAGGGCTGTGTTCCACTCATGATAGGACTCACTTATCAAATTTCAGGGCCAATCAACCCCTATACACACCATGGCAAGGGCCGAACTAGCCCACCACGTTGGGACGTCTAGGTCTGTCCAATTTTCTGGACAGTTTGTATTTTTTAAATTAATTTAAATACTCAGAAATATATAACAATTCTGAAATTTTTTGGAGGTGTGGCCCACCTATGGAAGTATCACCATGTAAAATTTTAGCCTCAAATGACCCCGTTTGGGCATCCAAAAGAATGGGTAAAGATGGTTGGACTGCCAGATTTTTCTGCTGTGCAGCCCAGCAATATGCCTTGATAAAAACCATAGTTGAAAAATATTTTCTCTGATGGTGGGCCACATTTTTGGGTTTCCTCTCATTGTATGCATGATGAGGGACCTTGTCCCTTAATTTCCAGTGTTTTATAAGCCCTGTACCAACTCCAATGGAGTGCCAAAATATAGGACAGCAACATGTTATATTATACTTGGCCTTGGGCTGAAATTTTGCGTGGGGCCCACTACATTATAAAGATCTTAGAGAAAATGATTTATACCTTTAGTTCCTTAAATTTTAGGCTTAATAAATGTACTTTTGAGGCTCATCACAGTTGAATTTAATTTATTCCATGAATGTAGCTAGTTGTTGAACTCTTTAGGTCCAATTGGGCTGGAACTTTCCAGATAGGCCCATTAAACTCTTGGGCCATTCTTACCATACTATTGTGTTAGGTTAGTGGGCCGGATTACACATGTAGATGGGTCCATGGTTTTCCACCAAATTAACTTTATACTTGGGCCGGGTTGTAGGCCCAACTTACTTGACTAAGAGCATGACATTTGCCCATACGGTTTGAGCAATGGGCTGCCCACTAGGCCACCATAATATATGGGATTAGTGGCCTTTATGTTAGGCCATAACATTTTCTCTATGGGCCCATAGTGGTATATATGGGTTGGGTTATATGTGTTTCCCTTGGACCCATATTTTGGGTAGGCCTTAGGCCGCCCTTTCTGAAGCCCAACATGAGTGTTTGTAGTATATGTATGGCTGCTCATTTCTTATTTCTGATGTTGCATGGACCTTGGGCCTAGATACATGATCAATTAGAGATGGACTACCTCTTAGGGACCAATTCTGGTTGGATGTCCACATTGATGGCCTTAAGGTAGTCCTATGGGCTTCTATGGGTGGTTAAAGGCCCACCATAGACCCTTTATAAGCCGTTTCACTATTTAGGCTCATAGCATTATTCTCCTTAGTCTCGTGGGCTATCCCAAGTATATGGGCCCCCACTAGAGGTTGTATTCCTTATGAGGAATCGGTTAAGTACCTAAACCCTTCATGGTTAGGTAGAGAGTTCATCTTCACTATATTGGCACCCCTATTCATCTTCATGGCCCACTCTCATACACATCATATGCATGCTTGGTTGAGGTATGATTGGCCACGGTTGTGCCATTGTGTAGGACATGTTAGAATCTCCCTGAGAGATGGATGTTTGGGATTGATGCATGGATGATTGTGTGATTCATGCATCCGACATTTCATAGCTTGTGAATATTCGCCCTTACTTCATCAGGGCCTTGCCTCCACAGGGGTATTCATGGATGACCGTATGTGTGGACACCGAAAATATCAGTTGACCATACCGGGTGCATAGGATGCCCATGGGTGAAATTTTTAAAACTTTTATAGTACCAAGGATCTGCTCCAACGCCGTGACCGGGTGGAATACATGAGCGCATGAGGCCCTTATACCATTAGGCTACGACTCCCACTGTCGTGTAGTCGGTTGGATAGGGGTGTGGCCTTACCTGCCCGGTGTGTAGGGTCATTGCTAGTCTCAGTCTGACCAGCTCGTAAATGGGTCCGCTACCGTCAGGCCTTGCTGGTGATTGGCTGTCCACAGGTAGGTAGTGAGGTCTCTTACACTCGCTTGACTGTGCGAGGTCTGTAGAGCGACAGTCATTCAGCAGTGTAATGGACCCCGGTGATTTCCTTATGATTGGAAATGTACTTGACTTATGGTTTGGATATGAGCACTGACATTACTTGCATCGCATTAGCATTGGCTGTACAAGCCTCCTTCATGCATTGCCTTGGTATGACATCTAGTACTCATCGCATCATATTCATGATAAGCCTTGGTAAGGTTAGTGATTGTCCCATTGAGCATATTTCCCTTCTTGCATCTCTTCTATTCTTCTGTGCACCATTGTCACACACTTTCACCACCCTCTAAGCTTCTATAAGCTTATGCACGATTGATGCGTGTAGGAGATTCTAGGCAGGCATTGTAGCAGCAGCGCGTGAAGTAGAGCTAAGCATTTGAGGACTCCAGTGTTGCCGACCTTTCCCTCTTTTCCTTTTATCTCATGTATGTCCTTTTGGACCTTATGGATGATTGTAAAAGTTTAAATTTATAGTGGATTTTACGATGTGTGCCTTTGTTATTCTCAGATGTACTTGTTTTGATCTTGGGTATGCTCATATTGGTAATGGTTATACTATTATAAAAATCCTCCTTTTAGGATCTCAGGATCGGAACCTTCCTCAGGAACCAAAGATGGGGTACTACGAAGGTTATTACGGCCAGAACCGGCCATCGAGTCCCTTGTGATTCCGGTTAGTTGAAAGCAAGACCGTCATACTTGAATACATCAATATTGAGAAACAGCTTGCAAATATTTTGACTAAAATTCTAGATAGTTTCAGATTCTTTAATTTGAAAAATGATATTGGATTATGTTATATTTTTTGATTAATCATCCTTTATTTCAATTTATTTTTATTATCTTTTATTTTATTTTGCTTTAAAAGGATAATATAAAAGGAAAATAATAAATTAAATTAATTTTTGGGGTTTTTGACCAACCCATAACTGATTTGGGCTTAAAGCACTACACTTGAGCTAGTCGAATTGAGCGCGATTTGGGCTAAAAGGGGAAAAAATCTTAAAACCCTCTTTTCCACTTCATCTTCCTTGGCTCACCGGTGCTTCCTTTGGCCAACCCATCATCTTGGTCTACTAGTAAGTGGTTCATTTGTCATTTCCTTTTAGATTAAAGTTCTTTAGTGTGGTTTATTTTAGAATCTTTCATTTTTCTTATATCTATATATCTATTTTTGGTGTGTTTGCCAAAAAAAATCTGATATAATCAAACCCATCAATCCCTTTATGATTCATTGTTATTCTTTAGTCATTTCTTCCATGGAACATCAGACCAAGCATAGCATTCGCCCTCCTCAGTCCAATTCCTCATCTCACTCCGCTACTCGGGTTGTGCACCCCATTCACACACCGGAGGACCCGGAGAATGTACGGGATTTCCGTACTCGGAGTATTATTATTGAATGACCTATGAATGTCAATCATATTGCTAAATTTGGCTTGGTTGAAATTCTCTCCGAGGTAGGATGGGAGAAATTTTTTAGTTGGGGAGGAGAAACTACCGGTCGATTTCCCAAGAGATGTACACATCCATAAGTGAAGTTTCTTCCGAACTGTTAACATTTAATATTTAATTTCTGGAAGACACTATCACTATCATACCCTCCATCATATCATCTATTATGGACATTGATATGGCAAAAGATGGAATTCCTATTCCTACTCTTTTTGAAGATAAGTATCCTTTTACTACCAAAAAATTGAGCAACAGCTATGGACTTTGCATGTTTTTGGCTATGGATATAAACCATAGCTAAAATCTATTTAATCTATAGCTACAACCTACATCCCCACCAGGATCTTATTAGAGATTGATGGTGCTTAAGGGGCTCCATGGGGCCCATTGGAATATATATGTTTTATCTCAGCCACCCATATATTCTGCTATATAATTTCAGTGGATGAACTCAAAAATTAGGTAGATTGAATGTCTAAGTGAACCACACCATAAGAAATAATAAGAAATAAATTTCTATGGTTAATATTTTACGGGGTCCACTTACAGCTTTGATATGAGTCCTTTTTTGGATCAACCCTTAAAATGATCCGTTAAAATGAATAGCCGGAGTGGATCGGTAACATACATCACAGTGGGCCCCACAAATCTAAGCACTTTTCATCCATCAATGGCCCCAAAAATCAAATCTCTTCCAATCCTCCTGCGCACGCAACTCTAAATAAAAATCCCCTTTTCTCTCTCACTCCTACACCCATCTCCCAAAACCCAAACCCTCTCTCTCTCTCTCAGCCTCTCCCTTTCCCTCGCCCTCTCTTAATCTCTCGCGCTCCCTCACCCTCTCTCTTTCTCTTGGCCCCATTCTCCTCTCTCTCTCTCTCTCGCTAGGGTTTTTAAAACCCCCTTCACGCCTAAACCCACCATTGATCCGTGAGAGAGACTTGGAGAACACTCGAAAGAAGGAGAAGAAGAAGAAGAAGGAGAGGAAATCTAGACATCTCAGACATCGATTTCTCTCTCTCTCTCTCTCTCCGTTTTTGAAATCTATGGAGTGGGTTTTGATTATCAAAAGGAGTGCCCACCGTGTTGTGTGAGGGTCATCCAAGCTGTCCATTAGATCTTCACCCCATGTTAGGCATAGATCTTAAAATCCAGGTTAATGCACCCTAGTTACTTGTTTCAGAAACAGGTAACTTCTGAACCCATAAAGGCTAGCTAATGGTCTCTAAATGCGGTGGGGGTGAAGTCTAATGGTTGCTTGACCGACTTACAAGCCTCATGTTCTCTTTAACATTCTTAAGAAAATCGAAAGCTGTTGTCTTTGTAGCCTTTTCTTTTATGTGTTTTTTGAATGATTTCCATTAAGGGATTAAAGAATTGGATCATGGCACGTGTGAAGATGTGCAATTAAAGCATCTGTTCATTTTTTCAAATATGAGTGTGGCCCACCTAATGAGTGGATTGACCTGCTTTGTCACAAGGCATATTCATGATTGGATCTACTCAATGATAGGTGCAGATCCCACATGACTGGTGTGCTGGCATATGTCCGCTTATTCATCTCTTCAATCTCTGTGTGTTTGAATTCCTGTAGGATTTTCAGGTTGTGAAACATCCATTAATCTTCATCATCATCAAAGCCTTATACCAACTAATTGGGAAACATCCATTACATTTGAACAAAAATAAAAATAAAAATCAACTGTTTTATTTTTATGCAAAACACCATGAAATGTTGGATGCATTGGATTCTAGTTACACAATGCCATGGCATTTCGACAACATTCTCCTAATAATTCTTAATTGATCAATGAGCAGTTTTTCTCATTTTGATGGGCATTTCCACCGAATCCTCTGATGCCAATTATGGTTTCCCAAATAAAGAAAATCTGGTTTCTGTTTGAGCCTCATATGATTCACATTTCATGTTGAGTGCACAAAACAAGTTCAACAATGTAGAACCTTTTTATCTCATGCAACTTGCTCATATGAATCTAGTTTCTGTCTGAGATGTGCATGCAAAAACTAGATTTTCTAGCATATGAAATGTGAAATAGGATTCCAGCACATGTAAAAAAATTTGGATGTGCTCATATGATCTAGTAATTACAAAAAGGAATCCAAAATTTTTGCATGTGCTCATATGAATCTAGTTTCTGTCTAGTAATTTCCAACACAAAAGAAGTTTTTATCACTCATGTGCTAGAAAATCTAGTTTCTGTCTGAGCCTCATATGATAACCTATTTCACATTTCATGTTGAGTGCACAAAATAAGCTCAAGAATGTAGAACCTTTTCATAACCTTTTTGTCTAAAAAATTTTGGATTCCTTTTTATATCAAAGGATATGAATCTGAAAATGAAGTGATCTGTCACCACACTGCAAGTTCTGTGAGTATCTGTCTATTCCATGCAGAAATTTGGATTCTCTTCTGTTTTTTATTTTAAATATGAATTTGCTAGTTTCCCCTCTTTGAGTCCTACCTTACAGTGGTACTAATACCACTGGAGTGCACCTCATTTATCTATGTTTTACGAGTCCATATTTACCCGCACAATGATTGATGTGCTGAACCTACCATGTCACTTGGGTAATAGTAAAAAGTCATGATCTTTGAAACCCAAAAAGGAATTTGGTATAAGGAAATCAGCATGGGTCTATGTAGATGTCTCTGTTTTGATTTTTTTTCCCCAAAATCTAGCTGTTATATTGGAAGTTGTGTTCAGGTGCATGCTAGAGTGGAAGCTCTTGCAGTGGGGAAGCTATCACTAAACTTGATGGGTATTAGCAGCGAGGCCATTTCAATTTTTGGAAATTAGATCAGCGTTGCAATCCAGAGCCTTCTGCCATTCACACAATCTATACTTCTCATGGTGGAATATCTCAACAGTGCAGCACTTAGGCCTAAAGAAGATTGCAAATTAAATAGGTAAATAGAATTCATCCTAGTGACTTTGGAAGTAATAACTCTTTCCCATGTTTGAGATTTATTTTAAAATGTTAATTGTGTTGTTGATTATGTATGGCTGATTTTATGGTGTGTCCACATAAAATTTTCATTTAGTTTCTGAGGAGAGGTGAAGGCCTCTTGAGAGAGTCAAATTTTGAGTCCTACTCATCAATGCAATTTTTGTGTAGATCACTGAATTTGTTAATCTGAACCATTGTGCACCTAAAAACTTGTGCACTTGAAGCAGTTGTCAACTGCTATTTACCAACCTGTTTCAACAATACCTACCTTTGACAAATGAATTCTCAGTTCCCAGCATCTGTACTTGCAAAGTGTTGGTGTTCATCGTAGTATTTCACCACTGTCATTTGCGGATTGGGGCTAGCTCAACAAATATCACAAAGGCCTGATAGCTCTTCGGTTTTCCTTCTCCATTTTTACATTGATTATGCGATATCATTCATATTCCCTTATTTTTTTAACTTGCATTGAAATGCTTGAACTCTATTCTGGTTTCTTAGTCTTTGTTTTGAAAATCATGAAATTACAATGTGGATTGAGAACTTACATTGAGAATTTGTGGATTGCTTTGGGTAAGTGCTCATTTTGTCATATTTATCTCGGTCCTAGTAGTGAGGATATGATTTGATACAATCATGTACAGCTGATATGGCTCACAAATTCTAATTTCCACATTATTTCATTTTTCCTTTTAAGTTTCTTAAGTTACAAAATTTGAAGATAATATGAGGTGACGCAAATGATGGATGGGTTGGATGGCCTTCATATATCACATGGCCCCAACTCTGTTTTGAGCATAAGTGGGAAAAGATTGTTGATCAGATAATTTTTCTATATTAAAATTTGGTGGTACCTTTAATCAATGATTGAGACTAATGATTCCAATTTTATATAGACTCTTAAGAGAATATTTTTTGTTGGTATTTCAAGCAATGAATCAAGAATACATTGTGAGTTCAGAACTGTGGTAGATACTTTGAATCAACTGGTACCTAAAATGCAGATTGCAACAGATAATTTGCGGATTCCCTGGTATGTTACCATATAGATGTAGTATAAATTTTCTATTCATTAATTATACCACACAGATCTAATTTTTGGATTCCCTAGTAGTATAAATTTTCTCCCATCAATTTAGGAATAGCTTTTAAATGGTATATTAGCAAAAGTTTTATGATCCAATTCCCACCAAACATCAACCTTCCTCTTTTACACAGGCTGTTGGAACATGTAATGGCTCAGGATCATAGCAAGCAACAATTTCTTATATGTAGTTTGTGTGCCTCTGTAGTGTTCCATGGACTAGGATTAACACTACTTATCATGGCTGTTTTCTTAACCTTTATTACAATGACTATAGACAAGGATTTACACATTATTAAATAATCTCTTTGTGAGGAGATATCTGGCATGCGATGTTTCAATATTGTCTCTTTTTTATCTGTGAACTCAGAAAGGCATCAATTACATTTTTATAAAATAATCTGTATTATTATTTCATCCATGAAACCTCTAACATTTTCCCTAATTTTTTTCCCGATAGGATTACTGGCAAAAACATCCAGAAGTTACAATCCTTGACCCACCAGATGACATAAAACACGTGCACAATCGGCAATCAATGCTCCAGGATGTGGCTGACCTAAACTTGTTTAATTATGGTAATTCTATAGGATTTTCATAACTAATAAGAAGCATCTATTTTTGTATCTACTGGAAGATTGCCTATGGCATTTTTTTATATCATCGTGCTTATGGATACTCAACCTATGTATGATCAATAATAAAAGTAGTTGAAGTTTTCTTACTTACATTTCTATAGAGAATGAATTTGTAGATCAAATGTCGGGGACCAATCTTACAAGCTAAGTGTAAATGAATTTGTAGACCAAACCAACGAGGAGTTCTAGTCCACCCATAACAGATTTGGGCTATCTCAAACAAGAGCATCAAGAGCTATGTCATACATATATGAGAACGGGACTATACCTGCTAGTATGGATTGGAGAAAGAAAGGGGCCGTAACCTGTATTAAAGACCAAGGGCAATGTGGTAAGCTTTATAACTTACTCATGAATTTAACTGATTTTCTTCAATTACTGTAACTTTCTTCTAGAAAGGGGCATGAAATTGTTACCTACTATTAGCTAACTTACTATCGGGTGTTGCCAAATAGGATGCTGCTGGGCATTCTCAGCAGTAGCAATCATGGAAGGGATTACACAACTCAAGACAGGGAAGTTGGTTTCTCTAACCAAGCAATGGTCAATGAGAAGAGGAAAGAAAAACCAAATCATATTTATTGTGCATGCACTGGTTTCTTTTATTGTTAAATCTAGATTTTTTTTTTTAATATGAATTGATCTATCGGGGCGTGTACTATTAATGGAGCAATGGTAAGAGATGCCATTATTATTTTTGTTTTTTTTTTAAAAAAGAAATAGCTACGACTAATAACCGTAGCTGTAGATATAAAAACCATAGCCATTTCTTACTTCAGCCTATAGCTGTGGATGTAATGACACTTTTAGCTACACATGTTATCTGTAGCTATATCTATATTTCGCTACAGAAAGTATGGCTACGAATTATATCTGTAACCATTTACATCTATAGCTACAATTTAAATCTGTAGCCATAGCTTTTTGACCTATGGTTACTGCACCTACAATTACAGTCGTGCTATAGACTATAACCATAGCCATAGGTCTTTAACTACAGTTTTTATCTGTAGCCTTTGCCCCTTTTTCTGGTATGTTCAGAAAGAAATACCATTACCAAGGTGTTATGTGGCTTTGACGCCCAATGGCGAATCGATAACTCTATCCCTACTTTTAATTTACTTACAAAATACGACATTCTTCATCGCATCTTCACTTCAAATGTCTATCATAGGGCAAGGAATAAGACTGATCTTACTCCCTATATGATGCGTATTTTACACTCTATTGTATCCGGAATTCGCATTTATCTTTCCTTCGTTGATATCTTATTTGATTATTCAGTATCATCTTCATCCTCATCATGGTTCTATTCCCTTTGCATTTCTTATGACTTCTCTTACTTTGTGGTTCAAAGTCCAGATTCCCGCTATAAAAGAACCAGAGTCTGAGCTTCCATTTGGCAAGGTAAACTTAAATATGATGAAACTTGAATTGAGACCTGAGCAACGAGGTGATCAGGAAGAAGTTTCTAAAGGAGATATCAACATGGACGATATTTTTACTAACCTGAAAGAATTTTCCAACACAGATGATTCAGACTTCTAGCTTTCCCAATTCTCTAAAAGATTGGAGAATTTAGAGAAGGTGTAAGCTTTGCATGTTTCAAAGGATTCATTAATTCAGACTCAGAAACAACAAATGAAGTATATGAAAAAGTACTTTCATCGATTTAGTTGGAATCTAAAGATCAATGATCCTGATATGCTTGCACCGTCCTCGTCTAGCTCTAATTGATAAAATTTTATTATGGTCTGTAATAACTATAATTCTCTTTTTGGATTACTTGCACTATTGTGATATCTTTTCCCTTACATACATTTGGATAATTTGATATCTAATGTTATGTTGTATGCTATTATCCTTAATTATCTGGTTAAATACTTCATTTATTTGTTTCTTCCTTTGTCAACTTCTGACAAAAAGGAGGAGAAAAGTTATGAATAATATGCGGATATAAACATGAGCACAACTCTCTCACATTGAATATATATATATATATATATATATATATATATATATATATGAGCACCTACACTTGCACTTGCATGCATGAATTCTATGGAATTGTATATATTTTTTTGTTGCATGTGACATATGTGACTAAATGCTCAAGGGGAGTTTCGTATGCATGCTCTAAGAGGGAGTATCAAGATCCAAGATACCTCTGGTGATGCACAGATGTTCCTTTGAACCATAGATTATATGAGTATGATAAGTCAATTGAGATATTGTAATATGTTGTGATGAGGTGTATGTTTGTATGAGTGTGTTTTAACACGAAATTAACAAAGGGAGAGATTGTTAGTACTTATGCTTAAGCATGACTAGGATTGTCATGTTTCATAGTCCTATAAGGAGAATAAGCACTCATGAAGATACTCTTCGACAACTCATGAAGACTTGTGTAATAGCTCCATGAAGCATCTCAAGGAAGACTCAACATATTCAAGCATGAAAGTACAAGCTTCGAAGATCAGAACACTCCGTATGAGTTAACCATCAGGTGGTATAACCATAGATTGATCTTAGGTTAGGCATATTTCACATAGCATCATAATGATCATATTTTATGTAAAAATACACTCAAGTTAGGCCAGCCCGACATCCGCTTCGGCCAGCCTAACTGCCTTCGACTAACCCTACACAATTCAGGTAAGTTTACAGATTGACACAGTTTTTCTGTGATGGATTTGGTGAGTGTTAAATATTGCATATTCTCCCCTATTTATATCTTAATTTTATGAACATGATACTACTTAATGGTATATTTTATGCATGTTTGTATTGCAAGGTGAATTAAGAGCTTGGATTAAAAAGAATGTTAAACGCATGGATTTAGTACTCAAGAGTCGCCAAGACAAATGATCGATCTTAGGAAATCAAGAATGAAGAATTCACATACTAAAGATCCAAGAAAACCATGCACAAAGGATGAAGAAATGACTCAAAAGATTTCAAGATCCGTAGTAGAAAAACAGACAGGTTCGGTCTAACCGAAATCACACAAAACAATCCAGCAACCATGAATTTTACAGTTAATTCGGTTTGACCGAACCCAAGTTCAGTCTGATCGAATCCAAGCTCAGTAAGACCAATATCGGGTAACTGAAGAAACAGAATCCTGTTCAAGCTCGGACTCGACTTCGATCTGACTGAAGCATAACGCGAAAAAGTTGTGGATTGAGTAATTCAAATCGGTTTGTAAAAATTTCAAGTCGGTGCATAAGAAGGAGCTTCACAAGTATAAATAGGAGTCCCTATGATGTTCCTAGGTATCTTTTACGGTTCAAGGAGTGGACCAAAAGGGTGGAGCAGCCACTCGAGATTTTCTTCCTCTTCCTTGATTTTTTTATTTTGTTTAAGAGTTCTTAGTTCAATCATGTCAATGGTTGGCTAAACTTCTTAGCTACGGCTAAGAGGTAGAGCTTGTAGCGTGATGAGGATGTTTACTTTTCTTTGATTCTTGTTTATGTTGAACTTCATTGATTTCTAGTTAATTTTAAGAAATATTTTTAATTTTCAATGGTTTGTTATGACTCAAATTATAATAGATCTGCGATGGCTTTGGATATCTTCTTTTTTAAATTGGGAATGTGGGATTGGTAAATCCTGCTGTTTTCTATCATCTCTAAGGCATGGTTGGGTGACGGAATCCCTTGCAAATCCTCACAATTCTCCTCCTTTGAGACTGGATCAATGAGGAGTTTAAAGATTCGATCATCTCTTTCTCCAACTGGATAAGATAGGACTTTGATTCTAGTTGGATCTCTTGAATCAAGCAAGGTAGCATCTCAATTGCTACAAGTAGATCCTTGGCACCCTAATTCTCACTTTTAATTAATAGTTTACACAATATTTACTTCTTTTATTCCAGATTTCATATTTACATCTTCTTCTAGTTCTACTTCTAGTTATTTTCATAAATGTACAAGATTAGTCCCCGTGGATTCGACATCAGTCTCACCGAGATTATTACTACATCGCGACCCTACAATTAGGGTTGTGAACAAGTTTTTGGCACCATTGCCCGGGAATATGGCTACATTTTTTAGAAATTAATTAGTATTAGAATTAGGTTAAGATTAGGGATTTTAGGATTCTTCAGTTTTTAGATTATGTTTATAGGATTTATCTTTTATTTTCCTTCTCTTTCTTCTTCTAACATTACTAACATAGTTTGATTATTTTGATTTTGTAGGATTTTCGATTCTAGTTCTTCTCCTCTGGTAACTTCCTCCATCTACTTACTTTCTATATTGCTCTAGAAGTTTTTTTTAGAATTAGATTCAAAATTAGAATTTCATCATGTATATATAAGAGTGGGAACATCAGTATGCTGAGCTACTTCTAGAAAATTAGAGATATTATGAAGGGTTGTAAGATGATTATGTTAGAAAATAACCTATGTCTCAAAATTTTTCTAAAACCATGTTTGAAAATCGATCAGAATATAATGCTTCACCAATTAAGAAGTCTATATATGATCATATGCGGGAGAATAATTATACCCCATCGATTATGTAACATCCCGAAAATCGGGGTCGAGCATAAACTCCACTCCCGAGTTCCAAAACATCACTTATGCAACATTTTCAATGATGGATGAATGTCGGCTGTAACAGTGCATAAAACATGAAGTGGATTAAGCCAAAACAACATATCATACTCCAGAGACAGTTAAGTTTCTCAAGCAGAAGACTGTGATAAATATATAAAATGTATAATTAATTGTAAGTCTCTAGAGTGTGAACATGTTACCAGGTTAAATATATACATGTATACTCCAAAAATGGAAAGAAAAGAATATACATGGGTGTTTAAATAAAAGGCAAAATACCAAGTGTAGTGGCATCTAATCAATAACCCTTTAATCCCGTCGATCAGAACCTGCATAAGGAGAAATCCTCCTCATTATCATAAAGTCCGGCTCTGCTTCGCAATCAACGCCGTCATCTAAAACTAAGACAGGGTCTGGTTGGTGTGTACAACACCGTCTCATAACGTGGGAGTGAGCAGCTAACTCAGTGGAAACTATACAACAAAGGTTAATATGTTATCAATTCAATCAAGCAGTAATGATAAGGCAGTACAATCAAACAGGTCTTAGATACTCCTGTTAATGCAAGGATGACATGAAGAATGATGCATGCCCTCACCACAATCCCCTCTGTGACATCATCTAACGATCGCGGCATGACTCACTTCCTCAGTGCTCTATCACCAATGCCGTTAGCACATGCAATGCGGTGTTATGAATATGCTTACCAAGTTCTTATTAGTCCTTTTCATACAGCAGGATTGAGAAGCTAAGACACCTCCCTTGTATCATTTCCCAACGTTGATCCATTCTAGGGTCGTCAGTCCTAGGAATCTCATACGATGTTATGGTTCTAGGTCGCTGCAAGGGCTGTCAGGACTGTTGTGCGTAATCGTTGCTCCACTCCCCCATCACCTTATCAATACAGGCCTATTTATATCCTTAAGACTACAACAAGACTCGTCACCCCTATGCAGTGTCAGGATAAACTCAAGGTCACTACAGAGGGCTCGTCACCAATCAGTATAGGCAGACAGCAAAAATATAGTGTCTCATATCACCATAATCTGCTCAGAGTAGGGTGCTCACTGGTCACTACGGGGAGGTTTGTGGCCCCAGCGTAGGCCGACAGCTCTACCACGGTGTCCCATACCACCATGCCCAGTTCATGAGTCTTAGGGGATCATGGTACCACGGTTAACGGGAGTTTCACTGGTAAGCTCGGTGTCTTAGATTCAAACAGTTGCGACTAAACATGGTGAACAAATATCGGTCAAGCGGGTTAGTTGATAAGCTCAACTAGGCCAAGCGTACGTTGAGTTGAACAACATGGAATGCATAAGCACTCCGTGTGGCCTAACCACTGTTGAACACCCCAAGCACGACTCAGATTCGCTAAACTCATCTTGAGTGGTGAAAACAACTTCAACCACTATTTACAGAACGGTTTCTGATTGCTTGGACTGTAGTACAGCCCCATTCACATTCAATTACAAGGATCTATCATATGAGATACTCAGTAATGATTCAAATTATATAATCTATTGAGCATGTTATGAAGTACAACATAAACATGAATCCATACTTATGCATTTCTAAGTAAAACCAATGAGTATGAAACAAAATATATAGAGGAAATCATACACTTATTTAGCATGGATAACCTAAGTTACATGATTCATGAAAGGAATCATACACATCATTGATGTAGTTCAGAATCATATCTCAACCCGCATATAGGTACATCTTACTAACTCCTAACACATTCAGACACTTTTACATACACTTAGTCTACACATTACATCATACATATTATGTATCCATTAGCATACGTATTAGGGCAAATCTTTTCGTCAAAGGGTTATCGCCCATACAACAATCATATATCCATGGCAATTAGTCATGGCGAGAATGAAAGAAAATTTCATACTCATTCAGTCATTTTCACAAACACTTAGGCTACACATACTAACTACATATCATATGTTGATATATCATGTACTTGACCAAATCATTTCACTAGGGAGTTGCCCCATATATCACTTGCATATATCCACGACGGATAATCATAACATGTATGAATCCAGGTTCCTTATTCATTTAAATATTTTCACAAACACTTGAGCTACACACTTTTACATATATAGCGTATATTGGTCGTGGTGTGATTTAGGGCAAGTCCTTTCGCTAAGGAGTTGTCACACATGTAACAAGCATATATTCACGAAAATTAATCATGTTAAGCACAAATTTGAATTTTATACGTATACGGTATTTTCTACAAATACGAGGAATACAGTATAATCAACATAGGTAACGTATAACTGAAAAATGAAACGGACAACACTTTATACATGTGAAATAGCATCCTAGGCAAGAATAAATCATTACTTAACATTGAAAGTCTTGAAAACCATAACCTAAGCTTATATAGTCCGCACCTTAAACTAGAAAATGCGTATTCGATATGATTCAGACGATGTGTCTTCGTCGATGGCGGATACGCTACCTATGGCATGAAACAGGTTAGCTACAACTTTCCTACAGCTTGTCTAAGCTTCAAAACAGGTTAAGGTTAGGATTTCTTACCTAAGAACAGGATCAGAAATGCCAGAATAGATATACGGATAGGTGGAATAGGCACGTAGCAAAGTTGGGAAGAATCCCAGGAAGAAGCACGAACTTCTCTCTCACTTTCTCTCTCTTTTCTCTCTCTTTCTTAGATAGGGTTTGAAAATTCGTATGAGATTTGTGAGAGAGGGTTTAAGGCCTTTTTATAAGCCAAAAAGTGACGAAAATAGACTTGGGGCCAAGGTATACTTAAGTTATAACCAAATCGGGTGTGTTCCGATCCAACGGAGCACTTTTGGAGGTCCTGTTACTAAATGCGGTCGGACTTAACCTCTCTAATATCAGATCTAGGTCAAACTAAGTTTTTAGTCCTGTCGGGTTTCCAGATCGACCATTAAGGACCAGCTTCAATTCAATGGTTACCAAATTAAATCAGGGCTACAAGTTTTATGATATGAAAGGGCCACTTATCCTGATCCGAGGGTGAATTTGGGTCGAATTCTAACCGTCAGAATGCTTAAAAATAAAGCACAAGTGAACCATTCCAGATTACTTAAAAATATATTTAATTTTTTAAAAATATTCATTTTCTCACTCTCTTCACTCCGGACTCAAGGAAATGGTCTTAGGACATTGTTTGGGCTTGATTTTTGAGGTGATAGTCAAGTCCAACTAGGCGGTCATAATGGTCTAAGTTCACAAGTATCAAACTTTCGACGTGCGGTCTAGGTCCGATGCCAAGTTTCAAAGCATTCCCGAGAGAAACTGAGTTTAGAGTTGGATCCTAGATTTTAGGGTAACATAGCGGTAACAAGTCTATAGGTTTTGGGTCTTACAGATCGTATTTAAAGTAGTTGGTGCTTATTTGACAGGAAATCTAGTGTAGCGCTAGTTAATACACGTTAAATTTCTAAAGAATTTGGTTCTAAATGGTCTCTTTGGCTTTGGAATCGAGTTTTGAGAAGTTACCAAGGTGTTATGGTTGATCCATTGCCTAAGGACATCTAATTTCAGGTAGGTAAAAATTCGGGGTGTTACAATCTACCCCCCTTAAAACATAATTTCATCCCCGAAATTGGCTAAGGGTAATGAGTCCCTAGAAAGACTTTAGTATTGACATTCTAAGGAAGGTTCAAATCCTATTTAATGACCTAGCCTTACGTATAATCTAAATCAACTTCTTCGATCCAGGGCCAGTGGGGAAGAGGCCAACCACACTTCCGCTGCGCTACTCTGATCCAACGGTTGTATCAGCTAATCCTAATTAGATTGGGCTCAATACGTTCTAACCCCCTTAAAAACTTAGTTCTACTTAAGGCTCAAGATTCTATGTCTCGATCCGTATATTGGAACGAGGTGTAACTTAGGGCCTATCCTTGACATGAAATGGGAAATAACCTCTCACTACATTGGTCTTCCTTTGCTAATGATGCGTTTATGGCATTGGTACCTATGGTTGTAGAAAAGAGCCTAATCTATATTGTGGTTGAGTTCAGGGGCAGGTGTGAGCTTGTGGTAAGATGTCTAATCTCTATTGGCTATATGTCCTCAACATTTCCCAAAGGCAAGGCAATAACTTTTGGTTGTAGGTGGTCGAGCCAACATGGAAAAAAAGTTGTGTAGTGGGTCTGAGCCGGATACATAGACTTTTTGTCTAGCTAGGATAGAAAATTTACCGTATCAGTTCTTAATCCGAGTCGATGCTGATCTTCTGCTTGATCAGAGCATTGGATTTATTGGTAACCACTAGGATTAAGAATTCGATTCAAACAACGAATACTTCGCTTATATATAATTTCTCTACTCCGTGTCCCCGATTGTACTAAGTCCTTGGGAGAGTAATTCTAAGGGGCAAGCTGGTTTGATTATGCATGAATAGTCTCTAAATCGAAACATCTTTTCTACGAGTGACTAAAGTCGCCTCTAAGTATTACGGGGATCTATTGAAGGAATGAAGTTCTACTCCAACCCTTAGCATATACAGGCTTTATACTACTTAATACAACTAGTAGACTAGTCTGTAACTCACTAGTTATAATCCAAAGCCTAAGCTTATTCGCTAGATGGTTTCATACCATTTCTACTACAGGGGATTGTTCTATTGCTTAGAGTCAAGATTGTCTAATTGAAATTGAATTTCCTATATGGTCAGATCTTTCGAAATTTAGGATTACTAACTCTAGGTCCAAAACTCTAGATGTCCTAGCACTAGATGGTCACTGTTTATGGACTAAGCTACCGTGTTTGGTCTCACCCGACGGTAAAGCATAAAGATCAAGAAGATGACTATAACTAGCTCCTAAAGAGCCATGAAAAATGAAGAAAATGAAGGGAAGGGCTGAGATCTTTGGGTCTTCACATATTTGTACCTGATATGGGAGTGTAAAGGGTCTCATGAAAGGGAAAGAAGAGGAAGAACAGCAAAAGAGGATGGGTTAGAGGACTTACACGAATTTGAGACTCAAATGGGAGATGTGAGAGCTCAAATCAAAGAAAATGGAAGGAGTAGGTAATGAGTATGGTTGAGGACGGTAGAGGAACGTGAACCTTGAAGGAAAACAAGAGAAAGAGAGATTGGAAGGGCGATTTGAAGAAGAATGAAGCAGTTTTGAAGAAAAGGAAAAGCATAGGAGGGTGGTTTGTGAAGGAAGTAGCAGAATGGGGATGAAATAGGGGTCGAACCCTGTACCATAGGGTTCTACTAAGCCCCAAACTTGGTCGGCCCAAATGGCCGACCCTCTGGATAAACTGACGAGGGCTCGCCATTTGGGCGAGGACCTCCTGGCCCATAGGCCCCAAAAAGGTCTGGGTCTCACCCTAGAATCCCCTGAAAGTTGATCGTTTAGGCCCCCTCTCCATTTGAGGCATTTTCGGGGCCAATTTACAAATCGGAATGAGTTTATATGACATGTAGCATATAATTCTGGGGTAGGAGATGTTAATCTATCCAACTAACCCATTTATTCCATAAGATTCCATAATTTGAATGGTCAAAAGTCTAATTTATACATATATTTACTATTCATAGTAAATTTTTGTTTAAGTATTATTCTCCATCATTTATACATTAGGATTTATATCTAGTATGAAAGGACTTAGAAAAGTTAAAAATTGAAGTGGTGAAAGGAGAGATTTTGAAGGAAATGGGTTAGACTTAAGGATTGAGTCTTAAGAAGTTGTTTTCAATACCTTGGTTGATACTTCATGAGAGTGGTGAGATTGATGAGGGATGTTGAGATGGATAGGTGTCAAGATGAGGAATGACAGATATAAAAATGAATACATTCGAGGGAACTTTAGGGTATCCTTCATAGGTAAAGTAGGCATTGATGCTTTGGTCATGTGATATGGAGACCAAGAACAACACCGGTTGGGGGTGAGTTGGCTTTAAGTTGAAGGTTCTAAAAGTGTAAAGAGAAGGCCCAAAAGGATGCACTTGGAGGCAAAAAGAAATGATTTGATGATCTATGGTTTAACTGAGGATGGTCTTGGATAGAGTGGAATGGTGGAACATATGAACTTGAACATTTTATTTCCTTTGTGGTCCTAGATTTTATTATTGTTGTGATCCTTTGTGTGGCCTACCGAATTACTTAGTAGCAATAAAGATCCGGTCTGTGGTGGTGGTGAGATTGAGGTGTAGCTGGGTATATGAATCTCAACAAAACAAATTAGAAGAACTGTGGACTAAATTACGATATTCAGTCTCGTCTGTTGGCGAAACTTGAGATTCTAATGTGGTTTCTAGATTCCATCGCCCCCTTCCTAAGTCAGAGTGCGTCAGTGTGTATTGTATTACTTTAACCTAAGTCCAGTTTAATCCAAATCATGCTCTGATACCATCTGTAACATCGCAAAAATTGGGGGTCGAGCATAAACTCCACTCCCGAGTTCTAGAACATCACTTATGCAACATTTTCAATGATGGATGAATGTCAGCTGTAGTAGTGCATAAAACATGAAGTGGATTAAGCCAAAACAGCATATCATACTCCAGAGATAGTTAAGTTTCTCAAACGGAAGACTGTGATAAATATATTAAATGTATAATTGACTGTAAGTCTCCAGAGTGTGAACATGTTACCAGGTTAAATATATATATATATATATATATATATGTATACTCCAAAAATGAAAAGAAAAGAATATTCATGGGTGTTTAAATAAAAGGCAAAATACCAAGTATAGTGGCATCTAATCAATAACCCTGTAACCCCGTCGATCAGAACCTGCATAAGGAGAAATCTCCCTCATCATCATAAACTCCGACTCTGCTTTGCAAGCAACGCCATCATCTAAAACTAAGACATGGTCTGGTTGGTGTGTACAACACCGTCCCATAACGTGGGAGTGAGCAGCTAACTCAGTGGAAACTATACAACAAAGGTTAATATGTTATCAATTCAATCAAGCAGTAATGATAAATCAGTACAATCAAACAGGTCTTAGATACTCCTGTTAATGCAAGGATGACATGAAGAATGATGCATGCCCTCACCACAATCCCCTCTGCGACATCCTCTAACGATCGCGGCATGACTCACTTCCTCAGTGCTCTATCACCAATGCCGTTAGCACATGCAATGTGGTGTTATGAATATGCTTACCAAGTTCTTATTAGTCCTTTTCATACAGCAGGATTGGGAAGCTAGGACACCTCCCTTGTATCATTTCCTAACGTTGATCCATTCCAGGGTTGTCAGTCCTAGGAATCTCATATGATGTTATGGTTCTAGGTCGCTGCAAGGGCTGTCAGGACTGTTGCGCATAATCATTGCTCCACTCCCCCATCACCTTATCAATACAGGCCTATTTATATCTTTAAGACTACAACAGGACTCGTCGCCCCTATGCAGTGTCAGGATAAACTCAAGGCCACTGCAGAGGGCTCGTCACCAATCAGGGTAGGCAGACGGCAAGAATATAGTGTCCCATACCACCATAATCTGCTCAGAGTAGGGTGCTCACTGGTCACTACGGGGAGGTTTGTGGCCCCAGCGTAGGCCGACAGTTCGACCACAGTGTCCCATACCACCATGCCCAGTTCATGAGTCTTAGGGGATCATGGTACCACGGTTAACAGAAGTTTCACTGGTAAGCTCGGTGTCTTCGATTCAAACAGTTACGACCAAATATTGTGAACAAATATCTATCAATCGGGTTAGTTGATAAGCTCAACTAGGCCCAGCGTACGTTGAGTTGAACGACATGGAATGCATAAGCACTCCGTGTGGCCTAACCACTGTCGAACACCCCAAGCACGACTCAAATTCGTTAAACTCATCTTGTGTGGCGAAAACAACCTCAACCACTATTTACAGAACCGTTTCCGATTGCCTGAGCTGTAGTACAGCCCCATTCACATTCAATTACAACGATCTAACATATGAGATACTCAAGGTAGTAATGGACCAATGATTCAAATCATACAATCAATTGAGCATGTTATGAAGTACAACATAAACATTAATCCATACTTATGCATTTCTAAGTAAAACCAATGAGTATGAAACAAAGTATGTAGAGGAAATCATACACTTATTTAGCATGGATAACCTAAGTTACATGATTCATGAAGGGAATCATACACATCATTGATGTAGTTCAGAATCATATCTCAACCCGCATATAGGTACATCTTACTAACTCCTAACTCATTCAGACACTTTTACATACACTTAGTCTACACATTACATCATACATATTATGTATCCATTAGCAAACTCATCTTGTGTGGCGAAAACAACCTCAACCACTATTTACAGAACCGTTTCCGATTGCCTGAGCTGTAGTACAGCCCCATTCACATTCAATTACAACGATCTAACATATGAGATACTCAAGGTAGTAATGGACCAATGATTCAAATCATACAATCAATTGAGCATGTTATGAAGTACAACATAAACATTAATCCATACTTATGCATTTCTAAGTAAAACCAATGAGTATGAAACAAAGTATGTAGAGGAAATCATACACTTATTTAGCATGGATAACCTAAGTTACATGATTCATGAAGGGAATCATACACATCATTGATGTAGTTCAGAATCATATCTCAACCCGCATATAGGTACATCTTACTAACTCCTAACTCATTCAGACACTTTTACATACACTTAGTCTACACATTACATCATACATATTATGTATCCATTAGCATACGTATTAGGGCAAATCTTTTCGTCAAAGGGCTATCGCCCATACAACAATCATATATTCATGGCAATTAGTCATGGCGAGCATGAAAGCAAATTTCATACTCATTCAGTCATTTTCATAAACACTTAGGCTACACATACTAACTACATATCGTATGTTGATATATCATGTATTTGACCAAATCCTTTCACTAGGGAGTTTTCCCATATATCACTTGCATATATCCACGACGGATAATCATAGCATGCATGAATCCGGATTCCGTATTCATTTAAACATTTTCACAAACACTTGAGCTACACACTTTTACATATATAGCGTATATTGGCCGTGGCGTGATTTAGGGCAAGTCCTTTCGCTAAGGAGCTGTCACACATGTAACAAGCATATATTCATGGCAATTAATCATGTTAAGCACAAATCCAAATTTTATACTTATACGGTATTTTTTACAAATACGAGGAATACAGTATAATCAACATAGGTAACGTATAACTGAAAAACGAAACGAACAACACTTTATACATGTGAAATAGCATCCTAGGCAAGAATAAATCATTACTTAACATTGAAAGTCTTGAAAACCATAACATAAGCTTATATAGCACCTTAAACCAGAAAATGCGTATTCGATATGATTCAGACGATGTGTCTTCGTCAATGGTGGATACGCTACCTATGGCATGAAACAGGTTAGCTATAACTTTCCTATAGCTTGTCTAAGCTTCAAAACAGGTTACGGTTAGAATTTCTTACCTAAGAACGGGATCAGAAATGTTGGAATAGCTATACAAATAGGTGGAATAGGCACGTAGTAAAGCGGAGAAGAATCCCAGGAAGAAGCACCAACTTCTCTCTCACTTTCTGTAACTCTCCGAAAATCGGGGGTCTGGTAGAAACCCAACTCCCGAGTTCAAGAACATCACTTATGCAATATTTTCAATGATGGATGAATGTCGGCGGTAATAGTACATAAAACATGAGGTGGATTAAGCCAAAACAGCATATCATACTCCAAAGACAGCAAATTAGCAAGCGGAAGACTGTAATAAATATATAAAATATATAAATGATTGTAAGTCTCCAGAGTGTGAACATGTTACCCGGTTAACTAAATACATGTATACTCAAAAATAGAAAGAAAAGAATATACATGAGTGCTCCAAAAATATAAAATGACAAGTGTCATGGCGTCTAATCAACCTCCCTGTAATCTCATCGATCAAAACCTGCATATAGGAGGGATCCTCCTCCTCATCATCAAGTCTGGCTCTGCTTCGCAAGCATCTCCACCATATGAAACTAAAATAGGGACTAGTTGGTGTGTGCAACACCATCCCATAACGTGAGAGTGATTAGCTAACTCAGTGGAATCATAGAGCAAAGATTAGCATGTTATTAAATCAATCAACGATAATGGTAAAGCAAGCAATCAAACATTCTTAAACACTGTGATTAATGCAAGAATGAAATGACATGATGGATTCCCTCACCGACATACTCCCTCATGCGACACCATCTTACGTCTGCGGCGTGCTTTTTTCCTCAGTGCTCCACATCTTCCAGGCACATGCAGTGCGATATGAATATGATTATCGAGTTGTTATTAGTCCTTTTCATACAGCAAAATTGGAAAACTAGGGTACTTCCCTTATATCATTCCCAACAAGGATCCTGTCTAGGGTCGTCACTCCTAGTAGTCTTATATGATTATATATTTTTAGGTCGCTACAAGGGCTGTCAGGGCTGTTGCACGCAGTCGTTGCTCCACTCCCCCTTCACCTTATCAATACAGGCCTAATTGTACTCTTGTTGTTACGGAAGGGTCGTTACCTCACGTAGACTCAGAGTACGCTCGAGGTCAATACAAAGGGCTGCCAGGGCTGTTGCTCACACTCGTTACACCGCTCTCCCATCACCTTATCAGTGTAGGCCGACAGCAATAATATAGTGTCCCATACCACCATAATCTGCTCACAAGTCTAGGTTGTTCACTAGTCACTACGGGAAGGTTTGTGGCCCCAGCGTAAGCCGACAGCTCGACCATGGTGTCCCATACCACCATGCCCGGCTCATGAGTCTTAGTGGATTAAGGTACCACGGTTATTAAGATTATCACTGGTAAGTTCAGTACCCTAGGTTCAAGCAGTTATGAAGAATACAAGGTGACCATACAACAGTCAATCGGATTACTTGATGAGTCCGACTAGCACGAGCGCACGTTAAATTGACCGACATGAAGTGCACAAGCACTTTGTGTGGCCTAACCACTGCCAACGACTCTAGTACGACTCGGGTTCATCATACACATCCTTCGTAGCGAATAGAATCCAACCACGAATTCTAAACTGTTACTGACTGCCTGGACTAGAGTATAGCCTCAAACACTTGCAATCTAAATCAATAATCATATGAGAGAGACAGAATTGAAATACAAGTAATTCCCGCATGTTATCAGCATGTTATAACATACATCAAAAGCAGTTAACCATACACGAGTATTTCACACATAAGGTAATCAATTCAATACAACAAACATGGAGGAATTCATGTACATCAATAAATTAGTTGAGAATCCAATCTCAACGCTAATCTACAACATCATTTACTCAATACTTACTAATACATGCATTTATACAAATACTTAGACTACACAACTCCAACGTACTTGACGTGTGTTGATTTCAACATATAATATGACAAATCCTTATATCAAGGAGATGTCTAATACACAACAATCATGTTCTTACATTCAATATATATGGCAGGCATAAATCATATTGATTTAGGCATTTCAACAAAGACTTAGTCTACACATATTAGTCTACATAGCATATGTCGGCCAATATGTGCACTAGGGCAAATCTCTTCGCCAAACAGATCATACACGTATAACTAGTATAGGTACATGACAAATACTCATGGAAATCATATCGGTAAAATACGTACATATACAGTATTTTCTACAAATACCTGAAATACCCTAAATCTCAAATTCTTCATACGTATTCGAAATGAAAAATAGACAACATGTTCTACATGTCAAACAGCATTCTTGTCAATAATTTGCCATTAAACGACATTAAAAGCTTTGAAAACAGGTAATCTAAGCGTCTAAAATTCGCACCTTACGCTGTAGAAGCGTAATGAATTGAATAGGAACTCTACGTCGTCGTCAACGACTGATTGGCAACCTACAATACAAGGTGAGTCAGTTACTTAGCTACTTGTACCCATAGGAGCCTTAAAATAGGTTAGGGTTAGGGTTTTCTTACCTAGAACGAAATCAGAATCGCTAAAATAATGATGCAGGTGGATGGCTTTGGCACGTGGAGCAGCAGGGAAGAATCCCTGGGAGAAACTCTGACTCTCTCTCACTTTCTCTTGCTTTTCTCTCTTCTCTCTCCTCTCTCCTAAGGTTTTCACCAAATTCATATGGGTTAGAAAGCTAAGGGTTTAAGGCCCTTTTATAAGCCCAAACATAACCAAAACAGACTCCAAGTCAAGGTATACTTAAGTTATAACCAAATCAGGTCTGTTCCGATCTAACGGATCACTTCGGGAGGTCCTGTTACTAAATGCGGTCGGACTTAAGCTCATGATGCTGGATCCTGACAAGTTAAGTTTTTAGTTCGATCGGGTTTCCAGATCGCACGTGGTGGACCAGTTTCAGTTCAGCGGTCACTGAGACTCGATCAGGGATTCCAAGTATACTGACCTGAGTGGGAAATGTTTCCTGATCTGAGGGTGTATTTGGGTCAGATTCCAACGGTCAGAATGCTTAAAAATAACGCGCAAGCGAACTGTGCCAGATTTCATAAAAATATATTTAATTTTCTAAATATTTTCCTTTTTCTTACTCTCTTCACTCCGGACTCAGTAAAATGGTGTCAGGACATCAGTTGGGCTTGATTTTTGAAATGATTGTCAAGTCCAACTAGGCCGTCATAATGGTCTAAGTTCATTGCTACCGGACTCACGACGCGCTGTCTAGATCCAATACAAAGTTTCAAAGGGTTCCTGAGAACAAGCCGGTTTAGAGTTTGATCCTGAATTTTAGGGTAAGTTAGCGTCAATGATTCTATAGGTTCTGGGTCTTACATATCGTATTTAAAGTGGTTGGTGCTAATTTTGCAGGAAATTTAGTGTGACGCTGGTTAATTCACGTTAAATTTCTAAAGAATTTGGTACTAAATGATTTCTTTGGCTTTGGAATTGGGTTCTGAGAGGTTACCAAGGTGTTATAGTTAACCCATTGCCTAAGGACGTCTAACCCCAGGTTGGTAAAAATCTGGGGTGTTACACTTTCTCTCTCTTTTCTCTCTCTTTCTTAGCTAGGGTTTGAAAATTCGTATGGCATTTATGAGAGAGGGTTTAAGGCCTTTTTATAAGCCTAAAAGTGACGAAAATAGACTTAGGGCCAAGGTATACTTAAGTTATAACCAAATCGGGTCTGTTTCGATCCAATGGAGCACTTTTGGAGGTCCTGTTACTAAATGCGGTCGGACTTAACCTCTCTAATATTAGATCTAGGTCTAAGCTAAGTTTTCAGTCCGGTCAGGTTTTCAGATCGACCGTGGAGGACCAGCTTCAATTCAACGGTTACCGAACTTAAATCAGGGCTACAAGTTTTATGATATGAAAAGGCTACTTATCCTGATCCGAGGGTGAATTTGGGTCGAATTCTAACGGTCAGAATGCTTAAAAATAACGCGCAAGTGAACCGTTTCAGATTACTTAAAAATATATTTAATTTTCTAAAAATATTCATTTTCTCACTCTCTTCACTCCGGACTTAAGGAAATAGTCTCAGGACATTGTTTGGGCTTAATTTTTGAGGTGATAGTCAAGTCCAACTAAGCGGTCATAATGGTCTAAGTTCACTGCTATCAGACTTTTGACTTGCGGTCCAGGTCCGATGCGAAGTTTCAAAGCATTCCCGGTAACTGAGTTTAGAATTGGATCCTAGATTTTAGGGTAATATAGCGGTAATAAGTCTATAGGTTTTGGGTGTTACAGATCGTATTTAAAGTGGTTGGTGCTTATTTGGCAGGAAATCTAGTGTAGCGCTAGTTAATACATGTTAAATGTCTAAAGAATTTGGTTCTAAATGGTCTCTTTGGCTTTGGAATCGAGTTTTGAGAAGTTACCAAGGTGTTATGGTTGACCCATTGCCTAAGGACGTCTAATTCCAGGTAGGAAAAAATTCAGGGTGTTACAGATTAAGAAAAAAGTACCTGATTATTTGGGTGAGAACTATTATCACCCATCGGACAAAAAGAAAACAATGCGAGATTATATTATAGGTGATAATGTGTTCCAACAACCATCAAACTCTACCACATATGACCCGTATGACTATGATCAGTGAAAACATCTACATTGGAGAGATAAACCAACAAGTGATATTGTAACTTTCCTCTTGGATCCCCTACCTTTGAGATCTAACCAGAAACGATGTAAAAGGATTCACTTCAAAATTTTCTTCTTCACATAGAAGCTAAAGAACAATTCAACCAATTCATCACACAGTCATTCGCAAACATAAGAAAATCATTCGAAGAGATTGAATCCTTCGTTCAAGGAACAGAATCATACCTCAATGATGCGGAAGAGGCTAGTTTTTCCTAGCAACCTAATCTAGAAACACAATGTAACGCCCTAAAAATTAGGGGTCGGGTAGAAACCCAACTCCCGAGTTCCATAACATCACTTATGCAACATTTTCAATGATAGATGAATGTCGGCTTTAATAGTGCATAAAACATGAGGTGGATTAAGCCAAAATAGCATATCATACTCCAGAGACAGTTAAATTAACAAGCGGAAGACTGTGATAAATACGTAAAATAGATAATTGATTGTAAGTCTCCAGAGTGTGAACATGTTACCAGGTTAAACATATACATGTATACTCTAAAAATGGAAAGAAAAGAATATACATGAGTTCTCCAAAAATATAAATAACAAGTGTCAAGGCGTTTAATCAACCTCCCTGTAATCCCGTCGATCAAAACACGAAGTCCTCCTCATCATCATACAAGTCCATCTCTGCTTCAAAAGCAGCGCCATCATCTGTAACTACAACACGGTCTGGTGGGTGTCCGGAACACCATCCCGTAACGTGAGAGTAAGTAGCTAACTCAGTGGAATCATAGAGCAAAGATTAACATGTTATCAAATCCATCACGCGATAATGATAAAGCAAGTAAAACAAACATTCCTAAATACTGTGATTAATGCCTGGATAAAATGACATGATGGATGCCCTCACCGACATACTCCCTCATGCGGTACCATCTTACGCCCGCGGCATGCTTACTTTCCTCAGTGCTTCACATCTTCCAGGCACATGCAGTGCGATATGGATAATGATTATCGAGTTGTTATTAGTCCAATCATACAACAGTATTGGGAAACTAAGGTACTTTCCTTATATCAATCCCAACACAGATCCTGTCTAGGGTCGTCACTCCTAGTAATCTCATATGATGTTATATTTATAGGTCGCTGCAAGGGCTGTCAGGGCTGTTGCTCGCACTCGTTGCACCACTCCCCCATCACCTTATCAATACAGGCCTAATGTACTCTCGTTGCTACGGAAGGGTCATCGTCTCCCGTAGACTCAAAATACGCTCAAGGTCACTACAAAGGGCTCGTCACCAATCAGAGTAGGCCGACAGCTCGAATGTAGTGTCCCATACCACCACAATCGGTTCACGAGTCAAAGGTGCTCACTGGTCACTACAGGGAGGTTTGTGGCCACAGCATAGGCTGACAGCTCGACCACAGTGTCCCATACTACCATGCCCGGCTCATGAGTCTTTATGGATTAAGGTACCATGGTTAACAGAGTTTTCAATGGTAAGTTCAGTACCCTAGGTTCAAGCAGTTATGACAAATACAAAGTGAACATACAATGGTCAATCGGGTTACTTGATGAGTCCGACTAGCACGAGCGCACGTTGAATCGACCGGCATGAAGTGCACAAGCACTTCGCATGGCCTAACCACTGCCGACGACTCTAGTACGACTCGGGTTCGTCATACACATCCTTCGTGGCAAATAGAATCCAACCACGAATTCTAAACTGTTAACGACTGCCTGGACTAGAGTATAGCCCCAAGCACATGTAATGTGAATCAATAATCACGTGAGAGAGACAGAATCGAAATACACGACATTCCAGCATGTTATCAGCATGTTATAACATACATCATAAGCAGTTAACCATATACGAGTATTTCAAACATAAGGTAATCAATTTAATATAACAAGCATGGAGGAATTCATGTACATCATCAAATTAGTTGAGAATCCAGTCTCAACGCTAATCTACAACACCATTTACTCAATACTTACTAATACATACATTGATACAAACAATTAGACTACACAACTCCATCGTACTTGACGTATGTTGATTTCGACAAATAATATAACAGATCCTTATATCAAGGAGATGTCTAATATAAAAAAATCATGTTCTTACATTCAAAACATATGGCAGGCATAAATCATATTGATTTAGGCATTTCAACAAACACTTAGTCTACACACATTAGTTTACATAGTATATGTCGGCCAATATGTGCATCAGGGCGAATCTCTTCGCCAAACAGATCATAGACGCATAACTAGTATAAAAACACGAAAAATACCCATGGTAATCATATCTGCAAAATACGTACATCTACAGTATTTCCTACAAATACCTAAAATACCCTAAATCTCATATTCTTCGTACGTATTCGAAATAAAAAATGGGCAGCATGTTCTACATGTCAAACAGCATTCTTGTTAACAATCTATCATTAAACGGCATTGAAAGCTTTGAAAACAGGTAATTTAAGCGTCTAAAATCCGCACCTTTCGCCGTACAAGCGTAACGAATCGAATAGAAACTCTACACTTCGTCAACGTCGTTATGACGACCTAATTCACAAGATAAGTCAGCTACTTCGCTACTTGCATCGATGGAATCCCTAAAACAGCTTGAGGTTAGGGTTTTCTTACTTAGAACGGCGTTGGAATCGCCAGAATAGCGATGCAAGTGGAAGGATCTGGCACGTAGAGTAGCAGGGAAGAATCCCAGGAGAAAGCCCTAACTTCTCCCTCACGTTCCCTCTCTTTTCTCTCTTCTTTCTCCAAATTCGTATGGAATGAAAGAGCAAGGGTTTAAGCCCTTTTTATAAGTCCAAAAGTGACAAAAATAGACTTGGAGTCAAGGTATACTTATTTTATAACCAAAGTGGGCTTGTTCTGATCCAACGGAGCATTTCTAGAGGTCCTGTTACTAAGTGCAGTCGGACTTAAGCTCTCTGACATTGGATCTAGGTTAGGCAGATTTTTCAATATGGTCGGATTTTCAGATCGACCGTGGCGGACCAGTTTCAGTTTGACGGCTACCGGTACTCGATCAGGGCCACAAGTGCGTTGACATGTAAGGGTGACCTATCCTGATCCGAGGGTAAAATTTGATCGAATTCTGATGGTCAGAACACTTAAAAAATGTCACGCAAGCGACACGTGCCAGATTTCATAAATTATATTAATTTCTAACATTTCTCACACTCTTCACTCTGGACTCAAGGAAATCATCGTGGGACATCATCTGGTCTTGATTTTTGAGGTGATTGTCAAGTCCAACTAGGCAGTCAGGATTGTCTAAGTTCGGGGTAATTGGACTTCTGACATGCGGTCCAGAGCCGATACAAAGTTTCAAGATGCTCTCGAGAGCAATCGGGAATAGAGTTTGATCCTAAGTTTTACGGTATTGTAGCGTCACCTATCCTATACATTTTGACTCTAGCAGATCGTATTGAAAGTGATTAGTGAGAATTTCATAGGCCATCTAGTGCAGCGCTAGTCAATTCTCATTAGATTTCTAAAGGAAGTAGCCTTTATTGATTTTTGTTTGAGATGAGATTTGAAGGGTGGAGTGGGGGTGCTTGGAAACGGAAGAAGGAAGAGTTTAAAGGGGTGGTTTTTGCCAAAAATCGAACATTTGGGAGAGAAAAGAGAGCTTTGTGGGTCACTTTGTGAAGGAAGTACCTGATCGGGGAGGTTTTAAGGGACGGCCCACACCTCAGGGGGCTACCCTAACACCCAAACACCTCCAGCCCAAAGGCCCGACCAAATGGGGGCCATTGTACAGCGAGGCCTCGCCGACCAAAGTCACATCCGGCGAGGCTTGGCCTATGGGGCATGGTCCCCCCATCCCCTAGGTCCCAAATGTATGTGGGGCCCACCTTAGATCATTGTGGATTAGCGTGGGTAGGCCCACAACTCTGTTTCGTACTATTTCGGGTCATTTTACAAATCAGAATTAGTTTATGCATTATGTAGCATATGATTTTGGGGTAGGAGAGGCTAATCCATCCAACTAACCCATTTATTCCATGAGATTCCATGATTGAAATGATCGGAAGTCCAATTTATACATATATTTACTATTTGTAGTAAATTTTTTCTTAAGCATGATTCTCCATCATTTACACACTAGTATTTATGTCTAGTGTGAAAGGACTTAGAAAAAGTTGAAGAATGGGGTGGTGAAAGGAGAGATTCTGAAGGAATTGGATGAAAAGGGGTTTTTGGACCTTAAGATTGAGTGTAAGGGTTGTGGTTGGCCCACAACCCAAGGAAATTCATTTCTAGGTTTGGAATGGAATGAAACATGGCCTAAACCCTTCGATTGACGGTCTAAAAGTGATTTGGGGTCGTTGGGTGTGATCAGGAGTGTGCACGGACTCAATCTCGGCGACCGTTTACAGTGAGTTTTCGTTTAAGTATAGTTCTTTACTATTTAAATTTGAGGATTCGTGTCTAATATGAAAGTACTAGGAGAAGTTTGAAGAATGAAGTGGTGAAAGGTTAGGGTTTGAAGGAAATGGGTTAAAAAGTGATTTCCTTGGCTTTGGGATTGAGCTTTGAGAGTGTTATGGTTAACCCATTGCCTAAGGACGTCTAACTCCAGGTTGACAAAAATCTAGGGTGTTACACACAATGTGAAGAAAGTGATCCTAATTCACTTGTAAAAAGTACTAAAATTACAAATGAGGAGTTGGATTATGTTGATGAGTATACGGTTCAATTTTCCAAAGAGTCGATCTCGATGACTGTCAAAAGTAAAGATCAAAAGACATGGGTATCTTTCAAATACAATAATGCTGACTCACTCCAACCACATGACACACTTGACCTCAACGAGGAGGAAGAGGCTAGTTTATTCGAGTCTTAACCCAATCTACAACACACTATAAGGAAAGTGATCTCAACTCATTTTTGAACTGTATTGAATTAGACAATGATGAGGAGTTAGAGGACAATCATGAGTTTGCAACCCAATATTCCCTTGGATCGATATCAATTATGGTACAGGTAAATGATCATGAGGTATAGAAAGTTGTTGACCATCTACTCCACCCATCTGACATGTTTGATTTAAAATGGAGGGTGAGTTCCTTCTAAGAGAATCACAGGACTCTCTTGAGGTGTACTCGACCCACTCCCTAAATTTAGATCTTAATATGATTAGGGAGATGGACAACTTGCTAATATGACTCCGGTATTTGAAACTACCCAATGGAGGGCACCATTGGAACAGTCATCCCTTGACGATACAATGTCTCTACTGGCTAGTATTAATGTAACAAGTCTTCACATTAAATCTTCACCTTATGATTCTCCATAACACCCTGTTGGTGTATTTTTATGGAACGGCTCCTCTGGATCGGATCTTCTTCCACCTGCACAATCAACACTATCAAGGGGACCCTGGCTAGAGTCGGGGAGCCTCCGATGCTTAAGTCAGTCATTTTCTCAATAGAAAAGAGTTTTCTCAGTTTTGTATCTCGTACCTTTCTCTGTAGAAAGCTTCAATATTTATAGATCTTAGGAATCCTCGTCATACGAGGATTCTTCTCCTGATTATCAAGAGATTTCACTGATTACTCCCGATCCCGAGAATCTTGGGGTCGGATATCCGTATTCCTGGATTTTCAGAGCGGTATTTGCATTCATACCGCCTTCTCTTGTCTCGGCTCAGTAGCTACCGACTCAAGGGGAGTCTCGGCCAGCTATCGAGCATAAGTTTTCTGCCTTTCCATGGACGGAATAGTCTCGGTTCTACCCGTTATCCTTCCTTACGCCGTGGCCGACAGAACCTATTCGTTAGGTCGGTTTTATTCTATCGGTCAGGTGGCTTATAACATGCTCAGCCTTCAGTAGGCTTATGCAGATGAGGTTATCACTCCGACAGAGTGACTTTAATCGTCTTCTGCTTATGCCTCTAGGCCTATCCCTTATTCTCTCAGCTCTGACCGTTGTCTCGGACTCTTCGAGCAGCTTCAGCAGAGCCGACCTACTTAGAATCTGAGTCTCCGGACTTGACATATTTTTTTCCAACAGTAAGCCCCCTTACTCCTTAAGTCGTTCATGGCATCAAGGGGTAACGAGTTTTTAAGTCGGTTCGTATTAGAGTCTGAGGTTATGATGAGGCGTTTAATGCTCCTTGAGTCGTCTCTAACGTATGACGTTGCGTTCCCCGAGGCCGCACGTGCGGCCAGCCGTTAGGTCATTCCGTCCGCGTATGAGATTTGGACGCGTGGCGAAGACGTTACGGTTGTTAGTCAGTGTGCGCCACGTGTCAAGCGGGGGAGCCGAGACGAACGACGATTCACTTTTTCATTAAAAGTCCTGCCACGAGGCACATATATAAAAGGCCGGGCGGGAGGACTATGCAAATTTTATTTTTCGCTTCCGAGTCTTCTTTCTCTTCTTCCTTCTTCCCTCCGCTGTCGTTTCTTGCTTCGTCAACTCCCTTTATGTTCGCTGTCATTTTTTTCGGTGAGTTCTTTCCTCCCATCTCTTTAAACTTTAATAGCTGCGCGTGGCTCTCAGAGCCCTCGGGAGGAGATTTTCGACGATGAGGGTGTGTCCCAACATCTTTAGGACGTTGCGGAACCGCCCTCCCTACTGATGCAGTTTTTCGTCGGCGCTGATGCCGCATTCCGGCTTGTAAGGGAGGCCGATGACTCATTGACTGAATGCCTCGCTTAGGCCGGTCCGTCCAATGGTGGAGTGTCTCTGGTAACCCGTCCAGGGAGACCTAACCTCGGGATGGATCAGCAGGAGGAAAAAGAAGTAGACGACATTGTTATAAGCGAAGGGGTGGCTGTTCCAGACACCATGAACCAAACTGTGGAAGCCTCTGATTCCTCTTCGAAGGGGGAAGAATGTGAAGACGAGTCGAGTGGCCTCGTCGGCTCAATTTTAACTGAATTCGACCTAAACCGGATCAGGGCTGGATATCATGTCCCCGACTCGGTCGTACTCCGTCTCCCTCATTCGGGAGATTTGCCCGACCATCCTCCTGCGAGATGGTCACAATTTTCCAAGTCGCGATGCAATGTGGCTTACGCTTGCTACTTTAGCCCATTGCTCGTGATTTCTTGTCCCGAGTCAAAATAGCTCCCGGTCAAATTGTCCCGAAAGCGTAGAGGAGTTTGTTCGGGTGTGCCGTGATGTGGGCCGAGTTAGAACAGCCTCCGCTAACAGTCTACGAGTTTCTCTACCTCTACCAAGTCAGACCAAATTCAAACTTCTCTAGCCTCTACTTCCTAAGTGCGTGGAGAGGCAAAGGGGGGTCTTTGATAACCGACCCACCCACTTCTAACAAGTACTGGAAGGAGAGGTAGTTTTGGGCTTGCGGTCAGTGGGCGTCGGCCGATACGTGGCCATACGAACCTCAAGTCTCTCTCACGTTCCGGAGAGCAGGTGATTCGGTGACCCGTCCCGATAATCTATCTCCTTTTTTTTAATAGCTGATCTGACCTCATAATGTCTTGCAGATATTTTGAAGAAGAGGGGGAAACTCAAGTCCGGGGCTCTAACTCGGATAAGAGAGCTGAGAAAGCTGAGCGCAGAGGAACGGTTTTGAAAGTTGCTGCTGCAACCCGAGCGCCTCCATCTCACGGGTATAGACTCATTCGTCTCAGGTAACTCGTCCCGCTCTGCTTCATCCTTTCAGTTTCCTGTCCAATTCTTCCTTTTTCTTTGCAGACCTTCCCGAGGCTCGTCCATTTCTCAGGTCGACTCCTGCTTCTGATAGCATGGCCGGATCTCGTCCGTCCCTAAAGTCAATTTCCAAAGTGAGGGCCTCTCCGATGTCGGCTCTTTTGTCAGGGCCTCGACCCTCGAAGCAGCAGAACACTGCTGTAAAAACCAAAGAGCCAACTTCCTCGCCTACTCCCTTCTCTGCCACCCCACAAGTGGTCATGTTTTCTGACCTGATGAGAGGGTGGAGGAAGAGGGGCCGAGCCTTCCGATCTCTCAGTCGGTCCCGAGCCAGGACCTGTGGAAAAAGAGGCCCCGAGGCTGAGAGAGGCACATTGTGCAGAGTCCTCGAGAGGAGAGACGTCTCAACGGGAGTCTTCCTCAGCCAAAGTCATCTCGGGGATGATTCCTTGGGCTCTCGCACATGGAGGCGAGAAAGACTTCGCCAGCTACTACAATGCCCCGGCTGTGTAGACTCTCGGATATACGGCGAGGTTGCTCTTTGAGGTAAAATCCTTTCTCTCTACTTTTCCGTTATTTTTTACCACGTCCTTGTTCGTGACTTATAGTCTCCTGCCCGCAGCTGGCTCTTTGCCTTGTTAAAGCCTGCTCGGAGCTAACTGCTGCTCAAAAACTTACGGCCGAGACAGAGACTGCAGGGAGGATTACGACCGAGGGGGAGGGTCGCAGAGAGATTGCCGACGGTCACATCGGCATCGTGACCGGCGATCTGTCAATCGCTCGGAAGGCTGCAGAAGATGCCAGGATGGTTCTCGAAGGAGCCAAAGCTGACAATGCCCACTTGACCTTGCTTCTGAAGGAGGCTAAGGAAAAGCATCAGCATCTTCTCTGAGTTCACAACACCTGCGAGGGCACTCTCGCCCGGGCTAAGGCTGAGGCCGCGGCCCTCATCCATGAAGGGTAGGAGAGCGCGCCGTAGACGCCTTCCTTCAGTCACCAGAGCTTGCAGAAGAAAGGGAACGCCTTTACCAAGGCGGTTACAGGGCTTACGTTTTGGAGATGAAGGCTGCCTTTCCCAACCTTGATCTCTCTGCTTTCGATGCCAACAGTCCTGAGGCCGAAGCTACTGGCGATGATACCACTGACAAGGGAGCCCCTGCTGCTGCTGACGGGGCCGACCCTTCCGGGACTTCTTGAAGAACGGTCCTTAACCGAGGGAGATAACTCTCTCTGTTGGCAGTTACGTTGTCCATTTTTCATGTATCTTTAACCTAATCTATAACCCGACGTTAAACACTTTAGAAAAAATAGAATTTCTTTATTTTTATTGAATTGAATTCAATTACATCTCTCTTTCATTATTCTTTAACGCTTTCTATTCTGTTTCACGGGTAATAGACCTTGAGATGTTTGACATTCCACGGGTGAGGCAACAGTTGCCCATTTAGGTCTTCCAGGCGATACATCCCAGGGCGGATAGTGCTGGAGACAACATAGGGACCTTCCCAATTGGGTCCCAATGTGCCCGCCCCAACTTCCTTCGTGTTTGAAAATATCTTTCGGAGGACCATATCACCGGCTCGGAATCGTCTGACCTTTACTCGTCTGTTGTAAAACTGAGACACTTTCCTCTATCGAGCCATCATTCATAATCGAGCTCCTTCTCTTCTCTCTTCCAACAGATCGAGCTCGACTGACAGAAGTTCATCATTTTCTTTTTCACCGAATGTATTGACTCGGGCCGAGCTAATACCGATCTCAACTGGGGCCACAGCTTCTGAACTAAAACAAAGGGAGAAGGGAGTTTCTCCCATGACAGTCCAAGCTGTAGTTCGAAAAGCCAACAATATATTCGAGAGTTCCTCGGCCCATGCTCCTTTTGCTTCATCGAGCTTCGTTTGGAGATGCTACTTTATAATTTTGTTAACGGCCTGTACCTATCCATTTTTCTGAGGATGATGAGGCGAGACGTACACGTTTCGTATCCCGAGATTGTTGTACATCTCGTGGAATTGCTTATTATCGAACTGCCTCCCATTATCAGTAATGATAGTCCAAGGTATTTCGAACCGACAGATGATATTTTTCCAAACAAAGCTAGTGATCCTCTGCTCGGTAATCTTCGCTAATGGCTCAACCTTAGCCCACTTCATGAAATAGTCTACTACAACCACAACAAATTTGGTCTGGCCCTTCCCCAGAGGGAAGGGTCTAATGATGTCGATCCCCCACTGTGCGAAGGGCCATGGTCCGGACATCGAAGTGAGTTCCTCAGAGGGTTGTCTCGGGACAACCGCAAATCGCTGACATTTATCACACTTTTGGACGAACCTCTTAGAATCATGTTGTATCGTTGGCCAATAATACCCTTGCCGTAACACTTTGTTGGCGAGCGAACGTCCGCCTGAGTAATTCCCACATATTCCTTCGTGTATCTCCCGTAAGACATAGTCGGCTTCATGGGAGTCCACACATCTTAATAGGGGAGCGTGAAACCCTTTCTTGTACAGTACACCATTCAAGATGGTATAACGCGACGCTCGTAGCTTTAGACGATGTGCCTCGGCGCGATCCTCTGGTAGTTCTCCATCATTGAGATAACGAACAATTTGATCAAACCAAGTGGGTTCCGACATGATAGGAAGTATGGCCGAGTCTGTAGCCGAGTCTGCCGGCTCATTTATACTCGGTTTTGTTACAAACTCGATCAAAACCGACCGAGGTATGGTGTCTTCGTCGGCTAAAGCGAGCTTGGCTAACAAGTCAGCTTTGGCATTGTTGGCCCTGGGTATCCGAATAACTTTGCATTCCTAGAACTTGCTGATTAATTCTTTGGTTTTTTCCATGTACGCCTTCAGTTGTTCTTTCTGAGTTTGATAAACGCCGGAAACTTGGTTGACGACCGACTGCGAGTCACTGAAACGTTGAGATGAGTGGCGCCTAAGCTCGCGGCGAGTCTAAGACTGAGTAACAAGGCCTCGTACTCTGCTGTATTGTTCGATGCTTGAAATCCAAGTCACAAAGCATACTGCATACAATTTGATCGGGAGTTTCTAATACCACCCCGGCCCCACTTGCTTTGGAGTTGAAAGAACCGTCGACGAATAGCTTCCAGGGTGTGGAGACAAGCAAGGGGTCGAGAGAGGAAGAAGCCACTGGTTTAGTAACCTTCTCAGAATCATGTGATGTGTTATGGTTGGAGGTTACTTCAACAAGAAAATCAGCAACAGCTTGTCCTTTTATGGCCATTCTCGGCCTGTACTGTATGTCGAATTCACTCAATTCGACGCCCATTTTGTAAGTCGGCCGGAAGCTTCTGGCTTTTGAAAAATCTGGCGCAGTGGTAAGTCGGTCACAATAATGATGGTGTGAGCTTGAAAATATGGCCGAAGTCGCCGCGAAGATACAACCAGAGTTAAGGCTGCTTTCTCGAGCAGAGGATACCTCATCTCTACTGGTAGTAAAGCTTTGCTAACATAGTACACTGGTAGTTGCCTCCTTTCGTTCTCTCATATTAAGGCCGAGCTGACTACTGCATCGGAAACAACCAGATATAATAATAAAGCTTCTCCTGGCTCGGGCTTAGATAGTAGTAGTGGCGACCCAAGGTAAGTCTTTAGTTCTTGAAATGCTTTTTCACATTCGTCCGTCCACTCCATCGTCTGTCGTCCCTTCAATTGCTTGAAGAATGGGAGACATTTCTCTGTGGCTCGGGACAGGAAGCGGTTAAGCGCGGCTACTCTCCCTGTCAACCTTTGGATGTCTTTGATTATTTTCGGAGACTCCATATCAAGTAAAGCTTTGATTTTCTCAGGATTCGCTTCAATTCCTCGCTGGCTAACGAGGAAACCGAGAAATTTTCCCGAGCTTACACCAAAAGCACACTTGCTAGGATTCAACTTCATTTTATACTTACGTAAAGTCAGGAACATTTCTTCCAGGTCCACCACATGGCCGGCCGCTTGTACACTTTTGACGAGCATATCGTCGATATATACTTCCATTGTTCGGCCAATTTGCCGAGCGAACATTTTGTTCACTAACCTTTGATAGGTTACCCCGGCGTTCTTCAAACCAAACGGCATCACTCGGTAATAGTAAAGGCCTTTGTCAGTGACAAAGGTAGTTTTTGATTTATCATTTTTGTGCATTACAATTTGATTGTAGCCTGAGTAAGCATCCATAAAACTAAGCAATTCATGGCCCGCAGTACTGTCTACCAGCTGATCAATGCGAGGAAGAGGGAAGCTGTCCTTAGGGCAGGCTTTGTTCAAATCTGTATAATCTGTACAGACTCGCCACTTTCCATTGGCTTTTTTCACGAGTACAACATTAGCTATCCACTCTTGATAGTATATCTCCTTGACGAATTTGGCTTTAAGGGGCTTACCGACTTCCTCTTCAATGACAGCGTACCTTTCCGAGCCGAGAGGGCGACGCTTCTGTCGGACGGGTTGTAAGTCGAGTCGATGTTGAGTCGGTGCGTAATGACCGAGGGATCGATCCCGGGCATGTCTTCGTGGCCCCAAACAAATATATCGGCGTACTGCCGAAGTAAGGTGATCACTCGTTCCCTAAGAGGTGGACTCAGAGACGAGCCGATTTTCACTACTTTCGATGTGTCTGTCTCGGCTAACGGTTCCGAGACGAGTTCTTCCATCAGTTTCCCTCATTCATGAGATTCGATTCGAGGGTCGAGCGATTCGATCATCGATACTTCTGTCGGTGGGTTTACTGTGGTGGCATAGCATCTTCGAGAATCTTATTGATCTCCTTTCACAATTCCTACTCCTGACTCAGTCAGAAATTTTATGGAAAGGTGGTAAGTGGATACCACGGCTTGAAGGAGGCTTAGGGAAGGTCGACCGAGTATAGCATTATAGACCGATGGTTGGTCCACAACCAGGAAGTCAACTATTGTTGTTGTCTGATGAGGTGCAGTCCCATCAGTGAGTGGTAGTGAGGCGATTCCCTCGGGAAGTACCTGTCCACCCGAGAATCCTATCAGTGGGGTTCGGACCGGCCGTAAGGTCGATCGTCCGATGCCCATTTTGTCGAAAGCTTGGGTGAACAGTACATCCGCCAATGACCCAGTATCTACTAGTATTCGGAACACCTTTCTGTTGGCGATGGTGAGAGCAACGACAAGTGCATCATCATGGGGATGATGAATGCCTTGGGCGTCATCCTCAGTGAATGAGATGCAATATCGCTTTCTCTTCTTCTCCTTGGAAGGTCGGGACAGCAGAAGAATCTCAGACTCCGGGCGATCGATGCTTCTAGCGTGATTTTTTCTGGCGTTATTTGAATCTCCGCCGCCTTGATGCCCTCTAATGATCGTCTGGATTTCTTCCGTGGGACGATCTTCACTTGGCCCTGCTGGAACACCAGACCCTTCTGTATGTTCTCTAAGTTGGCCTTCTTTAATTAGCCGCTCGATCTCATCCTTCAACTGGTAACAGTCACTCGTATTGTGACCGTGATCACGGTGATAGTGGCAGTATTTGTTCTTGTTCCGTCGATTCGGGTTCCCTCGAAGCTTTCCAGGCTAGTTGACGAAACCTTCGTTCTTAATTTTCATCGACACTTAATCCTGAGATTTGTTCAAGGGGGTGTATGTGAAAAATCTCTTGTCGGGTCGCTTTCCCGACCTACCATCGTCTCGTGTCCTGTCATCTTTTGGCTTCTTCCCCCCTGCTAAGTCAGCTTCTTTCTTGGCTGGCTCTTTAGTCGAGGGTTTCGCATTCTGGACCTTCTCTCGTAGGAGTCGGGTCTCTTCAGCGTCGGTGTATTTGTCTGACCGAACCATGAATTCGCCCAGGGTCTCAGGCGGATTCTTGTCCAATGATGCCAAAAAGGGTTTATCTCTCACACCTTGCATGAGAGCGTTAAGAGTTGTCTCCTCAGAATGCTTTCGAACCTGCAGAGATTCGAAGTTGAAGCGCTTGATATAGTCCTTCAACAGCTCTCCTTCCTTCTGAACTATGTTGTTCAGATGTGCGGGCGGCTTTAGCTTCTTCTTTCTGTCGATAAAATTATTGAGAAAGGCGTCACTGAGCTCGGCGAACGACGTGATTGACCTCGGTTTTAATTGCTTAAACGAAAGTCGGGCCACATCAGTCAAGGTAAGAGAAAAGGCCCAACACATAACAGCATCCGAGGCATCATGCAACTCCAATAGGTTCTGAAGCATTCAAGATGCTCTGTCGGATCAGTTTTTCTGAAAAAGGGAGTTATCTGAGGTAGAAGGAACCTTTCCGGCAACCACGCCTGCATCACCTCGTCCACAAACGGAGAAGCCTGTTCCTCGGATTTGGTCGGGTTTGAGTTCCGACCGTGCTTCATGCCTGCCATCTCTTTTTTCATCTTTTCACGGATCTCGTTCTTGAAATCTTGCATATCAGCTTTCCAGGGTTCCGTACTTTTCGCTGTTTCTTCTACAGGGAGCCGACTTCGCCTCCTCTGATCTATTCTATGTCGCAGATCAGAGGGAGGCAGAACGGCCGTTGCAGAGCGAGCCGGCGCTGGCTGACTCGATCCTTGATGCTGACTCGGTTCCTAGGGTTGATTTGGCTGTCGAGGCGACTGTAGAGCAGCAAGCTGCGTTACAGATGTTGGCAGGAGAACCTGTGCCGACTCGTGACGCTGCTGCATCTGCTGATTACACAGTTGTTCCAGAATGTGTTTCATAGCTGCCATCTCGGAACGCATCTCTTGGACTTCCCGATCCAAGGGCGCGTTCCCTCTGCTAGGCTGACTGGTAGTCGCAAGCGGTGCTGTTGGGGGAGCTCCCTGAGCTGTGCTAACAGCGGCATCCCCTGCTTCGTCTGGATCCATCCTCCTAGTTCTTGCCATTCAATGAATTGCAGAAAATGGCTTTTTGTCCGGTTCCCACAGACGGCGCCAAACTGTTGGTGTATTTTTATGAAACGGCTCCTCTGGATCGAATCTTCTTCCACCTGCACAATCAACACTATTAAGGGGACCCTGGCTAGAGCCGGGGAGCCTCCGATGCTTAAGTCAGTCGTTTTCTCAATAGCAAAGGGTTTTCTCAGTTTTGTATCTCGTACCTTTCTCTGTAGAAAGCTTCGATATTTATAGATCTTAGGAATCCTCGTCATACGAGGATTCTTCTCCTGATTATCCGGAGATTTCACTGATTGCTCCCGATCCCGAGATCCCGAGAATCTCGGGATCGGATATCCGTATTCCTGGATTTCCGGAGCGGTATTTGCATTCATACCGCCTTCTCTTGTCTCGGCTCAGTGGCTACCGACTCAAGAGGAGTCTCGGCCGGCTATCGAGCATAAATTTTCTGCCTTTCCACGGACGGAATAGTCTCGGTTTTACCCGTTATCCTTCCTTACACCGTGGTCGACAGAACCGATTCGTTAGGTCGATTTTATTCTATCGGTCGGGTGGCTTATAACATGCTCAGCTTTCAGTAGGCTTATGCAGACGAGGTTATCACTCCGATAGAGCGACTTTAATCGTCTTCTGCTTATGCCTTTAGGCCTATCCCTTATTCTCTCGGCTCTGACCGTTGTCTCGGACTCTTCGGGCAGCATCAGCAGAGCTGACCTACTTAGAATTCAAGTCTCCGGACTTGACATATTTTTCCCCAACACACCCCAAACATTTCAATACCTAAAAATTGAAAGTTCTCGAGTGTTACTAAGAAGTAAACTTAATATATACATGTGTACGATACCAATCTAACTATCCTAACCTTACACACATTCTCCAACACCTATCTAACCGTGAGAAATAATCTTTATGCATAGATCAAAGCCATCTGACCATTCAATTTAAGACAGGGCCACCCATCATGTGATTCAACATATGAACCTTCTCGTAAATGAATTAGCAAATAATTCTCCATCCGTAATGATTTGGATGTAATTTCATTTGTAAGAATTATTTAGAAAGATGCGTAAAACTATGTAGAACCATTAAATTTCACAAAACTCGTAGATTAGCAATAATTACAAAAATGCCACTAACCTAGATCCCTAAATACTAGATCACATGGTTTTCACGATCCGTTTGATGTGAAATCTTATATCAGGCCTAATTATCATAGATTAACCATGTACGTAGAATTTCAACCCTTAGTTCATTGTAAAAAGTGATCTAATTGACAGATCACCCCCTTAACTGCTGATTTTAGTGTCCATCAAGTGAAGAAATGTGCTGGGTAACCGTAGTAGAAAATTTTCCTTCATCTATGTTTATATGATTTTATGAACAGATTGAATAATAAATAAACATCACCACAGGGTCATCAATGGTGGAAATCATGATGTCCATCGTTACATGTAGGATGATCCACCTGCTCTTTGGATATGCTTCAATTTTGGGCCCAACCCTTAAATTAAATGGAAAAATGAATGGACCGTGTGATTTCTCAAAAACACCACAGTGGACCCCACACCTAGACCGTGTGTGCACATCAGGAGTGCACCCGCGCTGCACCGTATCTCAGAGTCGGTTAAAGACTCCCTGACCCAATGAAATCCTGAAAAAACATAAGGATTTTATCTCTCCGTCCGCAATAAATGGACAGCGTCCGTTTAAAGGATGTAGTGGCCCATCAAGACCACCCATCCGTTCATTCTGAACCGTCCATCATGTTGAGAGGCTTGGGCCGAGTAAAACCATGGCATCCCTATGAGCCCATGCACACGTGCATTCGCACAAACACGAGCCAACAGTAGTGTATGCGATGGGTTCTGAAAATGGAGACTTCCCGTTGTTGACGCGATTATGGGCCACTATCACAACTGCCCTGAAAGATCTAAGTTGTCCGTCAGAAGTGGACGAGACCGCCGACAAGACCTAGTAAACCACGCCGGGAAAAGGTCAGAGGTCGTCCCCACCCTGCTGGACGTTTGGATCATCACCATTAGATTAACATGATAGGCCACACTGATCTTAAATCAAAAGCACCTACTCCTAGGAGAAGATGTCACGACGAAGCTAATGGATGGAGTAGATTTCCTAGATGCTCATGATCATGGACCCCATCATTAATGCAAGAAAGCCTTCCACAACATACGCAAATGGTAGAAAAAACGGATCAAACAGAGCATCTCTCAGCAGGTTGGATGATCAAAGATTGGATCAAAGCCCTGATCCGAATTGTCCAAATGGCTGGGGTGAGTTTTTTGACCTCTTCCACGTTAACCGAAAGGATCGGATAGGATTACAAGCCGGTGCAAAAACCAGCTACGTAGAAACGGAGTGCGTATGAGAGTTCTACACGCCACTGTTACAAGCCTGCGTAAGTTTTCATAGGAGAGATCAAACAAATCCCTAGGCCTATAAAAGGCCCTCACGTCCCACGACTTGAGGAAATCTATAGAAAGATAGAAACTTAGAAAGAGAAGAAAGGGAGGAAAGAAAGAGAGACCAAGCGTTGTGAATAAGATCATAACCCCGCTGAAAGAGTTCTTAGCCTGTCGGGTTTACTCCGATTAGCCACCAGCAACGAAGCAAGGGAAGGAGGAAACGGCATCTAGCTGCTGCCCCAGATACGAATCAAGTTCCTATCGGTTTCTTTTTTTTTTAATCTTTTTCAAAAGACCAAGTTTTATTTCCTTTGCTAGCAATAAGGATGGATAACACCACCATGTCGAACCCAGTCGACTCCGTTTATGAATGAAGTTTCTGAAAACTCTCTAAACCTAAATTAAGTCTGACACATACTCTAATAAAATCCAATCAGGTAAAATTAGGGTAAAGGTTAAAGTACCTCTCAGCATTTAATCCTAAGAGTGGACAATCAGATAGCCCAAGGTGAGGGTTTTCTCCTTTAAGCTTACTTTGATTTAAGTTGGTATGAATTATATTGTCTTTGCCTATTCTCATAATTCCTCTCTACGATTGTTTAATTTACCATCAACACTTATTTACCCTTTTGGGAACTTCGAATTAGTTTATGTTCCTTATATGCAAGTGACGTGTTAAAGGTATCACAACTAGTAACTCAATATTTATCATGGACGTAATGTGCTACGAGTAATGGCCCTCTGGATCAGCACGTAATTCCATGGGTTGGTTGGCATGGTACACAATCGATGTAAGTAAAACACCATACATGTTACATCACTTCGCGGGATTGAATGTGACAAATAGTCACTCCATGAACACATCATGTTACGTAAATCCCTCAATCGCATCGTTGTATCGTCTTGAAATGCTCGCATAAATCCATGTTAACGTGGGGCACACTGGCGAATATTCGTAGTGTGAGAATGTGGGTCGAGCCGGATATTATGAATTATTTTCCACCTTGTGATAGTTATCACTATGCATGTGAGCCACACACACTTTGCTAGGCATACATTCATGTAAATTCTTTGTGCATACTGATATCTCTCGTAGTAGTGTAGTACGTGATATATTAGACCACTTATATTTACTTTTATGAATCTCTTGAATTATTGTTAATATTAAAGGATAACCATCACTATGAGTAGGGCATTGACCCTCTCCAACCATACAGATGATGCAAGTGACATATAGATTGAAGACCTAAAGGACCATCTCCCTATGTAAGATTATATTGAAAGAATATGAAGATAGTTTTATGATTTAGTTTTGTACTTCCGTTATGAACTCGATAAATGTAATAAGCTTCCATTGAGAAAGCATTTAATTATTTACTGAATTCCTTTACTCTGATGAAATAATTAATATAGTTGATTTTATTTATGTGACTATTACCTTCATGAATGTATCTGGATGTGATCCAAATGAAAAAAATAATAATAAGTACGATTTTTAAAGCATCCAATTTATACATTATTCACACCCGATTTTCTTGAGCATGAGTACAAACTCTGGCCATGAAAATTCAAGGCATTACATTCTCAATCTGTCTATGTAGGGCAAGGCGAGATATATCTGATGATGAATCACTCTCACAAAATGAAGAGCAAGAGAGCATGCTTCTCCCTACTTTTAAAGACGATGAAAAAATCCTTAATCAAATCATTATAGACCTCGATGTGGAGAATGAGTTCCTCTCAAATGAATCTTTCAACTCTCTGAAAGATTGTTTGGCACACTTTATAGATTCAAATTATCTCAAGATATAAGATATGGTGAATGCCTTGCAAGACAATACCTTAGTAGTTGATATTGACTGAAGGAATCAATTTTCTAAAACCTCTCATTCCACAGATCCTGAATGTTTACCATCAAAGGAGGAGGAGCTAACAATTAAACCGAAGTCTGAAACTTTGGAATGTGTTGAGACTACACCACCTACTGAGAATTTTTTTGAATTTCATCTACTTGTAGTCTCTGATTCACCATGTTATGCTAACATTGAAACTTTTTGTCACAGGTAAATCATATATACTTTGGACACCTTAGGAGATTAAAAAGAAACTTTATGCTGAGGTTCATAAATTTCTCTAGACATTCATGCTCCAAGACATCCAAGCCTATTGCAAAAAAGACTTTTGGATGATCTTGTTGAAAAATCTACTGAGAAATTTATCAAGATATTGGTCAGAGGAGGAACTTGCCACATGAATGAGTAGATTTCCCTTCCTTTCCTAGTTTAGGATTAAAATTTATTGGTTTCATGGGATTAGGGTAGTTTTCTTTCGGTTTGTCTAGTCTTTATGTTAACCCATCTTCACACTGAGATCCTTGAAATAGCGTAGATTATACTTTAGGTACTACATTTCCATCACTTCTCCTTTCTTTTTGTTGTTCATATGTATTGCATGCTTATATCTTTTACATTGAGGATAATGTAGATTTTAGGTTGGGGGTGTGGATTAGGTAAACTAATCAGTATTTTCTTAGTTTTGAGCAAATAACTGTGGAAAATTTTCAATTTTTCAAGATAAAACCTATTTGAAAATTGATAATTTGTGGCTTAAGAATATTTTGAGTATGATGATAAGATAGAAATCGAATTTTAAATTATTAGAGTTTAATCAAATTAAGTAGCCTATCACTTACGGTTCTTACATTAAATTGATTAAGAAGAAGTTTGAATATCATGTTAATCTAAATCACAAGACACGTTCAATTTTCTTCCTTAGGATATGCTAGAATTTCTGATTGTTATCATGTGAATAACTGATAGATATTGAGAATTGAGTTTGGAGAATTTTAACCACCTTCAAAGATGAAAAGAACCAGTTAAAAAATAGGAGATTGACAAAAAGGTCATGTAATGGTGAAAAGATTGGAAAAGAATGAAAAAGAATGAAAGAATGTAAAGTCTGAAAAAGAATGGAGATGATGAGACTAAAAATACTGAATGAATATAAGTGACCATCGATATAAAATCAAAAAACTAGAAAAAGAAGGAAAAGGGGATAAGTTCGGAATCAACACTTGAGTTTTCAACCAAATTTGAAGTGATGAACATGGCTAACATTATGAAATGATAGTATTCTTATAGGGAGTAAGTTAATTTTCACTAAGCACATTGAAAATTTTGATATATGAACTTATACTCTGATGTTATTAATAAAGAACCTATTTGATTAACAGCTTAAGTGATTTGGCACTAGGTTTTCAAGATCCCAATTTCTTTTCTTAATTCTACTCATTCATACTTGATTGAACAAAAGATTATTTTCTAAAAAAGGTTTGAACATTGAAGATTAAAGATTACTTCATGCATGTTTTGCTCGGGATTGGCAAAACGCTGGTTGGGAAGTGTGTTGAGTGTCAAATATTGCATATTCTCCCCTATTTATATCTTGATTTTATGAACATAATACTGCTTAATAGTATATTTTATGCAAGTTTGTCTTGCAAGGTGACTCTGAGAGCTTGGATTGAAAAGAATGTTAAAAGCATGAATTTAGTGTTCAAGAATCACCAAGACAAAGGATGGATCTTATGAGACTAAGAATGATGAATTCACATGCTAAAGATCCAAAGAAACTATGTACAAAAGATGAAGAAAGGACTCGAAAGATTTCAAGATATGCAGCAAAAAAATAGACAGGTGAGGTTCAGTCTGACCGAAATTGCACAAAATAGTTCGGCAACCAATGATGAATTTTGAAGTTAATTTGGTCCGACTGAATCCAAGCTCGATAGGACCAATATCCAGCAATTGAAGAAATAGAATCCTGCTCAAGCTCGGACTAGACTTTGGTCCGACTGAATCCAAGCTTGATAGGACCAATATCGGGCAATTAAAGAAAAAAAATCCTGCTCAAACTCGGACTAGACTTCGGTCCGACCGAATCGTAACGCGGAAAAGCTGCAGATTGCTTAATTCAAGTCATTTTGTGGAAATTTCAAGTCTGTGCGTAAGGAGTAGTTTCACAAGTATAAATAGGAGTCCCTAAGATGTTCCTAGGTATCTTCTAGGGTTTAAGGAGTGAAGCTGCTTGGGAGTTTTCTTCCTCTTCCTTAGTTGGTCTTTTTATTTTGTTTAAGAGTTCTTAGTTCAATCATGTTTATGGTTGGCTAAACCTCTTAGCTACGGCTAAGAGGTGGAGCTTGTAGTGTGATGAGGATGTTTGCTTTTCTTTTATTCTTGTTTATGTTGAACTTCATTGATTTCTAGTTGATTTTAAGGAATATTTTTAATTTTTAATGGTTTGTTATAACTCAAATTATAATAGATCTGCGATAGCTTTGGATATCTTTTCTTAATTGAAAATGTGGGATTGGTAAATTCTGTTGTTTTCCATCATCTCTGAGACATGGTTGGGTGATGGAATCCCTAGAAAATCCTCACAATTCTCTTCCTTTGAGACTAGATCAATGAGAAATTCAAAGATTTGATCATCTCTTTCTCTAACTGGATAAGATAGGACTCTGATTCCAGTTGGATCTCTTGAATCAAGCAAGGTAGCATCTCAATTGCTACATGTAGATCCTTGGAACCCTAGTTCCCACATTTAATTAATAGTTTACATAATATTCACAATTACTTTCTTTACTCCAGATTTCATGTTTACATCTTCTAGTTATTTTAAGAAACGTAGAAGATTAGTCCATGTGAATTCGACCTCGATCTCATTGAAATTATTACAACATTGTGACCCTACACTTGGGGTTGTGAACAGGGTTCGGCTAGCCAAACATGCTCGATCAACCAGACCAAATATGTTCAGTCTAGTTTTCAACAATGAAATTCTTCGTAATTCAGAAAAATCGGGCCAGCCGAACCCTATGGTCAGCCAGCTAAACTGGAGGTTTGGCCAGCCAAAATTTGAAAGATCTTATCCCATGAAATCCAAAGATCCGTTGGAACACAATCGTTGGAATTCGGCAAGTTGAACCTAAAATCGGGCTAGCCAAATTTCTAATTCATTTGGCTATAAATAGACGCCTTCTCTCATTCATTTCTACAATAAAATTTAATGAGAATCCTCCTATAAGAAAGAGAAAACCATGCCCCTTTTAAGTTATTGAGCGGTAATTTTAATCTTCTGTTTGAGCTTATTTTATTCTCTTTTTCAAGTTACTTTAACTATTTTTAATAGAGTGATTTAAACTCAACTTCAGACCTAGACAATAGAATTTTCAACACCTAGGGTTTTTGTTTATATTGAATATACTATAGATCTCTGTATTCTTTTTGGGTTGAACTCATACACGGCTTCATTAATATCCCAAGAAGAAGATTGTTGCATCCAAGTTATAGTCACATCTTCGACTCGTTAATCGAAGATAAGCATTGTATTTACTTTATTTCATTATGGGTTTTTCTGAGATTGCCCGGAAATCTCAGTGGGTTTGTTTATGGTGATCCCTTGAAAATCACAAAGTGGGTTTTGTTGTGATACTCCGTGAAAATCACAAGAACTATATAAGGTTGTTAAGGTGACCCTGGGAAAACCTTGAAATAGTGATAGCCAAAATTGTGAGAGTAGTGATTTTGGGAGTGGAGTAGGTGCGGGTTTAAGCACTGAACCACTATAATTCATTTGTCCATTGTGGTGATTATTTTTTTTATTTAATTGCATGTCTTGTGCCATGCCCCAAATTTGAAAATCGGGCTCACAAAATTTTTGATCACTGAATCCAGCACCGACAGCCTCCGTAGTACCTCATTCTCGACTTTCAGCGCCCATATGCCAAATTCCGATCCTTGGAGCCTATAAGGAGGATTTTTCAATGTACATTTATCTCGTAAGAAGCATGACCACAAGTTTACCCAAATCACAAAGGCAACATCATCATCACATATTCACTAATATAAACAGTTGAATACAGTGCTCAAAGGAAAATACATATGTCGAAAATGAAGCTCCAGAAGACAGCTGCACGCTCCAAGTTCAATGCTGCTATGACTTGACGCCTCCTACACACATCTATCGTGCATAAGCTTATAGAAAGCTTAGAGGGTGGTATAAGTGTTGCGAAAGGTAAATGTCAAGTATACAATATTAGAGCAAATGCAAAAACATGCTGATAAGTGCATAAATACCATCAGCCTTATCCAAGCTATGCGATGTAAAAACATAATAAGTGAATATTATATATTGAAGAAGTAATGTAGATCAGCTATGCAATGCGGAGATATAATAATCCAAATATCATATACTGAGGATGTAATGCAATATGCAAGTCCTGACAAGTCCACGAATACCGTTAGACTCATCTGGGCCATATAAATGCAGAAGTATAGCAACCCAAAATGTTATATGTCGTGGATGTAGTGCAATATGTGATGCGAATGAAATGACCAAGCTGGAGTGTGAAGCTAGGATGATAGTACCTAATATCGAAGGGTATGGGGTCCATCATAATGGACTTCTATCCAGACTAGTCTCATACCTAAATTCAGATAGTCAGACTCAATGTGATAAACTCCTGATCTCATATTGGTTGCGCGCCCCAACCGAAATTCTGCCACAACGAAAGTATACATAACCAATTAGTTGCACACCACCAGCCCGAGTGGATAGTGAATGAATGAATTAATAAGTAAAATGTTGAGTACGCAACTCCTGCTTAGTAAGTCCACATATCAGTACTGTATATCTCTAGGATTATCACCGGGGTCTAATACACTACGCTAGCTCGTTATCTCTATCCGAGTGTACAACTAGGTAAGTGGAAGAGACCTCATTATTCACCTGTCAATATTAGACATGGCTCTTCGATAGCAGACTCATTCCTCAAGCTGGTCAAACTCAATCTAGATATTGCCCCCTCACTCAGGCAGGTAAGGTCACACCTCCTCCCAACCGACCACAACATAGTGGGAGACACAGCCTACTGGTGTACGACCCTCATGCGCTCATATAAATTCCCTCGGTCTAGACATTGGGGCATCCCCTAGCCTCAGGGGTTTAGAGATTTTCACCTACGAACATCTTTGATGCTCGTATACTAGAGCCAAACATTTTCGGTGTCCCATTTGGCCATCCACAACATGCCTTTGGAGGTCACGGCCCTGATTTTGCTAGGGCTTATAGTAGTTATATCATAAATTGTGAGATGCATGAGTTATATTATCTAGTCATACATCAATCATACGCATACAGTGCGCTCATGTGGGATAACTCCGCTTATCTAAGAGTCTCATAACAACCTACTCAATGGTATATGCAATGGTCAACCATGTCTCATATCAAGCATGCAGATGATGCATATGGGCATGTGTCATGATACTATATTATCACATACTTATAATTGATATTGATAATCAGCCTAACAAAGGGCCTAAGGGAAGGTCACAATGTGGACATTTAACCATCATTGCCTATCAATGTGAACATTTAACCAGCATTGCTCCCATGGAGTGGTCCACATAAAGCCTAACATATAACGGGCCCATGGCCTCACACTAGGGCCCCATATACAATATAATGGGCCTCACACAAAGGGCCTAATATACATCAAGATGGGCCGCATTCATGGGCCATATAAACATTACATTGGGCCTGATACCTGGGCTTCAAATACATCACAATAGGCCTCATATGTGGACCATAAATACATCATAATGGGTCGCATCTCATGAGCCTCCTGCATCACAATGGGTCGTGGGCCTTGCCAAATAGGCCATAAATACATCACATGGGCCTCATCAAATGGGCCTCATATATATCATATTGGGCCTCACCAAATAGGCCATAAATACGTCACATGAGCCTCATCAAATGAGCCTCATATACATCACATTGGGCCGCATCAGATGGGTCGTTAATACATACATCACGATGAGTCCCACACTTGCATGCATGCACAGTAGGCTTTACACACAACAAATGGGCCTCACATACTACAGTGGGCTTCACACACAACAGGTGTGCCTCACATACTAAGTGGGCTTCACACACAACAGGTGGGCCTCACAAACACATAGTGGGCCTCATATATATATATATATATATCAAAATGGGCCTACAAGTGGCCTGGACTGTGTTCATACAAAACATACATCAAAGGTGGGACCCACCATCCCAACATTGGACGGTGTGGATAACAAATGCGTCAGAGGTGGGTCCCACCATCTAGCCATCTGGACGATGTGAATAAGACCCATAAGTCAGCGGTGGGGTCCATACGTCCCAAAATAAATGGTATGGATATGATGCATACATCAATGCGGGACCCACAGAACTTACTAACTTCAATATAGCAGCTATATTGCTATGAGCAATACCAGCCAATCAGCTCCAAGGTGGGTCCGCATGTGTGGGATTCACCAGCTTTGGATGGACAATGATGGTAAAACACATACACTAGGTGGAGCCACGTGGTGGCCCACTAATCCACTAGCTTTGGATGGATGGTGTTGATAAAACATATACATCATGGTGCCCCAGCAGGACCATCTAGAGATGGACAATGTGATATAGAATACATGCATCAAGGTGGCCCCACCCAGCAGAAGGTCCATGCAAATGGACGGTTGAATACAATACAAATATCATGAGAGGCCCCACTGATGGACGACATGGATGTACAACACATTATCCAAGCGGGCCACATGGAGGGTGTAGATATAACAAATACATTACTGTGGTGCCCACAGAATTTGCTAACATCATTCCAACAGATGGGAGGGCTACTAGCCTACCGTCCTGATGATGGACAATTAGGATGTAACATATACATCATAAGGGACCCACATACCTTGTTGACGTCATTCATCAGCTATATAACTGGTGCATGGATTACACTAGCCAACCTACTTCAATGGTAGGTGAGTGTAACATTCCAAAATTTCATGACCAGAGTTTATATTCGTGCCCGAGAAAACCAGGTATTAATAATGTATAGACTGGATGCTCTGAAATCGCACCGTATTTTTATTTTTTTTTTTGGTTTACATCCAAATACATTTAGGAAGGTAACATTCACAAGAATAAAATCAACTTTCTTGATTATATTTCATCAGAGTAAAAAGAATAATAAAAAATCTTCCCAATTGAAGCTTATTACATTTATCAAGTTCGCAGCGAAAGTATAAAACTAAGGAAATTATTTGTCTTCATATTCTTTTAGTGTTGTCTTCTATAGGGAGATAGTCCACTAAGTCTTCAAATGTAATGCCTCATGTTTTCAAGACCCGAGTACACGACCCGTTTCCCAAAAACTCAAGTGTTAACTTATAGAAAGCCAAATTCCATACTTTTTTCTTATCAGAGTTATCAATTTAGCGCAGAATGGATAAATCAACATAAAGTAAATCTTGCATTTACATTTAGAATATATAAGAGGTTGCCCGTAATGACTTATACAAACTAATGTCTCCATATGAACAACTATAAGAATTTACATGATTTAATACATGAGAAAAACTTTAAAATGCATACAAACGAAAGCCGCAAGATCACGCAGCTTTTCAAAGTAGATACAGCCATGCATCCTTGTCAATCATAACAGTTTCTCATAAGATTGAACCTGAATATCACCTAAGCTACCTGTACTACTTGTACGGTTATATATTCGATGAATGAGTGGCCAGCTCAGTGTGAATTCCCCTCAAGATTACACACCGCCACATTAGTTAAGCATAGTTTTAAAACATACAAAACATTTCATACTGCAATCTTGTTTAAGTGCATGGATGCGTGAATGCACATCAACTGGGGATGCACATCCAATTGGCCAAGTGAATGGACCTTTCAAACAGTCAGTCCATTCATGCAAGAGAATGGGCCTTTCAAACAGTCAGCTCATTCAACTTGCAGAGTAGTGGGCCTTTCAAACAATCAGCTCACTTAGACATGAATGGGTCTTTCAAATAGTCAACTCATTCATGCCTGGGGATGGGTCTTTTAAATAGTTATCTCATCCCAAACAGGAGAATAGACCTTTCAAACAGTTGGTCCACCCAGACAAGAGAATGGGTCATTCAAACAGTTGACTCATTCAACTTGCAAAGGAATCGGTCTTTTAAACAGTCGACCCGCTTAAGTAAGATAGTGGGTTTTTCAAACAGTCGGTGCACTTAGACAAGAATGGGCCTTTCAAACAGTTGGCTCATTCATGTAATAAGATGGGTCTTTCAAACAGTTAACCCATTTTTTTAACAAGAGAATGGGCCTTTCAAACAGTCAGTCCATTAAGCAAGAGGATGGGCCTTTCAAACAGTCAGTCCATTAAGCAAGAGGATGGGCCTTTCAAACAGTCAGCCCATCCCAAATAAGAAAGATGGACCTTTCCAATAGTTAGTCCATTCGAAAATAGAAGTGTCATATATGCATGATTAATTTCGGCCATTATTATCCGAATTTGCAACCAGTCAATTTAGGTAAACATTTAGTAAGTGGCATAGTTCAAGGTTTATAAACAATTCATAAACAATCTATAAACATGACAGATATACAAGTACAACATGTGGATATTCATACAAATTGAGTGTTAAGCATATGATTGATAATCAGATTCAATATCTAACACAAGTTATCATGAATCAGAGATGTCAATTATCAATTAAAATAAAATGAACCACTACTTAAGCTAATAAGGAAAAGAAAAGCTCAAGGGGAAAGATTCATCACCTTATAGTTTTCATCATCTATCAGCATCGCTAGGGGATGCGCATTCCCTTAAAATCAAATCCTACCATAAATCAGGAACTTGTACAATCAGATCCAACTTCTACACACTGCCTAAGGCTTGAGATTATAGCCTAGGGTCTTAATTATTTATCTTTAGGATTTTAGTGTAGAGTTAGGGTTTCACCTTAGGGTTTAGTTATGGGTATAGATTATGGAATTAAACTCTATTTTGTGTGGCCATTAGTGGTATTATTAATGGGAATAATAGATTAATAAAAATGATCAAATAAATTAGTTATTAATTTATTTGAGTGGGAGATGTTGGACGTAAGGTGAAGCACGGAAGGTAAGCCCTAGTGATTCTCAAATAAATCAGATCTTGGATAAGTTATTAATTAGTTATTAACATTGTGATTGAGTGGGAGATGTTGGATGTAGGCCAGTGGAGCCCATTTGTGAGCAATGACTAGTGGGTACGTCCCATGTATTCTTCGGTCTTTGCCTTTCAATTAAATTTTAAATTTAAATATTAATTTGATTTTTAATTAAAGATAGGGATGTGATCGGATTATGTGATCTTATCCAATCTCACCCAAACTCTCCTTCATTTGTTATTTAAAGGGATGCACTTCTCTCGTGTAATACATTAAATCATATGAAACACCGAGAGTATACAGAGATATAGTGTGCACTATAGTTTGTTCATTTTAGCCTGTCCTTATGACGATCTAATCCATAGATTACAATCCAGGGCCACTTATACCGTAGGATTAGAGGTGTGAATAGATACATCTGCTCTAATAGTAGATAGACGAACCGTTGGAGCGTCAATCTTCTTCTTTGTGAGGGTTCCAAAAATCGTGTAGACATCAGATCTTGAGGGCTCACCTTCCGCGCTTCCCAGCAAGTCTTTGCAATGCCTTTCCTAGTCCGCATGACCACACCGGATGGAGTTAACTCCTAATCTGGAGTACTCGTCCAACATACGCACTTATCCAACTTATCAAGTTATTCTGAAAACTTGATTTTTCACAAACTTCGACTAAAATTGATTTAAAGAAATACATATATATATAAGCTTTTAAGAAAAAAATATTGTTTGAAAAATTTTAATAAAAATAACTCGATACTGCCGGCGGATAAGTCTTCAAGTGCGTATTTAAAGTTCAAGAAACTTGGTGTAGCGGTCACGGGATCTTCTCCACGCAGATGTGTAATTTGGAATCAATCAAGCAGCTTTCCTAGCGTAACCAAGTCTGGCCAATTAAGGACCGTTTATCATTGTACACTAAAGTAGTGACACTCAATCTCATCTTCATATACACAAGAGGAGGGTAGCTAAGAACATAATGAGTCACCTATAGGACTGGCTACTCACACGTTGTAATGATTAGATCGAATCAAAGCAATCTGTAGGTAAAAGGTCCCAGCATATGGATACAATCCACGTCGTAAAGTAGACAATACTGGAAAAAAGTCGGGTCTACAATACACAGGTCATTCGACATAAGGTACGACTCATCTCATAACCTCATAACCTAACTAAAAATCAGGCCATAACATTGATCGCATATAACGGAATGGTGCGATTATGTTATTCGACTTTATCAGTCTCATCTTCAATCTTAAAAGATTGTAGGTAGATACGACTCACTCATATCATCATCCTTCATTATTCACAATAAAGGGAAGTTCATACCTCTATATATAAACATAGCCCCAAATGTACCTCTCTTGTACATTCAAGGTTGGTCAACCTGTGCGAGTGGGTGACCGGCCTACCGACAAAAATAGAAATCTTACATAATTTCAAGGTAAATGCTGATGATCTTTATACCTAGTTATATTTGAGTTCAATACTGAATAAATAGTATGTATTATTCATTAATGAAAGATTAAAGGTACTACAAAACAAGTACATTAGTCAAGTTTTCCTAAATCCCATCTCCCTGACGTGAACATGAAATAAATCTCTATTTATAGGTTTCATCATGGGATCATCCATCATCTCCTTGGTAGGAATGTAGCTTAAGGCAACCTTCTTATCTCTCACTTGATTACGGACGTAATGATACTTGATCTCAATGTGTTTAGATTTCTGGTGGTGTTTAGAGTCCTTTGCCAAGTCAATAGAAGAAGTATTCTCTATCTTCAGCGATATAGGCTGATGAACACTCGGTACAACACTCAGACTCAATAGAAATATGAAAACCCATACACACTCCTAAATTGCAACACAACATGAAATGTACTCAGCCTCCATAAATGAAAGAGCTATGGATTTTGTTTCTTACTCGACCATGAGATAGCTCCTCTGAGTAAGAAAATAAATCCTGAAGTAGACTTTCCCTCGTCGGCGTCATTATCCCAAGCAGCATCAGAATATCCTTTGAGCTCAAGGCTTGTACCTTCATAACACAACATTAGGTCTTTTGTTCCTCTGAGATAGCGGAATATATGTTTGACGGCTTGCCAATGAAACTGTCCCGGGTTACTCTGATAACGGCTGACTATGACAACTGCATAGCCAATATCCGGACTTGTGAAAAGAAGAGCATACATTAAGCTCCCTACTTCGCTTGCATAAGGTTCAGCGGACATAGCCAATTTCTCGAATTCAGTCTAGGGACACGATTTCCTGTCTAGCTTAGTAACTTTATCCATAAGGGTTTCAACAGCTTTTGAATTTTTCATCCTAAACCGCTCTAAGATCTTTTGTATATAGGTTGCTTGAGACAAGCCTAAAAATTTCTTAGGGCCATCCCTGATGATTTTTACCCTAAGAATAAAATTGGCTTCACCGAGATCTTTCATCTCAAAGTTCAAGAATAGCCAATCTTTTGTCAATATCAACAATTGCATGTCATTGCCAGCTAACAGGATATCGTCTACATATAGAGATAGTATCAAAAAAGATCTTCCAAACTGTTTCATGTATACACAATGATCTTCTTCACGTATCGTGAATCGAAAAGTGGTGATGGCCAAGTGAAACCTAATGTACCATTGTCTTGAAGATTGCTTCAACCCATTGATTGATTTCAACAACTTGCGGACTTTCTTTGGATGTTTTTTGTCCACATAACCCATGGGATGTTGCATGTATATTTCTTCATTCAAGTCACCATTTAAGAATGCGATCTATACATACATCTGATATAACTCTAAGTTTAAACTTGCGACAATGGATAAGATCATGCCTATCCCAATAATGGTATCGCAATGTGGGATAGGCATAAAAAATTTATCCATTTAACTCGCCTAATAACAAGCAAATACCATACTTCGCGATCAAAAGAATAAGAGGCGTGAGACCAGTTGGATCACCATAATCTTCTCACAGGTGCTTAAGTAATAAGTGACCACCTAACTAGTACTCAATAACCCAAGCTTTGCAATGCCTGTCTTAGTCCGCATTACCACACCGAATGGAGTTAACTCCCGATTTGGAGTACTTGGCCAACATACACACTTATCCAACTTATCGAGTTATTCTAAAAACTTAATTTTTCACAAACTTCGACTAAAATCAATTTAAAGCTATTCTTAGATATATATATATATATATATATATGCTTTTTAAGAAAATATTATTTGTAAAAGTCTAATAAAAATAACTCGATACTACCGACGGATAAGTCTTCAAGTACGTATTAATAGTTCTAGAAACTTGGTGTAGCTATTATGGGATTTTCCCCATGCAAATGTGTAATTTAGAATTAATCAAGCCACTTTCCTAACGTAACTGAGTTTGGCCAATCAAGGACCTTTCGTCATTGTATACTAAAGTAGTGACACTCAATCTCATCCTCATATACACAAGAGGAGGGTAGCAAAGGACACAAAGAGTCACCTACGGGACTAGCTACTCGCACGTTGCAATGATTAGATCGAATCAAAGCAATCTCCAGGTAAAAGATCCCAGCACGTGGCTACAATCCATTTCATAAAGTAGACATTACTAGAAAAAAGTTGGGTCTACAATACGCAAGTCATTTGACATAAAGTACGACTCATCTCATAACCTCATAACCTGGCTAAAAATCAGGCCATAACATTGATCGCATATAACGGAATTGTAGGATTATGTTATTCGACTTTCTTTAGATGCTTTTTGTCTACATAACACATGGGTTGTTGCATGTATATTACTTCATCCAAGTCACCATTTAAGAATGTGGTCTTTACATCCATTTGATATAACTCTAATGAATAATTTGGTCTTCTTGAGATTTGAATTTATTAATGAATAATACATTCCATTTTTTTTAATTATTGGATTCATGCTCCTAGCTTTTGAATTGTATCAGATCAGTGTGCATTGTGACTCATGATGTGCAAATATGCATCGAATGGGACTTCATAGATGTGCATAGATGTATACACATGTGTTTGTGTACATAGATGTGTGAATGTGTTACCTATTTTCATGTGTGACTATGTACATAGATGTGCATGATGTAGACACTGCACACTGTATTTTGATAAAAATATTATATATATATATATATATATATATATATATATATATATATATATATATATATAGAGGCTCTTTAACATGAACCCTTATATCTGTACACATTAGACCCTTGTATCTATACAAATCAAACCCTTGAATCTGATTATTTGATATAAATCAGACCCTTCTGTACAAATCAGACCCTTATATCTATACACATGTTAGTTGTACATGCATTGACTGTACACGCATTGGCTTCTATACACGTAACTAAATGGTGTTCATATGTAGTTGTATTGTAATACATGCAGCAATTGTTGTTGTATTCAACTACAACACGTGACAGATGCTATTTAAGTATAGTGAGATATGTCACTAGCAACATATGTACATGTGGTGTAGTTATATTGCCTGATGTACACTTGAATTGGCTGATAAGCACACGTGTTGGCTGATGTACACACGTGTGTTATATATGGCTAATATACACACGTGTGTTATATATGACTAATGTACTTGTGGGCCCATGTGTTATATATGGCTGATGTACAAGTGGGCCCATGTGTTATATATGGCTATAAACGTGTGGATAGGGCTGATGTGATATAGGCAACGTTGTGCATGTAGACAACGTGTGCATATAGGCAACATGTGAAATAGTTCCTCTCAAATTCGCTGGATATAAAATGTTTACTGTACACGTGTTTACTGTAAACATGGCTGGATATATAGTGTTCACTGTACACGTGTTTACTGTAAACATGGCTTGTCACACCCCAAACCCGAAAATCAGATTCACAGGAATCCCGTTCACCCAATCTGTTGCCGACAGCCTCCGTAGTGCCCCATTCTCGGCTCCTGGCAATCATATGCCAAATTTCGATCCTGGGATCCTACAAGGAGAATTTTCAAAATGATTTTTTTTTTGTAATGGAGCATAACCGTAAGTATAACCAAGTCACTAAACAACATCACCACATATCTACTATATTAAAACTTTGAGTACAATGCGGAAAGGGAAACACAAGGTGATCAAAGGCTCCAAAAATAGTAAGATGCACACTCCTGCCTCAGCGCTGCTGCTATCCAACGCTACTTGCACGCAACGGTCGTGCATAAGCTTACAAAAGCTTAGAGGATGGTGTAAGTGTGTGTGCAAGGCAAACGCCAAGTGTACAATATAAGAGTAATGCGGAAGTATGTGGTAAGTCCATGAATAAAACCAACCATACCAATGCTATGTGATACAAGGCATGAATGCTATCGGCCATACCAAGGCCATGTGATGCGAGACATGAATGTTATCGGCCACACCGATGCAAATGCGAGGCTTACATAGCCGAATGTCATATGCAAAATGCAATCCAAGCAAGTCGGTATTCATCAAGTATACCTATCGGTACAGTTCCTCTCTGGATATCACCAGGGTCTAATACACTCACACTGACTGCCTCCTCCTTAACTGCACAGTCAAGCAAGCAGAATAGACCTCACTATCTGCCTGACCAATAGTCTGCCAATACCTACCCAGCTCATCGATAGCGGACTCATTTGCGAGCTGGTCAAACTCAGCCTAGCTTATAGCCCCCTCACTCAGGCAGATAAGGTCACACCCTCTTCCAACCGACCACGACATAGTGAGAGACGCGTCCTACTAGTATTCGGCACTCAGGCGCTCATGTATCCACTCGGTCTAGATGTTGGAGCAACTCCTGGTACCAAAAAGGTTCTAAGATTTTTACCCAAGGACATCCTAAGTGCCCACAATGCTAGAGTCAATATTTCTGGTATCCCATGTGGCCATCCATGATGTGCCTGTGGAGGCCATGGCCCCGATGTCGCTAGGGAGTGCAGTGAATCGCGACACACAACGCGGAATGCAAGAGTCACACCGTCAGTCATGCAGCAATCTCGCCCGTACCACGTGCTCATGTGGGGCACTCCGTCTCATAAGGAGTCCCGTAAATGTCTCAGCCCAATGGCTTATGCTATAATCAAACATTCTTCATATCAAAAATACATATGATGCGTATGCGCATGAATCATAAAAGTGTACTAAGCATGATATAAAGTAATGAACTATCCTTACACCGAAGATGGGCCTAGACGGCCTACACTTAACCAGTATGAGCCTATCAATGGGCCTAAGAGAGAGTCATAATGCAGACATTTAACCAACATTATTCTTACAATGTGGACATCAAACCAACATTGCTCCCAAGGCACGGCCTGTCATAAACATCATTCATAAACCACAGTAGAATCACACATTACAATGGACCTTAAGGACATCCCATGGGGCCTCGACCCATGGGTCTTAGATACATCAAATGGGCCACATCACATGGGCCTTAAGTTGGCCAAGTGGGCCACACCAATGGGCCTTATGTATATTGCAATGAGCCATATCCCATGGGCCTTAGAATACATCACAATGGACCTCATCTTACGGGCCCTAATACATCTCAATGGGCCTCAACCCATGGGCCCTAAATATACTACAATGGGCCTCAACCCCTGGGCCCTAAATACATGACAATGGGCCTCAACCCATGGGCCCCAAATACATTACATCGGGCCTCATCAAATGGTCCTTACGTTCATATCAAGGTGGGTCTCAACAACGGCCCCAAATAAATTAAAATGGGCCTCATACATATACCAAGGTGGGCCTCAATGGACGGCCACAATTAAATCAAGATGGGCCTCAATCCATAGGCTTATAAATGCCAAGGTGAGCCTCAACAGCGGCCACAAATACATCAATATGGGCCACCTCAAATGAATGGCAAAGATATACATACATCATGGTGGGCTCCACCTCATGATGGTTGACATGAATGAAACACATGTCATGGTGGGCTCCACCTAAACCTTAGATCCGACTCATTTTTTTATCTTAAGCCATAAAATGAGCTTGCAAAGTGGATGGATAGTTTGGGTGCAACACATGCATCATGGTGGGGTCCACACACATGGCCCACCACAGACACCAAGGGTGGGGCCCTACTAGCCGTCCAGCGACTGGACGACCTTAAAACACATACATCACGGTGGTTGCCACCATCCACAGTCGTGGACGGTGCTCATAAAATACATACATCACTGTGGGCTCCACGTGTGGCCCACCATAATGTTTATTTTCCAACCAATCTGTTGAGAAGGTCGTACAGACCTGGATGAAGAGGAAAAATGAATCTCAGCTTGATCCAAAACTTCTGTGGACCCAAAAATGGGTTTCAATGGTAGGCTTTAAATCACCATTGTTTCCTCTTATGTGAGCCACTTGAGCCTTGGATGAGGCTAATTTTTTGGGTGGGGCCTGCTTAAGGTAGGGGCCCACCATATGGACGGGTTAGATGGAAAATAAACATCAAAGTGGGGCCCACATGTGGGGCCCTGGGTGCCCTGGCGTCCGCCCACCAATGCGAGCACAGGCGCTGCTTACTCCTCTAACAGGAAGCAGCGTCTGCAGCTTGCTTTCTTATTTTATTTTTTATTTTTTTAAAATGCAGTTTTTCCACAGTTTTTTAGGTGTGGGGCCTACATCTGATGAATCCACTCCAGCCATTGGATTCCACAACCCATAACAAAACTATCAAAACCAATATCGGGCCTCTTTCAGCGTTTAAAAAAAATCTGGATAGATTTCAATGGTAATAATACTATTTTTAAAACTATGGCCCACCAGATACTTGGATCAACCTCATTTTTCGGCTCAACACCTAAAATGAGTTAGGAAAAAGGATGAACGGTTTGGATTAAATACACACATCAAGTGAGGCCTATACAAGTGGCCCATCCAATAAGCTTAAAATCAAGCTCATATTTGTTTTAAGTCCAGCATCTAGGGGACGCTTGACGTTCTGGCGCACAGGGACACTTAAGGTGAGCCCAGCTCAGGTAGGCCACCACATGGCTAGGTGGTGAGGCACAACACATATAAAGTGGGCCCCACCTACAAATGTCTTGGACCCAATACATGCCTCATGGTGGGGTCCATCGAAGTGGGCCACACGGCCATTACATCACGCATAAAAAAATAAATAAATAAAAAGAGAGGGAGAGAGAGAGAAATAGAGTGGGACGTGTGTGATGGAGGGACCCCAGCACTATGGGCCCTCCCTTCCATGATCTACAACATAAACCAAGTGGGTCCCATAACATGTGGGCCCAAAAAAATTTGAAATCTAACGGTGGAGATCCCTTCTCCATGAAAATTGACGGTCTAAATGACCCATATACAAGCTAGGAATGTAAACATCATGATGGGGTCCATGAAGAATGGCCCCATCATGGAATGATATTGATGATCAAGATGCGTCATTGACCACATCTTAGGATCCAAAGTGAGATCCATATCATTGATCGGTAGGCCTCACTTGGCCCATCTTAAAAATATAAAAATTTAGCCTATAGAAGCACCTACCGATCGATCTTCGTAGTCCATTGGAAAGCCTATCTCCTAGAGCTTCTCTTTGATGGTGGAAGATGAAAAAAGGATGGCTAGGATGGAGGTTTAGGATGGGAAAGTGGGCCACCAAAATCACTTTTCTCCCTCACATGAAATGCTTGGATGTCTACCTCTCTCTCTCCTTTGTTGCTTGGAAAATGGTGTAGAGAAAGAGAGAAAGAGAGAGAGAGATGGGATGTAAGGAGAGAGAGTGATGGATGTGAGTGATGGGTGAGGTGATGGATGTGAGGTGAGTGATGGGTGAGGTGAGAGATGGGTTGACTTGTGGAGACAGGAAGCATGGGTGCTTTGTACTTGACATGTGAGGTGATTGATGGGATTGATTGATGAGATTGATGGGATATGTTGTAGAGATTCTCTTGGGATTTGCAACACACGGTATTTTTTCTCAAACTGAACGCGGGTCTACATCTCCTCGTCTAGGTATCGGATCAGTCCACGAGTCGCGGCATTGGAACTGCAGTGACTGTGTGGTCGCAATGGTACAAGTCTCAGATTAAGCCGACTTAAATCTATGTGGTATGACTTAGGGTCATGCGCAAACATCGATTACTGATCTCGGATTGCTGAAATTTGATGGAAGGATCGCGGCAGTTGACGAAACAGTACGGGCTAGGATACGGGTCTTACATGGCTAGATATATAGTGCAAACTGTACAGGTGTTTACTGTACAAATGGCTGGATATAGAATGTTTACTGTACACATAGCTATGTTATATTAAATCATAGTTGTACACGTTTCATAGCTATGTTACATTGTTATATAGTTGTACACGTTCATGGATGTAATCTGATATGGTACACTTGTACAACACGTTACATGTATATTCTGACGTACACGTTACATGTATAATTCTAAACCATCATTCAACATGTTGCTACACTATAACATGTTGGTTGATATGCATGAGTAGATTTGTTGACAAACGAGTACACATGTATTCATGATTAATCTACAAATCAATGGTGTGACCCACATTTAGATATGTTGCAACCTGAATATGTTATCTTGATTTTTAGATTTGATCATATATATGAGATGATGTTGTTTCCTTTATAATATCTTCTTCACTGTTGATCTAGAGCTCATTAGTGAACGAAACGATCATCAACCACGATGATCAATGTTAATGAAAGGATCCATCATCAACAATGATCATTAACGAAAATGATCGGATCTATCACTAATAGTCATGATCACAGGTGAAGATAGAACTCTCCTGATATCTTAGCATTTCATTTTTCTTTCTGATGATGAGGTTTATATGTGAGAAAATATTTGGCTTGATATGTTTAGATCTAAGCCCCCTACATTTTTCATTAGAAATTACAAAACTTAGTGCTTAGATGCTCCCTAAAATAAAGGTTATGCATAACCTGAGTGGGAGTTTATTCTCCTTCACCAAATGATGCATGCAATCATATAATGGAAGGTTGCATGTTATACAATTATAATTTTATAAAAGTACCAATTTTAACTTAAATTGAGAACTTAATTTTTCTACACCGCCCATTCGAGTATATGGACTTTCAGATTTCTTTAAGATGTGTTGATTACTTTTATATTCTGAAAGTTTATATAACACGTAGAAATGTTGATGATTGTGTCAATACCTTAGATCTTAAATAAGTAGTGATACTCAACTGTAGGGGTGAGCCCTGTAGGGAAGCGAGAAAGGTGAGCCCTCAAGATCTGACGGTCTACACGAGTTTTGGAACCCTCACAAAGTAAAAGATTGACGCTCCAACGGTCCGTCTATCTACTATTAGAGCAGATGGATCTATTCACACCTCTAATCCTATGGTATATAGCGACCACGGATTGCGATCTATGAATCAGATTGTTCCAAGGACAAAGACAAAATGGACAGACTATGGTGCACACTATTTCTCTCGGTATACCCTATGAATTCCTGATTATTTTAATGCGAGAGAGAGCGCATCCCCTTTATAGGAGAGGAAGCGCGAAAGGTGAGCCCTCAAGATCTGACGGTCTACACAAGTTTTGAAACCCTCACAAAGCAGAAGATTGATGCTACAATGGCCCACATATCTACTACTAGAGCAAATTGATCTATTCACACCTCTGATCTTACGGTATATAGTAGCCTCGGATTGCAATCTATAGATCAGATCGTCACAAAGACAAGCTAAAATAAATAAACTATAGTGCACACTATATCTCTATATACTCTTGGTGTTTCGTATGATTCAATGCATTATACGAGAGAAATGCATCCCTTTATATAACAAAGGAAGGAAAGTTTGGATGGGATTGGATAAGATCACATAATTTGATCAGATCCCTATCTTCAATTAAAAATTAAATTCATATTTGAATTTGAAATTTAATTGAAAGGAAGGGACCGGAGAATACATGGGATGTACCCACTAGTGATTGCTCACAAGTGGGCCCCACTGGCCTACGTCCAACATCTCCCACTCAATCACAATGTGGGATAGGCATAAAAATTTATCTATTTAACTCGCCTAATAACAATCAAATACCATACTTCGCGATCAAAAGAATCAGAGGCGTGGGACCAGCTGGATCACCATAATCTTCTTACAGGTGCTTAAATACTAAGTGACCACCTAACTAGTACTCAATAACCCAAGCTTTGTAATGCCTGTCCTAGTGATCGAGTAGTTAGGTGGTCACTTAGTACTTAAGCACCTGTGAGAAGATTATGGTGATCCAGCTGGTCCCACGCCTCTGATTCATTTGATCACGAAGTATGGTATTTGATTATTATTAGGCAACTTAAATGGATAAATTTATGTGCCTATCCCACAATGTGATTGAGTGGGAGATGTTGGATGTATACCAGTCGGGCCCACTAGTGAGCAATCACTAGTGGGTTGGTCCCACATGTTTAGTCTTCTTCCGGCCTTTTTCATTTAGTTAAGATTTCAAACTCAACTTTGAATTTGAAATATGATAGGAGATAGGGATTTGACCGGATGATATGGTTTCATCCTATCTCATCCAATCTCTCCTTCCTCTCCTATAAAAGGGATGCGCTCTCTCTCACATTAAAATAATCAGGAATTCACAGGGTATACCAAGAGAGATAGTGTGCACCATAGTCTGTCCATTTTGGCTTGTCCTTGGAACAATATGATCCATAGATCGTAATCAGGAGCTACTATATACCGTAGGATCAGAGGTGTGAATAGATCCATCTGCTCCAGTAGTAGATAGACGGACCATTGGAGCATCAATCTTATGCTTTATGAGAGTTCCAAAACTCGTGTAGACCGTCAAATCTTGAGGGCTCACCTTCCGCGCTTCCCTACACCCTCAAGATCTAACGGTTTACACGAGTTTTGGGACCCTCATAAAGCAGAAGATTGACACTCCAATGGCCTGCCTATCTACTACTAGAGCAGATGGATCTATTCACACCTATGACCCTACGATATATAGTGGTCCCGGATTGCGATATATGGATCAGATCGTCACAAGGACAAGCTAAAATGAACAAACTATAGTGCACACTATTTCTCTGTATACTCACGGTGTTTCGTATGATTCAATGCATTACACGAGAAAAGTGCATCCCTTTATATAACAAAGAAAGGAGAATTTGGATGGGATTGGATAAGATCACATAATCCGATTACATCCCTATCTTCAATTAAAAATTAAATTCTTATTTGAATTTAAAATTTAATTGAAAGGAAGAGACCGGAGAATATAAGGGACGTACCCACTAGTGATTGCTCACAAGTGTGCCCCACTGGCCTATGTCCAACATCTCCCACTCATTCACAATGTGGGATAGGCTCAAAATTTTACCCATTTAACTCACCTAATAACAATCAAATACCATATTTCACGATCAAAAGAATCAGAGGTGTGGGACCAGCTGGATCACCATAATCTTCTCATAGGTGCTTAAGTACTAAGTGACCACCTAACTACTCGATCACTAGGACAGGCATTACAAAGCTTGGGTTATTAAGTACTAGTTAGGTGGTCACTTAGTACTTAAGTACCTATGAGAAGATTATGGTGATCCAGCTGGTTCCACGCCTCTGATTCTTTTGATCGCGAAGTATGGTATTTGATTATTATTAGGCGACTTAAATGGATAAATTTATGTGCCTATCCCACAATGTGATTCAGTGGGAGATGTTGGATGTATGCCAGTTAGGCCCACCGGTGAGCAATCACTAGTGGGTGGGTCCCACATGTTTAGGCTTCTTTCGGCCTTTTCCATTCGGTTGAGATTTCAAATTCAACTTTGAATTTGAAATATGATAGGAGATAGGGATTTAACTGGATGATATGGTTTCATCCTTTCTCATCCGATCTCTCCTTCCTCTCCTATAAAAGGGATGCGCTCTCTCGCATTAAATAATTAGGAATTCACAGGGTATACTGAGAGAGATAGTGTGCACCATAGTCTGTCCATTTTGGTTTGTCCTTGGAACGATCTAATCCAAAGATTGTAATCCGGGGCTACTATACACCATAGGATCAGAGGTGTGAATAGATCCATCTGCTCCAGTAGTAGATAGATGGACCATTGGAGCGTCAATCTTCTACTTTTTGAGAGTTTCAAAACTCGTGTAGACTGTCAGATCTTGAGGGCTCACCTTCCACGCTTCCCTACACCCTCAAGATCTGACGGTCTACACGAGTTTTGGCACCCTCAAAAAGCAGAAGATTGACGCTCCAATGGTCCGTCTATCTACTACTGGAGCAGATGGATCTATTCACACTTGTGATCCTACGGTATATAGTGGTCCCGGATTGCGATCTATGGATCAGATCGTCACAAGGACAAGCTAAAATGAACAAACTATAGTGCACACTATATCTCTGTATACTTTTGGTGTTTCATATGATTCAATGTGTTACACGAGAGAAGTGCATCCCTTTATATAATAAAGGAAGGAGAGTTTGGGTTGGATTGGATAAGATCACATAATCCGATCACATCTCTATCTTCAATTAAAAATTAAATTCATGTTTAAATTTAAAATTTAATTGAAAGGAAGAGACCGGAGAATACATGGGACGTACCCACTAGTGATTGCTCATAAGTGGGCCCTACTAGCCTACGTCTAACACCTCTCACTCAATCACAATGTGGGATAGGCACAAAAATTCATCCATTTAACTCACCTAATAACAATCAATTACCATACTTCGCGATCAAAAGAATTAGAGGCATGGGACCAGCTGGATCACCATAATCTTCTCACAGGTGCTTAAATACTAAGTGACCATCTAACTAGTACTCAATAACCCAAGCTTTACAATGCCTGTCCTAGTCCACATGACCACACCGGTTGGAGTTAACCCCCGATCTGGAGTACTCGGCCAACATACGCACTTATCTAACTTATCGAGTTATTCGAAAAACTTAATTTTTCACAAACTTCGACTAAAACCAATTCAAAGCTATACTAAGATATATATGATTTTTAAGAAAATATTGTATACAAAAAGTCTAATAAAAATAACTCGATACTGTCGGTGGATAAGTTTTCTAGTGCGTATTAATAGTTCTAGAAACTTAGTGTAGCTGTCACGGGATCTTCCCCATGCAAATGTGTAATTTGAAATTAATCAAGCCGCTTTCCTAGCATAACTGAGTCTGGCCAATCAAGGACCTTTCATCTTTGTACATTAAAGTAGCGACACTCAATCTCATCCTCATATACACAAGAGGAGGGTAGTTAAGGACATAAAGAGTCACCTACGGGACTGGCTTCTCACACATTGCAATGATTAGATCGAATCAAAGCAATCTGTTGATAAAAGGTCCCAGCACGTGGCTACAATCCACGTCGTAAAGTATACAATACTAGAAAAAAGTCAGGTCTACAATACGCAAGTCATTCGACATAAGGTACGACTCATCTCATAACCTTATAACCTGGATAAAAATCAGGCCATAACATTGATCGCATATAACGGAATGGTGCGATTATGTTATTCGACTTTATCAGTCTCTTCTTCAATCTTAAAAGATTGTAGGTGGATATGACTCACTCATATCCTCATCCTTTATTATTCACAATAAAGAAAAGTTCATACCTTAATGTATAAACATAGTCCCAAATGTACCTCTCTTGTACATTCAAGGTTGGTCAACCTATGCGAGTGGGTGACCGACCTGCCAAAAAAATAGAAATCCTACATGATTTCAAGGTAAATGTTGATGATCTTTATACCTAGTTATATTTGTGTTCAATACTGAATAAATGGAATGTATTATTCATTAATGAAAGATCAAAGATACTACAAAACAAGTACATCAATCATGTTTTCCTCAATCTCATCTACTTGACATGAACCTGAAATAGATCTCTAGCTATAGGTTTCGTCATGGGATCAGCTATCATCTCCTTAGTAGGATTGTAGCTGAGGGCAACCTTCTTATCTCTCACTTAATCACGGACGTATTGATACTTGATCTCAATGTGCTTAGATTTCTGGTGGTGTTTGGGGTCCTTTACCAAGTCAATAGCAAAAGTATTTTCTATCTTCAGCGATATAGGCTGACGAACACTCGGTACAACACTCAGACTTAATAAAAATATATGAACCCATACACACTCCTGAACAGCAGCACAACATGCAATGTACTCGGCCTCTATAAATGAAAGAGCTGTAGATGTCTATTTCTTGCTCGACCATGAGATATCTCCTCCTCCGAGTAAGAATACATATCCTGAGGTAAACTTTCCCTCGTCGGCGTCGTTACCCCAAGCAGCATCAGAATATCCTTTGAGCTCGAGGCTTGTGCCTTTATAACATAACATTAGGTCTTTTCTTCCTCTGAGATAGCGGAATATGCGTTTGACAGCTGTCAATGAGACTGTCCCGAGTTACTCTGATAACAGCTAACTATGCCAACTGCATAGCTAATATTCGGTCTTGTGCAAAGCATAGCATACATTAAGCTCCCAATTACGCTTGCATAAGGTACTGAGGACATAGCCAATTTCTCGGCTTCATTCTAAGGACACGGTTTCTCATCTAGCTTAGTAGCTTTATCCATAAGGTTTTCAACAGCTTTTGAATTTTCCATCCTGAACCGCTCTAAGATCTTTTATATATAGGTTGCTTGAGATAAGCCTAAAAATTTCTTAAGGCGATTCCCGATTATTTTTACCCTGAGAATAAGGTTAGCTTCACCGAGGTCTTCATGTGGGACCCACATGAAAGACCTCCTCCACCAAATGATACATGTAACCAAATAATGGAAGGTTGCATGTTATACAATCATAATTTTAGAAAAGTATCAATTTCATCTTACATAGAGAACTTGATTGTTCTACACCGCCCATTCGAGTTTGTGGACTTTAAGATTTCTTTAAGATGTGTTGATTACTTTTATATTCTGAAAATTTGTATAACACGTAGAAATGCTGGTAATTAGTGTCAATACCTTAGATCTTAGATAAGTAGAGATACTCATGAAATGTAGAGATGACCACCAAAGAGTTAATCGCTGAACAGCTGAAAGGACAACATTTCGATGGCAACAATTACGAAGATTGGTCCCGAGCTGTGCGATGCCTTCTTGACGAGGACGACATATCTCACACACTCAATATAGTTCAAGAGGAACCAATCTTAGTTGAAAATGGAAATTTATAAGAACATAGGATTGCGATGACTCACTATAATAAGTGGCAAAAATAAAATCGTTCAGCCCGTAATGTCCTTCTTAGCACTATACACAAACAACTCATACCTACGTATGAAGTGCATGAAACTGCTAAGGGAATCTGGGAAGCCCCGACAGATGCCTATGAGTAGAAGTCAGATGCAAGAGTTAGGGCAATGGAATTAGAATTCCAGGAGTACAGGATGCCTGTTGGCTATCCCATCAAAGATCATATTTGTAAGTTGGAGCAAATGATAGGTGCCCTTAGGAATGTTGGGTGTAAATTGACTGAAAATGAAAAGTTTATAGCCATGCTCCGTTCCTTGCCTGAATCTTGGGCCCAAATCAAAAGAATTCTTAGCCAGACTGATTCTCTCACTACATTTAGAGACTTTTGTGGCCACTTGGTACGTGTGGTTGAAATGAATGCAATTCAGCCAGGTTCGGCTAAGGCCTTTGTAGAAGAGACCTATAAGCAGAAAGCTAACAATAAACGGTCCAAAGCTCACAAGAAGGCGAAGAAGAATAACCAAGAATAGAAGACCACAACACCTATTTCAAATCTCAAGAAAGAGAATGGAAAGAAGAAGCAGAAAAAGAAAAATATAGTCTGCTATGTCTGTGGAAATTTTGGCCATTATGCTGGGCAGTGTGCCCATAAAAAGACGGTAATTTCTGAGTTACTAGATACTTTATATGTAGGCGTTTGTTTTGAAATCCTTTCCATTGATACTATATCTAATGAGTGAATTTTAGATTCAGGCGCAACAAAGCACATGACACAGAGTCGTCGAGACTCGAGGAATTCTAACCTGTAACCAAGAAAAGTTACAAGTTATACATGGGCAATAACGCTGTCGAAGACGTACTAGGGATTGACATTTTTCATCTCTATACGCGTATAGGGCGAACAATAATCCTCCATGATACTCTTTATGCACTAGGGATGCGTCGGAATTTAATTTCTGTTTATAGGTTATTATTTAATGGTTTTGATGTTTGATATCCCGGGAAAGAGTTTCTTTGAGACTGAATAACCTCATCTTTGCATGGGGTAATTTAATTTCAGATTTATTTATTCTGGACGTAGATTGTGATAATGTCCATCTTTCTTTATCTGCTATGTCGAATGAAACTGTAGTATCTGAATCTCAAAAATGGCACACGAGGTTAGGTCACATAGGAAAGGATCGTATGACAAGAATAGTTCGTCTGGTCTATTAGACTCCTTATCCAAAGTTGATTTGCCATTTTGTGAACATTGTGTGTCCGGAAAGACTGCAAAGAATCCATTTCCTAAAGTGGCTAAGTCCAAGGGCACACTCGAGATAATCCATTCAGATATCTATGGACCCTTTAATCTATATGCCAGAAATGGATGTCAATACTTTGTCACATTCATTGACGATTACTCGCGCTATGGATATATATATCTCATCTCACACAAATCTAAGGCTTTTGATTATTTTTTTAAATATAAATCTAAGGTGAAAAATCAGCTTGAGAAAAAGATTAAAATCCTTCGATCTAATAGAGTTAGCGAGTATACGTGTGAAACGTTTAAATCATATTGCAAAAATATTGGCATTGTTTGGCAGTACATAATGGCTTACACTCCACAAAAAAATGGTGTTGCAAAGAAAAGAAACAGGACACTATTGGACATGGTTATATCAATGATGGCACAAACCAATCTATCTATCACATTCTGAGGAGATGCACTGTTAATAGTCATCTACATCCTTAATAGAGTCCCGTCCAAATCCATCCCTAAGACCCCATATGAGATGTGGTAGGATGATCTTTGGGATATGTTTTGTCGCCTACTCCGCATAGAGGTAAACTTGATAGTAAAATAATTGAATGCGTGTTCATAAGGTACCCTATGCATTCAAAGGGATATGTTCTAGTTTATGAGGTATCACGCCCCAAACTCGGAAAACGGGCTCACAAAATTTCAGATCGCCGAATCCTGCGCCGACAGCCTCCGTAGAACCCCATTCTTGGTTCCTAGCTCCCATTCGCCAGGTTCCGATCCTGGGATGCTACGAGGAGGATTTTCAATGTCAGTTTGATTCGTAATAAGCATAACCAAAGGCATAACCCACAAACAACAACCAAGCACTCCATTACATTTCCACTATGATCAAAAACTTTACAAGTACAATGAGCATAAAGGGAAATACAATGGTAAAGAATAAAAACTCCAAAACGATCTGCAACGTGCTCCTGCCTCAGCACTGCTGCGATCCAACGTCACCTGCACGCAACGGTCGTGCATAAGCTTACAGAAAGCTTAGAGGGTGGTGAAAGTGTGTGTGCAAGGTAGTAATATGAACGTGCAATATCGGAGTAAAGCGAAATATGTAGATGGATCTATACTATCATGAGCCGTACCAAGGCTTATGCGATGCAAGACATGAATGGTATCGGCCATCCCAAGGCCATGCGATGTGTAATGCAACTCAAGCATACAGATCCTCATCTATGTCCACACATCAATACAGCTCAAAATATGGGATATCACCGGGGTCTAGTACACTCTAAACCAGATTTCTGCCACATCGCACGCAATAAGGTAAGTGGAAGAGACCACACTATCCGTCTGCCAATATCGGGCGCGACTAGTCGATAGCGGACCCATTCCTCGAGCTGGTCAGATTCAGCCTAGCATTGCCCCCTACTCTCGGGCGGGTAAGGCCGCACCCCGTTCCAACCGACCACGACACAGTGGAGAGCGTAACCGTCTGGTAATCGACACTCAACGCTCATCTACCCACTCGGTCTAGACGTTGGAGCAACCTCTTGATACCATAAGGGTTTAGGGACTTTCACCCAGGGATATCTATAGTACCCCATATAGAACAAGATTTTCGGTATCCAATCCTGTCAACCACAATGCGTCTGTGGATGCTACGGCCCTGATATCGCTAGGGCGTACAATACTCATGTCACACAAATGCGAAATGCATGATTCATGCTATCCAGTCATGCAACAAATCCTGCGCATATCGTGCGCTCATGTAGGGCAACACTGCCGAACCAGGAGCCCATAAACAACCTGCCCGAAGGCATATACTATGATCAGTCAATCCTCATATCAAACATACATATGATGCGTATGATCATGGATCATGAAACTATACTAAACATGTAAATGAGTGATGAACCATTCCTACGACGTAGATGGGCCTAGACGGCCGAAACATAGCAAGTACGGCCCAGTAATGGGCCCTAAGGAGAGTCGTAATGTGGACATCCAACCAACATTACACTCGCAATGTGGACGTCAAACCATCATTGCTCCCAAGGCACGATCTTTGTAAACATCGGTACTTAGTCTGTAATGGATTTACACATTGCAATGGACCGTAGGTTCTTCCCATTGGACCTTACATATATATCAAATGGGCCATATCTTATGGGCCTTCTATTCATCAGATGGGCCACATAAATGGGTCATACTAATGGGTCTTATGTGCATTGCAATGGGTCAAAATCTGTGGGCCTTGGATCGCATCAAATGAGCTTAGTCTCATAAGTCTAATATGTGACCAATGGGCCACACCAATTGGACCCTCACACGTACATAAAAAGGGACTCAACCCATAGGCCTAACATGAGTCAAATGGGCCTAAACCCCTAGGCCTTAATCAAATAAAATGAGCCTAACTCATGGGTCTCAAATAAATCCAGTGGGCCTAATCCCATGGGCCCTTTTATAATCAAATGGGTTCACTTCCATGGGCCTTACAATATATCAAATGGGTTCACTTCCATGGGCTTTAAGAATGCAACAATGGGTCTAATTACATGGGCCTTTAAGTGCAACAAATGGGCCTAGTCCTATGGACTTACAACACATCGAATGGGCCTAAGTTCTTAAGCCTTAAATGAATCCAATGGGCCTAGCCCATAAGCACTTCATAAACCAAATGGGCCTAGCCCATAGCCCTTTTGAAATTCAAATGGGCCTAGCCCATAGGCCTGTCACAAATCAAATGGCCTAACCCATTTGAGTGGCCCACGCAACCAATAGCATCAGGCCTTAAAATAATCCCACCAAGTGGATGGACGGTCTGGATGCATTACGCGCATCATGGTGGGTCCCACTGTCAGTGCGGGTAAGGCACATACATCACCTAGGGCCCCACCGTCCGTTGGAACGGTGGAGGCAGCGCGTGTGCAAGGGGGGGGGGGGGGGGCTGCCACCGTCCGCCTGGACGGTGGCCTTAGAAATACATACATCATTGTGGGTCCCATGTGGGGCCCACCTCAATGTTTATATGCCATCCAAACCGTTAATAAGGTCACACAGCCCTGGGAGAAAGGGGAAAACAAATTTCATCCTGATCCAAAACTTCTGGGGCCCACAAAAGGAGTTTCAATGGCAGAGGTTCAATTCACTATTTCCTGTAGTACGGGCCACCTGAGTTTCGAAAACAGCCAAAATTTGGAGGGGGCCCACCTGAGGAGGGGACCCACCTCGTGAACAGCTTGGATGACAAACAAACATCACTGTAGGGCCCACGTGCAGGGCCGTGGGTGGCCAGCGGCCGCCCGCCCGCCTTCACGGCTGCACGCAACAGCGTGCAGCGCTGCCCATGTCAGAAATGCAGAGGCTCTGCCTCTTGACATTTTTGGGGAAAAATCGTTTTCCCGAGGTTTTTCGCATGTGGGGCCCCCTAAAATGAAATCCGCCCCGGCCATTACATTCAGTGGCCCGTAACAGTTGAAATGAGTCCAAAGTTTGTATTTTTTTTTATGAAAGGAAATGAAATAAATTAAGAAAATGACATTTGAATGGTGAGGATGAAATTTTTGACGCCACGGCCCACCAGGTCTTCCAATCAGCCCTAAACTCCTACCCAACGGCTAAAATACCGTAGGTAAAGGGATGGACGGCTTGGATTAGAACGATACATCAGGGTGGGGCCTATGCAAGGGGACCACCCAAAAACTCCTCACTTTTCTTCCTTCCTTTTCATTCTTTCCTTTGAAACATCCAGCGTCCCAGACGCTGGACGGTTTTTACTAAAATTTTGATAATGGTGGGTCCTGATGAAGTGGCCCACCACGGATATTTGATGTGGGTACACATATAAGGTGGGCCCCACTTGAATAAAAAAAAATCTTAAACAAAATAAATCACAAGGTGGGATCCATTCAAGTGGGCCACACCATCCTATTGCAATAAAATAAAATAAATAAAAGAGAGAGAGAGAGAGAGAGAGAGAGACATGGAGAGTGGGACACGCCTTGTGATGGAGGGACCCCGTCATTATGGGCCCTCCCTTACATGAAATCCTACATCAAGTGGGTCATTTTGCACATGTGACCATCAAAACTGAAGATCAACGGTGGGGATCCTTTCCCCACCAATATGGATGGTCTAGATGACCTTTCTAAAAAAAATAAACATCATGATGGGGTCCATGGAGAATGGCCCCATCATGGAATGATCATGATGATCCAAGTAGGCCATCGGCCTTATCTTAGGGTCCTAAGTGAGATCCACACCATTGATCGGTGGGCCTCACTTGGTCCACCATAAAAACAAGAAAAAAACTAGAATGATCTAGCACTCACCGTCCGATCTTCTTACTCCTAGGAGTTCCTTGGCACCTTAGCTTGGTTTTCAATGGTTAAGATGAGGAATGGAAGGTTGAGATGGGAGATCTTGGGATGAAGAGGTGGGCCACTTGGAGTTTAGGAAGAGAGGGAGAATTCCATACGTATGGGCTCTTGGAATTTTTTGTTGCTTGAAAATTTTGAAATGAGAAAGAGAGAAAGAGAGAGAGTGATGTAAAGGGAGAGAGAGAGAGTGATGGATGGATGTGGTGAGTGATGTTTGTGTAAGAAAAACTTGACTTTTGAGGCTTTTGTGTAAGAGGGGTATGGGTAGTGTAAGAAAAGCTTGACTTTTGTGGCTTTTTGTGTAAGAGAGGTATGGGAGATGAAGACTTTTGTGGTTGCTTGGGAAAAGGGAATAAAGTGATGTGTACTTAACATGTGATGGATTGATGGGTTGATTGATTGATGGGATTGATGTGATTGATGTAACACATCGTAGAGATTCCCTTAGTTTTCGCAACGCGCGGCGTTTTCTCGCACTGAACGTCGGTCTACAACTCTTGACCAGGGTATCGCCTCGACGCGCGAGTCGCGGCATCGGAACCGCAACGACGGCGCGGTCGCTATGGTATTGGTCTCGAGTTGAGTCGACTCGAGTTGTCGGCACATAAATCAGGGTCGCGCGTCGATATCGGTTAAGGGTCGAAGGTTGCCGAAATTCGACCGGTAAGACCGCGGAAGTCTATGGAAATGTACGGACCAAGATACGGGTCTTATATGAGGACCATGGACGATGGATTGAGATAGAATCCTGGGACGTGACCTTCGTTAAAAATAGATACCCAAGCCGAATGAAATAAAAGGTTCTTGTAGAATTTTTTGAAATGCCCGATGTATCTCAGGAGAGTGGGAGTTCTGCTTCTCACGATGATGATGCTTCTATAGTTCGTCAGGACAGTGGGAGGACATCTCAGTAGGCTCTTAAGTTACGTCGAAGCGAAAGAGGATTGATTCCCCAAAGATACTTTGATATTGAGGGACAAACATTCTCTTGGGTTGCGGTTAATGATGATGAACCTTATTCGTATCAGGATGCATTATTATCTTCTAATTCGGCTGATTGGGTGAATGCTATGGATGAAGATAAAGTCTGAAAACTTGTTGATCTGCCTTCCAATCGTAAAGCAATAGGTAATAAATGGATTCTGAAGATCAAAAGAAAGGTAGATGGTACAGTGGATAAGTATAAAGCACGATTAGTTGCTAAAGATTTTACACAACAAGAAGGCATTATTACAAGGAGACCTTTTCACCTATTGCAAAGTTCTCCTCAATCCGCATAATCTTGTCCATTGTTGCAAGTTTAAACCTAGAGTTATATCAGATGGATGTAAAGACCGCATTCTTAAATGGTGACTTGGATGAAGAAATATACATGCAATAGCCCATGGGTTATATGGACAAAAAGCATCCAAAAAAAGTTTGTAAATTGTTGAAATCTATCTATGGACTGAAGCAATCTTCAAGACAGTGGTACATGAGGTTCCACTTAGTCATCATCACTTTTGTATTCACGATGAGTGAAGAAGATATGAACTTCGGATAAGGAGTCTAACAGACCAAAATGGATAGACTATGGTGCACACTATCTCTCTCGGTATACCCTATGAATTCCTGATTATTTTACTTAAAGAGAGAGCGCATCTCTTTTATAAGAGAGGAAGGAGAGATCGGATGAGATAGGATGAAACCATATCATCCGGTCAAATCCCTATCTCCTATCATATTTCAAATTCAAAGTTGAATTTAAAATCTCAACCGAATGGAAAAGGCCAGAAGAAGCCTAAACATGTGGGACGCACACACTAGTGATTGCTCACCAGTGGGCCCCACTAATATACGTCCAACATCTCCCACTCAATCACATTGTGGGATAGGCACATAAATTTATCCATTTAACTCACCTAATATCCCAAGTGGTATCAGAGAAAACTTAACGGCGGATCTCCGATTTAAAATTTTCATCTAAAAAGGTAAGTGGCCCCTTTTTTTTAAAAAAAATTATTGGATTCATGCTCCTGGCTTTTGAATTGTATCAGATCAGTGTGCATTGTGACTCATGATGTGCAAATATGCACCAAATGGGACTTCATAGATGTGCATAGATGTATACACATGTGTCTGTGTACAAAGATGTGTGAATGTGTGACCTATTTTCATGTGTGACTATGTACATAGATGTGCATGATGTAGACACTGCACACTGTATTTTGATAAAAAAATATTACATATATATAAAGGCCCTTTGACATGAACCCTTATATCAGTACACATCAGACCCTTATATCTATACACATGTTGGTTATACACGCATTGACTGTACACGCATTGGCTTCTATACATGTAACTAAATGGTGTTCATAAGTAGTTGTGTTGTAATACATGCAGCAATTGTTGTTGTATTCAACTACAACACGTGACAGATGCTATTCAAGTATAGTGAGATACATCACCAGCAACATATGTACATGTGGTGTAGTTATATTGTCTGATGTGCACTTGAATTGGCTGATGAGCACACGTGTTGGCTGATGTACACACGTGTGTTATATATGGCTGATGTACACACTTGTGTTATATATGGCTGATATACACACATGTGTTATATATGACTAATGTACTTGTGGGCCCATGTGTTATATATGGCTGATGTACAAGTGGGCCCATGTGTTATATATGACTATAAACGTGTGGATAGGGCTGACATGATATAGGCAACGTTGTGCATGTAGCCAACGTATGCTTGTAGGCAACGTGTGAAATAGTGCCTCTCAAATTCGCTGGATATAGAGTGTTTATTGTACACATGTTTACTGTACACATGACTGGATATATAGGGTTTACTGTACATGTGTTTACTATACACATGCCTGGATATAAAATGTTTACTGTACACGTGTTTACTGTAAACATGGCTGGATATATAGTGTTTACTGTACACGTGTTTACTGTACACATGGCTGTATATAGAATGTTTACTGTACACATAGCTATGTTATATTAAATCATAGCTGTACACGTGGAAAACTAATCGGCTGGTGTACATCATAGCTGCTGTACACGTGGGAAACTGATCGGCTGGTGTACATCATAGCTGTTGTACACGTGGAAAACTGATCGAATGGTGTACATCATAGCTGTTGTACACGTGGGAAACTGATCGGCTGGTGTACATCATAGTTGTTGTACACGTGGAACTGATCGGCTGGTGTACATCATAATTGTTGTACACGTGGAAAACTGATCGGCTGGTGTACATCATAGCTATTGTACACGTGGGAAAATGATCGGCTGATGTGCATTTGATCATCATGGTTTGGATGCAACTCATTCCATGTGATTAGACCCACATGAATGGCTGACCTCAATATAGCTTGTATGATAAATATCAGCTAATCTAGCATAACGATATTTTAGTGTTGTATTTCAATACAACAACTATTTGGCTAGTATGATGCACATCCTCCAATCCACAGCAGCTATGTTTTAGTTTTGCTATGTCCACATGTGTCGATTTGTTGAAAGACAATTGCACACGTCTTAACCATTCATATGTTTTGGATCTATTACAAAAGTTATGACCAAGTGGGCCCATTTTTCAATGATCTAAACCGTTGATATTGTTAATCTCATTATGGATTGCCCCAAAAATAAATATTTCCCACATTGAACAATCCTATTAATATCACATCAACTTGATAATTGGCATATGAGATATACAAAGTGGGGCCCATAATATCAACTGTTAGATCACTTAACTATTGTCCAGTTGCCCACTTGGAGTAACCCAAAACCCTACGGCTTTCTTGCAAGTGATTTGTATATTTCACGTATTTTGTTTATGACATGAACATATACATGTATGTGAATGTGATCTCCTTTATATCATTATCTTCACTGTTGATCCAGAGATCATTAGTGATGGAAACGATCATTTACCATGATGATCAATGTTGATGATAGGATCAATCATCAATATTGAACATTAATGGTAAATATCGAATCCATCACTAATGGTCATGATCACAAGTGAAGATAGAATTCTCTTCATATCTTAGCACTTATTTTTTTTCTTTTTTATGATGATGTTAATATGTATGAGAATATTCAGCTTGATGTGTTTAGATCTTAGCCTCCTACATTTTTCATTAGAAATTACAAAACTTATTGCTTAGATGCTCCCTAAATAAAAGTTGTGCATAACCTAAGTGAGAGTTTTATTCTCCTTCACCAAATGATGCATATAACCATGTAATGGAAGATTGCATGTTTTACAATTATAATTTTATAAAAATACCAATTTCATCTTAAATAGAAAACTTGATTGTTCTACACCGCCCATCCGGGTATGTAGACTTTCAGATTTCTTTAAGATGTTTTGATTACTTTTATATTCTGAAAATTTATATAACACGTAGAAATGTTGATGATTAGTGTCAATACTTTAGATCTTAGCTAAGTAGTGATACTCATACAATATAGAGATGGCCACCAAAGTATTAATCGCTAAATAGCTGAAAGAACAACATTTCGACGGTAACAACTATGAAGACTAGTCCCGAGCGGTGTGATGCCTTTTGGACGAGGACGACATATCTCACACACTCGATGTAGTTCAGTGGCGAAAATAAAATCGTTCAACCCGTAATATCCTTCTTAGTACTATGCACAAAGAACTCATACCTACGTATGAAGTACATGAAATCGCTAAAGGAATCTTGTAAGCATTGACAGATGCTTATGCATAGAAGTCAGATGCGAGAGTTAGGGCAATGGAATTAGAATTCCAGGAGTACAGGATGCCTTTCGTTTGCCCCATCAAAGATCATATTCTTAAGATGTAACAAATGATAGGTGCCCTTAGGAACGTTGGATGTAAATTAACTGAAAATCAGAAGATTATAGCCATATACCATTCTTTGCCTGAATCTTGGGCCCAAATCAAAAGAATTTTGAACCATACTGATTCTATCACTACGTTCAGAGACTTTTGTAGCCACTTAGTACGTGAGGCTGAAATGAATGCAATTTAGCCAGGTTCGGCTAAGGCCCTTGTAGCAGAGACCCATAAGCGGAAAGCTAACAATAAACGGTCTAAAGCTTGCAAGAAGGCGAAGAAGAATAACTAAGAACAGAAGACCACAGCACCTACTCCAAATCTCAAGAAAGGGAATGGCAAGAAGAAGCAGAAAAAGACAAATATAGTCTGTTATGTCTGTGAAAATTTCAGCCATTATGCTCGGCAGTGTGCCCATAAAAAGATAATAATTTCTCAGTCACTAGATACTTTATATGCAAGCATTTTTTCTAAAATCTTTTCCGTTGATACTATATCTAACGAGTGAATTTTGGATTCAGGCGCAATGAAACACGTGACACAGAGTCGTTGAGGACTCGAGGAATTTCGACCTGTAGCCAAGGGACATTACAAGTTGTACATGGGGAATAACGTTGTCGAAGACGTACTAGGGATTAGCGTTTTCCATCTTCGTACGCACATAGAGCGAACAATAATCTTCCATGATACTCTTTATGCACCAGGGATGCGTTGGAATTTAATTTCAATTTTTAGATTATTATTTGATAGTTTTGATATTCGATTTTCCTGGATAAGAGTTTCTTTGAGACTGAATAACCTCATCTTTGCATGGAGAAATTTAATTTTAGATTTATTTATTTTAGACGTAGATTGTGATAATGCCTCTCTTGCTTTATCTGTTATGTTGAATAAAAATGTAGTATCTGAACCTCAAAAATGGCACGCGAGGTTATGTCATATTGGAAAGGATCGTATGACAAGACTAGTACATTCTGGTCTGTTAGACTCCTTATCTAAAGTTGATTTGCCATTTTGTGAGCATTGTGTGTCCGAGAAAACTTCGAAGAAACCATTTTTCAAAGCGGCTAGGTCCAAGGGTACACTAGATATAATCATTCAAATATCTGTAGACCCTTTAATGTACATACCAGAAATGAATGTCAATACTTTTTCATATCCATTGACGATTACTCGCGCTATGGATATATGTATCTCATCTCACACATATCTGAGGCTTTTGACTGTTTTCTTAAATATAAAGCTGAGGTAGAAAATCAGCTTAAGAAAAAGATTAAAATCCTACGATCTGATAGAGGTGACGAGTATACATCTGAAACGTTTAAGTCATATTGTGAAAACGTTGAAATTATTCGGTAGTACACAATGGCATACACTCTACAACAAAATGGGGTTGTAGAGAGAAGGAATTGAACACTATTGGACATGGTTAGATCTATGATGGCACAAGCCAATCTATCTACCACATTCTGAGGTGACGCATTATTAATAGCCGTCTACGTTCTTAATAGAGTCCCGTCTAAATTGATTCCTAAGACCCCATATGAGATGTGATCTGGGAGGATTCCTTCTCTAGCCAATCTACACCTTTAGGGATCTTTGGGATATGTTTTGTTGCCTACTCTGCATAGAGGTAAATTTGATAGTAAAACCATTGAATGTGTGTTCATAAGGTATCCTATGCATTCAAAAGGATACGTTCTAATTTATGAGGAACATAGACGATGGATTGAAATAGAATCCCGAGACGTGACCTTCGTTGAAGATAGATACCCCAGCCGAATGAAGCAAAAGGCTCCAATAGAACTTTTTGAAATACCCGATGTATCTCAGGAGAGTGGGAGTTCTGTTTCTCCAGATGATGATATAGTTCGTCAGGACAGTGGGAGGACATCTCAGCAGGCTCCTGAGTTACGTTGAAGCGAAAGAGGATTGATTTTCCGAAGATACTTCGATATTGAGGGGCAAACATTCTCTTGTGTTACGGCTGATGATGATAAACCTGATTCGTATCAGGATGCATTATTATCTTCCAATTTCATCAATTGGGTGAATGCTATGGACGAAGAGATCGCTTCCATAGAGAAGAATAAAGTCTGAAAACTTGTTGATCTGCCTTCCAATCGCAAAGGATAGATAACATATGGGTACTAAAGATTAAAAGAAAGGCAGATGGTACGGTGGACAAGTATAAAGCACGATTAGTTGCTAAAGATTTTACACAACAAGAAAGCATTGATTACAAGAAGACCTTTTTACCTGTTGTAAATTTTTTCTCAATCTGCATGATCTTGTCAATTGTCGCAAGTTTAAACTTAGAGTTATATCAGATGGATGTAAAGACCGCATTCTTAAATGGTGACTTAGATGAAGAAATATACATGTATCAGTCCATGGGTTATGTGGACAAAAAGCATCCAAAGAAAGTCTATAAGTTGTTGAAATTAATTTATGGGCTGAAGCAATCTTCAAGACAGTGGTACATGAGGTTCGACTTGGTCATCACCACTTTTGGATTCACGATAAGTGAAGAAAATCATTATGCATACATAAAACGGTCTGGAAGATCTTTTCTAATACTATCTCTATATGTAGATGATATCCTGTTAGCTGGTAATGACATGCAATTGTTGATATTGACTAAAGATTATCCATTCTCGAACTTCGAGATGAAAGACCTCGGTGAAGCCAACTTTATTCTTGGGGTAAAAATCATCAGGGATCGCCCTAAGAAATTTTTGGGTTTGTCTCAAGAAACCTATATACAAAAGATCTTACAGCGGTTCAGGATGAAAAATTCAAAAGTTGTTGAAACCCCTATGGATGAAGCTACCAAGCTAAACAGGAAATCATGTCTCCAGACTGAAGCTGAAAAATTAGCTATGTCCTCAGTACCTTACGCAAGCGCAGTAGAGAGCTTAATGTATGTTATGCTTTACACAAGACCGAATATTAGCTATGCAGTTGGCATAATCAGCCGTTATCAGAGTAACCCGGGACAGTCTCATTGGCAAGCCGTCAAACGCATATTCGGCTATCTCAGAGGAACAAAAGACCTAGTGTTATATTATGAAGGCACAACCCAGGGGCTACTACCGAAAGTGCATTACGTCCACGATATTTCATCGATCGCAAGAGGAGGGATTCCCAACATAATACTTGCATCAAGAGAGAGTTCCTTTATCCATAGTCAGTTAAGAATAACAAGACACCTGCGGAGCCCTTAAGGAAAAAGGGCGAGTGAGAATAACCAGCTCGAATAAGAGGCGAGTGACGAGGGTCAACTCGAAGATAAGGAGAGAGGTTAAAGCCAACTCATTAAATAAAAAAGCGGCAACAGCCGATTCTTTAATAAGGGTAGCAACGGTCAACTCTATAATTAGAAGAGCAACCACCGTTATTTCTTAGTAATGGAGAGTGGGAGAGCCAAATCAATGGTAAGGCAAGAACAAAGCTTGTATCTATAGCCTCCCATGAATCCAGGAAAGCCTCTTACAATGGATATCATGTAAAAATCTCAAAAGGGCCAATATTTGATGATAACAAATTAAAATGAAAACAGAGAAAAAGTAATGAAAATCTGAGGACAAATACAAAAGGCACGAAAAGGCAAGATAAAATACATCAACTTAATTAAGACAAAAGAAAAATATCATCAAGACATAAAAGGAGAAATAATTAAATGAAAGCATAAAAAGGCCTAAATTAAGTAAACACATAAAAAGGAAAAACCGTGTACATGAAGGCATGAAAAAAGGGGGTAAAACATTCAATCAAATTAGTGTAAGCCTAAAGGATAAAACCCTTACATTTGGTTGTTTGATTGTTCCCAACTATGGTCAGATATTCAAATGTTTGAAGGCGCCCTTTTAGGGATAAATCTTGTCTTAATTGGCCTGACTTGAATTGGTTAAGGAGTTTGTTAACTTCAGCTAGGTTTAATAGCTATGGAAGGACTTGATTTCGGGTTATCTGAATCGCCTTCATTGTTGAGTTTCCACTTAGAGGTTCATTCTTCCACCTCTCTCGTTGGAACGAGAGGAAGATAAAGAAGAAAGAGAATGATTAAAACAAAATCACCAACTTACCTGGCCTTTCTCTTTCGTTCTCCAGAGATTCTCCCAGCTTTTGGAGGCTGCTAGACGTCCTCTCTTCTGTTCTTCTTTCTTCCTTTCTCTCCCTCGTTTTCTTCTCTTCCTTACAGTCTTTCCTTTCTTTCCTTCCTTCGGTCATTGGACGGCACCCTATTTATAGGGTGTTGTAGTTTTTTCTAGACTATTCGAGCGGAACCCTTTTGTAGGACTGGTTTATGTGAGCCCTGTTCCTACATTGTGAAACCGCAAAGAGGTCATGCAGTCGTTTTGCATTTACAGGGAAAGACCATTCATCCTGCTCAATCCGACCACGTGGGAGTAGTCGAAATTCCCTTCTCTGATGATTTAATGGTCTGGATTGATTTCTTGATGGACGGTTTACTCGTCCATCTCACCAGAGTGTTGGGATCGCTCAGACAGACGCTCCTCTTACGCGCTGTCTATTGCACATTACAGGTAAGGTCCGTATCAGCTAGATTTGGAGGAATCCACCCCATCCATAATATTAGTGGTGAGATTCTGGTTTTGAATGCGTTGTTTTCACTTCTCTTCGATGCGGCCCGCCTGATCGATCGGGCGGCCCTACTTTGGCCATTCGGTGAGCTAGCAATTTTTATTTGACGTGTACCTGACCAAGATTATCTCTATCTTGGTCGGGATCACCTTCCGGTTCGATTGGACGGTCCGGATGGAGTTTCCGGATTGATATGGTGGCCCACTGAAGTGGTCCGCAGCTCCCTGTTGCGACAGGAGTTTCGGAATTTAAATTCTTTCGTGATTCTGCGAGTCAGTGCAGTCTGACCGCCTTTGCTGGTCCGGTACACACCAGCATACTCCCGCTGTGTACACTTTCCATGTGATGTGGAGCCCACCTTGACGGTTTAGGGAAATCCGCTCCATCCATCCGGTTCCCCACCTAATCCTAAGGGGTTAAGACTAAAATGGAGGTATATCCAAAAGTCATGTGGTCCAAATCGATGGTTGCTAACTGATCTTACTCATCGGGTTACTTTTGCAATGCTCTAGGGATCAAAGTTTGAAGTGTACGGTTAATATGTGATATAAAATGCATGGTGTAGAATTCCGCTTCCAACGGATGGTGGTAACCTTGTGATTTAGAATTACGGGATCAATGTCAATGGCATTAGTGCCAATCTACTAATTTTTGCACATCATCGAGTTAGTGGTTATGATTCTAAGTTGTTCCTATAAAAGAACCTATGTCCAGGTCCTTATAGATGGTGGATCGTACTTTGGTTTAGTTTAAGGAAATCTACGAGTACTAATTCATGTGTCTAGTGGTTAGATGACTTGGTTTATGGATGGAGGTCATTTCCAAATGGTTAAGTTAGTGTAGACCAAGGGTGTAAGGTTAGAATAGTTGGATTCATGTCACTAACACGTACATGTTACCGTGTATCTTACGGTATGCATGCGAACTTTTGATACTCGAGTATCAGAAACTCAGGGCGTTACAGTGGGGCCCACCATTATATTTATTATAATATTATATTATATTATATATACATCTCACACTGTCTAGGAGGCTAGACAGTGTGGATCAATCACACATCAGGGTGGTCTACACACGTATCATCCAGATGGATGGTAAAATACATAAATCAAGGTGGGGCCTCACACATGTGGATGCTGGCCCCACGTCTATGTATATGGATGGATGGTTTGGATATATCGCATACCACATGTCAGATCCACAAAACTCTGATGTTAACACAATAGCTATTTTGTTGCTCCTCCACAGATGGACGGCTAGATATAACACATGCTTCATGATCAAGGTGGGGTCCACGTAGGTGGACGGTATTGATGCAACACAACACCCAAGGTCAGACCCTCTTACTGACGTCAATGGGCAGCATCAAGCTGTTGGCCGTCTAACAGATGGACGGCCTAGATATAGAGTACTTGCATGAGGTGGGTCCAAACAGCTTGTATGGATCAAGTGGGCCACACCCATCACAAGAGAGAGAGAGAGAGAGAGAGAGAGAGAGAGAGAGAGAAAGAGAGACGATAAGATAGAAGGACCCCACCACTATGGGCCCCTCTTTGCTTACAACACATACATGAAAATGGGTCCCATCACAAGTGGGTCTTACATCAAAAATCAAGATCTTACGCTATGATCACCCACCGATTCTAATTTTGATAGAGGATGATGGAGATTGAAGGGTGGAGATGAGAGATTAGGAGCGGTAAGAAGTGGGTCACACCATAGCTTCTCCATGAGAAGCTTGGATGTCCTCACCTTGGGAGTTGGTTGGGAGATGGACTTGAGAGAGAGAGAGAGAGAGAGAGAGAGAGAGAGAGAGAGAGAGAGAGAGAGAGAGAGAGAGAGAGAGGTGATTTAAGAGTGATGGATGATGGGTGATAGGTGGTATGGGTTGTGTAAGAGAGAGTTGACTTGAAGAATGGCTTGTATACTTGGAGATGGGGTGGAGTGATGGGTTGTACTTTGATTGATTGATGTGATGGGTTGTAGAGATTTTATTAAACATTTTCTTTGAAATAAACGTGGGCCCACAACTCTTGGCCTGGGTATCTCATCAGTGCCCAAGACGCGGCGTTAGAACCGTGGCGACGGCACGGTTGCAAGAGTACAAGTCTCAGGTCGAGTCGACTCAGTTATATGGGATGTGACTTAGGGTCACGTAAAAATGTCGATTATAGGCCGTGGGTTGCTAGAATTCGTCCGGGAGGACCACGAGAGTCTACAGAATGGTACGGACTAGGGTACGAGCCTTACATCTTGTGATTGATTAGCTCTTATTATGTTTAATATTTTGATTTTAAAGACATCGTGAAATAAGGGTGTCCTGCCTAAATCTTTTTGGTGATAGTTGTCTTACGAACTATTTGATATAAAGAATTCAATACTCTAAGAAATTGAGTATAATTATTTTATTATTTCACATTGTATCGAAATATTTATCATTGTCCTATTCAGCGCCCCCCCCCCCCCCCCTCCCCCCAAGACATTTTTTAACGACTCTAAAATTTCGTACAAAAACCCGAGTACCACCTCGAGCAGAAATCACTTAGGATTAATTCCCTTAGAAATTGAACGTAAGTTAACTAATGCTAAGTTAGACTAGCTGTAAAATTACACTGTTCACTTTAAATACGTTCTACAAGACCTAAAACCTATAGAATTTTTAACGCTATGTTATCCTGAAATTTAGAATCCAACTCTAAACCCAGTTGCTCTCGGGAGCACTTTGAAACTTCGTATCGGACCTAGACCACACGTCGAAAGTCCGATAGTGATAAACTTAGACGATTATGACCGCACAGTTGGACTTAAAAATCACCTCAAAAATCGCATTCAAACGATGTCCTGAGATTGTTTCCTTGAGTCTGGGGTGAAGAGAGTGAGAAAGTGAAGATTTTTAAGAAAATAATTATAAATTTAAATAATCTGGGTCGTGTCGCTTACGCGTCATTTATAAGCATTCAGACCATCAGAATCTGACCCAAATACAACCTCGGATCAGGGATGATGGCCCACTCATGTCAGTATACTTGTAGTCCTGATCGAGTTTCGGTGACCGCTGAACTGAAACTGATCCGCCACGGTTGATTTGGAAATTCGATCGAATTAAAAACTTAACTTGATAAAGATCCAGCATCTATGAGCTTAAGTCCGACCGCATCCAGTAAGAAGACCTCGAAAAGTGCTCCGTTGAGACAAAACGGATCTACTTTGACTATAACATAAGTATACCTTGTCCCTGGGTCTAATTTAGTGAGTTTTTAGCCTATATAAGGACCTTAAACCCTCTCTCTTTCCTCACATACGAATTTGAGAGAAACCCTAAGAGAGAGAAGAGAGAAAAGATAGAGATAATGTGAGAGTTGTGGGAGAAAGTTCCTGTTACTCTACCCTGCTATCATACGTACTTAACCATCCCGATCTAATCGCTATTCCGGCGATTCTGACTTCATTTTTAGGTAAGAAAACCCTAACCCTAAGCTGTTTTAGGGTTTCTATTGGTACAAGTAGCTAAGTAGTTGACTTACCTTGTATTATAGGTCATCATATCGACGTTGACGAAAGCGTAGAGTTTTTATTCAATTTATTACACTTCTACGGCATAAGGTGCGGATTTTAGACGTATAGGTTAAGGTTTTCAAGGCTTTCAATGTTAGTTAATGATTTATTACTGACATGGATGTTATTTCACATGTCTAACGTGTTGTTTGTTTTACTTTACGAATACGTATGGAAAATTTATAGTATTGTGTATTCTATGTATTTGTTGGAATACCTGTATACGTATAGAATTTGGATTTGTATTTAACATAATTATTTACCATGAATATATGCTTGTTACATGTGTGACAACTCCTTAGCGAAAGGACTTGCCCTAAATCACGTCACGGTCAATATACGCTATATATGTTAAAGTGTGTAGCCCACTTATTTGTGAAAATGTTTAAATGAATATGGAACCCGGATTCATGCATGCCATGATTACCCGTCGTGGGTATATGCAAGTGGTATATGGGGAAACTCCCTAGTGAAAGGATTTGGCCTAATACATGTATAATCAACGTACACATGTATGATAAAATATGTATTCTAAGTATTTGTGGAAATGTCTGAATGAGCATGTTGTTTCTATGAAATACTTTGTATGAGGGTCGAGATGTAAATCTCGGCTACCTTATTTATGTGTATGATTTCCTCCAGGTACGTTTACATCATGAGGTCTGCTTATTTATGAAATGAATGTGTATGGAATCATGTTTGTGATGCACTTCTCAACATGCTCATGTTTGAAATGATTGATTTATCTATTCATTACAATTTTTACTGTTTCTTATGATTACTTGTTGAAAATGGATGAGATTGAGACTATAATATAGTCCAGGCAATCGGCAATCGACCCTGAGTTCGTGGCTGAGATTCATTTGCCACGTAGGACATGTTTGACGAACCCGAGTCATACGTTGGTCGTCGGTAGTGGTTAGGCCACATGCAGTGCTTACGCATTTTATGTCAATTGATTCGATGTGCGCTCGTACTAGTCGAGCTCGTCAAGTAACCCGATCTGTCTATTGTATGTTCACCATGTATGGACGCTATTGGTTGAACCTAGGGTATTGAACTTACCAGTGATAACCCTGATAACCGTGGTACCTTAATCCATTAAGACTTATGAGCTGAGCATGGTGGTATGGGACGCTGTGGTCAAGCTGTCGGCCTATGCTGGGGCCACGAGCCTCACCGTAGTGACCAGTGAGCAACCCAGACTCGTGAGCTGAATATGGTGGTATGGGACACTATATTCGAGCTGTCGGCCTACATTGATTGGTGATGGAAGAGTGGTGTAACGATTGCGTGTAACAGCCCTGACAGCCCTTGCAGTGACCTCGAGCGTACTCTGAGTCTACGAGGAGGCGATGACCCTTCCGTAGCAACAAGAGTACAAACTAGGCTTGTATTGATTTGGTGATGAGGGAGTGGTGTAATGATTTCGTGTAACAGCCCTGGCAGCCCTTGCAGCGACCTAGAATCGTAACATCGTATGAGATTAAATAGGAGTGATGACCCTAGACAGGATCCTTGTTGGGAATGATATAAGGGAAGTACCTTAGTTTCTCAATCCTGCTGAAAGAAAGGATTAATAACAACTCGGTAATCATGTTCATACCGCACTGCATGTGCCTGGAAGATGTGGAGCACTGAGTGATAAAAGCATGCCGCGAACGTGAGATGATGTCGCATGAGGAAGTATGTAGGCAAGGGCATGCATCATTATTGCATCTCATCCTTGCATTAACAAGAGTAGCTAGGAATGTTTGACTGTACTACCTTATCGTTACTGCTTAACTGAATTGATAACATGTTAACCTTTGCTCTATGATTCCATTGAATTGATCACTCACTCCCACGTTACGGGATGGTGCTTTAAACACCAACCAGACTCTGTCTTAGGTGCAGATGGCGAGACGATTCAGGAGTCGGATCCGGACTATTACGAGGACCAGGACGAGTTCTCGTACATGCAGTTCTCTGACGGTTTCGCATAGGCAGCCTGGATTGATGGGGTTTTGATAGTTGGACTATCCTTTGTCATTTTGATTTTTGATTTGATGTATGTATATGGTGACTCAGAGACGTATTCATACTTTGGAGACATATCGAAATTATTTTATTTTACATACAGTAATGTGCATCTTTCAGTCTTCCACTTGTATTTTATCAATAGATCTAGAGTATGAATTACTGTCTTGGTATAATCTCACTCATGTTTAATACACTAACTTAGACAACATTTAATCATCATTATTTATGTTGTGTAAATGATATTTTGGAACTCGAGAGTTGAGTTGCTACTCAACTCCCGATTTTTAGGGCGTTACACATTTGTAGCTCCTCCTTTCAGTATTCTAGGAATAGTAATAATCAAGTAGTGGTAGTTCTTGGCTTTAGTCTTTAGTTATAATCCAAATCTACGCTCATACGTTGGATTTGTCCTTTTTCTTTCAAAAGATGCATTTTTATTGTCACTCCTAGTGATCGATTGTGAGTTTTACATTTTTTTTAATTGCACTGGTATCCTAAAAAGTCCTTTCTTATGGAAGGAACAAAGCAACCCATCTTCAAAGGAAGAACCCTACCCTCTGATTATCGCTAAATCATTATAAAATTATGCAAGTGGCTGAGAAAACGATCGATCTTCTTAGAATCTAGTCATATGCATTCATATTAAACATATCTACTTATTTTGCCACTTGAGGTCAAATTTGATGGGTTTAAATCGAGACACTTTATCGATTATACCATGCCCAGAAACATTACATGTGACAGGAAATAAATCGAGCACCAATAACAAATTAAGGTGGAACTCACTGTAGGAAACTGTGGTTGTTTACCATAAAAACTTTTTGTGAGACATAAAAGTATTATATAAAGCTAATATTTGTTTTTTCCATTCATCCAGGTCTGTTTGTTCTTATTAATAGGTTGAATGGTAAAAACCATTATGGTGGACCATTGGAAGTTTCTAATTAATAAAATGATGTGTGTTCAATGGACATTTTTCATGTGGTGTGGTCGACCTAAAGTTTGTATCTTCTTCATTTTTTGGAACAACCCTAAAATAAGCTGGAAAAACATATGGAGATCATGGATATACAATGCATGCATCGAGGTGGGTACTGCAGTTAGGGTCATAACCACGTAAGGTCACACCTAAGTGGTGCTCCAGTTTCCTGTTCCATTTAGGACATGAACTAAAAAATTAGGCTGATCTAAGACACAGTGGGAAACGAAATGCCTTTCGTAATGTTTATGTTCGGGAAATTCAACTAAATACAAGGCTACATTTGTGATTGAGTGCTTATATTTGGTTTACGTGTGCAATTAAGAAGTGTAAGCATGCAAGAGTCGTACTATACTCAATGTTTGATTGAATGTCAGTGCCCCAGCGCTCTGGATTATGAAATCCGATTGTCATTCCAACCTACGGTTGTAAAAGCGACCAGGAAATTTGCGAAAGGGTAGGGGTTAGTCCATCATGATGGATTCTTTTTTCCTTATATTAAGAACTTTTCTTTCACCACTAACGGTAGCTAATGTATTTCTTAAAAGAACAACGATGAACATATAAACTAAAAAGACTAAAGCAATGCCGATTTTCTTAATATGTAGATATGGCTATATAAATGACTGCGCGTGCCTATCGCAGTGCATGCCTAGTTCATGGTTTGTTTGTTACTATGTGGTTCCCAATGGCGGGAAATGGATGTTTTTAGAGATGCTTGGTTTCCTTGGTTGTGTAATACCTTTTCAAGGTCGACAGAATGGTACGTTTGAATATTTCGAGTATTTGGGAGTCATTATTAGCCAAAATAAGGCTTCAAAATCCACAGTTAGTTAGAGACTGTGGAATTTCTTAAAGAGAGAGAAGTTTAAAGAATTCTTGACTCGAGTGACTCTTAAGTTGATTTAAGTCATGGATTCTATGTGAGATGCCCGATTACGAAAAGGAAAGGGTTAAGCACCTTTTCTCGCCCGTGTAATGCACAGTCTCTACTTTGCTGGGCTATACCATTTTTAAGGGGATTCATGGGACTACCGATAAATTATGTAATTACATAATAGTGTATTAACATATATGACCTAGTTAAGCGAGAAATTAAAGAGATTAAGATAAAAGTGCTAGTAAAATAAAATGAAAGCAAGAAAAGGGCAAGTGGGTGCAGGTATGTAGCGGATGTACAGGAGGGAACCGAGCTTAATACAAGATGTGAGAAGGAAGGGGGAAAATCAGACACCATTTTGTTAGTGCAATGATTTTGGCGCCCTGCTTATCAATCAAATGAGTCCTTGTATCACATAGTCGATTGAGCCCTTGGGAAGTTAAGACTGAAGACACGAACGAAGATAGAGCATCAGGGAGCGAAGAACAGGTAAAATATTTGCCTTGATGACCCTAACCCTTGACCCAAATCAACTCATATACCTCTAGATGATCTTTACCTAATAGAAATACCTAATTTATCATCCCTTAGCCTTAGAAAATCAAGTGAAACATGATATATAAGGCAAAAAGAGGTGTGAATCTGCTGTGAAATTAAATGCTCAAAACAACAGTTTTTTATGAGCTACCATCGAAGGGAATTCGATGGCATTGAGCTACCATCGAAGGGCATTCGATGGCATCGAAGGACCCCTCAATAGCATCGATCGAGAGTCAGAACTGTCCAGCAAGAAAATGATATTTGTTCTGATTTTCTCAATGGCATCGAGGCCACTTTGATGACATCGAAGGTTAGTTCAATGGCATCAAAGGCCCACTCGATGACATCGATCAAAAGTCAGAATTGTCCAACAAGAAAATAAAATTTATTCTAATTTTCTCGATAGCATCAAGGCTACCTTCGATGGCATCAAAGGTCAAGTTCGATGGCATCGAAGGACCATCACTCTTATGAGGATTTCAACCTCCACCTTAAAAATGTGCTTGAAATCTTTTAGTTTCTTGATATTAGACTTAAGCTATCTTAACATATCATTATTTAAATCCTCTAGTAAATCCATCTAAGTGAATGCTCTAGGAAATACAATTGCCCATTAGTTGTAGGAGATTCAATTAACCTCACATGACCTTGGTCATCTCAAAGGAGCATCATATGAAAGGTGTTTGATCATGGAGTTGAGGCATTAACAAAGCAGCGGCATTGAGGAGCTAATTAAAGCACGGGAGAGTGATAATCAAGCAACCTAAGAAGGAGCTATAAAAATGGCTTAATTCGACAAGTAAGTTGTCAAATTTAGGAGTATATTTACTCTCTTTTCTTATATAATATTGAGGGTAAGAGTTTGTAATCTAAACTCAACCTAGGTTCTTATGTTGGACCTTAGATTTTGTGTAAGGTTTAAATCATAAGTTCTTGTATAAGACCTTGGCTCTTTTGTAGGGCCTAAATTAAATCCTTGTGTGGGTCACCTAACACAAGTGCTTATGTATCAGTCTCCATGGGAGCCTCTAGCGGGAGTAAACGTAAGGCCTTAGTATAGGATTGAGGTCATTGGTTAGCCTAAGGAAAATCAATTAAAGTCTTCTGCGAGAGCCTCTGGTGAGAGTGTACATATTGGGTTCTTATGTAGGATCTTGCCTCTTGTGTAGGGTCTAAATCTTTGGATTCTTGTGTAGGACCTTAGCTCTTGTGTAAGGCCTAAATTTTATGGTCCTTGTGTAGGGTTGTAAAGCTAAGAGGTTAACCTAATTTTAAACATCCAATAGTGAAATCCGATATACTTATAGGTTGAGTGCGTCTGCCAGGAGTGGAGTAGGCAAGTAGTCGAACCACTGTATATAATTGTGTTTAGGATTGTTATTCGCACTCTTGTTTAATTATGCTTGTATGTTGATTAATTAATTATATGCATGCGTGATTAGATGAATGTCTAATATGGATAATTAACTCATCCCACACACACATACACTATCATGATATAAACTAGTTGGTTATTTATAAATCATTTATAGTCTATGTGATTGGATTGTTTATTGGCTTGGAAGTCTTAAGAGTTCAATTGTCTTGCTTAGTTTAATTGGTAATTAGTTTAAGTTAGGTAATTTAGTTTTAAAAATACATAATTTTTAAATAGATCATAATCACTCCCTTCGAGGACATAGCCTTCATTCTTTGGCTCCGCTAAGCTTCCGCACGTATAGCCGTGGTAATCCAATTACTCTATAGGCACAATTTCACCTTTTATTTATAAAGAGTAGTTAGACGTCCTAAGTTCTAACCTTGCTCGTTGGCTGTGGCTTTATTTTGGTATTTGAATTATCAATTGAAAGAAATATAAACAAAATAGAGACAGGGAGTGGCTCTTGATAGAGACAGTTGAAACAGATTGAGAAAAAGAATGAAAATTTGCAGCAAGTTTTTTGTAGAGTTTTCCCTTTGGCCTTTGCTATTGCTACTTCAAAAAAACTTTTCTATTTTTTTTGTCCTGTCTCCTTTTTTTCACTGCAAGGATCCCTTTAAATAACTGTTGAGAGTAAACCCATCGGCTGATTTTATTTTAACTTTAGAGGAAAGTGATCAACTAGGAATCGACGAACCCACGGTAGAGTAGCTCAGCATCGTCAGGTGTTGCAATTGGGGCGTTTAAGCATAATAGAACTTTGAACCGGACACCGCATGTAACCTGCCATAGGGTGATCGGTTCCCACATGACCCGATTTTGCAAAGGTTTTATGAAACTTGGTGGTGCGAAAATCAATATTTGGAATTATTTCTTACTCTGCTGGTAGTAGATGGGTCATACACACCTTCAAGTCTACCTTCTTACGTGTGCTGGCAGTGATCAATCTACTCCAACGAGTGTGCCCCAGGGTGTCTTTAGCTATATAAGCACTTTACTTAGGCCTCGATAGAAGTTGACGATGAGGGTTTCACTCTATTATAGAGGGGTGTCAACAAATGCCACTCTTTGGTAGAAGTTGAAGTACAAACAGATGGCAAAGTAATTGTACACCCCACCTTTAGATTAGATGAATAGGTGATCAGGACTTTTCCTTACTAGGGTGTCATAATCAAAAAGCTTGCTTAATTAAAAGCTCAACTTGGATATCTCATGAGGGTTGGGAAAAACATTGTAATTTGTTCCTCTGCATTTTGTAGCTTTCAGGGGCATCAAATATCAACTATTTTGCACCGCGATCGGCGTGTACATCGAAGAAGACTACAAGTCTAGATTGTGATTGGTTGGAGCCCCTATGCTTCTTATAGCCTTACGAGGATAGCACACTTTCGATCTAGAAATGTAGTTTTCAATGTTGTACGATCCCCTTCGATTGCTTGAAGGCCTATCATTTGTAATGGGTAGTTGCATTTGCGTTTTGCAGCTTTACAAATCTCCCGTATTACAATGTGGTAGTCTTACAAGCATCCTGAACTAGAGTTGTCTAGGTTATTCTTTAGCCATTTGAGGTTTTGAATTTTTCCCTTAGGTTGCAAAAAATCTTTTTGCAAATGGAGGTGTAGTTATGTTAATGCAAATATAATTATTCCATATTCCAAGATGATCGGATTGACACTGAGAGTTCAAGTCAGCCACCCATATTTTGGATAAGATCTTGGAGAAGACTGATGAGTCAGAGAAAACTAAAATCAATTACCAATATTGCTTTGGTAGAGAAAACCAAAATCAATTATCAATGTTGCTTTGGTACCACCAGAAAGTATGGGAGACTGCCAGTGCCTTGGATGTCGCACACGTTGGTGCCTGAAGATTTTGATTTTTTCATTTTTTTTAGAAGAATACCCCCTTATAGAAAGAACATTGTGACATGGGATTCTATTGTTAAATATTTTGAAAGGATTTTCTAAGCCATTTACTTAGAAAACAACCACCTAATCTCGCAGGTGGGTGTCATCAGACAGTTTTTTATTTGGACCTGAAGACACCTTACCTGTTGTTGTCCTACACATGCACAAGTCTTTATTGTCCTACACATGCACAAATCCGATCTCAACCGTTCAAGTTCGAATCAAAACAATCCAGACGTGGTATGACGGATCAGATCCATTCAAATCCATTGACCATATTCGATCTTAAAAACATTTTGAAACTCATATGACGAATCAGATTTGCTCAAATCCATTAATTGTTTGGATTGGGATTTAGATTGTTAAGATCAAATTTGATCTACAGACTGAACGAATTCGATCTGTCACACGGTGTCCAAATTATTCCTATTAGAATTTGGACGATCAAGATCAAATTTGATGAATGTGGTTGGATGAATATGATCCATCATATTGTGTTTAAATTGTTCCAGTCAAGATCGAATTTAGTCAATAGATTTGAACTGATCTGATCTGTCATACGACATTCTAATTAATCGAAATGGAACTCAGATTGTCGAGATCGGATTTGGTTGATGGATTTGAGTCGATCTGATCCATCATATGGTGTCCATATTATTCTGATTGAACTTGAACGGTCAATATCAGACTTGATAAATGGATTTGAGTATATTTGATCCAGCATACAGCGTCCAAATTGTTTCAATCGGAACTTGGATGGTCAAGATTAGATTTGGTTGATAGATTTGAACAGATCTGATCCATCATACAAAATCCAAATTGTTCCGATTGGAACTAGGATGGTCAAGATAGGATTTGTTCGATGGATTTGAACGGATCGGATCTGTCATATGGAGTCCAGATTGTTTCGATCAAAACATGGACGATCAAGATTGGATTTGGTCAATTTGAACGGATATGATCCATCATCGATGTCCAAATTGTTCCAATGGAAACTTGGATGGTCAATATCAGATTTGGTCGATGGATTTGAATGGATCTAATCCATCATATGTCGTCCAAATTATTCCAATTGAAACTCAGACGGTCAAGATCGAATGATCTCACATATCACGGTTATAACAAACAAGGGCAGTATGTGGAAGCTTACTTAGTGCATCTGATGTGGGTTCCGCTTGTTAATCTGTTGTAGGCCCACCGGGGCATATGATGTGGCCCCCACTTGTCAATTAGTGGGTCCGCACGTGAGTTGAGAGGGAATTTGTACGTATATCGAGGAGTCAAAGCATTGTTTAATGGTGCGTTGAAGGCAATGGGAGTCGGGGCAACAACCACCATTAAGGCATTAATGATGGCGCCATAACGGCCATGGCGTGGTCGGCTTTGGCATAGCCGGCCATGTGCTGGCCATCTTTGTACACAGTCGACTTTTAAAGGGTCATGCACCCCCCTCTCCTCTCCAGGTCTTCGTTGCTTCTTTGCCCATATCTTGCTGCTCTCGGCATTCCTTTTTGTCTTTTGTTGTCTCGCCTTAGTTTGGTATAAAGGTGTAATGTTTAGCAAAGAGATTATCTGCTTGATACAAGCAGATTTTTCCTGTTTTCCTTCAAAGTTAATTACTTTTCAACAAATAGTACTTTTTTCCTATTTCTGCTAAGCAAAGGATCCGGATTCAATTTTTTAGTGTAAAAATCGGACTTTAGCTGTTTTGAGTTACGTGATGTATTTCTTGCGTATGATTACTTGTATTCATGGTTGTCTTTTTCATTGGATAGGTTTTCCATTTTGTATGGATCTGATATTCCATGATCCATTCATTGGAGAAGCTTGTCTTGAGGTGGATAGGACTATTAGATAGGCTTTCTTTGATGATCCAACCGTTGGCTGGAAATAACTTTTCTATTATTTTGGTCGGCTATGTGTCCTTTTTTTTTGAATTATTATGAGGAACCCTTTAAATAGCCACTATGGGTAAGCCTAGAAGCTGATCTTATCTTAACTTTATAGGAAAGTAAGCGAGGAATAGACAAACCCACCACAAAGTAGCTTAGCATTGCAAGTTTCCACCGCATGACTGGCTATGCGTGTAACCAGCAATAGGGTAGCTGGTTATGTGTAGTACCAACCATAGGGTGGCCAGTTCCACGTGACCCGATTTTGCAAAACCAGTGCTGCGGAAAAGGGATATTTGGAATTGTTTCCTGCTCTCTTGGTAGTAGATCGGTCATGCACAGCTAGCGGTGGGCATCGAGTCGGACCGGATTGGGTCCAATTTGACTTGCTTTGAAATTTTCAATGCAAACTCAATCGACTGGAACCAAGTCAGGTTCTCTGACTCGATCCAATCTATTATACCGGTGGCCTAACCTGAACCGATTCCGACTAGGTCAGGAAACCAAGTCGTATCAGGTTGGGTATAGTTGGGATTGAATTTTATGTTTTAATTTTTATTTTAAAATTTTTTAATAATTTTCATTGTTAAAAAATTCGTAGAGCCCACCATAATGCTTATTTTCCACCTAATTTGTTAATAAGGTCACAACTACATGGATGAAGAGGAAAAACAAATTTCATATTGATCCGAAACTCCTGTGACCCCTAAAAGAGTTTCAATGGCAGACGTTCAACCCCCCCACTGCTTTTTGCAGTGTGGTCCACTTGGTCTTTAGATCTGTCTTATTTTTCGGCTCAAGCATTAAGACAAGCTCACCAAATGGATGGACGATTTGGATATAACACATACCTCATGATGGGACCCACAAAACTTACTGACTTCAACTGCTAGCCCGGTGCGTGGTAAACCTGCCAATCCACTTCCTTTTCTTCGGACGCGAGTTTCCTAAAAAAGCCTTTGGTGGAAAGTTCCTGCGCAAGGATGCTATGTGGGGTCCAATTCAATGTGCATGAGAAATCCATTCTGTCCATCTGTTTTGCAAGTTTATTTTAGAACGTGCCACCAAAAATTAGATGGATAAAAAAACTCAACTGGGCCACACAAGAATAAATAGTGGGAATTCAGCTAGCATCGTTGAAGCATTCCTATGGCCATAAAAGTTTTGTACCATTCTATCTTTCTGGTTTTTCCACTTCATCCCATTGGGAATGGCCTTATAAATGGATTAGATAGCATATAAACATTAAGGTGGATCCTAGGAAAGTTTTAACGATAGGAATTTCTTTCCCAATTTTTCCTCTCGTGTGACCCACTTTATTTTTGTATCCTTCTCATTTTTGGTGACACGTCCTTAAATGAGTTCGCAAAATAGATGGACAGAATGGATTTCTCACATATATTGAAGTGGGCCCCACCCATCTACATCCCTTTTCTTGTGTCGGAGCTCGGTGCTCGATGCACCTTAAGCCCTGCCACCTGCCACCTGCTAATGGTTGGTGGTCAGTGCTCTATGGACCCCACCAGGATGTATTTATTTCATCCATGACGTCCATCTATTTTTCTAGATCATTTTATAGTATTAAACCAAAAATGAGGTATATCCTAATCTCAAGTGGACAACATTAAAGGAAACAATGTTGAATGAACATTGTGCGGATCAAATCGAATCAGATCGGTTCAGATTGGCAACTGATCCGAATTCGACTCGATGTATGGTTGGATCTAAGTGGGTCTACTCAATCTAACCCAATCCTGGCCTTCGGTTCGGTTCGGATCGGATCAGGTCAGATTCTGCCTAGCTCTATGCACAGCTTAAGGTTTGCCTTGTTACGTGTATTAGCATTGGACGATCTACTCATATGAGTGTGCTTGGGAGTGTCCTTAGTCATATAAGCTCTTTACTTGGTCCTTGATAGAAGTCGATGATTAGGGTTTCACTCTATTTATAGTGGAGTGTCTATATACTCATTACAATTGACAGAGTAAAAACTAGAGAAAATAAGAAAGATAAATACCTAATTTGTTTGTGTGAACAAACAATTCAAGTAGATGGTTAGCTGTATATGACCAGGATGATGATTGCCAAAGTCTGAGCTTGGTTAATTGGGATCTAATAACGTGAGGTTGTGGATGTTTATACTAATTATATGGTACTGTAGCAATGGTGTTGGACATTAACGAGCTATGCTAAGACTGGTTATGTTAGGATAAATATAAAAAGAAGATAGATTGTGTTTGGCGTGAACCTTGAGCTATTTATTGTATGCCCCTTTTATAAGTTATGCAGGCAATAAAACTCTCATTGGGTTTCCTCTATGGTCCAAGATCCTTTGTATATAAGAGTCTCGTAAATCTAAATAGTTGATTTTCAAATATCCATTTTTATATAGATAGTCCCTATTGGAAACCTTCAGGACGACATTAGATCTAAAAATAGCTTGTTTAGAGTTATCTCTACCTTTTATCCTTTCTTATCGTGGAACAAGTGGGACCAGATCCACCAAATTCAGATCTCCCATTCTTTTGAGTTCGATTTAATCTAATACAGGTCCAATCCATTGATACTCATCCTTTCAAATATTGGTTTGACCTTCGGATGTTCGAAATCTTCATAATTTCCGCAAGAGATCTAAACTCTGGGCAGATCTCCCATTTTAGAAGAATTACAAGAGACAACCTTATAGAGTACATTATATCAAGATCCGTGATATGATACTCATTTCGATAAGTCTTTATAGAGTGCTAAGTATGTTGTCTCATTCAAGTGGCACATACATGACCGCCACGTGTTATTCGGTGTTTTGATCCCCTAAATACCTCAAATCTACAAGGAAAATAAGAAAATAAAAATAATTCTAGAAATTTGTAATAAATTTATTGATATTAAAAAACAAGCTTACTATTTATTGAAACTTCTTCTAGGGTTTATCTTACTATTTAAGATGCCGTAAGCTTGTTTTTTAATATCAATAAATTTGTAATAAATTTATTGATATTAAAAAACAAGCTTACGGCATCTTAAATAGTAAGATAAACCCTAGAAGAAGTTTCGGAGGCATACTATCACTAAAACTCCTGGAAATCGTGACTTACTATAAATAGTAAACTTATTATTTATAGGTGGTCATGATTTTTACTAGACATCATGGTTTTCGACCAAAAATAGTAAGTATCCTATTTGGCTTAACCATGCTATTCTCCTAATATTTTTAAGAACTTTTCATGATGGTCACAACTCCTAAAGCCCAATGGATGAAGAGTTACTGTCAAACTAAAACTTACTATAAATGGTAAAAACAAAATTAAAATGGAAATTCGACCGTTGATTTATGAAATCTCGCAAAATTTGGCATGGGCAATCCGACATAGCAGGGTTGGGTGGCTAAAGTAGCCCATCCTATCCCAAAATCATATATGGTATCGTTAGATAACTTATCCCGTTTGTGAGATACACCCGTTTTAAAGTTCTAATGGTCCAGATCACTTTTACCTCTGATCAGGCCTTTTCTGATCTATATTGGCTATAAAATTATACACAACCCGCTCTACATAATAAGGTTTTGACTGTTAGAATTCCATCCCCATTCTTTCTCGTTGCATGGTCTATTTGAGTTTTGGTTTTGGTTGTTAGAATTCCAGCCATATCTTTCTTGTTTTCTTGTTTTCTTGTTTTTTAGATCATATCCTAACATTAGCTGGGGAAGCTGATGGACAGTTTTTTTTTTTTCTTTTTCTTTTTTAGGTCGTGTCCTAACATTAATATTAACCGGAGAAGCTGATGGACGGGGCGGGATTTTCACAGACATCTCACAGAAACATGTACCTCCCGGGGGCAGGAACTTCCATGCGTAGCGTACACAAAAAATGAAAAAAAAAAAGCCGCCTGCCACGTGGGAATGACACTGTAAGATGGACTTTTTATTTATTACGTTTATAAATACTCGAGATTTCAGATCCGACAAGACAACCGATGCCTGTGATTGGGCAACCCGTGGATTGTTGTGTCCCTTTGTGGGCACCTGTGCTCGAGCGCGGATTCAATCGGGTCGATCGTGGGGCCTACCTTGATGCATGTGATTGTACATCCACGCCGTACGTCCGTTTTTCCAGCTGATTTTAGATTATGCATCCAAAATTAAAGTATATCCACATCTCAAGTAGACCACACCAAAGGAAACATCTAGCGGTGATTGACCCTTAAAAACTTCTTGATTTCCCTCTTATCAACGGGCGGGATGGAAAATAAAGGTTACTCTGGGATTAGGAAGCTACCAATGGTACTCAAATTACCACTGTTTCTTAGGGCGTGCTTGGCTCATGGCATTGGGAAGAATGAAGTGGGATGGGATTATATAAAACATAGCTATTATACATTGCAGGGGTTGTCCCCTGATACAAGGGATAAAGTTAATTTCATGTTTGTTGTACGGTAGTACATTAATGGATATATCCAGGATCATTTGAAATTATTGGAAAAAACATATATATTTTATATTTTAACTGTTTGTTTGTTTTGTAACCTCATTTGATGACGTGCGCCTAAAAAAGAGACAGTTTCAAAACTTATGTAACCTCAAAAAAAGCTTTCAACAGTAGGTATTCAATCCTCATTGTATTTTTATGATGGGACTACTTGAGCTTTAGATCTATCTAATTTTTTATCCCATGCTCTAAAGTCATCTTGTAATATGGATAGACGATGTGGATATAGCCCATGCATCATGACGGAACCTACACAACATACTCGCATTGAGTGGAATTAACACAGGATCCAATGCAATTCCATCTAATATAATTCCAAGCTATTCCATTCTTCTCAAACAGTGAGAGAAATGGGCACAGGAGCAATGCAATTCGGTCCCACCTAATCCCATCTAATAACAATCGCCAAACGCCCCCTTATGGTGTGTTCCACCCGAGATTTGAATCTGCTTCACTTTCGAGCCTAAAGTCTTAAAATGAGATGGAAAAATAGATGGAAGGCGTGGGCCCCACAGTCTCAACCTAACCGAACCGGCCATCCAAGATTCTAAGAAGGCAGGAAAATCTAGCGACCAATAATTGAACGTGGACACTTTTTGTATTTTTCTTTTTAACCGTTCATCAGTAGGCCACAAATCGAAAGAGAAAGGTTAAAGACTTAAAAATTTGGGAAGAATTTGAAGACCGGTCCATCCAAGACAGGAACCAATAAACCAATGGTTTGGATTACCAAACAGTGGGCCCCACTTTCAGAAACCTTAAACCATTGTATACTGTATAGAGATGGGGGTAACATATAATATAATATTATCTTTCTTTTTTTAGGACTGGGCCATGTTTGGGGGACAATGGTCAAAAAGTAAAAAGCTTCTCAGAAGCTGCAATGGCCAGAGAATTCAAAGGCTTCTAGATGAAAACGAATATCTGCCTTTGAAAAGTTGCATCTAGAAGGATTGGGTGGTGATCGACTGCTACAGATGTTATTCTTTGGCCATGCAAACGACCTAGATGACCAGAGCACATGTACCGTGACGTGGATTGCACAGACGTTCCTGTAGTCGAAAGCTGTGTGGGGCCACAGATGTTCGTGACAAATCTACTTTGTCCATCAGTTTTGTATGACGATAGTAGAACAACCACCTAAAAATCAGGCAGATCTAAGACTCATTTGGACCACACCAAGAGAAAGAGTGGGAACGGAAAGTGTCCACTGTTGAAACCTCCCTGGAGCCGACCGCCAACCGCTATGTTTATATGACATCCAAACCGTTCACAAGGTTATTAGCGCTTAGATAAACTGTAGGCACAAATATCATCGTGGTACAAAATTTCTGTGGCCCCACAAAGTTTCTAATGATGAGCGTTCAATTCCCACTTTTTCGTGTAGTATGAACCACATGAATTTTCGATATGCCTGAATTTTAGATTCTAACCTATTGGGTCTTGCAAAACTAATGGATGGAGTGGATTTGTCACAGATATGTGAACCCCACACGCCCTCCAGTGGGAGGGGGACCAGGCAACAAAGATGCTACTTACGTCTAGATCATTACACTTCGCTCCACTAGAGAGTATGTACATTTTGTAAAAGTGGACCCCATGGCTTAAGCCGTTGATATGATGGGCACCACTGAGTAAAGGTAATAGTAGAAGATTGGGGGGGGGGGGGGGGGGGGTTCACAGACAGTGGGTGCACTAACAAAAAAAAAAAGAAAAAAGAAAAAAAGAAACACTAATCGTAAAAGGTTAAGAATGAATGGTCCAAATTCAATTAGGAAAAGGCTAAAGATCTTATTGCTAAGATCTTTTAGATTTTGCCGGCATCAATGCAACGGTTAGAGCATTTTGACAGTTTAAATCATTGGACCATGGGCTCCAGTTTCACAAAACTGTTTAACCCTGGCAGAATGTATCATCGTCCTCATCTCACCTTGAAATGAATACTGTAAATGATGAAAAAAAAAAAAAACAAAACCCAACATATCATTTCCCATAAAAATGAGTTTAAAAGGTGTCATTATTTTTTTAAAATGTTTTCACACATTCTAATTATTTTTTAAAAGATCAACAAAAATATTATAACTCCCAAAAAGGCCAAAGTTTGAAAGAATAAGGTGAGGAAAGTTCAAAGAAAATGAAAAAGACTCGTTAACAGGTCACTCACAACTTAGGCCACGACAGAAAAACAAGAGAGGAAAAAAAAAACCTAGGAGCATCCGGCCTTAATTTTCAGGTCCACACTTAATTTAGTTGGTCACGTTTGATTGCACATCCTAACTATTGGCAACTTCGCCTGCTAGAGTGGAGTGTTAGCTGGTGAGTTAGGTTTGGGCCAAGTGCTGATGAGGCCTAGCCTGCATTGTTCAACATAGGCACTAGCCTTGCCTCATTTTGTGATGAGCCAATATATTTTAGCCCAAGCACGAGCTTGAGTGTTTCTCAAGGGTCATTTGGCATCTTGTTTGAGAGGATGTGGACAGTTTTGTCTCAGATCCATCATTTGGTGTTGTGTATTGAGAGGTAAATGGGATTGGAGGTATTTGAAATAACACTTTTGGTATACTTCTAAATTTCAAGTTGTTTGCTGAAATTCAGGTATAATAGGAGTGAAATGCTTTTTTGGTCTCCCTTTTAATGGGAAGAGGGCTGCACATGTTAAAAAGGTGTCGACAGAATACTAAATTCACTAACACGTGCATGCTAGTGATATATCCATTGCAACACAAAAATGACATTAATAGAATGATCTAAATTATCCAAATGTTGGCCATCTAAATGGAGCATTAAAAAACCTCGGCAAATTGCTCATTTGTAATTCTCATCTTCGTGGCCCACCTAAGGCTCGAAATTTCCTTATTATTTTGCCAAAGTATATATTTCGGTGGACTTATTACAATGAGTCGATCAAATATCACATGTGTATACTAATTTGAAATATTAAAGTAGATTTACTTAATTAAATTCAAGTATTATTAATATACTAAAAAAATCAATGCATTCTAAATTCAAGCTACAAAAGGAAGGTTTGGATTCCAATGTATTTTAATTAGAAGCTAGGAAATATAATGGAGAAGATTTGGATTTACCTTGATTCTAATATAACTTTGATTTGAGTTCCAATACATTTCAAATACAAGCTACCAAATGGGCCCTCAAGTAGAGCAATAATACAAAACAAATATGAACCATGCAATATATAGTAAATAGAGATTTTTATGTATTGTGTATATTACAAAATCGCCTACTATGCTATATAGGGTCCGAACCCAACCCAATTAAGAATTGGGCTTGAATTTTAACCCCAATATTAGCCCTCAGCTCAGCTCAGCTCAGTGTAGGGTAGGGCCAAACCCTCAAACGGAGTAACTTGCACATGAGAACTATAGTTAAGAACCAATTTGGATACAAGAAATCATGGGTGAAAGAATTGTTATTCATGACGATAACATTTTTATTTATTTTTTGTAAGTTAAATATTAAAAATTATTAATACAATAGTTACCTTATATTTTATGCTGAAAAATTATAACCATCCATAAATATTCGTTTGTGAAATTAATAATTTTCTTTATAATCTAAAATAGAAAAATGCATTAATTGTACAAACGCTTTCTTTTATACAGGATTCTGTCCATCCACACGGGCCTAAATTTATTTTGTGTGGGACCAAAGCAAAGCTCTCCTTCTCCAGGCATTTTGGGACGATTATTAAATGGCCTTGATTATTTTGCAATTAGACATCAATGCGACCAAATGTACACTTTACCCTATTTCACATGTGGAGAATTCAAGACTATTGATCTGGTGGGTTCCAATGTGCTGCCGAAAATAATACTCATTTAAAAGATCCTATAGCCATCCAATCTTTGACAATTCTTCAGTTGACTATGAACCATTTCTGAAAATTTCCGAACTGTCCGTATCTATGCCACCAACCCAAACGGAAGATACTTTTCGGGAATCATAATATCAATATGGGCCATCTGGTCATGGTTGGTGTGCAAATGGAGAGTTATGAACAGAAATACAGCAACGGTCCGCATTCAATTGATCGAACGATCAAGACTAGTGGTAGGATCTTTGACGCAGGAATGAATGTGATGAGGTCCATCACATCTTCCTCAAGGATAACTACTCCGGATTCACGGAGCTTCTCTGGACTCCTCAGTAAGACTTCTTGAATTCAAGAATTAAAAATAATAAAAATAAATAAATAAAATAGAAAATAAATTCTATAAAATTCGTAACTTGATTGATGAATTGAAATAAATAAGTTTACGGCCCTTTTAAATAGGGACACCAAGCCTTAAAACAAGTTTTGAAATTAAACTACAACTAAAACTCTCTAAAATTCAAAACTTAATATAAATAGTAAATTTACTATTTATAGTAAGTGTCCTATGCAGCTTAACTACATTATTCTCCTAATTTTTATAAGTATTTTTCATGTTGGACACAACTCTTATCCCTAACGGATGAAGAGTTATGGTCAAACCAAAAATGACTAAAATTAATAAAAACTGAAATAAACATAGAAGTCGACGGTCAATTGATGGAGTTTTGCAAATTCGGCGTAGGTAACCTGGTGTAGCCGGATTAGTTGGCTAAAGTAGTTTTTCCTATTCCAAAATCATACAAGCTACATCAAGTAATTCATTCTAGTGGTTTGTGAGATATGTTTGTTTTAAGGTTTCGATGGTCATGATGAATTCTGCCCCAATCGGTCCTTAACTGATCCATCTTGGACATGAAAATTTCTACGACCTGCTCTACATCAATCTTTTAATTTGGATTATCTTTGTTGGATCAACCACGGACGGTGACTGCAGCAGACGAAGGGACCATGGCTTCAATTTACATAAAAGCAGGTAAATTATAGGAGTGCACCGGTTCTTTGTCGGCCGGGGCCAATGACGTACATGTGAAGCCTTCGTAGTCCAATAACTATTGATTTGGCTAACATGGTTTGATTTGGTGGGACCCACTATGATGCACCTCCACCGACCCAGATTGTGCCTTACCCAAGATGGACTCGGTCTTGGCAAGAGCTCTGTGGGCCCATCATAGTATATGTATTTTATCCACATTATTCATCCATTTTACCTGATCGTTTTATAGTATGATCCAAAAAATAAGGTAGATCTAAAACTTAAGAGGACCATATCACAGGAAACAGTGGGATTGAAAACCAACCGTTGAAAACCTTTTACGTGCAATAGAAGTTTTTGATCAGGCTAATATTTGTGTTTTCCCTTCATCCAAGTCTACCTGACCTGATGTATAGGTTGGATGGAAAATAAATATCACGGTGGGCCATAAGAAGGTTTCGATAGTGGCATCGTTATCACCAATGCTTCCTTTGGTGTGGCCCACTTAAGCTTTAGATCTGATCCTTTTTGGGGCTCATGCCCTAAAATGATCTATTAAAAAGGATGGACAGCATGGGTAAAACACATGCACCATGGTGGGCCCCATAGTGCCCCTGTGTGAGACTCGTATCCTAGCCCATACCATTCCGTAGGTTTCCGCGGTCCTCCCAGTCGAATTCCGGTGACCTGCGATGCATAGATAGCAGTTGTGTATGACCCTGAGTCATATCCCATATTTCAGACTCGGCTCGACCCGAGACTTGTACCCTTGAGACAGCGCTGTCGCCATAGGTTCCGACGCTGCGTCTCGCGTGCTGAAGTGATACCCGGGCCAGGAGATGTGAGCCCGCATTCAGTTAGAGAAAAATGTCGCACATTTGTAAATTCAGGAGAATATGTCCCTTCAATCAATCACACCACATCCCATCCTCAAGTATAAGCAACTCTTACCTCTCTCTTATACAAGTACCCTAAAGTCAACTCTCTCTCTTATAACCCTTACTTATCAAGTACACCCATCACTCACTCCCCATCACTCCATCACTCACACCCATCCCACTCTCTCTCTCTCTCTCTCTCTCTCTCTCTCTCTCTCTCTCTCTCTCTCTCTCTCTCTCTCTCTCTTTTCTCCATTTTTCAAGCAAGCTCCCAAGGGAATCGTCCAAGCTTCCATGGGAGAGAAGTTAGTGTGGCCCACCTTCCTACCACCCAATCCCACCCTCTAAAGATCATCTCAATCGTTGAATCACATCCCTTGGAGCTCTAGAATGCATTGGTGGAAAAAGGAAGAGGAGATCAAAGGTGGGTGTTCATAGCATTAGTTTTTATGATTTGAGGGCTTACTTATGGTGAGACTCATCTTAATGTATGCATTGTATAGGGAAGGCCCATAGTGGTGAGGTCCCTCCCCTTCTCACGTATCTCTATCTCTCCCTCTCTCTTTTTTTATTTTCCTTATGTGATGGTCCACCTTGATGGATGGTGTTGTGGACCCCACCTATGATGTGTGTATTTAATCCACGCCACTATCCATCTGGGGGCCCGCCTTGCTGCCCAAAATGGGACCCATCTGATGTATGTTCCTTATGTCTCCACCGTCCAGACCTTGGACGGTGGAGGGACCGTTTGATGTATGTGTTCTACCCATGCTGGTCAGCGACAGTGGGGCCCACATGCCTTGTGCATGAAATCCAGACCGTTCATCCGTGTGGGATCCACACCTGATGTATATCCACATTGCCCATGGTCTAGACGATTGGGGCGACCTTGATATATGTGTTTTACATCCAGGCTGTCCGTCCAGGCCTGGATGCTGGACGTTGGTAAAAAAAGAATATAATATACATATATACAATACCTATATGGGATAGTGGGCCCCACATGGGAACCCACCTTGCTATATGTAACCTATATCCTGTGCTCTGGACGATGGGACCTCTGCCCCGGACATGTGAAGTCCAAACTGTCCATCCATTTTGTCTGGTGGGCCACACGTGTGGACCCCACCATGAGGTATGTGCTTTATCTATGTCATCCATCTCTATGGGGCCCACTGATGCATGTGTTGCATCCAAACCGTCCATCCAATTGGCAAGCTCATCTTATAGCCTGAGACTAAAAATAAGACAGATCTAGTTATCAAGTGGACCACACTGCCAAGAACAGTAGGGATTGAACGTCTACCATTGAAACCCTTTTTGGGGTCACAGAAGTTTGGATCACTATGAAATTTATTTTTCCTCTTAGGTCAGGTCCATGCGACCTTATGAACAGATTGGATGGAAAATAACGTTGTGGTAGGCCCTACCTTGATGATGTGTTGTATCGCGGCCTAATTTAATGTATTTGAGGCCCACATGATGCAGCCCCATTTGATGTATTTGTGGCCTATTGATGCAGCTCATTTGATTACATGAGGCCCATTGGTGCAGCCCGTTGATACGACCCATTTGATGTTATGAGGCCCATTGTTGCGGCCCATTGATGTAGCTCACTTGATGTATATAAGGCCCATTGGTGCGGCCCATGTGATACGGCTAACTCGATGTATTCAAGGCCCGTGGGACGTGGCCCATTGTGATATATTTTCAGTCCATTTGATATGGCCCATTGTGAAGTATTTTGGCCTGTTTAGTGAGGCCCATTATGATGTATTTATGAGCCACTTAATGCATCGTGCCCCAGGTGGTGCGGCCCATTGGATGTATTCGAGGAGCGTGGGATGTGGCCCATTATGATATATTTTGGGCCCATATAATGAGGCCTGACTTGATGTATATAAGGCCCGTTGCGATGTATATTAGGCTCTTGAGATGCGACCCACTTAATGTATATGGGGCCCATGTATTGTGGCCCATTGTGATGTACATGAGGTCCATGAGTGAGGCCCAACGTGATGCATATGTAGCCCATAAGTGAGACCCATCATGATCTGTATTAGGCCCTTAAGAGAGGCCCATGGTGATGTATATTGGGCCCTTGTGTGAGGCTGTGGGCCCACTATATGTTTAGCTCTATGTGGGCCACCCCTTGGGAGCAATGTTGGTTAAATGTTCACAGTAATAGGCAATGATGGTTAAATGTCATCATTGTGACCTTCCCTTAGGCCTTATTAGGCCCATTCTCATCATTTTCTAAGTGGGTTGACACTATTATTGAGCCTCATATGAAGTCTAGTTTATTGTGCGATAGAGACGATAAAGAAGTCCACTTATTGCACTTAGACTCAGATCTGCCCTTGGTGGGGGATATTATGACACTCCATCACTGTGATCACATGTGGGCAGGCACACGTGCATGGACATTGAGTGGACAAGGCATGAGGACCTGAGTGAGCTACCAGTGATTGACAGGCTACTGTGCACATAGTGAAGGCAGAAATTTGTCTCACATCAGGAGTATCGTCCGATTTTGTGGTAGATATAAGTTGGATTCTTTCATTAACTATCGTGACGCGTTTTAAATCAGTGAGCTTATCATAATATTTAGACTAGATCCGTTATCCTTCTGTAGACTCCTATCATTTGTATGCATGTTGTGATGGATGATTGATTAAAATAGATGCCATTGGGTTAAGATGTTTATGAGACTCCTTGTTTGACAGAGTTATTGTAACACCCCGGATTTTTGCCTACCTGGGGTTAGACGTCCTTGGGCAACGGGTCAACCATAAGACCTTGGTAACCTCTTAGAACCCAATTCCAAGGCCAAAGAAATCATTTAGAACGAAATTCTTTAGAAATTTAACGTGAATTAGCCAGCGCTGCACTAAATTTCCTACAAAATTAGCACCAACCACTTTAAATACGATCTGTAAGACCCAAAACCTATAGAATCATTGACGCTATCTTATCCTAAAATCCAGGATCAAACTCTAAACTTGTTTATTCTCAGGAACCCTTTGAAACTTTGTATTGGATCTAAACCGCGCGTTGAAAGTCCAATAGCGATAATCTTAGACAATTACGACCGCCTAGTTGGACTTGACAATCATTTCGAAAATCAAGCCCAACTGATGTTCTAAGGCTATTTCATTAAGCCTGGAGCAAGGAGTGTGAGAAAGATTGAAATTCTTTATAAATTAAAAGTGATTTAAATAAATCTGACACGTTTTGCTTGCGGGTTATATATAAGCATTTAGACCGTTGGAATCTGACCCAAATACACCCTCAGATAAGGGAACATTTCCCACTCAGGTCAGTGCACTTGGAATCCTCGATCGAGTCTCAATGACGGCTGAACTGAAACTGGTCCGCCACGTGCGATCTGGGAACACTATCGGATTAAAAACTTAATGTGATCAGGATTCGACATCCATGAGCTTAAGTCCGACCGCATTCAGTCAGGGGACCTCCAGAAATGTTCTTTTGGATCGGGAAAGACCCGATTTGGCTATGACCCAAGTATACCTTGACTTTGAGTTTTTTTTTGTTATGTTTGGGCTTATAAAAGGGCCTTAAACCGTTAGCCTTCTAACTCATACGAATTTGGAGAAAACCCTAGGGGAGAGGAGAGAAAGGAGAGAGAAAGTGTGGGAGAAGTGGGAGAAGCTTCCTAAAATTCTTCCCTGCTGCTCCACGTGTCAAATCCTTCCACTTGCATCGCTATTCTGGCAATTCCAACTCCGTTCTAGGTAAGTAAACCCTAACCTCAACCTGTTTTGGAGATGCTAGCAATACAAGTAGCGAAGTAGCTAACCTATCTTATGAATTAGGTCACCATATCAACGTTGGAGAAGCGTAGACTTTCTATTCGAATCGATACGCTTCTACGGTGAAAAGTGAGGATTCTAAATGCTTAGGTTAACTGTTTTCAAAGCTTTCAATGTCGTTTAATAGTAGATTATCGACAAGATCACCGTTTGACATGTAGAACATGCTGTCTGTTTTCCATTTCGATTGCGTACGGAGAATATGAGATTTAGGGTATTTTAGGTATTTGTAGGAAATACTGTATACGTTCGTATTTTGCTAAAATGGTTACCATGTTTATTTATCGTGTTATTATGCAAGATATGCGTGTACGATCTATTTGGCGAAGAGATTCGCCCTAACGCACATATTGACCAACATAGACTATGTAGACTAATGTGGGTAGACTAAGTGTTTGTTGAAATGCCTAAATCAATATGATTTATGCCTGCCATATGTTTTGAATGTAAGAACATGATTGTTGTGTATTAGACAACTCTTTGATATAAGGATTTGTCATATTATATGTTGGAATCAACATACGTCAAGTACATTAGAGTTGAATAGTCTAAGTGTTTGTATAAATGTATGTATTAGTAAGTATTGAGTAAATGGTGTTGTAGATTAGCGTTGAGACTGAATTCTCAACTACTATGATGATGCACATGATTTTCTCCATACTTTTTGTATTTGAATTGCCTACCTTAGGTGTGAAATACTCGTGTATGGTTAACTTCTTATGATGTATGTTATAATATGCTGATAACATGCTAGAATTTCTTGTATTTCAATTATGTCTTTCTCATATGATTATTGATGTAGATTACATGTGTTTGGGGTTATACTCTAGTCTAGGCAGTTGGTAACAGTTTAGAATTCGTGGTTGGATTCTATTCGTCACGAAGGATGTGTATGATGAACCCCGAGTCGTACTAAAGTCATCGGCAGTGTTTAGGCCACACGAAGTGCTTGTGCACTTCATGTCGGTCGATTTAACGTGCGCTTGTGCTAGTCGGACTCATCAAGTAACCCAGCTGACTATTGTATGTTCACCTTGTATTCGTCATAACTGCTTGAACCTAGGGTACTAAACTTACCATTGAAAAGCCCCTCTAACTTTGATACCTCGATCCCCTAAGACTCATGAGCCAGGCATGGTGCTATGGGACACCGTGGTCGAGCTTTCGGCCTACACTGGGGCCACAAACCTCCCCATAGTGACCAGTAGGCACCCTACTCTGAGAAAATTATGGTGGTATGGGATACTATATTCTTACTGTTGGCCTATATTGATAAGGTGATGGGGGAGTGGAGCAACGAGTGCGAACAACATCCCTGATAGCCCTTTGTAGTGACCTTGAGTTCATCCTGACACCGCATGGGGGCGACGAGTCCTGATGCAGTCTCGAGGATATAAACTAGACCTGTATTGATAAGGTGACGGGGGAGCGGTGCAACGAGTGCGTGCAACAGCCCTGACAGCCCTTGCAGCGACCTAAAAATATATCATCGTATGAGACTACTAGGAGTGATGACCCTAGATAGCATCATTGTTTGGGTATTGATATGAGGGAGGTACCTTAGTTTCTCAATCCTGCTGTATGAAGAGGACTAATAACAACTCGATAATCATATTCATATCGCACTGCATGTGCCTGGAAGATGTGGAGCACTGAGGGAAGAAAGCATGCGGCGGATGTAAGATGGTGTCGCATGAGGGAGTATGTCGGTGAAGGCATCCATCATGTCATTTCATACTTTCATTAATCACAGTATCTAGGAGTGTCTGATTATTTGCTTTACTATTATCGCGTGATTGATTTGATAACATGTTAACCCTTACTTTATGATTCCACTGAGTTAGCTACTCACTCCCACGTTACGGGACGGTGTTGTACATACCAACCAGTTCCTATTTCAGTTTCAGATGATGGCGATGCTTGTGAAGCAGAGCCGGACTTGATGATGAGGAGGAGGATCCCTCGTATATGCAGGTTCTGATTGACGGGGTTTACAGGGTTACTGATTAGATGCCAGTACACTTGGTATCTTGCTTTTTTATTTACACACACATGTATATTCTTTTCTTTCTATTTTGGAGTATACATGCAATTAGTTAACATGGTAACATGTTCATAATGTGGAGACTTACAATCATTTATATATTTTATATATTTATCACAGTCTTTCGCTTGCTAATTTAACTATCTCTGGAGTATGATATGCTGTTTTGGATTAGTCCCAATCTTATTTTATGTCATTCTACAGACAACATGCATTCATCATTATCTATGTTACATAAGTGACGTTTTGGAACTCGGGACTTGGGTTTCCACCCGACCCCCAATTTTTTGGGATGTTACAGTTATCCTCACATAATTGCGCGATACACGCAGGTTTGATGTATGGCCTAGATGAGGTTGATGGCATTTGATGCTCTTCAGGATTTACATATTGCATTGCATCATCGTCATCTGATATTTAGCTCTATATGATTCCGCATTTGCATGGTCGATCCACATTGCATATTCTGATATTGAATGATTTATAGACTTGCAGTATTTTCGCTTACTTTGATATCTTTATGCTTGGCACATGCATTGCACACACTTACACCACCCTCTAAGCTTTCTATAAGCTTATGCATTATAGATGCGTGCAGGTGGCGTTGGTCGCAACAACATTGAGCTTGGAGCGTGTAGCAGACTCTTGGAGCTTTAATTTTGACATATGTATTTTCTCTTTTAGCATTGTATTCAAATGTTTATATTAGTGGATATGTGATGATGATGTTCCTTTATGATTTATGTAAATCGTGGTTATGCTTATTATGAGTTAAATGTACATTGGAAAAAACCTCCTTGTAGGATCCTAGGATCGAAATTTGGCGTATGTACGCTGGGAGCCGAGAATGGACTACTATGAAGGCTGTCGGCATCGGATTCGGTTATCGAGAATTTTGTGAGCCTAGTTTTTGAGTTTAGAGCGTAACACCCTGGGTAGGGCGCAATCAGCATCCATCGTCTGTCCGCGTACAAAGGCCAAGTGATTGGATGATATGGAGGCTCCAAACGACCTGAGGAGCCATTCTCAAAACAGAAAATGCCAACGGGTTGCATTCAACGAGAGTAGTTCATTGGCATGATTTCTTTCTCAGTGCCTTTTATTTTATCGTGAGCCATACATAGTGCGTCAGTTAAATGAACAGTTGCAATCGTTCCACGTCTTACCTATTAATTCCATTTATCCAAAGGGATTTTGAAATATTGTTGAACATTCATTACAGCTCCTTCGCGGGGACTTGTTCCCGGGGTATAATGACGAGCCTGTCATATAGATAAGCCATTCATCCAATAGTGTGCACTATGCTCCGCACTCGATTTATTTTTGGATGTGGGCGTGCCAAAGAATCGATACACCGGCTTGATAAAAAAATGGCAATCACTTATAGAATTTGATAATAATCAAATGATAATCAAATGTGAAAGTACGATGTTTTCTAGCTCCTTTGGTTGTCAAATTTTGTAGTGCCCAAACCTCTTGGAATCCTTGTCTTGTGTAACACCTCTACAGGTCTGTGCATCTTATGTAAATGGGTAGGACAATAGTCTTTACTTCAAGAACTTCAAAGTGCAAGGTTTTAAAGTTACAACTAAAGGCAAGAAAATAGTCCTTATTTTGGTACTTAAGACTCAAGGTGAAGTACATCTCAAGTACCTCAAGATCAAGCTTCAAAGAATGTCCATTTCAAGCTTCAGAAGTCTTAAGTTTAAGATTCTCTACATGACAAGACATTAAGCTTCATAAATTTTGAAGAACATCTATCAACTGAAGCAAAAAAGAAGTCTCAATGTTCATCCATTGCTTATAAGGTATGAATGACCTTATATTGACCTTAGGGTAGGTCATTTTGAATACATAATTAAATTAGATCATTTTATAGGTGAATAGACTATTTCTCGATTAGTCCTGGACTCTGTTCAACTAGTCCTAGCAGTAGCTCGACCAGTCCAAGAAATTCCTCGACCAGTCCTAAGTTTGATTCAAAATTTTAAAATTTTTTATTAAGTCATAACCAGTCCTGAAGACTGCTTGACTGGTCGTGTGAACAGTGCTCAACTCGTTCACGACCAGTCCTACAGCTACGACTTAAAGTCCAACAACTATTTCTGGTTCTACACGACCAGTCGTGGAGGTCCCTCGACCAGTCGTGGAGGGCCTACAACAGTCGTGGAATGGTTTTATCTTATCGCGTTCAAAATTTCAAAAATCAGTTGGTCCTATGACCAATCGTGGTGTCCTCAAGACCAGTCTTGAATGCGATTTCTTCACTTATAAATAGAGCACGAATTTCAAAGTTTGGTATTCAATTCAAGATAAATCAATACGCCACTTTGAGAGATAAGTTAGTGTTCTTTTTAAACTATATTGTGCTCATTTATTATTCTCTTAATTTAGCTTTATTATATTTAATTTTGTATTTTATATTCCAATCATATTTGAAGAAGGGATTGAGACTTGCCCTTTTCTTAGAATTAAAATCAAATAGAGTTATCCCAACTTGATTTAATTTAAAATCAATTTAGAATCTAGAACCATTTCATAAGTGAGTTTGGACATTGAACCTCTATGTTGAAATTCTACTTTGATTTGGTTCTTCCGAGCGGCATCAAAAAGAGAATATCCAGGTATTTTACATTATTGTAAATTTTTATTTTTAGTTTTTGAGATTATGCTAGAAAAATCTCTATTTTGGTTTGTCTGAGGTGATCCAGAAAACTCAGAGTGTGAGATTTTTTGAATTGTGTAAGCCCACTTGAAAGACACAATTGTGAGGATTTTAGGTGAACCTAGAAAAACCTATTTTCATAGTGAACGCTAATATCCACTGTGTGAGGATATTAGGAGTAGAGTAGTTGTGTAGCTATTTTTCTAAACAGTTGGTGTACACACAAGCGAACCACTATAATTTCCGGTCTTGTGGTTTGAATGTTTATTTCTTTTTATGGATGGTTGTAATTTTTCTTATTAAATTTGTGGAGAATGTTGTAATCCTTATGTGGATGTATGAGAATTTTGTAATAACTTAGATTTTCTTTCTTGCTATTTATTTATTTATTCTTCTGTATCAAGTTTGAGTTTTTGATACACGAACTGTTCTAGTAAAGTTGTCCTGCCATAAACCCTTGGTTTTTATGGTGTAAGGTTGTCCTTAGAACAACATTTGTATCAACCTCTCAATACTCATACATTTGAGGTTGTCTTTAATTTCAACATTGTAGGATTGTCTATTGCTATCTGTATTTAATTTATTTAAATTTTATTATTAAATTTTTATTTTGGCATAGTCTTATTCACCCCCCCCCCCCCCCCCCCCCCTCTCCCCAAAGCACATATAGCTCGGCCCTTTCAAAATGGTGAGGTTTTTGATCCGAATAGAAGTTACTTTGTGCCTTTTACAAGAAAGGACTTTGAGAATACTAGTGCTCAGATAAAATAAAATGAAAAACTTATAGTCAGGTCACTAGGAGTAACTACAAGAATACGTTTCTTGAAAGAACAAGAATATATCTCTTGAAAGAACTGTTTAATATTGGAAAAAGAACAAATCTATCATATAAGTGTAGAGTTGGATTACAACTAAAGATTATGTTTAAGAATTATCATTAATCTTAAGATAAGCTAAGATAAAAGATAAGTTTATAGATTTGATTGATTGTTGTTGGTTTTTTGTATTTTTTAGATTGTTGTTTGTTCTCTATCACATTCCTTTGCTATTTATAGAATTTTGTTAGAGCTTGTTCTTTTGAATCCTTCCATTACTGCAATGGTTATAGGAATAAAAAAGTCTCTCTAGATTCGTCTCCTATCTAAATTCTTCTTTCGTGATTGTTCCTTGTCACGCCCTAAACTCGGAAACCGGGCTTACAAAATTTTCAATTGTCGAATTCAGTGTCGATAGCCTCCGTAGTACCCCATTCTCGGCTCCTAGTGCTCATACGCCATATGTCGATCTAGGGTCTTCCAAAGAGGATTTTCAACACGAATTTGTCTCATAAGAAGCATAACCACAAGTATACCCAAATCACAAGAACAACATTATCACCACATATCTACTAATATAACATTTGAGTACAATGTTGAAAGGAAAATACATGCATATAATAAAATCTCTAGAAGACCGCTGCACACTCCAAGCTCAAGGCTGCTGCAACCTAACATTACCTGCATGCATCTATCGTGCATAAGCTTATAGAAAGCTCAGAGGGTAGTGTAAGTGTGTGCGTTGCACGTGCCAAACATATAGATATCTGGGTAAGCAGAAATACTAGCAATCCATAAACTGTACAATATCAGAGTAATGTGGAAACATGCCGATAAGCCATAAATATCATTAGCCTTATCCAAGTTATATGATGCAAAAACACAATAAGCCAATGTTATATACTAAAGAAGCAATGTAGATCAGCTATGTAGTACGAAGACATAGTAAGTCAAATATCATATACTGAGAATGTAATGCAATATACAAATCCTAATGAGTCCACAAATGTCATCGGTCGTATCTAAGCCATATAAATGCAGAAATATAACAACCCAAAATGCCACATGCCGAGGATATAATGCAATATGCGGTGCAAATGAAATGATCAGGCTAAAACATGAAGTCGGGATGATAGTACGTAGTATCGCAAGCTACGGGGTCTATCACAAGGGACTTCTATATAAACTAGTCCCATACCTAAATTTGGATAGATAGACTCAATGTTGTAAACTCCTGATCTCAAGTTAGTCATACACCCCAATCGAAATCCTCACCATTATGAAGGTACACAAGATGGCTTGATTGCATACCACCAGCCCAAGTGAATAGTGAATGAATGAATGAGTATAATGCTGAGTATATAACTCCTGCTCCAAAAATTAATATTGTACATCTCTGGGATCATCACCGGGGTCTAGTATACTCTACACCAGCTTGTCACCCCATCAAGCGCACAAATGGGTAAGTGAAAGAGACCTCACTACCTGCCTACCAACATCGGCCCAGCTCGTCGATAACAGACCCATTTACGAGCTGGTCAGACTCAACCTAACATTGCCTACTCCCTCAGGTAGGTAAAGTCACACCCCCTCTAACAGACCACAACATAGTAGGAGACGTGACCTCCTGGTATTCAGAATTCGGACACTCATGTATCCACTCGATCTCAATATTGGGGTGTCTTCTGGTACTAAGAGGGTTTAGAAATTTTCACCCAGGGCCATCTATGGTGGCCTAATGCTAGTAATAGATTTTCGATGTCCCATCTAGCCATCCATGACATGACTGTGGAGGTTATGACCCTAATGTCGCTAGGGCATATAGTTATCACCATCGCACAATGTGAGGTGCATGAGTCACGCAATCTAATCATGCATTAATCTTATGAATACTTATGCTTATGTGGGATAACTCTACCTATCAAGGAGTCTCATAAACCACCCGCACTATGGCATATGCAATGGTCAATCACATCTCATAAAAAACATGCACATGATGCGTATGGGCATGTATCATGATACTATGCTGTCACATACTCATAATTGAAATCAATAACCGGCCTCAATAATTGGTATCAACGATTGACCTTTACAATATGGACATTTAACTAACATTGTCCTTAAGGAGTGGCACGCATAGAGCCTAACGTATAGTGGACCCATGGCCTCACTGTGAGACTTGACCCAAGTTTTCATGTGTGCATGTGTGTGTGTGAGTGTGCATTTCATTACTTGTGGTCTCGCAGTCCTACCGGTCGAATTTTGATGACCCGCGACCCTCAGATAGTGTTTACGGTCATCCTTTAGTCCGGTCACGTAGGATCGAGCTGAGACCTGTGTCATTGCGACCGCATTGTTGTCGTGGTTCCAACGCTGCGTCTTGTGTGTCCATCCGATGTGTGGATCATAAGTTGTATATGTTTCATTCTATGACTCTTAATTTTGATCATGTGGCCCACCTTGGAGTGGTGCATGTGGCCCACGCTCCTTTTGCACAAGTTCTAACACACACTACACACACCACCTAAATCTTTATAACTCACACTACCAAGACCTCACACAGCACCCACACCTAACCTACCCTAGCAAACATTGTTTGTATCACCATAGGTTAATGATTACTTTCCTTAAAAAACTTTTCCCTCTCTTTTCCTCTCATTTCTCTTTCTCTTCTCTTCTTCTCTAGCAATTTTCCTCCATTTCTCCAACCCATTTTTCTCCATTTTTTTAGCCACCTTCCTCCTTAATCTCTCACCATCTAACCCTTGAAACCCCATCTCCACCATTGATCTATCTTCCTTGGTGCTAAAGGACCTTAGTGTGAAAGTTTGGTGGTCATCTTTGAGGTGGGTGCTCTCCATATTATGTAGATTTCCTCTTCATAATGTAGATCCTTCCTTCTCATTTTAGATGTGTAAGACCCACCAATCAATGGTGGAGATCCTACACAACTATCTAGATGTGGCCATGAAGCCCACATTGTACATACATGTCCATGCATGGAATTCTTCCCTTGATGGACCCTTTGCATGTGGATTTATCCTATTTTTTTAAGTATGATGGATCATTTAGACCCTTGCATGTGGCAGGGATGGCATCCCAACCATTTATCTCAAAGATCTAGGCCATGCATTAAAATATCTATGTTGTACAATGTCTTTTAATTAATGTTTGTGGTTATGACTGTGTGGGGACGACTTAATAGTGGTGGAGCCCTCCCCTGATGGCCGGATTCTCTTTCTTCTCCTTCTTTCTTTCATAATATGATGATATTATGTGTGGTCCACTTAGTGGGCCTGGATTGCCTAGAAAAGCCCAGTAAGGAAGGGACATCTATACTCAACTTACACCATGGTTTAGATGCCCTTTTTTCTTCACCTTAAATGTTCCTGCAAGGGTGAAAATTTGAGCGTTTATTCTGGACAATTGTGGGGCCCATTAGGGTGGGCCATGGCACCCAACTTATGGGCGAATCCCTTTCTTAATAGGCCCATACATTCATTTTATTTCATGCATGTATTGCTGTCCAGAAATTTTTGGATAGATTTCTGTTGGACTTTGGGCTTGAATTTGGGACTGATTGGGGGACCTTTTTGTAATGCCCGTGAAAAATCCGTACTTGGGCTCGAGTACCAACTCGACCCGAAATCGCGTAGAATTAATTTCCATGGAAATTAAGCGTAAGTTAGCTAGCGCAACGCTAGAGTAGCTGGGAAATAGTCCCTGATCACTTTAAATACGTTCTACAAGACCCAAATCGAGTAGAACAAACAACTCTACAATACTCTATAACTTCGGATCAAACTCTAAGCAGGTCTGTTCTCTAGACCACATTGAATTTTTATATTGGATTTAGACTGCGCGTCGAAGGTCCGATACCTCCTATCTTAGACCGTTAGAACCGCCCAGCTGGACTTGACAATCATCTCGAAAATTAAGTCAAACCGATAATCACAGACTATTTCATTGAACCCGGACTGAAGCGACCGCGAATAGGGACAGAATTGGAATTTCAAATTCAAATCTGGCACACGACTTGACGCGTCAGTATTAAGCGTTCTGACCGTCAGAATTCATTCAGATTACACCCTCGGATCAGGAAAAATTTCTATTTATTATCATGAGACTTTCAGCCCTGATCTACGTGCGGTGATCGCTGAACTGAAACTGGTCCGCCACGTGCGATCTGCGAACCCTGCCAGACTGAAAACTTAATACGAGCTACATCTGGTACACACGAGCTTAAGTCCGATCGCAATCGACTAGGGGACCACCAGAAAGTAGCTTTTGAACCAAAACAGCCCCGAAATGGATAGGCACCAAGTAAACTTCGTTCCGGAGCCTATTTCCGGCATTTTTAAGCTTTTAAAAGGGGTTGAAACCCTCATTTCCCTCTCCCATCCGAAAATTGCAAACCCTAGGAGAAAAGGAGAGAGTTTGAGAGAGAGATTGGAAGGAATTTTTCCCGCTTCCGAGCCGCCGATTGCTGCTGCTTCAGCACTTCTTCCCAATCACCTGGCTGGTGATTTCTCCACTTTTTCAGGTACAAAACAACCCTAGAACTTGCTGATTTAGGGTTTATCCCGATTTAGGGCGTGTTAGCTAACGTATTTCATAAATCAGGTCCACCTACTGCCGTAGACGAAGCGTACACGCTCCGTTCAAAATCACGCTTCCGTAAGAGATTAGGTGAGAATTTTAGACGCTTTGATTGACGGTTTACAACGCTTTCAATGTCGTTTAATAGTAGATTATCGACGGCATCGCCGTTTGACATGTACAACATGCTCTCCGTTTCCTGTTTCGTAAATTAACGAAGAATATGAGATTTAGGGCATTTTAGTCATTTGTAGGAAGTACGGTCTACATGCATATTTTGCTGACGTGATTGATATGGTTTGTTGTCGCATTAGGGAGTTAGGAATGCTTGCATAATCAGTTTGGCGAAGAGATTCGCCTAGTTGCGCACTTTGGGTCGACATACTATATGTAGACTTAAGTGTGTAGTGTATGTGTTTGTATAAATGCTTGTATTAGTATGTATTGAATTAAATGATGTTATGTAGTAGTTTGAGATTGATTTCTTGGTTAATATGCTGACCTAAATGATTTCCTACATGTCGACCGTATGCATGATTCTATTACATGCGTGGAATGTATGTGTTTGAAGATTTGCTTAAGTTGAATGTTATAACATGTGTTAACATGCTCACATGATTGTATTTCAATTCCAATACCTTTGCATATATTGCTAATGTGATTTCATAGATGTGTGGGACTAGACTTAGTCCAGGCAGTCGGTAACCGAGCGAATTCGTGGCTGACTGGTCATAGCCATGAACGACGCGTCGATGAACGTGATTCGTGTTTAGAGTTGGCGGCAGTGGTTAGGCCACGCGAAGTGTTTTACGCACTTCATGTCGTTCGACTTGAGATGCGATCGCGCTAGTCGAGCCCGTCAAGTAACCCGACTGGCCAATGTATGTTCACCTTGTATGTGTCATAACTGCTTGAACCTAGGGTACTGAACTTACCATTGTAAACCCTGTTAACCATGGTACCTTGATCCACGAAGACTCATGAGCCGGGCATGGTGGTATGAGACACCGTGGTCGAGCTGTCGGCCTACGCTGGGGCCACAAACCTCCTCGTAGTGACCAGTGAGCACCTAGACTCGTGAGCAGATTATGGTGGTATGGGACACTATATTCTAGCTGTCGGCCTACACTGATCAGGCGACGAGCCCTTTGTAGTGACCGCGAGCGTATTCTGAGTCCACGGGAGGCGATGACCCTTCCGTTGCAGTAGAGTACGGTAGGCCTGTATTGATAAGGTGATGGGGGAGCGGTGCAACGAGTGCGAGCAACAGCCCTGGCAGCCCTTGCTGTGACCTACGAAATATACATCGTATGAGATTACTAGGAGTGACGACCCTAGACAGGATCTGTGTTGGGATTGATACGAGGGAAGTACCTTAGTTTCCCAATCCTGCTGTTTGAATGGACTAATAACAACTTGGAAATCATATCACCATAGCATTGCATGTGCCTGGAAGATGTGGAGCACTCTAGGGAGTGTGGCATGCAGCGGTCGTAAGATGTTGCCGCATGAGGGTGATCGTCGGTGAAGGCATACATCACGTCATGTCATCTTGCATTAACAACAGTATTAGGATTGTCTGATTTACTGCTTTACTATTATTACGTGATTGAATTGTGAACATGTTAATCTTTGCTCTATGATTCCACTGAGTTGATCACTCACTCCCACGTTTCGGGATGGTGTTTGAAACACCCACCAGACCCTGTTGTAGATGCAGGTGAGGCCGAGATCCAGGAGGTGGAGCCAGAGATCGACGAGGACCAGGACGAGTTCTCGTATATGCAGTATCACGACGGCTTCCCGTAGGCGACCTGGATCGAGGGGACATCAGTGGGACTATTTTGAACATTATTTTTATTTATGTATATGTATATGAGACTCAGAGATGTAATCATACTTTGGAGACAGATGAGATTTACTTTATTTTTTCATACAGTGATATATATATTGTTTAGTCTTTCGCTTGCTTTTATCACTGGATTTGAAGTATGAATTGCAGTTTTGGTATACTTTTACTCATGTGAATGCTTTAAATCAGACAACATTGAATCATAACCATTTTTGTTGCATAAGTGACGGTCTGGAACTCGGGAGTTGAGTTTATACACGACCCCCGATTTTCAGGGTGTTACACTTTTATACCCATAAAATATATTTTTCTGAAAGGTGGGAATCTCATCTTGATGTCTCCCAAATTGTAGCCCCAACTGACCTTCATTGGGGGCCCAAAGGTGTGGTCCAAGTGAGGTGGACAGTCTGGATTTTCTGCATTGTTCCAGCAACATTCCTTCCTGGACAGGTTGGAATTCTGAAATTTATTAAAATACCTTTGGGTGTTTAAAAATTCTAAAAATTTATAGGGGGTGACCCACCCATGTTATGACTCACCTACAAAATTTTGGGGCCAAATGAATGCCTGTACACACCAGGGTGGTGGCTGGACCGTCCCACTATAATATGGTGTCCAGATCAGTCCCATTTTCAGGACAGATTGATTTCTTTAAATGAATTAAAATATTTATAGATGTTCATAAATTTTAAAATTTTTTATGGGTGTGATCCACTCATGGTAGGACTCAATTACCAAATTTCAGGGCCAATGGACCCTGTACACACCGTGGAAAGGGCCGGACTGGCCCACCATGTTAGGACGTCCAGGTCTATCCGAGTTTCTGGACAGTTTATTTTGTTTAAATTAATTAATATACTTAAAAATATTTAAAAATTCTGAAATTTTGTGGGGGTATTGATAACCTATATAAGTTTCACTCTGTAAAATTTCATCCTCAAATGACCCCGTTTTGGCATCCAAAAGAATAGTCAAGATGGTTGGATTCCTAGATTTTTATGCTGTGTAGTCTAGCAATATACCTTGATAGAAACCATAATTCTAAAATATTTCTTCTGATGGTGGGCCAAATTTTTGGATTTCCTCTCATTGTATGCATGATGAGGGACCTTGGACCTCAATTTTCAGAGTTTTAGAGGCCTTGGACCCACTCTAATGGAGTGTCCAAATTCAGGACAACAACATGTTATAATTATGCTTGGCCTTGGGCTGAAATTTTGAGGAGTGGAGCCCACCACATTTATGAAGATATTAGAGAAAATAATTTATACCTTTAGTTCCTTAAATGTTGGGCTTAATAAATGCACTTTTGAGGCCCACCACAGTTGAATTTAATTGGGTCCATGAATGTAGCTAGTTGTTGAACTCTTTAGGCCCAATTGGGCTGGAACTTTCTCGATAGGCCCATTGAACTCTTAGGCCATTTTTACCATACTATTGTATTCGGTTAGTAGGCCAGATTACATAAGTAGATGGGCCCTTGGTTGCTCATCAAATCAACTTTATACTTGGGCCGAGTTGTAGGCCCAACTTACTTGACTAAGAGCATGACATTTGTCCATGTGGTTTGAGCAATGGGCTGCCCACTAGGCCACCATAATATATGGGATTAGTGGGCTTTATGTTGGGCCCTAATCTTTCCCCTATGGGACTATAGTGGTATATATGGGTTAGGTTATGTGTGTTTCCCTTGGACCTATATTTTGGGTAGGCCTTGGGTCGCCCTTTCTGAAGCCCAACATGAGTGTTTGTTGTATAATTATGGCTGCTCATTTCTTATTTCTGATATTGCATAGGCTTTGGGCCTTAATCCATGATCAATTGGAGATGGGCTACCTCTTGGGGACCCATTATGGTTGGATGTCCACATTGGTGGCCCTAAGGTAGGCCTATGAGCTTTTATGGGTGATTAAAGGCTCACAATAGACCCTTGCTAGACCGTTTCATCTATTCAGGCCTTTACCATGTTCTCCTTAGTCTCGTGGGCTACTCCAGGTATATGGGCCCCCACTAGGGATTGTATTCCTTATAAGAAACTAGTTAAGTACCTATACCCTTCATGGTTAGGTAGAGAGTTCATCTTCACCTCATTGGCACCCCTATTCATCTTCATGTCCCACTCCCATACACATCATATGTATGCTTGGTTGAGGTATGATTGGCCATGGTTGTGCCATTGTTTAGGATATGTTGGTATCTCCCTGAGAGATGGATGCTTGGGATTGATGCATGGGTGATTATGTGATTCATGCATCTGATATCGCATAGCTTATGGATATTCACTCTTACTTCATCAGGGCCTTGCCTCCACAGGGGTATTTGTGGATGACCGTATGTGTAGACATCAGAAATATTAGTTGAGCATACCAGGTGTATAAGATGCCCATGAGTGAAATTTCTAAAACTTCCATGGTACTAAGGATCTGCTCCAATGTCGTGACCGGGTGGAATACGTGAGCGCATGAGAGCCTTATACCGTTAGGCTGTGACTCTTATTGTCGTGTAGTCGATCGGATAGGGGTGTGGCCTTACCTGCCTAGTGTGTAGTGGGCATTACTAGGCTGAGTCTGACCAGCTCTTAAATGGGTCCGCTACCGTCAGGCCTTGCTGGTGATTGGCTATCCATAGGCGGGTAGTAAGGTCTCTTATGCTCGTTTGACTGTGCGTGGTGTATAGAGCGGCAGTCATTCAGCAGTGTAATGGACCTCGGTGATTTCCTTATGATTGGAAATGTACAAGACATATGATTTGGTTATGAGCACTGACATTACTTGCACTGCATTAACATTGGCTGTGTAAGCCCCTTCATGCATTGCCTTAGTATGGCTCACAGTATTCATTGCATCGTATTCATGATAAGCCTTGGGAAGGCTAGTGATATTCTCATTGAGTATGTTTCCCTTCTTGCACCTCCTATTATTCTTCTGTGCACCATTGTCACACACTTACACCACCCTCTAAGCTTCTATAAGCTTATGTATGATTGATGCGTGCAGGAGATTCTAGACAGGTGTCGTAGCAGCAGAGCATGGAGTAGAGCTGAGCATTTGAGGACTCTAATGTTGCTGACCTTTCTTTATTTTTCTTTTATCTCATGTATCTCCTTTGGACCTTATAGATGGTTGTAAAAGTTCAAAATCTTAGTGGATTTTATGATGTGTGTGCCCTTTGTTATTCTCAGATGTACTGTTGTGATCTTGGGTATGCTCGTATTAGTAATGATTATACTGTATGAAAATTCTCCTTGTAGGATCTCAGGATTGGAACCTGCCTCAGAAGCCGCGAATGGGATACTATGGATGCTATTACGGCCAGAACCGGCATCGGTTCATTGAGATTCCGGTTACTGAGTCTGGGGCGTGACACTCACAAAGGGCCTAACATACAACACCATGGGCCCCACTCAAGGGCTTAATACACATTACGATGAGTCTCTCCCATGCGCCTAATATACATCATAATGGACTCCATCGCCTGGCCCTCAAATGCATCGCAATGGGCCTCATCACATAGGCCTAATATACATCACAATGGGCCTTCAACACGGGCTGAATATACATCACAATGGGCCTCAAATATGTGTTATATATACATCACATTGGGTCTCTCAATCAGCCACGACAATCAGAATCGGCCTCGGTGGTCATCCTCGACAGTTGAAATTAGCCTCGACAATCAGAATCAGCCTTGATGATCGGCCTCAATAATCGAAATCAGCCTCGACAATCAAAATCGGCCTCAACAATTAGAATCGGTCTTGACAATCGGCTTCAACAATCTGAATCAGTAATCGACCTCTATGCAAGGCGGGATCCATGGATGGACAACCGTTGATGGACCAAGAAATATCAATGGGGCCAATCGTTTGAGGTAACCCACTAGAGAATGATGAGAATGGGCCTAACCAGGCCTAAGGGATGGTCACAATGTGAATGTTTAACCATCATTGCCCATCAATGTGGACCTTTAACCAACATGCTCCAAGGAGTGGCCCACATGGGCCAAGCGTATATAGTGGGTCCATGGTCTGACAAAAGGGCCTAATATACCTCACCATGGGCCTCGCTCAAGGCCAAATATACAACATATTAGGCCTCACCAAATGGGCTAACATATATCACATCGGCTACATCAAATGGGCCCTAAGTACATGTAACACCCTGAAAATCGGGGGTCGTGTATAAACTCAACTCCCGAGTTCCAGACCGTCACTTATGCAACAAAAATGGTTATGATTCAATGTTGTCTGATTTAAAGCATTCATATGAGTAAAATTATACCAAAACTGCAATTCATACTTCAGATCAGTGATAAAAGCAAGCGGAAGACTAAACAATATATATATCACTGTATGGAAAAACAAAGTAAATCTCATCTGTCTCCAAAGTATGACTACATCTCTGAGTCTCATATACATGTACATAAACAAAAAATAATGTTCAAAATAGTCCCACTGAAGTCCCCTCGATCCAGGTCGCCTACGGGAAGCCGTCGTGATACTGCATATACGAGAACTCATCCTGGTCCTCGTCGATCTCTGGCTCCACCTCCTGGATCTCGGCCTCACCTGCATCTACAACAGGGTCTGGTGGGTGTTGCAAACACCATCCTGTAACGTGGGAATGAGTGATCAACTCAGTGGAATCATAGAGCAAAGATTAGCATGTTCACAATTCAATCACGCGATAATAGTAAAGCAGTAAATCAGACAATCCTAATACTGTTGTTAATGCAAGATGATATGACGTGATGTATGCCCTCACCGACGATCACCTCATGCGGCAACATCTTATGACCGCGGCATGCCACACTCCCTAGAGTGCTCCACATCTTCCAGGCACATGCAATGCTATGGTGATATGATTTTCAAGTTGTTATTAGTCCATTCAAACAGCAGGATTGGGAAACTAAGGTACTTCCCTTGTATCAATCCCAACACAGATCCTGTCTAGGGTCCGTCACTCCTAGTAATCTCATACGATGTGTATTTCGTAGGTCACTGCAAGGGCTGTCAGGGCTGTTGCTCGCACTCGTTGCACCGCTCCCCCATCACCTTATCAATACAGGCCTACCGTACTTACTGCAACGGAAGGGTCGTCGCCTCCCGTGGACTCAGAATACGTTCGCGGTCACTACAAAGGCTCGTCGCCTGATCAGTGTAGGCCGACAGCTAGAATATAGTGTCCCATACCACCATAATCTGCTCACGAGTCAAGGTGCTCACTGGTCACTACGGGAAGGTTTGTGGCCCCAGCGTAGGCCGACAGCTCGACCACGGTGTCCCATACCACCATGTCCGGCTCATGAGTCTTCGTGGATCAAGGTACCATGGTTAACAGGATTTTCAGTGGTAAGTTCAGTACCCTAGGTTCAAGCAGTTATGACACATACAAGGTGAACATACATCGGCCAGTCGGGTTACTTGACGGGCTCGACTAGCGCGATCGCATCTCAAGTCGAACGACATGAAGTGCGTAAAACACTTCGCGTGCCTAACCACTACCGCCAACTCTAAACACGAATCACGTTCATCGACGCGTCGTTCGTGGCTATGACCAGTCAGCCACGAATTCGCTCGGTTACCGACTGCCTGGACTAAGTCAAGTCCCCACACATCTATGGAATCACATTATCAACATATGCAAAGGTATTGGAATTGAAATATGATCATGTGAGCATGTTAACACATGTTATAATATTCAACTTAAGCAAATCTTCAACCACATACATTCCACGCATGTAATGCAATCATGCATAGGTCAACATGTAGGAAATCATTTAGGTTAGCATATTAATCAAGGAATCAATCTCAAACTACTACATAACATCATTTAATTCAATACATACTAATACAAGCATTTATACAAACACATACACTACACACTTAAGTCTACATATAGTATGTAGACCCAAAGTGCGCAACTAGGCGAATCTCTTCGCCAAACCGATTATGCAAACATTCCTAACTCCCTAATGTGGCAACAAACCATGTCAATCACGTCAGCAAAATATGCATGTAGACCGTACTTCCTACAAATGACTAAAATGCCCTAAATCTCATATTCTTCGTTAATTTACGAAACAGGAAACGGAGAGCATATTGTACATGTTAAACGGCGATGCCGTCGATAATCTACTATTAAACGACATTGAAAGCGTTGTAAACCGTCAATCAAAGCGTCTAAAATCCTCACCTAGTCTCTTACGGTTGCGGGATTTTGAACGGAGCGTGTACGCTTCGTCTACGGCAGTAGGAGAACCTGATTTATGGAATACGTTAGCTAACACGCCATGAATCTAGGTAAACCCTAAATTAGCAAGTTCTAGGGTTATTTTATACCTGAAAAAGGGGAGAAATCACCAGCCAGGTGATTGGGAAGAAGTGCTGAAGCAGCAGCAATCGACGGCTCGGAAGCTGGAAAAATCCCTTCCAATCTCTCTCTCAAACTCTCTCTCCTTTTCTCCTAGGTTTGCAATTTTCGGATGGGAGAGAGAAATGAGGGTTTCAACCCTTTTATAAGCTCAAAAATGCCGGAAATAGGCTCCGGAACGAAGTTTACTTGGTGCCTATCCATTTCGGGGCTGTTTCGGTTCAAAAGCTGCTTTCTGGTGGTCCCCTGGTCGATTGTGATCGGACTTAAGCTCATGCGTACAGATGTCGCACGTATTAAGTTTTCAGTCTGGCAGGGTTCGCAGATCGCATGTGGCGGACCAGTTTCAGTTCAGCGGTCACCGCACGTAGATCAGGGCTGAAAGTCTCATGATAATAAATAGAAATTTTTCCTGATCCGAGGGTGTAATCTGGATGAATTCTGACGGTCAGAACGCTTAATACTGACGCGTCAAGTCGTGTGCCAGATTTGAATTTAAAATTCCAATTTTGTCCCTATTCGTGGTCGCTTCAGTCCGGGTTCAATGAAATAGTCTGTGATTATCGGTTTGACTTGATTTTCGAGATGATTGTCAAGTCCAGCTGGGCGGTTCTAACGGTCTAAGATAGGAGGTATCGGACCTTCGACGCGCGGTCTAGATCCAATTCAAGAATTCAATGTGTCCAGAGAACAAACCTGCTTAGAGTTTGATCTGAGGTTATAGAGTGTTGTAGAGTTGTTTGTTCTACTCGATTTGGGTCTTGTAGAACGTATTTAAAGTGATCAGGGACTATTTCCCAGCTACTCTAGCGTTGCGCTGGCTAACTTACGCTTAATTTCATGGAATTTAATTCTACGCAATTTCGGGTCGAGTTAGTGCTCGGACCCAAGTACGGATTTTTCACGGGCGTTACAGTACATCACATCGGCCCTCATCAAATGGGCCCCAAATGCATCATATCAGGCCTTATCAAATGGGACCCAAATGCCTCATATCGAACCTCATCAAATGGGATGAAAATATATCACAATGGGCCACGTCCCATGGCCTTTTGCACATTATAATGGGCCTCACTAAATGGGCCACAAAATATCACAACGAGCCACATCTCATGGGCCGTATCAACTGGGCCAAATCTAATGGGCCGTAACAACTACACATTCGTCTATTTTTAAAGATCAATTTAGAGTATTATTAAAAAAACAAATTGTATCAAAAGATCATCTGGACCATACCACACCTAACAGTGGTGATGATGATTTCCATCTAGTCTATTCATAAGGTCACAAAGACCTGGATTTAGAGGAAAAACAAATATCATATTGGTTCAAGGCTTCTTTAATCCAAAAAGGGGGTTTCAATAGTAGATTATTAACTCCACTATTTTCTGTAGTGTGGTCCACCTGATACTGGATCTGTCTTATTTTTCTTCCCAAGCCTTGATACAAGCTAGCCAAATGGATGGATGGCTTAGATGTATCACATACATCAGCGGTGGGTCTCACCCATACATCAGCGTACTGGACGGTGTGGCAAAGCCCATACATCACGGTGGCCCCACATAATTGGATGGACAGTAGAGATACAACACATGCATCATCTAGTGGGAATCCACCGTTCCAACCAGGGACGGTGTGGATGAAACCATACATTATGGTGATTCCCACCATCTAGACTTCAGGACGATGAGGATCTCTCCTCTCGTTAGGGTAGTTGTCGTAAGTATAGCTGTTTATATAGCTGTTGTAGGTATGGTGGATCCCACGTGGGACTGGCCACCATAACAACTATTTAATATAATATAAAATATTATATTATATAATATTATATATGTATACTGCATATATGAGAAGACTGCCCAGATCAACCATCCAGATCCATCTGGACGGTGTAGATTACATATGTTAAAGGTAGATCCCATGTGGGAGGGTGGCCCACCATGGTGGGTATTTAATAAAATATATATTATATTTTGTAATATGATATATCATATATATACACGTGTGTGTGTGTGTGTGAGAGAGAGAGAGAGAGGTGATAGCGTCCAAACTCTCTGGACGTTGGATGGGGGGTTTGCCCACCACCATTGTGGGCCATCTCCCACATGTGCAGCACGTGTGGAGTGGTCCCCACTCCCAGCTGCTGCATGATAGAGACATACATCATGGTGGGGTCCACATGTGTGGCCCACATCAGTTCGGATTAAATTGATACTTGTGTTTTCTTACGTTCAAGCTCGTCCAATAGAATGCCATGTGGGCCACTCAGTGAACGGTATGGATAGAATACATACTTTATGGTGCGCCACACACACGCACACCATCATCCATAAGAGAGTGAGAAAGAGAGAAATGAGAAGGGGAGGGACCCTACCACTATTAGGCCCTCCCTAATACAATATATACATCAAGTGAGTCTCACAACAAGTGGGCCCTGAAATTTAAAATCAATGGTGGATCACCCACGTTTGGCCCCCTTCTTTAGCTCCTTGGACTCCTATGCTTCTTGCCTTCAATTTTGATGGAGGTTGATGAAGAATGAAGGGTTGAATGAGAGATGAGTGGGGGGGGGGGGGGGGGGGGGGGGGGAGTGGGCCACCCTTAGTTTTGAAAAAGCTTTGGGAGCTTGGACGTTGGGTATTTCTCTTGGGAGTTAGGGAGTGAAAATAGAAATAAGAAAGAGGGAGAGAGGAGTGATGGATGAAAGAGATGGATGGAATGGGTGTTGTAAGGAATGGGGATGGGAAAGCATATGTTGGGTTAAAATTTGTGTAAAGGTGGAATGGGTGGGGAGAGAGAGAGTTGACTTAGGGAAAAGAGGGAATGGGTGCTTATACTTGGGATAGAGTGAGGTGGCATTAGGGTATGGAGGATATACTTGACTTGATTGATGTGACGGGTCATAGACATTCTCTCGAATTCATAACGAGCAGTGTTTCTTCAGAATAAACGCGGGCCCACATCTTCTGGCGTAGGTATCACATCAGCGCGCAAGACATGGCGTTGGAACCACGGAGACGACGCAGTCACATGGGTACAAGTTTGAGTCGAGCCGACTCAGATCTAAGGGATGCGACTCAGGGTTGAGCACAATACCGATTACAGGTCGCAGGTTGCAAGAATTCGACAGGGAGGATTGTGGGAGTGTATGGAACGATACGGACTAGGATATGGGCCTTACATTCCTCTTCCGCTTAGCTAAGCTCTACTTTGGTCACTAATCGTTCATCAACCATGCATTGATTGTATTGCTTTCATCATTCGTTTGATGATTTGTAATATTAATTCTTCTAAATGTTCTCTCTTTAATATAGCATCTAAACCATTGCCATATAGTTTTCAAAATCCTCTGTCTTTCCTTAGCATGTTTCCCCTTGTTTGTTCCACTTATGATGATTCTCACCTGTTCACTTTACTTTTGTCAGCTAAGGTTTTGTTTCCCTTAATCACCTATTTATATCTTAAATAGCTTGACCGCGTTT